>OW964574.2:4812500-7212500 GCA_943138885.2 Tholera decimalis
TTTAAATAATTTTGACAACGTCATAATGGGTCGACCTAAAAACAATTGATTTTCCTCCGCTTTGCTCTTGTTTCCCTTTTGATTATTTGTTTGCGTGGAATTTTATTAAAATTAAAATTATTTACGCGGTTTCGTTTATTTTCAACATTAAAATTTAATAATCGGCAATTCAGGGAAGGAAAAAATGCATCTATCATTTTATTAAACTGAAACATATTTGATCAACAAATAAAAAATAATTGTTTTTCTATATTCGATTTATTACCAATATCATACATATATGCAACCCTAGGACATTCGCTCGATGACGTAGGTCGCGCGGCGTGCAAAACAATCTCAACTCTCTGTGTGCGTACTTATGGTACATTTCTTCTCGCTTCAAACATCTGGTATTATTATTAAGATTTTGTAGGCTATTACAGCGTAGGTATTTTCACTTTTGTATGAGAGTGATGTATCTGTTACGAAGTAACTATTTAGTAATCTGTGCTTGTGGTCCGTGATCGCGGTATCTCATTAGAACATTTCCGCAGCCCCAGCAGGAGATCTACGGTTTAAGGATACGTTTACACAATGTCTCACCTGCACATAGCCACCTCAAGCTCTGCGTCAGGATCCGCATAACCGTCTAGTAAGCCCGCCGTAAAGTACTCAGCACTTTCGCATGCATACACGTCTATGATCGCATTTCCCACTGTTGATTGTATTGTGGTTAACTCTGCTAAAGGTTTTCCTGAAAATACAAATATGTATATTTATTTTACACTAGCTTACGCGACTTCGTTCGCGTGGGAGGCTTTTTCCGAGTAATTGCTGATCCCGTGGGAATTCCAGGATGAAGAGTTATGTGGTATTGGCAATGACTTTTGATAAGTATGGTTAGTTTCCTAAAATATTTTATTTAGTCCGATATTTAGTTTAATAAAAAATATTAGACACGCATTTTTTTATTTTTTTCACAAATGTTTTTGAAAAATGAAGACGAAGTGATTTGAAATTTCTCATGACGTCACGCTGTGGTATATTTTTTTACTTCTGAACTTTGAAGCTTTTCTTTTATAAGTAAACAATATTTTTTGAAAATCTAATTAACGGACCAAATAAAATAATCATTTTGTAACACAGGAAACTACCCTATACATAAATTAATAAAAACAGTCTGTCACAAAGTCAAACGCTTAGTTATGTTAAATGAAATGACCGTGTTATATTATAATAATTAAGGTGATAATGTGTAGTTATAAAATTCTATCATGGTACACCGCGAGAGAGTTTTATATGTGGTGCTAACTTACCAGAAAAAGCCCTAGGCCTCGTGTACTCCACGACGCTTCGGATGGCAGAAGTCAGTTGACAGCGAGACAAGACTGCTGCATACAGCCGGGAGAGGCCCAGGATTTGGGCTAGCTTCTCTTCTGAGATCACGTCCAGGGGAGTAGCTGGAAGGAGAGGAAATGAATTCCAGATATAACATTACTAACAGTCGCTGGAAGCCTCACTCCTGTGGTCTGGTAGATCACGATAAAAATATAACCTTTTTTGCAGTGTGGTAAGTAGCCTGTAACCTTCAGGCAGCTTCAAGCAACTTCGTAGACAAGCTTAAGTGTAGTAGACTAAAAATTCAAGTAATTCTTTATGAATAAAATCAGGTTTGGTGGGAAGGAACAACTTTTTTTTCTCTCTTTTTATTTATATTTGACATTCTAGTTTTATTTTGATCATTCACAGACAATAAGATGACATATTATCAATCTGTTTTACACAATTTTTATTTAATTGTTCTTGATCTTTTTAAACTCTGATTTTTGTTTTTTCTTTTTATTTGACTGATTATTTTATTGTAAGTGTAACTTCAACTTTTAACGTTTTGAATTTGTTATTTTCTTTGACATATATTTTTTGTTTGTTTTATTTGCATAGTATTGTTTTATTTTAGAAAATTTCTACACAATGTATATTGTTCCGAAATAAATTACTTATGGCTCACAAATAACTCAGTATTATGGGGCTGTGTTTGCCCCAAATGTGTTCTATTTTAACCCCTTACCAGTTATGTATTTCCAATATGGGTCAAAATAATAACCCTCCTTTCTACTTCGCCGTAGTCAGGTAATAAAAAAGCACGTACCAGGCGTCTTTCTGAACGTCACGAAGTTATCGTCAGAACTGACTCCAAAGGCATCAGGATGAACGAGGAACGCCTTGAACCGTGACGCTTCAATAGATGCTAGCACCAGGATGTAGCCATTAGTGTAGTGGCAGACCTTCTCACCGCTGATGTGCCAAATTCCTGGAAACATTCGATTTTTATTTTTATTATTCTGGATGAGCATACTCTTGACCTCAATCTCACCTGATGGTAAGCGATAGATGAGGTCTATGATGGAACAAACGAGCCCAGAAGATACCTATACACTCTTGCTATAAAGGCTGAAAGGTCATAAGTGGCAGGGAACACAGAAGCCGGCAGATGTACATGAAACAAAAATACAAAATACGCGATGCAAGTCTATCGGTTTTCTATCGCTCAGTGGCAGTGGCGGACAGAAGCTAACGTAGAATAAAACCGGCCAAGTGCGAGTCGGTCTCGCGCACGAAGGGTTCCGTACCATTATCCATAAAAACAAAAAAGAAAGGTTTGTTGTATGTTAGCCCTTAATAAATTTTTATTTTATTATTTTAGAATATAAAAAAATGTAATCTATTTAGGAACATTCTGTTTTTAGTATTTGTTGTTATAGCAGCAACAGAATTACATCATCTGTTAAAATTTCGACTGTCTAGCCATCACGGTTCATAAGATACAGACTGGTGACAGACAGACAGACAGCAGAGCCTAGTAATAGGGTCCCGTTTTTACCATTTGGGTATGGAACCCTAAATATATAAAACCCTTCGTGAAATAGTTAAAACTTACATAGATCTAAGCAATTTATGAATATTTCTCAGTTAGGATTTCAATTAAAGGGATTACTTAATTTGTTGTTAATATAGGCTCAATAATTACTAAACTTTTTTATAATAAATTCAGTAGATTTGTCAGGTGGACAGTGAAAAGATGAACTCAGTTACTTGTTTCAATACAAAATTTCTATGTAGAAGAAAAATCAGCAAGCTTCATGGCTCTTTTAAAAGAAAAGTATAGTTTCACACATATATTATTTGTGAAACAATATACATATCTGTACTAATAATATAAAAAGTTAAAATTTGTTTATGTTCTCCTTTTATACACCAACCTGTACTGAGCATGCATGGCGGAATATACCCCTTTCCCTCTAATAGAAAATATATATGGAGTATTGTCCCAGTAATCGGAACAATACTCCTAGAAAATTATGTTATAAATAATCATGAACCAACCTTGCCCATCCATTTCAGCAACAGTCCTGAAATCAGCTTGCGTGATCCTCTCAGCAATCCGCTCTTTAATGCCTAAAGAAATGGCCTTATCACCCGTAATCAAATCATCAATTATCATAGAATATTGCTCTTGGGCTAAACCATTCTGAAGTGCTTGCAATGCGACCCAGTGGTCACTAATCTCTTGTCCAAGCTTAAAATCACCAGCTATGGCCTCTAAATATCTTATACTTTCAGTAGCATTAGACGCAAGACCATTTCTTGTAAGGCTTACAGGTGCCGCATACATTTTTGTGCGTACAAGTATGTTTTTGCGATCTTCTGCTGTTTTTGTAGGGTCAGTAAACACATTTGTAATAGCATCGACTCTTCTATCCAAAGATTCAGTCTCTTCTTTATTTAAAATCTCAGGATATGCGAGCATATCGTTGTTGAATATGGATGTGAAGACGTCTTTCATAAATGGCCCGATTTTTGGTTTGCGACGCTCTGTTCGTTCTACAACGTTTAGGTCTTCAAAATCGAACTTCTCTTCTTTGACTTGAGGCTGCGTCGCTGTGGAGGTGTCATAATTTATAGCAGAGAATCGGAATTTGCGGTACAGGTTTCTGCTAACATAACTATGGTGAATTGTGCAGAGTTTACGCGCTACATTCATTTTGCAGCAGATTTAAATGTTCAGTAGTCTTTAAATTAAATTAAACAGAAGCACTTTTATTTGCTTCAAATGTAAAACAGTTCCGTAAGTTTACGAAAATATTATATGAAGTTTTTGAGGTTAACTTGACAGAAACATTTCTCAATTCTCAATCTCAAATGACAGCACAGTGACAGTTGCATTCCATTGAATGCAGGAAGTTTCTGTGAAGATTATTTACAGACAACTTGTTTATTTGTTTTCTGTTTAACATAGTTTATAAGTCATGTGTAATACTAACAAAACTATGGATTTTGTGGTCTGAAACAAAATATTTATATTTATTTATTTCTTGTATACAGAAGAGTTTTTATTAAAAATGTACACATACAGGCGAAAATAAAAGGAAATTATAGGGCATCGAAAAATTCATCAACATCGCTATCAATGGGAAAAATGCCCAGAACACTGGTCGCATTGCCACGTTGAATGGAAATGCTGATTCTGTCCAAAGAAAAGGCCAGCCCTCTGGTCACTTGTAGAGTCGACTAATCGTTTGCTGATGTCACGAAATAGTGGATTATTAGGTTGTTGTATTTGCGCCGTTTGAGATTTTCTGCACCTGCAGCTGCCGCCCCAGCACAGCCCGCCGTACTGAGAAGATAGGATGGCGCAAGTGTGTCAACACAAGTAGCATCCCACTCCAAAGGCTTACCCAACTTCCAAGGCATTATAGTCATCCCGTCTGAAGAGAGGAAGAGACCTTCCCATCGTCGCGTGCCAAGCCGTTGGGTTCTAAAATAGATGGTACTCCAGCGGTGACAAGAGCCAGACGGATCATATCATTTATGCTGGCATGCCGTGCTATCCGACCAGAGCTTCTGCTGCAGGAAAGGCCATGATGTCCGAGGTGGTCGACTGCCGCACCGCATTGACAGCGATCTGGAGCACCGCTGGGAGCACCCAGACGTAGACATGTAGCGATCCGGAAAGTGTTATCACTTAACATCTTATCACATTATTTATTTATTTATAAATGCTGTCTCTGTGGTTGTATTCAAATCAGTACACTAAAAACAACTTTAATATTTATGTGTTTTTATTTTTTTATTTGTAACCCAACAAGCTGAATAATACAGCGTCTTTTCCGGGCTGATGAGTATTTGTAGTACAACCACATTCCCAAAACAACAAAGAGACCATCACCATTGCATTATTTCAAAAGAAAACTTAAGTTATGGTTTATTTATTTATTTATAACAAAATCTACAGCTCTTAAAACAATGTTTTGTAGTAACTTATATCTAATCTTACAGATTTACAATTTATTCACTATAGTTGGTTCACTTTAAGAAAATAGTGACGTCATCAATGCAACTGCAGGGTGAAGGTGTTTTCACAAGGGTGTGATACGTGATTTCGAAAATGAAGCACCGAAGAACACGTCCTGTAAGTTCACGAATACGAAACACTTAGCAACGAATGTACGCTACCTCGAAAAACCTTACGCCGTAGCCATGGGATCTCGAATAACTAAATCTCTAATTTCGCCTATTCGAAACATTTAACAACGAATGCACACTACCAAGAAAAACTGGACACCGTAGCCATGCGATCTCGAATAACTAAACCTCGAAAGTCATCGTAAATATTCGTAAAAGTCTTTATTCATTTAACAATCAACCAAATGAAACAATAACAATCAACAAAAACTAACATTATTTATTGAGAAAAAAAAGACATATATGTCATATTATGTGTCAATCAATGCAATTCTTGCGATTGTTGCGGGAATTCGTGGTCAGTGATTTTGGCTTACTTGCAATTTGTATTATCTAAAAAGAATAAAAGACTATTGCTACACGAAGGATATTTGTTTACTTTAAACAGACGTATAAATACAAAATGTGTAAAAAAGTGGGCATACACTTGTGGATCACGAATAATAACTCAGGTAAGAATACATGGGTAAGAAGTGTATACAGGGCCGGATTAAGACGCATTATAATCCCGTTGACCTTGCTCAATCGGGCGCACTCACAGACACATCACAGAGAATGCCCCGCGCACCCCCTCATTTGAGGGGGTGAAGCAGATGAAGTGGGACACGAGTAGTCCCGCCTACTGCGGGGTGCACCGCGCGAATTTCGTCGATGCGTGTTTTTCATTACATTTAACATCGTAATTTCGCGACTGGTTTACAGAGCAGAGGCAGAGGCAGAGTAGGCAACTGCTTAGGCCCTGCCCTGCTCCGGGCCGCTTCCACAAGGGGCCCGGAGCAAAAGCACAAAGAATAAAAAAAAAAATCATCGAACAACGATTTTGATGTGCGTGTAAACTGAGGGATCACATTTGTATCTCACAAAATACAAAAAGTTAGATTTACCAATAGAATTTAAAAAATTCTTAGAAAAAATCTGGGAATTTGTAAACAAATATATTGAAAACTACAGCCCTTAATGTAGCTACGGTTCCTCAGTCCTTACCGGGAGACCGTATTTAAGTGCAATAGAATACAATACGTATGTAGTCTCGCTTTATTTATTTTTGATGACAGGCTCGCGTTTGACCACCAAAATAAGAAAAGGAGGCTAATTTTATTTCGCTTAATATTATTAAAATTCTTGTTTCTTTCTTTCTACCCATCTGGTTCGATGTAACAGCAAAGACGACACAATATGGCGCTATGTAGATCTTATTCTTAGTTGAAATGCATTATAGTTATAATTATAGTTAAAAAAGTTTGCTATTGCGATTTGTGAGATTTACGACCGTAAATATAACCAAAAGACGTTGTGCTTTGTGTTTAAAAACTCACAAACTTTTTTTTTTTTTTTAGCGTGGTAAAATTATCAAATAAGTCCTCCCACCCCGGGCAGGGTGGGAGGGACTGTCAGACTTTTACTGACTAAAATCCACGGTGTTCCTTCAATAACCCTTTACGTACGTAATATCTGGCCTCCTGAGAGATTTACTCACGTACGCCACGTAAATAAGTATATAATAATAGTATAATATATAATAATAATAGTAATATAATAGTATAATAATAGTATAAGTATATAATATACTAGTAGAGAATTGTAGATCTACAATATTGCTATAAAAAAGTCAGCGATAGTGTATCTCTCTCCTATGGTTGACTCACAATTACTGCTTTTGTATCCAAAATATAATTATAAAATATTACGTTATTTTCGAAGCTGTTTTCTATATTTATTTATTAATCCGTATGTAAAGAAATACGTTTGTTAGACAATGGAACCGATTGGAAAGTATACTCTTTCTTACAAACATAATTTTTTAAATCGGTTCATCCGTCATTGAGTAATCGGTGAACATACATAAAAGAAAAAGTTACCGGCGAACTGAGAATCTCCTGCTTCTTTTGAACTCGGTTAAAAGCATCCAGACTTAAGACAACATCCATGCCTATGTCGAGAATTGTACCCAGGACTGTGGTCCTCAAATCGTTGCCACCGAGGGCCCCGAGAATTCCATTGCCGGGCCTCTGACAAGGTTAATCCGGCTCTAAGTGTATATTAAGTATTGTATAGTTACATACAAATTGCATAATTATATGTTATTACTACATAAATTTTACTATTGAAATCCTAACTAACAGACTAGATAGACTTATCCTAACTATTGGGCAGAAAGAAATGGAATTTATATAAGACCATAGTTATTGCGTCACAAAATATTTTTTTAGATTACTAATCTTGAGTGTTAAGTTATTGGCACTAACATATTTATTTTTTATGTGGGCCCACACTAATTCAATAGGATTGAATTTAATTAAATTATTTAATGTAGGTAGGTAACGCATAAAAGACAACCGTTTGGCCAAAAGATCTGAACTTAGCGTTCCAATTTGTTGCGACCTGATTGCGAGAGGCGTGCACAACGATGACGTCACTATTTCCTTAACGTGGACCAACTATAGTGACAAACATGTAAAAAATATTTTTTTTAAAATTAACATTATTATACAGCATTAAGAAGTGTGCACGGGAAGTATTAAATGAATGTGTCTGTGACATAGATACATTTCTGTGTGTGTTAAGTACTGCAAAATATTTATCTAATTTCGCCAAGCCCGTTCCATCATCGGACTACAAGACAAACGGCGATGCACCATCGTTACATGGTGGACCTACCACCCACACGCACAAAACGTTGGAATTCCCTGCCGGAGTCTTTCCTGATAGCTATAACCTGGGGGTCTTTAAGTCAAGAGTGAATAGGTTCCTTCTAGGTAAGCGTCCATTTTCGACCACGTCATCACTTACCATCAGGCCCGCTAGGGTAATAATAGTGTTCTGTGCCATCAAGTGAGATGGTGGTCAAAGGCGAGCCTATTCTGAATAAAAATAAAAACTTTTTACCAAAAAAATTAAACCGACTCCCAAAAAACACTGCAAAGTGAAAAATAACTTTAATTTCGGTAGTCGGTGTCTTTAGTTTTGTGTTTTTATTTTTGGCACCGACTTCCGAAATTAAAGTTATTTTTCACTTTGCAGTGTTTTTTGGGAGTCGGTTTAATTTATTGGTAAAAAGTTTTTACTTCACTCTGTTTAGTTGGTCGATTTTTAATTTACCTAGTTACAAGAGCCTAAATGTCAACTACTTATAATAAATTACAAAATATTGATTTTCCCAATGCTGGGCCGTTAATTTTTTAGGAGTTATCCTGGTACTTCACCATCAGCTATACATATCACCATATGCATTGTGACGAGCATAAAGTACTTAACATGCGTATTCAAGTAATCGAATCGCAATCCATGAAATACTTATTATTGAGTAGTTTCGGCGGTCATCTGTTGTCTTCATCATCAGTTTCACTTCCCCAAATGGTACTTTTTGAGAGCAACTGCACAAGTTACTATAAGAAATACCCAAAACGCCATAGGTGTGCCTATAATATTTGAAGAGTTCCCTCGATTTCTCCAGGATCCCATCATTAGATCCTGACTTGGTGACAAATGGTACCAATTTCAAAGTATACCCTATCAAACGAAAAAAGAATTTTCCAAATCGGTTCAGCCGTCTTCGAGTAATCGGTGATCATACAAAAAAAAATATATACACGCGTCGAATTGATAACCTCCTCCTTTTTTTGTCGTCGGTTGAAGATTACACTGTAAAAGTTTTTTTTTAAGAGATAAGGGTAATAAACATATACCTAATTAATTATAATATAAAATAGAAATAATTATAAAAGATCATTAAGTTATATTCGATGAAATTTTATATTTAATTGTGTAGAGTTTTAGCTTAATTTTGTAATTCTTTTTATTTGAGCGTAAGTTAACTAAGGTTTTAATGATTGAATCTTAATATTTAGTTAAACATTCTTTGTAAAAATGTTCAAATATTGCATAAAGCGGTGGATTTATGTCCTGATTTAACTACCTATCATTTTAACAACATTATGCATTACGACATGGCATGGACATGCCGTTTGCCGTCACAGCGTCCAAGTTGCTTTTACCGCCAAGTCTTTTAAATGTTTTTCATCAAAAATGTTTGTGTTGGTGCATAGATTTGCAAGGTGTACAGTAGATGTTAAAGTGACACTGTTCAATGCCTACTGCCGAAGCTTTTACACCAGTGCTCTATGGACCAGCTACACGCAACAGGCCTACAACGCTCATCGGGTACAATACAACAATGCTTTCAGAATTCTGGTGGGGCTCCCACGTTTCTGTAGCGCTTCGCATGTTTGCTGACGCAAGAGTTGACGTTTTTATGCCATAATGCGTAGAAAAGCAGCATCAGAAAGGCCCGAGTCTGCAGTGTTAGGAAGGCTTATTCAGCTCCACGCGAAGAGATGACGCAATGTTTTTTATTGTTTTTATTTTTGTTTATCTGCCTATATTAATGTTATTTTATTTTATTTAGTTTTTGACATTATTTGGATTTTTTTTATTGTATTTTATTGGTATGAGAATAGACAAGAATGACATGAACAGTAACATAGTTTATAAGAACTTTGTTACTAACATTCAATGGACAATTTTGTAGTCTGAAATAAATGTATTCAATTCAATTCGAAAATTCAAAAAATATGCATGAAGATATTATTTTTAACTAACCGTCGCTCGGGGCTTCGCTCCCGTGGATTTTAACTAGATAAAAAATTAAAAACACAACCTCCTTCTTTTGAAGTCGGGTAAAAAGTAGCCTATAAATTTCTCCAAGCTTCAAGCTGCTTCTATACCTAATTTAATCCAAATCCACCTAGTAGTTTCCAAGATTAGCGCTTTGAAACATACAAACTTTTCCGCTTTTTAATCTATACTTATAATAAATCTATAGAGAGGTCAATTCTGTACATGAAATATATTTACAAAATAACTAACAGGGGGTGATTAGGGATCGATACTGATGCCAAAAATGCAATCAGTAAAATTTTTGTCTGTCTGTCTGTCTGTCTGTATAACCGTTATAGAAACAAAAACTACTCGACGGATTTTAACGACACTTGGTACAATTATTTTTCACACTCTTGAGCTGGTTATAATATACTTTTCATCACGCTATAATCAATAGGAGCAGAGCAGTGAAGGGAAATGTTGGGAAAACGGGAGACGTTACTCCATTTTTTAAGCTTCCGTCGCGAGTGCAACCTTAATGGTTAAAGCTACACAGAAATCATTTATGACGGAAATGTTCTCCTTAAAATTATATAAAAAATATCCCACGACAGCATATATCTATCTTTTATGGTTGACTCACAATAACACGTGTAACTCCCGATGGCTTAGCAGTTCGAAGCTTTCTGATTATTATTCTGCTCCGAAATTTAAAACCACCACAACTTTGCAATGGAACTCGGCAAAAAATAACCCAGTTGCAACAAAATACAATCGAAACTCAAATTTTAACAGGTTGCGGTGCAGGAGAAACCGTCTTTATTCCCAGAATTCCCATAATACCAAATAATTTTCCATTCCAATTTAAAAGAACGCAATTCCCAGTATCGGTGTGTTATGCAATGACAATTAATAAGGCTCAAGGGCAGACTTTTCGTGTTGCTGGAGTAGATCTCGGTGTCAGTTGTTTCTCGCATGGTCAGTTGTAGGTACGTCGCTCTTTCCCGGGTTAGCAGTTCTAGAAATCTTTATGTTCACTTGCCGGACGGGTCAACTTTCAACATAGTTTACCCGGAAGCTTTGCGCTGAATTATTTTCGTTCTATAGGTACTTAAGCCTCATGTGAACGTGATCTAAACAATATTACCAATACATTAACTTAATAACACACAAGGAGTTACACGCTGACGGAGTCGCAGGCACTGCTATTAACAATAATATTGTGCGGTTCGGTATTGCGATATTTTTCAACAGTATTATAGATTGACATATTATATTTCCCTACTAAATTACGAAAGTTAATCTGTCTGTTACATCATCAATCATCAAAAAAACCGTGAGGAAGGACATAGGCTACTTTTTTTTTACGAAAAACGACGGAAACGTGGACGAAGTCGCGGGCAACAGCTATATATACTAATAATATAAGGCTGAAGAGTTTGTTTGTTTGTTTGAACGCGATAATCTCAGGAACTACTGGTTCGAATTGAAAAATTATTTTTTAATTAAATAGTCAATTTATAGAGAAAGGCTATAGGCTGTATATCATTACGCCAAGGCCAATAGGAGCGGAGCGCCAATGAAGAATGCTTCAAAATCGGGGTTAAATTTAACGTTAGCCCAAAGTAACTATTACACGCGGACGAAGTCGCGGGCAAAAGCTAGTATTGGTAATATAAGAAGACCTTACACAAAAATTGCATATTTATCTCGCTCGCACACTACTAGCCGCGGTCACGCGAGCAAGCGAGACAGGGTGGCAGGGAAAAGACACCAATAATTTAGTTTATTTCTTTTACGGTGAAAATAATGGCAATTTAAAAAAGTAAATAGTTAACATAAGACCTGCTTTACAGTTAGTTCAATTAATATGCAGTTTCAATATCTGATTTGAAGTAATTTTTGAATACCAGCGGTTTATTGTTCGGTTTGGAGGTAACTTTGGATTTTTTTTCTATCAAGAAAATTTTATGGAATCGTGTTTTAGACAAACATAGTACCTAACATATTAATGTATGTATGTATGTTTTGAAATAAATATATGGTAAAGTTGAGGATTACCTCAACTTTACCATATATTTATTTCAAAATTATTACTGCAGTATTTTTGACATAACGGAGGATCATGCTAAGCCATTTGAGGTAGTATAGGCCCTTAAGTTCCGAGTACCTAGTTTTACCTATAATTTTCAATTAACGGTCAACCCTGCCATTTTGTACTGCTCGTTTTACTGGCAAGTATGAGCGTGCTCCATTCAGATAAGAGATTATTATACATATAAATAATATGGGAGTGTCTGTTTGTAATTTCACAATAACATCTCTGTTAAAACACAGACTTTTAAAAACTGTTATCTATCTGTGTTTTGGTATCTGTGAACGGCTGGATTGACTTAAATGGGAATTTTAGGTACTGGAAGGTAGAAGAGGTTATTCCCGGAATTCTCGAGGTGTCGAGAATTATGCTGGTATCACACTGGAGATTTGTAAGCGAGCCGAAAGCAGTGCGAATGCACAGCGAGTTCGCAGCGAGTACCCGGCGAACTCGTTGCGACTCGGTAGGGTGGTCTGTTGAACGTGAATGTATACACTAACTGCGATTTTTGCGGCATATTCGCTGTAGGCCCGCAGTGAGTCCGCCGCACACTCGCTGCGTATTCACCTCGCTTTGAACGCGGGATAATCCTCTCACGCGAACGAAACTGCGGAAACTGCTAGTCCTTATCTAATAATAATAATTTAGCCCATAACGTTACCGGCCTCATCTCTATGAGAGAGAATGGTCCATAAATTATGGCCCATTCTCTCACATAGAGAGCAACTGCATAAGTTACTATAAGAAATACCCAAAACGCTATAGGTGTGCCTATAATATTCAAAGAGTTCCCTCTATTTCTCCATGATTCCATTATCAGATCCTAACGTGATGACAATGGGACCAACTAGAAAGTATAGCTTTTCAAACAAAAATAATTTTCCAATTCGGTCTAGCCGTCTTCGAGATATCAGGTAACATACATAAAAAAAAGTTAAAGACGAACTGAGAACCTCCTACGTTTTAGGGTTCCGTAGCCAAATGGCAAACAACGGAACCTTTATGTATGTCTATCTGTCTGTCTGTCCGTCCGTCCGTCCGTCCATCTATCCATCCATCCGTCCGTCCGTCCGTCCGTCAAATTAAAAAATATTTCAAATAAAGGGGGTTCCCCATACATGGCACTGAAACTGAAAATATTTTTTTTATGAAACCTATGCGGGTGTGGTATCTATAGAAAGGTCTTTAAAAATGACATTAAGGTTTCTAAAATCACTTTTTCATAAAGTTGATCGTTTAAAAGATATACGCTTTCATAGTGGTAAAATGTGTGCCTCCCCTTCTAACTTTTATAATAATGGAGTCAAAAATTAAAAAAAATATATGCTGTAGATATTAATGTAAACTTTCAAGCAAAATTTGTTTGAACGAGATCGGGTCAGCAGTTTTTGAAATACAATTTTGTATATAACTTTGTAATTGTAGTAATATAACTTTGTAATTCATACAAACACTATGAAAAACAAAGTTATTTTGCGTAGTTGTAAAAATTGTAAATAAGCTAGTTTTAAGAAATTTGTAAGGGTTTTTTTCTCCAAAGTGGTCCATTGAACTCTTTCTTGAGAAGAAAATGATTCCAGCTTTGAAGAGATGAAATTTCTTAACCGATTAATTTGTGTTTCTATTCTATTTGTATTCTCTGGCAGTCCAAGTGAGTTGACGTTGGCACCCCTTGGTCTGAGTTGCAGAAATGTTGTAACAAAATACCGCGGCTTTGGACGCAAGGGCAATTGAAGAAACAGGGTGGGTTTTTAGTCAGTAAAAGTCTGACCCTCCCTTCCACTCCATCCAGACCAGGAGAAGTCATTTGATGATTGTTCCACGGTAAAAAAAAGTTATTTAGTCGGTATACATTTGGACGCGAGAACATAATCACACAGGCGGCGTTCCTACCAAACCAAGTCACAAATTCATTGCATTTTTTCCTCATATTCATGATATTGCTGAAAAACTCGTCATTATACAACGTGTAACGGAAACCCCATATCTATTCAAAAGGACTGAAGACAACATCTGGTATGGAGTCTCTCTACAAAGTTTCAGCTCAAAATAAGTGACTCACAGAATTTACCCCAAATTATTGGTTTCATATGTTTCTTGAATACCAGTAATAACAAACGTGTCACAGCACTATGAGGGTCATCACTTTCCACGTCACTTGCCAATAAAACGATAATTCTCTACGTTCTTCTAATTTGAAGAATTCGGCCTCTGGTATCAGTGTATTGAAATTTCTAATATGCTCCACACATGTAGACATAGGATTAGAAAACCCTTGCCATATCGTTTGTTATCATCCAAAGAAGCCGTGCACTCGGTATGTATATACCCTTTAAATTACACGTTGTATATATATAACATAACAGCCACACGGGTCTATCTTCAAGGTTGAGCAACTCTTCTCGAGGACGATCCACAGATGCGTGACCATCACATTGAAAAAAAAAAAACAGTATCTCATTAAAACTTTCCGCAGTTCTTAACATTAATATTATTTTATATTTTTGGAGGCAAGTGGTTCATATATGTAGCATGCATTCCCACGTCCTTGATCCCATATACATATTTACCCTATGTAGTATTCCAGGATTTCAACTATGTATGGGACCACTTCCGCACCATCCAGACCAGGAGAAGTCATTTGATGATTTTCCCACCTAAAAAAACCCCTTAGTGTTAAGACCAGGCAGTGCAAAGTAATTTTCACGCAAGCTCCGCCCCCATCCACCCCGGTTAGGCCTTTGTATACTAAACGCTAACGCAGCAGTAATAAAGTTGAATATCGCATGCGCTCTTTCACCATGTTCCGTTTCGAAACTGCCGTTGTGTGCTAAACGCTAACGCAGCAGTAATAAAGTTGAATATCGCGTGCGCTCTTTTACCATATTCGGGTTCGAAACTAAATGTCGTAAGTCTCAATTCTTATGTCGTTTATAACTAAAGTGATAATTGATCTAGGGAAAAAATGTCCTATATTTGGATAATAAACTATATTTTCTTATTGTCAATACTAATTTTAGACATAAAAGCCGAGTAATCTTTATTAAAGTTTGAATAATCTTTAAAAAAGACATGAATTGCGATTAAAAAATGAATCGAGTGAAAATGTTCCAATTGCAAAACTGTTCTAGACATGGAAAGAAAAAGATCCAATAAATCATATACTAAAGTTCCATATTGATTGTATGCGTGATTGTTTCAGAATATTAATACAAAATTACATACACTTTAGGGAGCCTCCTCTTAAGCACCCGTGTTGTACTGTCCCTACCGACTCCTGTTACATCACCACTGAAATGATGCCTTAGACTTGCAAGTGATTGATTGATTTTAAATTCAATTAAATTAACATTTATTTCGGAATTCGTCTTCTTTTTGTTTTTCTCTCTACTCAACTCTCCCTGCCCACCTTTTTATCTAATGGCTCACTTTCAATTACTATGTTCTTCACACAATAAGAATCTACGTTCATCCAATAATCTTCTCTTACTCTGTCGTTCACATAGTTCTGACTTTATTCATTCTTCTTTTTTTCATATCCAGTCGATTCTCCTCTGGAATGCGCTTCCTCTCGAGATCAGGACGGCTGACAATCGCTACGCATTTAAAAAGAAATTGCGGATCCACTTTCTTCATCAATAAGTAGTATATCCATGATTAATTTTCATTTGCTTCTTAAGTATCTATACTAATATTATAAAGCGGAAAAGTTTGTTAGTTTGTTTGTTTGTTTGCTTGAACGCGCTAATCTTCGAAAGTACTGGGTGGATTTGGATGAAATTTGGTATGGAAGTAGCTTGAAGCTTGAGGAAGGTTATAGGCTACTTTTTACCCAACTGCAAAAAAGGAGAGTTATGTTTTTACCATGATAGAATCCACGGGAGCGAAGCCCCGCGAGAGTACTAGTATATGTATATGTATTTATATAAGTTTTTTTTCATATATATTATTTATGTAGATTTCTATTTTATGATACTTCGATTTTATGATATTAGGTTTTTTTATGTTATCACTATTATTATCATTATTTTTTTACAATATAATTTTCACATACATATTGCACCTTCCACTCTATCTCTTCACCACTCATAGTTGACTGGTAGAGAATGCCTACGGCATTAAGTCCGCCTTTGTACCTATGTGCATAAAGTGTAAATAAATAAATAAAAGTGTAAGTACCTCGTGAACTTATAACCTAGTGTTAGTAATAGAGCGGCGGTAAGACCCCTCTTTGAGGAGTGGCTAGATCGGCGTCACTGCGTCCTGACCTACCGCATGACGCAGGTCTTCACCGGACACGGAAGTTTCGGGAGGTACCTGTGTCTGATGGGAAAGGAGGAAACGCCTGGGTGTCACCACTGCGAGGGTCGCCCTGAGGACACAGTCGAGCACACGGTGCAGGACTGCCCCGCTTGGGCAGAGCACCGACGTGTCCTCACGGCGGCAATAGGCGGAGACCTCTCGCGCCCGGCATTGGTCGAGGCCATGCTGCGGGGCGAGAGGGAGTGGGAAGCGGTCGCCTCCTTCTGCGAAGCAGTCATGCTTCCGAAGGAGGAGGCGGGCCGCGTGAGGGAGAGGATGGCGTCCTCCCTCCAGCCCAGCCGCAGTGGTAAACGCCCACGGCGTCGGACGTTGGCCGACGATCTCCGGCCACCGTAGGCGCGGGCATGCGGACAGCGATTAAAGGGCAACTCGCTGTCCGACCATGGACCATGCCCGGGTCGACGGCGCGTCGTGTTCCACGCGCGCCTCAAAGAGCGTCAGCAATATGACGAGGCCCCCCCGTAGAGGGCCGAAGCCTGCCGGGGTCGTGGGACTCATCCCGTTACCGTGACCCCGGTACGTAAAGGGTTATTGAAGGAACACCGTGGATTTTAGTCAGTAAAAGTCTGACAGTCCCTCCCACCCTGCCCGGGGTGGGAGGACTTATTTGATAATTTTACCACGCTAAAAAAAAAAAAGTGTTAGTAATAGTCTAATAACAAATTATAACTAAATTAAATTATAAATCTAAGGACTATGAGAGGACATTATAGACCAATTAATATAGTAATTATAAATTAATAGTTTAAAAAATAAAAACACGCTTTTATTTACTGCATTAAATAATGAGCCTCAACTCGATATGTTTACTAGTAGGCAGTTCAAGGTTCCATCAGCCACCTTCCAATTCCATCATCAGACCAGCTTGATGGTTCCATAATATTGTATTGTCATCTAATCTACATAATTATAATTGCCAAGTTTCATGATGATACAACAATTACAAGTGCGTGTAATTCAGATTCTTAGATTTTATTACATAGTTACAGCTCGACCTAATAAAAGCGTGTTAATAAATCAGTAAAATATACACACAAATGTGGATTTGCTAATAGACCTTTAGACGATAACATTCACCAATGTAGTTATAATAAGCTAGGGAAGCCAAATGTTTCCTCAATCACTTTCCAATATTGTCTCTTCAAACAATGGTAAAGTGGTTTCAAAGTATTTTTACGAGGAAAATAAAAGATCTTAAGTTAATATTCTACCAGACATACCGCAGGATACCATCTACACTTGGTCGATATACCGTCTTGTCGTACTACGCGGACGTGACGTGACGTGAGGACTACGCGGCTAGGCATGGGCTCGTGTATAACGTGAAGAAATGTGAGTACATGGTCTTTGGGGTCGCCGGTAAGTATACAGATTATTCACCTAACTTTACCCTAAATGGCTTGAGCATAAGAAGAGTAAAACAATTCAAATATCTGGGACATAATTATGCTTACCGACGACCTGAAAGACAATGTGGATATTGAGAGGGAGCGCAGGGCTTTGGCGGTCCGCGGTAATATGTTGGCTCGTAGATTCGCCCGCTGTACGGACCAGGTAAAAATAACGCTTTTCAAAGCGTATTGTCAGGGTCTATACACGGGTGGTCTGTGGATCAACTATACCAAAAGGTCGCTAGATGTCCTGCGCGTCCAGTACAACAATGTGTTTAGAATGCTCTTGAGACTGCCCCGGTTTTGTAGTGCGTCAGAGATGTTTACGCAGAACCGTACTGATGGCTTCCACGCAGTTGTGCGGAAGAAAATAGCGTCTGTAGCTGTTAGAACCCGGGCCGGGGGCAACAGCATTCTGAAAACAGTGACTGAGAATGTGTTTTCCCCTTTTATGAGGCATTTTGTGGAGAAGATGACCGGTTGAGAAACTGGTTTCATCTTCTTTACAAAGTGACTCATACCCATATACTTAATACCCAAAATGTTTTCCTAATTTATGTATATACTAACACTAGGTATAAGGTACTTTACTAACACTAAGGATCTCTGTTATCTGAATATTTGAAATAAATTAAATTAAGCGCTTTTTTTCAACATTCATTGTGCGCACAGCCAAGGTGTGGTACTCTCTGCCGGCTTCTGTGTTCCCTGCCACATATGACCCGTCAGCCTTTAAAGCAAGAGTGAATAGGCATTTTCTGTGCTCGCTCGTTCGATCGTAGACCTCATCTTACACTTACCATCAGGTGTGATCGAGGTCAAGAGCGGGCTCATTCGTATTAAAAAAAAAAAAGATTCGATTTAAAACATTGTTTATGCCATTGAACTCAATCACCAAGTACTTTTGTCAGTAATCGCCTTTTTTACTTGATAATAGGCTCATGTTTCACAACCATCTCACCTGATGGTAAGCGATCATGTGGTCAAAGATGAAGCACGCTTACTTAGAAGTAACCTAAACACTCTTGACTTAGAGAACTTAAGGGTAGTTGAGGGAACAGGGTGGGTTTTTAGTCAGTAGAAGTCTGACACTCTGACCATCCGCTCCTCCCCGAGCGGGAAAAGTCATTCGATGATTTTCCCACACAGAAAAAAGTTATGTTAACTTCGAAACAACTCGTTAGTATAAGTACCTGTTATCACTGGACGACTACCGCTCTAACCTAACCCTGAAATATTCAGTCTTTTCCGCGTTTTTCCCAAAGATGTTGGAAATGGAAACAATAAAAAACTTTTTTGCAAAAAAATAAAACCGACTTCCATATCAAAACACTACAAAGCCAAAAATAATTTTAATTTTGGTAGTCGGTGTTATTGGTTTTGTATTTTCTTTTTTTTCACACCGCCTCCCGAAATTAAAATTATTTTTGGCTTTGTAGTGTTTTGATATGGAAGTCGGTTTTATTTTTTTGCAAAAAAGTTTTTATTTTCGCGCTTTTTAGTGGGTCAATTTGTAATTAATCTAGTTATAAAAGCCAAAATGTCAACTACAAAAAAGTAAAAACGCGCGAACAAATAACACAATATAGAGTAACCGAAAAGATCATCAATGTAAATATTTTTTTAGACTTTTGTTAATTTTTCAGAAACGGCTTGTTCGATGTCGATAAAATTTTCATGGGACCATTTGGAAAGTATACCCTTTCCAACAAAAAAAGAATTTTTCAAATCGGTTGGCGAGCGACGGAGCTATGCCCGAACAAACATAAAAAAAGAAAAAAAAAAAAAACAAACAAACATCCGAATTGAGAACCTCCTCCTTTTTCAGAAGTCGGTTAAAAATAAGACATAATGATGTTTATTTTGAAAAACTTTTTTGCAAAAAATAAAACCGACTTCCATATCAAAACACTACAAAGCCAAAAATAATTTTAATTTCGGTAGTCGGTGTCATTGGTTTTGTATTTTCTTTTTTTTTCACACCGCCTTCCGAAATTAAAATTATTTTTGGCTTTGTAGTGTTTTGATATGGAAGTCGGTTTTATTTTTTGCAAAAAAATTTTTATTTTCGCGCTTTTTAGTGGGTCAGTGAATTTTCCAAATCGGTTCGTAAATGACGGAGTTATGCGCGAACAAAAAACGCAATGCAGAGTAAACGAAAAGATCATCAACGTAAATATTTTTTTAGACTTTTATTGATTTTATAGAAACGGCTTATCCGATTTCGATAAAATTTTCAAGGGACCATTTGGAAGAATTTTTCAATTCGGTTGGCAAGCGACGGAGCTATGCCCGAACAAACATAAAAAAAAACAAACAAACATCCGAATTGAGAACCTCCTCCTTTTTTAGAAGTCGGTTAAAAATAGCTAATAACACTTTTACACATTTGCTGTGTAAATGTAAACTAGATGAGGCCGGTGTTCACTAACTGACTACCTTGAGAAGAAACACCGAAACAAACTCAGAGGTCAACGTCTCTTTTGAAGTCCATACAAACCGTAGTGATCAAATCATATGAGAGCCATATAGGTTTATGTACTTATGTGGTGCTCAGAATCACACAGATTTGAGCCGGCCCGTCTAAACAGTTCAAGAATTTGTCTGTTATCGCTTAGCTTAACTTAGAGCTTAGAGTGATTCAAGCCCCCTAGAGAGTCCCCTAGAGTGTAATTCAAGCCTGCGTAGGCGCGTAGGGGTAGGGCGGTCCACGAGCTGAGGAGCAGGTGCGGTGGTGAGCGTTGAAACCATCTGCGACGATAAGCTCGCGTGGGGCCGCCTAAACCCTGCTGCGCCGGAGCCGTGACAGAATCGATGCTTGCTTGCAGCAAGCATGCAGCATGCAAGCAGGCATGCAGCATGGAAGCAGGCCTGCAACATGCAGCAAGCATCGATTCTGTCACGGCTCCGGCGCTGCTGGTTTCAACGCTCACCACCGCACCTGCTCCTCAGCTCGTGGACCGCCCTATCCCTCCGCGCCTACGCAGGCTTGAATTACACTCTAGGAGACTCTCTAAGGGGCTTGAATCACTCTAAGTTAAGCTAAGCGATAACAGACAAATTCTTGCACTGTTTGAACGGTCTCAAAAGAGATGTTGACATCTGAGTTTGTTTCGGTATTTTTCAACCTTCAAGTTAAATTGGCACCCCACCGGATTTAGAAAGTGAAAGAGTAAAGTCTATATTTTTGCTAGTATTACATTAATGATAAACATGCTATATTTTTTTTTAAATCATTGTGTTAAGCCCTTTAATTTGATACCCATATTGTACTTAGTATTCAACAGAAAATATTTTTTCACTATGTATAATGGCTTCGCACAGCCGCCATGTTTGATTTTTTCAAATGTCACCTATTTAAAAATACTTGGGCTGCTAAGACGAATCTAAGGATACCTCAATCATACAAGATACGCTCGAAAAACATAACCCTTCCTCTGCAGTCGAGTAAAAAATGTATGCCAAAAGAGGATGATGGTTCTGCTTTTCAATTATTATGGACATGAAATTTATGCCTAAAGATGATTCTGACTAACAAAATTATGAGTTTCGAATTTATGATAAATGAGTGTATGCCAAACAACTTTCTGCGTAATGAAGATTGTGCTATCCGTTGTTATGCAAAATAATATTATGACGTAAAAAGTTCTGCTATAAAAGGTAGACCCGTAATCAACCGACGACAAAAAGAGGAGGTTATCAATTCGACGCGTGTATTTTTTTTTTTAATATATGATCATCGAGTACTCGAAGACGGCTGAACCGATTTGGAATTTTCTTTTTTTGTTCGACTGGGTATACTTCGAAATTGGTCCCATTATCACCAAAGTCAGGATCTGATGATGGGATCTTGGAGAAATCGAGGGAACTCTTCAAATATTATAGGCACACCTATGGCGTTTTGGGTATTTCTTATAGTAACTTGTGCAGTTGCTCTCAAAAAGTACCATTTGGGGAAGTGGAACTGATGATGAAGACCACAGATGGCCGCCGAAACTACTCAATAATAAGTATTGAGTGGATTGCGATTCGATTACTTGAATATGGATGTTAAGCACTTTATGCTCGTCACAATGCATATGGTGATGTAGAGCTGATGGTGAAGTACCAGGAAAACTCCTCAACAATTAACGGCCCAGCATTGGGAAAAGCAATATTTTGTTAAAGGTTATAATTAGTTGACATTTAGGCTCTTGTAACTAGGTAAATTAAAAAACATCCAACTAAAAAGAGTGAAATAAAAACTTTTTAACAAAAAATTAAACCGACTCCCAAAAACACTGCAAAGTGAAAAATAACTTTAATTTCGGAAGTCGGTGCCAAAAACGAAAAAACAAAACTAAAGACACCGACTACCGAAATTAAAGTTATTTTTCACTTTGCAGTGTTCTTGGGAGTCGGTTTAATTTTTTGTTAAAAAGTTTTTTTAGTAAGCCTTTTTTCCGGGTGGGAAAATTATCGAATGACTTCTCCCGCTCTGAGTGGAGCGGAAGGGAGTGTCAGACTTTTACTGACTGGAAACCCACCCTGTTCTTTCAGCTGCTCTTGCGTTCTAGGGCTGCGGTATCTCATTAGAACATTTTAGCCGCAACCCCGGCTAATTAGTAAGCCTAGTAGCCTAGCCTTTTTTTGTAAGGTGGGAAAACCATCGAATGACTTCTCCCGCTCTGGCTTAAGCGGAAGGGTGTGTCAGACTTCTACTGACTAAAAACGGGCGTCTCCCGCGGCGGCTGGGGCGTGAGGAAGAGAGTTGCTTCTCCCTCACGCGCTCAGCCTCCTCCTTCGCTAGCATTACTGCCTCGCAGAAGGAGGCGATCGCATCCCATTCCCTCTCGCTCCGCACCATGGTCTGAACCAAGGTCACCACCGCTGATCGGCACGGCATGACACGGCGAAGCTCTGCCCAAGCGGGGCACACCTCTACCGTATGCTCCACCGTGTCCTCCAGTTGGTCTACACAATGACGACACCCGGGCGTGTTAGTAGCCTAGCCTAGTTTTACTCCTTTTTATGTCAATGGCTTGACTAAATATCTGCCGTGATTCTTTAAAAGGCAGTCTGACAATTTACCGATTTTGAGTTAAACATTGAGCGACATCAGGAAAAAAGGCGCGTCGACCTATCTTCTATCTTTTTCTGAAACTTATTTAGCTTTTGAGATATTTTTTTCATAAAAAGCTGTGAAGTGGTTTTGATACCAGTGCCAAATTTATAAAAACTCAAAATCGGTAAATTGTCAGTTGACTGCCTTTTAAAGAATCACGGCAGATATGCAATGGTCACTCATCCAAAGGCAATATCGGCCGAACTTCGTAGATAAAATCATAAGTCTGTGTCCTCAAACGACCCCTTTTCAAACAGCAGAAAATCCAAGCTTTTCCTTATATTCCGTCTTGTTCAAACAAGTTTATTTACCAAAATAATGTTTTCAACAAATATTACTTTTGAAAATTAACAGAAGGCGGTGCTAATTACCAATTAGTGTAATTATAACGTCTTAGCGAACCGCCTCATTAGAACCTTGTTCAAGACGAATAATATTTTATCTTTGTCCCTTTTTTATGAAAATTTTATTTTCTTTTATCTTTTCTGTTTTTAATTAATAATAAGCTCGAGTCTGTTTTTGTAGATAATATTTTAATTATCAAAATAATTAATATCTGTAGTTACTGTGTTGTATGTGTTTTTTATATCTGCTATCTATTTAGCCATTTTGAATTTTGTATTTATGATATGGTTTTATTAAGATTTATTTGGTTTATATTTCATTTATTTATTTTTATTTCTTTTAAGATTATTTATTTTTATATAATTTAAGATTTTCCTGCCTCTAAACGTGAGGACTTTTAATTTGCTCACTATCTACTAAACTATATATTTTCTGTATTTAATAGCTGTTAGTCCTCCATACTTCTTAAATAAAAAAAAAATTAAAAAAAAAAATATTATCACCTGCTTAGACTTTCCCAACTATATCGAGGTCAGCTTTTAGTCTAATCGGATGCAGCAGTGTACTAGTGTTTTACATGGAGCAACTTTCTATCGGACATCACAAACCCAGTAACTGGGTACCAGCAATACCAGTGTCACATTTACTGGCTTTTGACTACCCGTAACGACTCTTACAGATGTATGGAACAAACTGCTTAACGTGACTTCATGATACGGAGGAATCTCAATATCATTTGATGGTTACCCATCCAAAAATCAACCTCGAGAAGCGTTACTTAACCTTGTAGATAAACCCTTCCAGCTGGTATTATTTAACCACGACCTCCTCAAAGAGATTAAAACGATCATAACGTAAAACAAAACACTTCATAATTTAAAAAAGAAAAAAAAAAAAAAAAAACTATAGTCCCTGCTCGTTCTAAAACCACGTAAAATTGGTCACCGAGTATAATACTGTTCGGGATGAGTTCAGCTTACGTGTATCGATCCGCGTCCTTCTCATACAGAGTTCTATTTTAACCTTTGGCAAATGCTTTGTTATCCACCATAGTAGTTCGCGTTAAAAATAACGGAATATTCATTTTAAAAAAAAACGCATAAAATTATAGTCCTGTTATTTGTTTTCAAGGAAATTAAGTCGAAAACGCAATAATATTATTATTCCGGATCTAATTTTTCAGTACAACATAACAATTAGTAGAATTTAATTTTTATAATCTGGCAACATTCATAAGGGGTGGTTTAGTGATGAGCGCAAAAATAACGGTACAATAAAATAACTTCGTTATATGGTCAACGTTATTTTACTTCACCAAAAGCGACAATAGCCAGGCTACGGTGTCAGACTTGTGATTGAGAGGTCGCGGGTTCAAACCCCACCTATTACACTATTGCCGTGAACCCACTCCAGACACAAGCATATTTAGCTTAATTGGAGGGGTTAAGAAGATTGCTAGTGATGTAAATTCTACCCAGATTGCATAGTACTCTTTAAAAAAATATATATACAACGTGTAACGGAAACCCCATATCTATCCAAAAGGACTGAAGACAACATCTGGTATGGAGTCTCTATGCAAAGTTTCAGCTCAAAATAAGTGACTCACAGAATTGACCCCAAATTATCGGTTTCATATGTATCTTGAATATCAGTAATAACAAACGTGTCACAGCACTATGAGGGTCATCACTTTCCATGTCACTTGCCAGTAAAACGATATTCTCTTCGTTTTTCTTAATTTGAAAAATTCGGCCTCTGGTATCAATGTATTGAAATTTCTAATATGCTCCACACATGTAGACATAGGATTAGAAAACCCGTTTGTTATCGGTTATCATCCAAAGAAGCCGTGCACTCGGTATGTATATACCCTTTAAATTACACGTTGTATATATGAAAAGGCTGAAGAGTAATACTTTCATCGTGCGTACGGCTAAGGAGTAGATTTCTATGTGGAGTCTGTGTTCCTGATAGCTACAACATGGGGGTCTGTAAGTCAACAGTGAATAGGTTACTTCTAGGTAAGAGTGATTCATTTTTGACCTCATCATCGCTTACCATTTGGTGAGATGGTAGTCAAACGTGAGCCTATAATCAATAAAAAAAGTTTTGTCATAAATCTATACTAATATTATAAAGCGGAAAAGTTTGTTTGTTTGCTTGAACGCGCTAATCTTCGAAAGTACTGGGTGGATTTGGATGCAATTTGGTATGGAAGTAGCTTGAAGCTTGAAGAAGGTTATAGGCTACTGTTCACGCGACTGCAAAAAAGGAGAGTTATGTTTTTACCGTGATAGATTCCACGGGAGCGAAGCCCCGTGTGAATACTAGTGTTGTTGATAAAAGCAGCCATAAGCTTAATCGAGACTGTATAAGTATAATTACTATCAAATTAAATGTATTTATGAAAAAGGTATTGGGTCAAATACTGTTTTTGTGCATGCAGTGTTGACCTATATAATTGTTACACCAACAATACCTATGGTAGTTAGGTATTTGTAAATCTTGTAATTTTATCAGTGTAAAACTGTTGGTTGGCCAATAAAGAAATAATTAAATAACTATAGTGTTATTTTATATTTTACTGCATAGCAGATGAAATTTAAAAAATAGGCTTTTCTAAATATGAAATAGACTACACATGTCTTGCTAGTTTTTGTAACGAAAACGCAACGCAAAACGAAACTGTAACGCAAATCAAAATCGATAGGACAACCCTAGTCTTATAATAGAGGGGTGGGGTGAAGATGTCGCAACCCCATTCTAGCTACCGTACGAAAATAAACTTACACACATAACATTAAGGTTTTGAATTGTTTGTACACATAAAATTAAGTTGTTTTACATAACTATGTATAGGTTCTAGGCCATGAAATAATCAGTAAGTCCCTTATAACGGTTGATAACAGGCGCGTAAAAAATAGGCTGAATGCGTTCCTGTTTTTGCTAAAAAAAACGCATAATGCATTCGTACGGTATACGCGCCAAAAGAAATTGAGTTTATTTTTATTAAAAAGCTAAAATTATGAACAATGGAAGTGAGGTTTTGTGATTTAGTTTCAAGTTTTTGTAAGAGCCTACGTGAAATTAACTGTGATTGCAAAAACTAATGGTTTTAATTTATATCGGAGCTGGTTAGACGTTTTAATGGTAAGTATGTTTTATTTTAACTGTTTTAAGCACGCTTTTAACGAAAATAAGAGTGTAAATTAAGCCAGGCTTAAAAGTTAATGTCGAAAATTATTGAAGAAGCCATTGTATGTTTATAATAGAATATCCTCTTACACATTTTTAGTAAAATGGTAGAAAATTACATGAAGTGTCTTGTATTCACACGTATATGATACCAGCTTTGCCATGATTTCAGTAATTTTTTGGTATGATGAGTGCATGAATACGAAGAAAATTCTTGATTACAATAAGGTTAATTTTGTAGGTACCGAAAATAAATTTTAGCTGGATAGACTGAGACAGAATATGTAATGTAACTTTACATGTTTGTCAACTAATTGTGAAATACGATAAATAGTAGGTATCTATCTATATATTAGTAGAAAATTTCAATGCTACCTACATTTTTAATAAAAAAAATGTTTCAAAGAATTGAGTCATAATTTACGTTCTTTATTAAAATCGCAAAATATAGTTGTTCAGTTGACTAATCTGAAGGATCGACATTCAAGTTTTTAGATTTAATTCGAAATGCGACGACGATTTTGATTTTTTGTGAATAGTTAGAATTATAATATGATTGAAGTGTACCTAAGTACGTTCCTTTACCTAAAAAAATTTTTTTGCAAAAAATAAAACCGACTTCTACAACGTGTAATTTAAAGGGTATATACATACCAAGTGCATGGCTTCTTTGGATGATAACAAACGATATGGCAAGGGTTTTGTAATCCTAAGTCTACGTGTGTAGAACTTATTACAAATTCCAATACACTGATACCAGAGACCGAATTTTTCAAATTAAGAAGAACGAAAAGAATTATCGTGTTATTGGCAAGTGACGTGGAAAGTTATTGACCCTCGTAGTGCTGTGACACGTTTGTTATGATTGGTATTCAAGAAATATATGAAACCAATAATTTGGTATCAATTCTTTGAGTCAGGTATTTTGTGCTGGAACTGTGCATAGAGACTCCATACCAGATGTTGTCTTCAGCCCTTTTGGATAGATATGGGGTTTCCGTTACACGTTGTATATCAAAACACTACAAAGGCAAAAGTGACTTTAATTTCGGTAGTCGGTGTTATTGGTTTTGTATTTTCTATCTTTTTTTCACACTGCCTTCTGAAAATAAAGCTATTTTTGGCTTTTTTAAATTAAAACAATATTTTGCAATTATATTTAGAAAAATGTCTGAAGTCTTACTTGCATTTTGTTACCTACATATACATAATGTACACGCATTTCACACATTGTACACTAATATTATACAGCGAAAAAGTTTGTTCGTTTGTTTAAACGCGCTAATATTCGAAAGTGCTGGGTGGATTTGGATGAAATTTGGTATTGAAGCAGCTTGAAACAAAAGAAGGAGGGTAATGATTTTATCCTGATAAAATTCACGGGAGCTAACCCGCGTGCGTCTGCTAGTTATGTATTTGTTAACGGAAATGTATGTACTCCGTCATTGTATAAACGAAAACGTACCCTGTTCGATAACCTCAAAATTCAATTCAATTCAAAACATTTATTTAAGACTTACGTCCATAAAGTGTTAGTATAACATTAAAGGCACTTAAAACTATGTTAGTAATTTACACACATACACGTAACAAAAGAAACGAAATAAAAATTTGAAAAAATGAGAACATGAACTTTCATCCATTGCCTCCGAATCGGACTATGGATGTTTTCAGCAATTACCTTCAGGTAGCTGTTGGGACTGTCCCTCAACCTTCGCATCAGCGATGCTACTCTTTTACGAATAATGGCGTGAAAGCCGTTCACTTGAGCTTCCGCAAACATCGCTGACGCACTACAGTAACGAGGCAATCCCATCAGCAACCTGAAAGCATTGTTATATTGGACCCGCAGTGCACTGACGGCTCGCTGTGTGTATTTAGTCATCAACCATCAAAAACCTAAAAAACTATGTTAGACATCCCACCTATTTTTTTTTAATTCTCTGCCGGAGTCTGTGTTTCCCGATAGGTATAACCTAGGGGTCTTTAAGGGCCTATACTACCTTAAATGGCTTAGCATGATCCTCCGTTATCTCGAAAATACTGCAGCAATAATTTTGAAGTAAATATATGGTAAAGTTGAGGATTAATGTTAGGTACTATGTTTGACGAAAACACAATTCCAAAAAAATTTCTTGATAGAAAAAAATTCCAAAGCTACCTCCAAACCGAACAATAAACCGCTGGTATTCAAAAATAACTTTAAATTAGATCATGAAACTTTGCATATTAATTGAACTAACTATAAAGCAGGTCTTATGTTATATACTTTTTTAAAATTACCATTACATTCACCGTAAAAAGAATTAAACCAAATTATCGGTGTCTTGGAGTCTTTTCCCTGCCACCCTGTCTCGCTTGCTCGCGTGACCGCGGCCAGTAGCGTGCGAGCGAGATAAAGAGTGAGAAGCGCTGAGGTAGTATAGGCCGTGAATAGGTTACTTCTAGGTAAGTGTGCTCCATCTTCTACCACATCATCACTTACCATCAGGCGGTCAAACGTGAGCCCATTATCAATAAAAAAAAATGCAGCTAAGTTTCAGTATTTTACATGGAGCATCTGTCTGTCTGACCTCCACAACCCAGTAGGAAGGCTCCTTGGTAAGACTGGTGTGAGATTGAGACTGTCAAAGATTTACAAATGACATCGGGGACCAGCCACTTAACGTAATTTCTGAGGCCTACACTAGACACTTGTGGGATGGCTCAGCCTCAGATTTCCACCCGCAAAACAAGTTATCTTTAAAAAAAAATGACTGTAATAGAAATCTATTTTCACCCCTTTCTATATATCGTCTAAAAAAACAGAAAAGCCCACTTAGATAGGAAACACCGGCCTCATGTAGTTTAAAATAAACTTAAAAGATTGACGAGAATACTTGTTATTTTTAACGAATTAAACGTCAAACTAGGCCCCCTCTGCAGAGGGCCGAAGCCTGCCGGGGTCGTGGGACCACCCTGCCCGGGGTGGGAGGACTTATTTTATAATTTTACAACGTTAAAAAAAAAAGTGCCTAAAGTTGAGCAATACGTCATCTGAAAAATGCTTGCACTGTATGGATAGACCTACTCAAAACTGAGCCCGACTAGCACTTGGCCGGTTTTTATGTTAAAAACACGCAAAAATTGCTAAGTGATTTAGACGAAACTTGCCGCAAATATCGTTACAACATAACATATACAACATGTATCGTAATTAACGCACACCCTCAAACACTACAATTAGAAAATTATGTTATTATCATAATACGTACTCTGAATTTTTAGTTTTACTTGTTTAAACAGTTTTTTAAGACTTTAACTTCCTTTAAATGAATTTAATTTTTTCTGTAATGTGTACTGAATGACGGAATTTAAATAAATCTGCATTTAAAAAGTTACTACTTTAATTTACGGTCCATAGTTAGTTTGTTTTTATTATACAGCGAAAGTGTAATTTGTAATTTACGTAGATTTAATTTGTTTGGGGTAAAAATTATCGATACCTATTAAAAACGATAAAAATCGATTCAGTAAACGATTTTGAACAAACTAATTTCCGGATGTGCTTTAGTTATGTTACATGTTGTATATAACAGGGCTTCCCAAACTGTGCGTCGTGACACCCTGGGGCTCCGCAGTATTATCCTAGTGGCGTTGATCTAAATAGGTTGGCTGTCTGTGTCGATAAATTACGCACGCTTTTAATTTTCGTTTTAATGTTCACTATGGCGAACGAAACTTTAGAAAAACGGTAGAAGTATAGAATTTAATTTCGGGTTTACCTACATTACTGAAGGAAATTTAGAACTTCCTCAATGTGTTATTTGTCATAAAGTGTTGGCGGCTGAAAGTATGCTTCTTTCTGTTTTTCTGACACATTTTTATTAGGCTAGAACTACAACTAGTAGGTAAATGTATGGCAAGAAGGCCAGGGCGTCGCAAAAACATAGCAACTTCCCAAGGGCGTCACAGTTAAAATAAGTTTGGGAACCCCTGGTATAATTATCATGTCCTAGAAACATAACATATAATCAAGCTATAAAGTTTCCACTGACACAGACCTTCTCTCTATGAGAGGAAGCAGGCTGTACCTAAACCACTACGCGGCTTAGTGCGTGTTGTTAGATATTGCATGTGAAGACCGTGGCATGGGAAACCGGTGTCCAAAATCACTTCAGATTTTTGACATAGGACATGACGTTTCCACACGATGTTTTCTGTCACCACGTTGAGAGCGATAGTGATAATGTTAACAAAGTAATAAGCCTGCTTGAAGCGACAATAGTCGACATTTAAGCCAGCAATAGGTACATGTTGGCCGAGCGTAAGCTAACGCGAGCATTGGCAAATAGGCAGAAGGCAAGAAATAATGTCCACACGTTCGACAAGTTCGTCGAACGCCAATGCAGACGACCAATGTAGAAGAGGGTCTGTAGAGCTGCCCACACGTTGGCCGAGCGCAAGCGAGCGCCTTTGATTTGTGACCAACAACCGACATCGATCCGAAGTGAGGCAAGTCATCACGACCAACGGCAAGCGAAGACAAGTTGCACCAAATGAGCTCTATACACGTTGGCGCTGGCCACCACTCGGCCAACTAGGCGAGTGACACCGAGCGATAGAAAGACAAGGCAAATATACCGTCTACATGTTGGTATTGGCCTTCACTCGACAACGCTCGGCCAACATGTATTGCAGGCTTTAGGAGTCGGACTTGTAATCGAGATGTCGCGGGCTCGAACTCCACCCATTACACTTTTGCCGTGAACCCACTACAGACAAGCAAATTTAGCTTAGTTGGAGGGGCTGACTACATTGCTTGTAGGTAATGTGAATTATCCCCACATTGCCAGTTTAATAAAAAAGTTTGGACCCACGACTCGTAAGTTGCGTCTATAACCACTGGGTACTAGGACATCACTGATCTTTAATAAAGTCTCATGTGCCTAGCCTTTTCCCAACTGGACTGAAAAAAGTATTTTACAGAACTAGTTTAGTTAACTGACAAATAGCCAAACCTTGATAGCTAACAATCAAATTTAATTTACGTATTAATCAACTGCTTTTGTTATAACAAAACTGAATTTGTCTACTATGAACTACCTATAGTTATGTAGTCACTATTTTTTTGTAATAGGTTACTGAATTGTTTGTTATTTGCTACTCAAAACTTTTTTCAGTGTATCGTCGCTGTAGAATGATAACCTCGTATGTCCAGAAATCCTAACTTCACCGGAAATGAAAAAAAAAAACGGTTGATTTTGTCAATGTTTAAAATATTTTGATGTGCTTTTGTCTCACGTTTTGAATGATAAAAAGGACTTATTTATGTTATTAACCAATGCGTTACTTAACTGGATTATTCCAGAGAAATGATATAAGAGGTTTTCTGTTCTTATATCTACGTAGTTTTTGTTTAAACGTCCATGTCTGATAATGATAAATGATAAATGATCTTTATTTTGCAAATTGGTTATTAAATAACACTTTTACACGTCATTTTTTTCCGTAAATATTAACTAGATGAGGCCGGTGTTTCCTAACTGACTACCCTGAGAAGAAACACCGAAACAAACTCAGGGGTCCGTCTCTTTTAAAGTCCATACAATCTACACTGATTTAATTATATGGGAACCTTGTAGGTTTCAGTCTGAGGCGGTGTTTTGAAGAAAGATGCTCACAGATTTGAGTGGGCCTGTCCATACAGTGCAAGCATTTGTCAAATGACGTATAGCTCAACTTAGAACAAGGAGCTTAACGATTTGACGAACAATACCAAGGCAAGGACCTTTGGGTAGGCCGCAAAAAGCACTCAAACTGCCAGACAATTTATTATGTTTAACTCGAATAAAAAAATAAAAAACCTACATAGTGCACATATTCACAATCGTTTATGAGGATTATGTAGATTAGTCTGAAATGGCCTTTTGAGGAAAGACCAAACAGATTTGAGTAGACCTGTCCCGTCAGTGCAAGCCTTTGTCAGTTAGTCTGTAAGCTCAACTTTGGACTACTAAGGAGCTCAACGACCTGACGAACAATGCCAAAGACGGTACATTTGAGTAGGTCACTAAAATACTCAAACTGTCAGACAACGTCGTAATAAAGAGAGAGAAAAAAAAAATGTAAATGGAAATTTAAGAAAAAAAAAACCACATAATCCTCGCATTTAAGTACATAATTAAGTAAATATTCAAAAAAATACATATATTATACTTTACAAAGTAAATATTCATGTCAAAATAAAATAAAATATTATACTTTAAAAAGTAAATATCCATGTCAAAATAAATATTAAAAAACAAAAAATGTCAATTTGTATAAAAATAAAATACAAGAAATTGTGATTGTAAACAACACTAGTACTCCCTGTATATCATTGGAGCAGCTCAATCCCAAGCCTTTTTATCCTCAACATAGTCTTTAACCGTGTAAAAAGCCTTCTGGCAAAGCTTGCGTCTTATGACTAATTTAAATTTGTTGAGGCTCAGTTCTTGCAAATGGCAAGGTAGTTTATTATAAAAACGTATGCACTGGCATTTAAAAGAACCACCTATTTCTTGAGCCTTGTTTTTGGAATGACTAAGATGTGTTTATTTCTAGTATTTACGTTATGGATATCACTGTATTTTTTAAAGAGATTAATATTTTTATGTGCATACAAGAGATTCTCAGTATATTTATGAGAATCTCTTGTATGCACAAAGGCACAGTCATTATATAAATTTCTTTAAATTTATCTCTGAGGGAGTGCCGTGGACTTAATTTATAAATAACACGAATGGCTCTTTTTTGTAACACAAATATTGTATTTATATCGGCGGCATTCCCCCATAGTAAAATGCCGTATGACATTACACTATGAAAATAACTAAAATACACTAAACGGGCCGTCTCTAAATCAGTTAGGCCACGAATTTTTCGAACGGCAAATGCTGCAGAGCTAAGTTTTTTGGACAATTTATGTATATGGGGGCCCCACTGAAGCTTCGCATCTAAAGTAATGCCTAAGAACACTGTGGTGTCTTCGGGTTTTAAGCTTTCGCTCTTTATTGACACACTTGTGTTTACTTGTTTCACATGCGGTAATGTAAACTTTATGCTCTTAGTCTTTTTCTCGCAGCATAAGATTATTGACATTAAACCAATTCACTACCATTGCGAGGGCACTATTAACATCGTCAGTAACCATCTGCTGACGTTTAAATTTAAATAAAAGTGAAGTATCATCAGCAAACAACACTTGTTCAGGACTACAAGAAGCCAGTGCAACGATACTGGTGTGTCCGAACTGTCCACGGTTCGTGGAGCCCTACCGTTGCTTTCAACAACAATAAACAAAACTACAGGCTCTTCGGCCTACAACCATATATACAAATAACTTATCGGTACCACTTACCTTCTGCGCTGGGTCCGCCAACTTCGACCTTCCTAGGTCACGCCCAAGTGTGGTATGTATGTAAATATGAGGTGAGTAAATGAAAGTGTGATGTAAGTCAAGTGTTCTGAACGGTCACAAGGCGTCGATCTCCAGATGGCGTGGTTCAGACAGCATCACAGCCCTAACTCGCACCGGATTGAAGCTATTTATCACTACTTATTTCCAACAAATGCGCGTGCCACGCGGTGGCAACCAACCGGCGATAAATCCCAAAATATCCCAGGCTTTCATCAAATGGGGATTACAAATTCCAATTAATCGTTACTCGCGACCCAATTATCGGTTTCAACAGGCGATTCCAAACGATATTTTACCAATTATAATTAACTCAACAGGTCCCAAGCGGACATTTTTCAACAACGGAACCAAAGTCTATCTGTCAAGCAGTAATGTCAAGATCAAATTTCTTTAAGTCAAAAGGGTACGTTCGGAAACGATCGGTACTAAACAACACTATATCATGATTATCCTTTATGAGGAATGGCAAGTCATTAATATAAATAAGAAATAGAAAAGGACCTAAAATTGAGCCTTGGGGGACCCCCATTTTGACTATAGATCCAGGAGATGTCTTACCGTTCACATCAACTCTTTGAATCCTATCACTTAAATATGAAGTAAGAAGATCCAGAGAGGTATCCCGGATTCCGTAGTAGTGTAGTTTCCTGATCAATGTTTCATGGAGAACACAATCGAACGCCTTCGACAAATCACAAAATATGCCCAAAGCATCGCACTTATCTTCCCATGCACTGTAAATATGACTTAAAAGTTGTTGAACGACCCCTAGTAAAACCAAATTGTTTATGATGCTGTAACTTGTGCACTTAACACTGCAGTAACTTGTCTCATCTCTTATATCTACCCACAAGGGCCGAAGGCAACATCTGGTATGGAGACTCTATGCACAGTTTCAGCTCAAAACAAGTGACGCACAAAATTGATACCAAATTATCGGTTTCATATGTTTCTTGAATGCCAATCATAACAGACCTGAATGAACTCGCTTATATCACTGTCTCGGCCGAGAAACATTTTAATGTCTCGCCGGTTTGCTCGGTACGTGTGATCAAGGCAATAGGATTTGCTAGCAAACACTGCTCATTAGCCAATCACAGTACTCTGCAAGAGAGAGACAGATGAATAGTCAGCATCTGTATCTCTCTTCGCCTCTATTGTTATATTTAACCGTTTCTGCACTCTATTCTTATATCTCTATGTGTAAAAACGACAGCCGAGGTTTAACGTGTTTTCTGAAGGATGGAAGAATCTAGGTAAGTTAACACGTTCACTGTTCAGCCGCAATATCGAAATTATGTCTCACGTCCAATTTAGTTTTTCGTTCCTATTTACTGAGATAATTGCCTTTATACCACTTGTGGTCCATAAGGACCATAAAAGTAGGGAGGGGACCCTTTACCCCCTATTTGCAGAGTGACCCATACGTATGTCACTGACGTAGAAGCAGATAATTCAGTGACACACATGTGTGGCACGGACGTCTTAAATTCCAACCCAAAATGACCTACAGGTGGGTCATGGATAGTGAATGTGTTAAGATGGTCACGAATCCACGAAGTCGACAAGCTTAGCTTACCTTTAAAGATCGACCCGCACAGCTGTTATTTACTAAACACAGCCACGAGCTCCTATTTACTAAAGCACCTACTTAAATAAAAGTAATGTGTTAACGGAGTGATCCTAAAGGGGTTTAGTATTTTATTCTGACGCACTTATCCGTAGAATTAAACACTACAAATTGCCGATAGTGTAAAGACGTGGATTGCACAGTGGTTGAGCGATGTAGCTGCTACGCTGCGTATTGTAGGTTCGATTTCGAAACTGAACAAATATTTGTAAGGCCTATACAGTACGGATAAGACGTCATCAGCTGATCTGCTTAGCAACTATGTTGGGGTTAGTTTATTTGTACAACTTTCTGTATACAAAGGCGACGTTATTCGAAACTGGCTGTGTACCATCCACTGGTTGATATACCGTATTGTCGCAACAAGCGCTTTTCTTCCACATTTATTGTACGTAGAGCCATGTTGTGGAACTCTCTCTCGGCTTCTCTGTTTCCTGCCACTTATGACCTCAAAGCAAGAATGAACAGGCATCTTTTGGGCTCGCTCGTTCCTTTGTAGACCTCATCTATCTCTTACCATCGGGCGTGATCGAGATTACGAGTGGGTTCATCATGATTAAAAAAAAAAAAATAAACAGAAACGATTAAACGTTGTAGATTTTGTCATTTTGTCTTATTTTCTGGGTAGGAAAATCATCAAATTACTTCTCCCGCTGTATCTACTCAGATTATTCTCACAACCCTGTCAGGCATTGGTCCTATCAATCAATGGTACTCGACTGTGAGCTACCATCAAAGACTACAATATAAGCTACCACCGTCCGCAAGCTCGCAACTACGGCGGGGGCTGGAGTTCGACTCGCGATCTCCGACGCACGGAGCGTCTCCCGCGGAGGTTGGGGCGTGAGGAAGAGAGTTGTCTCTCCCACACGCGTTCAGCCTACTTCTTTGCTAGCATGACTAAACCCCTAACCAACCCCTGACCTCATTTAGAACACAAAACGAGTAAAAATACACGCACATCAATCACACAGCCGTTTATTGAAACCCATAACTTTTCTATATTGGCCCCTAAAAATCTTAATTCGCAAGTGAATTATGGGAAGTAGCTCAAGAAAGCACAGTCCGTGAATAAATTTAAATATCAATATTGCGGAAAGTTTGAACGGTATTACGAGTATATATTTTGTGGGGAGCAGATTGAATCTTTTCCTTCTTTTTTTTAGGGTTCCGTAGCCGAATGGCAAACAACGGAACCCTTACAGTTTCGTAATGTATATCTGTCTGTCTGTCCGTCCGTCCGTATCTCACAGCCATTTTATTCCGAAAGTATTACGACTACGTACCTATGTGAAACTTGGCAAGTAGATAGACTAAATAAATAAATAATAAAGATACAATTATTGTAAATAATAAAAATGAAATTATGAAAATGATATGATTTACAATTATTGTAAATAATTTTCTCCAAATAAAAATGTCCTTGCACCGTATTAAGTTTAATGAAAATTATTTTCACTAAACTTAATACGGTGCTAGGATTTTTCAGTTATCGTGTAGCTCAACTTATAACTTAAGGAGCTCAAGGATTTGACGAACAATACCAAAGTAAGCTGCCAGACATCATTTAATAAATTATAATGAAAATAACACAATGAAGAAACAATAACCTACATAGTCCTCACATTCACAATAATGAAATATAAAAAAAAAAACAAAATAAATAGGTATATACAATACTTTAGATAGCAAATATTGAAGTCAGTAAAAAAAAACAGCAATTAAAAATATGCCCACGTATATCACTGGAACAGCTCATTCCCAAGCCTTTTTGTCCTCAATATAATCCTTGACCGTGTAAAAAGCTTTCTGAGCTGGCTGACGTTTTATTAACAATTTGAATTTATTAATGCTTAGATCTTGAATGTGGCTAGAAATTTTATTATAAGAACGTATACATTGGCATCTAAACGAACCACCTATTTTTTTAACCTTGTTTTAGGAATGACATACTTGTCTTTGTTCCTTGTATTTACATTATGGATATCACTGTATATTTTAAACAGTTTAATATTTTTGTGTGCTTACAAGAGATTCTCACAAATATACTGAGATGTCACAGTCATAATATTAATATCTTTAAATTTATCCCTTAAGGAGTGTTTAGGACTTAATTTATAAATTGTACGAATAGCCCTTTTTTATGAAGTTTTATACAGGGTGGGCCATGAATTAGTTAACATTTGAAAACATCGTATAAAAAAAACCATTTAACATATTTTAGAAATCATTTATTTACGAGAAAGCTAATTAGTTGTAATTTATTTTTTTTAAATTATTTCGTCTAAATGACCACCGTTTCGGTTTTTGCACTCATCTAAGCGAGTCCTAAAGTTTTCGAATACTCTTCTGCAAAGAGACCGCGAGATCGCCGACATCTCTTCGATGTTTTTTTCAGTGTATTCGGTTTATCAATGTAGACACGACTCTTTAAATAACCCCATAAAAAGAAGTCTGCTGGTGATAGATCTGGACTTCTGGGTGGCCATGGGATGTCACCCCGTCTGGATATCAGCTTTTCCGGAAACATGTCTTTGACCACCGGCAAGGACTCGTTCGATGTATGACACGTGGCTCCATCTTGTTGAAACCATGTGTTACGATTATAGCCAGCAAATTCCAGTAGCATCGGTGCTAAGAACTCCCGTAACATTTTCACATACTCGGCAGAATTAACAGTAACTGAACGGCCTCGAGAATCTTCAAAAAAGTAAGGTCCGATGATTCCTTTTGCTGAAATTGCAGCCCATACAGTTACCTTAGGAGAGTGAAGTGGCCTCTCATGTTTAGCTTTAGGATTTTCGCTGCTCCAATACCTGCAATTCCGTTTGTTTACATGTCCATTTAGGTGGAAATGGGCTTCGTCAGAGAACAAGATGTTGTGAAAATTACTGAATCGAGTTAACATTGTTTCGGCATATGACGTACGCAAATTTAAATCATTAGGGTTTAGTTCTTGCACTAGCTGGATCTTATATGGATGTAATTTCAAATCTAATTTCAAAATATGGCGTAATGATGTGCGGGATAATCCTAATTCAGCCGAACGTTTGCGTGTCGATAAATCTGGATCACGTCGAACAGAAGCGGAAACTTGCTGCACGTTCTCTTCTCTCCGAGAAGTCCGCGGGCCGCCGGTTTGTTTCACATTTAGTGTATATCCCGTCTCTTCGAACTTCTTCACCCATTTCTTTATTAAAGGAGCACTTGGACACTGACTTAAGTCGTGTAAACCATATTCAACGCGAAATAAGCATCTCACAGTAATGAGCGAAAAGTTGTTTAAATAAAACTGTTTCACGCAGTAAGCGCGTTGCGGCCCCGTGAAGCGATCCATTGCGACTAAATTTCCAAGAAGCGAGTGCCCCCGCCCGCGCCCGCGCCCCGCGCGGCAATAGTTTGCGCGGTAAGTTACATTTAAATGTTAACTAAGTCATGGCCCACCCTGTATATACTCTTTATTGATACACTAATATTCACTTGTCTAATTGAATCAGCTATACCTATTTATGACAAAAGTATTTAGAGTTGCTATGTGTAATTATTATTTTAAAAAGATAACAATTAGTAAAAAGGAAATTAATGTTGAAAGGAGAATCAATACTAAAAACGTTCATATTTGTCTATATCTATAGATTTCCTGTAAAACCTTTGGACATTTCTTTTTTAGAGAAGTAAAATCTGGTGATTTATCTTTCGAAGTACTTGGTTGTGACTCCATCATTTACCACTCTTATAGCAACAAATAATAATCAACAACACTCTTATACATTTTTTTTATACTCACGACTAAACAATTCAATGTCAGCTTTGATATTTGCGACAGTGATTTTCTCAGATATATATTTCCAGTTTCCATTTTCTCACAGATTTGTTTGAGCTTTAACGGGCTCACCACAAATCTGGCTTTGTCGTCTGAAACATATGTCAAGTCAGACTTGCCTAAGCATTACCGTATTTTAAAGCATTTTGTACACGAAATTTTGTATGGAGTGGAAATTACATTTCTGTTTTTTTTTTTTATTGATAATAGGCTCGCGTTCGACCTCCATTTCACCTGATGGTAAGTGATGACGTGGTCGAAGATGAAGTACGCTTGCCTAGAAGTAACCTATTCTCTATACTCTTGACTCAGGTTATAGCTATTGGGAAACACAGACTCCAGCAGGGAATTCCACTCCTTATGCGTACGTATTCTTAAGTAACTTCTACCTGCTCTGCGTGTTCCAATGTCCGAAATTAATTATAGCCTATATGTTGCCCAGACTTAATAGCTGTTTACAAAAAAAAAAGTTTTCTTTCAAATCTGTCTAGTAGTTTCAGAGATTAGTGTGTACAAACTCAATGTTCAGTAATACTTTTTTACAATTCTTTTATATGCATGCAATAATGCAGTGTTATTAACTGCTTAATAATTCAAAAAGTATTATAGTATTAGGAATACTTAACTACTACTGAGTCTAAATTACACGCATTTGAGCCAATCCTATATAAACATACAACAATAAACTTAATATACGCACACATACACCCACCCCAAATATGTACACATCCACTCACCCCAAAAAATTTTGCAGACAGACTTATACCATTGTAGACTTCCTTCAATTACTCTAAAATCCCAAGATGTTTTCTGGTACTTTTTGTTACTGATTTTTTACGCGTTTTCACCACCATATCACCTAATGACCCGGACATCCCACCCATAGGGTGCAAACATAAAGAAGCAGGTTACAGGTACGGACAGGTCGGTACAGATCATTACCGATCGGTATGGGTAAAATAGTTCATACAATCAGTATGTGCTCGTTCATAAAGAAACAGGTGGAAAATTGTCGGTACCGACTATCTGCATCGATATGTACGGGTTTAAGCATTTGCCAGTGTACTGTGTTGTCTTCGCCGTCCTTTGTGGGACAAAAGACATAATTACACAGCAACAGAAATGTTATTGATAAATATTGGAAGGAGATTAGTTTAGAAATGAAACATGATGGTATGTAAATAGATTATTTTTTGTTTTTATTATATATTAATAAATATATTAATGTACCACAATCGGTTATGTGTGAAATACTGTACAAAAATGTTTCTGACGTTTTTTGCTAAATTCGAAGGTGGACCCGATCGTTGATTGTGCCATCCTTGTCTTACGAGTTGAACAAGAGTACTTAGATAGTAAATGCCATTTGGAATATAATCTGCGAAAAGCACAATCCACTATTTTTCTTGCTCGAGATAACCGCCCGTTGATGTTACGTTGCTCCTCTGTTAATTCACGGCCTCCAAAGGGTTTCAATAAATATGTTTGTAATGTCCGACGAACTCGAAGACATGATGGTCACTAAGAACAGATTTACCTGTTTCTATATGTGGTTGAACCCTTACCTATCAGTACCGACCCGTACTGGCATATCGGGACCGAAAAACCTGTATCTTTATGTTTGCACCCTTTACGCACAAAACGTTTTGGGAATACTATCATTGTGCGTTGATGCCGGAGTCTGTGTTTCCCTTACTTGAAACTAATAGCCAAAAAGTTTGACCTGCCCTAAAATCTGACTTAACCTTACGTTTCAAGACTGAATACCTTCAATTTATGTATTTGTCTAAGTTAATTACGTAAGTACTTACCCTTAATTATGTTAACTGTAGTTTGACAGTGATGGCTCAGTGGTTACTGGCCCAAATTACAAGTACAGGCACATTAGTAGTGTCGTTGTTGCGTGGATGTTCTAAAAGCAATTGAAGGAACAATTTAATTTTTTTTGTCAGTTAAAATCTGACTCTCACTTCCGCTCCACCCAGAGTGGAAATAGTCGTTAGATGATGTTCCCACTGAAAAAAGGCACCTTCTTTCCTGTAGGTCTAGTGGGCAGTGGCCCTGACTGCTATGCGCAAGGTCGTGGGTTCGATTCCCACCCACGACAAATGTTTGTGTGATGAGCACCATCACTTGTTCTTTGTCTGGGTATAATTTATCTATAATATGTATATGTATGTATTTAGAAATATATATGTATGTTTATCAGTTGTCTAGTACTCATAGCACAAGCTCTGCTTAGTTTGGGGCTTCTTTCACACCACGCCTTCTAAGGCGTTGTGTGAAAGTTGTGAAATATTATTATTATTCTTAATTTATATCATTCCCACTGTTTTTAAACTGGTACAGAAACTCATCGTGAAGAAACAAGCATGTCTTAGGTCCTGTAACACGCATTGGGCCGGCGTGGGGAATTACAATTCAATCTTACTAATATTTTAAATGCAAAAGCTTGTGAGAATGGATTTATAGATGTATGAATGTTTGTTACTCTTTCACGCAAAAACTGCAGAACGGATCTGAATAAAATTTGGCAAGTAGATAGTTGATTTTGAGATTACTTTTAATATCGGGATTTACACGGGAGAATCATTGACGTATATGAAAACCCTCCCTCGGGAACGAGGTCGCAGGTAGAAGCTAGCTTTCTGCATTCCTTCTCCATTTATAAAACTATATACTCTTCTCACTCACACAACCCATCGCACAACACGAGTTAATAATTTCTGCTTCGTTAGTTTTATTCTTTTATTAATTTACTAGCTTTTGCCCGCGACTTCGTCCGCATGGAATAGTTACTTATTTAACCCCGATTTTGAAGCATTCTTCATTGGCGCTCCGCTCCTATTGGCCTTAGGGTAATAATATATAGCCTATAGCCTTTCTCTATAAATTGACTATTTAATTAAAAAATAATTTTTAATTCGAACCAGTAGTTCCTGAGATTATCACGTTCAAACAAACAAACAAACTCTTCAGCCTTATATTATTAGTATAGATAGCTGTTGCCCGCGACTTCGTCCACGTTTCCGTCATATTTCGTAAAAAGCCAGTAGCCTATGTCCTTCCTCACGGTTCAGTGATTTTGATGTAACCGACAGATTAAGCTTCGTAATTTAGTGGGGAAATATAATATGTCAATCTATAATACTGTTGAAAAATATCGCAATACCGAACCGCACAATATTATTGTTAATAGCTGTGCCCGCGACTCCGTCAGCGTGTAACTCCTTGTGTGTTATTAAGTTAATGTATTGGTAATATTGTTTAGATCACGTTCACATGAGGCTTAAGTACCTATAGAACGACAATACTTCAGCGTAAAGCTTCCGGGTAAACTATGTTGAAAGTTGACCCGTCCGGCACGTGAACATACAGATTTATAAAAATGCTAACCCGGGAAAGAGCGACGTACAACTGACCATGCGAGAAACAACTGACACCGAGATCTACTCCAGCAACACGAAAAGTCTGCCCTTGAGCCTTATTAATTGTCATTGCATAACACACCGATACTGGGAATTGCGTTCTTTTAAATTGGAATGGAAAATTATTTGGTATTATGGGAATTCTGGGAATAAAGACGGTTTCTCCTGCACCGCAACCTGTTAAAATTTGAGCCTCAATTATATTTTGTTGCAACTGTGTTACTTTTAGCCGAGTTCCATTGCAAAGTTGTGGTGTTTTAAATTTCGGAGCAGAATAATAATCAGAAAGTTTCGAACTGCTAAGCTATCGGGAGTTACACGTGTTATTGTGAGTAAACCATAAAAGATAGATATATGCTGTCGTGGGATATTTTTTATATAATTTTAAGGAGAACATTTCCGTCATAAATGATTTCTGTGTAGCTTTAACCATTAAGGTTGCACTCGCGACGGAAGCTTAAAAAATGGAGCAACTTCTCCCGTTTTCCCAACATTTCCCTTCACTGCTCTGCTCCTATTGATTTTAGCGTGATGAAAAGTATACTATAACCAGCTCAGGAGTATGAAAAATAATTGTACCAAGTTTCGTTAAAATCCGTCGAGTAGTTTTTGTTTCTATAACGGTTATACAGACAGACAGACAGACAGACAATAATTTTACTGATTGCATTTTTGGCATCAGTATCGATCCCTAATCACCCCCTGATAGTTATTAACCGACTTCAAAAAAAGGAGGTTTACAATTCGTCTTGAACTTTTTTTTTTTTTTTTTTTTTTTTTTTATTTTTTTTTATGTATGTTACCTCATATCTCGGAGACGGCTGGACCGATTTGAAAAATTCTTTTTGCATTTGAATGGGTATAGTTTCTAGTTGGTCCCATTGTTACGAAATCAGGATCTGATGATGGGATCCTGGAGAAATCGAGGGAACTCTTCAAATATTATAGGCACACCTATAGCGTTTTGGGTATTTCTTATAGTAGCTTGTGCAGTTGCTCTCGAAAAGCACCATTTGAGGAAGTGGAACTGATGATGAAGACCCCAGATGGCCACCGAAACTACTCAATAATAAGTATTTCGTTGATTGCGATTAGATTACTTGAATATGGATGTTAAGCACTTTATGCTCGTCACAATGCATATGGTGAAGTAGAGCTGATGGTGATGTACCAGGAGAACTCCTCAAAAATTAACGGCTCTGCACCGGGAAAAGCAATATTTTGTAAAAGGTGATAAGTAGTTGTCATTTTGGCTTTTGTAACTAGATAAATTACAAACCGACCCACTAAAAAGCGTGAAAAAAAACTTTTTAGCAAAAAATAGAACCGACTTCCATATAAAAACACTACAAAGGCAAAAATAACTTTAATTTCGGAAGGCGGTGTCTTTAGTTTTGTATATATTTTCGTTTTTGACACCGCCTTGCGAAATTAAAGTTATTTTTGCCTTTGTAGTGTTTTTATATGGAAGTCGGTTCTATTTTTTGCTAAAAAGTTTTTTTTTGTAAATATATTTCATGTACAGAATTAACCTATCTACAGATTTATTATAAGTATAGAAGATAATTTGTTGTTTTGTGTTATAGCTACATTTCTATTTCTATTTTGTCTTTTTAATAATGTTTACTCCCTTTTCCTTCCACGGCACCTAAGTTAAAGCTAATTATAGCCGTGAAGGGGCCACACAGGTTTTTTTCGAAAACCTATTTCAGGCACCAGTCTCTCACAAAGAATGCAGCTTAAAAATTGTACTAGATTAATTATGTGTAAAGTAACTTTGTGAAGAGCGAATAAATTATTTATTGATTAATATAAACTTTAACTGTGCAAAATTTGATGGTATTTTTTTTGCAAAAAGGAGAGTAGAGACACGGTAGGTACACATATATACAAGACTATGACAATATCATAATAATTATTATATTTTTATTTAACATTCAGTAAGACTATAGACAATAACATAAACAAATTTATAATAATAATCTCTTTTCAGTTTGACAATCAACAAAAATTTACTAGTTCTATTTTGATGATCAGTGAAGCAGTGAGTCAGTGAGTGTCGAATTAGCACAATTTTGGTTTTGCATAACTTAGGAAATAAATCAGCTACAGCAACAACCATGAAATTTTGTGGTTCTAATGTTTGCTTATAGCTTACTAGATGACGATAATTTCAGCGTTCTAAACTTATCCAGAGGTCGTCAAATAGAGGCATGAAAATACGTCGAAATGGTTCCAGAAAAGGATGGTACGGCAGTGTTTGCTTCGCGCTAGACTCGGCGGAGGCACTGCCGTGCCCCCTGATTTATTAATAGGTACACATACAGAAGTTAAAAGGGAAAAAATGAACATTGAAACATAAAACACACTGGAAATATAATGGAAGAAGCCTTCAAACTCATTTGATAATAATGATATACAGAATGCATCTTGGTGGCCCAGTATTATAGAAAAACCATATTCAATGTTCAGTCTGTCGAAACAATTTAACATTCCTAACATTTCCAAAACGAAACGAAAGAAACATTACAGAAATAGGTATTTAATTTAAAACCAAATCAATCTTTTCAAACTAAATACATAGGTACTTCCATACTTTCTTTTTATGTTGGAACGAGTGAGCCCCGAAAACGCATGTTTACTCTTGCTTTAAAGGTTGACGGGTCTTATGTGTTAGGGAACGCAGAAGCTGGCAGCGTACCACATGTCAGTGATATCAAGATGACGACGGTGCTACGTGTCACACAGCCACCGAAACAATGAATTTATTGCAAACTGTTTTTCACAAAACCGCACAAAACGTTTTGGGAATAGTTTTATTGTGCGTACAGCTAAGGAAGTAGTGGAATTCCCTGCCACAGTCTGTTTCCCGATGGCTATAACCTGAGGGTATTTAAGTCAAGAGTAAATAGGTTACTTCTAGGCAAATGTGCTTCATCTGCGACCACATTATTGCTTACCATCAGGTGAGATGGTGGTCAAACGCGAGCCGATTAAAAATTAAAAAAAATCTTATTTCTCGATCAACATTTTGTAATCGTGGTCGAGCCGGATATTTTTTCATAAACCTTACTTTTTTAAATACAATACGAATCGGCGTCATAATTATATAGTTACTATTTTGGTTTCATTTACAATATAAAGTTCTTGTTGAAAAACCCTTTTATAACATAATTTGATCACAATAGTGTGTAGTGAAAATTAATCTTGAACATCAGAATAGTATTGGTAATTTATATACACTATCGAGTTACCCGCTGATGGGGAACCATGAAAGCATAAAAACATGGTGAAAGATCTGAAAGGAAGAATAATTTATTGCCGACACTAAAAAATAAAAAGAGCAACAAATTTAAAAAATTTGGCCAAGTGCGAGTCAGACTCACCCATGAATGGTACCGTAGTAACTACGCCCAATAACTTTGTTTTTCATAGTGTTTGTATGAATTACAAAGTTATATTTGCGGTTCTATAAAATATGCTGTATCTCAAAAACTGGTAACCCGATCTCGTTTAAACTAATTTTGGTTGAAAGTTTACATTAAGATCTACAGCATATATTTTTTTTTAAATTTTCACTCCATTATTATAGATGTTAGGGGACACATTTTAACACTTTGGAAGAGTATATCTTTTAAACGATTAACTTTGTGAAAAAGTGGTTTTAAAACCCTCAATGTCATTTTTAAAGACCTGTCTATAGATACCACAGACGCAAAGATCTCATAAAAAATATTTTTAATTTCAGTTCCATGTATATCCCTTTATTTTTAATATTTTTTCTTAAAATCGGAAAGCGGTTCACAGAATACATCTACTTACCAAGTTTCACATGTACAGTCCTAATATTTAGGGAATAAAATGGCTGTGACATACGGACGGATGGACAGACAGACATGACGAAACTATAAGGGTTTTATTTTTTTGCCATTCGGCTACGGAACCCTATAAAAAGAACGTATTTTTATGTGGTAAAAGGAGCGGTCTCAGCAAATGTTGAGCCGTGTGCAGCGCGGTCACGACACAGGTCAACGCTGATTTACAGCCCGTCTCATTACCTACAGTTACACAAGGTGTAACAGATTAAGCGCAATACCTAAGATACCCCAATTAGAATATTAAATTATAAGTCTAAAACAACATCCTTAAATAGAAACCAAACCCAGACATTTTTTATAAAATAGTTATCCTTGTTAAACGCAAAACTACAATATCATGACGCAGACGCATACAATCATGCAATGTTAGCGGCCGACATGCACACGAGCGTATTTCCTTGAATTGAGGATTGTATTAATTTGTGTTTCCATTTTAAGTGACAGATTTTTCCGTCAAAATTTAACACCTATTTTTTATGACGGAAATCGATTCAGAAGCCGATTCTGAACCAACTACTTTCAGGAATTGCGTTTATTCTGTTACACGTGGTATAGTAATAAATAGATCTCTATCTCTCTCCATAAAGAATTATTAAAAATAAAATATGTATATATGTTTTCAGTACTTCGTTTATTAAATATGCATTCCACACCATGCACAACCCGTGTATTTAACTTCTCCTTCTGTGTCAAACCCATCCAAAAGTTGTCTGTAAAAGATCGCTTTTAGCGATAAGACCACCCATTGTATCACCCTTTTTAGTTGTTAAGTCCTATTTGTTTTCTATTATGGTGTACAAGCATTTGCCCGCGACTTCTTTCACATGGGATGTTTTTACCCGCGTAAATCCCGATACCGTGGAAATTCCGGGCTAAAAAGTAGCCTGTGTTATTCCGAGATGTCAACTATTTACTTACCACACCATTTCATTGAAATCTGTTCCGTAGTTTTTGCGTGAATAAGCAACAAACATACATACATCCTCACAAACTTTCGCATTTATAATATTAGTAGGAAGTAGGACAATAAAGAATATTATCTATCTATCATAGTAAGAACCTCCACTTTGAGCAGTCAGTTAAAACACGTTCGTCGATTCATGGCTTTCATTACCCATTAAACTCTGCCCTGTTACTCAACTTGCTTATTTCACAATTTGGTGCGGAAGCCATACAACAGACTGTATTGTATTACATTACATTTATTTTATACACTAACGAATACCCGTGGTGTTGCTTGATATACTTTCGTTGTGCGTGTAGAAGTGGAATTTCTTACAATGGTTTTTGCTTCTTGATATTTAGTTTTAAGAAGGTTTTAAGTAAGTAAAGCGGTAATGGCCTAGTGGCTAAAGTTTCGGATTTTTGATCGAAGGGTCTCGGGTTCGATTCTCAACCATTACACTATTGCCTGTTTACCTGTAAGTCTAGTGGTCAGTGGCCCTGACTGCTATGCACAAGGTCGTGGGTTCGATTCCCACCCAGGACAAATGTTTGTGTGATGAGCACGATCATTTTGTTCTTTGTCTGGGTGTAATTTATCTATAATATGTATGTATTTAGAAATATATAATTATGTATGTTTATCAGTTATCTAGTACTCATAGCACAAGCTCTGCTTAGTTTGGGACTAGATGGCGTTGTGTGAAAGTTGTGGAATATTATTATTATATTATTGCCGTGAACTCACTCCAGTCATGCTTAGGTTAAGGGCAGCCGAAGGAACAGAGTGGGTTTTAGTCAGTAGAAGCCTGACACTACTTTCCGCTCCACACAGAGCCGAACTCATATGAGGATATTCCTACCCGGAAAAAACAAAACATATAACAGTTGGAGGGGTTAACAATACTGTTCGTAATTTGAATTCTATCTACGTTGCTAATTCTCTTGTTTTGTAATCCTAAGTCTACGTGGGAAGAACTTATTACAAATTCCAATACACTGATACCAGAGACCGAATTTTTCAAATTAAGAAGAACGAAAAGAATTATCGTGTTATTGGCAAGTGACGTGGAAAGTTATTGACCCTCGCAGTGCTGTGACACGTTTGTTATGATTGGCATTCAAGAAATATATGAAACCAATAATTTAGTATCAATTTTTTGAGTCAGTTATTTTGTGCTGAAACTGTGCATCTGGTATGGAGTCTTCCATACCAGATGTTGTCTTTAGCCCTTTTGGATGGATATGGGGTTTCCGTTACACGTTGTATAATTCCACCAATCCCGTTCCATCATCGGACTACTAGACGAACGGCGAAGCGCTATCGTTTCATGGTGGACATCTCACCCACATGCACAAAACCTTGCGGAAATACTTTAATTGTGGTAAAGTATTCCCACATAAATTTCTGAAAAAAAAAAAAACAATTTGGTAATTCCTTAAATAAGGCTTAAAATAGGTGGTTCGTTTAAAAACACATTCAAAAACTAAGCATTAATAAATTGGAAATATTTATAAAAAAATAAACTGTGCCAGAAAGCTTTTTACACAGTCTTAGATTATATTAGAGACAAAAAGGCTTGGGAATGAGCTGCTCCAATAATAAACGTGGGCTTTTTAATATAAATTTTGATGTTTTGCTATGTAAATGACTTGAATATTTGCTTTCTAGAGTATTATTTAGACTTTATTGTGGGTTATTATTCCTTCTTTATTTTATTTTCATAATAATTTATTTAACGATGTCTGGCAGTGGAGTACTTGTATAGACTACCCAAATGTCCTTAATTTGGCAAGGACATTTTATATTTGTTCGTCAAATCGTCGAGCTCCTTAAGTTCTAAATTAAGCTACATGATATCGAAAAATCGATAATTTGAACAATCAGTACGAAACATTTTCGATCATTCGTTTTGTGCATACGGGTGAGACGTCCACCACGTAATGATGGCGCATCGCCGTTTGTCTTGTAGTCCGATGATGGAACAGATTTGATGGCATTAGGTGGTACAATTCCATCGCACACTCCCTGAAATGCAACCCCTCATCATGTTATTCTTAACGATTTTGCGAGCAGTGGTGAAAACGAAAATTATAACTACAAAGTAACGTGCTTTCATGTCATTAAACATTAATTTGACGTAGTTATTTTCAACATACAATATACGCAACTGCTAAGCATGAGGTCTGCCAAATACCAACTGCATGCGCTTGAGTCTATCGAGAAACGGGCCAAGAGACTCAATGGCAACGATGCACTGGTCGAGTCAAAGCTCCAGAGCCTTGAACATCGACGACAAGTTGCAAGTCTATCAGTTTTCTATCGGTTACATTTCGGGGAGTGTGCGATGGAATTACACAATCTAATTCCGCCAAGCTCGTTCCATCATCGGACTACAAGACAAATGGCGATGCACCATCGTTACATGGTGGACATCCCACTCATACGGATAACGCACAAAACGTTTTGGGAATACTTTCATAGTGCGGCTAAGGAGTGGATTTCCCTGCCGGAATCTGTGTTTCCTGATCGCTATAACCTGGGGGTCTTTAAGTTAAGAGTGAATAGGTTACTTCTAGGCAAGCGTGCTCCATCTTCAACCACTTATCATCAGGTGAGATGGTGGTTAAACGCGAGCCTATTATCAATATAAAAAAGGTCCCCGGACGGAATCCCCGTCAGGCAAAAAGCGCTATTGAGTTTTTCTATTAGAGATTTCTTAGTAGTAGCCCGGTGTTTGAAATTTGGCGGTGTGACACCCCTGTGCCACGGAAAGCACGATAATCTGTTGGTCATGCGCCTGATTTTCCTCCAGCTATGTCGGTTTGCCATCCCATCGGAAAAATTAGAGTAAAGGAACAGAGACTGTGTCTTCCTACTGTACAGAGACACTCTGAGTGATGCGTATACAGGGTTAATTGTAAAACACCGAAAACCTCTCAGGACTATGTTACTAACATCATAATCAACAACTTTTGTTCTATGACTTTTAAAAATTCGTCATATTTTAGTTCACCAGATTTTCATACAAAAATAAAAATATTTAAATTGAACGCCCTAAATGTTACGAAGTCTATGTGAAGCAAAAGAAAGCGATAGAATAAATCATAGAACAAAAGTTGTTGATTATGATGTTAGTAACATAGTCCTGAGAGGTTGTCGGTGTTTTACAATTAACCTTGTATATTTGTGCACTGTAATATCTCTCCGCTAAAATTGGCCTCAGTGGCCGAAATCGATCAGGCTATATAATTTATACTAATATTATAAAACAGAAAAGTTTTTTTGTTTGTTTAAACTCGCAATCTTCAAAAATATTGGGTAGATTTACATGAAATATTGGTTACAAAGTAGCTAACCTAACTGCAAAAGATGGAGGCTTATGTTTTGTCGTCTATTTTATCCACGCGAGCAAAGCCATGCGCTACTGCTAGTAACTTTTATAAAGCGCCGGACGTACCAACTGAAAGAATACACTTGACGTTTGAATGCTCTCTTAATTTTCTTACACCCCAAAAGAATACTCGAGTCACAGCTCATTGTTAGGAAACTCCTGACTCCGGAAGTACCGCTTTGTGAATCGCGCCCTTGACCCGGCTGCCTAATGAGATTTTTAAGCTATTGCATAGCTTTTATCGCGGGTTTTGAGCGCCGCGACCGAATCAAGAAATTCCGTAACGAAAATAAACCTAACACCACTCCGACCGGCACAGCGGTGCGGCTTTGAAAGCCGTGCATCGTCTAACGTCGTTTCAGTTCGGCAGACTTCGGCACGGTGTTTGTGTGCGTGCGACTAGACGTATGCGTGTAGACTAGCTGCTAATAAACATAGCTATAGTTTCAATGATAAAAAATACTGAATAACCTACATGTATTGCAAGATAATAAAAATATTTTAAACAATATTAACTTCTCATTTATTCAATAAAAGAAAAAAATAAATGTTTTCTTATCGATCACCACACTCAAAAAGTGTAACTTGAATTAATATCAAAGAAAAAAAATAGTACATAAATAAAATAAATAAATAATTATAATTGCATAAGTTGATAAAAAATGCTATGCAATAGCTTTACCGCGGCAGTCCCCGAGTGCCACACGTATTTTTTTTATTTTTTTTTTATTGATAATAGGCTCGCGTTTGACCACCATCTCACCTGATGATAAGTAATGATGTGGTCGGAGATGGAGCACGCTTACCTACCTTAGTATTCCCAAAACGTTTTGTGCATATTGGTGGGAAGTCTACAATGTAACGATGGCGCATCACTGTTCGTCTTGTAGTCCGATTTTTGAACGGCCTTGGCGGAATAAGATCTAAATACTTTTCAAACAAATCAAAACGGGGTGCTTTCTGTTGACCTAGAATCATTACATTTGGAATTAATTAAGGACCATGTGGGAGCTTACTTCTTTCCAAATTTAACGATTCTGCAATTTTTTTAAAGGACTAGCAATGCGGGTTGAATTCATGTTACTAGGAATCTAGTTAACCCCTCCAACTAAGCTGAATATGCTTGTGTCTGCAGTGGGTTCACGGCAATCGTGTAACGGTTAGGTTTCAAATACGCTATCTTTCGATCATTAATCCGAAACCTTAGCCATTAGGATATTGTCGCTATTCATAGGAGTACCTACATCTTTTCGACTGCATAGTTTTCGTCCTATTACATTTAAGTACAGTCGCCAGCACATCAAGCTATCCGAATCTGTCAAATTTACCCAATTGAGTTTGAACCTCATCATGTTGTAATAAAGTTGTAAATCTATTAAATTATTTTGACAGATTGGAGTAGGTTGATGGGCCGGCCACCGTACATCAAAGTATCATTTGGTGCTTACATAGAAACTTCGTCGAAACACTAGATTGTGCGACGCCTGGCGCACACTTAGTCACTTAGCCCGATTAAATGGACAAAATTAATCGAAAAAATCCTATTCAACCGTAACCTGAAATGTTTATAGTCACTACTTCCTGTTTTTTTTATATTATTTTTAAATATCACCTCTATAATAGTATTTAATTATTGCACCTACCACGCTATCTCTGCTCCACCATTGGATGACTGGTAGAGAATGCTTACGGGATTAAATATGAAGTGTTAATAAATAAATAAATGTAAATTGTGTCTGTTGCTTTTACTCTTTCTCTATACAGGGTGGCGATTAGGTTATCACATTAAATTGTACTGCAGTTATTATCACAAGTTGTTATCAGTCCGTTAAAATAATAAAATATAATTTTACTAAAATTAAGAAAATGCTTTTTCAAGCAAAGTTATTGGTAAAAAATAAATAATCCTTTATAATATTAGTTTACTGAACTGTAAAAGCGGCAACGCCGCGGTGCCGGCCCCGGCGTAGCACAATTAAAATGGAATAAAAGGTCCCACGGCTATAAAATTGTTTATTATTTTTTTTTTATTGTATACGATAAAATACCTAACATAGAGTACGTGATTTCAATTAATGTGATAGCTTAATTGCCACGCTGTACAAACTATAACTGTGTCAAATATACTCCTATATTTGATATCTACGAAGTTTTAGGTTCACATATTAATATAATATATAAACCAACAGCTTCGCTTTTTCAGCGAAGAAAAAGTAACCTATGTCAAAGGTCTAATCTATGCCTGTAACAAATTTCATCAAAACCGTTTAAGTGGTTTAGACGTAAAATTTCAACAGACAGACAGAGTTACTTTCACATTAGTAGGGATTTCACTACATTCCAACTTCAACTGAAAATTAAAGTTTATACAGATTTTCAACAAAGAGTTGTATGGTGGCCTCATTTCTAGGAATCGAAGATTATACTCTGACGAGTCTCATTTGCAGGACAAAGACTCGTTCTGGGAAGCAGTAACATGGAAAATTGAATATTAAGAGCTTTTGCGAATCTCACTTTGCTTTGGTTTCGTGGTAAAATCTGGCTGTGTACACATTTACAGATTATACATAAATGACAAATGATTGTGGTAAATGGATTCCATTTGTTACATTATGTATACTTTAGGTTAAGGTATACATATGTGTATCTATGGGTCTTTGTAACCTTTTTTATTGAAAATAGGTTCGCCTTTGACGACCATCTCACCTGATGGTAAGTGATGATGTGGTCGAAGATGGAGCACGCTTACCTAAAAGTAACCTATTCACTCTTGACTTGACTCCTAGGTTATAGCTATCGGGAAACACAGACCCCGGCAGCGAATTCCACTCCTGAGTCGTACGCACAATGAAGGTATTCCCAAAACGTTTTGTGCGTATGGGTGGGATGTCCACCATGTAACGATTGCGCTTCGCCGTTTGTTGCGTAGTCCGATGATAGAACGGGCTTGGCGGAATTAGATTGTGTAATTCCATCGCACACTCCCCGAAATGTAACCGATAGAAAACCGATAGAATTGCAACTCGTCGTCGATGTTCAAGGCTCTGGAGCTTTGACTCGACCAATGCATCGTTGCCAATGAGTCTCTTGGCCCGGTTTCGACAGACTCAAGCGCGTCCAGTTGGTATTTCGCAAATACATCCGAAAAATAATAAATGATTAAATTAAATTAAAATTAAATTGTTACGCAATCTTAACAACCTTAGGGGATGAACTGCTTTGTTGGTCGGGTGTATGCAAGCGCGACGGCAGAGCACCAGGTCTCGAGTTCAGTTCCTGGGTCGAGCAAAAAGTGCTATTGGGTTTATGTGCGTGTGGTGTGAGGGCCACTTTGGTAAAACTCTTTGAAAATGTGCTTAGGATTTAGTGAAGATTCCCAAAGAAATGTGAAAGTTAGAATCAGATTTTGTGAAAGTCAAATAACCGAGTTATGGACTGTAAAGATGGGCCCTCAGTTCTCACATAGAGGATTGAGGGCCCACCTGAACCTGATAAACTATGGACACTACAGAAAAAGTCTTTATGCCAAAATCTAAGCTAATGCCTAACAAAATTTGTGAAAACAAGATATTATGGCAAAACACTGTCCTACTTTGTATATCTTCGTACAAAATGGGCCCTCAATTCTCATACACGGAAAAGTTTATTACGCAAATAAAATAAAATCATTAACTTACAGCTACTGTTTGAAATCCTATATGCTACTAAATAAATTGTGTAAATTTGTGGAAGCAAGAACAGGTCACCACTTCTTGTTGTTTGGAAGTTATGACCTTGATAAAATTCGGGCCCTCAATCCTCCATTTCTTTTGCTTTCGTTTTGCTTACGCTTATCGTATGAAAGATAAGACAAATACAAAACTATCTCTTTTTGTGAAAAAAATTGTGCAACAAATCCGATACCAGAAAGAAATTAAAATACCCCGTATTGTATAAGAAAATCGAGTTTTATTTTTATTCTCTGAATCAGGAAATAGGGTGACAACAATTTCTTTTATATTGCAGCAAAGATTAGTAAATGTAGTGTCATAGGTTTTAATATACTTTCTTCGATTTTTCGCTTATTATCGTCATAGCATTGAAAATTAACCATTAAATTAACTTTGACCTAATAAAAGCGTGTTAATAAATGCGTTTGTTTGTTAGCTTTTCACGCCTAACCACTGAATCTTTCATCCCAAAAAAGTGCTGGTCCCGAGGAAAACAACAATAACGTTATTATGATAATAGATGGCGCCACGTGACTTTCGAATCCACGCGGACGAAGTCGCGGGTTTAAACTATTACCTAATAAAGGAATGCGTTCCTAAATGATTTTTTTTTATTCCTAGGTATACCTACTTAGGAATTAAAAAAAATACTTTAAAATCTTCTGTTTCAGCGCTGCAGCGAACTTAAGTTTAAACTCTTGCCAAAATGGAACATATCCTTTGCTTAGGGTAGCTCCTCTAGTTCGTAGTTCATAATTATTACCTCAGTGTTACCAGTGCCCACTTTGTACGAAACTCCCTCCCTCCCTTTTACTACCGGTCTACCAGACGCACGGCTGGCTACCATCCACACTTGGTTGATATACCGTCTTGTCGTACCAAGCGCTTCACCTCCACATTTATTGTGCGCACTTCCAAACTGTGGAACTCTCTGCCGGCTTCTGTGTTCCCTGCCACTTATGACCTTTCAACCTTTAAAGCAAGAGTAAACAGGCATCTTCTGGGCTCGCTCGTTCCATCGTAGACCTCCTCTATCGCTTACCATCAGGCGAGATTGAGGTCAAGAGTAAGTTCATTACGAATAAATTATAATAAATCTGTAGAGAGGTCAATTCTGTACATGAAATATATTTACAAAATAACTATCAGGGGGTGATTAGGCATCGATACTGATGCCAAAAATGCAATCAGTAAAATTTTTGTCTGTCTGTCTGTCTGTCTGTATAACCGTTATAGAAACAAAAACTACTCGACGGATTTTAACGAAACTTGGTACAATTATTTTTCATACTCCTGAGCTGGTTATAGTATACTTTTCATCACGCTACAATCAATAGGAGCAGAGCAGTGAAGGAAAATGTTAGGAAAACGGGAGAAGTTACTCCATTTTTTAAGCTTCCGTCGCGTGTGCAACCTTAATGGTTAAAGCTACACAGAAATCATTTATGACGGAAATGTTCTCCTTAAAATTATATAAAAAATATCCCACGACAGCATATATCTATCTTTTATGGTTGACTCACAATAACACGTGTAACTCCTGATAGCTTAGCAGTTTGAAGCTTTCTGATTATTATTCTGCTCCGAAATTTAAAACCACCACAACTTTGCAATGGAACTCGGCTAAAAGTAACCCAGTTGCAACAAAATATAATCGAGGCTCAAATTTTAACAGGTTGCGGTGCAGGAGAAACCGTCTTTATTCCCAGAATTCCCATAATACCAAATAATTTTCCATTCCAATTTAAAAGAACGCGATTCCCAGTATCGGTGTGTTATGCAATGACAATTAATAAGGCTCAAGGGCAGACTTTTCGTGTTGCTGGAGTAGATCTCGGTGTCAGTTGTTTCTCGCATGGTCAGTTGTGCGTCGCTCTTTCCCGGGTTAGCAGTTCTAGAAATCTATATGTTCACGTGCCGGACGGGTCAACTTTCAACATAGTTTACCCGGAAGCTTTGCGCTGAAGTATTGTCGTTCTATAGGTACTTAAGCCTCATGTGAACGTGATCTAAACAATATTACCAATACATTAACTTAATAACACACAAGGAGTTACACGCTGACGGAGTCGCGAGCACGCTATTAACAATAATATTGTGCGGTTCGGTATTGCGATATTTTTCAACAGTATTATAGATTGACATATTATATTTCCCTACTAAATTACGAAAGTCAATCTGTGTGTTACATCAAAATCACTGAACCGTGAGGAAGGACATAGGCTACTTTTTTTTACCAAAAACGACGGAAACGTGGACGAAGTCGCGGGCAGCAGCTATCTATGCTAATAATATAAGGCTGAAGAGTTTGTTTGTTTGTTTGAACGCGATAATCTCAGGAAGTACTGGTTCGAATTGAAAAAATGTTTTTAATTAAATAGTCAATTTATAGAGAAAGGCTATAGGCTATATATCATTACGCGAAGGCCAATAGGAGCGGAGAACTAATGAAGAATGCTTCAAAATCGGGGTTAAATTTAACGTTAGCCCAAAGTAACTATTCCACGCGGACGAAGTCGCGGGCAAAAGCTAGTTACGAATAAAAAAAAGAAATCTGATCCAATTTTTTTATATAATTATGGCTTCTTTCCACTTGTTACACACGTTAAACTAATAACAGGAGGAGGAGTTAATCAAATAGTTTCTGAGGTATGATTTTTTTTTTTTTGCACATGGGTAACACAACAAGTAACACTTTTACACGTCATTTTTTTTTCGTAAATGTAAGCTAGATGAGGCCAGTGTTTCCTAACTGACTACTCTGAGAAGAAACACTGAAACAAACTCAGAGGTCAACGTCTCTTTTAAAGTCCATACAATGTGTAGTAATCAAATCATATGAGAGCCATGTAGGTTTATGCCTGTGCCTTTAAAGGACAGAATCATACAGATTTGAGCAGGTCCGTCCAAACAGTGCAAGCATTTGTCAAATATCGTGTAGCTAGTAGATTACTTTGCAACAGTAGAAGGAACTAAAACATCACTACTAAGAAAGTATATAAAATGAGGGTAAAAAGAAATTATTGTCACCCTACTCACATACACAATTGAAACATAGTTGATTTTGGTATCTATTAATATTTGTAGTTTTATCATAATTCGGATTTGTAACAAATTACACCAATTTGTTGCACAATTTTTTTCACAAAAAGAGATAGTTTTGTATTTGTCTTATCTTTCATACGATAAGCGTAAGCAAAACGAAAGCAAAAGAAATGGAGGATTGAGGGCCCGAATTTTATCAAGGTCATAACTTCCAAACAACAAGAAGTGGTGACCTGTTCTTGCTTCCACAAATTTACACAATTTATTTAGTAGCATATAGGATTTCAAACAGTAGCTGTAAGTTAATGATTTTATTTTATTTGCGTAATAAACTTTTCCGTGTATGAGAATTGAGGGCCCATTTTGTACGAAGATATACAAAGTAGGACAGTGTTTTGCCATAATATCTTATTTTCACAAATTTTGTTAGGCATTAGCTTAGATTTTGGCATAAAGACTTTTTCTGTAGTGCCCATAGTTTATCAGGTTCAGGTGGGCCCTCAATCCTCTATGTGAGAACTGAGAGCCCATCTTTACAGTCCATAACTCGGTTATTTGACTTTCACAAAATCTGATTCTAACTTTCACATTTCTTTGGGAATCTTCACTAAATCCTAAGCACATTTTCAAAGAGTTTTAACAAAGTGGCCCTCACACCACACGCACATATTGGGTTTTTCTGTAAAGAATTTCTCAGTAGTAGCTCGGAGTTTGGGAGATAGTGGTGTGGTACACCGTGCCTTTTTTTTTAAACCATCATTGTGCATTTTTTTTTCAATCATCGAATGACTTCTCCCACTCTGAGTGGAGCGGAAGGGAGTGTCAGACTTCTACTGACTAAAAACTCACCCTGTTCCTTTAGTTGCCCTTAAGTTCCGGGGCCGCGGTATCTCAGGACATTCCCGCAACCTCGTAGAACCCCCGTGTCTTTTAAAGCATATTAAGCCGTATAGTTCTATATACATACATTTATAACAACCAACACTCATTACACATATCGTCAGTCTTCTTCGAATACAACGACTATTGTTTCGAGTCAAAATCGTGCGTCAAAATTAGAGTTTACTTAGTTTTTGCACGCTGTTTATATTATTACGAGCTGGGGTTCGAGATAGAAATAATTAACGCCAATTAAACCAAAATTAACACTTTAATTAAATAAACACAAAATAACAATTAACACAGTTATTCGCACTACAATACTTGTTACTTAACACTTAAATCGTACTGAAATTCACTTGTAGAGTTTCGATGATATCGCCTCGTATCTTCTAATAAGACCGCCATCTGCGTTCCTTTGCGATCTATTTATACCCGGATCTGCGTTTTAGAACATTCGTGTACAATCGACTCACTGCCTATACTGTCAAGAATATTCCAGAAGTTTCTCGACATATTCAGTACTGCTACTCGCCACCAGGTGGCGGTAGTGTATCGAACATTTTAGATGCCGGTCGAAGTTTCTCGACGTACTAAGCTAAGCGACTGGCGTAACAATATGAATTTAACCGAGGGGTCTTTTAAACAAGAGTGAATAGGTTACTTCTAGGTAAGCGTGCTCCATCTTTGACCTCATCATCGCTTACCATCAGGTGAGATGGTGGTAAAACGCGAACCTATTCTGAATAAAAAAAAATTGCATGAAAATGAAGAGGAGGCTCCCTAATTTGTATGTAACTTTGCATTAATATTCTGAAACAATCACGCATACAATCAAAATGGAACTTCAGTATATGATTTATTGGATCTTTTTCTTTATATGTCTAGACCAGTTTCGTAATATTGTTACATTTTCGCTCGATTCATTTTTTAATCGAAAATCATGTCTTTTTTGAAGATTATTCAAAACTTCATCAAGATTACTCGATTTTTATGGCTGAAATTAGTATTGATAGTAAGAAAATATAGTTTATTATCCAAATGTAGGACATTTTTTCTCAAGATCAATTATTACTTTAGTTATAAACGAATTAAGAATTGAGACATTTAGTTTCGAACCCGAATATGGTAAAAGAGCGCACGCAATATTCAACATTATTACTGCTGTGTTAGCGTTAGCACACAACGGCAGTTACGAAACCGAACATGGTGAAAGAGCGCACGCGATATTCAACTTTATTACTGCTGCGTTAGCGTTTAGCATACAACGGCCTGACCAGGGTGCATGGGGGCGGAGCTTGCGTGAATATTATTTTGGACTACGTGGTCTTAATTCCAAAAATTCAAATGCCGTACCGCTATGGTATGACGTCATCATCTGATCATCCTTTTCTCAACTATTTTGGGTACGGTGTCCAGTCTAACTGGATGCAGCTATGTACTAGTGTTGTACATGGAGCGACTGCCTATCTGACCTCCACAACCCAGTAACTGGGTAACACGATACCACTTGGCTAGACCAGTGTCAGATTTACTGGCTTCTGACTACCCGTAACGACTGCCAAATATGTCCAAATGACAGCCGCGACCAACGATTTAATGTGCCTTCTGAAACATGGAGGAATCTCAATGTGTTAACATCCAGAACCCATCCGAATTAGTCGTATGTTAATAAATCTAGGTAAGTGTGCTCCATCTTTTAACGCATCATCACTTACCATCTGGTGATATGGTCAAACGCGGGCCTATTGGGTCAGGCCGTTGCGCCCTCATTCTGGAAAGCCCACATCCGGGAAGCCCTCACATCGAAAAAATTGTTATTCCGGCACGACACAGTATGTAATGTTGAGAACAAAAATATTTATGACATTTTTGTTTAATTAAATTACAACAACGAAATTCACTGTCACGCGCGTGTTAGATAATAGTAACTGATTATTATATTATATAATTAATATCATATTTTGCTAAAGATATTCACATTAATCTAATAACTTTATTGTATAAAACACTAATTTGTTACTTAGAAATAACCCTTCTTTGTGTGTTGAATCATCTGTCATCGTAAGACTAATATGTAATTGAACTAATTAATTTCAACATATCTACTGTATTTTTATATCATTTAATCATAGCTTAATGTTAAAATACAAAGGTTAACAAATCTGTTTTAAAATCGTACGATGTGACGTCACTTGTTTACCACTGTGTATAAAAGCCGCCGCTCAGTCGTTCTAGACAGTCACTCTCTCAGTCGCTCTGGAGCAGTCACACCGAACGGACCTAAGTTAAGTGAACTTGTGTTGTTTCTAACTTTTATTAATATTTTATAATATTTTTATATATAGAATTATGTTGTTGTATCGGTGTCCTAATAATATTGTGTTAATTTTTACTTCATGTGAAAGTGACGATGTTTTGAAAAGAGTAACTGTGGAGTTTCTTGCCGGCTCTTCTCCATAGATAACTACTTTCCGAACCGGTGGTAAATTAATAAACTGATATAGCTATACAGACTACTAATTATTTCTATAAAACACCTAGTAATCATGTTTAATATATGTTTATATCTATATATCTATCACTTCTAACACGCGCCTCAAAGAGCGTCAGCAATATGACGAGGCCCCCCCTGTAGAGGGCCGAAGCCTGCCGGGGTCGTGGGACTTATCCCATTACCGTGACCCCGGAACGTAAAGGGCTATTAAAGGAACACCGTGGATTTTAGTCAGTACGAGTCTGACAGTCCCTCCGGCCCTGCCCGGGGTGGGAGGAATTATTTGATGATTTTACCACGTAAAAAAAAAAAGATAGATAGAATACTCTTTATTGTACACCAATCATTTAGTAGATAGTAGTAGTGACTGCAGGTGATAGGTAAAAGTAGTACTAACAAAGGAAAAAAATATCAGTCATACATAATCATCTAATAATTTAGACTGAATGAAAATAAATAACAGTTTTTGCTTGCATGAACAAAACAAATGCGCGGATCTTTTCTAAATTCGAAATCATTGAATTATTTTTCGTATTCTTCCACCAGTCCGGCAATAACTTGTATTATTTTTTTTTACTTTTCATGTAAAAAATCTATAAAGATTTTGCTTTGAGTTTTAATCTGTTGAAATAAACATAATATAGCTATCTTACGTAATGTAAAATACATAATGGATAAAATGCATCAATACACATTAAGTAAGTAATTTTGTTTTCACCAGTACGTACTTTATCAAGTGTCCTGTAAAAAAATAATAAAAGCCAACCGAGAGCGTGCCGGAATAATATTTTTGTTAATGTGAGGGCATCCCGGACGAGGGCTCCTCGGAATGAGGGCGCAACGGCCTTTTTTTCCGAGGTGGAAAATCCTCATGGATGTCGGCGGGGTGGACCCTGAGGCGGGCGAAGGGGTCTGTCAGACTCTTATTGACTAAAACCACCCCGTGTTTTCTCGTACACATTCGCTGGGGGCTGCGGGAACACATAAGAATTCTTCAACGCGGCCCCCGACTAGTCCACCTCTACGGGCCCCATCTTTTTAAGAGTGGGAGTAAGGTGTTTGGCTCCCCTGTGTCTTCTGAGAAGGGCGGAGCGCAACGGCCTGATCCAGCCTATTGTCAGTAAAAAAAAAAATTTCAATGAGTTTTGATTTCTATGTAATGCCAATCTAGTGGCTCTTTATTGTCTAGTATTGTATGTTAACATGTGAATAATGTAGTGAGCTGCAATATTGTAAATATTAGCGATAAGTATATTGTTATTTATTTATTTAATCATTTATTTTCAGGTTACAAAGATCCATAGATATACCTTAACCTAAAGTAAAGGGTTATTGAAGGAACACCGTGGATTTTAGTCAGTAAAAGTCTGACAGTCCCTCCCGCCCTGCCCGGGGTGGGAGGACTTATTTGATAATTTTACCACGTTAAAAAAAAAAAAGTATCACTAAATTGCACTAAGTCTTTGTGCGTTCCGGTGGCACTTGTCCGCGGAAACGGCGGAATACCACATCCTGTGGCCAAAAGCTTTCTTCCATCACCTGAGGCAGGAAACATGTTGGTATGCGCCCCACAAATGCATTGAAGTTGACATTGCTATGCGACGCCAGCAGCTGCACTCTCGGCGCGTACTAGCCTTTGGCGCACGTTACGTTATCATTATAACTTAAAACGGAATATTTATCATGTATATTTTTTGTTTCTATTTTCCGATATTTCGGCACTGCTGCAAGCGCCATGATCACGCATGAACTGAAGTAATTGCGGGTGGACGTTTATGAGCAGACAAATCGGTCTACCCTCTTTCTCGTTTGTTTTTTGTGATTGACACCGCTACCACTGTCACATGTATCACTAAGCACTCGATTCTGTTCCCGACACACAAAACTCATCCTATTTACTTGCAAAATTTTTAAGGGATTTTTTGGAACGAAGTTCCTTATCGCGCGTTGCGAAAGGGGGCTAGACGGAAAAAATCAAGACGAAAAGTTGTAACGACACTTTTTGCTATAACAAAAAAAATATTATTATAACTTAAAAAAATAAAATTTTATTACAATTCATTCACTAATTAATCGAAAGGAACTTCGTACCATCCGGGTGTCCCTTGACACCTTTTAAGTTTTTGGTTTTTACACATTTGAATCACGTTGTTAGGTTGTATGTATGATTATTATATTATATTGCTTAACCTTTTAGTGAGGATGTTATTATTTAGGCCATTATTTAGGCCACACCAGCTCCTTCCAAAATATTAGTAAAGATACTTAAATGATATCAATATTTGTAAGTCGGTTAAAAATATTACTTTTTTATTCATAGACTTTACTTTTCGCTTAGCGGCTTTGGCAGTCAACACCAAAAATAGAACGTCTTTAAAGCTAAGCTTCCACAGGTCGGTATCAGACGCATCGCATCAGTATTTTTCTTCATTACTTTTCATACTGCGTCCACTGCATCGACAGCAATCGGATTGCCGACGCAGAATACCGGTTTCATTCGGATTTTCTTAGTGATTTTACGTGTATTTGTGAAAATGGAAAAAGTAAATAAAAAAAAAATTACTTGCCTTATGACGTCATCGGCACGCATCGGAAAAGTTGCCCCTCAGAGCATCGGTGCCGGCATTGACTATGTGCGATCCGTACGATGCGGATCAATGGATGCACTAGTATGACTTTCTATACATAGAATACTACGATCCGTTAAATGCGATGCGTCCGATGCGTACGATACCGACCTTTGGACGCTTAGCTTAAAAATAATGTTGCAGACAGGAAAAACGTTTCAAGGTTCCTTGGTAGATAAAACCCAAAGCCTTTTAAAGACATCCTATCTAATAATATCCCTACCAACCGCAAACTTGTTAAAATTTGTTTATTTAAATCAGGTCGATATTCCCATTCAATATTTTGGCGAAAAGTTTGAATGTTTTTATAATTCAACAATTCTAATTTAGAGAAACTCGTTCCGTTCGGTCAATTTAAATTGTGTTCGGGTTCTAAGATTACAATAATATTCATGAAATGTAAAATACGTACGGCTAGGAGTGGAATTCCCTGTCGGAGTCTGTGTTTCCCGATAGCTATAACCCTTAAGAAAAAAACCTTCAAATGACTCCACTCGCTATGGGTGGAACGCAAGGGAGTGTCAGACTTCTACTGACTAAAAACCCACCATGCTCCTTCAGCTGCCTTTTCGTTGCGTTGCGTTGCGTGGTTGCGTTCATTGTGCGTACGGCTAAGGAGTGGAATTCCCTGCCGGAGTCTGTGTTTCCCGATAGCTATAACCTGGGTGTCTTTAAGTCAAGAGTGAATAGGTTACTTCTAGGTAAGTGTGCTCCATCTTCGACCACATCATCACTTACCATCAGATGAGATGGTGGTCAAACGCGAGACTATTATCAATATAAAATATGCCAACGGCGGTCTGTGGATGAAGTGACTGATGATCTAACATCCAATATGGACAGTTTGTAAATAAGACGTGTAAAGAAAGAAAGAACATGCATTTCCTTAGCACAGTTATAGGCATACACTAAAGATATAAACTTCACTGCCCTTTAAAATACAGTTTATCCTAGTTTGAGAGGCAGGGCTCACTTTATCTGTATACCTACACATTTTGCAATTTATGTTCTTAAGCATCTATGCATTCTTATGTATGGACTTTAAAAGTTTGTTTCGGTGTTTCTTCTCAGAGTAGTTCGTTGGGAAACACCGGCCTCATCTAGCTAAGCAAAAAACGGCATTACAATGACGTGTGAAAGTGTTATTTATAACGACTTCCTTCTGTCCACGGCTTCGTTTGCGTGAGAGGGTTTTTTTCGCGTAAATCCCGATCCCATGAGAATTCTGGGATAAAAAATAACCTATATGTTATTTCAGGATGTCAACTATCTACTTACCAAATTTCATTCAGATCCGTTCGGTAGTTTTTGCGTGAAAGAGTAACATACTATACTGTACTATACATCCAACCTCACAAATTTTTGCAATTATAATATTAGTAAGATTAGATTTTCGAAACAAATATTTCATTTAACAACATCCCTAAAAGACAGGAAAAGAAATAAGTAAAAAAACTAATAAATAAATCCGCCAAAAATCATTTAATATGTTGCCGAGACTTTGACTACGCTCGATGTAAAGGGACATGACCCCACGACATATGGAAGCCTAGTGTGGAGTCTAAGGTTTAATCTTGTTCAAATATGTATTTTTGGTAGAGTTTGATGAAAAATTCTTATTTTATATAAATGGGTCTCCAAATTAAAGGGCTAATCATAAGTATTCTAAAATGACCATGATTGCATAAAAACTTATAAAAATATAAATTTAAAAAATAAAAAAGGCCGGCTGCTTTAAAAATAGATATTAGCTTTTTTCTTTTTAGTTTTTATTTTGGGACCCGTTAAATAATTGTAGACTCAAATCTTCCCACCCAATGTATGTCACAACTGTAAAGTCACTATGCTTAAACTTCTTCCTTTCTTTTCAGTTTTTATTTTAAGTTATTTTTTTGGCAGTCGGCTTTTTAATTTTAAATTCATATTTTTATGTGTCGTAGTAAGCGCTTCTCTTCTACAGCTATTGTGTGCACGGCCAAGGTTTTGAACTCTGTGCCGGCTTCTGTGTGTGTCGGTGTTCCTTCCCACAGATCACCCGTCTTTTTAGGGTTCCATAGCCGAATGGCAAAAAACGGAACCCTTATAGTTTCGATATGTCTGTCCGTCTGTCTGTCTGTCTGTCTGTCTGTCTGTCCGTCCGTCCGTATGTCACAGCCATTTTATTCCGAAACTATTAAGACTATACATGTGAAACTTAGTAGGTAGATGTATTCTGTGAACCGCTTTCCGATTTTAAGAAAAAAATTAAAAATAATTTAAAATAAAGGGGGGTAATAATTTAAAATAAAAAAAAAATATTTTCAGTTCTAGTTCCATGTATGGGGACATGGAACTAGACCTGAAAAAATTTTTTTTCATGAAACCTATGTGTGTGTGGTATTTATAGACAGGTCTTTAAAAATGATATAAGGGTTTCTAAAACCACTTTTTCATAAAGTCAATAATTTAAAAGATATAAGCTTCCAAAGTGGTAAAATGTGTCCCCCCTCTAACTTCTATAATAATGGAGTGAAAAATCTAAAAGAAATATATGTCTGTAGATCTTAATGTAAACTTTCAACCAAAATTGGTTTGAACGAAATCGGGTGAGCAGTTTTTGAGATACAGCATATTTTATAAAACCGCAAATATAACTTTGTAATTCATTCAAACACTATGAAAAACAAAGTTGTTTAGCGTAGTTGTAAAAATGTAAATAAGCTAGTTTTAAGAAATTTCTAAGGTTTTTTTTATTCGTCAAATAAATATACATATTATATTATTATAGTTACTACGGAACCCTTCATGGGCGAGTCTGACTCGCACTTGGCCAAATTTTTTTCCTGTGTGGGAAAATCATCGAATGACTTCTCCCGCTCTGGGTTGAGCGGAAGGGAGTGTCAGACTTCTACTGACTAAAAACCCACCCTGTTCTTTCAGCTGCCCTTAAGTTCCTCTATCGCTTACCATCAGGTGATATCGAGGTCATTTTAAGTGCCATGTGTGTACATACATAAAGAAAAAACCGGCCAAGTGCGAGTCAGACTCGCGCCCGAAGCCCATTATCTATAAAAAAGGAAAAATAACACTTGTTGTATAGGCCCTCCTTAAATAATTATTTTTAGTATTTGTTGTTATAGCGGCAACAAAAATACACCATCTGTGAAAATTTCAACTGTTTAGCTATCATGGTTCATGAGATACAGCCTGTTGACAGACAGTCAGTCAGCGGAGCCTTAGTAATTGTCCCGTTTTACCCTTTGGGTAAGAAAGCCTAAAAAGTATAATAAAACCCGGTTCTCTGTTCAGCGTGTAGACACACTTCACGCACGTGCCTTGCACGTGTCGTTTTAACCCACATCGACGTTCTGAACGTCAAAGTTCCGTAATACTGTCGGGAATTACTGCTTGTCACGATTTCGCACGCACGGTTGCAGGCAACCGAGTGAAGTGCGTGTAATGTGGCACACATCCTGTAGAATAGGCTTTATGCTACTGTGATTTTATTCAATTAAATTATATCAATATAAAAACTATTGTGAGTTGCAAAATAACTGTGTTTTCTCAAGCGCTTATAGTAATTTTTCGGGTTCCGTACCTGAAAAAGAAAAAACCCTTATACGGAACCTCACTTTGTTGTCCGTCTATCTGTCTGACTGCCTGTCAAAGACCCTTTATTTCGGGAAACGCGTGGAGTAATCGAGTTGTAATTAAAACCATATACTCAGGTCTACAGTCTCTTGAAGCTATGAAACGGCCGTTTATGCCGAAAAATCACATATCAATATTGATATGATACTTATAGGGTAGGTAAGCGTACTTCATCTTCGATCACATCATTTGGTGAGATGGTGGTCAAACGTAAGCCTATCATCAGTAAAAAAATGGCCAAGTGCGAGTCAGACTCGCTCATGAAGGGTTCCGTAGAAACTACGAAAAATAACTTGGTTTTTCATAGTGTTGCGAAATACAAAGTTATTTTTGCGATTTTAGAAAATGTGCTTTATCCCAAAAACTACTGACCCGATCTCGTTCAAACCAATTTTCTTTGAAAGTTTTTATTAAGCTACAGCATATATATTTTTTTATATTTTTCACTCCATTATTATAGAAGTTAGAGACCCCCCCCTAACTTCTATAATAACGGGGGGGCGGACAAATTTTACTTTATACTGATACCACACCCGTACCGATTTAATGAAAAAATATTTTTAGTTTCAGTTCTATGTACGGCCCCTTAATTTTTTTTGGCTAGCAATCGGAATACGGTTCGCAAAATACATCTACCTACCAAGTTTCACTTGTGTAATCTCAATAGTTTCGGAATAAAATGGCTGTGACATACGGACGGACAGACCGACAGACAGACATGACGAAACTATAAGGGTTCCGTTTTTTGCCATTCGGCTACGGAACCCTAAAAAAAAGAGTTGGAAGTACCAAAACTATTTTCAAATAACTCTAACTGATTAGGAAGATTTCTACTGAAAGATTTTTAAGACTCTTTCCAGTAGAGTTATTTTTAATACTAAAGCTTAAAGCCATTAGCTTTATCTATGCAAGTTTCCGCTTCACCAAGAGAAAGAAAGGTAATATTTCCTAGATAAAAGATGGATGGAATGTCTGAATGGAATGGAAAGGATGCCTAAGTACATCCTGAGATTTCTTTTTGAAGCCGAGTCTGGAATGCAATATGAATTTTTCAGATAAAAAATGTTTTAACGAGCTTTTGCCTGCGACTTTGCTTACTTTAATAAAGATATTTTAAATTAAATAGAAAACAATGACCGTCTCCAATCAGTGAAAATTTACGTATCGAATAAACAAATAGCAAACTCATTTTCACAAATATTAGTGAAGTTAGGTTTAAGTCAACCAGTTTTTTTATATTTTTCAAAGAATATAGAACACGTATTTTTGCTTCTATTTTGCAATAACTTGAATAAGAAATTTTGAACAGTTTCGACCGTATGAGGTCGGTGTTTCCTAACTGACTACTCTGAGAAAGACACCGAAAGAAACTGATAAGCAAGTTTGTTTGAAACTAAATGAATAACAAAAATATGAGAGAATTCTTTGTGTATTTCTTGGGAAGATAGCATGGCTATCTTTCTCATAATAGCAGCCTTTTTTTTCTGCGTGGGAAAATCATCGCATGACTTCTCCCGCTCTGGGTGGAGCGGAGTGTCAGACTTCTTCTGACTAAAAACCCCACCCTGTTCCTTCAGCTGCCCTTAAGTTGAGGGGGCGCGGTATCTCGTTAGAACAATACGCACTAGTACTCAGCTGTAATGCCTTGATCACACGTACCGAGCAAACGGGCGAGACAGTGCTCTCGGCCGAGTACTCGGTATGTATAAACATGGCGCAGAGTGCTCGGCCGAACGCAGTGGCGAGACAATAGCTCGGCTCCCGTTCTACATACTAGGCCGAGTGTCCATCCTCTCGCTTCCCCGCACTGTCTCTCTCGCTCACTCGGCAGGTCTGAACGTGCACTGTCTCCGTGTCTCCCCACTCGGCCGACATGATTGTTGTCACTTCGCTTCGTTTAAATCTTTTTACAATCCATCGTGTCCGAATTGTAGTCTCATTAGAACTGAACTGACTGTACTAATTTCAGATGTGTGAACAGCTACTCGCTTATATCACTGTCTCGGCCGAGAAACATTTTACTGTATCACCCGTTTGCTTAGTTTGTGTGATCAAGGCATAAGCGATAAGACTGGAAAGCTGAAGATAGCACCGATTTAGTTTCTAGTCGCACCTTGATTGACTGGCTTTGCTTTGTCCTACACAAAATAATTTTAACGATGTTATCCTACTAGAAATTATACTTACCTGCAACTATCATCTATGATCTTTCAGACCTTATCCCAGTTACTTGTAGTCAGCTTTATGCCTGACAGGGCAATTGCATGTCGGGTTTGGGAGAATGTTCTAACAAGGTACTGCGGCCGCGAAACGTAAGGGCAGCTGAACGAGGAGGGTGAGCTTTTAGTCAGTAGAAGTCTACTTGAACTCCCTTACACTCCACCCAGAGCAGTAGGAGTCATTTTTTGATTTTCCCAACCAATAAAAGTTTCTTGTGGTCCGCGCAACACCTTTTCTTCTCCATTCTCCCCTGTCAGACGTCATAGCATCATTTAATCCTTTTTCTTTCATATCATTCCTTACACAATCTTGCAACGGGCCTAGAGGCTCATTGGCAACGAGAATCAAGTCGAGACAAAGCTTTGAACATCGGCGACGTGTTGCAAGTCTATGAGTATTCTATCGGTTACATTTCGGGGTGTGTGTGATGGAATTGCACAGTCTAATTCCACCAAGCCCGTTCCATCAACGAATGGTCCGATCAAAACGTTTTAATACTTTCATTTTACATACAGCTAAGGAATGGAATTCCCTGCCGGAGGCTGTGTTTCCTGATAGCTATAATCTGGGAGTATTTAAGTCTATAGTGAATAGGTTACTTCTAGGCAAGTGTGCTTCATCTTCGACCACACCATCGCTTAACAGCAGGTGAGATGATGCTCTAAAGCGAACCTCATTTGTAAAAAAAAATATATATTTATACAGTAGAAACCGAATATAACGACATCGCTTATAACTACGGATCGGTTATTACGACATAATGGTGAGGTCCCGGCCGAAACCCTATATAAACAATTAAGTAAACCTACCGCTTATATCAACATCGGATATAGCGAAATTCCCTGCCGGAGGCTGTGTTTCCTGATAGCTATAATCTGGGGGTCTTTAAGTCTATAGTAAATAGGTTACTTCTAGGCAAGTGTGCTTGATCTTCGACCACACCATCGCTTAACAGCAGGTGAGATGATGCTCTAACGCGAACCTCAAAAATATATTTACAGTAGAAACCGAATATAACGACATCGCTTATAACGACGGATCGGTTATTACGACATAATGGCGAGGTCCCGGCCGAAACCCTATATAAACAATTAAGTATATAGCGAAATATCGTTTAAAACGACGAAACTATCGAAAAGCATCGGCTATAGCGACCAACTGTCACATTTTTCCCGCAATACAAAACATTATGTATAATTTAAACTTATTCTAATCTATGAAGGATTGTGTTGACTACTCACTATTTTTTTTTTAAATTAAATATTTGTTTCCTTTTCCGATATTTTATTTAAAAACATTCATACGCCGAATACCCAAGATATTGTACTAATGTGTTATAAATGCGAAAGTTTGTGAAGATGGATGTAAAGATATATATATGTTTGTTACTCTTTCACGCAAAAACTACTGAAAGTAGTCCTTGTGTTATTCCACGATGTCAAATATCTCTTACTAAATTTCATTAAGAATTAAATTTAGTAAGTAGATAGTTGACATCGTGGAATAACACAAGGGCTACTTTTATCCCGGGATTCTAACGGGATCGGGAAAACCCTCCTATGCGAACGAAGTCGCGGGCAGAAGCTAGTCCCATATATTTGTAAATTAAAAACATATGAAATAACCATACATACAATCATGTTTGTCTATTTGTGTTTTTTGAATGTATTGTTTATAACAACTACCGGCTATAGCGTCCAAATTTATATGGTCCCTTCAATGTTGTTATATCCGGTTTCAACTGTATATATAATTCCTCACACAATCTATTCTAATTGCAACAATAAACTCCAAAATTTTAGCTCCAACACCATGAGATTCATACACCATCAACTTAAATTTACTTCTATTATCATTAAGGGGATATAAATATTAATCCAGCATTGTGTAGGGGTCCCTCGTCGCGGTCGCGTGCAAATATGCAAGCTACCCTCGTTTACGTTGGTGGGACATACTGACATGAAAGTTTGACAGCAAGTATTAAGTTTAGAAGTTTATAATGAATCGAATTAGCAGCATAGTTACAGGGTTGAGAGAATGTGCTGACGAGATACCAGGGTGGGTTTTTAGTCAGTAGAAGTCTGACACTCTCTTCCGCTCCACCAAAGCGTGAGGAGTCATTTGATTATTTTACCAGGGAAAAAAAGGTAATAGCATAGTGTAAATAACTATGTATTAGCACTCGAGAAAACACAGTTTTTTTAAGAGAGCTAGAAATACAAAACAAACTGCGATGCACCATCGTTACATAGTGGACATCTCACCCAAACGCACAAAACGTTTTGGGAATACTTTCATTGTGCGTAAAGCTAAGGAGTGGAATTCCCTGCCGGAGTCTGTGTTTCCTGATAACTATGATCTAGGGTCTTTAAGTCAAGAGTGAATAGAATACTTCTAGTTCATTGAGGTAATATGTACTACGTACTAGAGGAGCTGTCCTAAGCAAAGGATATTATGTTCCATTTTGGCAAGAGTTTAAACTAAAATTCGCTGCAGCGCTGAAACAATAATTAGTCGGATAACAAAACAGTAAAAACACACAGCGCTAGAACGCTTCTAAGGTGTAGTTTTCTCGCGACCAAAAGGTCGGAAGCGCCATGATTGTTGTGATGATTGTCATGGCGCTTACGCGTTTCGTTCAACGTTCTGCTACATGTCACCCATACAGAGTAAACTGCCGACTGACTACAAAAGTGACATAGCTTTATACCTAACAAGCCTTATTCGTACTTCATTTTCAAAATTTATTATTAATAAATTGAAGTTAACCTGTACGTTGTTAGTAATTAAAGTAAAACAAACTTTTGTTTATTTATACAACGTGTAACGGAAACCCCATATCTATCCAAAAGGACTGAAGACAACATTTCGTATGGAGTCTCTATGCACAGTTTCAGCACAAAATAACTGACTCAAAGAATTGATACCAAAATATTGGTTTCATATATTTCTTGAATACCAATCATAACAAACGTGTCACAGTACTACGAGGGTCAATAACTTTCCACGTCACTTGCCAATAACACGATAATTCTTTTCGTTCTTCTAAATTTGAAAAATTCGGTCTCTGGTATCAGTGTATTGGAATTTGTAATAAGTTCTACACACGTAGACTTAAGATTACAAAACCCTTGCCATATCGTTGGTTATCATCCAAAGAAGCCATGCACTTGGTATGTATATACCCTTTAAATTACACGTTGTATAATCTAATACGGCTACAATTAGTCAAAAACATATAAAATTGGAATAGGTAGAGAAATTTACAATTCGCTTGGAACACGAAGCTTACAGCTTAAATAAGTTTCAGCAGACTTCAGAAAACGCCTTCCTGCTTTGGTAGTATAATTTATCCTCTTCGCGAAAATACAACGAACATGCATAAGTATGATTGGATGGTAACCAGGTCTCTTCACTGTGGTTGTTTTGAACGAATATTATGAATTTTCCCTATCTTTACGGCCCAAACGTGGAAATCTAAAATAAACAAAATGTAACAAAGTATGTCTTACAGTATGCAATAATTATTTTTCAACCTTCCTTTTTTTTTTCTTTGAATAACCAATTTTAGTTCGTTTCAAGTGTAATTATCATATAATAAGGTAAAATATTATATGTTAGATCATTATCTTCCGCTATAAAAAGAATTGTCAGCTTGTACACAAACACACGATGGCATATTTAATCCTTTAGAACGCTTTTTCGTATAAAACAAAAAAATCCTATACGCTCAAGATCTGACAAGCGTCTAAGTGAAGTGCGGCCAATTGACCGCACTTGAGCGGAACGTAGTGATGTGTGGTGACTTCTCTAGTACGTAGTATATATTACCCAATGTTCTAGGTAAGCGTTTTTATCTGCGACCACATCATCCCTTACCATCAGGTGAGATATATGAAATATAAAAAAACAGATTTCTCGATCGATATCTGATATAACCGTGGTCGTGGTGGACATTTATCAGATATAAGTATCTAAGTGTTGCCAAGAGGTATCGTGTTACTAAACCCAGTTACTGGGTTGAGGAGGTCAGATAGGTAGATTACATAGCAACATCTAAACTAGAAGTCAACCCCAACAAATTTGGAGGTTAAGCAAATGAATTGCAGTGAGTAAAATAAAACTAAACAAAGCTAATTTTCCTATTCACCTGACTGACAATGTCTATTTTTAACACGCTTTATTAGGTCGAGCTGTAACAAACTATGTAATAAAATCTAAGAATCTGAATTACACGCACTTCTAATTGTTGTATCATCATGAAACTTGGCAATTATATGTAGATTAGATGACAATACAATATTATGGTACCATCGAGCTGGTCTGATGATGGAATTAGAAGGCTGATGGAACCCTGGACTGCCTACTAGTAAACATATCGAGTTTGGGCTCATTAGATCGTCTTAACATATTAAAGCGTGTTTAAACTATTAATTTATTCCGTAAAGATTCACGTAATACAAAAGATATTAATAAGAAAACAAAATCCAATCCGTGGGTAATAACCCCGTTTCAAAGTTTTCTTCCTCATTTTGTACCATCTGCCACAAAGGCCATAGAGTTCGGAATCACATCTTTGGCCAATGCCAGACGGAATTATCAAAACTTAAGAGCAATATAGCAAGTTTTACACATGGTTAGTAGAATTATCTTTTTAATACAGAGTTGATACGACTGAGGGGCATTAAATTACACTACGTATACTATACGTGTTTAGTGTTAATTTGATACAGTTAAAAAATAAAAAAGCAAAAAATTTTTTTTTTCAAACTATTTAAATAGCTTACAAATCAGAGTAAAACGCAACCACCCTTTGTAAATAAATGTGACTGACCTTAAATACCTAGGTAAAAAAGTGGCAACGTAGCGCAGCGTGTGTTATCTCTTGTCTTGGTCAGATTTATCGCTTTAAGGTGGATCTCATCAAAATCATTTGCGACTAAACTACTTCTCCTCTTTAATTAATTTTTGGTACAAAGCTTGAAAATGGTACCTAGTATACGCAGTTTAAAGGAAAGCCCCTCGGTCGTATCAACTCTGTATATGTATTATCATCGCATATTTATTTTCTTCTTCGGTATTAAATCCATCCAAGATCTCTTTCTTTTTTTTATTCATGATAGGCTCGCGTTAGGCCACCATCTCACTGTAAGCGATAATGTGTTTAAAGATGAAGCACGCTTGCCTAGAAGTTACCTATTCACTCTTGACTTAGAGACCCCCAGGTTTTAGCTATCAGAAAATATAGACTTTGGCAGGGAATTCCACTCTGACGCACAAGGAAACTATTCCCAAAACGTTTTGTGCGTATGCATGGCATGTCCACCATGTTACGATGGCACATAGCCGTTCGTCTTATAGTCCGATGATGAAACGGGCTTGGTCAAATTAGCGATAAGACCGCCCATTGCATTACCCTTTTTAGCTGTAGTCCTTGTTTGTATTCTATTACGATGTACAATAAAGAGTATAGATATCTATCTATCATCTAGAATCATCAAATTGACACGGAGAACACTTAGTAGGTGGTGTTAGCCTATAATTGGTTGTTTAAGACAGAATTCGCAAATACCAAAATTTTATCTTTATATCTATAAAACAACTGTTGGCTAAACTAAATTAATTTTAAAAAGAAAAACATTCACCGACCAACCTTAACGCCATAGTGTTTTTGACATTTTTATACTATATATTTATACACTTGACTTCTTTTTTATTGAGAATAAGTTCGCGTTTGACCACCATCTCACCCGCTGATGAGTGATGATGTGGTCGAAGGTGGAGTACATTTACCTAGAAGTAACCTATTCACTCTTGATTTAAAGACCCCTACGTTGTAGCTATCGGTTTAAAACATTATAGAAAAATTGTTGTATTCGAACTCAAACTATTTTATTTCACGTAAGCCTTCATGGGCAGTCATAAAACGTCAGAAGCTAGTGCACGATTTGAAATTGGTCGTTTTCTATGGAGAAAATCCGGTAAGAAACTCCATTGTTACTTTATTCTTTTTATTTCTCATTTTTGAAATAATAAACCGGTATCATATTATGTTTTTATTTTATTTCACATAATGTATCCCTAATAAGGGTTTAATAGGTATGAGACAACTGTATAGACCAATTAAGATAGCACAATGTACTGTAATGTAACTTCAATTACAAGTAAAACAATGAAAAACTAAGCAAAGAATCTACAGTGTTCTCCCATTCATATAAAAAAATTGGCCAATGGTTCCGTAGTAACTACGCCAATTAACTTTGTTTTTCATAGTATTTGTATGAATTACAAAGTTATATTTGCAAAATATGCAGATTATTATTATTTGTTAAATATGCAGTATTTCAAAAACTGTTGACCCTTCTCGTGAAAATTAATTTTGGTGGAAAATTTACATTAAGATCTACAGCATATTTTTTTTAACTCTTTTATTATTGAAGTTAGAGGGAGGGAGGGACACATTTTACCACTTTGACCGATTAACTTTAGGAAAAAGTGGTTTCATGAAAAAATATATTTTCAGTTTCAGTTCCATGTACGGAGCCCCCCTTTATTTTAAATATGTTTTTAATTCTTTTTCCTTAAAATCTGCAAGCGGTTCACATAATACATCTACCTACCAAGTTTCACATGTATAGTCCTAATAGTTTCGGAATAAAATGGCTGTGACATACGGACGGACAGACAGACAAACAGACATGACAAAACTATAAGGGTTCCGTTTTTTGCCATTCGGCTATAGAACCCTAAAAAAAAAGAAAAGCGGCTTTAGATAGCAATATTAAAACAAACCTGAAAAGCGATAACATTGACGTACAGGATAACGTTTCATACAGAGGCGTAGAAACAAAAGCATTGTAAAATGAATAGTAACAATTAAATAAAAATGAAAATCTGTCAGTACAAAAAAGAAATTCTCTACAGTTGTCAGACTCGTATGGTTTCCTCTATGGCTAGATAAGGTACTCGTACCTGCGATGTTCTGTCTCTTTTTAACCGAAGTACAGCTGCAGTGACTCCCCTGATCTCCGTGCTCCCGACGCGTCATTCTGTGCTCTATGGGAGAAGCGGACGTCGGCGGCGGCTTCGAAATAATTTATTTAATTTTTACTCGTTTCCCGACCGCTTCTTATAAATTGAAGGATATTTAGTGATAGAGATGCTGAGGGCTCTTTCCGTTTAAGAACATTGGGCTTGAAAGTAACCTTGAAGGTTTTTGTGTAAAAAGGGAACTGGGCACTTTTTGAAGATTTCGTAAGTGTCTTTGTTTGGGCCAAGGTCCTTTCTTAGTTGTTTTGTTTTTGGGTTCATTTTAATGAGATTTACGCGTGATAACGTTTTGGATGACTTTTCATCCATAGATCTATACTAATATTATAAATGCGAAAGTATTTATTTAGTATTTGGATGGATGAATGTTTGTTCGTGAATGAAAATGAATGTTGTTGACAAACACACATCACGTCAAAACTTTTGAACGGATCTGAATGAAATTTGGTAAGTAAATAGTTGATATCCTGGAATAACAAATAGGCTAATTTTTATCTCGCAATTCCAACAGGATCGGGATTTACGCGAGAAAACCTTCCCATGCGAACGAAGTCGTATATATACTAGTCATACATATGTTTTTAAGTACAGGTATCGACAACGTCTTGTGAAAAACGCCATAATAATAGCTATGTGGCTGAGTTATAGACCGTGCATTTTCATAAATTTGCGCGCTGAGAAAGTCGGTTTTTACTGCATTCGATTTCGTGCGGTTTTGATCTGTCATATCATTTATCTGGAAATTTATTATAGGTCTATAACAATACGGTTAATAGAGGAAGGTGCCTTAATACAAGGCGTAACAGATTAAGCGCAATACCTCAGACACCCCAATTATAATATTTAATTATAAGTCTAAAACAAATCCGTAACTAAATAAATTGAAACCAAACCTAGACATTTTTTATAAAATAGTTTTCCTTACTAAACGCAAAACGCATGTGCATCATACAATATCCTTACGCAGACGCATACACTCATGCAATGTTAGTGGCCGACATACACATGAGCGCTTTTCCTTGAATTAAGGATTGTATTGTATTCATTTGTCATGATACTGTGTTTCCATTTTAAGTTAAATGAAAGATTTTTCCGTCAAAATTGAACACCTATTTTTTATGACGGAAATCGATTCAGAAGCCGATTCTGAACCGACTACTTTCCGGAATTGCGTTTATTCTGTTACACGTTGCATATTGCTGACTAGATCGTGTAAGTATTATTTTGGAATGAAAAATAAAATATCTAGCCTGTTCTATATTTTTTTTATAGTTCATAGAGGCTTGCGTTTGACCATAATTTCACCTGATGTTAAGCGATAATGTGGTCGAAGATGAAGCACGCTTGACTAGAAATAACCTATTCACTCTTGACTTAAAGACTTCCAGGTCATAACTATCAGGAAACACAGACTCCGGCAGGGAATTCCACTCCTTAGCCGTACGCACAATGAAAGTATTCCCAAAACGTTTCGTGCGTATGGGTAGGATGTCCACCATGTAACGATGGCGCCGTTTGTCTTGTAGTCCGATGATGGAATGGGCTTGGTGGAATAAGACTGTGCAATTCGATCGCACACTCCCCGAAATGTTACCGATAGAAAACTGACAGGCTTGCAACACGTCGCCGATTATCCAGGCTCTGGAGCCTTGTCTCGACCAGTTTCTCGTTGCCGATGAGCCTTTTGGCCCGTTTCTCTATAGACTCAAGTGCATCAAGCTGGTACTTGGCAGATCCGTCCCAGAGATGAGAGCAGTACTCCATACACGACCGAACTTTGAAAGGATTTTTTTGGGATGAAAATCTTCAAATGACTCTTTTCGCTTCAGATGGAGTGGAAGGGAGTGTAAGACACCTACTGAATAATATCTTACCCTGTTTCTTATTTTCTTGTTGTTACGAGGACGTGGTATCTCGATGGAACATGCAGATAATATTTTTTTCTAACAAAACATGTATATTTATTAAAACATTCGATAAAAATACACACTTCTTAATCTAAACTTAAATATTGCATTAAAAACAATCATCCTCAATCAATGGTAATTTACTTAAGTAAATAATAAATGCTTAGCTATACAACGTGTAACAGAATAAACGCAATTCCTGAAAGTAATTGGTTCAGAATCGGCTTCTGAATCGATTTCCATCATAAAAAATAGGATCGACGGAAAAATCTTTCATTTAACTGAAAATGGAAACACAGTATCATAACATATTAATACAACCATTAATTCAAGGAAATGCGCTCGTGTGCGTGTAAGGTGCTAACATTGCATGAGTGTATGCGTCTGCGTAAGGACATTGTATGACGCACATACATTTTGCGTTTAGTAAGGATAACTATTTTATTAAAAAATGATTAGGTTTGGTTTCAATTTATTTAGTTACGGATGTTGTTTTAGATTTATAATTTAATATTCTAATTAGGGGTCTGGTTACACATTGTATATGTTAGCCAAACTATTTGTCCGTATGTCCGTAAAATTCAACATACGCATCTAAATAGAACATGTGGGTATTAAGTGCGAACACATCACATACGACTGGAGTTATTCCATGAATTTACTTGGTATTCTGTATGGGGCTGAATGTAATGCTGCCGTAGTGATGCGGTCATACTAATATATTCTAGGCTTTATTATGGTGTGGAGAGTTGATAAATTATACCTATACACACTAAAATGTAGAAGTACTCTGCTGGAAATGATGACTTAAACCGACTCCCAAAAAAGAGAGAGTCGGTTTAATTTTTTGGAAATAAATTTTTATTTCACTCTTTTTAGATGATCGATTTTTAATTTACCTAGTTACAAGAGCCTAAATGTCAATTACTTATATTCATTTACAAAATATTGCTTTTCCCAATGTTGGGCCGTTAATTGTTGAGGAGTTCTCCTGGTACTTCAATATCAGCTTCACTTCACCATATGCATTGTGACGAGCATAATCGAAGCGGAACACATGAAATACTTATTATTTCTACTTATATATTGAGTAGTTCCAGTGGCCATCTGTGGTCTTCATCATCAGGTCCACTTCACAAATGGTGCTTTTCGAATGCAACTACACAAGTTACTATAAAAATACCCAAAACGCCATAGGTGTGCCTATAATATTGAAGAGTTCCCTCGATTTCTCCAGGATCCCATCATTAGATCCTGACTTGGTGACAATGGGACCAATTTCGAAGTATACCCTTTCAAACAAAAAAAAAAAATTCCAAATCGGTTCAGCCGTCTTCGAGTAATCGGTGATCACACATAAAAAAAAAAAACAATGTACGCGACGAATTGATAACCTCCTCCTTTTTTTGTCGTCGGTTGAAAAAGATATTACATCTGCTTTAAAAGATAGTAGTTTATAATTAAAATGTAGTTGTAAGTTCTAAGTTAAGAATGTAATTTCATCAATCAACAGCTAGCTAATCTTTATTATAATCTGTGAATAACGTAGTGAGTAGTATATTTGTTACTATGATTCTATCCTGTACTGTTTATAATCTTTATATATACTTTTGTTTGTTATTCCTATGAAATAAAATAAAATATACTAGCTGCAGCCTGCTACTTCGTTCGCGTGGGAGGGTTTGGTCGCGTAAATCCCGATCCCGTGGGAATTCCGGGAAAAAAATAAGCCTATGTGCAATTCCAGAATGTAAAGTATCAACTTACCAAATTTCATTCCGATTCTTTCAGTAGTTTTTGCGTGGCAGAGTAACAAAGATCAATACATATATACATTCATCCTCACAGACTTTCGCAATTATAATATTAGTAAGAAATGTGTGCGCAGGAGCTCCATGACCTGATTCCTCCATCTCCATTTCACTACCGGTCTACCAGACGCACGGCTGGGTACCATCCACACTTGGTTGATATACCGTTTTGTCGTACCAAACGCTTCTCCTCCACATTTATTGTGCGCACAGCCAAGTTGTAGAATTTTCTGCCGGCTTCCGTGTTCCCTGCTACTTATGACCTTTCAGCCTTTAAAGCAAGAGTAAATAGGCATCTTCTGGTCTCGCTCGTCACATCGTAGACCTTATCTATTGCTTACCATCAGGCGAGATCGAGGTCACGAGCGGCCTCATCCGAAATAAAAAAAATGGTATCTCAAGATTTTAACTCTATATGCCAAATTTCTTTCTGATTGATAGATACTTAGATAGTTTTTGTGTAAAAGAGTAACAAACATAAGAACGCCATTGTAACCATAAGTTGCGCAATATTGTGAATCAGGTGAGTTTCAATTAACGACTGGTGAAATTTTTTTATAAGTTTCAATCAAATGTATAAATTGATTGATTGATTGATCAATCAATATTATAACTTATATTGAGTATTATTATAATTTATACAGTATGTTAACTAACAGAGGGCTTTCCCGTTAACCCGCAATAGTATAGTATCCATACATGCAAAAAAAAAATATTACCATTCGAAAACAAAATGTTTTTTTTTTAATATTAAAATATTCACTAAAAATATTAAATTGATACGTAAAAGAAACACTCTGTACACGCGTACTTGAAGGACGTCAACGACACAATTTATTTATCAATGACGGGCCGCGTGTGCGGCGATCTAATTGATGTGCTTATACTATTGCGGGTTAACGGGAACGCCTTCTGTTAGTTAACATACTGTATAATATTCAGGGATGAGCCGAAATTCGGTTCACATTCGGTTCAACCGAAGTTCGGCAGCTTGAACCGAACTTCGGCATTCGGCCGAAATTCTGTTCAGATGCCGAACATTCGGCACAAGAAAAAGAATACTTACTTGCACTATTTTGACTAGAATTTTATAGAATTAGAATAGCATTACTGTTATAAAATTATGTCTTTTACTCACTCATGGTCATTAATTTTAGTTACGAACATTTTAAATGTAAATCTTAAATTAAATCGGTTCTTCTTATTAGTCTTGATAATCTCTGCCTAATTCATTTGACATAATAATTAGACATACTATTACAAAAATATAAAACTTATTATTCTTCTAACAAACATCTGGATTACAATTCGTAAATTGAATTAAAAAATCACGTTTTTGATTCACAAACTAAACATTCATGAACTAAAGGGTACTTATTTTTCAAATTAACAAACTTTTCACATCTATCTACTCACTCATATTTAAAATTTACTAGAGGCAGGCTATGGTGCAAAAACACCAAAAACTGCCTTATCTGGCAGAAGTGTGTTACGTTTCTTTTTTCGTATACGTTTCCTGCCTCCGATAAAAGTTGCACAGAACATACAGAGCTTCCAGGAGACGATAAATATATTCGAGATTGAAGTAAATGCGTAAACAAGTCACGACGTGTCGCTCTCGAGAAAGCGCGTGAAATTGAACCGAAATTCGGCCGAACTTCGGCCGAACTTTTCATTTTAGCCGAATGTTCGGCCGAAGTTCGGATTCGGTTCAAACCACATTCGGCCCATCTCTAATAATATTATAATTTATATTGAGTATTCTATCTGTCTATTGTCATTTAGGAGCTGCACGGTTCGATCTCCAAGTTTAAGTAACGGTTGCCAAGGTCCATGGACGGGTGACCATCTCATCATATTGAGATTCCTTCGTGCCTTAGAAAGCACGTTAAGCTGTTGGGCCCAGCTGTCATTTGTACATCCTGGACCGAAGCTAGGAAATTTGACACTTTTTTGCCAAGGGTTAACGTGCCCAGTACTGGGTTAACGTGCCCAGTTACTGGGTTAACATACCCAGTAACTGGATGCCCAATAACTGGGTACCCAGTTACTGGGTTGTGGAGGTCAGATAGACTGGAGGGCGACCCCAATATAGTTGGGAAATAGCTAAGCAGATGACGAATTTTATTTTATTTTATTGGGACGTAAAACAGTTATATGTTATAATTTTAGTAAATATCAAATTATAGTTGGTTTAAGTTAAGAAAATAGTGACGTCATCGTAGTCCGCCGCCTCTCGACCAATGAGCTCGCAACAAATTAGAAAGCTAAGTTCACAGTGTCTAGTTGACTGCAGATCTTTTGGTTGTGTCTTTTATGCGTTATCTACATAAAATAATTTAATTTAATTCAATCCTATTGAATTTGCGTGGGCCCAAATAAAAAATGATGTTGGTGCCAATAACTCAACATTCAAGATGAGTGATGTAAAAAAATATTTTGTGACGCAATAGCTTTAATAGATGCTAATCGATGGCAGAAATGCTGCGACCACATAATACAAGAAGAAAATCTTATGTGAAATTTGGATGACGTCATAAAGAACGCAGAACAAAATTATTTCATTTATTTAATTCATTAAATAATTAATACATAATAAATACAAATGAAGATTCTAGTGACACTGATTTAAAATATTACTAATTTAAGACAACTAGTTTGATTCTTATCCATTAAAATTAGTTTTGAAATATAAATTTAATTTAGAATTTTTACTCCATTGTGAAAGCCCCTTTACCCTGCAGTTGTACTGAGACGTCACTATTTTCTCAACGTGAACCAACTATAGTAAAATAGAGGTAAACATGTCACCCACACCAATGTCCGCGGAATAATCTATTAAGTAGCCTTAAAACAAAATCACGCATCTGGAGGCGATTTGGGTTAGTTAGAATAAGTAGTAATTATTGTGCAAGCAATTGAATAGCCATCCTTTTTAATTTTGATTGAGATCATGAAAATATATCAAGATCGAAAAAGTGTGTGTGTTTTTGTAATACATAATCGTAACGTGATGTAACAAAGTGTTCTTAAGATTTCTTACACGTCTATTTCCATAGAGTTTTACGTTTTGGTATCAGCAATTAGTTTAATATTTTTATTAGTTTAACAACAGTGCCTGTGAATGATTTAGTTGGAGTAAATCTCTGTAATCAATTAAAAAAAAACCCTTTGAATTTTTGCATATCATACCGATAACTCATTTTTTGTCGATAATAGGCTCGCGCTTAACCACCATCTCACCTGAGTAAGCGATATACATATTTTGTTGTAAATATTATGTAGAGATACACTTTTTTGCTATTTTATTATATTTAATGATGATATAGATTGATTTTACACTTACATATTCAATTAAAACAGCAGTTCCAAAATTAGTTTTATTTCTATTAAAACTATTTTCAGAAATGTCGATATAAAACATTGTATTTTCAAGCTTTTCTTTAAAAAGTTTCGTGTTTTAGTACTGAGTTAGATTTTGTAAAGTAAAGTCACAAAATTAACTACCCTTTCTCACAAAGTCTCACAAGTCATCAACCCCACCTTAAAATGTGACGTAATGAAAGGATCTCATCATCGAACTACAAGACAAACGGCGATGCGCCATCGTTACATGGTGGACATCCCACCCATACGCACAAAACGTTTTGGGAATACTTTCATTGTGCGTACAGCTAAGGATTGGAGTTCCCTGCCGGAGTCTGTGTCTCCTGGTAGTTATAACCCGGGGGTCTTTAATTCAAGGATGAATAGGTTACGTCTAGGTGCTTCATCTCGACCAGTGTCATCATCGCTTACTATCAGGTGAGATGGTGGTCAAACATGAGCCTCTATAGGATTTTTTTAATGCGTTTCCTGCTTTTTACTTTATATCATAATAAATATATGGACATCTCAATTTATTTTAAGTTTTGTATAAAATGAAAATTCAACATTTTTAAATTTAATTCTCTAAATAGTTCTACGGTAGCGGTAGCTACCCGAAACTGTCAAATTTTCCCAATTAACCTTAAACCTAATTTCTTTAACAATAAAGTTGAAAATCTCTTAAAGAAATTTGACAGATTGTTGTAGCTTGATGTGCTGGCGTCTGTACCATATGCTTAGAAATAAATTATATTCTATTCTATTTTATTCGAAACAACCGTAAAGAAAAACCCGCATTAATTTGTTAGCTGATCTGCAGTTAGAAAAATCCTTTACGTGCCCAATACTATAACAAACTGTGTAATGTTAAATGCAAAACATCCTTAATGCGTAAAAGTTTTTTCGGCAATGCTCAAAAAATTTACAATAAAGTGCCGGATGTGTTTAAAAATAAGCCATTAATTAAATTCAAAAAGTCACTTCATAAACTGCTCATTGATAAATGTTATTGCATATTACAGGATTACTTGAATGACGTTTCAATATAAACAAAATAAAATGACTAAAATACTATATTAACTAAGACATTCTTAAAAATAATATGTTTGTTTTGTAATTTTTAATCTAATATTGTGACATAACTCATCTTTAATTTTTTATTCTAACATTTGTAGTCTCATTGACAAAACATGGCGGACCTCTTATTAATGTAAGACCTGTATTTATTTACCTATGTTTAACAAATTAATAATTTTGATTCTGATACTATTATGAAATGCGTTTGACTTAATACCTATAACTATCGATAGCCCCTAACTCAACGCGACTCGCAGCCGATGTAACCCTGCCGCCCCTTTACGTTTACAGGAAATTGTTAATGCCTTATTGATCCTTTTTAAATCCACCATGCGTCCTCAGGGGCCATTAAAGAGGGTGCTTTACAATGGCCTACGTTGGGTTACGGGTACGATATTTTAATATTTGAACGTTCAGCTTTATTCACTGGGTTGTGAATGTTAGACTGGAACTCTCATCTTTGGGATGGATCTGATAAATAACAACTGGACGCAATTGAGTCTATCGAGAAGCGGGCCAACAGACTCATTGGCAACGATAAACTGGTCGAGTCAAAGCTCCAAAGCCTTGAACATCGACGACGAGTTGCATTGCAAGTCTATCGGTTTTCTATCGGTTACATTTTGGGGAGTGTGCGATGGAATTACGCAATCTAATTCCACCAAGCCCGTTCCATCATCGGACTACGAGACAAACGGCGATGCACCGTCGTTACATGGTGGACATCCCACCCATATGCACTAAACGTTTTGGGAATACTTTCATTCTGCGTACGGCTAAGGAGTGAAATTCCCTGCCGGAGTCTGTGTTTCCCGATAGCTATAATCTGGGGGTCTTTAAGTCAAGAGTGAATAGGTTACTTTTAGGTAAGCGTGCTCCATCTTCGACCACATCATCACTTGCCATCAGGTGAGATGGTGGTCAAACGCGAACCTGTTGTCTAATAAAAAAATGCCCTGTGAAAGTGTTATTTATAGGTAACCTATTTGCAAAATAAACAGCATCATCATCATGGAAAATAACCCGTTTTTAGCTGTAATGATACCGTTAGTGACCATGTTCTTATTGAATTCCTATCACTTACATGCGTGCTTATAATTAGCTATAATCTTCAAAAAAACTTTTAACCAATAAATTAAACCGACTCCCAAAAAACACTGCAAAGTGAAAAATAACTTTAATTTCGGTAGTCGGTGTCTTTAGTTTTGTATTTTCGTTTTTGGCACCGATTTCCGAAATTAAAGTTATTTTTCACTTTGCAGTGTTTTTTGGGAGTCGGTTTAATTTTTTGGTAAAAAGTTTTTATTTCACTCTTTTTAGTTGGTCTATTTTTAATTTACCTAGTTACAAGAGCCTAAATGTCAACTACTTATAAACTTTTACAAAATATTGCTTTTCCCAATGCTGGGCCGTTAATTGTTGAGGAGTTCTCTTGGTACTTCACCATGAGCTCTACATCACCATATACATTGTGACGAGCATAAAGTGCTTAACATCCATATTCAAGTAAGCGAATCGCAATCCACTCAATACTTATTATTGAGTAGTTTCGGCGGCCATCTGTGGTCTTCATCATCAGTTCCACTTCCTCAAATGGTACTTTTTGAGAGCAACTGCACAAGTTACTATAATTAATACCCAAAACGTCATTGGTGTGCCTATAATATTTGAAGAGTTCCTTCGATTTCTCCAGGATCCCATCATCAGATCCTGACGTTTATGAAAATGGGACCAATTTCGAAGTATACAATAAAAAATAAAAAAAAAATCCAAATCGGTTCAGCCGTCTTCGAGTAATCGATGATCATACATAAAAAAAAATATATATACGCGTCGAATTGATAACCTCCTCTTTTTGTCGTCGGTTGAAAAGAACCTGAGATTCAGCATTGTCATTTAGGCAGGCGTACTATACCTTTCTTCTTCCCTCGCTTACTCCAAGGCGGTGGGCATGCATGAGCGTTTCTCCCTCGAAAACCAAAAGAAGTCAATTTAATTGTTTTCATTATTGACTTTAGGCTCGCTTTTGACCACTTAGAAGTGACCTTTTCACTCTTAACTTATAGACCTCCAGGTTATAGCTATCAGGAAACACAGACTTCTGTAGGAAATTCGGTTCGTTGCCACTAGTACCATTAACAGTTCCATGATGGAACTACTGATTATTTTTTTATCACTAGTCCCATTTTAGAAGAAACTGAAAATAATGGAACTAATGTTGAATTTGTTATCACTAGTTCCATTTTAAAAGAATCTGAAAATAATGGAACTAATGTTGAATTTTTTATCAGTAGTTCCACATTATTACTACTCTACACTTGATAAATTTATCAAGGATGTAAAAACACTAGAGTTAAAAACACATAGTTTTTGTAATAATGATATTCAATAAAATCAACAAATATTGATTTTTTCATGTATAGTTCAGATTCATTACATTTATTATAGTACCTACGCGCTTGATAGATTATTCAAATAATTCCAGTTGGTTTATTTTTTTTTATTTAACATTTCTATGGAATATAAAAAATTAAACTAGTGTACAATGGGTGGTCTTACCTTTTAGATGGACAAACATAAAGGAGACAGATTAAGGGCTGTTAGTGTACAAACATTATAAAGGTTTGTAATGGTCCAGCACATAAAAACAGGAGATGGCACTTCCTGAAATTTTTTGATGCGCTGCGCGCTGCGACAGATTTTATATCGATGTCTTCATCCAGTGGAACCCAACAAAAGTAAAGATCCATTTTGACGAAGCCGCATTAAAGACTCTTTTATCATTCAATGTTGCTATAAATGTTAACGATTAACCAACAGCATTTTTTGAAAAGCAACCAAACTGGGCCTTCCACCGAAAAAGGGTTATAACAGTAGCAGAAAAAACAAAAGGATAATTTCTCTTTGTGGCAATTTAGGGTTTCTTCCGCCAAATAAAATCGAAGAAGGTTGGAAATATATACAACAGGAAATGCCCGAAAACGATGCTTTTAATCAATTTAAAAAATATTTCTTTACGTTTTGGATGAAACCAGATGTATAAAAATTATGGTGTGTTTATGATGAGATCCATACGACAAATAATGTTCTTGAAGACTGGCATCGTAATATGAATACAAATGTCAATAAAAACGAGAGAAATTTATTGCAGCTCTTACATATGTATTTATTCTATACGATGATGCAATATGAAATATAGAACTTATCTTCTACATAACTATGTGCAGAGCTCCCAACCTATACAACGAAGAATTTACCGAGACAGAAATGACTGAGTCATTGAAGCCCAAATGCAGTTATTAACAGACCAAATGTTGGAGCGGATCTTGCTAGGCAGGTTGTACAACGTGTATCTCGCCGTAACTTTGAATTTGACAGCTTAATAAATCCTCAAGGTAACTCAATTGTATTACTTGAAACCGATTTCTCAGAAATAGAAAATATAATTATAGAACTAAAACAGAATTGTGCAGTAGGTCACGATGGAATACCAGCCTCTGTTATCAAGTCTGCCAGACATGTACTTGTTCCAGCAATAACCCATATTTGTAATTTATGTATCCTACACGGTATTTTCCCTGACACTTTTAAAAAGGCTTTAGTGACACCAGTATTCAAGGGTGGGGATGGTGACCGTGTTGAAAACTATAGGCCTATATCTGTACTCACCACACTGTCCAAAATTATGGAGAAGGTTTTGAACAAAAGATTACTTAGCTATCTTGAATTCAACAACATACTTGCGCCAAATCAATACGGTTTTAGGAAAGGCGTATCAACTGAGGACGCTGTTCTTCAACTGACAAACCAAATTGTGAATAATCTTGATTCTAAGACTATAACTATAGGTATATTTCTCGATTTAGCCAAGGCCTTTGACACGGTCTCTACTCCTATCCTTCTGCGTGGTTTAGAAAGCCTAGGAATAAGAAATAACGCTCTAAACCTCTTCCGTGATTATCTCACAAACCGTTACCAACGAGTTAAGGTAGACAACTACATCAGTGACGATGTCAAGCTAACCTTTGGCGTACCACAAGGCAGCGTACTGGGGCCTACCCTTTTTCTTCTGTTTGTTAACAGATTGTGTCAGCTGTCAATCCCACACTGCCAGATACTTGTATATGCAGATGACACTGCGCTTATCGTGAGTGGAAAAACATGGGAATCTACTCACCATGCAGCTGAAAATGCTCTTGCCATAGTAATGGATTGGCTTTCATTAAATCTACTAACGCTAAATGTCTCTAAAACACACTTTGTCCCTTTTTCAGCGAACACTGCTACACAACCTAGTATGCCAGACATTCGAGCCCATAGTTGTCACTCAACACGAACTCGTTGCAGTTGCCCTAGTATAAATAGAAGCTCTTGTGTTAAATATTTAGGCGTGCACATTGATAACACATTAAGTTGGCACAAACATATCAGCGTGACAGTTACGCGTGTTCGCAAACTATTGTTTCCCATGAAAAAACTAAGAAGTGTAGTTGACGACCGACTGCTTAAAACTGTTTATTTTGCCTTGGCTCAGTCACTTCTTACCTATTGTATATGTGTCTGGGGTGGTACATTTAAAACGTATTTACTTCGCCTTGAGAGGGCCCAAAGAGCTGTCTTGAAAGTTATGCTTCACAAACCTTACCTATACTCGACTACCCAGCTTTATAAAGATATATCTGTACTTACTGTCCGACAACTCTGTGTACTAAACATCACTCTACGTGTACACTCATCATTGACCTATGACCCAAAATTATTAAAGCAAATTAAACGGCGTAAAGATCCTGTATGCCCGCTTGCCACCGCCAAGATTGCTCTGGGGAGGAGAAGCTATCCGTATCTTAGCACTCGTCTTTATAATAGTATTAATGAAACCTACAACATATATTCTTTACCGAAATTTAAATTTAAAGCTATAGTTAGTTGTTTTCTTCAAAAGTTAACCTACAATGAAACTGAAGAATTTTTTACAAAAAAGGCCTATTAACATTCTATTAACATTCTATATGATGACATACAAAACATACATACACACCCCCTCACATACACCCACAGATCACCCACACCACAACAACACATTCACTCTCATCACACCCACACATACACCCATCCTTTCTTTGCTTTTTGTTTATTTTAGTTTAATAATATAAATTATAATATAAGTTAGTTGATTTGTAGTATTAAGTTAAACTTTGGTTGTATATTTAAAGAAACTGCCACAAAAATGTAAAAAACTGTAAAAGGAAGGCGCCTGTGTCTGTAACACAGTGTATACTAGCACAGACACAGACGTACACTCTGTCTCAAAAAATAGCATTGTTCCTTATAAAATGTCGATTTTGTTTTGTTTTTTCTATTTATTGTGATGGACCAACTGTATTTGGCTTTTTGGTAATAAAGTTTTTTTTATTATTAAATATCTGTAGGTAATTTTTTAGGTAAACTCGTTGTGCCCGTAGGTACTATTTATAATAAATGTAATGAATCTGAACTATACATGAAAAAATAAATATTTGTTGATTTTATTGAATATGATTATTATAAAAATCAAGTGCTTACTCTAGTGTTTTTACACCCTTAAAAAAAAGAAAGTGTAGAGTAGTAATAATGTGGAACTACTCATAACAATTTCAACATAAGTTCCATTATTTTCAGTTTCTTTTAAAATGGAACTAGTGATAAAAAAATAATCAGTAGTTCTATCATGGAACTGTTAATGGTACTAGTGGCAACGAACCGGAAATTCCACTCCTTAGCTGTACGCACGATGAAAGTATTCCGAAAACGTTTTGTGCGTATGGTAGGTAGATAGAATATTCTTTATTGTACATAACTGAATGGCACGATTCAACAAACATTCAATTCAAATTATTGCTAGAATATTCTTTATTGTATGGTTGTCATGTCCACCATGTAACGATGGTGCAACGCCGTTCGTTCTTTCACAATGATAACTATGTTTCTAGATTTCCTCTCATTTTACTGTTCTTTTCTGTGATGGCATTGTAAGACATAGAGAACGTAACGTGTAAATCTCTTGTTGTCCAGGTGGTGAGGATACAATCCAGGGCTGATGATGAGGCACGATGTGGCCAGGCTGGCGCTGGATCGTGCTTATGGTGAATGCTGCTGCCGCACTGTCTCCGGTGGTTAAGATTGGTAAGATATACGGTTTTCTGGTCTGCTGTAGGCAGAGCTATAGATATTTTTTTAAAATTCAAATAGCATGTTTACAGAAAAGTACAGATAATCCATAAAGTAAATATATACACGGTTAAATTTTGATCGTTTTAATCCCGTGGAGGGTCGAACCGGTGCATGAAACACTATCGATTTGTAAAGATAAAATTAAAAAATAAAGTACTTTTTTTAATAAGTCGAATTAATTTACGCCTGGGTGAATAAATAATGCGAACCATTAGTAGGCACCATTCGATTATAAAAACAATGACGCGTTCGCCTAGTCAACGTGGACTCACAAGAAATAGCCAATTCTAGACCAAACCACGCCCCCAAACCCCATTTGATTGGCAATAGTTAGTCTATGGACGCGTACAGAACAACACCTTGTTTGTTTCTTCCCTGATTTTATCGCGATAGTAGTGGTTCAAAGTGTCGTTACCAAAGTAAAACTAACATATTTACGTGACTAGAGATAATGTGTGTGCAGTGAAGTTTATTTGATTTAAATCGATCCACAAACACCTGAGATATAAGCAAAAACTTTTTAAATAATTTCTTCAACGGCGGTGTCACTGACCTAGGGCAACACGCATATCGCTCGCTTAGTGCTCGCTGTGACAAGTGACTCACATACTATTGTTACTTTAAACACATTTACCTACACGGCGCGTTATTATTTAAGAAATACCTAGTTAAATAGTCGGCTGATTGGTACGATGCAGTGTGCAGCATGCAACAAAGTTATTGATCGCGGAGAGTTATTGGTCTGCACTTCATGTAGGGGTTTTTATGATTATAAATGTCTGAATATGACCCAAGATTACTACACAAGTCATGCACATGAACTTAGACGTAACTGGACCTGCCCTGTATGTAGCAACATAACTCGTCGTAAACACGACAATACACCGGTGCGGAATCAATTTGATATTTTACGGGAAGATGCTAATATGTCTTGTGACTATTTATCGGACATTCCCGACGGCGATTCTAAGGCGTCAACGTCACAGTCTCCACTTCAAACGCCTCGAAATAATACTGGATCGCTTGTTAATCCATCAGGTACCTCTGGTTCTATTTCATATGAACAGTTCAGCCTGCTTCTGGATTCTAAGCTTGAAAGCATTAGGGCTGTCCTAACTGCTGATATAAAGAAGGAAATAGCATCTGCGATCGATAGTTTGAGGGACGATTTCACCCGCACTACTGATTTTTTAGCGGCTGAGCAAAAAGACCTCAATGTCCGTCTTGTTTCGGTTAAGGACACTATTCAATCGCTTGAGTCAGAGAATATTAAACTTCGTTCAGATATTACCGACCTCACACGACGTATGCAAACGCTTGAAAAGATATCACGAAGCCGCAATATTGAAATTCACTGTGTGCCAGAAAGAAAGAATGAAAACCTGATTACGATTTTTAAGAACTTGTGTAACGAAATTAAAGTATCAATTCCTGACACAGATTTACAAGCGATTCGCCGGGTTGCTAAGATGAACAACGAATCGGATCGTCCCAGAAATATACTGGCTACATTACCATCTGAAAGACACCGTGATAATCTTCTTTCAGCCATCACTCAATATAATAAGAGCAATAAAAATAGCGTCTTGAACTCGTCGCACCTAGGTGTGCCAGGAGAAAAACGTACTATTTACTTGGCGGAACATCTTTCACCGGAATGTAAGAAACTTCATGCCGCAACTAAATTGGCAGCTAAGGAACGGTCTTATAAATTTGTATGGGTTAAATATGGTCGAATTTACGTTAGGAAAACTGAGCAGGACCAGGCTATACAGATAAAACACATCAGTTGTTTAGCTAAACTCACTTAAACGGACACGTGTATTGTTTACTATTTGGATCTGTTTTCTGTAATCTCTTATGTTAATTTATTATCAGAATGTAAATAGAATAAGATCAAAACTAGAGGATTTTTATGTTAATTCACTTAATTGTAATTATGACATAATTTGTTTAACTGAGACGAATTTGAACTCGGGTATTTTTGATAATGAACTTTTTGATAATCGGTATAACGTGTTTCGAAGAGATCGCGAAAGTACATGTGTAAATAAGGTTGATGGAGGTGGTGTTTTAATAGCTATTAAAAAACAATACAAAGTGGTAAGGCATTCCTCATGGGACAGCAGAGTGGAGGATATTTGGGTGAGTGTTTTGCCTAGCAACTCGCGTGAGTGTCAGTACAATCTTTGTGTATGTTACCTTCCCCCAGATTTACCTATTAATGATCTCGATGCTTTTTATGCGAATACACAAAAGATTGTCACAGATTCCCATAACGATTGCTCAAATTTAATTATTGGGGATTTTAATATTCCGGGTTTACTATGGACTCAAACGCCATCGGGCAGCGGATTAGTGAATGCTGCTATAGCTAATGATAGGAAGTCTTCTTTCTTACTGGATCTATTGTCATTTTGTCAATTGTCACAATTTAATCACATACCTAACAAAAACAATCGGTATTTAGATCTTGTCCTCTGTAGTTCAGAAAGTGTCCAAGTTTTGCTTAATGATGATCCGCTCAGTAGGGTTGACGATCATCACCCACCTTTGAGTATAATTATGAAAAGCAGTGTTCCTACCAAACAAATGAAACCGAATAACATTAAACGGTTAAATTTCCGAAAGTGCGACTATGTTAAGGTAAGGGCGGATCTCGCAGAGGTTGATTGGTCTTGGTTAAAGTTGTCGACTGATATCGACCATGCACTAGAAGAATTTTACAGGGCTCTGAACACTATAATCAGCAAGCATACTCCTACAACCCAGCTGAGTGAGTCTGCACAGCCACTATGGTACTCGCTATCTCTTAAAAAATGTCTCAAGGAGAAAAATAAATATCATAGACGCTTCAAAAAGTATAACAACCCTCGTGATTATGACACTTTTTCAATGTTGCGTAGTAGGTGCAAAACTCTTACAAAGGAATGCTATAGCTCCTTTATAAAGTCCACTGAGGATTGCTTGTCTGACAATATCAAATCGTTTTGGAAGTTTGTCAACAGCAGGAAAAATGCGAATGGTTTACCTCAAACGATGCAGTTTCGTGGGGTAGTTTCATCGGATAGTCAAGATATCAGCGAATTATTCTCGAAATTCTTTAGCTCCGTATTTGATGACACCTCTAGATCTCCCCCTAGTACCGAAGTATGTGCCGGTGTAGAATGTAACTCTTCACTATCGGAGATTTATATTGAGCACGATTCTGTTTTACGTTCATTAAAATGCTTGGATCGCAATAAATGCGCTGGACCGGACGGAATCCCTTCTCTTTTTCTAGTCAATTGTGCTAATGAACTGTCATTGCCTTTGTATTACTTGTTTAATCGATCACTAAAACTGGGTGTGTTTCCTAATTTTTGGAAAAAGGCGCACGTAGTGCCCATTTATAAGGAGGGTGACAAATCTGATTGCGCAAATTACAGACCCATAAGTTTACTATGTGGTTTGGCAAAACTTTTTGAAGCGTCCTTATATGAGCATTTTTATTCACACATAAAGCCGTATCTTTCCCAATCCCAGCATGGATTTGTTCGAGGAAAATCAACCCTTACAAACTTACTCGAATATAAAAACTATCTGTGTACTGCCTTCGCGAAAGGTGGTCAGGTTGACTCAGTCTATACTGACTTTCGTAAGGCGTTTGATAAAGTTAACCACGAAATACTGCTTTTGAAGCTCAAATCGTACGGTATACATGGCTCCCTGCTTCGATGGATACAATCTTATTTGAAAAATAGAAGCCAACTCGTGTCGGTTAGAGGATACTTGTCGTTGCCAGTTAACATTACGTCGGGCATTCCACAAGGCTCGCATTTGGGACCCTTACTTTTCATCATTTTTATTAACGATCTTGTGACAAAATTACAGTGTCCCTGTCTGTTATATGCCGACGATCTGAAGTTATTCATGTCCATTAATAATATCTCCGACTGTGAGTTCCTTCAAAATGATCTGAATATTATTTCCAACTGGTGCATTCTTAATCGAATGAATTTAAACATTAATAAATGCTTTGTTATAACTTTCACAAAAAAAATTATTAAGAATATATATGACTACAAACTCGAAAGTCAATCATTAGAACGAAAGCATGTAGCCAGAGATCTCGGCGTGTTGTTCGATGAGAAACTTTCTTTCAGAGAACATTACGAAAGCATCACGAATAGAGCATTTAAGCTTCTCGGATTTATATACAGGACTACCAAAGGATTTAAAAACCTTAATAGCTTCCTATTACTTTACAAAAGTCTTGTAAGAAGCATATTGGAATATTGTTCGGTAATTTGGTCACCGTACTATGCAGTGCACTCTGACAGAATCGAGAGCGTTCAAAGAAAGTGTTTAAAATGGGTCTCGTACCGGTTTGGCTTCGCAAGAACACTACAAACTTATTCGGATCGCCTTAGTAAGTTTAATCTGATGCCTTTGCATGTTCGTCGCAAGCAGCAAGATTTAATAAACCTTCATAAGATCCTACACTCCACACTGAACTCATCCAACCTGCTGTCCTCTATTAATATTAATACTAGGTATACCTCCAGAATGCCAAGAACTTTTTCACTTCTGGTATATAGAAATAACACCTCTTATTATAACCCTATCGTTAGAATGTGTCGTCTTTATAATGAAATATCGAAAGATACCAGAATTAGTATTGACATCTTCGATGCTCGTACAACAGCTTTTAAAAGACTTGTTAGTGCTCTTACTCTCTGTTAATGTTAATGTTTTAATATATATGCTTAACATTGTTTTACACTAATTTAATTTTTAAACACGTTTCACCTATTGCTTGTAGTTAAATTTATATTTCTTTTTTGTTGTTGTCATGTTGTGCGATTACGCTCTGGGTCACAATCAGCCCAAAACATATTATGTATATTTGTTATAATAAGTGGATTGTAACCTGTTGTAATTGCCTTGAGAATAAATAAAATAAATAAATAATACCAAAGGCGCGCTCCCCGTGCACCCCGCGCGCTAAGGGCAGCGCAGGAGTGACACGTCATGACGTGTCATGTTTCAGACACCATCGGTGTGTTGTCGCGCGAAAATAATGGCGTCTCGGAATTGCGTGTACTCCAACCTGGAGTTCGTTGCCATGGTGCAATTTTACGCAATCGCGGGTTTTGATGCGCAGGCAGCTCGACGCTTTTACAGTGAAACAAACCACTTGCTATCTTTGGGACAGCATGGTATACCCAATCCGCAAATTCCGTCTGGGCAAACTATTGTAGCGGCTACGCAGCGTTTGCAATTTAATTAAACGTGCAAGATTATATATCCAAAGGAATGGTATGCACTTAACAATTAATACGATATCGTGAAGTCTAACTAACGATGATTCAGATGTGATTAATTATAAGGTTTATAACAAAACTCTTTTTAAATGATTGTAAATAATTTTGATTAGGTACTTACCTACAAATTTTTATGAACATATTTTACGTGTCGCTAAGTGTTAAATAAATAAAAATACAAAGGTGATTTAGGTATTAAACAGATTTTTTTAAATCATGTAATTAGAACTTTTTATTTTCCAAATCATTGTACATAATTTTGATTCCACATTTTTGAATACGCCATAACTAGCAGGCCTGTCGAGATTGATTTTAAATGTAGGTGCCTACCGCTTTTAGCATAATTATTTTATTAGCTATGTCTTAGGCACAAAAATAAATAAATAAATAAAACAGTTATGTCGGTCCTAAGCCCGTAAAAGTATGAAGGAAAATTTAGAATCATTTAAATCGTTTAAATGATCATCAGCTGAGCGAGTCAATAAGCTTTAACTTGATCGCGCAGTGTAGTCGTCGGTCGTTACGTAGGTAACTACCTATCTCGTGGCGCTACTACTTATTTTATGCATTTTGCGAGTTTTACCTTATCACTTGCTATTTTTTTAATTTAGAATAGAGAATAGATAAACATAAATATTTAGAACAGAATCATTTAATTCGAATACGTGATCATCAGCTGAGCGAGTCAATAAGCTTTAACTTGATAGCGCAGTGTAGGTACATCGGTCGTTGCGTAGGTAACTATCTCGTGGCGCTACTACTTATTTCATGCATTTTGCAAGTTTTACTATTTTTCTTGCTATTTTTTTATTTTAAGAGTTACATTGCTGTAAAAGCTTTTGATGAATAGTATTTTGTAAGTGAAACCACCGGTTCAAAGGATTAAAACGATCAAAATTTAACCGTGTATAATAGTTCTTAGAGGGTTATCTAAGTGGCTGCATAGACGTTGGTAAAATGATAATTTATCATAAATTCAATCGAGGTAAAATATAATGTTAATTGTCATGTAGCGACCTGACTGATGTAGATTTATAAAAACCTGTGTTTCAGGCCATCACTTTACATCGATAATATGAATTGAATTGAAAACAATAAATTAAATAACTGCTAATTTAAAAAGAAGCTCTGAGGTCTATTAAGACTTTTCTATTTAGCAACTTCAAAAAATGAGGTGGTACTATTTTCGGTTGTGCGTATTTTGTTTTGAGTGTTGGTGGTATGAGGTCTCGGGTTCATTTCCTGGGTCGGATAAAAAGTGCTATTGTGTTTTCTGCAAGGGATTTCTCAGTAGTAGCCCGAAGTTTGGAAGTTGGCGGTGCGGTTTAAGAAAAACCCAATTATAATTATAATCTATCAAAGTGAAAACGTGAATTTGTGAAATGGCAAACAACGAACGCAACTTACACTCTGGTTGGTTGAACGATTCGTAACTTTATGATTCATCTCCATTTCAGGTGCAGTGTTCACGGAAGACGCTCGGGGAGATAGCACGGAGCTGGCTTTCAAGTACGCGGTATACAGGATCAACAAAGAACGTAGTTTGCTGCCTAATAGTACCCTGGTTTACGACATACAGTATACGCCAGCTAGGGACACCTTCAAGACTTATAAAAAAGGTAAGAGTACTTACTAACTTACCTCCTATTTTTCGTAAGAATCAGAATAATTATTTGTGAAAAAACATATAAATAACAATAGCATATTACCACTTGGTATTGGGTATACAGTATACCTACGGGAATGCTAAACACCCTACGGTATAACATAGCGTCATACATATTTGGACACTATCTTTTGCCGTGAAGGCGAAAAATGTAATTTAATTCAAATACTTAAAAAACAAAACAAAAAGCTAACGGAAAGAAAAAAAAATAACAACATACATTAAAAATTAAATAAATAAAAATAGCTTTATTTTCCTTCTACAGTTTTGATCAACTTAACTAATGAGGTTACAAATATAACTTATAGAGTAAATGTTAGTAATTGTAAATTTCTAGATTTAAATTTTATATAATTATATTCGTTATTTAGTAAATTATGTTCAAGGACCGTTAAATAGCGGTGAAAACCTCCTCCATTCGTTTCTATTCTGTCTCTAGCTACTCTACTCCAAATTTTACCTACTATTTTTGTAATATCTTCGCTCTATCTCATTTGTGGTCGACCATGTCTCCGCTTTTTATTCAGTGTACAGGGTACCAGTTCCTGGTGATTCTCGTCCCCCTTTCATCAGGTACTCTTTGGAATTATCCAACCCATTTCAACATACGTTACATTTATCAAACCTTTAACAACAACAAAGTGGAATCTTTTTTTTAAACTGTAAAAGTGCCATATTTTTAATGGTATCGGAAAGTTAAGTACACATTTTCGGAGCCATGCCAAAAATCATTTAGATTAAAAATATTCTGCATTTTCTGTCGCACAATAATTGTTGCATGTATTGAGAACCCATTGGAGTCTTTTTTATATCGGATAGTATGTCTTACTATACTTTCGTCTGAAAATTTTTTTACTTGTATGTAGCCTTTTTTTTTTTTCGGGGTAAAATCATGGCACGTCCCACTCTGGGTAAGAGGGGGGAGTGTCAGACTTCTACTGACTAAAAAAACACACTTTTCCTTTTTTTATTTTTCAAATCGTTTATTAAATAACACTTTTACAAATAATTTTGTCCGTAACTTTTAACAAGATGGGGCCAGCGTTTCCTAACTGACTACCCTGAGAAGAAACACCGAAATATATTCAGGGACAGTCTCTTTTGAAGTCCATACAATCTGTATTGGTAAAATTATATGGGAACCTTGTAGGTTACAGTCTGAGGCGATCTCTTGAGGAAAGATGCATACAGATTTGAGCCTGGCCAGACATTGCAAGGATTTGTCAGATAACGTGTAGCTCAACTTAGAACTTCAGTTGGACCGATTTAAGCAAAAATGTTCCAAACCACACAAACCTATTATGTTAAAATATACCTTATTTTGGAGTGCATAGGTCACAAACTCGAAATTGGTGAGGTTGTGGGTTGGAACATTTTTGCTTAAATCTTTCCAGTTGTCTTTCAGTTCCGGGGCCATGGTATGTAGTTAGAACATTCCCGCATCCGTGATAATATTAAGTCTCAAAAGTCTAATGACTGTGGTGTCGAACCCCACCCATTACACTATTCCACAACTTTCACACAATGCTATCTAGTTCCTAAGCAGAGCTTGTCGTATGAGTACTAGACAACTGATAAACATACATATATATTTGTAAATACATACATATTATAGATAAATTACACCCAGACAAAGAACAAATGAAATTATGATGTACTTTTGTATCTAACTGTACTAAATCAGAACGCTACTGAATGCGAAATGGCCATACATTACTTGGTGCATAAAACATTGTTAAGATATAAAAGAAGCGCTGTACCTTCATCGTGCTCATCACACAAACATTTGTCCTGGGTGGGAATCGAACCCACGACCTTGCGCATAACAGTCAGGGCCACTGACCACTAGACCTACAGGCCTGTCTACAACGTGTAATTTAAAGGGTATATACATACCAAGTGCATGGCTTCTTTGGATGATAACAAACGATATGGCAAGGGTTTTGTAATCCTAAGTCTACGTGTGTAGAACTTATTACAAATCCCAATACACTGATACCAGAGCTCGAATTTTTCAAATTAAGAAGAACGGAAAGAATTATCGTGTTATTGGCAAGTGACGTGGAAAGTTATTGACCCTCGTAGTGCTGTGACACGTTTGTTATGATTGGTATTCAAGAAATATATGAAACCAATAATTTGGTATCAATTCTTTGAGTCAGTTATTTTGTGCTGAAACTGTGCATAGAGACTCCATACCAGATGTTGTCTTCAGCCCTTTTGGATGGATATGGGGTTTCCGTTACACGTTGTATATGTATTGCTATGAACCCACTCCAGACACAAGCATATTTAGCTTAGTTGGAGGGGTTTACAAGATTGCTAGTCACATGAACTCTACCCATATTGCTAGTTCTCTTTAAAGAAAAAATACCAATGCCATGTTTAATTGCAACTCTCATTCGCTGGACTAAGAACAAGCCATCCTTCACGGTCACACAAAGTGTCAGACAGCGAGACAAATCCATGAATAGGAGACGAGCACACGGACCACATCACCCAAGCGTTTCGAACCCAAACAGGCTCAAAACTGTAAATTGATAGCATAAAGTTATAACTTAAAACTATAGACAAAGTGTGATTCTATTAGCAAACGCAATAGAATAGTATCCTATAACACGTCCCCAGATCTTAAGGGCAGCTGAAGGAACAGGGTGGGTTTTCAGTCAGTAGAAGTCTGACACTCCCTTCCACTCCAATCGATGATTTTCCCACCCGGAAAAAAAAAATGAGTGTGGCACTCGGGGACTGCCGCAGTAAAGCTATTGCATAGCATTTTTTATCAACTTATGCAATTATAATTATTTATTTATTTTATTTATGCAGTATTTTTTCATCACTTTCTTCATTAATATATGCACTTTGTTTATTAATATTTAAAACACTTTATACACTAATTTTACGCGTACAGCTATTCACTGTTGTACATAGATGATAGATACCTATACACTTTCTCACAAACAACTGCTTACGTATTCGTCCGATTTCGGAGCAGCTCGTCTCGATCCGTGCGAGCTTCGTACAGTCGTACCATGTACAGCAGTTAGCAGCTAGTCTACACGCATACATCTAGTCGCACGCACACAAACACCGAGCCGAAGTCTGCCGAACTACGATGCACGGCTTTCAACGCCGCCGCACCGCTGTGCCGGTTGGAGTGGGGGGTGTTAGGTTTATTTTCGTTACGGAATATCTTGATTCGGTCGCCGCGTTCAAAGCCCGCGTTCAAAGCCCGCGATAAAAGCTATGCAATAGCTTTTATATAATAGGGTAGTATCTTAAAATGAATATATTTAGCCTGTCAAATTACTGAAGCTTCCGACGCTGCCAAACTTGTTGCCCAGTTATGGGCAGACTCAATCTTGCCATTTGCTTTCAACACGCTAAGAAGAAGAAGGGCTAGTGGTCTTAAGGGCGATTGCTGAGCATGAGGTTCCGGGTTTGGTTCCCGAGTCAGGCAAAAGGTGAAATTTCTCAGTAGTAGCCCGGAGTTAGGAGTTGGCAGTGTGATACCCCGTGACTTGGAAAATACATTAAACTCTTGGTTTCAGCCCTTATTTGAACATATTCGATCGTCGTTACGGGTACCAGGGTAACCTGCAAATTTGTCATAAGTCTTGCCTTGGGGTATTGTGTTACCCAGTTATTCCCGCTCGTCCACACCCCGTCGTCCACACTGCGGACGACTGGGAATAATGCGTTCTGTTCGTCCACAGTGTAGACGAACAGAACGCATTATTCCCAGTCGTCCACACTCCGTCATCTCACGTCTAGTCTAAGAGTTAATAAAGAAAATACGATGATATCCTTATATAATAGACATACTTTTAAAATATTATGTTAATTATTGTAAAATTAGATGATCTGTGATGAAAAATACTGTTGAATTTAAACACTACTTAGTACATATTATGTTGTTATTATATACTTTAAAAATGTTTATACAACGTATAACGGAAACCCCATATCTATCCAAAAGGACTGAAGACAACATCTGGTATGGAGTCTCTATGCAAAGTTTCAGCTCAAAATAAGTGACTCACAGAATTGACCCCAAATTGTTAGTTTCATATATTTCTTGAATACCAGTAATAACAAACGTATTACAGCACTATGAGGGTCATCACTTTCCACGTCACTTGCCGATAAAACGATAATTCTCTTCGTTCTTCTTAATTTGAAAAATTCGGTCTCCGGTATCAATGTATTGAAATTTCTAATAAGTTCCACATATGTAGACATAGGATTACAAAACCCTTGCTATATCGTTAGTTATCATCCAAAGAAGCCGTGCACTTGGTATGTATATACCCTTTAAATTATACGTTGCATAATACCAAAAAAATATTAGTTAAAATATTGCCTTTTAATTATTGTAAATTATGTTGATCTGTGATAAAAACTAGAATTGTTGTTAATTATTTTAACATTTGATGATTTTAAATAAATAAAAAAAAACTTAATAGTTATGTTGTTTTTAAATTAATTAAACCGTTAAATCATTTATTTAATTTAAAAAAATTTTACACTCTTAAACTAGACATGAAACGAGGTGCGGACGACTGGGAATGTTGCGTTCAGTTCGTCTATACTGTGAACGAACAGAACGCATCTTTCCCAGTCGTCCGCAGTGTGGACGACGGGGTGTGGACGAACGGAAACAACCCGGCTGTGGAGGTCAGATAGGCAACTTAACTGTACCCGGTTAAACTGGGAAAAGGCTTTAAGGCAGATGCTGATGACTTTTTAGTGGGAAAATCATCGAATAACTTCTCCCGCTCTGCGTTAAGCGGTGAGCGGGAGTGTCAGACTTCTACTGACTAAAAACCCACCGCCCTTCAGCTACCCGTAAGTTCCGAGACCGTCGTATCTTGTTAGTACATTTCCGCAACCCCGGCGGGCAAACGCTGATGACTTAGATTATTAATTATTATCAGACACGTATTTTTATTTTTTCACGTAACTACAAAATGAAGACGATACAGCAAGTTGAAGTGCCTGGTGATGTCACGCTGTATTATTCTTTTTAGTACTGTGTGACAGAGAGAGAGAGGAGAGGAGAGAGGAGAGGAGCCCTGAGTGCTAACAGTGGGATAGTTATAGACTGATTGATCATGTTATAAAGTCATTAGGTATCTTATAACTGTGTTCACGGGCATTCACATTTTTAATAATCAGCTGAGGAAAATAAAAAATGATGCTACGGTATTGAAACCTTACTTAGTAGCGCGGAAATTGTAATATACCTTTTCTTTCCTCTTCATTGAAGAACAAACCTGTAATCACAGCTATATTTCTGCCTGTAATAATGGAAATGTAGGTCATGTACCTATCTATGCCCTGCCACTTTCTATTGTAAATAAAAATGATCTCTAATATCGGGGAGTGTGCGTAGGAATTACACAATATAATTCCGCCAAGCCCGTTCCATCATCGGACTACATCATCGTTACATAGTGGACATCCCACCCATACGCACAAAACGTTTTGGGAATACTTTCATTGTGCGTACGGCTGAGGAGTGGAATCCCTGCCGGAGTCAGTGTTTCTCGATCTATAACCTAGGGGTCTTTAAGTCAAGAGTGATTAGGTTACTTTTAGGTAAGCGTGCTTCATCTTCGACCACATCATCACTTACCATCAAGTGAGATGGTGGTCATACGCGAGTCTATTGTCAATAAAATAAAATTGAAATTCCGTGTCAACAAAGTCGATTCCTAAAAGGGTTGACATAGAGGATGAAAGTTTGTATGAGAAATACAAACCGCTTAACCAATTTTAATTAATTTAGTTTTTCCCTCAAATTAACGCGGCTGAAACTGCGGGGCACAACTAGTAATTTATATGACAAAACAAAGTCAGCTAGTATATTTATAGGCTTTTACGTGTATAGTACAGACAGATTTTTTAGGGTTCAGTACCCAAAGAATAAAAACGGGACCCTATTACTAAGATTCGCTGTCTGTCCGTCCGTCTGTTTGTCACCAGGCTGTATCTGAAGAACCGCGATAGCTATACAGTTGAAATTTTCACAAATTATGTATTTCTGTTGCCGCTATAACAACAAATACTAAAAACAAAATAAAATAAATATTTAAGGCTCTCATATAAAAGACATGATTTTTTGTAATTTTTATAGAAAATAGTACAGAAGTTCATGCGCGAGTCCAACTCGCACTTGGCCGGCTTTTTATGGCTATAAAACGATGTGAAATCGGCACGACTTGCCACAGACTTGACAAGGGAAGGTCAAGGTACTTAATTAATAAAAAACTAAAAAGCCAATTTAAATAAAAATAATGTACGAAGGCGTTCAAATTTATAATAATCTACCGGCAGATATCAAAGTCCCATCTTATTTCATAATTATTTAAAATGAAACTCAAACAGTAGGTAGATCATAACCAACACTGCACTCAGTACAAAGTTAAGATGAAGAGTATAATGTAGTTCTTCAACAAAAAGGTTTTCATGAAAACAAAATCGAAAAAACTACTCAAGTTCCCTCCAACGCATGATATTTCAAATTATAACCGTTACCAAAATACAATATGGCGGTTAGCTATCATTTCTGAAGTGACGTCAGAAGGACACTTCACGCATAAACGGAAACCGGCAAACGTAAACAGAAAAGTCAAATGAAAAACTTTTTAGCGGAAAAATAAAACGAAATTGTGGTTGGTGTTACAAAAAATTGAGGGTAAAAAATTTATTGTTGGGGATGTAATTGCATGAGTTGTGAATGGTGCTGCAAAATGTGAGATTTTCCCGTTGCAATTGTGGTATTACTTTTGTGAGTTTACTAGGTTTCAAAAAGGGAACACTGTGGCTGATATTCTAACCGTTTTGTTTTTAAAACGTCATGAGTGTTTTTATGTCAATTAAAAAAGACTGGTAGACCAGTCTATTTATTAATTATTATCATATTTCTTAATTATTATTCTTAATTATTTTTATTAATTATATATATATATATTTTATTAATATTATTTAATTGACTAATTAAAGAAAAGAAATGTCATTTTTGCAAATTGATTTTTAAATAACACTTTAACCACTTTAACACATTATTTTTTTTTTGTAAATTTTATACCAAACGAGTCCGGATTTTCATGACTAAAAGCCATGAGAAGAATCACCGATTCAAACTCAAAGGTTTTCTTCTTTATTTCTTTCTTTCATATGATGATTCTCATAATTATCATATGAGAACCATGTATTGCCGTGGTGATCTTTTGAGGAAAGCAACATACAGATTTCAGTGGATCTATCTAGACAGTATACACACAAGTATACAAGCATTTTAATAAATCATGTAGCTCACCCATTGATGTATTAAAAGGAGGAAGATATGTTACTCTCTAACATCGCAATCAGTAAACCTGGGCTCGGTGCACGAATACATGCACGGTAACTAACACATCTGTGTTCAGTGTCGTCATCAGTCCCAAACCTACAGTTACCGATAGACAAGGATAGAGATAGGAGACGGCGCTGTAGTGCGAGCGAAATCGCCTCAGCCGCTGAATGTTTGCGCTTATGAATGAAATGAGATTGCATGTATTAGGAAGTACGTAGTAAGTGATCCCATTACCCATGTCTCTCAGTTTTCTTTCTGGTGTACTTAAAACACTTTCTAGCTACATAAAAACTCATTTTGATCGTATTTATTCCAAAAAAATCCTTAAAAACACGAAGAGACGAGAATTTCTTGAGCTGTGTGATCAACAACGTTTCGTACGCGACTGAGCGCTAACTACGGGCAATCACTTAGTTTTGTAGGACCAAACGCTGTGTCTAGTACCGTATCTTCCTCCTTTTAATATATCAATGAGCTCACCTTAGAATTTTAAGGAGCTGAACGACTTGACGAACAATACTAAAGTAAGGTCGTTTGGGTATGTCGCATAAAGTACTGAAACTGCCAGATAATCATTATATTTATCCCGAATACAGGGTTATAGGTAAAATACTAACAACCTCTCAGGACTATGTTAGTAACATCATAAACAACACCCTGTGTTCTATGACTTTTAAATAATTATCTTTTTTTTCATCAGATTTTCACATAAACATACAAAAATATTTCAATTCTAAATGTTGAGCGGTCTGCGAAGCAAAAGAAAGCGTAAGTAATGTAGGTAAACTGATAGTACAAAAGGCAGCGAAGGGGATCTTGAAGGTTTGTTTTGATAAATGTATTATGTTTTTAAAAAGACATATTACATTTACCAAAACCAGACAACAGCAAATATTGTGTATGATGTTAGTAATATAGTTTTGCGAGGTTGTTAGAGTTTTACCAATAAACCTATATAACTACCTACATAGTTCACACAATAGATTTTGTACGATTGCAATTTCAATATTGACATGATTGTTGTCTTGTCATAATTAAAATTGTCATGTTTTAACGAAAATATATTTTTTGGCATTCCTTTAAAAATACTGTTTATTTTTTAAAGGAAAATCTTTTTGAAACAAGGTTCATAAAGAAAAGGAGATATGTTTCACCATAATTTCACCATCTAATTGGAAAACTTACAATTACAAAGCGACAATAGCCTAGTGGCTAAGCCTCGGTCTTGTGAACGAGAGATCGCGGGTTCGAACCCCTCATTATACTATTGCCGTGGACCCACTCCAGACACATAATTACAACTTAGTTGGAGGTAACCCCTCCAACTAAGTTGTAACTATGATACACAAGATTGCTAGAAATGTGAATTCTAAGGGTTGTTTTCGTTTCGACAGATTTTTGTTTCGTCAGATTTTCGTTTTGCCAGATTTTTGTTTCGACAGTAACAGAACAAATACAAGGAGTCATAGATTGAGTGAAAGTGATCTATTTATCACAAGCACAATAATTCAGCACAATACGAGTAATTTATACATATTTCAGCTTTGTTAATACTTTTATTAGGATCTGCATATTATACAAGTTTACAAAAGCTTTTATTTTACACAAGTTCATTAAATTATGAATGCTTTGTAAACTATTGACTGGTAATTCTAACACGTAAATACATATATATTTTAATGATTAAAAAATTATTAAGAAATTGAGTATTCGTGTATTTTTTTTTTCGATTTGTATTTTGTCGCATATTTGTGACGTTGGCGTCCAGGGCAAGATTTTTTTAAATTGACAATAGGTTCGCGTTTGACCACTATCTCCCTGATGGTACGTGATGATGTGATCGAAGATGGAACACGCTTACCTAAAAGTAACCTATTCACTCTGGACTTAAAGACTCCTAGGTTGTAGCTGTCGGGAAACTCAGACTCCGGCAGGGAATTCCACTCCTTAGTCGTACGCACAATGAAGGTATTCCCAAAACGTTTTGTGCGTATATGTGAATGGCGTTTAAAAGGTTGATGTACCTGTGTCTTTTATTTTGTGCGTAATTGTACGCTGGAGATAACCTTGGAGATAACAAAGTGACACGCTGTCGAAACAAAAATCTGTCAACACGGGAACGACCCAATTCTACCACATCTTTAAAAAAAATGCTCTCTCTTTGACTCTAAATTATTTGTAACTTTGAACTAATTATTTAGTCCGAGGTATCTTGAGATTTTGTACCAAGATTAATTAAAATCGGATCTTCTAAAAATAAGGCCTTGATAGTTTGCATGAAAGTAAACATAAATGCTCTTAACAGTCTTACATTACTGAAAGAATTTACATTGCAGCCAATACTTTCAAGGAACACCATATTTGTAATGTTTGTACGCTGACAGCCCTAAATCATATCTCCTTTAGGTTCTGTCTATCCAAAGGTTGTCTGTAAGAGATCGCCTTGTTCGATAAACCTGCACATTGTATACCAGATTTATTATTTGTAGTTTTGTAAATATTGTTAGGGCAATAAATAACCTAACCTAACTATGTCTGGGTCAGTTTCCAGTGTAACCGGAACCGGAAGGGCAACTGAGTGTTTTACATGGAGCGACTTTTTTTTTCTGTTTGGGTATATCATCGAATGACTTCTCCCGCTGTGGGTGGAGCGGAAAGGGGGTGTCAGACTTCTACTGACTAAACACCCACCCTGTTCCTTCAGCTGCCCTTAAGTTCCGGATTCTTTGAGGATTGGCTAGATCGGCGTCACGGCGTCCTGACCTACCGCATGACACAGGTCCTCACCGGACACGGAAGTTTCGGGAGGTACCTGTGTCTGATGGGAAAGGAAGAAACGCCTGGGTGTCACCACTGCGAGAGTCGCCCTGAGGACACAGTAGAGCATACGGTGCAAGACTGCCCCGATTGGGCAGAGCACCGACGTGTCCTCACGGCGGCAATAGGCGGAGACCTCTCGCGCCCGGCATTGGTCGAGGCCATGCTGCGGGGCGAGAGGGAGTGGGAAGCGGTCGCCTCCTTCTGCGAAGCAGTCATGCTTCCGAAGGAGGAGGCGGGCCGCGTGAGGCCGCGCCCGGGGTGGAAGGACTAAAAGGGTGGCCGGAGATCTACACGCGATCTCCGATGTCCGGAGGGTCTCCCGCGGCGGCTGGAGCAACATGGAGCGAGTACATATCTGATTGTCACTACCTAGTGGCTAGGAAATACGATTACCCTCGTCATATTCTCTGGCTTCTAACTAGTTACCTGTAGAAACTGTCACGGTTGTGCAAATGATGGCCAGAACCAATGGTTTAACGCGATTTCCGAGCCACGAAGGAATCTCTATATGTTAACACGATGAGTGCGAAACTAGGTCTAAAACACCCTGTGCATATCTTGCTAACAGTGCGGCAAAGAAAAATAGACTTCTCTGTCATGCGAAGGGCATAACTTCAATTTTGTTCGGTTTAGGAAAGAGATGAATATACAACGTGTAACGGAAACCCCATATCTATCCAAAAGGACTGAAGACAACATCTGGTATGGAGTCTCTATGCACAGTTTCGGTTAAAAATAAGTGACTCAAAGAATTGATACCAAATTATCGGTTTCATATGTTTCTTGAATACCAATCATAACAAACGTGTCACAGCACTACAAGGGTCAATAACTTTCACGTCACTTGCCAATAACATGATAATTCTGTTCGTTCTTCTTTATTTGAAAATTTTGGTCTCTGGTATCAATGTATTGAAATTTGTAATAAGTTCCACACATGTAGACATAGGATTACGAAACCCTTACCATATCGTTTGTTATCATCTAAAGAATTCGTGCTCTTGGTATGTATATACCCTTTAAATTACAGGTTGTATATCTAAGGTGTGTTATTAAAATAGAGTCCATTGATACTAGGTTTAATAAGCCTTGTACTGCCACAGTGACAGTTTTATGACCAGGTCTGAAACGCCTTGAGCTGCACGAATGGAAAGTATAGAAAAATCCGTGTCGCTTCAAAAGTGTTAAGATGCTAATCCATCCACGGGCTGACCTTGAAAAGCGTTGCTTATCTTTGACGATCAACCCGTTCCTCTTTCATTATTTAGCCAGAAGCTTCTCATTGTATTGTATTTGTTTCTCTTACAGCTTGTACACAAATTCAGTCCGGTGCGGTTGCGCTGTTCAGTGGCGTGGGGCCACTGCTCGGCAACACTCTCGATCACATGAGCACAAGTCTGCATGCTCCGCATTTGACTGTTGGACCGTTCGCACCTGAGAATTGTAAGTAATATGTTTATGGTGAACTCAGTTCGCTTTAAAATTATTCAAGCGCGTGAATAAAATATTTTGAATTTCTGTAGAAGCAAGGACATACTAATTAAAATATTTGTATTTGGATATCATTAAAATGTGACCCCTCTGAATTGAATGTGGATTTTTTTGAAACTCTCTGCTGGCTTTTGTGTTGCCTGCCACTTATGACCTTTCAGCCTTTTGAGTAAGAGTAAATAGGCATCTTCTGGGCTCGCTTGTTCCATCGTAGACCTCATCTATTGCTTAACATCAGGCGAGATTGATGTCAAGAGTGAGCTCATACCGAATAAAAAAAAAAAAACAAACTTCACCAGCGCTGAGCTGACAGCCATTTTTTTGACACGACGTTTGGCTTGGTGGTTGAGCAATTGCAGTTCGATTCCCGTATACAAATCAATGTTAATATGACCTACAATAGTTGTTCCGGGCCTTCGTGCTTCTCTTACTCACGATAGATAAGAAATTCTTAGTGCGAGGGAAATAAATTATATTAAAAAAAAAATGTTTTTAATATTTCAGTAAACCACACGTTCACCATTAATCTATATCCACCAAAGGACCTGTTGACTAAGGCCTTCGCAGAGTTCCTCTCCTACTTGAACTGGACCAGAATGGGTGTCATTTACGAAGATTATGGATACGGTATGTATATTATTATTATAAGCCTGTCCTGCAGAGTAAAGGCCTCCCTTCTTTCCTTCCACTTATCTCTGTCCACTGCCACATCCAGCCAATCAGTGATTTCTAAATAACTGTGTTTTCTCAAGTGTTTAAAATTCTTGTTTAATACTTTAAAAAAAAACATACTTTTTGTCTTCCTACGAGTGTGTAAGGGGGGTAACCTCTGGAATAGCTGATTCGATTTTAATGGTGATTTCAATGGAAGTTAGATGAGATTATATGGCAACATAATTTGGAGAAATCATACGAATGAAGTCATGGGTAAAGCTTGTCTATAATAAAATCAACGATATGCTATATTCAACGATATATATTGCATTATCCCATCCATACGCACAAAATAGTTTAGGAATACTTTCATTGTGCGTACAGCTAAGGAGTATTCCACTCCTGCCGCAGTCTGCGTTTCCTGTTAGCTATAACCTGGAGGTTTTGTAAGTCAAGAGTGAATAGGTTACTTCTAATTAACCGTTTTACATCTTCAACCAGACATCGCTTACTAGCAGGTGAGATGGTGGTAAAATGCGAGTATAAATCAATAAAAAAAATCTGTAGTGCAGCATTTAAAAGTGTGACATATTTTTGTGTTGGCAAATCCCACACTCCCTAGTATTTTCTTTTCTCTAAAAGTACAGGTGCCTTTTGAAGGTTACTTCTAAATAATAACATAATAAAAAGGTGGTAGTAAAAATATGTACTTAAGAAATGGTTACAAAAATTAGATCATAATCTTACAGAAAAAATCATACTAAACAAACCAAACAACATATTCAAATATCCTCATACACCCTATAACGTAGAAACCAATAAACTCACACTAGCATACGCGCAACACACACACACACACACACACACACACACACTCGCACACACATGAAAATCATTCTATTAATATTCTTTTAATATGTCTAATTTCACTTTACACATTTTCAATTAGTCACTTTTAGTTTCATAGTATAATTTTTTTTAACATAATATAAACTTGTCTTCTCCTTATAATTTTACTAGATCATATGTAAATATAATATTTAAAGTAATTGTTTACTGATGCTTTCTGTTTCCGTTAGGTGGGGACCTGGTAATTTGTAATACAGGCATTTCTGTGCCTAACACAGGCACCAGCTCCTCACAAGTTGTAGTGTAAAGCTTTGGTTTCCTAGGAAAGCGGTGCCGTCATATAGCGACCATAATTACGGACGCAAAAAGGCGGCCGTCTTTACGGTGACGACATGTGGAAAGTTCCACGGCCGTTTTAACACTGTCTGCTTCATCGCTATCAATGAAACGTTCACGAAACCATCTGACACCAACAAGACGGCCGTCATGCAAATGGCGGCACCGCTTTTTGACGTTACGGTGTCAGTTACCACTCTCTAGGAAACCGCGCCATTTTGTTTACATAGGCAACGTTCTAGTGACGTCATTCACCGCTGTATTACGGCCGCTATATGACGGCACCGCTTTCCTAGGAAAGATGTAGATTTATGATTCACTGTTGTGTTTGTAATTTGTGAGGAGAAATGAATAAATATATACCTATTATATATTATTATATTCTATTATTATAAAGCGAAAATTTTGTTTTATAAGTGTGTTAATCTCCGGAAGTACAGTATGGATTTGGATGAAACTTGGTATGGAAGCTTGAAACTGAAAAAAGTTATAGGCTGCTCCTAGACAACTGCAAATGAAGGAGTGTTATGTTTTTATTCTGATAAAGTCCTCGGAAGCGAAGACCCGCGTGACTGCTATCAATAATAAAAGATAATTTCGTGTTTCCAGGAGAACTGAACATCTTAGACATCGCTAAAGATGGACGCGACATGTATGCAGTCAGATGTCGTGATGTTAAGGAGTACAGAAGAGGTCTCGCATTGCTGAAGGCTCAAAATATTGAACACATCGTGGTGGATACCGATCCGAAGAGAGTGAGGCAGTTAGCTAGAGCTGTGAGTACTTTCTACATCATGTCATTAGGTCGGCTCTTATTAATTTACTGTTAGCCTGCATCATTCTGCGTGGAGTATTTCAGCCACTTGTGGGATGGCTCTGCAAAGTACCAACTTGCTGCATAGGACTCGATCGAGCGCAGAGCTAAAAGGCTTATAGGTGACGAGGTGCTGGTGGACAAGCTTCATAGCCTGGCTCATCGGCCAACCGTTGCTTGCCTGTCGGTTTTCTACAGATTGTACTTCGGGGAGTGTGCGCAGGAGCTCCATGACCTGATCCCTCCATCTCCCTTTCACTACCGGTCTACCAGACGCACGGCTGGGTACCACCCACACTTGGTTGATATACCGTCTTGTCGTACCAAGCGCTTCTCCTCCACATTTATTGTGCGCACAGCCAAGCTGTGGAATTCTCTGTCGGCTTCTGTGTCCCCTGCCACTTATGACCATTCAGCCTTTAAAGCACGAGTGAATAGGCATCTTCTGGGCTCGCTCGTCCCATCTTAGACCTCATCTATCGCTTACCATCAGGCGAGATCGAGGTCAAGAGTGGGCCCATCCATTGCTGGGCAAAGGCCCCATGATTTCCAGGTGGTTCTGTCCAGGGTCAAAGTAAACTGGTCGTTAGTTTGGTCCAGCTCGTCCCGCCATCTTCTACGATCTACCGCGACGCCTTATTTATTTATTTAAACTTTATGTACAATGGTGGTACATGGGCGGACTCTCTCTTGATTAAAAAGACTACGATGTCGTAGATGTACAAAAAATTGAATTATTACAATAATGCCAGCCGACAGCGTTGAGGATAATTTTTTGATGCTTTATTCTAGTTTGTATTTTGAGTATTTTAGTGCATACGAGGGGTGATCCAAAAGTAATGATAATCATAATAAAACACGGTAACTATGATTTAAAAAATTATTTATTTTTAAACGTAGTCTCCTAACAAATCAATACACTTAGTCTATCTTTTTTCTAAACCTAGGATTCTCTTAGAAAAAAAATCTTTATCTTGACTCTCCCAAAACGCCTCAACAGCAGCCATCACTTCACTATCGTCTTCAAATTTTCGACCTCGGAGGTATTCCTTGAGCCGAGAAAAGAGGTAGAAGTCACTGGGGGCTAGATCTGACGAATAGGGGGGGTGTTCGAGCAATTCGAAACCCGTTTCTTGAATGGCAGCCATCGCAACTGCGGCTTTGTGAGAGGGTGCGTTGTCTTGCAGAAACAACACTCCAGCTCGAAATTTGCCGCGTCTTTTTTCCTTGATAGCCTCCCGCAATCTTCTTATTTATAACGATTCCTTCAGCGTCCCAATAAACGGATGCCATAACCTTCCCCGCCGAACTTGACACCTTGAATTTCTTCGGCGTCGGTGAGGAGGCTCGTTTCACGTCATCGATTGTTGCTTGCTTTCAGGATCAAAATGGTGAATCCAGGTTTCATCCATGGTCACAAAACGTGACAAAAAATTTTCCTTGTCTGCTTGGAACTTTTCGAGATTCGTCCTCGAAATGTCGACTCGTTTCTTCTTTTGCTCTTCGGTTAACATTCTCGGTACCCAACGCGCAGATACCTTTTTCATTTGCAATTCGTTCGTAAGCATTCTTTGAATGCTGCCATATGAGATCCTTGTGACCTCAGCTATATGCCAGATGGTTACCCTTCGATCTGCCATTACAATATCTTCGACTTTTTTAACGTTCTCTTCAGTGAGAGACGTGGATGGGCGTCCCTCGCGATGTTCATCTTCAGTGGATATTCTGCCCAGGCTAAACTCCTTGGCCCATCGTGCAACTGCAGAATATGGAGGAACAGAGTCCCCCAATGTTTCCATCAAGTCGCTGTGTATGTCTTTAGTAGAATTTTTTTTCATACAGAGGAACTTGATCACAGCTCTAATTTAGTTTTTTTCCATTTTAATGTTTCAACTTCGACGGTTTGTATTCAAATGAATGCAACTACCTGGAATCGTGGTCTATTTATATGAATTTTTCATGGTGACTTAGTGGGTAAACAAGCTACGAAAAAATAATTTTGTTTGATTTTTCTGAGAACTGGAAATATCCGATTATCATTACTTTTGGATCACCCCTCGTAATTATATAAACAAATATTAGGTAATAAAGCATATTACACTGTAAACGAGTACTTAAATGACAAAACAATTATAATGCGTTCATAAATACATTACATAATAATATACAACGTGTAACAGAAACCCCATATCTATCCACAAGGGCTGAAGACAACACCTGGTATGGAGTCTCTATGCACAGTTTCAGCATAAAATAAATGACTCAAAGAGTTGATACCAAATTATTGGTTTCATATATTTCTTGAATACCAATCATAACAAAGTGTCACATCACTATGAGGGTCATCACTTTCCACGTCACTTGCCTATAAAATGATAATTGTCTTCGTTCTTCTTATTTTGAAAAATTCGGTCTCTGGTATCAATGTATTGAAATTTCTAATATGCTCCACACATGTACACATAGGATTAGGAAACCCTTGCCATATCGTTTGTTATCATCCAAAGAAGCCGTGCACTTGGTATGTATATACCCTTTAAATTACACGTTGTATCAACAAATATTAGGTAATAAAGCATATTACACTGTAAACGAGTACTTAAATGACAAAACAATTATGATGCGTTAAATAAATACATGACATAATAATGTATAGAATAACTATTTTACGTAAAATTTGCAAAAAAAAAGAACTATCACAAAAATAAATATTGCTGTAGAAATGGTTAAATAAAAAATCTTAAAGAAAACGGAATATCCTAGGGCTGAAAATCCGATGAAATACGACATTCACTATCCCGCGCTGGACCTTTGTGGTGGAATCTTTTCCCGGTCGTACGTAGTGAAGAGGCCTGTTTCTAACCAGTGGCAACGTTACACGCAGGTTATGTTTATGTTGAAAAGAAGCTATCCACAGTTAGGGTTACCATACGACCGGAATTTTCCGGACATGTCCGGAAATATAAGTCTTTGTCCGGAATGCGGAGGGAATCCTAACCGTCCGGAATTTCTACAATTGAATGAAAGAGTGAAACATAAAAAAATATGTTTTTATTTCAAATTAAAGAAAGTTAAGAATTTTCTCCGGATTTTTGATTTTTTGATCTAGCAACCCTATCCACAGTACAATAGAAAACATATATTAATATTTAAACTATTTTTTTTACAGATTCTTCAACTGCAAATGAATAATGAGAACTACCACTACGTTTTTACGTCTTTTGTAAGTAGCCTTTTGGATTTTTAAAATTCTTACAATTTATTAAAAGAAAGATTTAAGGAAAGATTGGAGGAGGAAAGAGATTTGGAAAAAAAAATGTATCATTCCTAAACTAATATTATAAAGACGAAAATTAAGGTAAATTGGTTTGATTGTTTGTTATTCCCAAAAATTACTCAACTAATTAAAAAAAAAACCAAAATCATACGCAAAATTGTGAACAAGGAATATAGGTTATTGCAAAAAACTTTTCACGCAAACAAAACCAGTAATTGCAAAGCTACAATGAAGAAGTAACTACTATGAAGAAAATAATTGGCCATGTGCGAGTCAGTCTCAGCCATGAAGGAAGGAATTACGTAAAATAACTAGGAGTATGAAAAACAAAGTTATATTTGCGATTTTGGAAAATGTGATAATTCTCAAAAGCTCCTCACTCTAACTTGTTCCAATAAATTTTCGTTGAGTTTTCATTAAGATCTACATTATATGTTTTGTTTTTGATATTTCATTCTATTATTATATAAGTTACATATTTTACCATTTCGGAAGTGTCTATCTTTTCAACGATTGACTTAAAAAAAAAATGGTTTGAGAAACCTCAATGTCATTTTTAAATACCTCTCTATAAACGCCACATACGTATAGCTTTGCAAAAGAAACATTTTCAGCTTCACTTCCATTCCACTTCATGTATGGGGAGCTCTCCTTCAATTTTATATTTTTTATTTATGTATAAAAATCGGAAAGTGGTTCACAGAAAACATCTACCCGTTTTTTGCCATTTGGCTACAGAATCCTAAAAAGGGAGAAGAAAGAAAAACAAATACAATATATTTATTTTATTATATTTTTTAACCTGGTCTTCTTCAGGACTTCGAACTCTTCGATATGGAAGACTTTTACTATAACCGCGTGAACATGAGCGGCTGGCGGCTGGTGGACCGGGATTCTGACAAGGTGAAGGAATCGCTGCAGGTTATGGAGAAGTTCCATCCTATTGGAGCATCCATCATCAGCGGGGGGCATATAAGGGTAAGTTTAATCTGAAATCATCATAGATAAATAGATATATTCTCTATTGTACACCATAACAGTAAAACAAATAAGGACTTAACAACTAAAAGAGTACGTGGTAAAATTATCAAATAAGTCCTCCCACTCCGGGCAGGGTGGGAGGGACTGTCAGACTTTTACTGACTAAAATCCACGGTGTTCGTTCAATAACCCTTTACATACTGCAGAGGGGGCCTCGTCATGTTGCTGACGCTCTTTGAGGCGCGCGTGGAACACGACGCGCCGTCGACCCGGGCATGGTCCATGGTCGGACAGCGAGTTGCCCTTTACTCGCTGTCCGCATGCCCGCGCCTACGGTGGCCGGAGATCGTCGGCCGACGTCCGACGCCGTGGGCGTCTACCACTGCGGCTGGGCTGGAGGGAGGACGCCATCCTCTCCCTCTCGCGGCCCGCCTCCTCCTTCGGAAGCATGACTGCTTCGCAGAAGGAGGCGACCGCTTCCCACTCCCTCTCGCCCCGCAGCATGGCCTCGACCAATGCCGGGCGCGAGAGGTCTCCGCCTATCGCCGCCGTGAGGACACGTCGGTGCTCTGCCCAGGCGGGGCAGTCTTGCACCGTGTGCTCTACGGTGTCCTCAGGGCGACCCTCGCAGTGGTGACACCCAGACGTTTCCTCCTTTCCCATCAGACACGGTCCGGTGTCCGGTGAGGACCTGCGTCATGCGGTAGGTCAGGACGCCGTGACGCCGATCTAGCCACTCCTCAAAGAGGGGTCTTACCGCCGCAATTGCGGCGTGCCCGACGGTCTTATCGCTAAAAGCAATCTTTTACAAACAACCTTTGGAAGGATTTGACACAAGAGAACAAAATAAATACGCGGGTAGTTCACTGTGTAGTACTTATCTATATAAAATACAAAACAATAAATTACATTCTCAAAACATATACAAGATGAGGAAGATGATACGACAATAAATGAAAACACCGATTATGATAATCCCGAGGAAACCATAGTGAGGATAAAATAAGATGTGACATCAAAATAAAAATAAAAATGTTATTTTCAAATAATCTAAATAATACGGGTAAAAGCAATGGGTAAAAGTATGAAATTGCCGTTTTATAGTGAAATATGCTTTGAATTGACTTAAAACCTTCATGGTGTGAGAGTTTTTGTACTTAAACGCAGGATATTTGACCCTGCGTTGAAGCACAGTAGCTAAATAGAGTCTGTGGAAAAATATGAAAATAGAAAAAATATCCTGAATATATATTTTTGTTCCACTTTGTAGGATCAGGAGGAGTGTCGAGAGGTACAGCATCAGGGTTTGGAGTCCCCATTAAGATAAACAAGTTGGTTTAAGCAAAATCTGATATTTAATTACTGAGTTTACTAATAATGAAATAATGATGTTTATTTTGCAAACTAGATGAGGCCAGTGTTTCCTAACTGACTACTCTGAGAAGAAACACTGAAACAAACTCAGAGGTCAACGTCTCTTTTAAAGTCCATACAATCTAGGTATAAGATAAAGCAAATTACAAAGAAAGAATACAGTAAGGCGACAGACCCTTTTAGAGTCACAGTTCGTATAGTGGCCAAGCCACCCAATTACAAAGTGTATCCGCTTGCTAGTAGCAGGGTTATACAGCTATTGTAAATATACAGCAGCGCTGTACCAAATAAACCGACAGTTTTGTCGGGAGCAGGGAAGCTCTTTATTGAGTCAGATCCGAAGACAGACTGCTGAGCTTACCAAGTGCACGGTCTTTTATAAGACGATACCTGCACATTGAATTCCCTCCAACTCTGTCCATTGGCGCGAGGAAGTGCGTCACGTGTTTACTTGATACAAAACGTACCAAATCTTATGAGACTTATGTTATAAAATAATCAAATAATACAAGAGTAATTATCGTTAATAAACAATGGTGATTTCACAAAGTTTAAATTAAAGAAACATGTCATCCATTGTTTTGATCAAAACTATCAGTCACACTTATCGAAATAAGTTGCCAAAAACCAATTAGTACGTACACTAAGTACTTAATAAATTATGTTTCGATTTATCAGACAGTAATTGATACTGAAAGATCACTAAAATTCATAACAAGAAAATCAACTCTTAAGAAAATATGATGAATACCCACAATAACTAATTGTGATTGACAACCTTAGAATAACAACTTGACAACCAACTCCGACACGGCCAGAACTGACGTTCTACACGACCTCGTGTGATCCTGAAAAATAAAATCTCATGTGAATATCGATCGGCCTTTCTGACAATCAAAAGCCTTAACAAGAAGTATGGTGAAACTAAAAATCCCGTGTTTATCAAATAAAATTATTATCATCAATAGCAGTTGCATCGCAACCATTCAAAAAGCATTCAAAAAGTATTGTGAAACGAAAAGTCCTGAGTTTGTCAAATAAAATTATTATCAACAGCAGTTGCATCGCAACATTCAAAATTACTAAACTGTTACTGACAACACATAGCTTTACTAGAGACATAGCCGAAATCACACCATGGGATTCGACGAATAAGGTCAAATAGAACAACTCGCATAGGCGTCAAGATAGAACAACCCGCATAGGCGTCAAGATCAACCTCCAACTGAAATCACACCATGGGATTCAGTAAATAACTTGGAGTCGAATAGAACAACCCGCATAGGCGTCAAGATAGAACAACCCGCATAGGCGTCAAGATCAACCTCCAAGCCCAGACAAGAGTCATCATAGACAACTTGCCAACTCAGCAATGCTATGTCAGCAGCAGATGAGTTATCATCAGTGTCAGTATTGACATCATTACTAACAGTAACTGGACATTCAGGCATTTTTCGTACACAATCATTTCAAAAAGTATCTATCACCATCTAATACTTCTAAAAATCTACAAGGACCTTTATATTTAGGGTCTAATTTAGTTTGGATGAGGAACGAAACCAAAGTCTCCAACTTGGAACTTTTTCAAAACAATTTTAGTCTTATCATAACGGGCTTTATCGTATTCGGTATTTTAGTTAACTCAGGGCTGCTTGTGTTGACTTCCAATGCGAGCCGGCCAGAAACTCGTAACGACCACGTGGGAGTACCACCGCATGATAGCCCTCGCATGCAGGAGTCCAGCTTCCCTGTCGACTGTGCCAGATTTCTAAAACAAAAGGCAAATAATTTAGAACGGTACGAGGCGCCTTGCAACCTCGGTTGTCATAGGTTTCCTGGTCCTCTTGACTTGAACGAAGTCGTTCAGACATCCTCTGCCGACTCATCTCACGAAGAGTTTCTCTGTTTGGACTGGAGTTTTCGATAGCGACGTCTTGTACCTGACTTGAATGAGTGGAGTTGCCATCCGATTTGCCTTCTTGATGTCATCAGATGTGTATCGTAACCCATATACATCTACTGGTAACAAACAAACAATAAGTAAGACATTTTACAGTGAACTTTCGGGTAGCCTGTTGTACCAAACCTCAGGTAAAAGTAACCAGACCAAAAAGCAGCAATACATGATGAAGAAGTCAGCTTTATAACGTCTACAATAACTAGCTAATCCCATAAACTGACGGACTATTATTTCACACTGCGATTGAATTCAGTCAATCAAAGCTTTAACTTTATCAAACTGTAACGCAATAAAATAAGATCTACAGTTTTACTAGATTTTAGTATCTAGAATGTCATGACTGGAATTGAAATCCAAGTTTCAATTATCTTACTACCCTATTCGGATAACTATTCTGTATTCAAAATAGTCGTATCTACAATTATCAGGTGTTCATGTAGGTATAATAGCACGACACCACGAATAAATCAACGAGACTGAATCCATGAAACTAATTTACTTAAGTAGTTGAGAAGTAGAACATTAGCAGTACTTTCCTACTTCTCAACTACTTAACAGTAACAATGTTTTAACAAAGACGAAAAAATTAAATATAAAAACTTTTTACCAAAAAATTAAACCGACTCCCAAAAAACACTGCAAAGTGAAAAATAACTTTAATTTCGGTAGTCGGTGTCTTTAGTTTTGTTTTTTCGTTTTTGGCACCGACTTCCGAAATTAAAGTTATTTTTCACTTTGCAGTGTTTTTTGGGAGTCGGTTTAATTTTTTGGTAAAAAGTTTTTATTTCACTCTTTTTAGTGGGATGATTTTTAATTTACCTAGTTACAAGAGCCTAAATGTCAACTACTTATAACCTTTTACAAAATATTGCTTTTCCCAATGCTGGGCCGTTAATTGTTGAGGAGTTCTCCTGGTACTTCACCATCAGCTCTACATCACCATATGCATTGTGACGAGCATAAAGTGCTTAACATCCATATTCAAGTAATCGAATCGCAATCCACTCAATACTTATTATTGAGTAGTTTCGGCGGCCATCTGTGGTCTTCATCATCAGTTCCACTTCCCCAAATGGTACTTTTTGAGTGCAACTGCACAAGTTACTATAAGAAATACCCAAAACGCCATAGGTGTGCCTATAATATTTGAAGAGTTCCCTCGATTTCTCCAAGATCCCATCATCAGATCCTGACTTTGGTGGTAATGGTACCAATTTCGAAGTATACCCATTCGAACAAAAAAAGAATTTTCCAAATCGGTTCAGCCGTCTTCGAGTACTCGATGATCACGCGTCGAATTGATAACCTCCTCTTTTGGTCGTCGGTTGAAAAAGTGGGGCCACTATCTGTTAACACGTCTACCCGCACGTCTTGAATAATGGTCGCTACTACTACCTCACTAAATTTCTTGAAGTTACTATAAACATTACTACAGTTAACCAACTGTGTCCTTGTTCACCGATTCAAATTTTTGTTTGACAAAAACAAATGCAAAAAGAACAAGGTTCGGACCTATGCGGTACAAAAACAAAAACAAAAGTCTTTGAATATCGAAATACCAGACGTACTTCTCGTATCCTGATCAACTTTAGATCGTTTACAAAAAGTACACAGCTACCCTGCTTTGGCAAGGAATTCGTAGTTAAGTTACTTAGTACAATCGCGTTAATGTAAATCGAGAAAAAAATCAATTAAATCATTCGGAAACGATTTAGCATTTGTTGCAGCAACTCTGATATTAGGATCAGTAATACCACGTATAATAATTGCCGAAATCAATTCGTCACTTAGTCTCCGCACTATACGTAAACGAAGCAATGAACGATTCGCAATAACAGGTGTCCTTGGACATAATTCCCTCTTAAAATTACTCCACGTACGATCGCTAGATACCCACTCGTTTAACCACGATCGAGCGTCACCTTTCAGAAAATCGAAAGACACTCATAATCATCCTAGTTATTAATGGATTTTGCACGATCGAGAATTCGGATCAAAACGTGAAATGTAAAAACATTGATTCGATCTACCCGTATAATTAATCGAACAGATGGCGTCAACAATACGATCGGTTACTGTAGAATGTTCCGGTGCTTAGTTAGAACTACGTTCTGAATCACAGCCGTGATCTAGAACGAGAGCGTAGACTTTGATTTTCATAATAAACAGGCAACACTAGCTTAAGACATAAATAACTGCAAAACAATCCGACAATAACAAACGTACAGCTAACCAAAAGCAACTAGCGAGAAGTACTTGCAAAGCAATCTGACAATCGTGACCTACATTCAAGTATCCTCTTCAAGTAACCGAAAACTCAATTAACGGAAACAAAATAAGTGTGCTGTGAAAGAACTATCCCAGTGGGTGGAAAGAACTATCCCAGTGGGTGTGAAAGACTATCCCAGTGGGTGTGAAAGACTATCCCAGTTCTGATGTAGGATCAGGAGGAGTGCCGAGAGGTACAGCATCAGGGTTTGGAGTCCCCATTAAGATAAACAAGTTGGTTTAAGCAAAATCTGATATTTATTTACTGAGTTTACTAATAATGAAATAATGATGTTTATTTTGCAAACTAGATGAGGCCAGTGTTTCCTAACTGACTACTCTGAGAAGAAACACTGAAACAAACTCAGAGGTCAACGTCTCTTTTAAAGTCCATACAATCTAGGTATAAGATAAAGCAAATTACAAAGAAAGAATACAGTAAGGCGACAGACCCTTTTAGAGTCACAGTTCGTATAGTGGCCAAGCCACCCAATTACAAAGTGTATCCGCTTGCTAGTAGCAGGGTTATACAGCTATTGTAAATATACAGCAGCGCTGTACCAAATAAACCGACAGTTTTGTCGGGAGCAGGGAAGCTCTTTATTGAGTGAGATCCGAAGACAGACTGCTGAGATTTTTTTTTTTTTTTTTTTTTTATAGGTAGGGCCACTTGTAGATCAGCACACTAAGGCTGTGAGTCTACTTAACCGGACTTTCCTGTGGTGACCTCTAATAAATTAAAGGCCCCCAGCCAGGGCTTACAAACTAAAATATACTTAAAAACTAATGACCGCACGCTAAGGGCACTCCCTGTGGAGTACGGGCCTCGGCATAGCGGGGTCATTTTGGGAGGGCAGCAAAGGGACAGGCTGGGTCATATTATTTACGGGAGTATTTATTGCTACTGGCTCAGCATCGCGGGCTGGCTCGTTTGGCAAAGGTCGGGGAGGATTTTCATTACAAGTACGCGGACGTCGCGATGGGCCTCGTCGGCGAGGCCGGAATAAGGAACGCGTTCTGTATTTGTGTTTTCTAAGAGTGCTGGTTTCCCTACTGCTCTCTTGTCGGATGGTGGTGGGGTCGTCAGGCTCGTCTAGGATGTTACGCGGGCGACGAACCCGAGAAATCTTGGAGGGTCTGTATCGGGCGGCCGATACGATCAGGGGGTTAGTGTGGGTCTCAGCAGAGGTGAAGTAACGCACTGACATGCGTTTCAACACTTGCTTTATGGTCGGGAGTTTGAGGTCTACGTGGAGATCCTCGTTCCTACAGAACCAGGGCGCGCCCGTGGCCTTTCGGAGAAAACGGTTCTGAATGACTTGCATCCTATGGATCTGATTGGGACTGGCATGAGCAAACACCGGACAGGCATACGTCATGATAGGACGTATGCATGTCGTGTATATTCGGATTTTACATTTAAGGGAGAGCTTGCTGTGTTTATTCAGCAGGGCGTGGAGCCTACCGAGAGCGAAAGCGGCTCGCGAGCGAACCGACTTTATGTGCTCACTGAAATTAAGGAACTGGTCGAGGATCACACCTAAGTATTTGGCTCGCTTCTCCCAAGGGATTGGCTTGCCGAACATAGTGATCGGGCGTGGGGGGGTGAATTGTTTATGCTGGCGAGCCCTGCGAAACAGGACTGCTTGACTTTTGTCGGGATTTACCTCAATCCTCCATTTCCTAAACCAATCGCCTAGTGCGTTGGCTGAGGTCTGGAGGGTATGAGCGATGCTAACGGGATTATGTCCCGAGTAGTAGATGGCCGTGTCGTCGGCAAACAGGGATAACTCTACTGGGGGCTTTTTGGGGATATCGCTAGTGAATAGCGTGAAGAGTGGGGGGGAGAGCACGGCGCCCTGAGGGACGCCGGCTCTGATAGGGCGGGGAGTGGAAAGCGCTCCTTCGATACGATATCTGAAGGAGCGGTTCGACAGGAAGTCTCGAATGATGAGCACGAGACGGTCCGGCACACCTAGTTGGTAAAGCTTATAAATTAAGCCATTGTGCCAGACTTTGTCGAAAGCCTTTGCTATATCAAAGAATAGGGCCCCCGTCACCAGACCGCGTTGAAAACGGCCGCTAATGTGCTCTACGATGCGGTGGGCTTGGTGGACACTGGAATGATGGGCTCTAAAGCCAAACTGTTCGTTAGGGATTAGGCTCTTGGCCTCGACAAAGTCCTTGAGCCGATTAAGAATAATCCGCTCGTAGACCTTGCCGAGGGCGCTGAGCAGACTAATGGGTCTATAGCTAGTCGGGAGGTTCTTGGGCTTTTTGGGTTTTGGGATACCTATCACTATAGCCTCTTTCCAAGCTTGTGGAAACAAGTTGTTGGACAAGGCGCCATTGAAGATGGCAGCCAGTAGGACTATGATCGTACGTGGGAGGAGTTTAAGTGCCCTAGTGGTCAGTCTGTCAGTCCCGGGAGCTTTCCTAGGTTTGAGTTTCTTGATGATCTCCTCCACCTCGTCTTCCGTGACGGGGGGGAGGGGAGCATCAGGGTCCTCGACAGGGGGTAGGGCAGATCTACGTTCGACCTCAGCATCCACGTGGGCAAGGTGGGCTGGGTCGACTGGTTGGGAGCTGGGAGAGCACTGTGCCTCCAGGCTGTCGGCTAGGCATTCGGCTTTGTCTTCGTCGTCGAAGGCAATGCTTTTGTCCGGGCGGATAAGGGGAGGCATTGTGGCAACCTCAGTGGCGCGCATATTCCGCTGAAGTTGCCAGAAGGCATGGTGGGTGGGTTCCAGTTCGCTCAGGGTCTTGTCCCAGCCGGCTTCACGCCACTCTCTGATGCTGTTACTTACTTTGCGCTGTAAGTACCGCATGAAAGTTTTGTTATTCTGGCAGGGGAAAGCTCTGTAGGCACGGACTGCTGCGTTCTTCTCAGTCAGCAGGGCCCGTACATCGTCCGGGAGTTTCCGGCGCCAGTGCTCTGACACCGGAATCTCCTTTGAACAGTCGTTCAAGACAGATTGCACGTGCTCCGTGAGTGAGTCGATCGCAGCCGTCGTGTCGGCGGCGGACTGGATGTGGTCGGGGATCTTGTCCAGGTGAGGAGACGTGTTGGATTTCAGCAATTCGCCTACTTTCCTCCAGTCAGTGATCACCTGTGTGGGAGGGGGGCGGTTAGGGTCATAGGGACCCGATCTCGGAGTTAACTCCAAGATCACCGGTCTATGGTCAGAGTCAAGTTCGTCTACCGTCTCTAAAGAGTGCAAACGTAAGTTCACATTCTTCAGGAGGGCAATGTCGAGTACGTCGGGCAAGTGGGATGGCTCGAACGGATAATGAGTAGGCCGCATAGGACCTATGATATCTATATGGTGTAACGATAGCTTTTGCGGGACGCACAAGAGGAGCCGGAGGAGGAGGTACAAGAGAGGCTTCCTCAGCAGCCGTTAACAAAGGTCTTCCTGGAGACACACCACGAGGGCCCGCGCCGCCAATTCCACCAACGCCGCCAAAGCCATTAACTTTTGCGGGACGGCTTGGCAGGCCACTCCAGGATCGCCTTCTCCTCCACGATGTCATCGTCGTACAGCAGCTCGAGCAAGGCGGTCTGGCAGTAGGCTCCCAACAAGGCGTCTGGGCAGCAGGCTCTCAGCAAGGCGTCAGGGCAGCAGGCTCCCAGCAAGGCGTCAGGGCAGCAGGCTCTCAGCAAGGCGTCAGGGCAGTAGGCTCTCAGCAAGGCGTCAGGGCAGCAGGCTCCCAGCAAGGCGTCAGGGCAGCAGGCTCCCAACAAGGCGTCAAGGCAGCAGGCTCTCAACAAGGAGTCAGGGCAGCGGGTACTGCACTTCCTCTTCCACCACTCTTCGTCGAAACTCGTCGAGAACTAAACTCTTCAGAAACTGGTCCAAGACTGAACTGCCGGAGATGGCCCCCAGCGCCTTTTATACCCAGCTCAGCGTTCAAAATCCATTCCATTCTCATTCTGTACCAGAATTCAAATTGTAGAGTCCAAAATAGTCCATCTTGCCAGTTATTTGATCAGCCAGTTATATTCGAGCATAATTTATTAAACCTCTTCGATAAAATCTGAGAGTGTGTTTTAGAAATTTATAATTATAATTTAAAATGCCGTTAATCAGTAGACAACCACAATATAATATACAATATTAAGCTAGTCCTATCGATAAAAGTGAATAACAATTATATAATAAAAGTATGAACAACCTTTTTAGTCTATTAGCCATTCAGTGACTACAAAGGAGAAGAAATTACAGTTTGTCAGCCTTGACGTAAAAAATGTCATGACAAGAAAATATTTGTTTTGATGGATGAATTATGGATTATGATTACAAAGAAAACGTAAGTTATTTGGTATTTGTAATAACAAATACTATATTTCCCCATCGACCCCGAGAAAATTTTTGGTCTAGAACAAAAATTTTGTAAGGTTAAAGTTTATCCACATTCATATAACTTACATGACTCATTCAATCACACCAACATCTCACGAAGTTAGGTCAGGTAGGATTCACATTCAATGATCACTACTCGACCTGATTAGTACATGACAGTAGGCTTGTTTTCGGAGTCTGTCAGTCCGCTCGCGTCGAAAACCCATCAATAAAAAAACAAGATTTAGCAAAGGCTTATTTTTACGAAGTTGCTAGCCGCTTCGATCAACTTTAGAGTCGATAACATAAAAAACAAGGTTTAGCAAAGGCTTATTTTTACGAAGTTGCTAGCCGCTTCGATCAACTTTAGAGTCGATAACATAAAAAACAAGGTTTAGCAAAGGCTTATTTTTACGAAGTTGCTAGCCGCTTCGATCAACTTTAGAGTCGATAACATAAAAAACAAGGTTTAGCAAAGGCTTATTTTTACGAAGTTGCTAGCCGCTTCGATCAACTTTAGAGTCGATAAATAGTAATAAACTAACTTGGAGAGTTAGAAAGGGAGAAGGTTTGGTAATATGTACCTAAACGCACTTCTAAGTGATATCTGATTAGTTCAGATAGAAGAGAAAAAATAAAAATTAAGAGAAGCCTCTTAAAGTTTAAGAACAAAGTTAAAGAAAGAAATAAAATAAACTATTGAGTTTCAATAAGCCGAAAAGAACTCGATAGTTAAAAGAAGAGAAGAAGATAGAGATGAGTCATGAATATAGTACGAAAGATGAATATATTTACATAATTATATACTTAAATCGTTGTTTAGTTTTTGACGATGGGTGGAGTATAATTCTATCCATGACTGAAAATTAATATTATAGATAGCAAAAGAAGGTAAAGAGGGAGAGGGCAGGTAAATGAGAGGGTTAAAGAGTGCTAAAAAAAACTCAAGAGGATAAATTAAATATAAGAAAGAGGTTGAGTAAGAGTAAGATCACAAAAAAATAAAAAAAAGTGTTATAAGAGGTTAAAGAGGGAATAAACTAGTGGTAAAAGAAGTGATAAACTAGTGTTCGTGTGAAGAGGAAGTCTAGTATACTGTTAGTGTAAAGAGTGAGTCTCCTATCCTAGAACTTAATATTAAAAAAGAGTCTAAGCCAAAAAGTGAGTCCAAAGAAAAAAGTTACTAGTAATAGTTTTTTTTTGGAATTTTGAAAAAAAATTAAACCGACTAGCTATGATTTTACGTTGGGCGCCAAACTGTAACGATAGCTTTTGCGGGACGCACAAGAGGAGCCGGAGGAGGAGGTACAAGAGAGGCTTCCTCAGCAGCCGTTAACAAAGGTCTTCCTGGAGACACACCACGAGGGCCCGCGCCGCCAATTCCACCAACGCCGCCAAAGCCATTAACTTTTGCGGGACGGCTTGGCAGGCCACTCCAGGATCGCCTTCTCCTCCACGATGTCATCGTCGTACAGCAGCTCGAGCAAGGCGGTCTGGCAGTAGGCTCCCAACAAGGCGTCTGGGCAGCAGGCTCTCAGCAAGGCGTCAGGGCAGCAGGCTCCCAGCAAGGCGTCAGGGCAGCAGGCTCTCAGCAAGGCGTCAGGGCAGTAGGCTCTCAGCAAGGCGTCAGGGCAGCAGGCTCCCAGCAAGGCGTCAGGGCAGCAGGCTCCCAACAAGGCGTCAAGGCAGCAGGCTCTCAACAAGGAGTCAGGGCAGCGGGTACTGCACTTCCTCTTCCACCACTCTTCGTCGAAACTCGTCGAGAACTAAACTCTTCAGAAACTGGTCCAAGACTGAACTGCCGGAGATGGCCCCCAGCGCCTTTTATACCCAGCTCAGCGTTCAAAATCCATTCCATTCTCATTCTGTACCAGAATTCAAATTGTAGAGTCCAAAATAGTCCATCTTGCCAGTTATTTGATCAGCCAGTTATATTCGAGCATAATTTATTAAACCTCTTCGATAAAATCTGAGAGTGTGTTTTAGAAATTTATAATTATAATTTAAAATGCCGTTAATCAGTAGACAACCACAATATAATATACAATATTAAGCTAGTCCTATCGATAAAAGTGAATAACAATTATATAATAAAAGTATGAACAACCTTTTTAGTCTATTAGCCATTCAGTGACTACAAAGGAGAAGAAATTACAGTTTGTCAGCCTTGACGTAAAAAATGTCATGACAAGAAAATATTTGTTTTGATGGATGAATTATGGATTATGATTACAAAGAAAACGTAAGTTATTTGGTATTTGTAATAACAAATACTATAATGGAGAGGTGTGCAAAGGTCGTATAGTACCTTCCTACGGGGGTTGGTAATACGACTACACCATGCGGGATGTTTGGCATTGAGATCCCCAGCTATAAGGACTGAGTCACTCATGTCAAGAAGGGCTGTAAGGTCGCTTCGTAGTGAGGCGTTTATCGAAGAATTTGAATCTACGTCGCTGTGCGGTGGGAGATACGCGGATACTATTGTGATAGAGGGATGGCCCGTCATGCCTAGCCGGCAAACGGATACCTCTAAGTGGGCAAGGGGCGGCGGATCCATAGGGATGCAGTGCAGGGAGTTCCTATAATATATTAGAGTGCCACCTCTGTGGCATCTAGTCCTATCGTTCCTAACTAGCCGGTAGTTGGCTACCTTGGGATCCCTAAGGTGGGGTTTGAGGAAGGTCTCTTGGACCAGAAGGATGTCGAGACTATGATCGCGAAGGAAAGTCGCGATCTCGTCCCGTTGATTGGTGATGCCATTTGCATTGAAGTAACCTAGCTTTAGGGATCGGGGCTTTAATCTCTTACTAGCCGTGTTATACATTATGGCTGTTTAAAAAGGTTATCAAAGTGACTTTTGACATCGGGATACTTAGAGTATACCCGAATCAGGGAGTTGATGCTAGTGCAGGCCACGACCTCCTTTGCCATTTGGATGGCGCGGGAGGACTGGAAGAAACTGAAAGTATTCCCAAGGATGAGGAACACATCGAGTTCCGGCTCATCCGAGCGAGGGAGTGACTGGGGAGGAGGTGGGGGCTGAGAAGCCACAACAACCGGAGCGGAGGGCATGATGGGTTGATCCATCAGCCCAGGGACTTTCGGCCTTAGTGCCGGGAAGTTTTGGGCGTGATTCGCCGCCGTCCAAGGAGTTGGACGCTGGGGACTGAGGGTCTGGGGGAGCTCAGACGAGAGTGTAGGACACTCTCGTCCCTGGCGTGCGCTAGCGCGCGTTGCCAGTTTAGGGGCGGAGGTTTTCGGGGCTTTCGGACAGCCTCGGTAGTTGGCGGGGTGGCCAGATTGCCCGCACAGCACGCAGCTGGGCGGGTCTGGGCATTGGGACCTATCTTTTGGGCGACTGCACTCGGCGGTGCCGTGATCGCCCAGGCACTTTACGCACCGGGGTTTGCCGAAGCAATTCCGTTGCGCGTGGCCGTATAACTGGCAACGGTGGCATTGGCCTACCGTGCCACTTTTGTGTGGCTTCTCAATGAGAATTCCTGAAAGACTGCATACAGTCTTCAGCGCAAAGATGGGGTGGGGACCTTCGGAGACGGGGTGGCAGATGACGAGGACGTTGTTAGACGCCCTGCCACCTCTGCCGTGCATACGGTGCACCTCAATCACCGGGATGTTCTGTGACTCTAAGTCGCAGACGATCTCGGTGGTGGGGATCTCACTGGGGATCCGGCAGAGGACCACCCGAACGGGCTTGCTCTCATGGAGCGTATAAGTGTGGTGGGGGATATTTCGAGCCTTGAGTAGCTTCGAAAGCGCGCGGTGGTCGTTAGCTGTCGCTAACCCTACTTTTATGCCGTTCTGAACGGCGCGGGCATTCGTGTAGGCGATGCGTTGCTCGCCACACGCTTTGGACACGTTTGTCCAAGCCCCCTTGTCATGGATGAAGATGGGTGGGGGAGGGATGGTCTTGCGCACTGAGGCGCTGACGACTGGGGTTTGGGTAGGGCTGGGCCTAGTGGCCGAGGAAGTGGAGGGCTGGCTCTGCACTAAGCGTGCTGGCTCGGGAGGGGAGGGTTTCTTGGCCTTAGGGGCCTGGGTGGAGGACGAGGCCTGTGACCTCTTCTTCCTCTTTCCCTCGACGAGGATAAACTCGTCGGAGGAAGAGGTTTGGTCGGAGGAGTGCTCGGACTCCGCTCGCTCCGAGCGCTCAGAGTGTATGCTCTCTGCGCGCTCCGAGCGCTCGCCTTCCGAGCCCTCTTTTTCTTGTTCCTCCTCCTCAGAGTCCATTTCGACGTCTGGGGGGGAGGGGGACCTATCTGCGATGGGCGCGGGGGTGGGACCTAAATCTGGCTGTGGGGTGGGAAACACCGCGGGGGGTATTTTTTCAATCTCATCTTTATACTCCCTTTGTAGGGCGGGGTTTTTAAATAGGATCTTTCCTAATATATCGGTTGTTAGATTTAACCGAACCGTTAGGGACTCTACTTTGGTCATGAGATCCTCTATCCTGTCCTCCATATTGGAGGCGACAATGGTGGGCATCCTAATCTCCTAACCCTAACATAAGCGCCTCGAGGAGACACGTCAAACGTGAGCTCCCCGAGCAGACGGTCCCCAAAGAGCCCTGCCCCGGAGTTTCTCCTAACACTTCGCTACCGAGAAGAGAAACCCAGACAAACTCGGTAGCTGTGTTGCCGTCTGATGTGGCCTGAGGGGCCCTATTTGCCTAACCCTCCGGGCGGGAATGACCCGGAGGTGAGTTCGCTCCCTGCGGGGATAGCAGGGAGGTGTGTGCCTAATGGTGTGCCCTAAGCTTGTAATCCGGTCGCCAATCTTAATGTCCGTACCGGGCCCTATTGGGTCTAGTGCGAAGGGGTAGATACACCCAACCGACACTAGGTGTGTATGCTGTGAAGAGAACTCAGTAACTAGGTTTGACTAGGAGATCCCCCAAGGCCAAAACCTAGCACTCGACTCCAATTGACTGCTTCACCCTGAAGGGGATCAGCGGGTGCGTCGGGTCAGCACCCCCTTGGTATTGTTGACACCGTGAGGTTTCCAACCAAGGACCACGAAACTGTGGTTTTACCCTGAAGGGGCCAAACCAAATTGTTTTGACAATCTCTGTTAGAGAAACACGATATCCTTCACCGCCTCGAAAAAGGCGGATCCGGACCAGGCGTCGTAGTCGGCGACTACGAGTGACGTCACGGCGGGCGTGACGAACGGAGCGATGACTCAGGCACGGAACGATCGAGAGCGCGGAGCGGCACGACTGTCGCGGGCGAGCGTCGGAGCAGAATGATTGGCTGAGCTTACCAAGTGCACGGTCTTTTATAAGACGATACCTGCACATTGAATTCCCTCCAACTCTGTCCATTGGCGCGAGGAAGTGCGTCACGTGTTTACTTGATACAAAACGTACTAAATCTTATGAGACTTATGTTATAAAATAATCAAATAATACAAGAGTAATTATCGTTAATAAACAATGGTGATTTCACAAAGTTTAAATTAAAGAAACATGTCATCCATTGTTTTGACCAAAACTATCAGTCACACTTATCGAAATAAGTTGCCAAAAACCAATTAGTGCGTACACTAAGTACTTAATAAATTATGTTTCGATTTATCAGACAGTAATTGATACTGAAAGATCACTAAAATTCATAACAAGAAAATCAACTCTTAAGAAAATATGATGAATACCCACAATAACTAATTGTGATTGACAACCAACTCCGACATATAAATATAAAAAAGAAATAAAGACATACATACTAACAACAATTTAAGAAGAGTCTATGTTTCCCGATAGCTATAACCTAGGGGTCTTTAAATCAAGAGTGAATAGGTTACTTCTAGGTAAGCGTGCTCCATCTTCGACCACATCATCACTTACCATCAGGTGAGATGGTGGTCAAACGCGAGCCTATCTATACTTATAATAAATCTGTAGAGAGGTCAATTCTGTACATGAAATATATTTCCAAAATAACTATCAGGGGGCGATTAAGGATCGATACTCATGCAAAAAATGCAATCAGTTAAATTTTTGTCTGTCTGTCTGTCTGTCTGTATAACCGTTATAGAAACAAAAACTACTCGACGGATTTTAACGAAACTTGGTACAATTATTTTTCATACTCCTGAGCGGGTTATAGTATACTTTTCATCACGCTACAATCAATAGGAGCAGAGCAGTGAAGGGAAATGTTGGGAAAACGGGAGAAGTTACTCCATTTTTTAAGCTTCCGTCGCGTGTGCAACCTTAATGGTTAAAGCTACACAAATCATTTCATGACGGAAATGTTCTCCTTAAAATTATATAAAAAATATCCCACGACAGCATATGTCTAACTTTTATGGTTGACTCACAATAACACGTGTAACTCCCGATAGCTTAGCAGTTCGAAGCTTTCTGATTATAATATTTGTCTACTCTTACGTTTATAAAACTCTCAGTCACCCCTAATTGAAAAAGTTAACATTATTAACTATTCCATAAAAAAATTGGCCAAGTGCGAGTCAGACTCGCCCATGAAGGGTTCCGTAGTAACTATAATATAATATGCAAATTTATTTGACGAAAAAAAAAACCTTACAAATTTCTTAAAACTAGCTTATTTACATTTTTTACAACTGCGCCAAATAAATTTGTTTTGAAAAAAAACCTTACAAATTTATTAAAACTGGCTTTTTTACATTTTTTACAACTGCGCCGAATAAATTTGTTTTTCATAGTGTTTGTATGAATTACAAAGTTATATTTGCGGTTTTAGAAAATATGCTGTATCTCAAAAACTGCTGAACTGATTTCGTTCAAACTAATTTTGGTTGAAAGTTTATATTAAGATCTACAGACATATATTTTTTTTAGATTTTTCACTCCATTATTATAGAAGTTAGAGGTTGTGTCCGCCACACACACATTTTACCACTTTGGAAGCTTATATCTTTTAAACGATTGACTTTATGGAAAAGTGGTTTTAGAAACCCCGATGTCGTTTTTTAAGAACTGTCTAAAGATACCACACATGCATCGATTTCATGAAAAAAAATATTTTCAGGTTTAGTTCCATGTATGGGGAGCCCCCCTTTATTTTAAATATTTTTTAATTTTTTTCTCAAAATCGGAAAGCGGTTCACAGAATACATCTACCTATCAAGTTTCACATGTATAGTCCTAATAGTTTCGGAATAAAATTGCTGTGACAGACGGACGGACGGACAGACAGACAGACAGACAGACAGACGGACAGACATGTCGAAACTATAACGATTCCGTTTTTTGCCATTCGGCTACGAAACCGTAAAAAGAATCATATAAATCGGTATAGAAACACCAAAGTTATACATGAAATACGCTTATAATAATAAGCCATCGCACGTGAATACTGAATCATGCTATAAGGATTATTTTTGAGAATCGGTCGCCGCGCTCGACGCGTCTCGCGGTCGAAGCATTCTTTAGGTACTTAAGCTTCATGTGAACTTGATCTAAACAATATTACCAATACATTAACTTACGCTGACGGAGTCGCGGGCACAGCTATATTGTATCATTACGCTAAGGCCAATAGGAGCGGAGCGCCAATGAAGAATGCTTCAAAATCGGGGTTAAATTTAACGTTAGCCTAAAGTAACTATTCCACGCGGACGAAGTTGCGGGCAAAAGCTAGTTATCAATAAAAAAAGTGGCTGTTATTATTTGGCTAAAAGCTTCTTACAACAACTACTCATAATCATATTCCTGTCCTTATCTCAGTTACGTGTGGTCGCCGCAACACGTTTTGTTCTCTATTCCCTGCCACATATGACCCGTCAGCCTTTAAAGCAAGAGTGAACAGTACGTCGATTCTGTAAAATTCGAACAACAACCCGCATCTCACATAGGTATTCACTGTCACTTCGCTTACGGTTCAAAGTGACCTTGATTTTGCATTCTGTAAACAGCGTCGAAGTGACAGAGGAATTACCTTACCGAATGCCACTTCTCACGTCATCTCATACTTTATCTGTCAAAATCTTTAGTTCAACTCGCTGACACGCTCGCAAGGGTAGCGCTAGTGTAAATTCGAATTAACAACCGAGTTTTTAGAATGCCAATCAATAAACTCACAGCGAATTCAGTCCGTCGATTCTGTAAAATTCGAACAACAACTCGCATCTCACATAGCTATTCACTGTCACTTCGCTTACGGTTCAAAGTGACCTTGATTTTGCATTCTGTAAACAGCGTCGAAGTGACAGAGGAATTACCTTACCGAATGCCACTTCTCACTTCATCTCATACTTTATCTGTCAAAATCTTTAGTTCAACTCGCTGACACGCTCGCAAGGGTAGCGCTAGTGTAAATTCGAATTAACAACCGAGTTTTGAATGCCAATCAATACACTCACAGCGGATTCAGATTCAAAGTTTAGAATGAGATCTTACAGAATAACACAACAGGCATCTTCTGGGCTCGCTCGATCGATCGTAGACCTCATCTTACACTTACCATCAGGTGTAATTGAGGTAAAGATCAGAAAAATCGTAATTAAAAAAGAAAGTTTTCTTCTACATATATTCTCCCCTGTCAGACGTCCTCGTATCATTTACTTCTTTTTCTTTCATTTCCTCACACAATCCTTCCATGTTTTCTTCGGTCTGCCTTTACCTCTCTATCCCTTATACGCAAAATTCTACTCCTATTTTTATTTTCTTTTTATTACTGAATTGCCCACTTTTGACCTCGATCTCGCCTGATGGTAAGTGATAGATGAGGTCTACGTTGAAACGAGCGAGCACAGAAGATGCCTGTTCACTGTTGCTGTAAAGGCTGACGGGTCATATGTGGCAGGGAACACAGAAGCCGGCAGAGAGTTCCACACCTTGGCTGTGCGCACAATAAATGTAGATGAGACGCGCTTAGTACGACAAGACGGTATATCGATCAAGTGTAAATGGTACCCTGCAGTTCATCTGGTAGACCGGTAGAGATAGCGAGTTGAAGGCTCCTGCGCACACTCCCCGTAGTACAATCTGTAGAAGACCGAGAGGCAAGCAACATTTTGCCGATGAGCCAGGCTGTGAAGCTTTTCTACTAGCATAATCTCTTAGATAATAATAATCATAATCTTTATTGATCTAGTAAACTTACTATATAATACGATAATAACTAATGCTACAATAAGTTTTGTAAAGCATATGATAAAAGCTTCTGTAGCCAAACTAGGCAGTACATGTATTTTTTTTATTGAGCATAGGTTCGCGTTTGACCACCATCTCACTCGATGGTAAGTGATGATGTGGTCGAAGATGGAGCACGCTTACCTAGAAGTAACCTATTCACTCTTGACTTAAGGCCGGGTTATCCAGAGCACCGTAGTTATTCGACGCTTACCCCAGCCCCCGCAACGAATAGCAAAACGTAACAAATTACGACGCGCGGGAGACGCGCGCGCCAAGCGCACCGCTCATGAGTTCACGAACTCAAGTAGGTACGAAGATGCGTCACAGAATGGAGCAATGCAGTAGATCAACTTGAATTGATTAGTTTATGTTTATTTTGTTTTGTTTTAATAGTAAGTATTTTCAAGTTTATAGATAGAATAGGTACGTATTGTATAAACTTGAACCTAATTAGTAATAATTAAAAATAAGTGTATTTATTTATTTTTGGGGACAAGGTGAATAAAAAATCTGACTGACACGCAGATCATGAATACGAGTATGATTCAAAATTACACGCTGCGCGCTATTCGACTTTCCCAAAGGGTGCGAAATCTTCATAGCACAGTATAAAAAATCAAGTATTAGGTAGGCACACTTACATTAGGAGAGTTGTATTACAATTCAATTATTGTTATATTGAATGAGGGCTTAGAGGTATTCTGTGTGAAATATTATGTTTTTAAATAAAAAAAAAAAATATTTTTCAATCAAATAGTTATACCAATAATAGCAACACACAAACACTTTTTGGAACGAATTTATTTTACGCGGCTTCTAAACTGGCAGAAATTGTAACGCAAAAGTGTAAATACTTAAGACTATCTTCTGACGAGAGAGACGACGAGGGTCCCTCAACCGCACACTTTTTTTTCTCTAAAAACTACAATCATTTATGCACAACTGGCTAATGCCGTGATTCGACTTCAACTTCAACTCTTGCGGCTTTTGTGGAGGACTCACCACAATTTCACAAGCGCTGGATGTTGTTTGGTAAAGTATTTTGGATGATGAAAAGTATTAAAATTAAAGTAAAAAAAAAACAAAATCATTTTGTACGCAAACATGACATATGACAGCTTTTGCAATGTCAAATGTATTTCACTCAATGTGTTACCAGTTTACCAGTGGCAGCAGGAATAAAATGAGTATGAAAAGAGAAAATTAGAAATATGGCATAGAACTGTTAAAACGATAATACAGTACGCTACAGCTTTATTTTATTTATCTCAATGAACCTACATAGATCATAAACAAATCGAGTAAATAAAAAAGGGAGAAGGCATTTAATGGAGGTTGGACGGTGAACATTAGGGAGTGCGCGTGATTCGAAATGCAGTTAAAAGCCATAGATCCTGACACGATATGTCACATTTTTGACATTTTACAACATATTATCTGTTTCCCTTTGGTACATGAATACTTTATTGGAAAACTCTTAAAAAAGTAGACATACACAAAAATGTGAAACTTTTTCTGATTTATCATTTTCATGAAAAAGAAATGTAAGCACTTTACTCAAGACCATCTATGCTCGTTGTTGGTGTAGTTTACTGATTGCATAACGGTGAACAGGAGACGACTAGGCTCTTCGACCACCTTACGGAGGCAGCTGCAGGAGCTGAACTGGCCCAGCACAAATATCCGATGGCAAAGCTTGTTTTTCTAAGAGATTTTAATTCCTACCATAAAGAATGGTTGTTCCCGTACCAACAAACAGAGCACGCTGGTAGAGAGGCCCGCAGGTTTTTTTATCGCTAGATCTCGACCAGCTGGTTCACCAAGCAACCTGCATTCCAGAAGTCGACGGCCACACGCCCAATGGCTTAGACCTAGTGCTCACAAACGTTGCGTCGCCAGAGACTGTCAGTATCGGTCTGGGCCTCGCTCGGATCGTATGACCACTTTCTGGTGAAAACGGTATCTACCTTTTCTCCTCCAGATAAATGCCCCAGGAGCATACGGCGAGTATAGAAGTATGGGTCAGCAGACTCCGAAACTGCGAAGCGAAACTCGAACTTTTACCGTCCTTCGCTGCCTCCTAGTTATGATAAAACTGGATGGAACACTGGCTCACACCGCACAAGAAAAAGCAAATTTAAATGCCTCCGTCTTTGCGGTAAGTTTACGTCTCGACACGGCGTCTAACTTACCACCTAAAATACCTCACTTTGGCTCCGTAATGCTGGAAACTGCATTTCATGTTGCAAGGAAGTCCGTAAAGCTCTTTCTAGTCAAAATGTGAACAAAGCCCCGGAAGGAATACCTGCTCGAGTCTTAAAGAGTTGTACCCCGGATTTGTCTCCTGTATCGCATACTCGCCTGTATCGCGTTCTATTAAAACCGGAGTGGTGCCAGTGTCCTGGAAGCCAGGTAATGTGCAACCAGTACTCAAAAAAGTAGCCGTGCCGTACGGACGATACAGGCATCGCATAGTCCCGTTGACTCTTTGGCTTACACAGTACACTGCAAACCTGACTTTGCCAGCCAAGCAGAGTCAAGATGCAAACCGAGATCTTTAATTGAAAATGATAGGAGGATGTGAACTAGTTGCCACTCTAATGAACATACGTGAGCTTCCGATCACAATGGCCTGACACTTTGAGGGGCTTACAGTCACCCGAAATTAATTAGACCAGTTTTGTTAGCATCTAAATCTCGGTTTAAATCTCCTATAGCGTATGACAAACTTTCCACCCGCGTAGATGCATACAACTGCAGATCATTATTGTAAAGTTGATACGAACACCGAAGACAGAGAGTTATAAAGTTTATCGAAGTTTACCGAAAATAATAAATGATATTTTTGTAGGAAATGGTCATGCTGTATATTTCTACACTATGGCACGAGTGTGCTGCGCGTAATAAATATTGTTGACTTGTGACAACCCTGGCCGTTGTGATACTGTCTAGACGTTGTCGGCATTTTCCACAAGATCAAAGGTGTCAACCTACTGTATGATCTTTATACTGTGGTCATAGCGACGAATGATCGACTGTACCATAATAACCATTATTACATTTACGAAAATAAAACCTAATACAGTCGAATACGGTCAGTTATTTCAACTCGGGCTACTAACGCTCTATTAGCGCGTTTAGTAAAGAATCGGATTGATAATCATCAGTATTCTGGGTCAAACCCAGGCTCTAAACACATCTTTTTGTGATTGTTTTTATTGTAAGTACTTTTATATTATATTTAGGTATTTTTGTAAATATTTTGTTGAATAAAATAAGACACATTTTCATTTTTTTATAGGAGAAAGAAAGTCAAAAATGTTTTTGTTTTACACAGATATTTGCGGTTTGTAAATCTATTCCGCGTAGGTACTTATCTACTTAGTAAAGTAAAATATTAATTTGTATAATTATAGGTACCTATAATAAAATTGTCAAAGTTTCCTTTGAGTCTGACATTTGAAAAGAGCATTTGCGCACGCGGCGGCTTTATGCTCTTTGACATAGGGTTCAAATTCAATTGTTCACACACTTTTGCGGTTGGCAAATCTATTCCGCGAGAAAAATAAACTACATATTATAGCTTTTGCGCGCGTGGCGTCTTTATTTACACACATGTTATTTTGTGGTTTCGAAATCTATTCCGCGTAGTTAGGTAGGTACCTCAGAATACAAAAAGAACCTAGTTAGTAAAGAAATATATTTATATAAGTCTAAATATTTATATTGTCAAAGCCTTCTTACTTTTTTTGTTTATTCAGCCTTCGTAGAACCTAGCGATGACAACTTCTTTTTGTTGATTTTGTCCATTAGTTTTACTGACCAAAATTATAACTAAAATACCTAATAAAAACAATTTATATTACAACTATTTAAAACTAAACGATAGGAATTAATATTTTATAATGATTTTTTGGCTCGACCGGAACCAAACTTAGCGGGGGTGGCAGGTTTGCTAAAAATTGGCATACGTCCGACCTCCAACACGTTCCGCTCGGGACTAAAAGACGCGAGGCGCGCGGCCGCGCACATGAAAATAATAGGAAAACACTTATTTTTTAAATTTGTGGTATAAATATTTTCAAATTTCACATTATGACGACCGAAATGTATGTCATTTTATACGACCTTTATTATGTTATAAGTTTTATTATTCAAAGCTTAATAAAACTCAAATAAAATAAGAATAAGACCGTAATTTAGACTTGTCTTTGCGATTTAATTAGATGCAGTAAAATGCAAGTAATCGTAAATCGGATGACCGAAATAGAAAGATCTAAGTATGAATTATGTAATATGTTTTTTTCAAAATTTAAATCTGTGTTATCTACGAATAAAACAGAATTGAAAACGACGTTTTTTCGAATAACCTCGCCTTAAAGACTCCTAGGTTATAGCTATCAGGAAACACAGATTCCGGCAGGGAATTCCACTCCTTAGCCGTACGCACAATGAAGGTATTTCCAAAACGTTTTGTGCGTATTTTGAATACCAGTGCCCGACCCTCTATAAAACAATCTTATTAGACTTTTCTTACAGTAGAATAACATTATAAAGTAACCAGTGTTTGTCTATATGAGTGTTATATGCGAGTGTGTATGGGTGTGTATTGGTGTTCAAATGTGTGCCATGAGTGTGTGAATATGCATTTACTTGGGAAAATCATTGAGTTACTGCATTTTTTTTATAGGAGTTTCAGTTTCTTTGTACCCTAGTTTTTGTTAATATTCATTTAGTTTTGTCTTATATTCTGTTTTTTTTTAATAGGTAAATGTTCAATGGTTTATTAGTTTCACTTTTCTGATATGGCCCCATATAGTCAGCAAATTTTGAAATGAATTGTGTTTTACAATTCATTTAAGAATGTGATGTAATAGATCTTCCATATTACGTTTCAGACGGAACCCGCTCTCCTCTACGACGCAGTACAAATTCTCTGCCAAGCTTTAGCCATTACTGAAGACTTCCACCCTGGAAATGTGTCCTGTGACAAGGATGTGCCCTGGAATCATGGGAAGACCATCATTGATAATATTAATACGGTAAGATAATATGCAAAACTATGTTTAACTCTTGGATTCCCAATTATACTCTGGTATGTTATCAGTTTTACTAAGAAAATGTTTTTTTTTATATCTTTTTTTTTTAATTTGGGGTTTTTGTCCAATAAGGATATTTCAACCCCATCGTACCTTGTATCAAAATTAATCCGCTAAGTAATATAATAAAATGCAACGCTAAAAAACTTTTTACCAAAAAATTAAACCGACTTCCAAAAAACACTGCAAAGTAAAAATAACTTTAATTTCGGTAGTTGGTGTCCTTAGTTTTGTATTTTCGTTTTTGGCACCGACTTCCGGAATCAAAGTTATTTTTCACGTTGCAGTGTTTTTTTGGAAATCGGTTTAATTTTTGGGTAAATAGTTTTTATTTCGCTCTTTTTAGTTGGTCGATTTATAATTGACCTAGTTCCAAAAGCCTAAATCTCAACTACTTAACACTAAACTGAATTAAATTAAAACTAAACTACATAGTCCTCTTACTTCCTTCGATTTTGGGTTTGCCAAAATGCTTTGAACTAGTCCTACATCCAGTTTGTTTAACTTAGAGTCGTTCAGCAGCGAGTCGCGTTCATCTTTATTCCGGACACATTCCATCAGCAAATGCTGAACATCCTCAATGTTATTGCAAATTATGCAATTAGGAGAATACTATAATGACATTATTATTATTGTGTTATTGCTATTATGATTTTGGGCCAAATTGCATTAATGATGCTGGACAATGCCGTATTAAATTGTATATTTTTAAAATTTGATTTCGTTTCATATAAAATTGTTATATTTAGCACACCGTAATGGTAAAATTTATCGGGACTCTAGTAATTTTAACCAACTTATATGTATACCTACATTATGGCTAATAAATCATTTCTTTCTTTCTTTCTGGATTTTTTCATTAAGAAAGCAAACTTTGCTAAGAAAATGTTATTAACGAAACATACTATTGTGTGAAAGGTAATTATAGTCTCTATACATTATTATTTTCTGCTTAGTCTTCTTCTTAGTCTGCTTAGTCTTTTCGATCGGATGCAGCTGAATATTAATAATTTACATGGAGCGACTCTGCAAACTTCTAAACTCCGGGCCTTACTGAGATATTTCTTTTTAGAAAAACTGAATAGCATTTTTTGCCTCACCTGGAAAGCGAACCCGACACTTGATGTTCAGCAGTCGTTGCGACCACTAGATCAACGATACAGTCTCTTTAAAATCAATTATTTATTTTCCTAAACAAAACCCTTCAAAGTTTGTATGAAACACCGTATGTTGACTTTTGAAATGAAATGAAATATTTATTTTGTAAATTGGTTATAAATAACACTTTTACACGTCATGTTTTTTGCGTGTTAAGTTTAGTTTAGCTAGATGAGGCCGGTATTTCCTAACTGACTACTCTGAGAAGAAACACCGAAACAAACTCAGAGGTCAACGTCTCTTTTAAAGTCCAGACAATTTGTATTTGTATATGAGAAGCATGTAGGTTTATGTCTGTGGTATTCTTTAGAGGAAATAACCACGCAAATTTGAGGCCCGCTCCGGGCCTAGAAAAAATCCATTTTCTGTAAGCGTTAACGCCAACGGAAAAATTAAATTGTATGGAGTTGACATTTGCTAACCACATGTCACGTGATTGTCACGTGTTAGTAAATGTCAACTCCATACAATTTAATTTTTCCGTTGGCGTTAACGCTTACAGAAAATGGATTTTGTCTAGGCCCTGTCCAGACAGTGCAAGCATTAGTCAGTTATCGTATAGCTCAATAACTGACAAATGCTTGCACTGTCGGTTATTGAGCTACACTTTAGTTACACTGAGCTTTAAAGATGGTTATGCACTTCCAAATCACCTGTATACTGAACGTTTGACTCCTCCCCACAGATCCAAGCCCATGGCCTGACAGGTCCAATAGAATTCAAAAACGGAGTCAGGACCAACTTCCATTTGCAGCTGATGAGGTTAACAGGTAAGATAGACGTACGTTTTACCCTTATACGGAGTTAAAAAGAAGAAGTAATGATTTTGAGTGGTATGCTTGCATGTATGTATGTTCATCTGTTTCCTCATAACTTATAAATTCTAGCCGGATGCAGCTGGGAAAAAGAATTCTACATGGAGAGATTGCCTTTCTGTTTTCCACAACCCAGTATCTGGGTAACACGTGGTAAAATTATCAAATAAGTACTCCCACCCTGGGCAGGGTGGGAGGGACTGTCAGACTTTTACTGACTAAAATCCACGGTGTTCCTTCAATAACCCTTTACGTACCGGGGTCACGGTAATGAGATAAGTCCCACGACCCCGGCAGGCTTCGGCCCTCTACAGAGGGGGCCTCGTCATGTTGCTGACGCTCTTTGAGGCGCGCGTGGAACACGACGCGCCGTCGATCCGGGCATGGTCCATGGTCGGACAGTGAGTTGCCCTTTACTCGCTGTCCGCATGCCCGCGCCTACGGTGGCCGGAGATCGTCGGCCGACGTCCGACGCCGTGGGCGTCTACCACTGCGGCTGGGCTGGAGGGAGGACGCCATCCTCTCCCTCACGCGGCCCGCCTCCTCCTACGGAAGCATGACTGCTTCGCAGAAGGAGGCGACCGCTTCCCACTCCCTCTCGCCCCACAGCATGGCCTCGACCAATGCCGGGCGCGAGAGGTCTCCGCCTATCGCCGCCGTGAGGACACGTCGGTGCTCTGCCCAGGCGGGGCAGTCTTGCACCGTGTGCTCTACGGTGTCCTCAGGGCGACCCTCGCAGTGGTGACACCCAGGCGTTTCCTCCATTACCATCAGACACTACCAACTGCCTGAATTGTCCTAGGACCGCAAATCCGAATGTGATATCCACCAATCTGCACTTGCGTGGTGGATTAAGTACGATCCGCCCTCAGATGCAGACGAGGCCTGTGTCGCAGCAGAGGAAACGTTATAGACTGATTAACTGACTGAAGTGATTGAGGAGCTCTTTTTAGGGTTCCGTAGTCAACAAGGAACCCTTATAGTTTCGCCATGTCCGTCTGTCTGTCCGTCTGTCCGCGGTTTAGCTCAAAAACTATTGGTACTAGAAAGTTGTAATTTGGCATGAGTATACACATTAATGATGCCAAAAAAGTGGTAAAATAAAATTTTGAAAAAAAAAAAACAATTATTGATGATAATTTTTTTTTTCGTTCTTCCCATAGTATGGGATATCGTTGGATAGGTCTTTCAAAAATATTAGGGGTTTGGTAAGACCGTTTTTTGATTAAGTAAACCGTTCGTGACTTATCAAGCTTGTAAAGTACCAATTTTCGTTAGAGTCAAGTGTCCTCCCCCTCTATCAACTAAACGGTTGTAGTTAGAAATTCAAATGTCACGGCAGTAGTACCTATACATAACGAAATTTAAAGGAAAACTATCACACATAAGTGGGCTTTACAAGTTTACGAGTAATAGTCAACCAATTGTATTTGACTCGAAAATTTCGAACAACTCTACAGAAATGTCGATAGATGGCGCTAAGCGCTAGTTGTATCGTGCTAGCTTCTTGTGACGATTGAGTAGTGTAGCTCTGTGTCCGTATTTAAATTCAAAACACCGGCTATGACAAGTTTTATACAAATCTCTAAAAAAAATTAAAACCTTTCGTGCAAAATTGTCGGATCAGGTGAGGATTTGTATAGGAAGTCAAATTAGTTAGGTAGTCATGTTTGGCTTTTAGTTAGAGCATGGTACGAAACGATCAGTCAGCGAATACGACACGCACTTGGCTGTTATAAAAACTACGGAACCCTACACTGCGCGTGGCCCGACATGCACTTGACCGGTTTTTTTATTGATGATACGCTCGCGTTTCTCCACCATCTCACCTGATGGTAAGCTATGATTTGATCGAAAATGAAGCACGCTTACCTAAAAGTTACTTATTTACGCTTGACTTACAGACTCCTAGGTTGTAGCTATCAGCAAACAGACTCCAGCAGGGAATCCTATGCTGCTATCTTCATTTTTTTCGGGTCGATGCTCAAACATTCTTGGACCAATATGCAGCTCTACCTGCACAGTTCTTTCATTGGCCTCTTGCAAGGTGCAGGTGGCCGCATAATGAAAGTATTCCCAAAACGTTTAGTGCATATGCTCGAGGGTAAATAAAAATTTACTTATTATATACATTACTAGCTTTTGCCCGCGACTTCGTTCGCGTGGAGGTTTTTCCCGCGTAAATCCCGACCCCGTAAGAATTTCGGGATAAAAACTATCTTATGTCCTTCCCACGGTCTTAAACTATTTCCATGCCAAATTTCGTCTAAATCGGTTTGGCGGTTTAGGCGTGAAAAGGTAACAGACAGAGTTACTTTTGCATTTATAATATTAGTATGGATATGATTTTACAATATATTTATGGATACAAATCATAAAACTAGATAGATAGTATGCTTTTTATTGTACTGTGGGCAGCACATCAACCTACTCCAATCTGTTAAAATAATTTAATAGTTTTACAACTTTATTACAACATCATAAGGTTCAAGTTCAATTGGGTAAATTTGACAGATTCGGATAGCTTGATGTGCTGGCGCCTGTACACCATCACAGAATTAACTAAGGACTTAAAAACTACAGGGTGTTACAATGGGCGGTCTTATTGCACAGGGCAATCTCTTACAGACAATCTTTGCATGGACAGAACTTAAAGGAGATAGATTAAGGGATGTGAGTGTAAAACATCATAAATAATATTAAATTTCTTCAATTCTGTTCAGGTGGCGAGAAAGGTGGTATGGTGGTCTCAGGGCATTGGACTCCGAGTGAAGGGTTGGCCATCACAGACCCTGCAGCCTATACAAGGGACCCACCACCCAATGTGACACTTACTGTGGTCACTGTTGAAGTAAGTAGTAACTATTTAAGACCAGGCACTCTAAAATAATTTTCACGCAAACTCCGCCCCCATGCACTCCGGTTAGGCCGTTGTGTACTAAACGCTAACGCAGCAGTAATAAAGTTGATTTTCGCGTGCACCCTTTGGTCAAAGGGTGCACGCGAAAATGTTCGGGTTCGAAACTGCCATTGTGTGCTAAACGCTAACGCAGCAGTAATAAAGTTGAATATCGCGTGCGCTCTTTCACCATGGTTGGGTTCGAAACTAAATGTCGTAAGTCTCAATTCTTATTTCGTTTATGACTAAAGTAATAATTGATCTAGAGAAAAAATGTCTTATATTTGAATAATAAACTATATTTTCTTACTGTCAATACTAATTTTAGACTAAAAACCGAGTAATCTTGATTAAATTTTGAATAATCTTTAAAAAAAACATGTTTTCAATAAAAAAATGAACCAAGCGAAAATGTTCCAATTACGTAACTGTTCTTTTCACTTTTTGCCCGACACGGGCATCGAACCCGAGATCTCGTGCTCAGCAGTTTCGTTTGCAACCACTCGACCAACGAGGCATTAGAAGTACAGAGAGTCTGGACTGACAAAGTCCAGAAATCGATCTGGGTTTAAGAGGCGGCTCCCTAAATTGTATGTAACTTTGCATTAATATTCTGAAACAATCACGCACACAATCAAAATGAAACTTTAGTATATGATTTATTGGAACTTTTTCTTTACATGTCTAAACCAGTTTCGTAATTGGAACATTTTCGCTCGATTCATTTTTTAATCGAAAATCATGTCTTTTTTAAAGATTATTCAAAATTTTATCAAGATTACTCGGCTTTTATGTCTAAAATTAGTATTGACAGTAAGAAAATATAGTTTATTATCCAAATGTAGGATTTTTTTCTCTAGATCTATTATTACTTTAGTTATAAACGAAATAAGAATTGAGACTTACGACATTTAGTTTCGAACCCGAATATGGTAGAAGAGCGCACGCGATATTCAACTTTATTACTGTTGTATTAGCGTTTAGCATACAACGGCCTAACTGAGCTGCATGGGGGCGGAGCTTGCGTGAAAATTATTTTGGACTGCCTGGTCTTCTTAAGATACAGGATACCCTTGTTTAAGAGGCAGTCTTTAATTTTTTGTGTACAGATTTCTATGGCATGCAAATGTTTTTTGTTCTCTTCGATACATCAAAAATTGTATTTGGGAAATAAAAATATTTATTACTTTATTATTATAGTGTCTATACATGGATAGGTCTTTAAAATGATATTGAAGTTTCTTTCTCAATGTCGTCCTCATGGTCAATCAAATTAGAAACGGAGAATATTTTTTCAGACAAATGGAAACCTTTTTCACAGGAAAAACCCTACGTAATGGTGAAAGAAGGCTGGAACCTCCAAGGCAATGCCCGTTTCGAGGGTTTCTGCATAGACTTGCTGGCTCGTGTGGCGGCTAGAGCTGGCTTCCACTACCGCTTGCGTCTAGTACCTGACAACATGTATGGGGCTAGAGATCCTGATACTGGTCACTGGAATGGAATCGTTAGAGAGCTGATGGATAGGGTAAGTAGTTCAGTCTATTTTGACTGCTGTGTTTTGTGATAGCTTCAACCTAAGGGTCTTTAAGTGTGAATAGGTTTTACTTCTTTTGTATTCATGGGGCCCAATACCCTGATATTAGTCCCTGGAGCGGGATCGTTAGGGAGCTGATGGATAGGGTAAGTAGTTCAGGGTATTTTGGGCTGCATTTCGTGGTAGCTTCAAGCTAAGGTTCTTCAAGTCAAATTTGAAAAGGTTTCACTTCTGTTTTATTCATGAGGTCCAAGACCCTGATACTGGTCACTGGAACGGGATCGTTAGGGAGCTTATGGATAGGGTAAGTAGTTCAGTCTATTTTGATTGCTGTGTTTTCTGATAGCTTCAACCTAACGGTCTTTAAGTTAAGTGTGAATAGGTTTTACTTCTTTTGTATTCATGGGAACCAAGACCTTGATACTGGTCATTGTAATGGAATTGTTAGCGAGCTGATAGATAGGGTAAGTACTTCAGGCTATTTGAGTGTATTTCCTGATAGCTTCAACCTAAGGGTCTTTAAGTCAAGTGTGAAAAGGTTTCACTTCTTTTTGATTCATGGGGTCCGAGACCCTGATACTGGTCACTGGAATGTAATCGTCAGGAAGTTTTTTTTTGTCAAACTAACAAATAAGCAATAGTCAGACTTTACCTATACCATCATGTGCTGTGAGAACTTACTTTTCATCAAATTTCATGATTTAAGGTCAACTTAAAGTACCCTACAGCCGACCCAGATAATATAGTTGCTAAATGATAAATGATATTTATTTTGCAAATTGGTTATTAAATAACACTTTTACACGTCATTTTTTTCGTAAATATTAACTAGATGAGGCCGGTGTTTCCTAACTTACTACCCTGAGAAGGAACACTGAAACAAACTCAGGGGTCCGTCTCTTTTAAAGTCCATACAATCTATACTGGTTTAATTATATGGGAACCTTGTAGGTTTTAGTCTGAGGCGATCTTTTGAAGAAAGATGCTCACAGATTTGAGTGGGCCTGTCCATACAGTGCAAGCATTTGTCAAATGACGTATAGCTCAACTTAGAACAAGGAGCTTAACAATTTGACGAACAATACCAAGGTAAGGACGTTTGGGTAGGCCGCAAAAGCACTCAAACTATCAGACTATCATGTTTAACTGGAATAAAATAACCTACATAGTTCACATATTCACAATCGTTTATGAAGATTATATAGATTAGTCTAAAAAATTGGCCAAGTGCGAGTCGGACTCGCCCATGAAGGGTTCCGTAGTAACTATAATAAATATAACATACTTAATATATTTATTTGAAAAAAAAAAAAACAAAAAACCTTACAAATTTCTTAAAACTAGCCTATTTACAATTTTTACAACTACGCCAAATAACTTTGTTTTCATAGTATTTCTATGAATTACAAAGTTATATTTGCGGTTTTTGAAAATATACTGTATCTCAAAAACTGCTAACTCGATCTCGTTCAAACCAATTTTGGTTGAAAGTTTACATTAAGATCTACAACATATGGTTTTTCTAGATTTTTCACTTCATTATTATAGAAGTTAGAGTGGGAGACACACATTTTACCAATTTGGAAGCGTATATCTTTTAAACGATTAACTTTATGAAAAAGTCATTATAGAAACCTTAATGTAATTTTTAAAGACCTGTCTATAGATACCACACACGTATAGGTTTCATGAAAAAAAATATTTTCAGTTTCAGTTCCATGTATGGGGAGCCCCCTTTATTTTAAATATATTTTTAAATTTTCTCTTGAAATCGGAAAGCGGTTCACAGAATACATCTACCTACCAAGTTTTACATGTATAGTCTTAATAGTTTCGGAATAAAATGGCTGTGACATACGGACGGACGGACAGACAGACAGACGGACAGACATGTCGAAACTATAAGGGTTCCGTTTTTTGCCATTCGGCTACGGAACCCTAAAAATGGCCTTTTGAGGAAAGAACCACACAGATTTGAGTAGACCTTTGAGTTGCTGATGAAATACTCTATAAATTTTGATTTACTTGCACATCTAAACTAATATTATAAAGCGGAAAAGTTAGTTTGTTTGTTTGTTTGAACGCGCTAATCTTCAAAAGTACTGGGTGGATTTAGAATTTGGTATAGAAGTAGCTTGAAGCATGAAGAAGGTTATTTTAATTATAATTTTAATTTATAATAATAACTAGTACTCACGCGGGGCTTCACTCCCGTGGATTCTAACACGGTAAAAACATAACTCTCCTTTTTTCCAGTCGCGTAAAAAGTAGCCTATAACCTTCCTCAAGCTTCAAGCTACTTCCATACCAAATTGCATCCAGATCCACCCAGTACTTTCGAAGATTAGCGCGTTCAAGCAAACAAACAAATAAACAAACTTTTCCGCTTTATAATATTATATAGTATAGATATAAGTAATAATTTTAATCTAATCTATGGACTGTGTCTGAAGATAAATTATTTTTATTTTTATATATTAGTATGATAAAAATAAAATCTTTGAGAAGTGACCAATTTCAAGTAAACTATTTAACGTTATGTTCTAGAAAGCAGATATCGCCGTTGCCTCGATGACGATCAACTACGCGAGGGAAGCAGTCATAGACTTCACGAAGCCATTCATGAACCTCGGAATTGGTATACTCTTCAAGGTATGTAACCTAAACTAGATATAATAGAGGAATGACTGCCTCGGAGGCGTAGTAGTAGCTAGTACGACTGCTGAGCAAGAGGCCTCGGGGAAAAAGTGGGTTTTTCTATTAGAAATATCTATGCCCTGTTCATGAGTGTACCAGAAAGGCTGACAGACAAGAATGGCACCGTATAACAGAACTTGTCACTCAAATTGTTCCTGCTTGATGACCACGACTACTCTGTCAAGAGTGAAATGAATAATAAGAAGAATTAGAAATATCTCGAAATATATCTTGCCCGGATTATGGAAGTTAGTGTTGTGATAACCCCCGTGCTTCGGAAAGCAATCGCGAATCCCCAACGTAAGATGGATTGTTCAAAACAAATGTGACAATAGTAGTAAAAAACTGAGTATGTAAAAAACTGAGTATGTAAAAAACTGAGTATGTAAAGAACTGAGCACTTCTTTCTGCATATGTCGACAGGCCCGTTGGTATAGTGGTCAGTGGCCCTGACTGCTATGCGCAAGGTCGTGGGTTCGATTCCCACCTAGGATAAATGTTTGTGTGATGAGCACGGTCATTTGTTCTTTGTCTGGGTGTAATTTATCTATAATATGTATGTATTTAGAAATATATATGTATGTTTATCAGTTGTCTAGTACCCATACCACAAGCTCTGCTTAGTTTGGGACTAGATGGCGTTGTGTGAAAAGGTTGTGGAATATATTATTATTATATTATTATATGTCGTGCTTAATTTAAAAAAAAAATAAATAGAGCCACGATTTTGGCTGCCTACCATGGCCTGGTAGCACCAATTTTACGATTCGGTCAGACTACAATTGCCCCAAAATATGATATTTTGGGGCAATTGTAGTCTGAGAGTAGTCTGAGAGAACAGGTGTTTAAGGCTCAAAAGCGTTGTGCCAGATCAATGTGTGGCCTAAAAGTGACGGATAGTTGTGTACCAATGTTTAAATCCTTGCAAATACTAACATTTCCATGTTTATATATTTTTGAATTAGCTGTATTTTTAAGACTGAATAAACATTATTTTTCCATTGTATGCGAAACAAGAACGAGACCTATTAGAAGCCAATATAAAAACCTAGTGCATGTTGCAGGGTATAATACTGCTCTACTAAAGAAAAGTGTTTTCGGCATGGGTCCATTAATATATAACAAGATACCCGATACAAAAAAAAATGATTCAATTCCAATGTTCGAAAAGGAATTAAAAATGTTATTGATTGATATGGGTTACTATTTTGTTTAAGACTTTTTAAACGATAAATCAATTAAGATTTGAAACTCAAGTAACTGATTTCGAAACATTTTGTGTTTAGTAATTCTGATATTTGTATTTTTTTTTAAGTTTGAGCTTGGTATTTTAATTTAGACATTTTTTGACATTTGTATTTTAACTTAGACATTTTTTGACATTTGTATTTTAATTAAAGCTTTTGTATTTTAATTTTGACATGGTCACATTTATTGTATTTAGACTGATATATTTTAATTGATTTCTTAATTACTATTAATTCACATTAATAGAGTTTAGAGTTAATTTCTCCTGTGTTTAAATGTTTGCATGCCTTTTGAGGTACAAGGATCTAAACAATTTTTGTCAACATCTTTTTATGTATGTACCTACTTTCCGAGCAAATAAAGCATTATTCTATTCTTATTATTCTATTCTATTCTAATGAAATAAACTTTATATTAAACTTTCTTTATTTCCAATACATACATGTAAATTACATTTTTAAATATTCTCTAAAACAAAACATTTAAAAATATAAAAAATAGTAGCCCACCGGTATCGTTAACAGGGTCCAAGCTACCGGCGCGCGGCGGTCAGGGCTCCATAGAGAGGAACCTTCTGACGATACGCGCCGTGTCCAGGAGTACCGCTTTCTGAAGCAGGCCCTTGATCCAACCGTTTAACGAGAGCCTCCTGAGGTGTTGGTCGAGGCTCTTGGCTATTAAGGCATTGGCTGAGATGACTATCGGTACAATGATTGCCGAGTTAAATATTAAACTTATCGCTGGTTTGCGAGAATATCGACATAACTCGAAATGCTGTCCAATTTAACTAGATACTTGTGTGAAATAAACATAAATTTAAGTATAACATCGTGAGCAGAGACACAATGCCAATTTTGCACCGACGTTCATCGGAGACTGGGCCTGGGTTTGACTCAAACCCAGACCTAGTCTCTCTCACAGAGGAGCTTTGCATGCTTAAGTTTTAAGCAAACCATGTTGGATTCCATAGCTATTTATAATAACAACGTATATTCTATGTTTTATGCAAATAAAATATAGTGTTTTGTCTCAAATGAATAATAACATTGTTTCTTTCTGATGAACGTCGGCGCAAAGTTGGCATTGTGTCTCAGTTCATGATGTTATACTTAAATTTATGATTATTTCACACAAGTATCTAGTTAAATTGGACAGCATTTCGAGTTATGTCAATATTCTCACAAACCAGTGTATAAGATTGACCGCTGTGGCCGAAATCGATTAGGAGGACTATTATTCATTAATTATTATATTAATTTATGATTATTATAATCTTTTTTCAGGTGCCGACATCCCAACCAACCCGTCTCTTCAGCTTCCTGAACCCTCTCGCGATAGAGATCTGGCTGTACGTGTTAGCTGCTTACATACTCGTGTCGTTTACTCTCTTCGTGATGGCGAGATTCTCTCCTTATGAATGGTGAGTAATCTACTACGGTTTTTGTCCGACCCAGCTTGTCCCTAGCTGCCTTCCCCTAGGGATACCCTAAGCCGATGTCCGTACCCTACACTTTTGAAATCCTTCGAAAATTTATACCTTACATGACTGGTAAAAAATGGCTGACTGGAAAAATACTGTTTATCACAACAGTTCTGATAATTATATAAGAATTGTGGTTGTCAGCTGTATTTTTTTGTGAAGGTAACCTAAGTTGTTGCTTATAAATACAAAATTGTTTTATTAGTTACTAAGTACCTACGTTCTTTTTTTTAAGTTTGAAAAAAAAATTAATCATAACAAACTGAGACATTGAGGTCATGCTTGAGAAAAGTATCAAAAGCTGTGTCAACCTTCGAAGGTTATCAAAACTGTTTAAAAAACAAAAATATTTGTGTTTTTTTCTTAAGTACTCATGCGTACAAGTCACTCTCTGGGGCTCGCTTATTGTTTAATATTGACACGTGATCCGCCTTTAAAGTTCTACCTATAATTATAATTTAATAATATACTAAAATCAATGCTTCTAATCTTCGACGTTATATCCTCTCTAGGTCTACAAGCACGCACGTTTGTGGCCACGAGACGAAACTCCTGACGAACCAGTTCAGCGTGTGTAACTCATTCTGGTTCATCACGGGGACGTTCTTGAGGCAAGGGTCTGGGCTTAATCCCAAGGTAAGATATTTATCATGCTAGGTATAAAAGTACCTGACTTGAACCGCTCTTGAACTTAACTGAACTGGGAGTCAACCCCGAAATACTTCTAACTAAGTAATGAATATATTGTTATTGTTAATTTATTATTAGTTTTTAAATTGATATGGTCACCAATAGTATTATCAGAACTATAAACGAGATGTTTACTATTTGTTTTTATTGTTTCGAGTTTTGACACTATTGCAAGCGCCATGATCATGGATGAACCGAAATTATTGCGGGTGAATGTTTATGAGCTGACAAATCTAAGTTTACCCGCTTCCTCGTTTTTTTTTTTGAGATAAACACCGCTACAACTGTCACTCGTATTCACTCAAAACACGATTCTGTTTCCGATAAGCAAAAAAAGTACCGAAAAAGGTTGGCTTATGCACACGGTGAGTTTTGTAAACTCGAAGCCATAAACACTCTTGATATATATGCCGTTTAAGTTCTAATGATACTGTTAATTAATTACAAATGTGTAGAGACTACAAAGTGCCACATGTCGTATACAGGGTAAATATTGGTAAAAAAGCTGGTTCCCGTAATAAACATGAAATACCTGTGTCACGGATCACCAAACGCCCCAAGAGTTACAGTCAAGAATACAAGTTTAGCTTCTGCTCTTGAACCATCTCTGAACTGAACTAGAAGCTGACCCCGATATACAGCTGAACTGAATTATAACATATTCCAGCCTTTTTGCTGCACTTGAATAGTTTCTGAACGGAACTGAACTTGGAACCTACTTTCTTTTACGTCTGCACCTGTACCATCCCTAAGTTGAACTAGAAGCTAACCTCGACATACTGTTCCACTTGAATCGCTCCTGAACTGGCCGGACTTGGATCCTACTACGACTTACCTCAGCATCTGAACCGTCCCTGAACTCAACTGAACTAGGAGCCAACCCTGATGTAGCACTAAAATAGAACGCGAGTATTTTTTGAATGAGCATTCCATCTTTAAAAAAAAATACAAGAATTGTCCTTGAAGCTAAATATAAGAAGTTGAGCTACACGATAACTGACAAATGCTTGCACTGTCTGGACAAGTCCACTCAAATCTGTGTGCTTCTTTCCTCAAAAGAGCACCACATACAGAAACCTATATGGTTCCCATATAATTTGACTAAAACGGATTGAAGTTTTTTCATCTCCTGGACTCGCTCGTTCTATGCATCGTAGACCTCGTCTATCGCTTACCATCAGGCGAGATCGAGGTTAAGAGTGGGCTCATCCGGAAAAAAACCCTTTCTTGGAACCCAAATAAGTTAATATTGTTACGGGATAGAAATAATTAACGCCAATTAAACCAAAATTAACACTTTAATTAATTAAACACAAAATAAAAATTTAACACAAATATTCGCACCACAGCACTTGTCACTTAACACTTAAGTCGCACTGAAATTCACTAGTAAAGCTTCGATTATATCGCGTATTCGCCTCGTAATAAGACTGACTGTCCACGTTCCTTTGCGATCTATTTATACCCCGGTCTATGAAGTCTAGAACATTCTTATAAAATCGACTCACTGTTTATACTACCCAGAATATTCCAGAAAGCTACTCGAGATTCACAGTACCGCTATTTGCCGCTAGATGGCGTTACTGTCTCGACTAGATATACACAGTACCGCTAGATGGCGTTAGAGTCTCGAACATTCTAGATTTATGTCGAAGTTTCTCGACGTACTTCACTAAGCGACTGGCGTAACAATATCATAATCTAATTGAACGCTTAATCTTTCCAGGCGACCTCAACCCGCATAGTAGGAGGTATCTGGTGGTTCTTCACTCTGATCATCCTCTCTTCGTACACGGCGAACTTAGCGGCATTTCTGACGGTAGAACGAACGGTGTTACCGATTCAAAGTGCGGCGGACTTAGCGGCACAGAATAGTATACAGTATGGGACCTTGAACGGGGGGTCTACCATGTCTTTTTTTAGGGTGAGTCAATTTTAATCTTCATTCAGCATTTTTATTTATTGTTGATAAGCTCGTATTTGACCACCATCTCATCTGATGGTAAGCGATGATGTGGTCGAGTCGAAGATGAAGCAGGCGTACCTAGAAGTAATCTTTTCACTCTTGACTTAAAGACCCCCTGGCCATAGCTATCAGGAATATGTTTCCTGATAGCTTTAACCTGGGGGTTCTCAAATCAACCAAAATTTCGCTTTCCCCTTCGCTCGCCCCAGATTGGAGGACATCCATGAGAATTTCAAATTCAAGGGAAAAAGTATAACTGCCTACATTGGCATATTAGAGAACAATACCAAAGTAAGGACATTTGGGTAGGCCACACAAGTACTCAAACTGCTTGACATCATTAAATAAATTGTAGTGAGTGTAACACAAAGAAGGAATAATAACCTACATAGTCCTCAAATTGACAATAACATAAAAAAATAGGTATATACAATACTTGAGAAAGCACATATTTAAATCAGTAAAATAAAAAAATCACCAATCTAAATTACAAAAATTAAAAAAAAGGCTCGCGTGTAATACTGGAGCAGCTCATTCCCAAGCCTTTTTGTCCTCAATATAATCTTTAACTGTGCAAAATGCTTTCTGACATAGCTTACGTTTTATAAATAATTTAAATTTATTCACGCTTAGTTCTTAAATGTGGCTAGGAATTTTATTATAAAAAAACGTATCATTGCATGACTTCTACCGCTCTGGGTAGGGAAGAGAGTGTCAGATTTCTCTCTACTTTACTACTTTAGTCTACTGACTAAAAACCCACCCTGTTCCTTCAGCTGCCCTAGCGTTCCGGAGCCGCGGTATCTCGTTAAAACATTCCCGCAACCCCAGAAGGCAATGGCTCTATGGGGCTCTATGGGGGCCCGTCACTAGTGCCGTTGACCCGGGCCTTGTCCTTACCGGACGGTGAGCTACCCCTGCTCACCGTCCGCAAGCCCGAGCCTGGGATTGTACACCCTGTTCTGCATATCTCTAAAATGCTATTATATTGTCTTCCAGGATTCCAACATAGACATCTACCAGAAAATGTGGGTGCACATGTCAGGCACGTCCCCTCCCGCACTTGTGTCCTCCTATGAGGAGGGAGTGAGGAGAGTCCTCGCGGGGAACTACGCCTTCCTCATGGAGTCCACGATGCTGGACCATAGAGTGCAGAGGGACTGTAATCTTACGCAGATTGGGGGACTGCTGGATTCTAAGGTAAAAACACAAAGTGTGACCCGTTAGATGTTCTTTTTTTTAAATTGATAATAGGCTTGCGTTTGACCACCATCTCACCTGATGGTAAGTGATGATGTGGTCGAAGATGGAGCACGCTTACATAGAAGTAACCTATTCACTCTTGACTTAAAGACTCCTAGGTTATAGCGATCAGGAAACACAGACTCCGGCAGGGAATTCCATTCCTTAGCAGTATGCACAATGAAGGTATTCCCAAATTAAAACTAACCTTTCAGTACCGTACCTCGGAAAGCGCGTTAGGCCGTTAGTTCCAACTGACATTTGGATATCTTTGACAGTCATTACGGGTAGTCAGAAGACAGAAAGTCAGACATCAGTCTTACCAAGGGGCTGTCTCCACGAGCGAGAGAATCGCGGCGATAATATCGCCGTGCCACGTATTTCTATACACTCTCTATGAACGCGTCTCCACACGGCGATGCGACGAGTGGCAATGTGCGCGCGTAACGTCGTCGTATCGCCGCGGAATCGTCGCTACTGGTGGCGCGCACGCCACGCGCTCGCCGCTGAACGCGGCGCTCTCGCAGCGAACGCGCGGCGTGCGCGCTGTCAAACACAGCGTCATTTCAGCGTTGCCTCTCCTCAAGCAAGGACGTTAAGTATCGACAAGCTTTTTAAATAATATAAGTACAATGTTTAACATTGAAAAGTTTATTCTTCTGTTTATTCGTTTTAGTTTATTCTTTATAACAATAACTGCATATTCACTAGCGTACTTGCACAAGCACCTCAGATCACTACATCCATAATAAATAATTAATTTATTGGCTGAGACACTACTTATTTCGCTCTCGTCTGGCACCTAACTGAACTCTTTCAACAAAACTATTGCACAACGCCTCGTCGCGGAAACACGGCGATTCCGTTACGAGTCGTCGTGGGCACGCGGCGATTCCGTTACCAGTTCGTGGAGACGACCCGACGATAGAAGCGCGGATCCGTCGCGATTCTCTCGCTCGTGGAGATGGCCCCCAAGGGTTATTGTGTTACCCAGTTACTGGGTTGTGGAGGTCAGATAGGCAGTCGCTTCATGTAAATTGCGTTTACTGAGGTGCCTCCGGTAAGACTGTAAGCCTACCCTGACATAGCTGAGAAAAGATTAAGAGGAGGCTCCCTAAATTGTATGTAACTTTGCTTTAATATTCTGAAACAATCACGCATACAATCAAAATAGAACTTTAGTATATGATTTATTGGATCTTTTTCTTTACATGTCTAGACCAGTTTCGTAATTGGAACATTTTCGCTCGATTCATTTTTAAATCGAAAGTTATGTCTTTTTTAAAGATCATTAAAAATTTAATCAAGATTACTCGGCTTTTATAACTAAAATTAGTATTAACAGTAAGAAAATGTAGTTTTTTATCCAAATATAGGACATTTTTTCTCTAGATCAATTATTACTTTAGTTATAAACGAAATAAGAATTGAGACTTATGACATTTAGTTTCGAACCCGAATGTGGTAAAAAAGCGCACGCGGTATTCATCTTTATTACTGCTTTGTTAGCGTTTAGTATACAATGGCCTAACCGGGCGAAGCTCGCGTACAAATTATTTTGGACTGCCTGGTCTTAAGCAGATGATGATAAGAGATTTTTTCTCTATGGTTGGCTCTTTATCTAAGTACTAAAAATCTGCCCCTTAAGATACAGACCTAGTTTAGGAGGCAGGGTTGAAACTAGACAATTTTCCCACCCGACACACAAATTGGATTATATATAATATATAATAATATAATAATATAATTTATTGCCACAAATATACATACATCATTTACACAGATTGACAAGATGCTAACAATGCTGCAAAAGTCTGTATACAGATATAGTGAGCCCTGCCTCTCAAGCTAGGATATCCTGTATTTTGAGAGACAGTTTTTCGCTTAGAAATAAGAATCTTACAACTGCGGACTTGTGCCAGCCTATTGTTGTTGTGAACATACAGATTTACATATTAATACAATCTAAGAAAGAAGAGAAGTAAATTAACAATAACTTAAAATATTAAATAACTTAAGATAATTAAATAAGTAATTTTACCGCAAAATGTGTGTGAGTGTATGAAGATGTGTATGTGTGTTTATGGTGTGTGTGTAGTGAGTTTTTGTATGAGAGTAGTGTGAGTGGTGTTTTTACAGAAGTGCCATGTTTAGGCAATGTACTTGAGTAGTGATTCAGTTTGTGTATAGTCCTGTTTAAGTAGCCGTTCCATCACCCTAGCTTTCAACTTAAATTTGTTGCAGTCGAGAATATTTAGTTCTTTATGAATTTTCTTGTATATGAATGTGCTTAGTGTAAAGAACTGGCGCTTAGCAAAAGCAGTCTTATGTTGTGTACCCGGGGGGATATTTTTTCGTTTGTTGGGATCGGACAGAGGAACGCTGGAGTGTCTTCTGAGAACGGATTGCAACACGAAAAGCTTTCGAACTGTTAGTACATTACAATCTTCGTAGAGTAGGGTTGTTGGATAGCGATAGGGTCGTCGTAACATAACTTTCAGTATTGCTCTCTGAGCTCTCTCCACTCTCAGAAAGTGTGTTATAGCTGCACCACCCCAAACGGTGATGCAGTACCCAAGAACGGATTGACAGAGAGCATAAAACACCATCTTTAACGTTTCAGGGCTTGCAGAGACCCTAAGTGACTTGAAGATATGTATGAGTCTCAGTGTTCTCGAAGTTAGGGTATCAATGTGTTTATTCCAGCGTAATCCGGCATCTATTTGAACACCAAGGTATTTAACGTGATCAGTACGTGTGAGTGTTGGACATTGGCATGACGATGACAGCTGTAAGCAAGTGTGTGCTATAATTGAAAAATTGTGGTCTGGTGCGGTACTCTGACGGATGGCGAATGGAACATATGATGTCTTGTTACAATTAAGGGTAAGCAGGTTAATATTAAGCCATTTAATTATTTCACAGAGTGCCCATTCCGCTCTACTCTTAACATCATGCCATGTTGAACCGTCGACAATGACTACGGTGTCATCTGCATATACAAAGATCCTTGAGTTGGGGAGGGACATTCTGCATAAATCATTTACATATATCTGAAACAACATAGGCCCCAAAATGCTACCTTGAGGCACACCGTAGGACATGATTACTTCATCACTGAAGTAATTATCAATTTTGGTTCTTAGAGTACGGTTGTTCAGATAATCTATGAAAATTTGCAGTGCTATGCCTCTTACACCGATCTTTTCCAATTTGGCAATAAGTATGGGAACAGAAACTGTGTCGAATGCTTTTGAAAGATCAAGAAATATTCCTAGACATTTAGTTTTCCTATCGAGATTTCCAGCAACCAACTGTGATAGATCAAGCACTGCGTCTTCAGTCGAGACACCAGTACGGAAACCATACTGATTATCTGCTATAATCTTGTATTTATCCAGGAATTTCTTGAGCCGGTTGCTAAGAATCCTTTCCAGAACTTTGGAAAGAGCTGTCAAAATCGAGATAGGTCTATAATTGTTAACACAGCTTCTGCTCCCACCCTTATAGATTGGGTGCACAATCGCTTTTTTAAGTGCGTTCGGAAAAACACCCTTCCGGAGACAGCTATTAAAGATATGCGTCAAGGGTTTTAACAGTGTCAGACGGTTTGTTTTCAGTACAATAGGTGATATGCGATCCCAACCTACAGCACAGTCATTACGCAGCTGCAAAATAAGAGACTCCACTTCATTTTCATCTACATCTAGCAGCACGAGGGAGTTAGTGGGAGATATTTGGGTGATATTACTGGATACCTGACTGTTCAAACTTGCAGGACATTGACCCTGTGACAAAATTTTATCTGCTAAGTTTTTTCCCACAGAGCTGAAAAAGTTACCAACTTCATTTATAGAAGCTTGAGGGCTGTCACTTATTTTCAATAATTCAAGAGGACTGGTTTTAGTTTTAGCTGTGTTAGTAATAGTTTTTATTGTCTTCCATAGGGCCTTGGGATTATTTTTCACTTTTTCGATTATATTCCTTTCGTAGGCAGTTTTTAATTTCCTAAGTAGGTTATTGCAAAAATTTCGGTAACGTGTATAGGTTAGTTTAAGAATTAAATTGTTTGGTTCTTTATTTGATCGTGTATGCATTTTATCGCGATTCCGTATACACCTCAACAGGCCTGGTGTTATCCAGGGTTTGAGGGTCCTTTTTCTATTTGGTATCTTGATACACTTTGTATGTTTGTCAATCACCGAAGTTAACATAGCTTGAAACTAGTTTAAATACACGCGGTATTTAATTTCTTTGTATCTGAATCAGTATAAATAATTTTCACATGAATTCATAAAACCTTTTTATGAATTCATGTGAAAATGATAGGAGGATCTAGATTCGACTGTTTTTTTTTAAGTGTGTTACCTCATAACCCGTAGCCGGCTAGACCGATTTGGATAATTCTTCTGAAAAAAAATTTTCATTTCGGAAGTCAAAAAATGAAAATGCAAATTACTTTTGTTTCATATCATAATATGGTGATATTATGATATGAAATAAAAGTAATTTTTAACTTTGTAGTCAGTTTTATTTTTTATTACCAAGTTTTTTATTTATTTTTTTAATAAAAGAGAACTAGCAATGTGGGTATAATTCACATTACTCTTTTTCTGAGTATGACACTCAGAAAAAGAGTACATTTTGGATTTGTAACTAAACTGATAGGTGACGATACTGAGAATCTCCGTTACGAAACCAATGTCATAAGGCATCATACACACGGATTGAGTGAAAAAAACATTATTTTTGGAGTATCACTTTTATTTAGATTAATTAAAAAGAAAACATTAAAATCTTACTTATAAACAAAATAAAGTTATACCAAGTATAACAAAGGAATAACCTTGTCTTTTCTGAAATGGGAATGGAAAATTTAGTAAGGTTAATTAACATACCTACAACCTACAATATGAATATATACATAGGTATGGGTGTGAATGTATATATATGTGAATATGTTCAATTTTGATATATTTTTACATGCGTGAACTTCCTATTAAATATTAACGCACTTTTTATTCTTCTGAACTAAGCTTAATAATTTCTCAGTTTCGTAACATAACGTAATATAACGAAAATGAGAATAAAATCTGAGAAATTATAATCTCGAAAAATATTTTTACGTTAACTACGTGTTTATCGCACAAGCCCTGAGCTTATTCTTTAAGATAATACAAAAAGCAAGAAAAGGACATAGTAAGTAAACCAGAATATAATAAACTTCACACAATAATAGTCGTTTATTACCCTGAGATATTTTTTTGTAAATATTCACTTGATACACGTCTTAACTTCACGACTACGACGAAAACAAAAAGGTTACCACCATAGTGATTTTGACGTAAGTAATATCATTATTACTCTTCATTAAGAATAATATAGCCACAGTCAATATTACATAAAGCGATGAGTATTCGTAACAATACATTTCTGAAAAAGTGTAGCGGTCCTTGGGACACTAAAAAAATGTATGAAGATATTTTTAGCAATGTTTTGGCACCCAAAAAATATGCTCTTTAAATGAAAATTTAAGTTAAAATACGAGGCTAATCTTCATATCAATAGACAGATATAATAACAAAGTGGGGAAAAAGTAAATATATCATAACATTAGATATTTACTTAAATATGAAGTAGCAGGACAAGAAATAAAACCAAATGTACACTTTTTCTGAGTATGACCTTACTAGCGATCTTGTTAACACTTCCAACTAAGCTAAATACCTATGCTTGTATCTGGAGTGGGTTCAAGCAATTGGTTCAAACCTATGACCTCTCTCACAATTCGGACACCTCAGCCATTAAGCTTTTGACGATTTAAATATAAGTGTAAAGTACATTTTAATTCTTAGTAGAAAAATTTATTTAATTATCTTGTCTCAGGGTTACGGCATAGCAACGTGGAAAGGCAGTCCGTGGCGTGACAAGATATCACTTGCTATACTGGAACTGCAAGAGAAAGGGGTCATTCAGATCCTGTACGACAAATGGTGGAAGAACACTGGAGATGTTTGCAATCGAGACGGAAAAGACAGCAAAGCTAATCCTCTGGGAGTACAGAATATTGGTGAGTAGCTTACCTGTATAGCCTTTAAACATATTTAGAACGGAATGTTCCCACGACTGTTTTCGCGTAGGAGGTATATTAAGATATGTTGCCCTATTGTTCTAAGTTGAGCTATACGTCATCTGACAAATGCTTGCACTCTATGGATAGGTCCACTCAAATCTGTGAGCATCTTTCCTCAAAACATCGCCTCAAACGGTAACCTACAAGGTTCCCATACAATTTAACCAGTATAGATCGTATGGAATTTAAAAGAGACTGACCTCTGAGTTTGTTTCGGTGTTTCTTCTCAGGGTAGTCAGTTAGGAAATATTGGCCTCATCTAGTTTAAATGTACTAAAAAATATGATGTGTAACAGTGTTATTTAATAACCAATTCGCAAAATAAAGATCATTTATATCGTCCTCTGCCATTCAGTGAAAGTCCCATGAAAATCAGCACGACAATAGTTTAAAGGTTTGAACCCGCGACCTGACGGCGAATTAGGCTACTGACGCCTCTAAATTATACAGATAGACATTTCATTTTTATAATATGTTAAAATGGCATAATAGCCTAGTTTCGACGAACATCTGTAGAGGCTCTAGTTACAACTCGATCAAAGGCTTGATCCAGAAAGAACGTTCCACTCACAGTAGATCTTCCAGTGAAAGTCCCATTAAAATTGGTTCAGCAGCGATTAGCCGAGACAAAAAGAAATAGAGACAGCCAAAAATAAATGAATAAAACGCTTTTTTAAGATCGTGTAATAAACTACACGGGAAGTACTCAAGGGAGTATATACAGGGTTATTGGAAATATGTCCCGATCCTGTTAAGGGCGTGTAGATGACGTCATTAACTAACAAATAAAATGTTCCGCCGTCAAAATAGATTAGTGATTTTTAAGAGAAAAATAATTATTTATTTCATTAGACGTTGCAAAAATCATAAAAATAAAATAAGTATTGGATCTCTTACCAAAAGTACGGAGGTTTTTAATTGTTTTATGTTTTTTTATTATGCGCAACTTAATTCTTTAGCTATTTAATAAATAGGAATGCTAAAACGTGTATTCGTTTTTTTTTTTAAATTTTTAAAAGAGATAAAGTCCTATTTTATTTTAATATAAAAAAAATTCTCGATAACGGTATACTTTAGGCCTATAAACTTAGGGTTGATTTGTTAGTTAAAGACCTCATCTAAACGCCCTTAACAGGATCGGGACGTATTCCCAATTACCCTGTATATTAATTTCCGTTAAGTTCGTTTTAATTTCATACAGGCTCGCGTTTGACCACTGTTTCGCCGGATGGTAAGTGCTGATATGGTCTCGCCAAAATACCCTATTATTCACTTGAACTAGTGTAGCGACACACCTACCGAATTTACTTGTTTGTTCCTTGGTTGCTAAATGTACTGTTAGACTAGAGATGACCCGATACCCAATAATGAAGAAAAAGAAAATTTATAAAGAATGAAAACATTTATTTATTTTATTATATAGGGTCTCTCTCCAACGACGTCTTCAACGCCCATAGTTGACTGGTAGAGAATGTCTTAGGTAAATCTCAAAGGCAGACTTAAGTCCGCCTTTGCAATTTTGTGTTGCATAGTTTTAACAAATTAATAAATAGCTTATTCACTAACAACATAATTAAATACACAATTTATGTATCTATTCATGTTGAATTTGTCACTAAGTTTTAAGCTGTGTACTTATACAACGTGTAACGGAAAGGGTATATACATACCAAGGGCACGGCTTCTTTGGGTGATATCAAACGATATTGGAAGGGTTTTTTAATCCTATCTCCTTTCTCGCGGCGACAAAAGAACACCGCCTTTACGCTAGGCTACTACAGTACTAGGCACATAGAATTACGCAAGAGATTTATCGTGATATTTGCAAGTAACGTGGAAAGTTATTGACCTACGTAGTGCGGTGACCCGATTGTTATGATTTCAATTTAAGAAACTTACGAAACCGAAAATTTGGTATCAATTTTTAGAATATTTTATTTTGAGTTGAAACCCTTCCAATATCGTTTGATATCATCCAAAGAAGCCGTGCCCTTGGTATGTATATACCCTTTCCATTACACGTTGTATAAAGTACACAGCAAACTTATAGAAGAAGATATTCATTTGGCACTAACACACACAATGTTGTCATCATTATCTGCTTCATTTAATTTATTTATTCCATTCGGAGAACATAAATCCATGATGTTAGTAAATATACACACTTAAAACTAATGTTAGTATGAAAAACAAATATAAGTTACAAGTACAAAAAAAAACGAAATAATGAAGAAGTTGAGTACATCTTGCATGAGGGATGAATAGGCAAGTACTTACTTGTTCATCACCCATAAAAAATGTTTCAAAATAGAGGAGTAAAAATTCTCCACAACAGTTTTCTGAATGCTGTTATTACTGACCCGCAACCTGGCCACGAGAGATGCCGTTATTTTGCGTAAGAGGGCCTGAAACCCATCGGTTTGGTACTGCGCAAACATCTCAGACCCACTACAGTAGCGGGGCAGTCCTAACAACATTCTAAAAATATTGTTGTACTGGACACCTAGGGCATCTAGAGATCTTGTGGTGTAGCCGACCCACAGACCACCCGTGTACAGGCCCTAACAATAAGCCTTAACCCTTCAAGTGTCGCATGTTGAATGTACTTTTTGATTTTTGGGTAGGACTTCAGAAAAAATGATAAATCGGCAATTTATGGCCATTATTCCTGGCTTCGTTATGAGTTTATCTGACTGTTTATATCTTTCAATAAGCAAATCAAACTGAACTTATCTCGCAGTGATGTGATATGTTTTCACTTTTATAATTTTCAGTCACATTCGAAGTCATACACACGAAAAAAGACACGATAACACAATAATGTGTAGGCAATGTTAACACAAATTATTCCACTTAGACACTGTAAAAAGTAATAAAAACTATTTTAAAACACAACGAAAAAGTCTGCGGCGTCACAACAAAAACCAAAGATGCACTTTGTAAATACTTTTTTTCGTTCATTTTAGCGGTGTTCCCTTTAAAATGTAACTAAAACCGGTCAAGTAATGGATTAGTCGAATGATACAGTCACATTGTGTTACTTGCAACATAAACGTAAAATACATCGTCCAATGCGAGCCGTGACGTTATGTACAAACGGTGTGACACTTGAGGGGTTAAACAGAGTAAGCTTCCAGTCTTTAACCTAATGCAGCTAAGTACTAAAGTTTTACATGAACCGACTCCATATCTGACCTCCACAACCCTATAGGTTGGTATTGTAATGTCTTTTGGCAATACTAGTTTAAATTTTTCTGGCTTCTAAATACCCTACTGGTTAAATCATAGCTGGTGCCAACAGCGTTAACGTAACGCTTTAACCTCTCAAGGACCGCCATTATTTACGTCAACTATTAGTTGAGCCCCGCTGGCACACAAATTTTGTGCCAGCGGGGCTCAACTAATACTTGTTTACTGGCACGTTTTTGTGCCGCTCTCTAGAGGTTAATATGTTTCCCAATAAACTTCTCGTCTAACCCCAAGGAAGACAGAACGACGGACAAAAACTTTGAAATTTGTGTTTAGTATCGTCAAAATAACAGTGTTCACTTGAGAAATTACAAAAATTTTATAATCACAGACTTCAGTTTTAATTTGTATGCATACAGTATAGATTATTATAGTTCAAATATATTCGGTATCGGGTCGGAGTGTTGGTAAATTTTTAATTTTATTTTATATCGTATTTTCCGTAGATGTGTCGCTAGGCTAAATTTTTGTTTTTTTGTCAATTTTCGATAGGCGTGAATTTACTTTGGTGACGTCCCAATTACACTGCACTGTTTGTGTTACACGATGTGTGCCCAGTTATCAATTTTACTTAGAAATAAAATGGACTTGTATTTATCATTTTGCCACTCTATTTAATGTAAACTAACCAAATGTACTCGCTCATCAATTGACGACAACAAGTAAATCAAGCGACTGCTGAAAGGAAAAGTTCCAAATGATATGCGACAGTAGACGCACATAAGTACTGAAAAGGATGCGATATAGGTCGTCGCTACAATAAGCACCATAAGCTTATTGAACCCAAGGACACCTATGGCTCAAAATCCAATAATGCTGATAGAACGTACTACTAATTTAAAATTAAATGCAAATTAATATAATAGTTGATCCTCAACGTTACAATTTAGTCACGAGCCCCTTTGCTTGTCCAAGACTGCAACTTTATGCAATGGCTGTATATTTAGCTAACGATATACTTTTTTTTCAGGTGGTGTATTCGTAACTCTTCTGTGCGGGCTAGCTCTCTCGATAGTGGTGGCTATATTAGAGTTCTGTTGGAACACAAAGAAGAATGCTACGCAAGGGAGACAGTCGCTTTGCAGTGAAATGGGACAGGTAAGCAAGGATCTTAATATTAGTATGAAGTTTTCTTAAACCCGATCATATTTCTGTTTGTAGTCACTACTTTTTCTTGCGCTCGGGTTCAAACTTCTATTGAATAAAAACCTACACTATTCCTTTGCGTTCCGGAGCCGTAGTATCGCGTTACAACGTTTCTGCAACCCTAGCAAGAAGCTTGCAGGATTTGTCAATTAATTTATATCCCGATTTAGTTTTTGTCAAAGACTTACCAAAATTGTTTACAATTTCTTGCCAGGAGTTAAGAACGGCGATGCGAGGTGGTTCTTCCAGTAGGACAGTGTTAAGACCTGGATGTTCCAGGTGCTCTCCAGCCACACACGTGCCTCCAGCTACTTCTAGATATCAGGTGAGTACTATAGATATCCTAACGAAATTGAAATTGAAAACCATTTTTTCGGTGATAAATACACACAAACAACATACAATAAAAATTACAAACATAAAAAAATAACACTAAGAATTTCGCTGAGCATGTTCACACCGAAAGGGTTAGTAATTCAGCATTAAAAGAAAATTCAAGGGTTATCAACGCTTACATACACATGCATCTTTTGGATTATATTTGCTGACTTACGGTACGATATTTTATGAAAAATTGACATTAACCACCGAATCTGTATGGTATCATTACATTTTCGGTAAATTGATAGTTTCTTAGTGGCATTACGTAATCTATTTTTGAAAAAGGTATATTGCCAATTTAATTATGTGTTTATAGTTACAAAAACATTGAGTATTCAAGCAGATGTATTGAGTATTTTGGCCCTCCTTTCATCTTTCATACTTAGAGACTACAACCAATTAAATTATTATTATTACCAAAATGGAGTAGATAAAACTTATCTAAAAAATCTAAAAAACCCGACGGCTCAACTGAAATGGAAGAAACAAGCACATTTTTATTTTAAAAAGTGATAAGCAGGCGGGACCCAATTAACCTAATATAATTTTAATTTAAAAATATGAGATGGGTTGTTTTAAATAAGTTTTTTTTACTTTCAGCTTTTAAGTATTTAATTCCGTTTTAAAACGTTATAATTCCTTAACGGTTGCTAAAAATAAAAAATGGTTAAAAAAAAACTCACAATAATTTTTAAATATCTATTTAATGATACCCCACTTGTTATAGTTTGTCGATTTAAGGTTTTTTATTTTTGACAATATGGCGCCTGGTTGTCGTAGTGGTGATTTGTTTTTATTTTAATCTATCCTATAACACTTGCGCCATTAAGATATTTCCAACGACGTATCATTTATCAAAATCCGTTCACGGATTTAATAGTTACGAGGGAATATAATAACGTTTAGTAATTAGTATAATTATAGTCTGTGTTTAATTTATGTGTTGTTGTAATGTGTATGTGTGTGGGAATATAATTTTTAATGAAATGATGAAGAAAAAATAATGGTTGATAATTTTTTTATTTCTAATTTATAATCTTAACTACCCAGGTACCTATATGGATCTTTGGACATCTGAATTAAATTATTTTTATTTTTTTATTTTATTTAAAGGTTCGGACATACATACGTACATACTTACATACATACATACGCGGTAAAAACATAACCCTCCTCCTTGCTTCGCCGCAGCCGGGTAAAAAAAGCACTTTTAATCAATATTTCATATTCAGTGTCGTCCAATCTACCATGCGTCGTAGTAACTCCTAGATATAGGACATAAAACCGGCTTATTGAACTTATGCAAAGCTTTTGACCTCATGTACCACGTTGTTCCAGCACTCCCGCAGTAGCAGCGTGGAGTTGAAGGAGCTGCGCTGGTCGTAGCAGCGCGGCGGGCGCGGCCCCGCCTCCGCGCCCGCGTCCCCCGCCCGCCTGCCGCGCGCGCAGCGCCCGCAGGCTCTACATAGTAAGTGTTCCACAAGGACCTATATTAGGACCCATCCTCATTATTGAATTAAATGAAAACTGTAACCATTATACAACGTGTAACGGAAACCCCATATCTATCCAAAAGGACTGAAGACAACATCTGGTATGGAGTCTCTATGCAAAGTTTCAGCTCAAAATAACTGACTCACAGAATTGACCCCAAATTGTTGATTTCGTATCTTTCTTGAACATCAATAATAAAAAACGTGTCACATCACTATGAGGGTCATCACTTTCCACGTCACTTGCCAATAAAACGATAATTCTCTTCGTTCTTCTTAATTTGAAAAATTCGGTCTTTGGTATCAATGTATTGAAATTTCTAATAAGTTCCACACATGTACACATAGGATTAGAAAACCCTTGCCATATCGTTTATTATCGTCCAAAGAAGCCGTGCACTTGGCATGTATATTATACCCTTTAAATTACACGTTGTATACTTTTGTCTTATACTTTTTTAATTGGACTTCATTTAAGTTTAATTATGCATTCAGATTTTTATAATGTAAATATAAATCGTATATTAACCGTTATTAGTCTAATGGCTTAAGTATCTGACTTGTGATAGAAAGGTAACGCACTCTAGACACAAGCATATTTAGCTTAGTTAATTCTACCCACATTGCTAGTTCTATTTAAAAAATATATAGAATAAAAATTTTCATAGGACTATTTGGGAAGTATATCCTTTCCAACAAGAAAAGAATAGGGTAGTTTCCTATATTACAAAGTAATTAATTTACTTGGTCCATTAGGTAGTTTTAAAAAAATATTGGTCACGTATTTTTTGCTTTTTTAAGTCAAGAAAAATTCACAAAGATGGAAAGCTTCAAAGTACAGAAGTGGGGGCTGCTGACGTCACACCTTGCTAAGAATTATACCGAGGTGTGACGTCACGCGAAATTTCAACTCACTGTATCGTCTTAATTTTTCAATTACGTGAATAAATAAAAAATACGTGTCTAATGTTTTTGGTTAAACTACGTGACGGACTAAATAAAATATTTTAGGAAACTACCTTATTTTTCAAATCGGTTGGCATGTGACGTAGCTATGCCCGAACAAACATAAAAAAATAAACAAACATCCGAATTGAGAACTTCCTAAAATATTTTAGGAAACTACCCTATTTTTCAAATCGGTTGGCATGTGACGTAGCTATGCCCGAACAAACATAAAAAAATAAACAAACATCCGAATTGAGAACTTCCTCATTTTTTATAAGTCGGTTAAAAATAAAATGATTTCAGGAATCATAACAGCCCATATAAAAATTATAATTTCATAAAAAAATATCAATCATTATAAAATTATTATTACTCAACTTAAAACATTACATTTCCTTAATTTAAAATCATATTATTATAATTGTATCTGGAATATTAAATGCCATATACGAAGAAGTAATTTACCTCATATATGGCTGCATGACACATGAGCCATATACGAGGTTGTTTGTTTATCATTGGCCTTTCAAACTCATGAATTCGGCTCATAAAGGCGGCCTGTGCTTTTCTTATAGTTGCGTAGATTTTCCGCATGCATTATTCATTCTCTTTGCGTTTCCAATCTTTATCATGCACTAATCTTATTGTGATATATTTTTGTATCTTTTCAGATTCTGTCGGTTCTCTAAGACGAACCACTTCCTACGTTTTAAAGGAACCACGAGAAAAGAAACACGTGCAGATTGTTGCGTAGCCTTTTTTTAAAAGCACATGCTTTTAAATAGAAAAATGGCCTGGGAGAGTGACTTGACAGTCAAGTTATAAAAAAAGTTGACACCCAGTGAGTGGATCGTGAGTTAACAAGTTTTTATTAATGGAGTGTTGTTTAAAAATGTTTTTTGTTGTGTGGTGTTTGTCGCTTGTAAGACAGGTTTTATATTGTAATATGTTTGTTGTTTTTAGGCTCTAGTGTGGGTATTTAAATCAGTAGGTTTCTTCGCGGGCAGATAAAGAACAGACTGTACTATCAGCGAATGTGTCTTATATTACTCTTCTTGTCGATAAGTTCGCGTTTGACTACTAGGTATCTCATCTGATGGTAAGCGATAATGTGGTCGAAGATGAAGCAAACTCAGCTAGCAGTAACTTATTCACTATTGATTTAGACGTCCAGGTTACAGCTATCATGTAACATATACTCCGGCAGGGAATTCTATTGCTTTGCTATATATACAATGAAAGTATTCCCAAACAATGTTATGTGTATGAGTAGCATGTCCACTATGTAATTATGGTGTTTCCTGATAGCTATAACCTGGGGGTTTTTAAGTCAAGAGTGAATAGGTTACTTCTAGGTAAGCATGCTTTATCTTCAACCTCGTCATCAATTACCGTCAGTTGAGATGGGGGCCCAAACGCGTGGCTGTCAAAGTAAGTAAAATTGAGAATCTTCTTCTCTTTTAAATTTCAGACAAAAGCCAGATGCTTGAGAACTTCTGTCAAAACTTTGTAGAAATATTGAAATAAATTATACCACACTGCGGACTAAAAACTCCACAACATTTCGCGATGTAATTTTCTACATATTGTAAGTGAGTTAACTGTGTATAAGAATAGGTATTTAAATAACTAAAGCATAGTAAACCTTACATAGTAATTTTTATAGAGTCCAAAACATGTGCCAAAAAGACAAACATAAATATTGGTCATTTTATAGTAAAGGCCAAAAATTTATACATAAATTTTTGACTCAATATGTACATTTTAAGAGCAGTAGTGGTGGTTTAGTGGTTATAGAGACAACTTACAAGTTTTAGGTCGTGAGTTTGAACTCGGCCAGACACAATTTTCTTTGTGTTATTTACGTCATTACCACTGCTCTCAATATGGTATAGACTGGTTTATTTATGTATGTATAATCATCTTGGTCAAAGTAACAAATTCTATAGTCAATACATTATTTTCGAGTGTCATTCTCCATTATAAAAAATGTACCAGTATTTTAACCGGCAACGAATTTATAAGAACAAAATTATACGACAGTAGAACTTACATTAGATATATTTTTAAGACGAAATAAATACAAATAAAACTGTGTTCTTATTTAATTAATGTATGTATATAGTTTACGTGTTCGTTGTGTAATGTTGGTATAGTGAAAGTTTGACAGCTGAGAAATACATTTTTACACTTACATTTATTTTTGACATCTTATTTTTTGCAACACACTAAGAATTACTCCTTTACTGTGGGTGCGTTTGAGAAACAGATAAAGCGGTATTATAAAAGTCTTAGCTAAATTAACTTATCTGCATCAGAAGCGATTACAGAACACATTGATTATGAAAAAAAAGTTTTTGATATTGTGTTCCGTTAAAGTCCTGAATGCTATAAGAAAAATTTATACATTAAGTAAATTCATTCTTTCATGACTGCTGCGAATGCTAAATATAATATTTAATCATTTAAAGTCATAATATATTTAAACAATTAATTACAACAAATATACAAAATTATGTACTAAAATACAAACTACAATAAAGCATCAAAAAATTCATCCTCAACGCTGTCGGCTGGCAACGTACCTAAGATACTGGCGGCATTGCCTCGTTGTATGGCAATGCTTAGCCGTTGACCAAAGAAATAGCCAGCCCTTGGGTCGCGGGAAGCGTCAACGAGCCTTTTCGATATTTCTTTAAAAAGGCTGTGAGCACACGGGCCACATGGTCCGAGAGTTTCGACACCAAACGGCTCGAAAATATAGTTATCACCGAGATGACTATATTTAGGCCGCTTGAGGTTTTCCGCAGCCGCAGCGGGAGCGCCAGCACAACATGATGAACTGGGAAGATGGGATGGCGCGACAGTATCGACATCATCAATTATCATCAATTCCATTCTGAAAAGGTTCTGTTAAAATAGCTACAGGTTTCAGAATAACTCTGTACAACGTGTAATTTAAAGGGTATATACATACCAAGTACACGGCTTTTTTGTATGATAACAAATGATATGGCAAGGGTTTTGTAATCCTAAGTCTACATATATGTAACTTATTAGAAATTTCAATACAATGATACCAGAGACCGAACTGTTCAAATTAAGAAGAACGAAGAGAATCATCGTAGTATTGGCAAGTGACGTAGAAAGTCCCTCGTAGTGCTGTGACACGTTTGTTATGATTGGCATTCAAGAAACATATGAAACGGATAATGTGGTATCAATTCTTTGAGTCAGTTATTTTGTGCTCAAACTGGGCATAGAGACTCCATACTAGATGTTGTCTTCAGCCCTTTTGGATAGATATGGGGTTTCCGTTACACGTTGTATATATTATGCCCAAATACACAGGCAGCCAAATCAGGAACAACTATCAGTAGGTTCTACAAAAAATTTGTTCCATACGAATCAGACTTACGACAAATTGTGTAGATGCCAATCGCTCGACCATTGTGCCAAAGCAAAACCTTCAAATTAAAGTGTCATGAAAACACCAACTAATGCGTCTGTTTACCGTTTTCCCAACTATTTTGATGCAGCTGAGCACAAGTGTTTTACATGGAGCGTCTGAATATCTGACCTCCGAAACCCAGTAGCTGGGTAACACGCACAGAAATCTTAATAATAAGGCAATAGAAGTCCCAAAGACGCGTGACCTTGTCACCGCGCATGTGACTCGTAGACCACAAGCGCGCGTGGAGCGTTCCTTGGCTATTAACGCTCAACGGAAAATTATCGATAACAATATGAGCATTACGAGCTTTGCACTGCACTATTCCTAAGCGAGAGTGAGCGCGCGATATCTTTCTCTGCTTTTCGCACACGTTACGCCACCTGAGATTATGCGTTTTTAGAAAATATTGCGTAATTCAAATTCAAATTCAAATTCTTTATTTCAGATAATTAAAAATCCATAGATGTGTTAGTATACTGCTTACGCTAGGGTTAGTACATAATATTAACAAATAAAATTATAACTAGCTTTATGGGAAGGACCATCAATTTATGGGAAACGTGCCCCGGTTGATAGTCATTCCCAAAAAGTGACTCATGAAAGGAGAGTTTAATCTCTCCGCCACAGTCGACAGAATGCTGTTGTTACTCGCCCGCACTCTGCTGACCAGCGAACAGAGTTTTTTGCGCATGATGGCGTGGAACCCATCTGTATGCGTCTTCGCAAACATCTCTGACGCACTACAGAAGCGGGGAAGTCTCAACAGCATTCTGAAGATATTATTGTATTGGATGCGCAAGACATCCAGCGCCTTCTTGGTATGCTTGACCCAGAGACTGCTCGTGTAGAAAGTCTGGCAATAGGCCTTAAACAACGTAATTTTGACTTCATCACTACAACGAGCAAATCTCCGGGCCAGCATGTTTCCTCGAACCGCCAGCGCCCTGCGCTCCCTATCAATGTCAACATTGTCTTTAAGGTCGTCGGTAAGAAAATGTCCCAGGTACTTGAACGCAGACACTCTTTTTATATTTTAACCGTACAGGTTTATTGTCTGCGCGTCATGGCACTTACCGGCGGCCTTGAAGACCATGTATTCCGTTTTTTTAACATTATATATCAGTCCGTGGGAGGCAGCATAAGTCTCACAGACGTTCAGCATCTCTCTGATCGATCGCACAGTCGGTCCGAGCAGCACCATGTCGTCCGCGTAGCTGATGTTATTAATACTAACACCGTCCACCCGGCAGCCAACACGCATGCTGCTCAGCTCGACTATGAGATCGTTTACGTATAGGCTAAAGAGTTTGGGAGACGTCAAACCCCCCTGTCTCACTCCACACTCCAGCCCATACGACTCAGAGAGAGCGTTTGCTCATTTGACCCGATTAGACTGGTTAGCATACCAATACCGAAAGATACTAATGATCTCCTTCGGTATACCCCTGCCTCCCAACTTTCCCCAGAGTACGTCATACGACACTAAGTCAAACGCCTTGGAGAGGTCGAGGAAGCAGGCGTACACCGGAGTATTGCGACCCGTGTAGTACTGGACAGTATGCTTTAGACTTAGAATAGCGCTTTCTGCAGACAATCCGGGCCTAAACCCGAACTGAGCGTCATGCAGGTCTAGGTATTCGTCCAATAGAGAGTCAAGCACACTATCCAGCACCTTGGCAATGATCGTCGCAAGAGATATTGGACGGTAGTTCCCCTTTTCCGAGATATCTCCCGTCCCACTCTTCACGATGGGCACCACAATTGTCTTCATTAACTCTGAAGGTAAGTAAGAATGACTAATGCACATCGCGAAGAGCATAGACAGAACCCTCGGTAAGTGAACTCCAGCATGTTTTAAATGCTCGATACTGAGCCCATCATGTCCGGGAGATTTGCCTCTGCTCATCTTCTTCAAAGCATTTTTAATTTGCTCAGCCGAAAATCGGGTTAATGGCGCCTTTCCCAACACTCCGGGCTCGGTATCGATGACGGCGGCCGAGGGTCCAAGAGGAGATTGCACTCTAAAATGTTCCATGAACATATTGGCAATATCTCCAGGTTGATTGTTCCCTCCGACGCTCACAGGGGGACCAGGCCTCAAATTAAGCTTCATGCTTTAATGTCATCGCTTAAAGTTTAATTTTGTTGTAATAATGCAAAATGCATGTGTAGGCGAAAGTGTGTATCTATTGTTTGTTTATGTGGTGGTAGCTGCGAACCGGCGACACGCGTCCCAGTATTAAAATACAGTAGATAGCATTTCTATTGCCTTATTATTAAGATTTCTGTGGTACGTCTTGTTAACGATATACAAATGAGAGCCAAGGGCTAATGTGATTTCTGAGGATTCGTTCGGTTGTTAATGTTTAGCTACGAATGGAACTGTGATTTTTTTTTAATACTGCCATTATATTGCCCGAAAAATTTAATGTAAAGCATGTCATAATAATGTACAAAATGTTGCAGGTTTAATGATGTAGAATATCGTCAGGAGTGACATAATGTATGATTCGATCACCCAAGCAATAACTCGGTAATCGAAAAATCAAAATTTTACAGGAGAAAAGATTTTTTGATTTTATCAAATATGTTTTAATTAGTGGGATTATTGAAGTCATTGATGTATTAAATGGAAGCAATTTTTTGGGGAATGTTCACTGTGTCATTGATATGAAATTCCTTTTATACAAACCCTAGTTATTTAAGAAAAAAAGAATACCTCAAATTCTATACATACATAAAATATCATGTGTGTCATGATAACTTTGTAAATATCATTAGGAAAAATCTAAAAAAAAAATGCTAAGGTGTATTCCGGTCTATAGATGCCAAATTTGAGATAACAGCATAAAGCCCATAATAACACATTACCGATTGGTTGGGGGGTCGAATTTATCTACCAAATGTATAATTTATCTACAAAATGTATAACTTATCTACCAAATGTATAATTTATTCACAAAATGTATAATTTAAACACGAAATGTATAATTTATCTACAAAATTCATATTTTATTTACACAGCATGTTTTGTAAGTATACATGCGTCACTCTACACATTCAGGATACGGTCTAGATTAGAAATTATAATTAAAGAATATATTTTAAAAACTGTTAAAGATCGCTAGATAAATATACTGTAGGTACATTCGAAATATTTTATACGTATTTTTTAAGTATTTATTTAATATGTAAAAGTATTGGAATGTCTGTATGTTGAAATGTCAAAAGTTTTGCAATTTGTTTTGTGAGATTAAAGTGTTATATGTACATTTAATGTATAGATCCATTTAGGTAAGTATGTTTTTTTTTTAGATACGGTTTTGAAAACACTGTAAGATTTATAACTTGTAAAAGAATGCAAACCATTCGACCAATAAGGTAACCTTATAATCTATTACCAATAAAAAAATAATAAGGTAATTAAGCGTCAATAGCCCAAGGCTGAGGTGTCAGCCTTGTGATTGAAAGGTCACGGATTCAAACCCTACTCATCACACTATTGCCGTGAATCCGTTCCAGACACAAGCAAATTTGTGTCATGCTCTGCCGCAGAGCCACCATATTAGAAGTCGATGAATTATATCTTAAAATGATATACGTGTGAGGAACATAATGTACGCACACGGTCATTACTGTACGTGCATTAGGTAATGATGAAATAGACATTGATTGTGGCTCTGCTACAGAGCATACTCTCTAGCAGAGCCATACGGAACTTAAACTCAGGAAAGACAAACGCGACTGTGTTTTGATAAAAACTGTTGTACAAACAGTTTTGATTGCGTACGTGTTGAAAAATATCATTATTATACAGCGGTTTTATTTATTTCACTTTTTTAAATTTTCATAGACAGCGCCTGGTTATTTTCTGTCAGCAATATGTTTTGCAGCCATTACTATATTTGTGACTAGCTTGTGCCAGCGGTTTCACCCGCGTGGGAAGTTTTTCCCGTGTAAATCCCGATCCCGTGGGAATTTCGCAAAATCCTTTCTTAGCGCAAATGCCTACGTCATAACATCCAACTTCATGCCAAATTTCAGCCCGATCCATCCAGTGGTTTGGGCTGTGCGTTGATAGATCACTATTTCAGTCAGTCAGTCACCTTTGAGTTACATATATTTAGATTAGGCGCACAACTATAAATATTATGATCGAAGAAAATAAAACCGATGTATAATAATGATATTTTTCAACACGTACGCAATAAACACTGTTCGTACAACAGTTTTTATCAAAACACAGTCGCGATTATCTTTCCTGAGTTTAAGTTCCGTGTGGCTCTGCTAGAGAGTATGCTCTGTAGCAAAGCCACAATCAATGTCTATTTTATCATTACCTAATGCACGTACTGCAATGACGGTATGCGTACATTATGTTCGTTACACGTACATCATTTTAAGATATAATTGATTGACTTCTAATATGGTGGCTATGCGGCAGAGCATGAAACGCATATTTAGCTTAGTTGGAGGGGTTAACAAGATTGCTAGTAGGTAACGTGAATTCAACAAATATGACTCTTTTTATTTTTCTTATGCTGTTATAATTTATTATGATGTAGAATAAAGAGTCTTTCTAAAATCAAAACTTATAAATGGTCTAAAATAATCCAAGCCTTTTCCCAATTGTGTCGAGATTAGCTTACAGTCTACACGAATGCAGTTGAGTACTAACTGCCTATCTTACCTCCGCAACCAGGTAACTCAATACCTCTTTGCAAGAATAGTGCCAAATTTTATGGCTTCTGAATATCCGTAGCGACTTTCAGGGTAGTCAGTTAGGAAACACCGGCCTCATCTAGTTAACATTTACTAAAATAATGACGTTTAAAAGTATTATTTAATAAACAATTTGCAAAATAAAGATCATTTATCATTTAAAAATGTATAAATGACAGTCAAGACCGACGGCTTAACGAGCTTTTCGAGGCACTGAAAAATCTTGCCGAATTTTGTAGGATTTATTTAATATTGTAGGATTTATTTAACATTGAAGGATTTATTTAACATTGTAGGATTTATTTAACCTTGTAGGATTTATTTAACATTGTAGGATTTATTTAACATTGTAGGATTTATTTAACATTGAAGGATTTATTTAACATTGTAGGTCGACTTGTGTGGGTGTTATTATTACAGAACTTTCCCTCTCATAGAGAGGAAGCCTGAGTCCCAGTAGTGGGAACTTTATAGGTAGATTATGATTATGTTAAAATTTCGTCTGTCTGTTCAGGTTTTTTGTACAATGTAATTTCTTGTTATGTTTTTTTTCTTATACATTAGCAATAAAACCTAACTCAAAATATGATCAAGAAACTTCTAAAATGACCTATATTTGTTCATACTGGTAAATTGTGTGTATTTTGTACCAAAGGTAATGTTTATTTTGCACATAGGTTATAAATAACACTTTCAGACGTCTTTTTTTTCGTAAATGTAAACTAGATGACGCCGGTGTTTCCTAACTGACTACTCTGAGAAGAAACACTGAAACAAACTCAGAGACCAACGTCTCTTTTAAAGTTCATACAATCTGTAGTGATCAAATCATATGAGAGCCATGTCGGTTAATGTCTGTGGCGCCCTTTAGAGGACAGAATTACACAGATTAGAGCAGGCTCGTCCAAACAGTGCAAGTATTTGTCAGTTATCACGTAGCTCAACTGATACCCTTAAGGAGCTCGAAAGATTTGACGAACAATACCAAAATATGGACACGGCTTATTATTTTTCTTTAAATAAACATAAATGAATCGAATTATATTTAATGTTGTATTTAATTCTTGAAGTAATACCAGCCTACGTTTTCAGGACCGTATTAGCTTTTTTAGGCAAAACTGGGCACATGTAAAATGTTCAACGGCCCGTTTGATTTATTGATTTACAATATTTAAATGTAACGAAGAGCAAACAATAGTTTTAATAACACAGTTGTGTTGTGATTGTAAATAATAATAAAATGTTTAGTATTGCATTTTGATTTTATTATTAATTATTAATAAAACTTTAAGACGATGTCGGTGTGGTTTTATTTTATCAATCAATCCGTTTATTTCAGGCAAACTTGGCCCATACAAATAAATTACATACTTTAACAATAACTATAAATAAACTAATACAAATTACTATTAAACATTGGATTTTATGAAATTTTGTTTTTTTTTGTCTCTTACACCTCTTTTCAGTGGTTTTACGTAATTTGCTCAAGACGCATACAACTACTCATTTTCTTAAAATCTCTGTATGTATCGTGTCCGTTACCAGTATGTAGCTAGTTGTTTCATAAATAATCTCTTCCTTGGCCACTGCTTACTACGGGTAGGACAGACACCATAAAATTGGAAAAACAAAGGACAGGGCATTGTTAACAAAAACGATTGTTAAAACACACACATTATTTTATTTCGTTATCCATGGCTCTAGAATAAATCTTCAAAAATCAAGAATTATTTCTCTGTTGTCGATTCTTCAAACGTAATCGCCGAAGCATAGCCTTATTTGGAACCTTTTTGTATTTCAGTTGCTCTGCTGGAACGGTCTGAAAAATGAAAAAATATATAATAAAATAATTTTACTTAACCCAACTATGTCTTTTTTTTTGTTTTTTCCTTGGGTGGGAAAATCATTGAATGACTGCTCTGGGTGGAGCGGAAAGTGTCAGTCTTCTACTGACTAAAAACCCACTCTGTTCCTTCAGCTGCCCTTAAGTTAAGGGGCCGCGGTATCTCGTTAGAACATTCCCGTAAAACCCAACTATGTTAGCGTCAGCTTCTAGTCTAACTAGACGCAGCTAAGTACTGTTTCAAACGCAGTAACAGCCTATCTGACGTCCAAAATCCAGTAATTCAGTAACACGATGCCAGAGTAGGTAGGTCAAATTTTCGATACCATTTTATATCAAAACGTTATTGAAACGATTGTCTAATACCTATTTATATCAAACTGAACCTATCCATCGGCAAAGTTTGCGTTCTTGATGAAAACAGTCGAATCGCCAAACTGTGTGATTTTAAGAATAAGATTGAGAGAAAAATTGGTAAGAGAGAATGGTTTTAAACAGGCAACACATTGGCTTGATTCAGACGATACTAGCATACCCTAAGTCCAGGTATTTTAAAAAGTCATGAACACATGTAGTTAGACAGACATGAAGCATAACATAATGCCCTAAAAAGTGTGTTCACCCTACTCAATTATAGTCTACTTTGAGACTATCATAAAACGATTTGAAAAACATTGATTTTTCATTTACATATACATAACTAAGAACAGAAAATATCCAGTACTACTTACAAGCATTTTAGGGTTCCGTAGTCGAATGGCAAAAACTAGTGTTGACGGTAGTTGAGATCTCAGAACAATGTAACAGACTCTGTTACATTGTTCTGAGATCTCAACTACCGTTTAATAAATAGCAATAGGATAATCGCTAATTGCAAGACTCTTGCGAGACTCTCGTTTGGGCAACACTAGCAAAAACGGAATCCTTATAGTTTCGTCATGTCTGTCTGTCTGTCCGTCCGTCCGTATGTCACAGCCATTTTATTCCGAAACTATTAAGACTACACATGTGAAACTAGGTAAGTAGATGTGTTCTGTTAATCGCTTTTCAATTTTTATTAAAAATTAATTAAACATATAAAATTAAGGAGGGCTCCCCATACATAGAACTGAAACTACTAATCTTAGAACAATAACGCATAGGACCCTAGTACGAGTGCAAAAAGTGAGGCAACTAAAACTTAGCCATTGTGGCTAACTTTTCTCGGCGAGCCGTCAGTACTCAAGGTCACATTCTGCCGAACAGAGCTCTCAAGTAAATAATTTAAAACGACCGTTTATAGCGTAAAGGGATGTCATAGTCCCTCAGGAAAACAAAAAACGTGTAATCAAATTACTTTTCACAAGTAAATACTTAAATTTTATACATTATTCTTACGTAAATTGATCATCAAACAAAAATTCTAATAACCTAACTTATTACAACTGAATGTTGCTATCTGTGAGGAAAAAAATATCCATATTGCTTTCTCTTGTGTTTATTTTTGTTTTAAAAATATAGTTTTGGTGGCGATTATGTGTGCATCAAACTAAACTATATTTATTTACCGCTACTACCTACAGTATTTTAAAACTAAAAGTTAGTGTTAGTTCGAAGAGTGGCATAATAAAGATTACAATTTTATTGATTACGATTTATTTCATTTAAGTAATGTTCTCAATCATATTTTTCTATTTCATAAATACAACACATACTTTTAATTGATATCCAACGAGATCTTTCAAACAATTAATACATATCTATAATATTATTATAACACATCAAACATTCTAAACGTTTATCTTCCGTAAAAATATGTCATATAAGTCATATTACATGAAAAAACATCATCTTATCCAGTTTCATAACATAAAATACATGATTTGATCCAGCTATATTTGTGTGCGTTTGAGGAACGTAGACACATTCGGCTCACGCACACAAAGAAAATAAAGTGGACAAACAAAATCGCTCGTGTTTTGTTCTAGAAACGGATTTTATGCGCCATTATTCTAAACTAAAAATATATTTTTTCATCAAATTACCTATACATGTGCGGTGTGAGGTATCTTTAAAAATGACATTGAGGTTTTTAAAACCTTTTTTTCTTAAAGTCAATCGTTGAAAAGATAAACCTCCCAAAGTGGTAAAATGTGTCCCCCCCTCTAATTTCTATAATAATAAAGTGAAAAATCTAAAAAACAATATGCTGTTGATCTTAATAAAAAACTTTCAACGAAAATTGGTTTGAATGAGATCGGGTCAACAGTTTTTGAAATATAGCACATTTTCTAAAACCGCAAATCTATGTAATTCATACAAACACTATGAAAAACAAAGTTATTTTGTGTAGTTATTACGGAACCCTCCGTGGGCGAGCCTGACTCGCACTTGGCCAATTTGTTTACTTGCCTTAGTAGTTCGATATAGATACTCAATCAGACTAAATTAAGGCGGTAACAAACTGCCCTGTTCATGTTTGTACCAGAAAGGCTGCGGTCTAACAAGAATGGCGCCGTGTAATAGAACTTGTCACTCAGTTTCTCATTGAAATAATGATGTTTATTTTGCAAATAGGTTATAAATAACACTTTCACACGTTATTTTTTTCGTATATGTAAACTAAATGAGGCCAGTGTTTCCTAACTGACTACTCTGAGAAAAACACTGAAACAAATTCAGAGGTCAACGTCTCTGAGTGATCAAATCATATGAGAGCCATGTAGGTTTATGTCCGTGGCGCCTTTTAGAGGATAGAATCACACAGATTTGAGCAGGCCCATCCAAACAGTGCAAACATTTGTCAGTTAGAGCAGGCCCATCCAAACAGTGACTAAAATTATGACAATAAAAGAATCCTATTCCGATCGATATTAGATACAGAATGAATAATTAATATCCCATGAAAAACATAAATGTGAAATGAGAGCCAAGTTCAATATTATCATAAATGCCTTGGTTGTTGACTTCAACGACAAAAGAAGTGAAATCTAAATGGGTGCCAAGTTCAATGGTCAGTCCTGAAATTTATTTATAACAACATAAAATATCATTTATTCTTATAACTTAGGAGAATATATTGTAGCCTAAGGTCTGACCTGGTTAGTTCTTATATACGAATTATTATGTTCGATGGTTAGTTTCTACCAGCAAGCCAAATTTTCGGAATAATAAAATAAGAACCGATAAGTAACAGGTTTAGAACTTGCAAAGGCTATAATATAATTCGTATATGAAAACTAGCCAAGCCAGACCTTAGGCTACAACATATTCTCCTAAGTTATAAGAATAAATGATATTTTATGTTGTTATAAATAAATTTCAGGACTGACCATTGAACTTGGCATCCATTTAGATTTCACTTATTTTGTCGTTGAAGTCAACAACCAAGGCATTTATGATAATATTGAACTTGGCTCTCATTTCACATTTATGTTTTTCATGGGATATCATTACTTTTGGTACATAAATTAGTAGTAGGTACTTACTTATAACAAAATTAATACTAAATGGTTTTTTGTTAAACTACTGTATTTTCCTACGTTTACGGGGTATAATTGTCCTTTTTGTGTTATTTTCTATATTATCTTGTACCTTTGAAATGTTCGAATGAATTGCCCATTCGTATCCGGAATTATTTTTACGCGTTTTGCCTCCATGGTGTAGTGACCCTCTAACATAATAGGTGGCGCTAGTGGTTGTAGAATACGGTTAGTTACGCGTAATAAATACGAAAATTTACTATATTCTTATCTATAAGTACAAAAACGGAAATATTTGGATTAAAAAAAAATTAAGGGTGGTATTTAACTCGTTATATATTCACGTAAAGATCTTAAAATCCACATATAGAGATTTACAGGCACTAATTATAAGTTAAGTGAAAATCATAATAAAATGATAAAAAATTACCAGTTTCTGATTTTTTCCTTTGTATTCACCTAATTACCTATCTTCATGCCAAATTTGAACTTTCTAGGTCATCTGGAACTGGGTTATAGTTTTGACCTAGTCAGTTATAAAAATGACGATTTTTGGACGTTAATATCTAAATAACCGTTTGAGATATGTTTAACAAAAATTTGACAAGTTTAGGTGAAATAGTTTTTGAGTTATGAGGGGCTCAAAAATGGCTCCAAATGGTTCGTGTAATATTACACACGGTGAGCTGCGCGCCAGTTCTTGGCTTGACACGCTCCCGCGTGTCTAAATTTTATAATTATTTCGTAAAAGACACATCCGGTAAACAGGGGATCGAGTGACGAGCGGCGCCAGCGTTGTCAGCGGTTTCGGTTCCACGTATAAGGCTGTTGCTACATGCTCTATCGAGGTCGGTACATGCTTGCACTTTACTTAATAGTGTATACTATAACACCTCCACCGCCAGATCAGCAACTATTTCTGAAGTTTGAACTGAGGAAATATTGCTGGCTGTGTCTTCGTTGCTCCAGATTGTCCAGGCTCCGCATATGTGTTATCTTCTGTAGATTTCCTTTTGTCTTCTCGCTTGAACATCTTGTATCGTTTCAAAACCATGAATGTAGCAAGTGCCAGTATACTGAATAGCATGATGTAAAACGGGATCATTGTATGATAAAGGTATGCTGGTTGTACAGGTTGTAGTTGTAGCGGATGCTGCGTCATCACTTTATATTGGGCATCATGCAGTCTTCTAAGATCAATCGAATTCAGTTTGACTTGTGTTGCTCCCGGCTGGATATTGGTGTGGTAGTTATCCAGGTGCGTTATTTTCACTGGTTGGCCCTCCACATGATCGTTGAGATTGGTGATTGTGAATTCAGGAGTGTCCAGGTAGCAGTCACAGGAATAGTTGCAAGACAGCTGCCGTTTAGTATGTTGTAATCTTCTCGACCGCATGAGGTGTGTATTCTTGTTACGTTAGGAAATTATATAATGTAATGCTTCTCGTCCAATTCTTCCATGGCTACTCTTGTTAAAGATATTGTCGTGATTTCGCAGGTCTTGTCGAGAGTTTGATTCATGATTAGATTCTGGATACAATCGGGATGTTGCCGCAGCTGATGATTCATCTTATCTCCGCAGATGTACCATGTGTTGTACTTCGGGCATTCAGCCTCTATGTACACATAACCTTTCCTGCTCATTGCAATCAATGGATAAGTAGGGATGAGGGTCTGTCTAAACTTATTGGGGGCTACTGACAACTTGTAAAGATCGTAATTTTCTATGGCAAATATAATTACTATCTGATTGCCAAAATAATAAAAGCCTAGTTTTATTATATCGTAATACTGCCTAAGCTCTAAGTCTAATATCTTATCCCTGCCATAGAGTTTAACTAACTTCTCAATCATATGGCGTAGAACTTCGATGCTAATCATAGAATGATGCGAACTAGAACTATGGATAAAAGCTAAGATGTTCTCAATTCTTATTAGTTCATTTAAGATCTCATCTAGATTTTCGGTTAGTATAGTTAATTGCTGACCAAATTGTGCATATCTAATGATGTTAGTGTCCTTATAGAAGTCTTTGTCTAATATTAATTGTAATGTTTCATTTATCTTACCTTGATTTGAGACCAATTTCGTGATTATTTCAGAATGCTGGACCATCCACTCTTTCCTGATACTAATATGATTATTTAACTCTTTGGTAATTTCAAGGTTATTATCCTGTAGAATTTTGATAGTATTATCATATTTAACTGCATCTGAATAATCTAAATTCCCTGTAACGCTTTTAATTATATATCCTAAACCATCAATGAGACCTCGCTTTACACGGCCGGGTTTAAGAGTATCTAAATGGTGTATGATACTAAGCATTTCGTCAGTAAGATAATTTAATTGTACTTCGTATAACATGTATGTATTGTTATTTAAGTTTTGCCTATAATTATCTAGTTGGTCTCGCAATACTCTAATCTTTTTTTCGATATCTTTTATCTGGATATATTGTAAGAAAGCATGATGATGGGTTATGACTTATGAGTTTTGTTGCGCCAAGCCGAAAAGGGAGTACTCCTGGACCATCGCCGAGGCTCCCAAGTGTTATCTGCTGGTTTACATCCTGGGCCGCTATCAAATGAGAAGTCAGGACCAGTAGCGCCCTGTAACAATTGAGCATTTTTGGGTACTCTTTTTAATCGACTCTTAGCTACAGGACCACGTTTTTTAGAGGTGTAAATATGGATGGGTAAGTCAGCTAACACGGTGTCTTGGGTGTATCTGGGAGCCGTCTTCTGGCGACTAGCTAAAGGATTTTTAACAAAATCGCGTTGCTGGGTTTGATATTCAACTTCAGGCTCGCGAGACTTATTACGGTTTTGTATAATATTAGTACGATCTGCCAAAGAAGACTCGTTTATTGCGTCATAGACTAATTTCATTCTATCCCTATGATTTTGTGTGTATTGCTGCATAAGATGGTTACTTAAATCTACTTCAAATGGGTCTCTCGGATCAAAGTGCCCAGTAACGATGTCAATCGGTCGACATTTCGTGAAACTATGGATTGCACTATTGTACGCCAAAATGCCATAGGGGACAAGATTTACTATGTCTTCCCGTTTATGAGTTAACTTTAAAATACGTAGGTGTTCCAACAAGCTTGAATGGAAGCGTTCCACAATTCCGTTGTCGTTTGGAGCATGGGGCAGTGTTTTATGATATGTTCTTCTTCTTCTTCTTCTGTAGTTTGGTTTCCGCACTTAGTCTCTGCACGAGACCATTGTGCGTGAGCCATGTCGGCCGTCACTCCATCCAGCCAACCTCCCTCCAGAAGCAGATCAGGTCTTTCGGTCTATTCAGGATATCTGTAAGGGAATTTAATGACCCGAGGGTTCGTTTCCGTATTTCGGTGATTTCCGTGCACTCTAGGAGCACATGTCCTACCGTTTCCTCCGTCCCCATACATGCCCTGCACAGGGGACTGTCCGTTATACCTATTGTGTGATAGTGTTTGTTCAGTGAGCAGTGCCCGGTGATGGTCCCCGCCACCATTCGCAGGCTTCTTCTGTCCAGGTGTAGGAGGCGCCTGGTTAGTTTATTATCTAAGTTTGGCATCGCCTCTTTAGACTGCCTGCAGCCTGGTGCCGAGGACCACCATTTTCGGGCTTGGTCGTGTGTGTGTTCTTTAAGCCATGTGCGCAGCTGGGTGAAGGGGAGCGGCACGATGGGCTCGGGTCCGAAAACCATCGCGCCGGACCCCCTCCTGGCCAGTTCGTCCGCCGCATCATTGCCGAGTGATCCGCTGTGCCCCTTTATCCATTGCAGTGTCACAGTATTGCGGTTCTCGACCGCTGAGCGTTGCAGCGCATTGTGACATTCTAGTATGAGCTTGGACGTGATATAATTTTTCTCTAGGGATTGAAGTACTGAGGCACTGTCGGAAAGTATGCGGATGTGACTATCCGTGACTTTCCTGGCTTCTATGGCATGGATCGCCTGAATAATGCCCACACATTCCGCCTGGTAGACGGTGTTGAGCTTCCCCAGCGGTCTGGATATATTTATGTTGAGATCGTTGGAGAAAACTCCAACTCCAGTTCCAGTGTTTGTCTTTGAGCCGTCAGTGTAAATCCTGAGCTCCTCAGGCCCTGAGTAGTCCTCGGGCTCCGGCATGAGCTGTATTTGGTAGTTTTTTTGGAAGTGGTGCGTCTTTGCAGTCTTATCATATGGTGCAGTCATCAGGGGTTGTCGTTTGACTGAATCCTCCATGATGCGTGTGTGTTTGATCCTGGAGTCTCGCAAGAGTGCCCCGGATATAGCAAGTCTGAAGGTTGCCAGGGCAGCCTCTTCTCGTACTATAAGGTGCAGTGGTGGTAGGCCCAGCATGGCCTGTAGAGCGGCAGTGGGTGCAGTTCTCATGCTGCTAGTGATCGCCACACATGCAAGTCGTTGCAGCTTCTCAAGATCCTTTTGTGCCGTGCTTAAGTCTGTTCTGGGCCACCAGACTAGGGAGCCGTACGTAATAATTGGTCTTATAACAGTCGTGTATAGCCAGTGGGTTGTTTTGGGGCTGATACCCCAGTTTCTGCCCAGCATGCGTTTGCACTGCCACATGCAGATACTGGCTTTTTTGGTGATGTGCTCAGCGTGTTTTGCCCAATTCAGTTGTTTGTCCAGGAAGATGCCCAAGTATTTGGTTTCAGCCGAAAGGCTTAGAGTGGTGCCAAAGAATTTTGGCAGTGTCAGCTCCGCCAGCTTCCTCTTTTTGGTGAAAAGTATGAGCTCAGTTTTTGTAGGATTCACTGAGAGTTGATACTCTCGGCACCAGTCCTCTACTATTTTTAGGGCTTGGCGCTTGAGGTTGCATATGGTATTCTCATGGCTTCCATTTATTATTATGGTTATATCATCGGCGTAGCCAACAGTAAAGTATCCTTTATCGTTGAGTCTCCTGATGAGGTTGTCTGCGACCAGGTTCCATAACAGTGGTGAGAGGACGCCCCCTTGGGGACAGCCTTTCGCCACGATGGCCCTCGTTGTGCTGTTTATTGTGACTCTTACTGCTCTCTGCTTGAGCATGTTGGTGATCCAGTCACTCAGGGTTTGGTCTACACCGTGCCTGCTGAGTGCTGTACTCATACTCTGGAACGTGGTCTTGTCAAAAGCACCTTCGATATCTATGAAAACAGCCATCGAGGAGCATTTGTGGTGTATTGCGGATTCAATTTTAGATATTACGCTGTGTAGGGCAGATTCTGTTGATTTCCCCGTTGAGTAGGCGTGCTGTTGTCCGTGAAGCGGATTCTTATGGAGAGGTCCATCTCGGATGTGTCTATCGCAGAGCCTCTCTAGGGTTTTCAGTAGGAAGGATGTGAGACTTATCGGTCTGTATGCTTTGGGTTGTGTGTAGTCAGTTTTGCCTGGTTTGGGTATGAAGATGACCTTCACCTCCCGCCACATTAGTGGGACGTATCTGAGTGCTATGCAGGCTTGGTAGATTTCCAGCAGCCAGGGTGTCAGGATGTGTTCACCCCATTGCAAAAGGGCCGGGAAAATGCCATCTAGTCCTGCAGATTTGTATGGCTGGAATGTTTTAATGGCCCATGTTATACGGTCCTCAGTGATTATGTCGCGGGCTCTAGACCAGTCTGTAGTACTTGGTGTCTGTCTAGATTCGTTTTCCCACGTGCTGTCCTCGGAAAGGTGGCAGTCCGGGAAGTGCGTCTCTAGAAGGACCTTACTGGTTTCTTGGTCTGTTTGTGTGTAGGAGTTGTCAGGTTTTTTAAGGGCGCCGAGAGTACGGTCCTGATCAGTTGATAGGATTTTCTTTACTCGTGCGGCTTCGCTGTTAGATTCTATGGATTCACAGAAATTCTGCCAAGCGGTATTCTTGGCCATTCTGATTTGTTTCTTGAACTTGTATTGGGTTTCTTTGTATAGCTCCCAGTCTTCCGGGAGTCTGGTGTTCTTTGCTCTGTTGAATTGTTTTCGTAGCGTGTTTCTGAGCCTACCAAGTTCAGCATTCCACCATGGGTTTCCCTTACTCCTGGTGTTAGGTGTTCTTGGTTTGCAGCTCACGTGGTAAGCCTCCGTTATGTCGTTTGTTAATTTTGTCACGATTTCTTCAAGCTGTGTGGGATCAGTCAAGGGTGTCGAGTGTAACTGTCGTCTAGCCAACAAAGAAGCTAGGTGGTGTTTGTATTCTGTGACGTTTGTGCGGCGCGGATTGCGCCTCGGTGTGGGTTTTTTTATCATGGTTGCTAAGGTAAAGCGGATTCTCCTATGATCGGAACAGGAGGGTTCATCACATACGCGCCAATTAGAGATAAGTTTGGTCGCGTTTTCGGTAGCTAGGGTTAGGTCTATGATTGTTTGACCTCTGGCTGTAACCCAAGTGGGCTCTGAGCCTCGGTTCACAATGTTAAGGTTAGTCGAGAATAGGTATGTGGATAGCGTCTCACCTCTGGCGTTGTCAATCGGTCGACATTTCGTGAAACTATGGATTGCACTATTGTACGCCAAAATGCCATAGGGGACAAGATTTACTATGTCTTCCCGTTTATGAGTTAACTTTAAAATACGTAGGTGTTCCAACAAGGTTGAATGGAAGCGTTCCACAATTCCGTTGTCATTTGGAGCATGGGGCAGTGTTTTATGATATGTTATTTTATGCATATTAATAAATTCACTTAACAGCTGGTTGGTGAATTCTGTTCCATTATCTGATACGATGGTAAGGGGCAAACTATGGTGCGTGCAGAATTTTAACACAATATATATATTTTTACAATACTAATATAATTTACAATACTAACGGCTGTACCATCTCGTATGTGATAGGCTTGTGCGTACTTGGAGAACACATCCACGATAGTTAAGTATTTCTCTGTCTGGATTGTTAGCAAGTCTATATGGACAATTTCAAATGGCTTGCTGGCTGGGGGTACTATTTTAAATTGTTGGTTTATCGGATGTCGATCATACTTTGCCTGGCCACATACAGTGCAATTGTTAATGAATTTCATGATCTCGTCTCTCATTTTTGGCCAATAATAACGCTGAGAGAGAGCTAGGTAGCATTCATTTATTCCACGATGGTTGGTTTTTCCATCGTGGTAGTGTTTTATTATTTCTTGTTACCTCAAATACTCCTTAACATTTTCGACTTCTCTTTTAGCTAAAACTAAATTCATTGAAGAGCTTTTAAACTTATCCTGGATAATGGGTATTATCTCGTACATAGCCAATGGGGGGGATCAATGCTGTTTTGACTTTAGGGTTAACGTATTCCTTTATAACGTTTATAATATCGGTTTCCAGATTTGAGCTGGAAACTTGCACACTTGTTCTTGTATGTGTTTCAAAAGGCTTAGATGCTGTGGGGTGTTTTTTTATATCATAGTAATATGAATTTGTCTATAGAATTTATTTAATGGTTCATCGACTATCGGGATTTCAAGAATTGGATTTTCCTGGCTGGTGTGAGCAGAAACCGTGTTTGAATTACTTCTAGAAGGTGGACGCTCAGATGCGTTAGCTACCATAGAACTCGTTTCTTCGTTATTAATTTGATTGCGGGAAAGGGCATCAGCGTTTGTGTTACTGGAGCCCTTTTTATAAATTACCGTAAAATCGTATTCCGATAATTTGAGCTTCCATCTGGTTAATCTAGAGTTAGGCTCTTTTAAGCTCATAACCCACTGGAGTGGCTTATGATCTGTGATGATCTTAAACTTTCTACCGAACAAGTACGGCCGAAAATATTTTGTTGCCCAAACTATAGCAAGGAGTTCTTTCTCGATAGTACTGCAATTTATCTCGCACTCGTTTAGTGTACGAGATGCGTAACATACGGGTTTATCTGCACCTATTGACCCTTGTGATAAAATTGCACCTAGCGTGAAGTTAGAGGCATCGGTTGTCAAAATGAAGTCCTTTCTGAAATTGGGGTATTGTAGGATTGGATCGTTAATTACAGCTTAGCTTTACATTTTTCGAAACTTTCGGTATAATCAGAGTTTATTACAACCTTTCTTCCCTTTTTTAAGCATTGTGTGAGTGGTTTTGTGACTCGTGCAAAGTCCGGTATGAATTTACGGTAATAACCAACCAACCCAAGGAATCGTTTGATTTCTTTAGGGGTAATTGGAATCGGGTAATTTTGAATTGCAATAATTTTGTCTGGATTGGGTTTTATCCCAGCCTTTGTTATAACATGTCCAAAGTACGAAGTTTCCAGTTTAAGAAATTCAGACTTATCTAACTGTATTTTAAAATTGGAGTCTCGTAATTTTTGGAATACATTCTCGAGGTTGGGCATATGCTCTTGGAGTGATGTGCTAAATACAACGATATCATCCAAATATACTAAGCAGATGGTGTTCTGGAGGTCTTTGAGGACATTTTTCATAACACGCTAAAAGGTAGAAGGGGAATTTTTAACCCCATAGGCATGCGCAGAAACTCGTAATGACCGTTTTCTACGTTAAAGGCTGTTTTAGGGATGTCAGCAGGGTCCATTTCCACTTGGTAGAACCCGCTTGCCAGATCTAAAGTGGTGAAATACTTGGTCACGCCAACAATAATTCAGTCCTGAAAGGTATCAGAACCAACCTTCGATACGGTGGACGTGTTAATTAAAGTGAAGTGGCAGTGGCAAAGGTCGAGGCGGAGAAGAGAGGAAGAGAAGGGACATGCAGCACTTACCAGGGGCAGGCCAGCGGGATCCAATCTCCTTCGACCAGCACACAGCAGAGTATCACTACGCGGGTCGCGCGACCAATATTTGAATATACTTTTTCTTCTTATTACACTGGGTAATCAAACACAAGGATGCGTTTGGTGGAGCGGGAATGTATTGAAAACTGCAGAGAAAGGCTCGAGAAGATCCTCGTCTCTTCGCGGGGTCAGACGAAAGAGCTCGTCATGCGGTGCGGGGGTGATTCGAGAGATCCGTTACACAAGTGCTTTCATGTGCAATTTCTTCGTCGAACTGACAGCTGTCAGTCCTTGTTCTCTCGTTCTCATGTTCACCTTTTGAATGATGCTAAAGCGCTGCATGTACAGGAGGGAAAAGGAGCGGGAAATACAAACTGCCTCATAGTATAAGAGTAAATCTATATAATCAGTGTTGGCGTTACCAATACTGACAGTTCCCCAACTTGTCTAACACATCATTGATGGGATGGGATGGAGGGATGGGGTATTTGTCGTCATATGTTTTTTCATTTAGTCTCCTGAAGTCGACAACTAAACGCCACTTAGTTTTTCCGGAAGCATCAGCTTTCTTTGGGACTACCCAAATAGGTGAGCTCCAGGCGGACTCTGACGGGCGAATGATTCCCTGACTTAGCATTTTGCCTATCTGGTCTTTAACTTCCTGTCTATGTATATAAGGGTAGCGGTAACTCTTTGAATAAACCGGGACTTCATCCGTTGTTCGAATTCGGTGTTTGATTTTATTTGTGAATGTTAACGCTTCTCCTTCTATGTAAAAGATGTATATTTTGTTGTATGTAATTTGCCACATAAAGTCTCTAAGTGAATAAATAAATAAATGCGTTCTTCTTTATTAAGCTTTATTGCATCTCCATCCTGTAAATTAATAGGTACCCTAAGTATCTTCTTTGAATTAGCCGGTATAACACTTTCATACAAATTATCATTTCGTGAATTGTACATATTAATTTTATTGACAGAATTACGAGTAATAAGTTGTCTATCCTTAAGGTCAATTTTTGCCTCCCATTTTTCTAGTAAATCAAGTCCTATAAGCCCATCAAAATAATTGTCGAACTTATAAATGAACAATATTTAATATCTTCGGACTCCTGGAATTCATTAAATGTAGGAATCGTTAGGGAATAATTATTTCTGGTCGTAGCATGTACGTTTGTAATCTCAAAGGGATCAATATTTAAGGGAAAGTTATTGTAGAATGTATCCACAGCTTCTGGGCTAATGAATGACTGATTTGCACCCGTGTCAATTAGAAATTTTAAAGGTGGTTGCGAAATTTGAACAAATGGAAGCTGCCTTTGCGTCTGAAAATTAATTTCTATTTTAATTTGTCTGATCTCCCGTTCTTCTGAAAATCCTGTTCACCAACGGAACTCGTACTGGCACCAGCGGAACTACTACTGGCACTAGCAGAACTAGTACTGGGCTGAGGATCGTCTGCTACTGGTGGCGAGTAATCTAAAGCTAAGTTATCGTAGTAGGGGCCGTTACCCGAGTAATAATCGGTTTCTATATTATAGTACTCGGTATTATCCGCATAGCAGTTATAATGGGGTTCGCAATAATAAACCGGGTAATAAAACTGATCACCGTAGTCAGCGCACACATTCATGTTCATCTCCTTAGTCTTAAAGTAATTTGATGGAGGCGGGTTACCACTTCTACGCCAATCGTGACCTGATGGTTGACCGAAAGAGGGCTTTTCCCTAACTACATATGGGCTAACGCCGCTCATAGGCTTAGGGGCAGTATTTTGTCGTACTTGTCTTGGTGGCAACTGGAAATTATGGTTAGGTCTATTATAGTACGGCGGCGGTGCCGCGCGGTACATTTGCTGTGTGTACGACATTGGCGCTTGGAACATCGGTTGAGTATTAAACACAGGCATCCTCATCAAATTCATCTGCTGAGGCTGAAATTTGGTAGCAGGGTCGCTTCGATTTTGCAAATATAGAACGTTCAATAAAAATCTTCCTGCACGAATTCGAGCGCTTTTTCAACACTATCAGGATGCATGCAACGTATGCGAGAGCCTAAGGGCTCTTTTAAACCACGAACAAAAGCTTGCATAGTTAACTTCCAATAAAGGGTACGCTTGGCTTCTACAGTTGTCTTAACGTTTTCATGCAGGGTGACATATGTCATGATAGTGCTAAATAAATTAACGCAATGGTCATAAAATTCTTGCGGTGAATTGTTCCCCTGAGTTGCATACGGTCATTCTAAAGAGTGGTCTCATCTCTCTGGTCTGCAAAGTTGTTAATTAACAATTTTTTTATACTATCCCAATCCTCAGGTACGCCGTTCGAGTTAATAGTACGAGCGGCTGGTCCAGTTATTTTGTTCAAAATACCGTTTATTAAGCAAAGTCTAGTTAAAGCATCATTAGGGTTTGCTTCGATATACTCTGTGACAATTTGGTCACAAAGGTGTATAAACCTCGGTAAAATATGCGAATTGCCATCGAAATTTGGCACTAAACGTAGAGTTTTATAAATCAAGTAAGCGCTACTCATTGTGGTGGGTTCAGGAGTCTCTGACCTCAATGAATCTTCCAAAGTATTAGCCGTGGTATCTAAATGTAAACTAATATCTCTATTTAAATCAATATTTAGCCTACGTGCTTATCTTGAGGGCTCTGGCCCTTTAGGGGTGGATTGCTTAGGGTGAAAAATGATTACGACTTAATAAACTAACTATAAGGAAAAGAGGATTTGAAAGCAACTCACAGAAACGATTTTCAGTGTACTTACATTAACTGCATTTCGGTACCTCTGGGATCGATGTCTGGATTTCTTCTCCGCGCAGGACGACAGGTTCTTCTTACAAGATACTCGGCGAACGCGTTCGCTCGCGACGGCGGTAGCGAATTTAGCGAGACGGTTTCGATATTAGAATAGCCTATCTAGCTAGCTCGAGACGCCTCGAGTATCCTACCGACTGCGCCAAATATAAACGTCGCTGTCGGAGGACCCAAAAAAAAACCAAAATGATTTTAAACTAACTTTAATCAGAGTAAAATTACAAGGTAAAAGTTATAACTAAAATTATGACAATAAAAGAATCCTATTCTGATCGATATTAGATACAGAATGAATAATTAATATTTTATAATTATTTTGTAAAAGACACATCCGGTAAACAGGGGCATCGAGTGACGAGCGGCGCCAGCGTTGTCAGCGGTTTCGGTTTCACGTGTAAGGCTGTTGCTACATGCTCTATCGAGGTCAGTGCATGCTTGCACTTTACTTAATAGTGTATAGGTACTATAACACTGGTTAGAACCCCACCCAACACACTATTCCTCTACACCAGACACATGCATATTTAGCTTAGTTGGACGGGTTAACAAGATTGCTAGTAATGTTAATTCTACCCACTTTGCTAGTAATCTTAACAAATATATATCGACCCCCCCCCCCAAGTAATAACTCGGTAATGTGCTATTATGGGTTTTATGCTGTTATGTCAAATTCGGCATCTATGGACTAGAATACACCTTAGTAATTTTCAAATTTATCCTAATGATATTTACAAACATATTGCGACACACGTGTTTATTGTTGGGAATTTAGACAGAAATATATATCGGCACATAACCTGTAATAGAACTTTACGAATAAAAATAAATTATATTTTATTTTGGTAAGTTGCTTTTACCGGGTTATTGGCGTAAATAATTTTCATGAAGTTTTTGGTAAACGTGAGTAATATATGTATTCCGTAATACACAATAACAATGTTATTTAAGATTGGTATTGGCTCATTAATGTACGTTCAATGATTATGTTATTTATCAATACCGTCTCTAAAATTACTGGATATTACCACAATAACTCCGTAAAAGCACGTTATGTATCAGCCCTACGATAAAAAGTTAACACCGTAAAAGTCCATAATATAATGTTACGAAATATTTTATGTGATAAAATTACTGCAATAACCCCGTAAGTACTATTACTGTAATATTATATGTATTTTTTTTTGTATTATTTATTTTCATAAATTACCAGGTTTTTAATAAAAGGAATTTCATTTTAACGTCACAGTCATATTCCGCGTAAAAATAGCTTTCATTCAATATACCAATGACTTCAAAGTCCTACTCGTTGAAAAGATATTTGATAAAATCAGTAAATCTTTTCTCCTATAAAATTTTGATTTTTCGATTACCGAGTTATTGCTTGGGAGGGTCGATATATATACATCTATACTATTATACTAATATTATAAAGCTGAAGAGTTTGTTTGTTTGTTTGCTTGAACGGGCTAATCTCAGGAACTACGGTTCTGATTTGAAAAATTCTTTCAGTGTTATATAGCCCATTTATCGAGGAAGGCTATAGGCTATATATCATCACGTTAAGACCAATAGGAGCACTAATGAAGAATGTTTCAAAATCGGGGGAATTTTTTTCCACGCGGTCGAAGTCGCGGGCGGAAGCTAGTATATAATAATGTCACCATACTTAACCTAATAGTGATGGATTCATTCAATCGAGTAATAAATGAACGATTTTACTATAAATAAATTTATTTTTACTAAAAATATTCATATTTAATCAGACATGGTAAAAGCCATCCTTTTTTTTACTACGGATGATCCTACTCTTGACTTCGGTCTCGCCTGATGGTAAGCGATAGATGAGGTCTACGATGCGTCGAGCGAGCCTAGATGATGCTATTTACCTATTTACTCTTGCTTTAAAGGCTGAAAGGACTTCTGAAAATTATTTCACATGATGAATATTTTAATAAATATTACGTGGATATACTATTAAAAAGACTGCCCCTTACCACTGCGACCGAAAACTCATTAAATTGGAATGGGTACATGTATTGAAAAAAAAACATGATTTATTTCGTTTAATTTCAAAATAACATTTACCTAAATTTTCGTTAATTTACACAATATTATTTAATAAATTTGTTTTTTTTTTCTGAATCTATTAATTTCGATCGATTAATAGTAATATTTTTAAGCTATAGAAAAAGGGAATTATGTCGACTATGAAAATCATAAATAACATAAATAAATAAATAACATTAATTTTTTTATAAAAAAAAAGTCTCAAATCAAAAATACATTCCACAAAAAATGTGTAAGATCCTACTTACTTAAATGAGATTTCGAACATTTTTATTCACTTTGAATAAAGGAATATACACTTAAATAAAAACCCTAAACTACATAATCATATACATCTAAAAATAAACTAAAATATGGCGTCCAGAAATTCGTGCGCATCGCTGTCCACTGGTAATGTGCCCAAAAGACTGGCGGCATTGCCACGCTGTATGGCAATGTTTAACCGCTGTACAAGGTAAAGGCCAGCCTTTGGGTCACGCGAAGTGTCAACTAGGCGTTTGGAAAGATCTTTAAATAATCTGTGAGCACTCGGACCCCATGACCCCAAGGTTTCAACCCCAAACGGCTCGAAAATATAACTACCAACAAGGTTATTATATTTCCGCTGCTTGAGGTTTTCAGCAGCCGCAGTGGCAGCGCCAGCACAGCAAGACGAGCTAGGAAGATGGGATGGCGCAAGAGTATCGACACAAGTTGCGCCCCACACTAAAGGCCTACCCATCTTCCAAGGAAATAAAGACATGCCGTCCGGTCTTTTGCCATCGTCGCGTGCCAGGCCATTGGGTTCTAATACAGCTGGAACGCCGACAGTGACAAGAGCTCGTCGGATAACGTCGTTAATATTCACGTGCCGTGCTATGCGACCCGCACTGCGGTCGCATGAAAGGCCGTGGTGACCGAGGCTGTTGACAACTTCGCCGCAGTGGCAGCGATGAGCAGAACAACAAGGAGCACCTAATCGAAGGGAAGCAGCGAGGCGGAAAGTGGTATCATCGAACAAGGTGCCTATGTTCGACGACGGTAGTGCGTGAAGCCAGAGACCCGACTCCCATTCACTCACAGCCAGCAAGCGCGCACGCTCTGCAGCCGAAGCAGATGTGGCAATAAGGTCACTCTGAACTGCTTTACAGAGCGGCTCATCCCACCGCCTCTGAGATGATGGGTTGTCGGGTGGATTTAGATTCGGGCGATTAAATGAGATTGTTTATTTGTCAAAGATTGTTTGAAAGTGCCCAACAGAATTTCGGTGATTATTACGTTTACATATTACATAATTTAATTCCATGCATATCTTAATGCAACTTTCAGTTAGTATATCACTTATTCAACATGCTTTTACCAGGCTTTTTAATAGGAATATATCTGGTTACAATTAATCGACAAAATATACGTGTAAATTCTCAGAATCTCATAAAATTATTCTGTTACTACACACCCCCGTTTAACAAACTCCTCTGAAAACTTCTAAAAAACAACAAACAATATTTGTAACAAAACAAAAACAATAAAAGCCCCCAACTTAAAATAAACATGACCACACGTGCGTAATATTGAGCGTTTAAAAATTATCCACAATACCCTACTGTTCTAAAAACTCACCCATCCATCTCATAACCTCGTTCTTCTTGCTTAACCGCACAAAATTACCCTTTAGCTTCATTAACTCAAAAAAAGGGTTGTAAAGTTAAATAATTAAATAGGTCAGGGGTGAAATGCTTTTAAAGTGGAGATTTCAACCCTTTGTGACCTATTTTTAGGATTTTTCAACCTAGTGTGGCTTTTCGCATCAGTAGAGGGAACAAATGTTCTGACGTGAAAGGGATTGTTTTATCTTCTGCCTCCAACTTTGTTCACGTGTGAAGGTTTTCCGGCGTGAATCCCGTGTGGATTTCGGGATGAAAGTAGCATATTTGTTATTCCAGGATGTCAACTGTCTGTTTATTTATTTATTTAAACTTTATGTACAATAGTGGTACATGGGCGAATTTAATGCGACAAGGTATTCTCTACCAGTCAACCTTTGGGTTAAAAAGACCACAATGTGGTAGGTGTACAAGTATAATAAAAATATATGTAATAATAATAAAATACATGTGAAATGTTAAAATGTTTTTTTATTGTCACTTTTTTATAGAAAAATATTTAAAAATGTAATTTTTGAGAGGTATATAAAATAAAATACATATATATGTATGCTAAAATAATAGACTAATAAATAGAGTGCTTTATAATAATCTTTCTGACTAAGAGAACTCACAATAAATATATTTATGGCGAAAACCAAACTAAAAATGACAGGCTTTTAAGTAGTGGTTTCTCATTTTACGCTTCAAAGAGAATTTAGACTCGGCCTTCTTGATGTCAAGGGGTAGCATGTTCCAGATTTTAATGGTAGAAATAACATAGGAATTAGCCATAAACTCGGTGCGGTGAGAAGGAATGTGAAGAAGTTTTTTGATGCGCGAAGGTTAAGGCTATGAGAACTACCCAACACTTTAAAATTTTGTTTTAAGTAATAAGGAGCGCAAATTCAAATCAGGAGCACATATTATCAAATTTTATTATTTATTAATAACGTAGCCCAATTGAAGTATCAATACCCAAATGGCTAAGTTGTCGAACTTTTTTTTTATTACTCTATATTTTTTAATTTAGGGTTTTTGTCCATTAAGGATATGTCAACCCCATCGTACCTTATAACAAAATTAATCCGCTAAGTAATATAATAAAATGCAACACTTAAATACTAGGCTCTTCACTGCTGAACGATTAAAACTAAACTACATAGTCCTTTTGCTTCCTTCGATTTTGGGTTTGCCAAAATGCTTTGAACTAATCCCACATCCAGTATGTTTAACTTAAAGTCGTTCAGCAGCGAGTCGTGTTCATACCGGACACATTCCATCAGCAAATGCTGAACATCCTCAATTTTATCACAAATTATGCAATTCGGAGAATTGTTGTCGAACTTGTCTTACGAATATTATAAATGAGAAAGTTTGTGTTCTGAGGTGTCTGTGTGTGTATAGATCAATGGATATTTGCTACTGAATAGATCTGAATGAAATTATGTAAGGAGACAGTTGACCTCCTGGAATAACTTCACACCCGAACAGCTGCTCAATTTCTATCAAGCCCAGGTTCGGTCGTTTATGGAGTACTGCTCTCATCTTTGGGATGGACCTGCCAAGTACCTAGTAGATGCGCTTGAGTCTATTGACAAACGGGCCAAAAGACTCATTGGCAACGATACACTGGTCGAATCAAAGCTACAGAGCCTTCAAAATCGGCGACGAGTTGCTAGTCTATTCAAGATTCAAGATTCTTTATCTGTTTCTATCGGTTTTCTATCGGTTACATTTCGGGGAGTGTGCGATGGAATTACACAATCTAATTCCGTTAAACCCGTTCCATCATCGGACTACAAGATCAACGTCGATGCGCCATCGTTACATGATGGATATCCCACCTATACGCACTAAACGTTTTGGGAATACCTTCATTATGCGTAAGAGTTACCGCGGCCTCGGAACATGAAGGGCATATAATGGAACACGGATGGGTTTTAGTCAGTTAAAGTCTGACACCCCGCTCTCTCCCGCTTCGCCCAGGTCATCCAGGCCAGCATCGGGAGGCAGTCATTGGATGATTTCCCATCCTTAAAAATAACCTATAACATTCCTGCTTCTGGGAATTTCGTTCTCTATGACAGGGAATAGGCTATAGTCCACTACGCGCATCCAGTGTGGGTTGCTGGATGTCACCACTTCAGATTTTTGTTTCTAGCACATACCGGTTTCCTCTTAATGTTTTTCTTCACCGTTTTATTTATTTGTTTATTTCAGGCTTCTAAAGCCCATAGAAAATATACATACACAATAAGTAACAATAGACTAATACATATTTTTCTAATTCATACAAATAAAATACATCCTATTACAAAATAAACATTTCATAAAGCTATCACTATCCACGAAGCGGCGGCGTCGTGTTACGCTGCGGGTCGTTACGTAGTCTCCCACGAAGTCGATACACGACACCCTTTGGCCAAAACTCTTCTTTGAGGAAAGTGTCCAGTGTCGGAACGCGTACCACGAACGATTTTAAATTAGTATTGTGGCGCGGCTCCAACTTCACAACCTTCAAAGTCCAGTTGGTCTTCACACGAATGTACTCCACGATCTCCTCAACCTTCGTGGAGTGATGCAATCTGGACATACACAGCTGCGTTGTTGGTACAGCTGAACGCAGCAGCATGTTGGGTCCTACCGTGCGGTACCCCACTGGTTCTGACAAAGACGCTTCCTCTTCTTCTTTTCCACTTTGACGAATCTATCTTTGTCACACATGTCCTTCCTTTCTTTTGAGCGGTTTTTATGGCATATAATAAATTACCTAAAGTTATCCCCCTGACAGGGTTCAAGCTCACGAACTACAAGTCATAAGTCAGGCCGTAATCACTGAGCCCCTACTGCTCCCGTGAAACGTTTGATAAATATTCAAATTCCTTTTTTTTTTGAAGTCGGTTATAAAACAAAAATTCTCAGCTGCAAAGTTGTAAAAAAGACAACCGAAACCAACGGCCTAACATACTGTTACGCCAGTCGCTTAGCGAAGTACGTCGAGAAACTTCGACAGAAATCTAGAATGTTCGAGACACTAACGCCACCTGGCGGCGAGTAGCAGTACTGAGTATATCAAGAAAGCTCGACTGATTTCTAATACGTTCGAGACACTAACGCCATCTAGCGGAGAGTAGCAGTACTGTGTATCTCAAGTAGCTTCTAGAATATTCATGGCAGTATAGGCAGTGAGTCGAATGTACAAGAATGTTCTAGAACACAGATCGGGGTGTAAATAGATCGCAAAGGAACGCGGACAGTCAGTCTTATTCCAAGATATGAGGCGATTTAATCGAAGCTTTACAAGTGAATTTCTGTGCGATTTAAATGTTGAGTGACAAGTATTGTACTGTGAATAACTGTGTTAATTTTTATTTGGTGTTTATTTAAGTAAAGTGTTAATTTTGGTTTAATTGTTGTAAATTATTTCTATCCGAATCCCAGGTCGTAACAATACTTTTTCAGACACGGAGGAATTTTGATATGTTTAGATGGAATCAAGGGTCAAGGGATTGACTAGCAACCGTTTTTTAACTTTGAAAATCGACCCCTATTCATCTAGACCAGTATTTAGTCTTATTTTGTATACTCACTTCAACATCATTATTCTTTAACTGCCCGTGGTGACCATGTCTCAGTCTATCAGGGGATGGTGTTTTAGGCTCTGGTCTTTTAAAATCATAGTCTTCATCATCAGAACCTTCACCGCTGTCTGCTTTGCCTCCTGTCTGCTTTTGTATTACGATGCATCTGCAAAATAGATCAAATCGTCAATATCTACGAGTAGGTAATAGTATTACATATTGAATATATTTAATATTATAATAATGCTTAATTATGACAAATGACAATCGATGAATGTATAATGAACCTATTTTTCCAATTAATGTTATTTTTCTTTGTTTATTTATTATTATTTTTTGACATAATTGTACAGTGTGTTAGGTTAAACGAGGGACTTATTGAAGGAGGGTATTCAGTATTCGATTCTCGTCCCAAATATGTGAAAAACCTATAACCTAAATTTTTGACGTAATTGTCCATTTATAATGTACACTGAGCCACAAGAGGTGAATGAACTTGTAAACAGTACCTAAAGTAATCACGTGGTGAAACACGGCCTGATCCTGCCAAAAAAGGAAGCTCGTGTGTAAACTCCGCCCCCGCGGGAGTTCCCCCGAGGAATTTTGGTATGGTTCTGTCTGTTATTTATCAGTGTTTTTTTTTGTTCATATTTTTATTAGTATCATGTAAGCATACACTATTGTAGGTTTGAATATGTCCCTCGTTTAAACTAAGATACTGTATAATGTACACATGATATATAATTGTAATTTTTAAATATTGTACACCTTATGGGTATGTTACAGTGATACTTGTCATAATAATAATTTTAAGAACTGATTTTCTACCTGTGACAAACAATAAATAAATCTGAATCAGATTTTTTTAATTTGGCTCCTCATTGGTCAAGTGGCCGCAACTGCTGCGCAAGAGGACTTCGATTCGATTCCCGGGTCAGGCAAAAAGTGCTATTGGGTTTATTTAAAAAAAAATTCAGAAGAAGCCCGAAGTTTGGAAGTTGTTGGTGTGTTACACACGTGCTTCGGAATGCACGTCAGAAGCCAAAAAAATCGGTCACTGATCTAGCCAAGGGGTATGGGGTTTCTTATTAATTTAGTTACAGTGCTAGAAACAAATAAATAAAATAAATTAAAAAAAAGTAATTAAAAAAAATAATAAACCCGACTGCAACCTTATACTAAAACTAACTGAAAAGCTAATAAAAACAAGCCCATTTTAAATTAAATAAAAGTTGGAAGCAGGCGGGACCCATTTGAGTTTGAAACTATAATAATGGTATGGGCCCCGCCTGCTTCCAACTTTTATTTAATTTAAAATGGGCTTGTTTTTATTAGCTTTTCAGTTAGTTTTAGTATAAGGTTGCAGTCGGGTTTTTTAATTACTTTTTTATTTCCAGCTTTTTAGTTTACAAATGTGAAAGATTTCGCAGACGATTTAGTTCTTGATACGTGTTTTCTACGATTTGTCACTTTCAATTACTTTTAACCATATAAGTTGAGTATATGTTTGTAATCACCTTTTAAAACCCTTTATTTTGATACCACACTCGATAGGTTTTGAGAAAAAAAAAACTTTTATGAAGGCATAATATGGCGCCAAAAATCCGCCATTTTGTTTTTTTTTTATTTTGATATACCCAGTGTCACTTTCACAGTCAATACAAATCTAACGATACCTCTCAAGCTAAAATCCGTCGAGCCGTTCAGGCCACAGAGCGTGCCAAACAATTATACATACATACATACTCTCGAAAAACATAACCCTCCTTCTGGCGCAGTCGCGTAATAAGCCTTTATTTTCTGGGATTTTACAATTATCATACAAACATTTTATACCTACTAATTTCATATACTTGCTCTTATAATAATTATCTAATTAATACATCGGCATCTGAATTCCTCTTCCTCTTCCCAGTTTGTCTTTCGACAAAGGCCTCCTCCAAGGCTTTCCACTTGTCCCTGTGTTTAGCTACCCGTATCCGCTCGGGACCTGCTACCTTCCTCAAATCGTCCTCCCATCGCATGAACTGTCTCCCTCTGTTTCTTTTGTTCTCTCTAGGATACCATTCCGTAATTATTTTTGTCCACTTTTCTTTCTTATCTCTCAACATAATATGTCCTGTCCAACGCCATTTTAATTGTCTCCATACCTTTTCTACTTTTTTGAATTTTGTTTTTTCTTTAATATTCTCTAATCGTTCTTTGTCTCTTCTTCTTATGCCCAACACGCTTATCTCTATTCCATTCTGACACACCTTAATTTTGTGTTGTTGCTGTTCTGTTAGCGCCCATGTTTGGCATCCGTATATTAAGCAAGGCAAAATGCATACATCAAAAACTTTCCGTTTTTCTGCCATTGGCATCTCTTTATTCTTCATTATTTCGCTTAGTGACCAAAATTTCTTCCAGGTGTTGACTATTCTTCTTTCGATTTCTTTCTGCATTGTCTCAGTTGGTGATACTAGTTGACCTAAGTAAATGTACTCACTTACATATTCTTGTGACATCTGTCAGGTTGTTTACTTAGCAACATGGAGAAACGTATTTGAGTTTGTTGGAATAAACCAGTCTGCTGCTGACCCGCGCCTTTCATTGATCTTACATTGGTGACGAGGCCGGGATTTAAAAAAAAATTTTTTTTGGAACCATGCCTATCGGTAAAATAGAACCATTTGCGGTGAGCTCAAAACAATGGCCAGCATACATTCGTCGTGTCAACCAGTTCATCAAATTAAACGATATTGCAGAAGATTTGAAGGTATCTATGTTAATAACGGTCGTGGGGGAAGAAACTTACGCGCTGATGTGCGACCTGTGTTCACCCGGGTTGCCAGAAGACCAAACATACGATGCACTGGTGGAACTTATGTCGGAACATTTGGAACCGCAACGTTCAGAGATTGCCGAGCGTCACGTATTCAGGTTACGTCGACAGCGTGCAGGCGAGTCCCTGACAGAGTACCTACAGGCGCTAAAGCATCTTGCGTCAACGTGCAATTTCGGAAAGTGTAAGTCATGTTCGACTTTGGAAGAGAATTTGCGAGACCAGTTCGTGTCAGGTCTTACAAAAGACGTCATGCGGTCCAGAATATTCGCTGAGAAGAAGATTCAATATAAAGAGGCAGTGGAGCTAGCGCTGGCTCTAGAAGCAGCTGAGAAACATGCGGAGGTGAGCGGCACTACGGCGGCGGCGGTGGCGGACTCATCCATGACGGCAGGCGGCGAGGCGGGCGACGGCCTGCATTACGCGCGTGGCGGACGAACACGCCCGCGTGGCCCTCCAGCGGGGGCGTCCAGCAGGGGCGCAGGCGGGGGAGCCGCGGCGGCAGCACACGGTGCAGGCAACAGTGCAGGCGGCGGCGCAGGCACCAGGTCCGGGTGCGCGCGGGCCTGCTGGCGCTGTGGCAGGGCACATCCGGCAGACAGGTGTCGGTTCAAAAACTACAGTTGCGATGAGTGCGGACAAAAGGGGCACCTAAAGGTTATGTGTCAAGAGGTGCACGGTAAGGTTGCTCGACAGAATTATGTTAACGGGGACGAATCAGATGAGGGTTTGTTCAACGTGACCGTGACAGCTCAAGGTAGCAAACCATACTTTATTAAATTAAAGGTAGATAATGTTAATATGGAGTGTGAAGTGGACACTGGTAGTCGGATTTCCGCTATAAGCGAGAAGGTGTACCAGCGTTTATTTTCACATAAACGGATTAGATCCGATAACTTAGTTTTACGTGGCTACTCAGGTTCACGAATCGATTCGCTTGGTTACATTGAGGTAGATGTTTGTTTGGGGGAAGTGAAAAATAAATCTTTACGACTTTACATTATTAACGGTGGGGCGCGGCCTTTGTTAGGCCGCGATTGGATGCGAGCTTTAAATATTACACAATTTACACTCTATGAAATCTCAGAGGATGAAGTCGTTAACGAGTTATGTAAAGAATTTCCCGAAGTATTTAGTGATAAGCTAGGTACTTGTAAACAGTCTATACGACTACAGCTGACAGATAAGGAGCCGATTTACGTGCGAGCGAGACCCGTACCGTTAGCATTACGCGCACGTGTCGAGCGGGAGATCGAGCGCCTGCAGGCCGACGGTTCGATCTATCGGGTAGATTACTCGGAGTATGGAACGCCAATAGTCCCCGTGGTTAAACAAAACGGTGACATACGTATTTGTGGGGATTATAAGATAACTATCAACCCAAAATTAAAAAGAGACTACTACCCATTGCCGCGAATCGAAGAGTTGTTTGCTAACCTTAGTGGGGGTGATAAATTCACTAAAATCGATTTGAAACATGCGTACGAGCAGTGTATTTTGTCGGATGAATCGCAACCATATACTGCTATAACTACACATATTGGTACATTTGTGTATCGTCGTACGCCATACGGTTTGTCAGTAATACCGGAAAAGTTTCAGAAAATAATGGAAGAAACTTTGCGCGGGGTGCCGGGGTGCGTAGTATTTTTAGATGACATTTGTGTAATTGGCTCCAACAGGCTTACACATATGAGTAATTTGAGAGCTGTACTCGGAAGGCTGCGTGACGCTGGGTTGACTGTGAAACTCAGTAAATGTAGGTTTTTGCAAGATAGTGTAAAATATTTGGGTTTTATAATTAATAAAGACGGTTTGAGACCGGATCCCGAGAAATTGGAGGCTATTTCCAGCGCACCAAGACCAGAAAATGTATCGCAATTGAAAGGTTTCCTGGGAATGCTTAATTATTACGGCCGATTTATTCCTGGTTTGAGTACCTTATTACAACCTTTACATAACTTATTAAAAAAGGACAGCTGCTGGGAATGGAACTCCAAGTGTGATAAAGCCTTTGTGGAAGCCAAGCGATCCCTCCTGAGCGAACGTGTATTAGTACACTACGAGGAAGGGCGCGAGCTGGTACTGTCGGTGGACAGCAGCGCGTACGGACTGGGTGCCGTGCTGGCGCACCGGTACGCAGACGGCAGCGAGCGGCCCGTCAGCTGCGTGTCCCGCACGCTCAGTGCACCTGAGCGCAACTATAGCCAGCTGGATAAAGAGGCGCTTGCTATTCTGTTTGGTGTCACCAAACATCACCAATATGTGTTCGGAAGGCGCTTCACACTGCGCACCGATCATCAACCGTTGACGCATATTTTTGGGAAAAAAGGGGGAATCCCGCAAACGGCTGCAAGTCGTTTACAAAGGTGGGCAGCGCGCCTGGCTGCATACGATTTTAATATAGAATTCGTGCGATCGGCGGACAACGGACCAGCTGATGCTTTGTCACGATTACCGTTACCTCGAGAGGGTCGTTTTGTAGACACCGTAGATTATTTAAACCTCGTAGAAGAGTCGATGCCCATATGTTTCAAAGATATTGCAAGAGAAACAGAACGAGATTCTTTGCTCTGTAAAATCAAAGGTTATGTGCTTTTCGGTTGGCCGTCAAGCCCGAGCTGCGATCAGGAAAAACCATTTTTTGCCAGGAAAAATGATTTACTAGTAGATCAAGGATGTGTTATGTATAAATATAGGATAGTAATCCCTCGGATTATTCAAAACGATATTCTAAATGAAGTCCATGAGGGACACCTTGGCATGAACAAAATGAAAAGTTTATCACGGAGTTACGTTTACTGGCCGAGTTTAGATCGTGACATTGAGGAAGTGTGTAGAGCGTGCGGGGCGTGCCGCGCGGTGCAAGACGCGCCGCCACACGCACAGCTGCATCCGTGGGAGTTCCCACTGCACCCGTGGCAGCGTGTACATGCCGACTTCGCGGATTGCGGGGGCGGGCGTTACCTTATAATGGTGGACGCGCATTCTAAATGGATAGAGGCCCTGCCGATGCGTAGCACACATGCTGCGGCTACAATAAAGGCTTTTAGAAGTGTATTTGCACGTTTTGGTTTACCGTCGCAGCTCGTGACGGACAATGGCCCTCCGTTTTCTTCTCAAGAGTTTAAAATATTTTGCGATAAAAATTGTATAAAACATTCAACTTCGGCTCCTTATAGACCTCAGGGAAATGGTGCGGCTGAAAATGCCGTTAAAACAATAAAGAAAGCTATAAAAAGGGCGATGTACGAGGGTGACGACGTTAATGCCGCTCTCAGTAAATTTCTTTTACAATACCGGAATTGTGAGCACGCGACCACTGGAGTCTCACCGGCAGTAGCGCTCCAGGGGCGGCGCTTGCGCAGCATTCTGGACGCGTTGCGGCCGGACGTGGCAGCCACGGTGCGCGCTAAACAAGAGCGACAGGTAGCCCGGTGCTCAGGGACTAATAGGGAATTCAGCGTCGGGGATGCGGTCATTGCGCGCGATTACACGGCGAGAGGGGACAAGTGGAAAGAAGCCACAGTAATTAGAAAAACGGGTCCAGTTTCGTACCAAGTGGGCATGGGTAATGGCGTGGAATGGCGTAGACATGCCGACCAAATAATTCCAGCTAGCAGTAGAAATAGGTATTCATTGTCCCGAATGAGTGGTGTGGCTGGGGCTGAGGATACGGTTTCAAAGGGAGGCACACAAGGGGTCGATAGCAGAGTCGAAGGTGAACTGCCCGAGGATACATCCAGTGGTGAGAGTGACAATAAGGATATGCAGCCTTTAGAGGTGTTAAAGTCACCACAGGTTCAACCCAAGCAGTCATTGTCATTGCCTCACCCAGAACCGGGACCATCATCCCAGCCGCCGTCACCCGCTCCGCTTGGTGCATCCGCTCGAGCACTGCGCGCTTTCAATAGAGCTAAAAGGTGTTTTATTTAATTTGTAGTTGTACTTTAGATTTATGATATTATTGTTATTAGTTATTTAAGGTGTATTATTGTTTAGAGGATAATTGTTAATTTGGTGGGGAGATGTGTGACATCTGTCAGGTTGTTTACTTAGCAACATGGAGAAACGTATTTGAGTTTGTTGGAATAAACCAGTCTGCTGCTGACCCGCGCCTTTCATTGATCTTACAATTCTAACGGTTCATTGTTAACCCTTATAACGTAGAAACAAATAAGCGTTAGTAATTCCAGATGTATTATTTTTAACACGCTTTTATTAGGTCGAGCTGTAACAAACTATGTAATAAAATCCAAGAATTTGAATTACACACACTTCTAAATTGTTGTATCATCATGAAACTTGGCAATTTTTTTTTTATAAGGAGAGTAGATGACAATGCAATATTATGGTACCATTGAGGTCAATTAATTTTTTGATGATGGAATTGGAAGGTAGCTGATGGAACCTTGGACTGTCTACTAGTAAAAATATCGAGTTTGTGTTCATTATATTCGTCTTATTAATGTGTTCTTTGTGTAAAAACATGTTTTTAGTTTTTTAAACTATTAATTTTTGAACTTTAAGTTTGAACGAGGACAGATGGGTCAGTACCGTCACGCAATGTGTCACATATAAAGTTGTCTGGAAAAATTAGGGGGAGTCCTTTGCCCAACAATGGGGCAACACAGGCCTAGTAAAAGCAAAGTTGGTACCTGCTTGAACATACGTTTTAATTCAGGTGCGACTTATATTCCCACGATTATCTATTTTGATAAGTGCCAATTGTATTGATTTTTATTATTGCAAGATATAATGAACAATTGGATATTATGCTAAATAACTAACAGTTTATAAGTATATGAAGAATAGATTATTCTTGAAATGTAATCTATGGAGTAGGTAAGTCCGTTTGTATATAGGTAGATACCATCTAATAGTAGTTAATATTCGATTGAATTAGTAAGGAATGATCCCGAAGTGAACTAAGTACCCACAGGACTTGACTCGATTGAATGCTGAGCTAAAAGGTTTATAGGCGACGTGGTTCTGGCAGCCAAGCTTCACAGCCTGGCTCACCGGCGAAACGTTGCTTGCCTGTCGTTTTACTACAGATTAACATCGGAGAGTTTGCGCAGGAGCTCCACGACCCTTCATCCCCCTTTTACTACAGGTCTATTAGACGTACTGCAGGGTACCATCCACCTATTGACGGGGCCCGATAGGGCTATTGGATTACGTGGTTGCGGGATTGTTCTAACGAGATACCGCGGCCCCGGACCGCAAAGGAAACTGAAGGAGCAGGGTGGGTTTTTAGTCAGTAGAAGTCTGACACTCCCTTCCGCTCTACCCATAGCGGGAGAAGTCATTCGATGATTTTCCCACCTGACAAAAAAAAGTGTACCATCCACCAAGGTGGTTCTCCTTTACATTTATTGTGCACACAGTTAAGGTGTGGAACTCTCTGCCGGCTTTAATATTCCCTGCTACATAATTATGACCCGTTAGACATCGCACATCACACACACATTTTTGGGCTCGCTCGTTCCGTCGTAGACCCCATCTAACGCTTACTATCAGGTGTGTGTAGGGTTGCCAGATCAAAAAATCGTAAATCTGGAGTAACCACCCACCCATACGCACTAAACGTTTTGGGAATACCTTCATTGTGCGTACGGCTAAGGAGTGGAATTCCTTGCCGGAGTCTGTTTCCCGACAGCTACAACCTAGGAGTCTTTAAGTCCAGAGTGAATAAGTTACTTTTAGGTAAGCGTGCTCCATATTCGATCACATCATCAGTTACTATCAGGTGAGATAGTGGTCAAACGCGAACAAATTTTCAATAAAAAAAAAATCCGGATATTTGATCAAAATTCCTGACTTTCTTTAATTTGAAATAAAAACATTATATTTTTTTATGTTTCACTCTTTCATTCAATTGTAGAAATTCCGGATGGCTTAGAATTCCCTCCGCATTCCGGACAAAGACCTATATTACCGGATATGTCCGGAAAATTCCGGTCGTATGGCAACCCTAGGTGTGTGTGATCGGGGTTAACCACGGACTCATCCGTATTAAAAAAACGTAAAAAGATTATTAGACCAACCTTTTCTGTCTCGAAACCTTTTCAAGCGCGAATACTTCTGAAAAAGTTAAATAGTTTTAAAACATAAAATGGTTTCCAAAAAATGTGAGCGAGACTGGCATCACCTTAGCCTAGACATAGATTAGATCCCGAAATAGTTGGAAAAAGGCTAAACAGGATTTTTTTTTAAATTGGCCACGAGCGAGTTGAACTCGCCCATGAAGTGTTCCCAGTAGCTATGCAAAATAACTTTGTTTTTCAGTGTTTGTATAAATGACAAATTTATATTTCTTAAAGTTATACTATCTCAAAAACTGCTGACTATGTCTCGTTCAAACAAGTTTTCGTTGAAAGTGTTCATTAAGATCTACAGCATATTCTTTTAGATTTTTCATTCTATTATTTTAATAATTAGAGGGAGTATGTAGGGGAGACAACCTTAATTTTTTTTTAATATTTTTTCAAAAGTCGGAATGTGGTTCACAGCTTCTACCATGTTTTAACTGTTTAGTTCTAATAGTTTCGGAGTAAAATGGCTGTGACATACGGACGGAAAGGGACATAGACAGATATACAACGTGTAACAGAATCAACGCAATTTCTGAAAGTAGTTGGTTCAGAATCGGCTTCTGAAACAATTTCCGTCATAAAAAATAGGTGTTACATTTTGACGGAAAAATCTTACTTTTAACTTAAAATGGAAACACAGTAGGTATTATGACAAATTAATACAATCCTTAATTCAAGGAAATGCGCTTGTGTGCGTGTTGGCCGCTAACATTGTATGAGTTTGCGTCTGCGTAAGGATATTGTATGACGCACATACGTTTTGCTTTCAGTAATTTTATAAAAAAAGTCTAGGTTTGGTTTCAATTATTTATTTCGTTACAGATGTCGTTTTAGACTTATAATTTAATATTCTAATTGGGCTGTCTGAGGTATTGCGCTTAATCTGTTACACCTTAATTTATAAGTTTTATGTAATTAATGTTTATAAATAAATAATGATAAAATACAGACAGACATGATGAATACAAGGTTTGCGTTTTTTGCTATTTGACTGCGGAACCCTAAAAATAATAGGATTCCCTGTATCGTGGTATCCAGTGTCCTTCCAAGCATTATCATTTTTGGTTTAAGGTACTTTTAGGTGATTTTAAGTGTTTGTATAAAGTTGGACTTACCATTGTTCAACAAAATAGTTATAACAAAAGAAACTACAGTAAATCGACACATTATGGCAAAAGAACTGAATGTAAGCTGTAGGAAATAGTGATATTTATACACACTGATTACGAAATGAAACTCCTGTTCTAAACTCACTACACAGATACATATAAATCCAAATAAATTTTTGTGTTTGTCTGTGATCTTATTTTTATAATAACTGTAATACTTTAATTGTGCGTACAACTAAGAAGTGAAATTCCCTGCCATAGTCTGTATTTCCTAATAGCTATAACCAGGGGTCTTTAAGTCAAGGGTGAATAGGTTACTCATCATTGCTTACCATACGGAGAGATAGTGGTCAAACGCGAGCTTGAAATCAATAAAAAAAATCTATATTGCAGCAATAAAAAGTGTGACATATTTTTGTGTTAGGAAACTTTCTTATAGTTAAAGATATAGTCAATTGTATCGTCAATCGTATTCGATCATGTTTTTAGAACCCAGCGGCTTGGTACAGGACGATGGGAAGAGGCCAGACGGGATGACTATAATGCCATGGAAGTTGGGTGGGCCTTCGGTGTGGGATGCTACTTGTGTTGACACCCTTGATCCAGCCCATCTTCTCAGTACGGCAGGCTGTGCTGGGACGGCGGCTGCAGGTGCAGAAAATCTCAAACGGCGCAAATACAACAACCTAATTGGGAGCTATATGTTTGAGCCGTTTGGGGTTGAAACGTTTGGACTATAGGGTTCGAGTGCGCATTGACTCTTTCATGACATCGGCAAACGATTAGTCGACTCCACAAGTGACCAGAGAGCTGGCCTTTTCTTTGGACAGAGAATCAGCATTGCCATTCAACGTGGCAATGCGGCCAGTGTTCTGGGCACTTTTCCCATTGATAGCGATGTTGACGAATTTTTCGATGCCCTATAATTTCTTTTTATTTTCGTTATTCTTATATAATATTTATCTATTAAAACCTTGTTTCCAGAATACTCACTATCATAAAACAATATTAGCTTACGATTAAAACCGACTCCCAAGGAAATTCCTCGGCTAAAATTTATTTTGTTCTTCTCTCAATCTTTCTTTAGGTGTAAAAATCATCGAATGACTTCTCCCGATCTGGGTAGAGTGTCAGACTTCTACTGACTAAAAACCTACCCTGTTTCTTCAGCTGCCTTTGCGTTCTAGGGCCGCGGTATCTTGTTAGAACATTCCTGAAACCCCAACAGGCCATGGCCCTATCATATGGCCTCGTCACTAGTGCTGACGACTCTTTGGCCTCATTCGCACGAGGGCTAAAAAACCGTTGCGTCAAAACTCGGCGTTGGCGCTTTTAAAACGTTTACGATTTGATTGTTCATACGAACGCTTGAAAATCACTCTTGTCTCGGCTTTCCCTTCAGTAAGACGTGAAAATGGTTTCTACTAAATTACTAGCAATAGCAATTTGTGTTGCTAGAAGGCGAAAAAAAATCAAAAGGCTTGCTGGGTACATCCTCTGAATGAACAGAAAAACTTAAAAGGACAGTTTGTGACACTATACGAAGTTGAGGCAATACCCGACTAAATTTTTCAATTATCGACTATTTTTTATATCATTGTTGAGGGTTTCCCAGAGTTTTTTGGTTATGTCCTCCCAGGCATTATTCTTTATAATTTTATTTGAGTATTCTAGCAATGTCTGCATATAGATATGGCCGAGCCTCCACCTCTATTATAAGCACTTCAGGATAGATCCTGAAATGCTGAAGTGAAGAAGGTCGATACGATGTCGTCATCGTATCGACCTTCTGAATGCGTGAGCTCAAAACATACACGTCCGACCAGTGCGCAAGCGCGCGGACGCACTGAACGCAACGCTGGAGTTTTTTAAGCGCTCGTGTGAATAATAATGAGTTTCATGTGGTCTATTCAATTTAAAGCCCAACGTCCAGCGCAGAAAATACAACACTGCTCGATAAAAAAGCGGTTTTAAAAGCGCTGACGTGAGAACATATATTTGGGAATACATTTGTCCTATTTGAACGCTCTCGTGCGAATGAGGCCTTTGAGGCGCGCGTGGAACACGATGCGCAGCTGACCCGGGCCTGGTCCTTTTCGGATATGAGTAAGTACCTAGCCCTTAATATACAAAGTTAGAGACATGAAACAGTCTTATGCGTATTTCTCTTATTTAAATTAAATATCTCAGTAAGTTTATTTTTAACCTACGAAAAAAAACTGAGAAGGTTATCAAGTCGACGCGTATATATTTTTTTGTGTATGATCACCGATTACTCGAAGGCGGTTGAACCGATTTAGAAAAATATTATTTTGTTTGAAATAGTATTAGTTCGAAATTGGTCCCATTGTCACCAAATCAAGATCTGATGATGAGATCCTGGAGAAATCGAGGGAACTCTTCAAATATTATAGGCACACCTATAGTGATTTGTATTATAATGTATTGTTGTGTTGTATTGAGTATTTTTGATAGTAATTTGTATAGTTGCATTCGAAAAGCACCATTTGTGAAGTGGACCTGATTATGAAGACCACAGATGGCCACTGAAACTACTCAATATATAAGTAGGTAGGAATAATAAGTATTTCATGGGTTCCACTTTGATTACTTGAATATGGTTACCCGTCTGCTAGGTTGGGTCATAATGACCCGTGATGTTTTTAAATGCGGATATTTAAGAAAATAATAGTGTAACGTTACCACGCTTCTCAATAGCTGCAGTTAGTGTCCCGCCTCCCTCGTTTCTTATGTCAACTAAGACTGTGTGCTCCTGCACAGGAAGATAGACGCAGTCAAACAACAAAAGGGTAAATATGACCCAACTATACTTTCGATGATACCATTTCATGCCAATTACGTTGAGTCTCGCGAGCGCCGCGCGCAGATATGGTCACGCGCACCTCGCGTAACCGAAAAATGGCTTCTAATCGTGTGAAATGTTCAAAATGTAATATCGTGATCAACGAAGTGCTAACGTTTGTGAACAATAAATTAGATGTGATGGACGAAGAAAGCATCAGTCGAATATGTGTCTCGGCTTTCTCTGAAGATGATATAGTGGTAGCTAAGAACCTGCTTTTTGAGTCCATACCAACAATAAAGAAGCTGAAGAAAACTAGGAAGAGAAACGGGAAAACGCTCAGAAACATAGATGATATTATTTGTACTCTGAAGGAAACGGATCCTGAGGAGGTACCAATATTTGTCGCTCGTGAGCTTCAAAAGTTACCCCCGATTCTCTTTGACCATGTAGACGTAACGAAAATATTGAAGGATTTACTGGTTATACAGCAAGATATCAGTCGTCGAATGAAAGATCAGTTTGTCACTACTGAGCAGTTAGATATTGTGAAATGTGAGATTGAATTGATGAAGCTCACTTCCCCAATCAACAGATATGAGCGCAATATAAACACCCGACGTGGAGCTTGTCAAATGGAAAGTTCTGAAGGTACCGATGATCCTCTGGGACCTCACCTAGCAGGTGAAAGAGTGAGCAACCAGAGTCATATATTATCATCCCCAGAAACAGTTTATTGTGAAATCGTGCAGAATAAATTTCCTTCTGAGGGTATTTCAGATCTTATACCCACAAACACGCAACGGCCACCGGCTAGTCAAACTAGTGTAAACAATCCAACAACTAGTGAGTTTCAATCTTATTCTAGTCATAACAGGTGTCATTATCCCACACATTCAAAAAGCGTTGCGTCCAACCTCACACGCATGACGAGCGTTCCAATGAGTCAACCAACTCAGCTGATTGAGCGCCCTTACGGTACTCCAAGACAGACCGTACAAGAAAACAGAACAATGGCGGACGTACTGAAGGAAGGCGAATGGAAACCTGAAAAGCAAAATAATGATTGGATTACAGTCCAGAGGCGAAGATATAGGAACCGTTTTACTGGAAACAGGGGGAAAGCTGTGAACGACAACAATGTGAACTTCAAGGCCGCCGAAATAAAGGTACCGATTTATATTTATAACGTGGCGAAGGATGTGTCTGTGAGTGACATCACTAAATATGTTACCAATAAGACGAACTTGAATGTCACTGTTGAAAAAATGAATATGAGATTAGAGAAAGAATACAACTCTTTCAAAATTTTTGTACCTAAAGACAAGGTAGACTTATTTATGGAAGCTGAGTTTTGGCCTGTTGGAATATGTTATCGACGTTTTGTAGAATTTGTAAACAAAAGCAAATCTGTGACCGCCGTTCGAGTTAGCGAGAGTAACATTCACGATTTAAAATGACGACTACAAACATCGTAACATTTAATTGTAAAAACGTTGTCAGGTCAGTGGAATGTATACGACAACTCTGTCGAGAAGTCGATTTGATAGCGCTACAGGAGACATGGCTGCTGCCACATGACCTTTCTTTTTTGGGTACTATTGATGAAAATTTTGCCTATACGGGCACTTCTGCTGTGGATACTTCGGCCGGCGTGCTCCGCGGGCGGCCCCACGGTGGCGTTGCACTTCTCTGGCGAAAGAGTGCGTTCCCGGCCGTGACGGTGATCAGCTGTAGTAGTGTACGTCTTGCGGCTATTAAGGTTTCGCTTAGTGAACGATCTTTCATTGTGTTCTCAGTGTACATGCCCACTGATTGTAGTGAGAACTTAACAGAATTTACTGAGTGTTTAAGCGAGATTAATGCAGTGATTGAGAATCATTCTGTCGAGTCTGTTTTTATAGTTGGTGACTTTAATGCGCACCCAGGAGAACTATTTGCTAACGAGCTCCTTTCTTTTTGTTCGGAGCAATTATGGTCGTGCGTAGATATGAATATGCTTCCTTCGAACACTCACACATTTGTAAGTGACGCACACGGTTGCCGGCGCTGGCTCGACCACTGTGTGGTGACAGGTGCCGCGCTGCCCGCTATTGTTAATATATCGGTATTGTATGACTCATACTGGTCGGACCATTTACCTGTTATGTTAGAATGTAAGTTTAATAACATCAAACTGCAGACTACGGTGACGCAACCTTACGCAAATGTAAACCGAGTTATTTGGGGTGAACGTGATTATGATCAAATTAATAAATATCATAGTTATTGTCATTCCCATTTAAAACAAATTGATTTTCCAATTGAGTGTAGTCAGTGTGCCGATTGGATGTGTAATGATTCCAGCCACTTACTTTTATTGGATAAAATGTATAATGATATTGAACGTATACTCGTAAACGCAGCTGAATATAGCTATACCGAAAGAAAGATAAAGACACGTAGACATGTAACTGACTGGAATAGGTATGTACGCGACGCCCACGAGAGGGCGCGGCTTTATTATAAGATCTGGTTGATGTTTGATAAGCCCAGGTCGGGTCCAATTTTTAATGATATGAGCGAATCCCGAAAAACCTTCAAAAGCAAACTAAAATGGTGTCAAGCTCATCAAAACCAAATTAAAATGGATTTAATTGCTAAACACCATACAAACAAAGATTTTTGTAAATTCTGGAAAGCAACTAACAAATTAAATCATAAGCCGAGCCTTCCCGTGAGCGTCGAAGGTGTGCATGACCAGAGTGGTATTGCAGATCTGTTTCGACAGCATTTTAGGGTACAATCACCCCTCACAACTGTGCCACAGATGCCTGTGCCCGATTCTGAGACCGTCGCCTGTTCTGTGCGAAGCGTGTCGTTTACAACAAAACAGATAGCGTCTATTATTAAGAGTATGGTTAGAGGAAAATCGCCCGGACACGACGGCCTCAGCATCGAGCACCTGCAGCATGCTGAGATCCACTTGCCACGAGTATTGTGTATGTTTTTGAATTTATGTCTTGCCCATTCACATTTACCTGAACGGCTAATGCGTACTACTGTTGTGCCTATAATGAAAAATAAAACAGGTGACTCGTCAATCCTATCCAACTATAGACCTATTTCGTTGGCGACGATAATTGCAAAGGTGCTGGACAGTCTGCTTGTAGGCCAGCTTGAGAAACATCTAAAAATTAACGATGCACAATTCGGGTTTCGACCTGGATTATCCACAGAAAGTGCTATCTTTTGCCTGAAGCAGACTGTGCAGTATTATACAGCAAGAAAGACACCTGTATATGCCTGTTACTTAGATCTGTCAAAAGCCTTTGACCTAGTTTCATATAATGTGTTATGGGGTAAACTGCAACGTGAGACGAGTGTTCCCCGGGAAGTCGTAGAGCTATTCAAATTCTGGTACGACAATCAGCGGAACCGTGTCAGATGGGCGAACTCCTTTTCAGAGGAGTATGGACTAGAGTGTGGGGTCAGGCAAGGGGGGCTGTCCTCGCCAGCGCTGTTTAATCTATACATGAACAATCTGACCGATGAGCTTAGCAGGACCGGCATCGGCTGTCATATTGAGGGAGTTTGCATTAATAATATAAGTTATGCAGACGATATGGTTCTGCTGAGCCCATCGGTTAAAGCACTAAGAGAACTGATCAGAGTGTGTGAATCATACGCTGAGGCCCATGGGCTCAAATATAATACATCGAAGAGCGAACTTATGTTATTCAAAGCAGGAAGTAAAGGGTATTCTAGGGTGCCGCCAGTTATGCTGTGCGGCAAACCTTTAAAAAAAGTTGCTAAATTTAAATATTTGGGTCACTGGGTCTCAGACGATATGAAGGATACCACTGATGTGGAGCGGGAGCGCAGGTCGCTGGCTGTTCGATGCGGGATGTTGGCTCACAGGTTTGCACGTTGTACAGCACAAGTCAAGGTGGCGCTTTTCAAAGCGTACTGTCAATCCTTTTACACGTGCAGCCTGTGGGTTAACTTCACGCAGAGGGCATATAGTGACCTGCGCGTCCAATATAACAACACGTTCCGGGCGATGTTGGGGCTGCCGCGCTTTTGTAGTGCGTCCGGCATGTTTGCTGACGCGAACGTGGACGGTTTTGCGGCCATCATGCGCAAGAGATGTACCTCTCTACAACGCCGCGTACGCGCCAGCCCCAACACCATTCTGAGAACGCTGGCGGATAGGTGGGACTCTCCGATCTTGGGGCGATGGATACGACTGCATGCAGTCAAGTAAACATACCCCAGGGTCGGCGTGTCCCACACAGCTTAGATTTATAATTCAATTTAGTTATAAGTTGTTATTAGGCTAATACTAACACTAGGTTATAAGCGCACATGTTACTAACAAACAAATATGGAATCTGAATGATGATGAATCTGAAATAAATATATTGAATTGAATTGAATTGAATTATTTGATTATTTCGTGTATTTATTTGTACCGACATTACGTATATTACATGATATTTTGTTATTTTTAGGTTATATTTGAATAAGATAAAGAGGAACGTGAAAGGCGAAAATATTCTGTCAATATTAGAAGAAAGCGACTCGAAAGAAAATTCTTCGGAAAACGAGGAAGATGATCACGTTAGCGAGCGTTCTCAACAGAGTGATACCGAGCAAGAGGCATCAGACAGTGATGATGATGATGTACCTTTGAGTGTCATCCAACGTCAAATGTATTCCACCGTACGAAGACAGGAAAACTACCCATACCTGTCAAAGATGCAACAAATTTATCTGCCCTGAACATATAATTTCTGTGGCGGTTGCGTCGATGTCGGTGCTAATAGTGATTAACCCTAAGATTATTTATAATATTTACATATTACTTTCTTAAAGATCTCACATTTGTCATTCCAAAAAGTTAAAAATAAGTGTTAATTAGTCATTATTTTGTGTTTATATTAATAAGTTTCTAGAACTTGAATTTTTTGTTGTAAATTTTATACTGACTTTTTAAATACATAAAACGATCTTTATATAACTTAATTTTTTTATTTCATTTTGTCTCCTAAATATTATAATTTAAGAACTATTCTTCAAGTTAAACACAAATTTGCTCTAAATATAATTGAAATGGTAAAAATCAGCAACGGTTTAAAATCCGGGTAATTATGACCCACCATGCAGTTGTTGTACCTATTTTCTACCATGCTGACGCCGGGTTAAGCACAATATGCTCGTCACACCTCAACAATTAACGGCCCAGCATTGGGAAAAGCAATATTTTGTAAAAGGTTATAAGTAGTTGTCATTTAGGCTTTTTAACTAGGTAAATTAAAAATCAACCAACTAAAAAGAGTTAAATAAAAACTTTTTACCAAAAAATTAAATCGACTTCCAAAAAACACTGCCATTTCAAAAAATTGCAGCACTTATAAGTCATGCTGCAATTTTTCTTTATGACAATAGGCTCGCATTCGACCACCATCTCACCTGATGGTAAACGATGATGCAGTCGAAGATGAAGCACGCTTAGCTTGAATTAACCTATTCACTGTTGACTTAAAGACCCGCAGGCTATGGCTATCGAGAAACACAAACTGCGGTAGGAAATTCCACTCCTCAGCCGTACGCACAATGAAAGTATTCCCAAAACGTTTTGTGCATATGGGTGGGATCTCCAACCATTTAACGACGTGACATCGCCGTTTGAGTTATATTATTTAGTTGAGTATATATTTTTTGGATATTATCTGGGCAAATCCAGAGCTAAATTATGATCAAACCAAGTCTGGAATTCTTACTAGTACAATAAAATATGTTTTCTTGTACAAACCCTAATGTATGCGGGCTGGAAATTACACACTTCGCTATACTCATTCATGGTACTTTGAACAAAAAACAAATAGATAACAGCTGGAGGTGCCTGTTGTTGGTATCTGTCTGTTGGTAAGTGGTATATACTAACTATTCAAGGTATAGCAAAAGCGCTGCCATCTCTACGTAGATAAAAGCGAGCGGCATTAAATGAAACTACATTTACAATGTATCATTTTCAGGCTACACACAAAAAATCAGATCTATAGAAGCCATAGTTTAGTCACAGGAAATTGTTGACGTTTTTTGACACGCTTTTATTAGATCGAGCCATAGATATAATGAGTCGAGCTGTAACAAATTAAGTAACTATGTAATAAAATCTAAGAATCTGAATTACATGCAGTTCTAATTGTTGTATTGTTGTATCATCATTAAATGGTCATTACATATGTACAGTATAGTACCATCGAGCTGGTCTGATGTCTGCACTTGGGCTGCCTATTAGCAAAACATGACGAGTTTTGGCTTAGATTGCTTTAACATTTGGCTTTTTGATGCAGGAAATAAAAGCATGTTTTTAGTATTTTTAATTATTGATTTATTCTTAGTTATAACACCATATATATCTTCCCGAGCAGCTGACTAAATACTTACGAATAGTTATCTAGCGTCGTACACCTTAAAACGATAAAATTCACGCTACGATACCGCTCTGAATTATAAGTTTTTACTAAGGCTGTATACGTTTTACTTTGTTTATTCAGCTATTTAAGTCCTTTAAAAATAGTAAATAGTTTTGATAGTATTTTTCTCGTAAACTTTTTTTTATAGTTTCGTATTAACCATAAGCACGTACAGCATATGTGGTTTAATTAAATGCCTCTCGCTTTTATCAACGTTGTATGTCTAAGCTCCTAAGGATAAACGCATAGAAACCATTTTTATCTTTTACATAGTGTCCGGTTCTAATCAAATTAAAAATATATATTTCACATCGGCCTACATGGGCACTAATAAAACATCAGAAGTTAGTGCACCTGCACGATTGGAATTTGTCTTTTCCTATGGAAAAGAATCGGCAAGAAACTCCACGGTTACACTTTTAAAAAATAATTGATTTTTACAATTTTTGGTTAATACAGTTTTTTTTTTAGATATGTGAGGACAGTATAGATCAATTATTGACATAATAAAATATAATAACTAATCAGAAACAAATCATTCACATTAAAAATTAGCTTTACAAAACTGATATTAAACTAAAATGAGGTTAGACGGAAATCCGAGCTTCACATAGATTTTTTTATAGATTAGTAGATGAGCTCGCGTATAGGGTTGCCATACGACCGGAATTTCCCGGGCATATCCGGAAATATAGGTCTTTGTCCGGAATGCGGAGGGAATCCTAAACCATCCGGAATTTCTACAATTGAATGAAAGAGTGAAACATAAAAAAAATTAATGTTTTTATTTCAAATTAAATCAAAAAAACACAAACACAGACTCCGGCAGGGAATTCCACTCCTTAGACGGCTAAGCAGCGGCTCCTTAGACGCACGATGGAATGTGAAATGAAAGTATTCCCAAAACGTTTCTTGGGATACGCAGATGATGGCGTATCTCTACAGTTCGCCATGTCATGATTCATTCTTACTTCATGAATATACGAGGGACGATAAAGAACAACCAAGACACACCTTAAAATATATGTAGGTATGTATATATTTTTACTTTTAAAGCGGCCTTGCATAAAACTCCAAGAAATTGTACTACAGCTATCGCAAATATACCTTGAGCTCTCTCCCCTCCTTGGGGTATAGAAATTAGTTTGAAATTGAGGTAGGACTATGAGATATGAGGGCTCAGTATATACTGGATGTCTGTTAACGAGTCTTTCATTATAAGGGTTATAGGTCAAGTTACTTATCAACGCTGTTTGATAAGGGAATAGAGAGGGCAGTGGTATAAGTACGAATTTGAGAAAAATGAGAATTTTATTTATTATTTCAATTTTACATTGGTTTAAATTATTTAATAAAACTATATATAGGAACTATATGGATGTATTTTAGTTATTTTGTTATGAGAACTAACGATGAAATTATTAATGAGAATTTACGTATTTAGTATTTCTACACATTGTGTCTATCATCTCTTCTTCAATAATAATAATGTTTATTTCTTCTCACGTAAGATTACATAAAGTTGCATAAATGTTGTGGTTACAGAATGATGTGATTTTAGAAACTTAATTAAGGAAGACCTCTGTTCTTCATATTTACCGGGTTAAATAGGGTAGTTTCCTGTGTTACAAAATAATTATTTTATTTGGTCCATTCAATTTTCAAAATATTGGTCACACATTTTTTGCCTTTTCAAGTCAAGAAAAATTCACAAAGATTTCACAGCTTCAAAGTACAGGAGTGGGGGCTGCTGATGTCACACAGTGGTAAGAATTATACCGGAGTGTGTAGTCACGCGAAATTTCAACTCACTGTATCGTCTTAATTTTTCAATTACGTGACAAAATAAAAAAGATACGTGTCCAATGTTTTTTTATGAAACTACGTGACGGACTAAATAAAATATTTTAGAAAACTACCCTATTGTTTGTAAGTTTAAGTTTGTGCCACTACTTATATCTCTGGAACTCCAGATTTTGAAAACTTCTGCCTGCCTTTTGTCTTTAAGCAGGGGTTTTAATGTGCCGTATTACTCATAAATATTTTGATATGTTGTTGTTACGTACATGTTATATTGTAAGTGAGTAAAGGTTAAAAGAGGTCTCGGGATTTATTGCCGGGTCGGGCAAAAAGGACTTTGGAAATTGGCAGTGTGATACCCCCGTGCCTTGTAAGTGTCGTCAGAAGCCAGTAAATCTGACACGTGTTACCCAGTTACTGGGTAGTGGGGTTCTGATAGGCAGTCGCTCCATGTAAAACACTAGTACTCAGCTGCATCCGGTTAGACTGAAAGAATAGGCTAAGCAATCGATGATAAAAAAAAAATTGTATCCATAAAAAATCCAATTTCAAACTTATTCCACTTTCCCACCACTACGAAGTCAGAGTCATTTAAGCAGCGATGTCCGAACACATTACACAGCGTACTGTGATATAATAATTATTAATAATAACATTTATTATTATTAACAATAATAATAGAAACTTCAACAGTGAAAGTGTTTAAGTCGGTGTGAAAGTGAAATTTGATGTAAGTGTACACGCTATTCTTGGATTAAGTTTTCGGATTCAAGTGCTTAAATGCGGTGGCAACCGAAATAGTATATGACGCGAATATACTTAATAGGGGTCGGTGACCGTTGTGGTATCAGATCATGCTGAAATAGGAGTATTTTTGGTCTCATACTTGAGCACGCCAATCACGCCAGATGGTAAGCGATACATGAAGTCTACGATGGAACGATCGAACCCAGTCTGCCTGTTCACTTTTGCTTTAAAGGCTGACGGGTCATATGTGGTAGAGAACACAGAAGCTGGCAGAAAGTTCCACATCTTGACTCTGCGCACAATAAATGTGGAGGAGAAGCGCTTAGTACGATAAGACGGTATATCAACCAAGTGTAGATGGTAGCATGCAGTGCGCCTTTTTAAAGTGGTCAAAGATGAAGCACACTTGCCTAGAAGTAACCCATTCCCTCTTGACTCAAAGACTCCCAGGTTATAGCTATCAGAGAACACAGACTCCGGCGTCTGTTTACTTGTGAGCATGGTTTTTTGTTCGTCAAAGATATTTCCATTCTTTCTACAAATATGTGATCTTCTTTTTATTCTCGTGTTAATCTCTCTTCTCTAAAAAGCAGATAACATAGTCGCTGTCTGCTTCTGTTTCTTCTCTGAGTCTCTTCTCTTTTAAGCCATTTATCGGAGTTTTGATACGGTATGTAACCGTGAAGGAAATGTGGCGGAACAACCTGAATGGCTTCCTTATGAATTTGAAGGTTGAGGTGCATAGTCAAGATCATTATAAAGAATGGAGGAAGGCCTTTTTCTAGCAGCGGGACAGTTCGGGTTAGTCATAATAGTAATGCGACTCCTGGATCGCAAGGTTATCGACATGTGTGATGTGCATACAGCAATAATTGTGACAATATTCGTCTCAGCCAATGGCATAATAGCCAAGAGCCTCGACCAACATCTGAGGAGGCTCTCATCATCTAGGCCGCTCGGCCGGATCACGAGTTTGGAAAGCGGTATTCCTGGACACGGCGCGTATCGTTATGAAGTTGCTCTCTCTAGAGCCCTGACGCCGGTAGCTCGGACCCAATTTCCGAAACCGGCGGGCTACTATTTTTCTATATACTTTTTATAGAAATATTTAAAAACGTAATATACAGGGAGTGATTGACTCAACATCAGAGACAAAATATCTCAAGAGGGTCAGTGGGTCGTCTTAGAGGCGGGAGTGACATTAAGCTAATTGTGTTTTAACTTTTAAGTCTCTATTTGAACACTATTTATGTATATCACTTGATTATACAGCTGTCTGAAAATCAAGCGCAACTTTTATTTGCGGTTTAAAAGTAATTTAATATTAATGGTAAAAAAGTATAAAAACTTGACCAATGCCCGAACGTCCATCTCAAGCCTGTTCCATCATCGGTCCACAAGGCTTAAGACATTCCACCTATACGCACAAAACTTTGGAGTGGAGTCTGTGTTTCCTGACAGCTATAACTTAAAGACCCCCAGGGTCTATAAGACAAGACTGGATAGGTTACTTTTAGACAAGCATGCTGGTCGTCCATATTATCTCTTACCATGAGGTAAAATTCTACCCAAGCACGAATAAATCAAAAGCAAAATAAACAAAGATTGCCGATAGACGGTAGATATGTAAATATACGTTTTCTTCAACTTCGCTAGAATTTCGAATAAATCGTTTCTTAGCGTTCCATTGTAATTTATGCAAATAACTCTTGGCCTGAATTCCGCGCGTCTAATCCAGCAGTTTATTTTTTGCGTAGTCTGTAATTTTACTAACCATCTTTCTGGATGAAAAAATCCGCGTTCAGTGTCGTTTGAGTAATCGAAGCTAAAGAAAGGAAAATCGAGTTATATTATAAAAAAATATTTAAGACTAAGAATTCAATATCTACCGAAAAAACATTAGGCAAAACTAAAATATAAACTAGAATAAAGCATCAAAAAATTGATCCTCAACGCTGTTGGCTGGCAACGTACCCAAGAGACTGACGGCATTGCCTCGTTTGCAGAAATGAGTTTTGTCTATCTTCTTTCTCATGAAACAAAATGTATTGTGATTGCCAGCCGACAGCATTGAGGATGAATTTTTTGATGCTTTATTCTAGTTAAAGCATCAAAAAATTTGTCCTCAACGCTGTCGGCGGGCAACGTACCCAAGAGACTGGCGGCATTGCCTCATTGTATGGCAATGCTTAGCCTTGGGCCAAAGAAGTAGCCAGCCCTTGGGTCACGGGAAGCGTCAACGAGCTTTTTCGATATTTCTTTAAATCGAGATTATCTTTCTAAAAGCAGGAACGAGTTTCACCTTTCTTCTTTCTCATGAAACAAAATGTATTGTGATTGAATGTGACGTATCCTTGAATTTGTTGTCTCAATTAGACATAAAAAAATACAAGCAAATAAAAGGTAAAAACAAAAAAGACCGTGCGTGCCTCACGACTGCGCCAACAAGGACCATTTATGGTCTCTTTCCATGTCTGACACTGGACCACTCTTCAAACTCTCCTGAATGAACCTTTTTATTAACCCAACGACTTTTAAATATCAGATTAATTTTCAATCATATATCTATCATATATCTTGATAAGCAATTAAAAATGTGCATAAAATGAAGCTCTGTTTCTTGAACTAGGCATGGCCTGTATTACAGGAGCACAGTGCATTCCCAGTCTTATAATCTATCCCTTTGTAACAAAATTATCTTTAAGTTAAATTTAAAAATAAGTAATCATAAAGAAAGTATGCAAATAGGTATTGTAATCCTTTTTAATTATTTTGTTGATGAAACTACATGCTTCTGAATCTGTATAAAGTATAATTCCGTTTCCGGGTGGAGAATTGCATTCACTTGTTGTATGGCTCTGCAAAATACCAACTTACTGCATTGTACTCGGTTGAGCGCAGAGCTAAAAGGCTTATAGGCGACGAAGCATTAGTGGACCAGCTTCACAGCGTGGCCCAACGGACGGACGGACGGACAGACAAACAGATAGACAGACATGACGAAACTATAAGGGTGCCGTTTTTTGCCATTCGGCTACGGAACCTTAAAAAGAAGTGGTAAAGCCTCTTGGGTTCATTATTAGCAGAAAGTGTGGACTTTTTAATTTTAGTTAGTTGTTTTTTAAATATTGGTTGAATTCACATTACTAGCAATCTTATTAACCCCTCCAGCTAAACAAACTTGTGTCTGGAACAGTGTTGCCAACTTAGTGGTTTTTCCACTAAAACTGGTGGTTTTAATCTTCCATGTAGTGGCGAAATAATGCTTTTAGTGGCTGGTGGATTTTTCTAGTGGTTTAACAATTTAGTTTTGGTTACTAAAATGCCGATCATTCAGCCACCAAGCCACTTACACGACAATAAATTCATATTCGTATAATTATACTTCTTCATACTACTTTTTTATTAAATGGTATTAACGTTTATTGTATCAGCAGCATCAAGTTCATTTAATGAAATTTTGTTAGTGGTTTTCTGGTGGTTTTAGAAGTTGTATCTAGTGGAGAACTAGTTTAACTGTTGGCAACATTGTCTGGAGTGGGTTTACAGTTATAGGTGGGGTTCAAACCTGCGGCCTCTCGATCACAAGTCCCTTTAACCAATAGCCTATTGACGCTTCAGTTTGGTTTATATGATTGAAATAGATTTGTTTATTTTTCAGATAATCACCGAAATGTATTTTAAAATCTTCCTCGTCTTCACTGGTAAGTATCACAAAATATTTATAGAGCCATAAGGAATGAATGTTGAATAATTGAATATTGTCATTTGATATGCCACTTGGGTATGTTTATACCTAAGTGGCGTATCAAATGAAAGGGAACAACGTGTATTACAACAACAGTCCATTCCAAGAAATTGGTCAAATTGACAAAAACTACGATAGGTGAAAAGATTAAAGAGCTTAAAATAAAAAACAAATTTAAAATTAAAAAAAAAAAAATCTACGCAAAAATACCTCGAAGTAGTTTAAGAAATAACCCTTAAAAAGTAAAAAATAATAGTCGCGGTGGGATATCGCCATTTAGAATCGATATTTAAAGTTTGTTACATATAATTTATGGGATGTTTCTTAAACTACCACTAATTACATTTTTTGCGTAGCGGTTTTTTTTTTCTTTTCTTTTTATTATATAATTTGAAATACCTACCTACTATACTTATGAAATATAATGGCAAGAGAAAAAACAAAAGAACAGGATAAATATGACAACGTCTGCGATGGCAGAGAAATAGGACCATCATTATTGCCGGCGTTGCGGGAATGTTCTAATGAGATACCGGGCCCCGGAACGTTTGGGCAACTGAAGGAACAGGGTGGGTTTTTAGTCAGTAGAAGTCTGATACTCCCTTCCGCTCCATCCAGAGTGGAAGAAGTCGTTAGATGACTTTTCCAGCGAAAGAAAAAAGAATCAACTGACCAAGCTTTATATATATTTAAATTAGAACAATAAAAAATATATTCCTTTGTGAACCTATTGTGAATATGAGCACTATGTAGATAGTTCTCTTCGAGATAAACATGAATGTCTGGCAGTTTGAGTACTGTTTGTCGCCTACCCAAACGTTCTTACCTTGGTATTGTTCGTCAAATCATAGAGCTTCTTAAGTTCTAAGTTGAGCTATATGTTATTTGAAAAATGCTTGCAAGGTCTGGACAGGGCCACTCAAATCTGAATGCATCTTTCCCCAAAAGATCGCCTCAGACATTAACCTACAAGGTTCTAATCTAATTTGACAAATACTAATATAATTGTAAGAACTTTAAAAGAGACTTCGACCTCTGAGTTTTTTCGGTGTTTCTTCTTAGGATAATCGGTAACGAAACACCGGTCTCATCTAGTCTACGGAAAAAAATGACGTGTGTAATTGTGTGTATTTGCAATTTGCAAAATAAAAACCAATTATCATTTATGAATATTTTTTACCAACTTTCCAGCAGTAATAACCGCCGCAACGTCACTCAATTCGGGTCTGCAGTTGCTGTTTCCACAAGAGCACAGAGAGTACGTCTTTGTTCTAAAGAGCAACGTGTCCACTGGAACCTGGAACCCTCGGAAGAGCACCACCTATTGGCAGCTGGAAGGAAACCTCCATATACAGGTGTATGACAACTTTACAAAGGCGAGGCTGTCTTTAGATGATCTTGAGGTAAGAAGAAACATTATTGTAGATAGATAGATATACTCTTTATTGTAACCCACAAAGTTCCCATACATTTTTAACCAGTATTGATTGTATGGGCTTTAAAAGAGACGGACCCATGAGTTTGTTTCGGTGTTTTTTCTCAGGGTAGTCTGTTAGGAAACACTGACTTCATCTAGTTTAATAACGTGTTATTTAATAACAAAGGAGGTCGGCGAAATTAGACCCACTAACACAAATGAAATATATATTTAAAAAAAAACTTTTATTTTTTTATTTAGTTATTTATCGTAATTTTTATACGACCTTTAATCATGGGGTAATGAAAAACACAATAAAAAGAAGATATAGCGAAAGTCATTGTGAATAAATTATCTGTCAGCCATGACGTCTGCATTTCCTAATTCCAGGGTTGCCAGGGGGTTAAATAGTATAATATTGTATGTAGAGGGGTCATGATTTCTCATTATTTTGTATATTATTATTAAAAATAGATCAATTTTGAAAGTCTAAATATATCAGTTAACGTATTACGTAAATATTTTTGTTTAATTACAAAGTTTTTGGTCTATAATAACTGTGGCTTTGTGTTGATTTTGATAGTGGATAAAAATGCTCGAAGCCAAATTACAAAAACTCAAGAAACGTCAAATGAGCTGAAAAAATCAATCAATGTCATTCTCTCCGCGAAGGCGCGAATTCGTATAGACCACAGAGTACATTTTTGTTTATACTCTTAGGCCGCTATGAATACTTCTACTTTTTAGATGATTTATTAATTATTCATTTTCGGTTTTATTTCTCAATGACCTTAAATGTTTTTACTTTTCATAACCTAAAAAACGTTTTTGTTATCTCTCTGTTATCTCGGTATTCCCATGATTAATATTGATATTGATGTTTTTATAGTAAATAGTATTTATTAGCAGTCAATTTAGTATTTATATTATTATTGTCTGTTGAGGTGAAAAAGTGGGCCAGACGAAGTATGGGCCGTTAACGGAGTCCTTTGCAAAATAAAAAAAATTGTCCACCAGACTTGTTGGCCTAGTGGTTGTAAGCGCAACTGCTGAGCAAGAGGTCCTGGGTTCGATTCCCGGATCAAAGGTGGTATAATGTTTCATTTGCTTATGAAGTATATATGTGTATATAAATAAGAATTTATTTAATTTTCAGGTATAAATGTAGAGCTTTTATGTATTTTATTTATTTATTTTTTAACTATCACTAATTCCTACGTAAGTACTACATTTCCCACGTTATCTCTTCACCACTCATAGTTGACTTGTAGGGAATACCTACGGCATTAAGTCCGCCTTTATACCTACGTGCATTAAGTGTACATAAATTCAATTATATTTCTTTTCACAGAAAACGGTGTGCTGCACTAACTATGGCTCAGTGCGTGATCTCGAGACCTCTGATGATAAAGTTTTACAAGAACCTTGGGAATTGGAGTATCAGGTATTTAAATGCTTAATTAGTTTAGTTATTATTACTTTGGCCATATAGCATGCCGAAGTACAGTCAACTTGGAAAAGCTCATTGTTACCGGTAATGTAGATGGTAAACGACCAAGAGGACGTAGTCCTAGACGGTGGGCTGACTAGGTGTCCGAAGTACTGCAGATGCCGATGTTCCAGATGCTAAAGACCGTAGTAGATGGAGAAGCCTGTTGCAACGTTTTCATCCTAGCCAATCGTGGCTCGCACTCACTATCGTATCGCCTCAGCACTGAGGGACCGAGAAAGAGGAATTAGCTTGTCTCACTAAGCTTGAAAATTGCACTGTACGTCAATTCTGTAAAATTCGAACAACTCGCATCTCACATAGCTATTCACTGTCACTTCGCTTATGGTTCAAAGTGACCTCGATTTTGCATTCTGTAAACAGCGTCGAAGCGACGGAGGAATTACCTTACCGAATGCCACTTCTCACGTCATCTCATACTTTATCTGTCAAAATCTTTAGTTCAACTCGCTGCCACGCTCGCAAGGGTAGCGCTAGTGTAAATTCGAATTAACAACCGAGTTTTTAGAATACCAATCAATAAACTCACAGTGGATTCAGATTCGAAGTTTAGAATGATCTTACAGAATAACACAGCTGGTCTTTGTTTTAGGTTAAGTCATACCTTCATACCTGCCAAGATCAGTCTGTGGATGAGTCTCGTATCGTTTAAAATTTTCTCTTAATCATGTGTAACAACAACAATGAAAACACAAAACAGCATAAGAGATTACATTGCCAACTGTACCCACTAGTATGAACTGTATCACAGTCGACAGCGTCTTCCACTCTAATGTATTACGATTGAAATTCATTGTTTTAAGCACAACGTCACATATCTGAATCGTGAATAGAAATTGGAGAACTAATAAATTAATCACCGTGAATATAATAATAAAAAAAATATAATAATTACAGCTACATATGGGTGGTATAGAGTATACGTATGTAGCGTAGTGAGTAATGTGGAATGCGTGTGTGTAGTGTGTGCATGCGTGGTGGAGTGTCAGACTTCCACTGACTAAGAACCAGGGTGGGTTCTTAGTCAGTGGAAGTCTTCAACTGTCCGTACGTTCCGGAGTCGTGGTATCTGGTTATAACAAAGGAAAGGAAGCAAGTGATGTAATTAATTGAACTATAATACATTTTTCAGGAAAACGGCTACATAAAGTCAATTTACGTGGGCCATCAGGAGCCAGCCTGGTCCGTGAATCTGAAGCGAGCTATATCTATCAATTTTCAGCTGACAAAGAACACTGGTACTTATTCTGTGAATGAGGTTAGTAAATATTTACTGGTTTAATTAATTTCTTGCCAACCTTTTTTACCCGACTTCGCGATGCAAAGGAGGGTAATGTGTTTGTCAGTCTATGTATGTGTGTTTGTACCTGTATGGTGGTGCAGAGTCCAAACGCGTGGGCCAATTTGAATAATTCTTACCTCAAACGATTCGTCTTATCCTTGCGAGTGTCATTAAAGATGTGATAGTTATCAAAATTCACCGCAACCATAAGCAGACGCCATATTCTCATAACATAAACTATGTCAAGGGTATAGTGCTGTGACACGTTTGTTATTACTGGTATTCAAGAAACATATGAAACCAATAATTCGGGGTCAATTCTGTGAGTCACTTATTTTGAGCTGAAACTTTGCATAGAGACTCCATACCAGATGTTGTCTTCAGTCCTTTTGGATAGATATGGGGTTTCCATTACACGTTGTATAAATTTGTGAATAATTTAAAAAGAATATCTCAGTAGCAGTAGTATCTCTCTCCTCTTAGGCTACGATGACCCTGGCACGATCATAAGATTAAAGGGCTTAAAAAATAACAAAGAGAAAAAAAAAAACTAAGCTAAATATCTGGTGGTGTCTGAAGTGGATTCACAGCAATTGGTGGGGTTCGAACACGTGACCTATCGATCACAACCACCATTATTATTTTCACAGTAATTTTGACATTTGTATTGCGTTCCCCAGCCATGTCTGGACGATATCTGTGCGATGATATATCTATCAAAAGGCAACATCATCAAGAAGTACACCAGCCTCAAGGTGCCAACTGCTAGAAGTAGAAACAGCTGGGCATCGGTGCCTTGGTCTGCGGCTTACACAGGGAGATCTGTGGTGAGTACCAAGTCCTGCTGTTTTTAGTTTAGATGTGGCGAGGCGCTGTTGGACAAGCTTCACAGCCTGGATCATCAGTGAAGTTTTGCTTGCCTGTCGATTTTCTGCAGATCGGGCCAAAAAACTCATTGCCAACGATACACTGGTCGAATCAAAGCTCCAGAGCCTTGAACATCGACATCGTTTTGCTAGTCTATCGGTTTTCTATCGGTTACATTTCGGGGAGTGTGCGATGGAATTACACAATCTAATTCCGCCAAGCCCGTTCCATCATCGGACTACAAGACAAACAGCAGCGATGTGCCATCGTTACATGGTGGACATCCCACCTATACGCACTAAACGTTTTGGGAATACCTTTATTGTACATACGGTTAAGGAGTGGAATTCCCTGCCGGAATCTGTGTTTCCCGATAGCTATAACCTAGGGGTCTTTAAGTCAAGAGTGAATAGGTTACTTTTAGGTAAGCGTGCTCTATCTTCGACCACATCATCACTTACCATCAGGTGATATGGTAGTCAAACGCGAACCTATTATCAATAAAAAAAATGTGCGCAGGAGCTCCAAGGAGATGGAGGGATCGGATTATGATCTGATTCCTCCATCTCCCTTTCACTTTCGGTCTACCAGACGCATTTCTGGGTACCATCCGTCGTTGATATACCGTCTTGATGCTTTTCCTCCACATTTATGTTGCGCACAGCCGAGATGTGAAACTTTCTACCGGCTCCTGTGTTCCCTGCCACTTTTAGCCTCTGAAGCAAGAGTGAACAGGTATCGTCTGGGCTCGCTCGTTCCATTGTAGACGAGATCGAGGTCAAGATTGAGCTCATCCGGATTAAAAATATATGTGAATTTCTTTTTATGTGAATGGGAGAACACTGTAGATTGTAGATTCGGTTTTTAATTTGTAATTAAATTGTGTAATACCTATTAAACCCGTATTAGTAATCATTATGAAAATGAATGATGTTTAGAAAAGAGTAACCATGGAGTGCGTGTTCTTCTGCATAGGAAACGGCAAATTACGAACCGTTCACTAGCTTCTGATGTTTAGCCCATGATGTAGGCCTATGTGAAATAAAATATTTTGAGTTTAGTGGCCTCTCGCAGTGATCAACTTTAGAGGTGCTTCAGCCTCCAACCAGGACCGATAATAAACTTATGAAATAAAAATATTTATTTTGCAAATTAATTATAAATGACACCTTTAAACGTATAGTTTTTCATAAATTTCACTGGACGAGGCCTGGTGTTTCCTAGTCGACTAACCAGAGAAGAAACACCGAAAAAAACTCAGAGGTCAACATCTCTTCTAAAGTCCTTAAATTCTGTTAAAATCCAAGCATATGAGAATAATGTAGGTCTATGTCTGTGGTGCTCTTTTGTGAAAAGAAACATATAGGCCCGTCCAAACAGTGCAAGTATTATTGTCAGTTATCGCGAGGCTCAACTTACGTTTAAGGTACTCGAATGATTTAACAAACTAAGTGACCGTTGCTTAATTTCTTGTAAAACAATTTTTTTTTCTTTGCTTATTATTTTAATTAAAGAGAATTAGCAATGTGGGTAGAATTCACATTACTAGTAATCTTGTTAACCCTTCTAACTAAGCTAAATATGCTTGTATCTGAAGTGGGTTCATGGCCATAATGTAATGGGTGGGGTTCAATTGATAAATAATTTGATATTAAATTATACTTAGATGCTGTTACAGATTGATTCAGTGTCTTCAGCAGAAAGAACTTACGAAATCGATGACTACAAAGGCTTGAGTTCTGTGGAGCTAAGAGGCAGTTATCAATACAAGACTCACGATCACATCTTAGCTGTGAATACAGAGTAAGTACTGTAAGAGGGACGTGAGTGTACTCGGAATTTTCAATATAAACGCGGTAGGTTTTATACTTTTATAATATTATGTTTACATTTTTATGGAAGATTATTCTAATTATATTTTCATGTTATTTTAATATTGAGTCTGCTTATGCGGGCGGCGCGGCGTCCCAAGCAATTCTCTCTCCTGTTAAAAAACAGTTTCTCATGTCCAACATTGCGATCTAAATTCAAAATTTCAAACTATGCCAGGCACTCATAGGAATTCGGGGCAACGAGGAGGCTGACAGATTGTCCAAGCTTGCAGTTGATTCAGGCATTGAAATAACATACTTACCAGATCAATGGGAATATATCACCAGATTTAAGGAGAAATGTTTCGTAAATTGGAAGAATCATTTTGTTGAAATTTCAAAAGAAAAAGGGTTATGGTATAAAGTCATACAAAACGAGCCTCCTCGTATGGTTTGATGATAATAAATTGAATAGAAATTATATTAAGTTAGCTTTAAGACTGTGTTCTGGACATTATCCATCAGCAAAATTTGGCTATCTTATGGGAAAAGTTACATCTCCCAATTGTTTAGTATGTGATAAAATTGAACATATACTTCACTTGCTTCTGGATTGTGTACGGAATAAAGATAAGAGAGAGGCATTAATTAAAGACTTCAAAATTAATTTTTTAGATGTTGGGTTAATTCAAACAATTTTAACAAGTCCAAAATCGCAGTTAGCGATAAGATTAACTAGACTAGCAAAGCTAACTAATTAATGGGTCTCTCTCATTCAAATTAGTTATATATTCATGTTTCTTTTTAGAACTAAATATGTATAAAATTAATAGGGTACAATGGGGTTGACATATCCATGTAGATAAAAACCCCGTTAAATTCATAGATACAAAAAAAAAAAAACTATGCCAGCCAGTGCGGTAGGCTGGCCGCTCGCATAGCAAACCTCCACAGTACAATTCTTTTTCTTTTAAAAAGAGAACTAACAATGTGAGTTCAATTTTTACATTACTAGCATAATTCACATTACTAGTAATATTGTTAACCCTTCCAACTAAGCTGAATATGCTTTTGTCTGTGGGTTCACAGCAATAGTGTAATGGGTGCGACCTGTCAATCACAAGTCTTACCTTAGCCATGAGGCTCTTGACGCTTCAAATTTAATGACAGTACAGGGCCGTGGGGCTTAGATGACGTATGTGTTTCCGCAGTCCGCACAATGCTGACAGACCCGTTTTCTTGTCACGGGGCGGTGGACATCCATGAGGATTTCCACAAAGTGACGACTGCCAAAGTTGTCAAAATGACAGCCAGCACGACCAACTTGCTTTGCAAGTCTTGAGGGTGTCGCATTGCAAACTTCCGAACTCCGGGCTGAGTTTCATGATAGCTATAGCCTTGGGGTTTTTAAGTTAATAGTGAATAGGTTAGTTTTAGGTAAGCGTGCTTCATCTTCGCCCACATCATCGCTTACCATTAGGTGACATGGTGGTCAAACAAGAGCATATAATCATTTAAAAAACTGCTGAGAAATGTCTGAGAAAAAGCCAATGGACACTTCGCGTGACCCAGGGGCTGGCTTTTACCTTGGCCAGAGATTAAACATTGCCATACAACGTGGCAATGCAGCCAGTCTTTTGGGCACATTACCAGTGGACAACGATACGTACGAATTTAAATTATTTTTACATTAATTTTTCATGTTTAGGGTTTTAATTTAAGTTTATACAATATGTTAACTAACAGAAGGCGTTCCCGTTAACCCGCAATAGTATAGCATCCATACATACTAAAAAAATATTACCATTCGAAAACAAAATGTTTTTATTTTTTTAATATTAAAATATTCACTAAACATGTTAAATTGATACGCAAAAGAAACACTGTACACGCGTACTTGAAGGACGGCAACGTCGCAATATATTTGTGAATGACGGGCCGCGTGTGCTGCGATCTAATTGATGTGCTTATACTATTGCGGGTTAACGGGAACGCCCTCTGTTAGTTAACATACTGTATATTCAGAATTTCAAATAGTAGTAATATTATAAATGGGAAAGTTTGTGAGGATTGATATGTACATGTTTGTTACTTTTTCACGCAATTACTGAACCAAGTTGAATGAAATTTGTTTTGTAAATACATTTTATACATCCTGGAATAATACATAGATTACTTTTTATCACGGAATTCCTACCGTATTTTAAATATAATAAATCCCGGGCAGTAATACATATAATTAACTTCAAACAATATTTTTAATGTTTCAGCTTATCCCTTTCCTACGATCACGACGTGGCCGCCAAAGGTGTTGAGAAGATCAACCTTCTTCAGACCACCATACAGTACGTGGCCAGTGATTTCAGAGACCCTTCCAACGGTATCAGGAATCTCACACAAGCGTTTTTGAAGAACACCACGTACGAGGTAAGTAATATCGACACTTGAAAGAAATATTAAGAAAGAGAGAAAGAAATATTATTTACTTTTTATTTTTAGGGATCCGTATCTCAAAAGGAAAAAAACAGAACCCTGGTAGGATCAGCTTGTTGTCCATCTGTCTACATATAAAAATAATATAAATATATATTTTTTCCAAATAACATGTTTACAGAAAAGTACAGATTAACACCTGAGTTTCAGGCCTTTACACTGATTATATTAAATTTATTAGTAGCTAGCTTTTGCCCGCGACTTCGTCCGCATGGAATAGTTACTTTGGGCTAACGTTAAATTTAACCCCGATTTTGAAGCATTCTTCATTGGCGCTCCGCTCCTATTGGCCTTAGCGTAATGATATATAGCCTATAGCCTTTCTCTATAAATTGACTATTTAATTAAAAAATAATTTTTCAATTCGAAGCAGTAGTTCCTGAGATTATCGCGTTCAAAAAACAAACAAACTCTTCAGCCTTATATTATTAGTATAGGTTGCCCGCGACTTCGTCCACGTTTTCGTCGTTTTTCGTTAAAAAAAAGTAGCCTATGTCCTTCCTCACGGTTCAATGGTAGGTAGGTAAAGGTAATTTAGTAGGGAAATATAATATGTCAATCTATATTACTGTTGAAAAATATCGCAATACCGAATCGCACAATATTATTGTTAATAGATGTGCCCGCGACTCCGTCAGCGTGTAACTCCTTGTGTGTTATTTAGTTATTATCGGTAATATTGTTTAGATCACGTTCACATGAGGCTTAAGTACCTACCTATTGAACGAAAATACTTCAGCGCAAAGCTTCCGGGTAAACTATGTTGAAAGTTGACCCGTCCGGCACGTGAACATAAAGATTTCTAGAACTGCTAACCCGGGAAAGAGCGACGTACAACTGACCAAGCGAAAAACAACTGACACCGAGATCTACTCCAGCAACACGAAAAGTCTGCCCTTGAGCCTTATGTCATTGCATAACACACCGATACTGGGAATTGCGTTCTTTTAAATTGGAATGGAAAATTATTTGCTATTATGGGAATTCTGGGAATAAAGACGGTTTCTCCTGCACCGCAACCTGTTAAAATTTGAGCCTCGATTATATTTTGTTGCAACTGGGTTACTTTTAGCCGAGTTCCGTGGCAAAGTTGTGGGGTTTTAAATTTCGGAGCAGAATAATAATCAGAAAGCTTCGAACTGCTAAGCTATCGGGAGTTACACGTGTTATTGTGAGTTATATTCGGCACTGTTGCAAGCACCATGATCACGTATGAACTGAAGTAATTGCGGGTAGACGTTTATGTGCAGACGAATCCGTCTACCCTCTTTCTGGTTTGTTTTTTGTGATCGCCACCGCTACCACTGACACATGTGTCAATCAAAACTCGATTCTGTTCCCGACACACAAAGCTCACCGTGTTCGCTCACGAACTTATTTGAACACTTTTACGGGGCTTACACAATAGGGTAGTTTCCTAAAATATTTTATTTAGTCCGTCACGTAGTTTAACAAAAATAATTGGACACGTATTTTTTATTTTTTCACGTAATTGAAAAATTAAGACGATACAGTGAGTTGAAATTTCGCGTGACGTCACACTTCGGTATAATTCTAAGCACTGTATGACGTCAGCAGCCCCCACTCCTGTACTTTGAAGCTTTTCATCTTTGTGATTTTTTTTTGACTTGAAAAGGCAAAAAATACGTGACCAAATAAAAAAAAAATATTTTGTAACACAGGAAACTACCCTATTGAACCACTGGGTTCCAGGCCCTCGACAGTTGAAACCCGTGTGTTTTGTTATGATCAATTCCGCGGGAGTGAGTGGGAGGAGGAAGTGCTGGGCTTCCCAGCACTTCTACTAGTTAAAGATAAAACTAAACAATTTTCGTTATAAAAATTAAATAAACAAACTCGTAAATTCTATTTTGTTCAAAAGTTAAAAGCCTTGAACTCTTTCGTGAGGTAGGTTAATATCCGGTTTAACCCACATACATGTTTTAAGATTGGCCCTTCTCATAACGAAGTACAGCCCTTGACCATGACCTGATTAAAATACTGGGTCGCGATGCCTAAAGCGATCCTCGTGTCTTTATGGTTACGTTTCCATGGGTATATGGGTCGATCTACAAAATTAAGGTCCCTCATACGCACAAAACGTTTTGGAAATATTTTCATTGTGTGTATGGCTAAGTAGTGGAATTCCCTGCCGGAGTCTGTGTTTCCTGATAGCTAGCTGCTAGCTAGCTAGCCAGGGATCTTGGAGTCATGAGTCAATAGATTACTTATTTATTTATTTAAATTTTATGTTGAAAAGTGGAAAGTACATAGGCGGACTTAATGCAACAAGGTATTATCTAGCAGTCAACCATTGAGTTAAAAAGGATTAGTCAAATAATATAATAAGTCTCATACATTTCAAAATATCTTATTCTAATCTACAAAGCCAAAAATAACTTTAATTTCGGAAGGCAGTGTGAAAAAAAATAAGAAAATACAAAACCAATAACACCGACTACCGAAATTAAAGTTATTTTTGGCTTTGTAGTGTTTTGATATGGAAGTCGGTTTTATTTTTTGCAAAGAAGTTTTTTTTAGGTTTCAATAAAAAAGTCTCTATACTCATAAATTTGAAAGTCTGTCTGTCTCTATGTCTGTTACGCTTTCACTTTTGTATGGATGCTATACTATTGCGGGTTAACGGGAACACCCACTGTTAGTTAACATACTGTATATATGGCTGTATGAAGTTCACCGGTTCTGCTAGTAATCCATTTTTCTTTTCCAGTTACTCCTCAAAATTGCAAGAAAAGGCATCGACGCCGACAACATTGTTCGAAATGCCTCACTTATACATAGCTTGGACTTCATCGACCTTTTGAAGTAAGTAAATACAAAGTTTTTATATCATCAAAAAAGTTTTTTTGTTATGTCGTTCTTTATTTTTTTTTTATACTTCATGCAGCTAGATACTAAGACGGATTTACTGCTGTAGACATTCTCTACCAGTCAACCAAGGGTAGTGACGAGATCACGGGGCATATAATTGAATTGAGAACCTCCTCTTTTTTGAAGTCGGTTTATTAAAATGGTAGATCACATTTATTATATCCTAAATGTAATAAATTATACATAATCATGTAACATAATAACACAACCACACACACACACATAAACACACACATTTTGTATTAGTTACTATAAAATTTGTTTTGTTTTTGTCATAATTGAAGAAGTTTATTTTGTACTTAATTTTTTTTTGTCTTATATAATTTTAAGTTAAGTAGTTTTTGTTCAGATCATCTTTGTTTTTGCACCCACAACATTGTCTACCACAACTTAGGTCCCCAAGATACAGGCATAGCCTAGTTTGGGGATCATCGGAAATTTGTAAAGAATCTAATAATGGTCTCAATAAATTCTATTCTGTTCTATAATTCATGCACGTCCTGAAATTGGTTTGTTCAGAATCGTTTATTATTCTTATTACAGGTATATTATTTCATTCAATAAAAATTAAAGTCACACCACCAACTTCCAAACTCCGGGCTATTACTGAGAAATTCCTTACAGAAAAACCCAATAGCACTTTTAGCTGTACCCGGGGATCGAACCCGAGACCTTGTGCTCAACAGTCGAACTTACGACCATTCAACCCATGAGAAATAAAGACGATTTATCTTTGTTTTATTCGTGTTAGGTTTACGTTTGACCACTATCTCACCTGATGGTTTAGCGATGATGTGGTCGAAGATGAAGCACACTCACTTAGAAGAGTAATCTATTCACTCTTGACTTAAAGACCCAAAGGTTATAATTATCAGGAAATACAGACTCTGGCAGGGAATTCCAATCCTTAGCTGTATGTACAATGAAAGTATTCCTAAAACGTTTTGTACTTATAAGTAGGATGTCCACCATGTGACGATGGCGCATCGCCGTTTGTTTTGTAGTCCGATGGTGGAACGGGCTCGGTGGAATTAGACTGTGCAATTCCATCGCACTCTCTCTGAAATATAACCGATTGAATACTGATAGACTTTTCATTTAACAATATTATAATATCTCTTTCAGTACCATATCAAGACTCGACTATGAAACCCTCATACGTCTGTTCAACGACCTCGTCCTGGGCACCAGCTATGAGCTGGAGACGGCGAGGAATATCTTTATCGAGATCCTGCCTTACGCTAGGAGCGACTCCTGCGTGAGGTTCATCAAGTATTTGGTTTTGGAGGAAAAGGTGGGTCCCACTTTATTTTTTTATCATAGGCTGCTAAGGCCCATAGAAAAGTCTCTTCTTCTTCCACGCCTCCTCTCTTTACTTGGGGTTAGCTCTCCTCATTTTAAGACGCCAGGACACTCTGTCCTGGGTTGTCTGCGTTCAGCTGAGATCGCTCCATATCCGAACTTCGGTTTGTAGCGGTTGTCCACTACGTGGCTCTTCGTCTGTTTTTTCTCGTCTAAATATACATACATTATTAGAAACAATAAACTAAAATTTAATTGAACAATTACACAATGAACAAAATACATTATATTACCCTACAAAAATTAAAGATAGACTAATACATACACATATGCATATCTTTACCGAAACTAATTATAACCGGAATTATGAAAAGTTACGGACTTAATTCCGACTTAGTTTTTTTTTTGTATTAGTTGAGGAATTTGCGATTTTTAGGGTTCCATACCTCAAAAGGAAAAACACGGAGCCCTTATGGGATCACGTTGTCGTGCGTCTATCTGTCTGTCTGACTGTCAAGAAAACTTGGAGATATCGAGTTGAAAGGCCTTATACTCAGGGCTACAGTCCCTTGAATTGTAAAAAATTCAAACTCCTAAATTAACGTATAAAAAAGATACGTCTGTTTGTGCCGCAAAAAACGCATATTTCAACACTCTTAAGGGAATCAAAATTTTATGGGGTACTTCCCGTTGAGCTATAAAATTTGGTAAGTTACATCATTATATGTATAGTACAAGTTCAAGAAACAATCTGAAAACTTTATGTTTTCAATTAAATCACAAAAAATATAGTCTCATAGGAAGTCGAAAATTAAAATTGAAGCTACTAGTTCAAGTGAGGTATCATATAGAAAGGGCTCGATGTGTATATTCTAAAACACGTTTTATTTATGTTTACTTGCGATGCATAAATTCTGATTTATATTGAAAAATTAAAAAAAGCACCGTCTTCAAAGTCGAAGTCTGTGAAGCGAAAAATCTGAAATAATTACAGTTATATGTAAATGCAGAACAAATGGTGGGATATGTCTAACAAGACAAACTTCATACAAACTTTCACGTTTATAATATTATTAAGATAGGTTTTGGAAGCTAATTTTCAGGAAGAGTTCAAGACTCGATTCCAGAACTATTTGTACCTAATCTACAAATTTGTACGGAACCCTCGGTGGGTGAGTCCGACTCCCACTTATCTGATTTTTTATTATTGTGTGTAGACTTTCGAGCACTTTCATATTTTATCGGATCCGAAACCCGTAAACCAAAGGTCACACAAATAAATGATTTATGATTGATTTATTTTAAAGTGTTTTATGTTTGTAAGTTTTAAGCTTACATAATGAAATAATGATGTTTGTTTTCCAAATAGGTCATAAATAACACTTTCACACATATTTTTTTTTCGTATATGTAAACTAGATGAGGCTAACGTTCCTAACTGACTACTCTGAGAAGGAACATAATAAAGTATATAAATAAATAGAATAGAAAAACATTTATTCGAATACAAATACAAACAATAACTACAATACAAAGTTACAAACATAGAAATAATAATGAAATTGCGCTGAGCATGGCACCAAAAGGGTTACCAACTCACCATTTGCTGGACGAAAGAAACCCAGCACTGGTGTTCAATTATTAATATTATGTCCTATGACTCCCTTTCCCAGGAAAAAGTAGAAGATGCAGCTCTGCTCTCCCTGATCAGAAAACTGCCTTTCAACGTCGCAGCTCCCAACCAAGCTTTGCTGGAGGAACTGGAAGTGTTCAGCAAGTTGGGGCTGGAGTTCCCTCATGATATCAGACATGCTGGCATACTGAGCTTCGCGACACTGCTGCATAAGACCATGGAGACATCGCAAGTTAAGCAAGATTACTTCGACAACATTGTCGTGAAGTATTTTCGAATGTACAGCGGTGAGTTTGTAGAATTTATTGTAAAAATAGTGGCTAAATAATATCAGCCGCTCGTGGTTCGAGTGGCTAAATAGTATCAGCCACTCGTGGCTCGGTGGCTTAATAATATAGTCGCTCGTGGCTCGGTGGCTTAATAATATAGTCGCTCGTGGCTCGGTGGCTTAATAATATAGTCGCTCGTGGCTCGGTGGCTAAATAATATCAGCTGTACGGGTCGACCTTCAAAGTTAAAAACACCTGCCGAGTTCGGTCGGTGGATATGTGACAATCTTTAACATAATAAGGCCGCGCTCAGTTTGGACACAAATTTGTATCGTACGTAAACGTACGATCGTGGTCGTACGAATTGAGTGCGTACACTGAATACGTTTTACTCCGTCAAAAAGGTAGTGATATCGCATTCGTGAAGTCATCTTTGGTTGGAGCGCAATGAATAATCTGTATCTTCTAGATAATTCTCTTATAAGTCGAAGACTACGGCGGCGTCTTCGCTGTCGCAGAACCGAATGGGGGCGTGAAATTTATTTAAAAAGAAAAGAATTTGGAGAATTTCATCATATTATTGAAGACTTAAATAATGACCCCATACTGTTTCATGGTTATGTACGTATGAAAATAGAAACTTAAAATAAATTTTTCTATATCCATTTTTACGCACGAACGTGTTAAAAAATCCCAACGAGTTCGGATGGTTTTCGGACGTCGGGACTACACGCATGTATACGTACGACTAACTCGCATCCAGCGCTGCCATAGTACTTGGAAGGTTAGGATCGTTCTTGTGTGTTTGTACGTATACGCACGAGTAAAACTCGTACGAAAACGCGTCCAAACTGAGCGCGGCCTAATATAGGGATTCCTTAGTGCCTCAGAGAGCATCTTAAGCCGTTGATTCTGACTGTCATTTTGTACATCTTTGACAGTCATTACGGAAAATCTAACGTAAGTCTTACTGTTGTCCGGGCACGCCGCAATTGCGGCGGTAAGACCCCTCTTTGAGGAGTGACTAGATCGGCGTCACGGCGTCCTGACCTACCGCATGACGCAGGTCCTCACCGGACACGAAAGTTTCGGGAGGTACCTGTGTCTGATGGGTAAGGAAGAGACGCCTGGGTGTCACCACTGCGAGGGTCGCCCTGAGGACACAGTCGAGCACACGGTGCAGGACTGCCCAGCTTGGGCAGAGCACCGACGTGTCCTCACGGCGGCAATAGGCGGACACCTCTCGCGCCCGGCCTTGGTCGAGGCCATGCTGCGGGGCGAGAGGGAGTGGGAAGCGGTTGCCTCCTTCTGCGAAGCAGTCATGCTTTCGAAGGAGGAGGCGGGCCGCGTGAGGGAGAGGATGGCGTCCTCCCTCCAGCCCAGCCGCAGTGGTAGACGCCCACGGCGTCGGACGTCAGCCGATGATCTCCGGCCACCGTAGGCGCGGGCATGCGGACAGCGAGTAAAGGGCAACTCGCTGTCCGACCATGGACCATGCCCGGGTCGACGGCGCGTCGTGTTCCAAGCGCTCCTCAAAGAGCGTCACCAATAGGACGAGGCCCCCCCGTAGAGGGCCGAAGCCTGCCGGGGTCGTGGGACTCATCCCGTTACCGTGACCCCGGTACGTAAAGGGTTATTGAAGGAACACCGTGGATTTTAGTCAGTAAAAGTCTGACAGTCCCTCCCACCCTGCCCGGGGTGGGAGGACTTATTTGATAATTTTACCACGCTAAAAAAAAAAAGTCTTACTGTTGTTGTGGCGTCACATAGACACTCGCTTTATGTAAAATAGGTACTAGTACTCATATGCATTCAGTTAGACTTCACGTCGACTCCAACGTGCCTTGGCAAACATTATTTAACTTTGGAAACTGACCTGTGTAGTCAGTGTGTGTGTGTAGCCTCTTGGCTAAAGCTCATGCTCTAGGTTTACTCTACAGTATTCTTTTCAATCCAACGACTCCACGATCTTAAAGAACGATTTAAGTTCTTTCATGACACACATGGTAGAGATTTGAGATCATCAGAGAATTTGAGACTTTTGATGCCTACACATTCCACAAAATTTTACGACCATTCTTTTACGGTGCAGGCTATTCGGTTGTGGAATGCATTGCCGGTGTCAGTAAGACAAGCACAGTCACTCGCTGCTTTTAAAAGCTCGGTTGCCAATCATTTTCTTTCAAATTTATGATTATTTCTTTGTGTTTTTCCACACGATGTTAAAGAACACATTATATTTATATATTTTATATAATTATGTATTGTATTTATATATATACTTATATATTTTAATTAGTTCTTTTTCCGTTATGAGTATTTGTAGTACACTAATTTAGCCCTCCCCAATTCAATTAAAGCTTTTAAAGTCCTTCCAAAGATTGTCTGGAAGATATCGCTCTCAGCGATAAGACCGCCATTGGAACCAAAGTTATAGAAATAAGGTTATGTAAGTGTTTCAATTTTTGGTGTACAATAAAGAAAAATCTATCTATCTATTGTTCGCTGTGCCCGGGAGTCGTACCATCTCTGGAGCTCAGTCCCCTATTCCTCGCACTCTCCGCGCTCAATGTTCTTATGAATGCCAAACCTGATTGTGACATGATTGCGGATGAATGGAAAAAGATCTTTTCTATATGCCTGGAGTACTGTGAGATGAGTGTAAGAATGGTGTTTCTTATAATTTAACATGTCTTCAAGTAATGTTCTTAGGCCGTGTTATTCTGAAGTACCGCACCCAGTTTCTGTCTGATTCTTTCGCTATTTCTATTATTAAACTCTGGAACATGCTACCCCTTGACATAAAAAGGCACAATGTACTCTTAAAAAAATTGAAACCACTAGTTAAAAGCCTGTCATTATTAGTTTGTTTTCCTCATAACTATTATGAGTTGTCATCAGAAATCATCCCAATCATCATCAGAAAAATGATTATAATGCACCATATTTGTTAGTTTATTACTTTATCATATTGTTGTTGTTATTTTTCACGCAAAAGTTGACTGTTAGAGAATGCCTTGCTGCATTAAGTCCGCCCATGTGACACTATTGTACATAAAAATTAGCTAAATAAATAAATCTCTTCCAGATTGTCCCCAATACCTGGATAGAATGATCTGGCTCCAAGGTCTCTGCAACATTGGGTATTCAGCTGAGTCCTACACGAGGATCATACACACTGAAACTACGAGGGACAAGCATGAGCGAATATGGGCAGCCTTAGCTGGAAGCCCGAAGACTGAAGATCCTTATACGGTATTTCCTTTATGTACAGAACTAGTTTTTTTTTTTAAATTCGGTTTGAGTCCACTCTTGACCTCAATCTCACCCGATGGTAAGCCATAGATGAGGTCTACGATGGAATGAGTGAGCCCAGAATGTCTTTCACTCTTGCGTTAAAGACTGAAAGGTCATAAGTGGCGGGGAACACAAAAGCCAGCAGAGAGTTCCACAACTCGGCTTTACGTACAATAAATGGGGCAGAAAAGCACTTGGTGAGACAAGACGGTATATGAACCAAGTGTGGATGGTGCCCAGCAGTGCGTCTGGTAGACCGGTAGTCAAAGGGAGATGGAGGGATCAAGGGAATTGGAATTGGAGGGATTAGGAATTTGTTTGCGTGTTAAAGATGGGCTCGCGTTTGACCACCATCTCACTTGATGGTGAGTGATGATGTGGTCAAAGATGGAGCACGCTTACCTGGAAGTACCTAAGGGTCCTTACGCACTAGCGGTTGGCCGTGAGGCGGTTCGTTTCAGCGGTCCAACCGCTTAACGCGGTTTCATCGCGGTTTCTTCGCGGTCAGCCGCGATGAAACCGCGTTAAGCGGTTGGACCGCTCAAACAAACCGCCTAGCTCGAAGGCGCGTGGCCCATAAACAAAATGGACGCCATTGAGATAGCTTGTGTTATTTATTTTTACTCTAAAAATAAAAAAAAGATACTGGATTCATCCTTTACTAGAAACACGCAACGAGTTTGGCCAGTTCGCAAGTTGTTTTCAAGAACTGTGATTGTATCTTTCACCGGCGACTCGCCGCAAACTGACCACCAGTGCGTATAAACAAGATGGCGGCTAGCCGCGAAGCGGGCCGCGGCCCGCCATTTTTTAGTGCACACAATCATAAGCGGTTGCATATTAAACTGGAAAAGCGGCTAGCCGCGCGGTTAGCCGCCCCTGCGGTTAACCGCTAGTGCGTAAGCGCCCTAATCCATTCACTCTTGACTTAAAAACTCTCAGGTTATAGTTTGCGTCTTAATTCTCTTGGCTTGTTCTCCTACTCTCTCATTCACTCATCGCTGCGTTCATACGCAATTAGTTTCCTAACTTTATTATGCGTTCCAAATTAACATTCTACAAGTATAGAAGCTTTTTTAGCTTTCTCCTCTTCCCTAGCTGTAGAAATCTACTGAAGCATGGAGGAATCTTAAAATTAAGATTGTCACACACCTAAGAACTGACCGAAAATTGGTTTTATTGTTACAGATACTAGAAACAACTCTACCAATAATTACAAACGACACAGAAAGCATTCAGTTAAGAATAATAGCTCTCCACATGTTCCTAGGTTCGTCGAATGTTCGAGAATCTGATTTTATGTTCATACACAACTATATAAGAAATTGTGACAACAGTCAGTTGAAACGATTCTGGTTTGCAACGATCAAGAATTTGGAAGCTAATAAGTACTTTTCCGGGTATAGGATAACGTAAGTATTTTAGTCAAGTTATTCTAATAAGTCATCTTTTTTTTCTGGAGGGAAAATCATTGAATTACTTCTCCGGCTTTGGGTGGAGTGGAAGGGAGTGTCAGATTTCTATTGACTAAAAACAAAGAAATTGAAAAATTGGAATTGCCCAAGATAGAGAGGTTTGGAAGGAATAAAAACTTTTTACCAAAAAATTAAACCGACTCCCAAAAAACACTGCAAAGTGAAAAATAACTTTAATTTCGGTAGTCGGTGTCTTTAGTTTTGTATTTTCGTTTTTGGCACCGACTTCCGAAATTAAAGTTATTTTTCACTTTGCAGTGTTTTTTGGGAGTCGGTTTAATTTTTTGGTAAAAAGTTTTTATTTCACTCTTTTTAGTTGGTCTATTTTTAATTTACCTAGTTACAAGAGCCTAAATGTCAACTACTTATAACCTTTTACAAAATATTGCTTTTCCCAATGCTGGGCCGTTAATTGTTGAGGAGTTCTCCTGGTACTTCACCATCAGCTCTACATCACCATATGCATTGTGATGAGCATAAAGTGCTTAACATCCATATTCAAGTAATCGAACCGCAATCCACTCAATACTTATTATTGAGTAGTTTCGGCGGCCATCTGTGGTCTTCATCATCAGTTCCACTTCCTCAAATAGTACTTTTTGAGAGCAACTACACAAGTTACTATAATAAATACCCAAAACGTCATAGGTGTGCCTATAATATTTGAAGAGTTCCCTCGATTTCTCCAGGATCCCATCATCAGATCCTGACGTTTATGAAAATGGGACCAATTTCAAAGTATACCCTTTCAATCAAAATAAGAATTTTCCAAATCGGTTCAGCCGTCTTCGAGTAATCGATGATCATACATAAAAAAAAAAAATTATCATCATCAATTGATAACCTCCTCTTTTTGTCGTCGGTTGAAAAAGAGGAGGCCTTTGCTCAGCAGTGGGACACGACTTAGGCTACGAAAAAAAAAAACACGATAGAAACACAACCCTTTTCTGTAACCCCAGGCGGCCTGTTGGGCTCCGTCAAGTTATGTATGCTTCGGGGTGAAACAGCCCCTAAGATATCTTACCTAGTATCTTATTAGTAAGTTTCTGAGTAACTTTCTTAGTGTTGCCCAAACGAGAGTCTCGCAAGAGACTCAGACAGACACATAACAGAGTCTGTTACATTGTTCTGAGATCTCAACTACCGTTTAATAAATAGCAATAGGATAATCGCTAATTGCAAGACTCTTGCGAGACTCTCGTTTGGGCAACACTAAACTTTCTACATTAGTAAACTATTCAATGTATTTTATCCAAAGCTTGTCAAATTGTTTATTATCGTGATATCTTTCATTGGATTGTTTTATTCCGGATGAGCCCAGAAGATGCCTGTTCGCTCTTGCTTTGAAGGCTGAAAGATCATAGGCATTGTTAGGACACGAAATGGGCTTGCACTTGGGGAACTTATTGAGTCTATTTGCAATTTCGGTATTTTTATCATCACCTTAATAGACTTAAATTGACGTCAAATTATTTTTGACATGTTTAGTTTTAGCTAGTACCAGAATACCTGTGGGATTCGCGCCAAATTTTTTAATTATTCACATGCTGCAATTTCTTGCCATTTTTGTGTAATAAAATAATAAAACTTGGCAGTTGTGAGCCGATGAGCGAGATGTCATTTGCTAATTGCTAAGACTTAGACAAAAAATTAGATTAAATCACATTACTTATTACATAAATTAAATTACGTAGCAATCAATAAAAAATACACAAAAATTTTACGGCGTCAACTTATTTTTTTTTTAATAATATAGATAAGCATATAAAATATATTCTATCTTTTTTCTTTATTGAATACCAGTATCAGCTTGCGGATTTGCTCGCGTGTATTGTAATTTTTCAGTAAAAAGAAGTGTGCCTATGTCTCTCTCTCGTCCGTTTCTCCGTTTTGATATGAAAGAAACATAAAGCCGGGTCCGCTGCGATGTGTTTTCGTGTTTGCAAACAGTATAACATTGTTTGCTAACAGAATATAGGCGTGGCCTAACAGTTTAGTTAGCAAAAGCACAATAACATGTTTGCCGAGACGAATGGATAACATCCCCCGCGTTCGCCTGCGGGGAGGGGGAAAGTGACGTATTTTGTGTTCGCGCTCGCTATCCCTATTTTTTAATCTCAGAGACAGAATTGCCACACCTTATCTCATGTCAGGAGGAATCACATCGTTCCTCCACGTTGTTTTCTTCTCTATATCTGGTAAAATTAATGATAACAGCTCTTGATAATCACTATATGAACACCTAAAACTAAACAAAAACATTACAGCAATAGGCGCAGCGGACGGGTGGTTTTACTAACATGTTTTGATAACATGTTTTGTTAGAAAATTGGCGCAGCGGACCCGGCTTAAAACAAACAAACTTACGCATTATAAATTATATACATAGTCAGTATTTTACAGTGTATGGATTTTTCTGACAACTACCATTAACATTTTGATAAGCTAACTCTCATAGTGACGTAAAAATTCAATTATGAGACAGTCAGATGGATATACGAAATATTATAAAAATTTTAGTTTCGCTGAACCCTAAAATCTTTCGTAAACGAAAAGAATTAAATATTTCATACAAATAACACACGGCGAGCACAAAATTGCGTTGATAGTGGACTTATATACACATCAAACGGACATACACCCCGACGCTGCAAGACTTGTGAAAGATCTAATTCAGGGCTCAACTAGACGCCATATTGGCAATTTTTCTTTTACAAACGCATGAAAAGTTCGTATAAAAACATTGTAATTTATAAGTGTTTATTTAGCATTCAGGTGCTTTATATTAATCTGCAATAAACTTGATTTATCAGCTTTTTTGTGGCATCTTATTATTTTATTTATTGTTTCAAAGGTACCAATTATAGTTCTTATAATGTACAACGATGTCCTACAAAAGTGAACAGGCAGTATGACTGTGGGATCAAATTATAATATATATTTAACTTATGTATGCAATTAATAAATTCAAAAACACAACGTCCCTTGTTGTCGGCTACTTAACCGGACTTACCTGTGGTTGCCTTAATAAATAAATTAATTAAAGCCTCCAGCAAGGGCTTATTATAAAACTTACAAACTAGGCAACTACACGCTAAGGGCACCTCCTCTGTGGGGTACGAGCGTTGGCTTATGGTGTCGCAGCTAGGGACAGGCTGAATCGGATCATTATTATAATTTAGGGATGAATTCATAGCTACTGACTTAGCGTCGCGGGGTTCTAGCAAGGGTCGGGGCAGACAATTACGGGGACATCGTGGCGGACCTCGGCGGCGAGGACGGAAAGACGGTCGGTTTTTGTTTTGGTGTATTGTGCTAGTTCTCTAGTCTACGGCTCTCATGGAGCAGGGTAAAAGCGTCATCGGCAGTGAAGAGAGTATGCTTTGGTCGGCGAATCTTGGAGATGCGGGAGGAATCGTATCAGGCGGCCGGTGCGATGAGGGGTTGATTTATTAGCAAAAACAAACTTGGGTTTTTATTTAAATAACATATAATAACATAATTAGCCACGTATCCACTGCTGGGGCAACAGGCCTCATCTGAAGAAATGGGAAATAGGCAGTAATTCATCACGCGGGTCCAGTGCGGGTACCTGTTTGTGGCAATCCCGAAAATCCCGAGACTATCCAAGTACAGTCCCGGGATTTTCGGGGTCAGAAAATGGCCGGGATTCCGGGATCGCGGGATTCGGGATCCCGAGATAAATACTTGAGAAAACACAGTTATTGTGATATCACAGTCAAACACTTCATTTTCATACAGCAGCTAAAACTTGTTTGAATTTGTGGATGTTACACGTCTTAGAATTAAATCCTGTGTTGAGATTTTCTTGTACTAAGAATCCTGGTTGTTAATTTTGTCAGTATGTAGATCAATAGGTGAGGAAAAACAACATGGAACCCAAGCCTGTATATTCTCAACATTTATTTCACCCCTCTACAGAGCTTTATCAGAATACGTTGACTCGTCGACTATAATTAATCTTGATTTATACTCCGCTGAAATTAAAAATGGTAGCTGTCCGATGTGAAAGTATTATTTTAAGATTCATTAATTTTAAAATTATAATAATCTTCATCATCGGACAGCTATTATTTTCATTTTAATTATACAGCAACATTAATATATAAGATAATTTGAATCGTAACCTGTTTTTGAACTCCAGTAACAATATACTTTGCCAGGGATGCGGGAATGTTCTAACTAGATACCGCGGCCCCGGAACGCAGATTAATTCTAATAATGTAGGATTACGTTGTGTGTGTTTATTTTTGACTAGCAGTTGCACGGGGCTTCGCTCCTGTGTTCTTTAAAACGGTAAAGACATAACCCTCATTTTTTTACAGTCAAGCTTCGTCTGACGAATCTACAACGTGTAACAGAATAAACGCAATTCCTGAAAGTAGTTGGTTCAGAATCGGCTTCTGAATCGATTTCCGTCATAAAAAATAGGTGTTAAATTTTGATTTGGTTTGTTTTCAGTTTATTTAGTTACGGATGTTGTTTTAGACTTATAATTTAATATTCTAACTGGGGTGTCTGAGGTATTGCGCTTAATCTGTTACACGTTGTATACTCAGAGCCGGATTAACCCTGATTGCCCTAAGGCAATGGCATTCTCAGGGCCCTTTTTCTTACTTTGACTGAGCAAATCGTGCGTGAACTGAGGAAACGCACATTCAGGGCTGTGGTTTGTAATATATTTGTTTACTTATTCCCAGATTTGTTCTAAAATTGTTTTAATTCTACTACTAAATCTAACGATTTGTATTTTGTGAGTAACAGTGAGGTCCCTAAGTTCACACGCACATCAAATTTTCGTTCGAAGAAACATGTGTTCTTGGTGCGTGCACTGGGCCTGGGCCCCTAGTTGATGCGGGGCCCCTAGGCAGTTGCCTACTCTTCCTAATGGTTAATCCGGCCCTGTGTATACTAATATTACAAAGAGGTATTTGTTTGTAAGTTTGTTTGCGGGGTTAATATCCAGAACTAATGAATAATTCTAAAATTTTTGTCTTTCGTACTATGGTGTATCATTTGTTAGTGCTATATAGGCTACCAGCAGTTGCTCGCGACTTCGTTCGCGTGGGAAGTTTTTCCCGTGTAAATCCCGATCCCGTAGGAATTTCGCAAAATTCCGTCTTAGCGAGCATCTACGTACTAAAAGGAACCCCCATGCAAAATTTGAGAGCCCTACTACTGGTAGTTTCTGAGATTTCGTGATTAATCAGTGAGTGCTATTTCGCTTAAATTTATAGATGAATTATTTCGAAATCCATTGGATGAAGTCGCGTGTGAAGTGCTCGTAAATAAATAAATTCAAGCTCTGGTGTTTTTGTTTAGGTACTTAGTAGGTTACCTAGATTATGTAATAAAACGATTTTTGCAAAAAATGTCCCTTCCTAGGTTTTGAAGGCAGCTGTATCTTCATGAAAATAATAAGTCATAATAATGACTAATTTTCTTTTTTTACCCGACTGCAAAAAAAGGGTTATGTTTTTCGCACGTATCTTGTATGTATGTTTGTAATATTCTTTATTACCTTATATCTCCAGAACCGCTGAACGGATTTACACAATTGAGGTATCGTTAGATTTTTATTAGCAGCTCAAGTGTTCTTAGATAGGTGAAATTTGAAAAAATTAAACATAGCGGCTGTGCGACGCCATTATACATGGTTAGAAAATATAATATGGATGTCAAATTAAAGGGCTTAATACAAGGATTTCAAAAATGTACATCATCCTTATCATTAGTGTAATACTAGCAAAAATAATACAAAGAAAATGTTTAAAAATATGGACATTTCAGTTGAGCAGTCGGGGTTTTTAGACTTTTTTAATTACTTTTTTTCCATAATAAATACAATAGTCTAATTCTCATTTCATTTTCTCTCCAGCTCTTACTACGTCCCCTTCGTCGTAAATCAGGTGTCGAACCCTGACCCCCTGTATTGGGCGACAAACAATTACATTATCAGTGCCCAAGAGGAGGACAGTGCAGCATCGCTTCAGGTGTTTAGTGTGGGAGACTCTGAAGGTGTCCTGCCGAACTTTGTGGGAGTTAGGCTGTGTACCGGTGGAAGGAGGCCCTTTAAAGCTGATGTGAGTATACTTTCAGCGAGAAAAAACATCAATAGCCTATTTGTAATAAGACATGCAACACAGATAAGATAAGATGATTTATTTACTACAAAAGAAATACATGTTGATGTATATTGCACTGTTTACAAATTTTGAATTAAATTGAAATAAAAGTAAATTATTATTACACACAATAGTTACAATCCTGTCCGTAAACTGGGGTCAGTGTCCTGCTATAGAGGTACATTTATGCAAGTTTACTTAACGGACTTGAAAGAGGACTGTGTCCGCGTAATTAATTTTTAAGTTTTAAGTGGTAAACCTGAACATTGAACAGTCTGAGTGTGAGAGAGCGCAGGGGAGAGTGTTTAGTGTGTGAGAAAGTGTGTTCAGTGTTGAGTGTGTTTATAAATTCTGTAATTTTCGAGTGTACTTGTGTATGTGTGAGTTATGGTGTGTAAGTAAGTGCTATAGGAGATTCATTTGATTAAGGGTGGGGGTTGTTGAGAGATAAACTACATGTATAGTACATACAGTCAGTTAACTGTTAGCTGCAGAGGTTTTCGATTGATTCATTGAAACTATAGTACCTAATTAAAATTGGGGCGTTTGTACCTCTGCGGCATATATCTCGGTTTTACATTACTACTTTCGTTTGAGTAGTTTGGGGTTGAAACTTTAGGATCGTGTATCATCAGTAAATGAATTAGTCGATTCTTCAAGTTTAAGCGTCAATTGCCTAATGGCTAAAATATCGGGCTAATGGTCGAGAGGTTGCGGGTTCAAACCCCACGCAGTACACTACGTCGTGAACCCACTCCAGAAACAAGCATATTTAGCTTAGTTGGAGGGGTTAACAAGATTACTAGTAATGTGAATTCAACCCTCATTGCTAGTTTTCTTTAAAAAATATACGTTTAAAAATCTAAAGTCATTATTATCAAAATAGCGCCTATCAAATAAGCTTTAGTAGAGTTCCGTGGCCGAATGGCAAAAATGGTACCCTTATAGATTTGTCATGTCTATCCGTCCGAATGAGACTGAAAGTTTATTCCGAAACTTGTAGAACTATATAGTTGAAACTTGGTAGGTAGATGTGTTCTGAGACCCGCTTTAACAATTTGTATACAAAAATAATAAATACATAATCTACAGAAGTCGTTTTTGTGTTCGGACTTTCAGTTCTATGTAGGTATGGGAACATACATAGAACGGAAACTAAAAAAATAATTTTCGTCAAAGCTATACGTCATATATATCAAGCTATATATCAATCGTTTGAAAGATAGACACTTTCAAAGTGGTGAAATTCCCCAGGTTTCCCTCAATAACACCTTCATACCTTTTAGTGACACTATGAAGAAATTGGCAACACATAGACAACACCCTTTCTTTGACTAAACAATTGCAGAAAGTTAGACGTAAACTATTTGTTACTGCAGACTCCTTGAGACTCCTTCGTAATTTTCTTCCATCGCATCACCACTAAAATTGCTATTGCACAATCTCTCCTTCTCCCTATCCTGTACTATGCTGATGCCAGCTATGTCGATTTGACCCAAGACCAATTGGACAAACTTGAGTGACTTCAGTCTCTGTATCAGGTTTACATGTGGCTTACGCAAATATGACCACGTTTTTGATTTCCGTGCCCAGCTCAAATGGCTTCGTATTCGGTTTCGCTGGAATCTTCACACACTTTTTCAGCTTTTTAATGTGCCCACTTGTCATTTCAGATCTACGTAATAATGCAAGGTGTGGTCACCAGCATATTTAAGAAGCTCCACATCTTCAATGGAAAGAACTTGAAGGTGGAAGACCTGATACAAATCTTGAAGAAGATGAATGCTTGGGCTGTGAAGGTGCCAGAAAAGGTTTGATAATCTTACGAATATTACAAAATGGATATATTTGCGACTCTTTCTTGTAAAAACTACAGAACGGCTCTGAATGAAATTTAGGATGTAGATTGTTTAATTTCTGGAATAACACATAGGCTACTTCGTATTTCAGAATTTTCACGGGATCGGGATTTACGCAGGAAAGTCAAGTAAAGCAAGTGACAAAAACTAGTGTTTTTTTTTTTTGAGAATAGGCTCGCGTTTGACCACCATCTCATTTGATGATAAGTGATGATGTGGTCGAAGATGAAGCACGCTTGTTTAGAAGTAACCTATTCAGTCTTGACTTAAAGACCCCCAGGTTATAGTCAGTTCTAATTATTTCTAATACTAAGCTGTCTCGTACAGATAGATTCATACTGGTCCAATAATATTATTATGAGGCCTATCCAGACAGTGCAAGCATTTTTCAGGTATTGTATAGCTCAACTTAGAACTTTAAGTAGTTGGGAGTTTGGAGAAAGTAAGGCCCTTAGGGTTGGCCACATCCCGCCGGGGTTGCGGAAATGTTCTAACAAGATGCCGCGGCCCCGGACCTTAAGGGCAGCTGAAAGATCAGGGTGGGTTTTTAGTCAGTAGAAGTCTGACACACCCTTCCGCTTAATCTAGAGCGGGAGAAGTCATTCGATGATTTTCCCAACCAGAAAAAAAAAACAAAACAAAAGGGATTCGTCACATGAAATACTCAAACTGCCAGACAATCATGTTTTGGTACGATTTAGTATTGAAAGGGTCAAATGAGAACTCCTTACACAAAGTATTAAAGTCCTTACTCGCTCGCACCATATATCTAGTTTCGTCTATATTTAAAATGAGAAAGGTGAACAAAGATAGGCGGATTTTATCTGATCGATCTGTGAGGAACCTTAAAATACAGCTTATTCAAAAGATCTAGACAGTCAATCTCATTGTTAATACTTTTTAGTAGGAGAGTGCAATCTGTTAGTAGAAGACGGTTTATTAGTGGTTGTAAGTGGAATTTCTGCAAAGATTTATTTATTTATCAGAATGGTATCCTGAATATAATAGCCTATACAACGTGTAACGGAAACCCCATATCTATCCAAAAGGGCTGTTACAGCACAAAATAACTGACTCAAAAAATTGATACCAAATTATTGGTTTCATATATTTCCTGAATATCAATCATAACAAACGTGTCACAGCACTACGAGGGTCAATAACTTTCCACGTCACTTGTCAATAACACGATAATTCTTTTCGTTCTTCTTAATTTGAAAAATTGGGTCTCTGGTATCAGTGTATTGGAATTTGTAATAAGTTCTACACACGTAGACTTAGGATTACAAAACTCTCGCCATATCGTTTGTTATCATCCAAAAAAGCCATGCACTTGATATGTATGTATACACCCTTTAAATTACACGTTGTTATAGGTTATAAAGGTTGTACAGATAACTGTCTGAAATGGCCTTTTGAGAAAATAACCATATTACATATATTTTGTTTGAAACTTGTTCCGTCATCGTGAATTTTTCCTTGAGGTTCATTGGAAGACCAGCGTCACTAACGGCTGAAATTGACGTTTTTGGCGCAGCCGTGAGGCATGCACTTTTACTTGTATTTTTGTATGTGTATGTGCCTGAGAAACTAATGCTAAATAAATGTCTTTCTTTATTTCTTTACATAGAGATTTGACTGGGCCTATCCAGACAGTGTAAGTTTTAGTTAGTAATTTTAAATCTTTCCTTGTAAACAGGTACACATAGATGTGGTGATCAAAATCCACGATAAAACTGTCTTTGCAACGCATATGAATCAATCCCGGTTTGAAAGTGGTAGCGGTGAAGATTGTAAGTACCTATATTTGTCAATAATAATAATCGACTTATATATAATATTAATCGACGGAAGAGTTTGTGGCTAAATAATTGCAGTTGCACGGGTCGATATTTTATTTTTATTTTATTTTATTTATTTAGGGAAAACAAACAGTAACACATTACATCAAGTTGAAGAAAAAATACCATAATAAATGGGCAAATGTGCCACCAATAACATTTTCCACAAAATACATAAAAGATTAATAAAAAGTAATTAATTAATAAATAATTGAAATAAAACAATGAAGATTGAAATTTGAATTTAAATAATAAGAGATTGATTTTTTAAATTAATTATGTTATATATCAACCATTGATTATTAACTCAGTGTCTTAAGCACTCTATCTTTGAATTGAGCACCAGAAAGAAGGAACATGTCAATGTGATGAAAATATTAATTCTATTTTTTGCTTAAACGGCGGAGAGATGCCCGCTCACCTGCTTTAGTGCGACAAGGCATCACTGCAAACATGGGACGTTCACGTACACCGCGGCGAACTGTAGTACTAGGAACTGTGTAACATATCTTATTTCGGATACATTACATATTGTTACATAAATCAAAGAAGAATACTGTTTCAAGCAAAGTTCGTCTTGATTTTAATTCAATTAATTTATATTTTCTAAATAATTGATCACTTGATAAAGATGTGCGGAAACAACGCAACGGTAGTGCATGGCTTTTAAGAATTTCCTTTGAACTCTTTCGATTTGTGCAGAATATTTATTGTAGAAGGGATTCCACACTGGCACTGCGTACTCTAGCTGAGATCTTATTAGCGATTTGTAGAGGTATTAAATATCGAGGTTAAGCAGTGCTTGTGGAGGTCAGTCTGTAGATGGGTGAACATATATATATATATATTTTAAAGATAACTAGTCATGTGGGTAGATCTCACATTACTAGCAATCTTGTTAACCCCTCCAACTAAGCTAAATATGCTTGTGTCTGGAGTGGGTTCACGGCAATAGTGTAATGGGTGGGGTTCGAACTCGTGACCTCTCGATCACAAGTCCGACATCTTATCCATTAGGCTATTGATGCTTATATATATATGCTGCTGCGTGCAGCTGTACCAACAACGCAGCTGTATGTGTCCAAGTCGCATCACTCTACGAAGATTGAGGAGATCGTGGACTACTTTCGCTGAAGATCAACTGGACTTTGAGGGTAGTGACGTTGGAGTTCTTCCAGTCGTTCGTGGTCCGACGTCCGACACGATATTTGGAAACTTTCCTTAGGGAAGAGTTCTGGCCAAAAGATGTCGTATTTTGACGATTCCGTAGGACACTACGTGACACCTCGCAGCGTAACACGACGCCGCCAATTCGTGTTTAGTTCGTTTTTGTTTATTGATAATAGGTTCGCGTTTGACCACCATCTCACCTGATGGTAAGTGATGATGTGGTCGAAGATGGAGCACGCTTACCTAAAAGTAACCTACTCACTGTTGACTTAAAGACCCATAGGTTATAGCTACCCGGAAACACAGTTCGTTAACAACTAGTTTCGTTACTTATTATGTACTAGCTGACCCGCCACGACTTCGTTCGCGTGGTATCTCTACCCCTACCCAACCGATACTACTACCCCTATCCTACCGATACCCTACCCATAACTAACTCTACCCCTACCCTACCCTACCAACACTCTACCCCTAACTTACCCTACCGTACCGTACCCTACCCCTACCCTATCTTTACCTTACCCTACCCCTACCCTTGAGACCTTTCCTACTTTTTTAATATTTTTTTTCATAAGGATCTTCGCCTGACAAAACCAAACAAAAAAAAAAAAATCAGCCAAATCGGTCCAGCCATTTTCGTGTTTTGCGCCAACAGATTTAGAGATTCATTAACTCACATTATAACATCATAGTCGTGTTTGCACTTGCGAGAAAGGCCACGTAATGGACTTTGAACACGATCAGGTTTCAAGGTTATAACAAACCTAAAGAAAATCCGTTATCGATTTTCTTAACATTTTTTTTTGTTTTTACGTGCATTTATAAAAGCGTGTTTTTCTAGTGCTTTTTAAACTATTAATTTATCTATACTACACCTGCTTGGAAAGTACCTTAATACTTTATCAAATTTACGGTAGAAAGTACGTCATTGCATATCGAACAAATATGCGGGGAGAAAACGCATCTGAGCAGGAGAGAAAAGTGTATGAAAATCCATTTCTTACGTGGTTTTTCTTTTTTAATTTTGGGTAAGACTATGCGCCGGTAACCTAAATATCAAAAGCCAAAAAGTTTTTACAGTGAGTTTTTATCTCCAAGTTCGCAAAATGACACTGGCCACTAGCTGTGTGTTGGATGGTGTCGGGCTGGCAGTGCGACCCTGCGGCGGCAGGATAAACAGTTTGAAAAAAAAGAACATGTGAAAATTGCAGACGCCATTTTTTTTTTTTTTTTTTTTTTTTTTTTTTTTTTTTTTTTTTTTTTAGGTAGGGCCACTTGTAGATCAGCACACTAAGGCTGTGAGTCTACTTAACCGGACTTTCCTGTGGTGACCTCTAATAAATTAAAGGCCCCCAGCCAGGGCTTACAAACTAAAATATACTTAAAAACTAATGACCGCACGCTAAGGGCACTCCCTGTGGAGTACGGGCCTCGGCATAGCGGGGTCATTTCGGGAGGGCAGCAAAGGGACAGGCTGGGTCATATTATTTACGGGAGTATTTATTGCTACTGGCTCAGCATCGCGGGCTGGCTCGTTTGGCAAAGGTCGGGGAGGATTTTCATTACCAGTACGCGGACGTCGCGATGGGCCTCGTCGGCGAGGCCGGAATAAGGAACGCGTTCTGTATCTGTGTCTTCTAAGAGTGCTGGTTTCCCTACTGCTCTCTTGTCGGATGGTGGTGGGGTCGTCAGGCTCGTCTAGGATGATACGCGGGCGACGAACCCGAGAAATCTTGGAGGGTCTGTATCGGGCGGCCGATACGATCAGGGGGTTAGTGTGGGTCTCAGCAGAGGTGAAATAACGCACTGACATGCGTTTCAACACTTGCTTTATGGTCGGGAGTTTGAGGTCTACGTGGAGATCCTCGTTCCTACAGAACCAGGGCGCGCCCGTGGCCTTTCGGAGAAAACGGTTCTGAATGACTTGCATCCTATGGATCTGATTGGGACTGGCATGAGCAAACACCGGACAGGCATACGTCATGATAGGACGTATGCATGTCGTGTATATTCGGATTTTACATTTAAGGGAGAGCTTGCTGTGTTTATTCAGCAGGGCGTGGAGCCTACCGAGAGCGAAAGCGGCTCGCGAGCGAACCGACTTTATGTGCTCACTGAAGTTGAGAAACTGGTCGAGGATCACACCTAAGTATTTGGCTCGCTTCTCCCAAGGGATTGGCTTGCCGAACATAGTGATCGGGCGTGGGGGGGTGAATTGTTTATGCTGGCGAGCCCTGCGAAACAGGACTGCTTGACTTTTGTCGGGATTTACCTCAATCCTCCATTTCCTAAACCAATCGCCTAGTGCGTTGGCTGAGGTCTGGAGGGTATGAGCGATGCTAACGGGATTATGTCCCGAGTAGTAGATGGCCGTGTCGTCGGCAAACAGGGATAACTCTACTGGGGGCTTTTTGGGGATGTCGCTAGTGAATAGCGTGAAGAGTGGGGGGGAGAGCACGGCGCCCTGAGGGACGCCGGCTCTGATAGGGCGGGGAGTGGAAAGCGCTCCTTCGATACGATATCTGAAGGAGCGGTTCGACAGGAAGTCTCGAATGATGAGCACGAGACGGTCCGGCACACCTAGTTGGTAAAGCTTGTAAATTAAGCCATTGTGCCAGACTTTGTCGAAAGCCTTCGCTATATCAAAGAATAGGGCCCCCGTCACCAGACCGCGTTGAAAGCGGCCGCTAATGTGCTCTACGATGCGGTGGGCTTGGTGGACACTGGAATGATGGGCTCTAAAGCCAAACTGTTCGTTAGGGATTAGGCTCTTGGCCTCGACAAAGTCCTTGAGCCGATTAAGAATAATCCGCTCGTAGACCTTGCCGAGGGCGCTGAGCAGACTAATGGGTCTATAGCTAGTCGGGAGGTTCTTGGGCTTTTTGGGTTTTGGGATACCTATCACTATAGCCTCTTTCCAAGCTTGTGGAAACAAGTTGTTGGACAAGGCGCCATTGAAGATGGCAGTCAGTAGGACTATTATCGTACGTGGGAGGAGTTTAAGTGCCCTAGTGGTCAGTCTGTCAGTCCCGGGAGCTTTCCTAGGTTTGAGTTTCTTGATGATCTCCTCCACCTCGTCCTCCGTGACGGGGGGGAGGGGAGCATCAGGGTCCTCGACAGGGGGTAGGGCAGATCTACGTTCGACCTCAGCATCCACGTGGGCAAGGTGGGCTGGGTCGACTGGTTGGGAGCTGGGAGAGCACTGTGCCTCCAGGCTGTCGGCTAGGCATTCGGCTTTGTCTTCGTCGTCGAAGGCAATGCTTTTGTCCGGGCGGATAAGGGGAGGCATTGAGGCAACCTCAGTGGCGCGCATATTCCGCTGAAGTTGCCAGAAGGCATGGTGGGTGGGTTCCAGTTCGCTCAGGGTCTTGTCCCAGCCGGCTTCACGCCACTCTCTGATGCTGTTACTTACTTTGCGCTGTAAGTACCGCATGAAAGTTTTGTTATTCTGGCAGGGGAAAGATCTGTAGGCACGGACTGCTGCGTTCTTCTCAGTCAGCAGGGCCCGTACATCGTCCGGGAGTTTCCGGCGCCAGTGCTCTGACACCGGAATCTCCTTTGAACAGTCGTTCAAGACAGATTGTACGTGCTCCGTGAGTGAGTCGATCGCAGCCGTCGTGTCGGCGGCGGACTGGATGTGGTCGGGGATCTTGTCCAGGTGAGGAGACGTGTTGGATTTCAGCAATTCGCCTACTTTCCTCCAGTCAGTGATCACCTGTGTGGGAGGGGGGCGGTTAGGGTCATAGGGACCCGATCTCGGAGTTAACTCCAAGATCACCGGTCTATGGTCAGAGTCAAGTTCGTCTACCGTCTCTAAAGAGTGCAAACGTAAGTTCACATTCTTCAGGAGGGCAATGTCGAGTACGTCGGGCAAGTGGGATGGCTCGAACGGATAATGAGTAGGCCGCATAGGACCTATGATATCTATGTGGAGAGGTGTGCAAAGGTCGTATAGTACCTTCCCACGGGGGTTGGTAATACGACTACACCATGCGGGATGTTTGGCATTGAGATCCCCCGCTATAAGGACGGAGTCACTCATGTCAAGAAGGGCTGTAAGGTCGCTTCGTAGTGAGGCGTTTATCGAAGAATTTGAATCTACGTCGCTGTGCGGTGGGAGATACGCGGATACTATTGTGATAGAGGGATGGCCCGTCATGCCTAGCCGGCAAACGGATACCTCTAAGTGGGCAAGGGGCGGCGGATCCATAGGGATGCAGTGCAGGGAGTTCCTATAATATATTAGAGTGCCACCTCTGTGGCATCTAGTCCTATCGTTCCTAACTAGCCGGTAGTTGGCTACCTTGGGATCCCTAAGGTGGGGTTTGAGGAAGGTCTCTTGGACCAGAAGGATGTCGAGACTATGATCGCGAAGGAAAGTCGCGATCTCGTCCCGTTGATTAGTGATGCCATTGGCATTGAAGTAACCTAGCTTTAGGGATCGGGGCTTTAGTCTCTTACTAGCCGTGTTATACATTATGGCTGTTTAAAAAGGTTATCAAAATGACTTTTGACATCGGGATACTGATGGTATACCCGAATCAGGGAGTTGATGCTAGTGCAGGCCACGACCTCCTTTGCCATTTGGATGGCGCTGGGGGACTGGAAGAAACTGAAGGTATTTCCAAGGATGAGGAACGCATCGAGTTCCGGCTCTACCGAGCGAGGGAGTGACTGGGGAGGAGGTGGGGGCTGAGAAGCCACAACAACCGGAGCGGAGGGCATGATGGGTTGATCCATCAGCCCAGGGACTTTCGGCCTTAGTGCCGGGAAGTTTTGGGCGTGATTCGCCGCCGTCCAAGGAGTTGGACGCTGGGGACTGAGGGTCTGGGGGAGCTCAGACGAGAGTGTAGGACACTCTCGTCCCTGGCGTGCGCTAGCGCGCGTTGCCAGTTTAGGGGCGGAGGTTTTCGGGGCTTTCGGACAGCCTCGGTAGTTGGCGGGGTGGCCGGATTGCCCGCACAGCACGCAGCTGGGCGGGTCTGGGCACTGGGACCTATCTTTTGGGCGACTGCACTCCGCGGTGCCGTGATCGCCCAGGCACTTTACGCACCGGGGTTTGCCGAAGCAATTCCGTTGCGCGTGCCCATACAACTGGCAACGGTGGCATTGGCCTACCGTGCCACTCTTGTGTGGCTTCTCAATTAGGATTCCTGAAAGACTGCATACAGTCTTCAGCGCAAAGATGGGGTGGGGACCTTCGGAGACGGGGTGGCAGATGACGAGGACGTTGTTAGACGCCCTGCCACCTCTGCCGTGCATACGGTGCACCTCAATCACCGGGATGTTCTGTGACTCTAAGTCGCAGACGATCTCGGTGGTGGGGATCTCACTGGGGATCCGGCAGAGGACCACCCGAACGGGCTTGCTCTCGTGGAGCGTATAGTGTGGTGGGGGATATTTCGAGCCTTGAGTAGCTTCGAAAGCGCGCGGTGGTCGTTAGCTGTCGCTAACCCTACTTTTATGCCGTTCTGAACGGCGCGGGCATTCGTGTAGGCGATGCGTTGCTCGCCACACGCTTTGGACACGTTTGTCCAAGCCCCCTTGTCATGGATGAAGATGGGTGGGGGAGGGATGGTCTTGCGCACTGAGGCGCTGACGACTGGGGTTTGGGTAGGGCTGGGCCTAGTGGCCGAGGAAGAGGAGGGCTGGCTCTGCACTAAGCGTGCTGGCTCGGGAGGGGAGAGTTTCTTGGCCTTAGGGGCCTGAGTGGAGGACGAGGCCTGCGACCTCTTCTTCCTCTTTCCCTCGACGAGGATAAACTCGTCGGAGGAAGAGGTTTGGTCGGAGGAGTGCTCGGACTCCGCTCGCTCCGAGCGCTCAGAGTGTATGCTCTCTGCGCGCTCCGAGCGCTCGCCTTCCGAGCCCTCTTTTTCTTGTTCCTCCTCCTCAGAGTCCATTTCGACGTCTGGGGGGGAGGGGGACCTATCTGCGTTGGGCGCGGGGGTGGGACCTAAATCTGGCTGTGGGGCGGAAAACACCGCGGGGGGTAATTTTACAATCTCATCTTTATACTCCCTTTGTAGGGCGGGGTTTTCAAATAGGATCTTTCCTAATAAATCGGTTGTTAGATTTAACCGAGCCGATAGGGATTCGACTTTGGACATGAGATCCTCCATCCTTTCCTCCATATTGGAGGCGACAAAGGTGGGCATCCTACTCTCCTAACCCTAACATAAGCGCCTCGAGGAGACACGTCAAACGTGAGCTCCCCGAGCAGACGGTCCCCAAAGAGCCCTGCCCCGGAGTTTCTCCTAACACTTCGCTACCGAGAAGAGAAACCCAGACAAACTCGGTAGCTGTGTTGCCGTCTGATGTGGCCTGAGGGGCCCTATTTGCCTAACCCTCCGGGCGGGAATGACCCGGAGGTGAGTTCGCTCCCTGCGGGGATAGCAGGGAGGTGTGTGCCTAATGGTGTGCCCTAAGCTTGTAATCCGGTCGCCAATCTTAATGTGCGTACCGGGCCCTATTGGGTCTAGTGCGAAGGGGTAGATACACCCAACCGACACTAGGTGTGTATGCTGTGAAGAGAACTCAGTAACTAGGTTTGACTAGGAGATCCCCCAAGGCCAAAACCTAGCACTCGACTCCAATTGACTGCTTCACCCTGAAGGGGATCAGCGGGTGCGTCGGGTCAGCACCCCCTTGGTATTGTTGACACCGTGAGGTTTCCAACCAAGGACCACGAAACTGTGGTTTTACCCTGAAGGGGCCAAACCAAATTGTTTTGACAATCTCTGTTAGAGAAGCACGATATCCTTCACCGCCTCGAAAAAGGCGGATCCGGACCAGGCGTCGTAGTCGGCGACTACGAGTGACGTCACGGCGGGCGTGACGAACGGAGCGATGACTCAGGCACGGAACGATCGAGAGCGCGGAGCGGCACGACTGTCGCGGGCGAGCGTCGGAGCAGGATTGTGAAAAGCGCAGACGCCATTGGCGCCATTTTCAATTTATGTGTTGTTTGAGGAACTGCAACAATTTCAATATAAATTTCAATTAGTAAATATTTAGTTTTTTATTTTCCTCGTAGGTGTAGTATAAAGCACTATGTATCACTCGAGAGAAAGTGCGATTCCTGATCTCGGGTGTTTTAAAGCCTTCGCCTACGGCTCGGGCTTCAAACGACACCCTCGACGGTAATCGGTCACTTTCTCCTCTCGGTGAACAATGTACTATTTTATTATATAGATAATCTGAAATAAATAAGTAAATAAATTTCCCAATTCCTTAGTGCCTTGGAAAGCACGTTAAGTCGTTGGCTGTCATTTGTACATATTTGACAGTCGTTACAGGTAGTCAGAAGCCAGAATCTGACACTGGTCTTACCAAAGGGTATTGTGTTACCCAGTTACTGGGTTGTGGAAGTCAGATAGGCAGTGGCTCCATGTAAAACACTAGTACTCAGCTACATCCAGTTTGACTGGACCTAAACTGTGAGAGGACTCTGCAAAGTACCAACTTGCTGCATTGGACTCGATCGAGCGCAGAGCTAAAAGGCTTATAGGCGACGAGGTGCTGGTGGACAAGCTTCATAGCCTGGCTCATCGGCGAACCGTTGCTTGCCTGTCGGTTTTCTACAGATTGTACTTCGGAGAGTGTGCGCAGGAGCTCCATGACCTGATCCCTCCATCTCCCTTTCACTACCGGTCTACCAGACGCACGGCTGGGTACCACCCACACTTGGTTGATATACCGTCTTGTCGTACCAAGCGCTTCTCCTCCACATTTATTGTGCGCTTAGCCAAGCTGTGGAAAACTCTGTCGGCTTCTGTGTTCCCTGCCACTTCCTTTCAGCCTTTAAAGAACGAGTAAACAGGCATCTTCTGGGCTCGCTCGTCCCATCTTAGACCTCATCTATCGCTTACCATCAGGCGAGATCTAGGTCAAGAGTGAACTCATCAGTAATTTAAAAAATGTTGGAAAAAGGCCTAAGTAGATAGTGAATCAGCCTTTAAAGCTTCCACTTCTGGGACAAAGGATTCCTCTCTATGAAAAGGAATGGACTGTAAACCTACGATCCACAATCTTGATATCTTAAGTTGGTCACTCATCCACTTTTAAACCTTGACTAGCGTTGCTTAATCTTGAAGATGACGTCATTTTTTTTTCGGGGTGGGAGAATCATCGAGTGACTTCTCCCGCTCTGGGTGGAGCGGAAGGGAGTGTCAGATTTCTACTGACTAAAAACCCACCCTGTTCCTTCAGCTGCCCTTAAGTTCTGGGGTCGCGGTATCTCGTTAGAACATTCCCGCAGCCCCGGCAAGCATAGCCCTATGGGGCTCCGTCACTAGTGCTGACGACTCTTTGAGGCGCGCGTGGAATACGACGCGCCACTCACCCGGGCCTGGTCCTTACCGGACGGTGAGCTACCCCTGCTTGCCATCCGCAAGCTCGCGCCTACGATGGCCGGAAATCGGCTCGCGATCCCCGACGCCCGGGGCGTCTCCCGCGGTGGCTGGGGCGCGAAGAAGAGAGTTGCCTCTCGCTCGTGCGTTCGGCCTCCTCCTTCACTAGCATTACTGCTTCGCAGAAGGAGGCGACTGCATCCCATTTCCTCTCGCCCCGCACCATGGTCTGAACCTGGGCCGGGCGCGAGAGGTCGCTGCCACCAATCGCCTCCATGAGGACACGGCGGTGCTTCGCCTAAGCAGGGCACACCTCGACCGTATGCTTCACCGTATGAAGATGACTCCTATGGCTATTATTATTTTGACACAAACTCCTCTTTTAATTGGAACTTTTATCGTTAACGAGAAATTGATATAATTTTTGGAAAATTTCAGTGGCATACATAGAGGATTTTCTCCGCTTTGGCAGTCATATCAACCAGCAAATTGTTTACTACCCTTTCCAGACCGATGTCAACATACCAAGCGAGCTGGGTAAGATACTTTTGATCTAGGAAGCAAAAAAAGAGGTGTTGAACATTAATAAAATATATATGGTGTATGTAGGTAAATCTCAATTAACATTGCCAATGAAAATATTTGATCGAGATATTTTTGAGATGTAACACATTTTCTAAAACCGCAAGTACAAATTTCTCAATTATGCAAAGACTATGGATAACGAGTAAGTATTTGCTGGCGAAAAACAAAAGTGGCCTAATGTATACTTGCTACTATGGAAGCCTTCATGGCCTACATGACTCGCACTTGTCCAGTTAGTCGCAGCAGTCACATGGACATCTTTGACCCACCATACACGGACTGCTCGAGCTGTCGACTGCTCTCGTGCAGTTACCCCCCGCCCACGCTCTTCATTCCACAAATCCATGATGCTACTAATTTGAATTAACATTGAAATTGCTAACTACTCGAGCAATTAACACGTTCGCTGACAGTGAGCACTTACCCTGACACCACATTACGACAGTAGAATTTTCCATACTAAATGGCAAATCAACGTAGTACTCGTGCACAAGCAAGCAATATGAAACTACTCACAAAATATTCGTGTTACTGCAGTAAGAAATATGAAATTGCTAATAATATGACAGTGGATACTGCTCTTCATAATACTTATATGAAAAATTATCGTGAGACGACGTACTCTTAAAAATAAGTGGCCCGTCCCGCGACGTACTGTCATAACGCACTATTTTAATTTCCCGCCTAACGACGTACTGTCAGCGAACGTGTTAAGCAAACTGCTCAAGCAGTTATCAATGGCAGCTTCAAGCTTTTGACTCTGCAAGAGCGGTCCATGTATTTTGATCACTGGTTAACTGCTCGAGCAGTCCGTGTATGGCGGGCCTTTGACTGTCATAACGGGTAGCCAGAACCCAGAAAACCTGACACTGCTCTGGCTAAGAGATTAGTGTTACCAAGTTACTGGGTTGTGTAGGTCCGATAGGAAGTCGCTAGGAAGTTACACTGGAAGCCAGTCCCAACAAACTTGGGAGAAGGCTAATCAGATCATCATTATGCAATATTGTCTATTTTGCTTTACCAGGAACACCAATACGACTGCAGTCGACCATACTGTCCTTTACTTCCATCAGAGGCAACTTGACGGCGCCTTCCTCTCAGGATAAGACGTGGAAGAATGATCTCCATATCAGGTGAGCCCCCAACCGTTACACTGGTCAATTGATAGGCTCGCATTTAAACACTATATCACTTGATGGTAAGCGATGATGTGGTCGAAGATGAAGCACGCTTACCTAGAAGTAGCCTGTTCACTCTTGATTGAAAGACCCTCAGGATATAGTTAGCAGAAAACACAGACTCTGGCAGGGAATTTCACTATTTAGCTTTACGCACACTGATCGTGAAAATATTTTATACACCTGCTTTTTATTTATTTATGCATTTATTTATGTGCACACATGACACAAAAGAAAAAAATATAAACACAGACAAAAGAGCACAAAGGTACTGCTTATTTCCTAAGAAATTTCTTTCAGCAGACCTGCGACAGGAGAGTTGAAGTTTTTATGTGACTGGGAGAACAAGCTCAAATCTGTTGTTTCTTTCCACAAAAGAGCACCATAGACATAAATTTCCATGCTTCTCATATACTTTTGACTAGTACGAATTGTATGGATTTTAAAACGTTGACGTTTGAGTCTGTTTCGGTGTTTCTTTCGGAGTAAATCAGGTAGGAAACACAGACCTCATCTAGCTTAACCTAAAACAGCAAAAAAATGGTGTATAAAAGTGTTATTAATAACTAATTTGCAAAATAAATTTATGATCACATTTCATTGTATGTTTTCCATCTTGTTTGAGTAAATGACTATTGATTTTTAATTTTGTTGTATAGCACACAACCACTGCGTCTTCGTCCGCCTTACTAAGCGCATACTAGCCTATTCGCCGTATAATTTAAAATAATGGATAACGTTATGCAGTCCACTATAATGTTACTGGCGTTTTCATCCCAACACCACCAATAGGATGTACCCCGTTCCTTTCTAGTTATCAAAAAAACCTATCATTGGTTCTCAACATCAATGGGTATCACAACATTCAGAACTTTCTTTCTTCTAGATACCAAGGTACATCAGTAACCACGCTCTCCACAGACGGGCCCCTGGTGCAATCCTTGCACTCGGCTCGCATCCAGCAATCTTTGGTCGCCCATCTACCAATGAAGTTTAATGTTACCTTCTCAAACAGTGATCGATCTATAGAGTGAGTAACTCTTATTTATTAATAAGGCTGAGCGCAGACCATAGAGATATAGGAACAGAGTGCAGAAGTGCTACACTAACCTGTAAGTGGGAACGATAGAAACGAGGAGAGAGAGACGCCGACTATTCATCCATGCAAGATAGACTTGCAGAGCGTTGTGATTGGCTCTACTGAAGATGGTGAAGTGGGAGTTTTAAAAGTAACTGTTTTTACATTGTCAATTAGTCACATACATTTATTTACTAACTCGTTTATAAATGAAAACAAAAAGGTGCCTATACAACGTGTAACGGAAACCCCATATCTATCCAAAAGGACTGAAGACAACATCTGATATGGAGTCTCTATGCAAAGTTTCAGCTCAAAATAAGTGACTCATAGAATTGAACCCAAATTGTTGGTTTCGTATGTTTCTTGAATACCAATAATAACAAACGTGTCACAGCACTATGAGGGTCATCATTTTCCACGTCACTTGCCAATAAAACGATAATTCTCTTCGTTATTCTTAATTTGAAAAATTCGGTCTCTGGCATCAATGTATTGAAATTTCTAATAAGTTCCACACATGTAGACATATGATTACAAAACCCTTGCTATATCGTTTGTTATCATCCAAAGAAGCCGTGCATTTGGTATGTAAATACCCTTTAAATTACACGTTGTATAGGTACTATATTATACGGTATACGTATGTATACACGATTTTCATACAGCTCCGCGTCTGCTTCACTCTGCTCATTAGCCAATCACAGTACTCTGCAAGAGAGAGACTTCAAATAAGGAGGTTTCGACCGTATAAATGTTTTTTTTTTTCATTAAGTATTTTAAAGTAATACAAATTAAGTAAGGTCTGGAGTTGATCTGAAGACTCCATCAGATCGACTCCTGACAGTCGAGGGAAACTCCTCAACGATTTACACCAGTAACCTTTTTTTTGGGGTTGATTAATTTGAATTGACGAGAACTTTACACCTAGATATTTTGTGACTGTCATTAGAGGTCTGATGATGAAGACGAAGGACAGTTAAGGGAACTCCTCAACGGTTTACAGTAGCTACCTTGTGTCAATAGTCAGCATCTGTCTCTCTCTTCGCCTCTATCGTTATATTTAACCGTTTCTGCTTATATCTCTATGGCGCAGACTTGAGTCGTGATAGTTTTGATTTGAAGAAAGGCACACTTCAACCTAAATGTCTTATTGAGAAGACAAATACCTACAAAAACTACGGCACTAACAATTGTTGGCTTCCATTTTGTATGTAGCATTGCAAGCCCGTTTGCTGAGCATGAGGTTACAGGTACCAATTTCGAATTATGCAATAACTTCTGTCGTTATGTAATTACTACGTGGGTACTTATAAAAAGTCAGAAATTAGTGGCCTGTATGAAATCCATACTAATATTATAAATGCGAAAGTGTGCCTTATTGCCTATAATTTATTATATTATTGTGCCTGTCTCTCTGTCTGTCTGTTACGCTTTCACGTTTAAGCCACTGCACCGATTTGGATGAAATTTGGAATGAGAATAGTTCAAGACCGAGGGACAAACATAAGCTACAATTTTGTTTTTTCAAAAATCTACCTTTCAGAATTGAAATAGGGGATGAAATGTTGTATTGTTGATTAACGCGGGTGAAACCACGGTGCACAGCTAGTAAAATATACAGTATGTTAACTAACAGAGGGCGTTCCCGTTAACCCGCAATAGTATATATGTATCCATACATGCTAAAAAATATTACCATTCGAAAACAAAATGTTTCGTTTTTTTTTAATATTAAAATATTCACTAAAAATGGTAAATTGATACGTAAAAGAAACACTCTGTATATGCGTACTTGAAGGACGGCAACGTCGCAATTTATTTATGAATAACAGGCCGTGTGTGCGCCGATCTAATTGATGTGCTTATACTATTGCGGGTTAACGGGAACGCCCTCTGTTAGTTAACATACTGTATTTGATTCGATTTTATTTGAATAACTGCCTTGGTGCCTAGTAGTCGCAAGGTGCAAGAGGTCTCAGGTTCGATTCCCGGGTTGGTCAAAAAGTGATATTGGGTTTTTCTGTTAGAAATTACTAGCCCGGAGTTTGGAAATTTGGTGGTGTGATGACCCGCGTGCCTTGGGAAGCAGGAACACTTTGTCGTGCGCCTGATCTCTGTCCGGTCGTGTCGGATTGCCGTCCCATCGAACTATGAGAGTGAAGGTACAGAGAGTATACCTGTACCTTCACATACTTGTGCAATATAATATCTCCTGCACAGATGGCTAATCAATAATGAGATTTGCCGCCATAATTGAAATCGGTTAGAAGTACTATTATTATTCAGAAAACACTTTTTGGTATCACTGACAGATATGACACTTCAATTTTATTTATATTTATTAATTGTATACAGTATGTTAACTAACAGAGGGCGTCCCCGTTAACCCGCAATAGTAAAGCATCCATACATGCTAAAAAAATATCACCATTCGAAAACAAAATGTTTTTATTTTTTTTTAATAATAAAATATTTTTTGATGTTACATTGATACGTAAAAGAAACACTCTGTACACGCGTACTTGAAGGATGGCAATGTCGCAATTTATTTATGAATGCGTACGCGTGTACAGAGGGTTTCTTTTACGTATCAATTTAACAGTTTTAGTCAATATTTTATTATTAAATAAAATAAAAACTATTTTTTATTGATAATAGGCTCGCGTTTGACCACCATCTCACCTGATGGTAAGTGATGATGTGGTCGAAGATGGAGCACGCTTACCTAAAAGTAACCTATTCACTCTTGACTTAAAGGCCCCTAGGTTATAGCTATCGGGAAACACAGACTCCGGCAGGGAATTCCACTCCTTAGCCGTACGCATAATAACATGTTTTTTCGAATAGTAATATTTTTAGCATGTATGATGCATGCTATACTATTGCGGGTTAACGGGAACGCCCTCTGTTAGTTAACATACTGTATAATTATGTTTTATGTTGAACTTGTGATCATGTGGATTCTACCCACATTGATGGTTCTCTTTATAAAAAAAAACGAAAAAAGATATACATATTATATGGTCTCCAATGATTTCCAGGTTGACATGGCCTAACCCAGGGGTGCAGCAAGGTGGAGTGGCGATGCACTCTCGCGCTCAGATCGCAGTTGAAACCTCCACTTTGAAGACCACATCCACTGTTACTGCTGGTGACAATAGCTTAGCAGTGAGTTTATTTTTTGTGCCCACTCTTGACCTCAAAGTTTTTTTATAATCTTAATTTGTTTATTGTCATAAAAATTGTTACATTAGCTGTTGAAGCCCTCACTCCTGAGCTAGGTAATAACCTGTGTTACAGGAGTCAGTGCCTTCTCCCATTTTTTTTACTTATTTACATTTTTACAACATAAAATATTTATAAGTATTCGTAAAACCATATAATTATAAAAACGTGTGTGCATGCGCGCGTGGCGTTTGTGTGTGTGTATGTGTGTGTGGTGTGGGTGTATGTGTGTGTTGTATGTGTGTGGGGCATGATTCTTGAATAGTTGTATATAGGTAGGTATGTATGTATATTACAATTGCTGATTATTGTAGAGTTTGTATTAATACGTTTTCGGTTTGTGTATAATCTAATGTTTGTAGCCACATATTTGTTCTTTTCTTAGCTTCATTTTTTGAAAGGGATCTCGCCTGATGATAAGCGATAGATAAGGTTTACGATGGAACGAGCGAGCCCAGAAGATTTCTTTTCACTCATGCTTTAAAGGCTGAAAGGTCATAAGTGGCAGGGAACACAGAAGCCGGCAGAGGGTTTCACAACTTGACTGGACGTACAATAAATGTGGAAGAAAAGCACTTCGTGTGACAAGACGGTACATCAACCAAGTGTGGATGGCACCAAGCAGTGCGTCTGGTAGACCGGTAGTGAAGGGGAGATGGAGGGATCAGGTTAAGAATAAAGAGGGAATAGGCTCGCGTTTGACCACTATCTCACATGGAGCGAAGATGTGGTCGATGATGAAGCACGCTTATCTAGAAGTAACCTATTCATTGTTGACTTAAAAAACCCCAGATTATAGCAATTAGGAAACACAGACTCTGGTAGGGAATTCCACTTCTCAGCTGTAAGAACAATGAAAGTATTCCCAAAACGTTTCGTGCATATGGGTGGGATGTCCACTATGTAACGATGGCTTCTCTCGAGATAGTACAATTTCATACCGACATAGTATCTACTTTATTACTCCTCACAAAAATGACTGACTGTAGACTCTTTTCTGTCTTATACTTTTGCATTATAATATCTGCTTAGAGGTTTATTATTTGAATGACAAAGATGGGTCTCACTGTGCAATGTAAACAAAGGCGGGTCTACTTATACGGCACACATATTATTTTTATTTATTTATTACACTCTTTCAGAATATGGACAACAAAAGCGTGTTCTTCGACTGCGAGAAACCGATGACTGGTGCTGAAGTGTTGGACAAGCTGTTTACATCAAAGTATAATCACTACGAGTAAGTATTTAAGGAGAAATTACTTCATAAAGTAACGACAACATAATGATAAATGATCTTTATTTTGGAAATTGCTTTTTAAATAACACTTTTGCACGTAATTTTTTTCGTAAATTTAAATTAGATGAGGCCTCTGTTTCCTAACTGACTACTCTGAGAAGTCGAATAGAGCCGTAGGGATACTAGCTTAATACATAAACACAGAAACCACGGTTGTCTTTCCGTCCTCGCCGCCGAGGCTCGCCGCGATGTCCCCGTAATTGCCCGCCGTGACCCTTGTTAGGGCCAGCCCGCGACGCTGAGTTCGTAGCTATAAATTCATCCCTAAATAATAAGAATTATCCGTTTTTACATTTCCCTAGCTCCCCTCTCCCTGCGACACCCTAAGCCGAGATCGGTATCCCACAGAGCCAGGTGCCCTTATCGGGTAATCGTCTAGTTTGTAAGATTTTTAATAAGCTGGATCGAGGGTTTAATTATAATTTATTAAGGCAACCACAGGCAAGTTTGGTTAGGCAGCTGACAACTTCGGAGATTGACCTGTGAGATGCCACACAAAAAAAAAAAACAAAATGTTCACGCGGTTGCGTCAGTGGCTGAGTGATTACTGCGGGGGTGATTGTAGAGAATGCTAACTTATTCCCCTGCTAGAAATGTCGAAGAAAAACCCTTCGTGTTACCCCAAGGTTGACAACATCCGTAAGGATTTGCACACACATGAAAAAAAATTGGCCAAGTGCAAGTCAGACTCGCCCATGAAGGATTCCGTAGTACCTACTCAAAATAACTTTGTTTTTCGTAGTGTTTGTATGAATTACAAAGTTATATTTGCGGTTTTAGAAAATATGCTATATCTCAAAAACTGCTGACCTGATCTCATTAAAATTAATTTTCATTGAAAATTTACATTAAGATCTACAGCATATACTTTTTTTTTTGTTTTTTTTTCATCCATTATTATGGAAGTTAGAGGGACACACACACACATTGTACCACTTTGGAAGCGTATAATTATGTTTTAAACTATTAACTTTATGCATTCTGCTCCGACGCTCGCCCGCGACAGTCGTGCCGCTCCGCGCTCTCGATCGTTCCGTGCCTGAGTCATCGCTCCGTTCGTCACGCCCGCCGTGACGTCACTCGTAGTCGCCGACTACGACGCCTGGTCCGGATCCGCCTTTTTCGAGGCGGTGAAGGATATCGTGCTTCTCTAACAGAGATTGTCAAAACAATTTGGTTTGGCCCCTTCAGGGTAAAACCACAGTTTCGTGGTCCTTGGTTGGAAACCTCACGGTGTCAACAATACCAAGGGGGTGCTGACCCGACGCACCCGCTGATCCCCTTCAGGGTGAAGCAGTCAATTGGAGTCGAGTGCTAGGTTTTGGCCTTGGGGGATCTCCTAGTCAAACCTAGTTACTGAGTTCTCTTCACAGCATACACACCTAGTGTCGGTTGGGTGTATCTACCCCTTCGCACTAGACCCAATAGGGCCCGGTACGCACATTAAGATTGGCGACCGGATTACAAGCTTAGGGCACACCATTAGGCACACACCTCCCTGCTATCCCCGCAGGGAGCGAACTCACCTCCGGGTCATTCCCGCCCGGAGGGTTAGGCAAATAGGGCCCCTCAGGCCACATCAGACGGCAACACAGCTACCGAGTTTGTCTGGGTTTCTCTTCTCGGTAGCGAAGTGTTAGGAGAAACTCCGGGGCAGGGCTCTTTGGGGACCGTCTGCTCGGGGAGCTCACGTTTGACGTGTCTCCTCGAGGCGCTTATGTTAGGGTTAGGAGAGTAGGATGCCCACCTTTGTCGCCTCCAATATGGAGGACAGGATGGAGGATCTCATGTCCAAAGTCGAATCCCTATCGGCTCGGTTAAATCTAACAACCGATTTATTAGGAAAGATCCTATTTGAAAACCCCGCCCTACAAAGGGAGTATAAAGATGAGATTGTAAAATTACCCCCCGCGGTGTTTTCCGCCCCACAGCCAGATTTAGGTCCCACCCCCGCGCCCAACGCAGATAGGTCCCCCTCCCCCCCAGACGTCGAAATGGACTCTGAGGAGGAGGAACAAGAAAAAGAGGGCTCGGAAGGCGAGCGCTCGGAGCGCGCAGAGAGCATACACTCTGAGCGCTCGGAGCGAGCGGAGTCCGAGCACTCCTCCTCCGATCAAACCTCTTCCTCCAACGAGTTTATCCTCGTCGAGGGAAAGAGGAAGAAGAGGTCACAGGCCTCGTCCTCCACCCAGGCCCCTAAGGCCAAGAAACCCTCCCCTCCCGAGCCAGCACGCTTAGTGCAGAGCCAGCCCTCCACTTCCTCGGCCACTAGGCCCAGCCCTACTCAAACCCCAGTCGTCAGCGCCTCAGTGCGCAAGACCATCCCTCCCCCACCCATCTTCATACATGATAAGGGGGCTTGGACAAACGTGTCCAAAGCGTGTGGCGAGCAACGCATCACCTACACGAATGCCCGCGCCGTTCAGAACGGCATAAAAGTAGGGTTAGCGACAGCTAACGACCACCGCGCGCTTTCGAAGCTACTCAAGGCTCGAAATATCCCCCACCACACTTATACGCTCCATGAGAGCAAGCCCGTTCGGGTGGTCCTCTGCCGGATCCCCAGTGAGATCCCCACCACCGAGATCGTCTGCGACCTAGAGTCACAGAACATCCCGGTGATTGAGGTGCACCGTATGCACGGCAGAGGTGGCAGGGCGTCTAACAACGTCCTCGTCATCTGCCACCCCGTCTCCGAAGGTCCCCACCCCATCTTTGCGCTGAAGACTGTATGCAGTCTTTCAGGAATTCTAATTGAGAAGCCACACAAGAGTGGCACGGTAGGCCAATGCCACCGTTGCCAGTTGTATGGGCACGCGCAACGGAATTGCTTCGGCAAACCCCGGTGCGTAAAGTGCCTGGGCGATCACGGCACCGCGGAGTGCAGTCGCCCAAAAGATAGGTCCCAGTGCCCAGACCCGCCCAGCTGCGTGCTGTGCGGGCAATCCGGCCACCCCGCCAACTACCGAGGCTGTCCGAAAGCCCCGAAAACCTCCGCCCCTAAACTGGCAACGCGCGCTAGCGCACGCCAGGGACGAGAGTGTCCTACACTCTCGTCTGAGCTCCCCCAGACCCTCAGTCCCCAGCGTCCAACTCCTTGGACGGCGGCGAATCACGCCCAAAACTTCCCGGCACTAAGGCCGAAAGTCCCTGGGCTGATGGATCAACCCATCATGCCCTCCGCTCCGGTTGTTGTGGCTTCTCAGCCCCCACCTCCTCCCCAGTCACTCCCTCGCTCGGTAGAGCCGGAACTCGATGCGTTCCTCATCCTTGGAAATACCTTCAGTTTCTTCCAGTCCCCCCGCGCCATCCAAATGGCAAAGGAGGTCGTGGCCTGCACTAGCATCAACTCCCTGATTCGGGTATACCATCAGTATCCCGATGTCAAAAGTCATTTTGATAACCTTTTTAAACAGCCATAATGTATAACACGGCTAGTAAGAGATTAAAGCCCCGATCCCTAAAGCTAGGTTACTTCAATGCCAATGGCATCACCAATCAACGGGACGAGATCGCGACTTTCCTTCGCGATCATAGTCTTGACATCCTTCTGGTCCAAGAGACCTTCCTCAAACCCCACCTTAGGGATCCCAAGGTAGCCAACTACCGGCTAGTTAGGAACGATAGGACTAGATGCCACAGAGGTGGCACTCTAATATATTATAGGAACTCCCTGCACTGCATCCCTATGGATCCGCCGCCCCTTGCCCACTTAGAGGTATCCGTTTGCCGGCTAGGCATGACGGGCCATCCCTCTATCACAATAGTATCCGCGTATCTCCCACCGCACAGCGACGTAGACTCAAATTCTTCGATAAACGCCTCACTACGAAGCGACCTTACAGCCCTTCTTGACATGAGTGACTCCGTCCTTATAGCGGGGGATCTCAATGCCAAACATCCCGCATGGTGTAGTCGTATTACCAACCCCCGTGGGAAGGTACTATACGACCTTTGCACACCTCTCCACATAGATATCATAGGTCCTATGCGGCCTACTCACTATCCGTTCGAGCCATCCCACTTGCCCGACGTACTCGACATTGCCCTCCTGAAGAATGTGAACTTACGTTTGCACTCTTTAGAGACGGTAGACGAACTTGACTCTGACCATAGACCGGTGATCTTGGAGTTAACTCCGAGATCGGGTCCCTATGACCCTAACCGCCCCCCTCCCACACAGGTGATCACTGACTGGAGGAAAGTAGGCGAATTGCTGAAATCCAACACGTCTCCTCACCTGGACAAGATCCCCGACCACATCCAGTCCGCCGCCGACACGACGGCTGCGATCGACTCACTCACGGAGCACGTGCAATCTGTCTTGAACGACTGTTCAAAGGAGATTCCGGTGTCAGAGCACTGGCGCCGGAAACTCCCGGACGATGTACGGGCCCTGCTGACTGAGAAGAACGCAGCAGTCCGTGCCTACAGAGCTTTCCCCTGCCAGAATAACAAAACTTTCATGCGGTACTTACAGCGCAAAGTAAGTAACAGCATCAGAGAGTGGCGTGAAGCCGGCTGGGACAAGACCCTGAGCGAACTGGAACCCACCCACCATGCCTTCTGGCAACTTCAGCGGAAAATGCGCGCCACTGAGGTTGCCTCAATGCCTCCCCTTATCCGCCCGGACAAAAGCATTGCCTTCGATGACGAAGACAAAGCCGAATGCCTAGCCGACAGCCTGGAGGCACAGTGCTCTCCCAGCTCCCAACCAGTCGACCCAGCCCACCTTGCCCACGTGGATGCTGAGGTCGAACGTAGATCTGCCCTACCCCCTGTCGAGGACCCTGATGCTCCCCTCCCCCCCGTCACGGAAGACGAGGTGGAGGAGATCATCAAGAAACTCAAACCTAGGAAAGCTCCCGGGACTGACAGACTGACCACTAGGGCACTTAAACTCCTCCCACGTACGATCTTAGTCCTACTGACTGCCATCTTCAATGGCGCCTTGTCCAACAACTTGTTTCCACAAGCTTGGAAAGAGGCTATAGTGATAGGTATCCCAAAACCCAAAAAGCCCAAGAACCTCCCGACTAGCTATAGACCCATTAGTCTGCTCAGCGCCCTCGGCAAGGTCTACGAGCGGATTATTCTTAATCGGCTCAAAGACTTTGTCGAGGCCAAGAGCCTAATCCCTAACGAACAGTTTGGCTTTAGAGCCCATCATTCCAGTGTCCACCAAGCCCACCGCATCGTAGAGCACATTAGCGGCCGTTTTCAACGCGGTCTGGTGACGGGGGCCCTATTCTTTGATATAGCAAAGGCTTTCGACAAAGTCTGGCACAATGGCTTAATTTATAAGCTTTACCAACTAGGTGTGCCGGACCGTCTCGTGCTCATCATTCGAGACTTCCTGTCGAACCGCTCCTTCAGATATCGTATCGAAGGAGCGCTTTCCACTCCCCGCCCTATCAGAGCCGGCGTCCCTCAGGGCGCCGTGCTCTCCCCCCCACTCTTCACGCTATTCACTAGCGACATCCCCAAAAAGCCCCCAGTAGAGTTATCCCTGTTTGCCGACGACACGGCCATCTACTACTCGGGACATAATCCCGTTAGCATCGCTCATACCCTCCAGACCTCAGCCAACGCACTAGGCGATTGGTTTAGGAAATGGAGGATTGAGGTAAATCCCGACAAAAGTCAAGCAGTCCTGTTTCGCAGGGCTCGCCAGCATAAACAATTCACCCCCCCACGCCCGATCACTATGTTCGGCAAGCCAATCCCTTGGGAGAAGCGAGCCAAATACTTAGGTGTGATCCTCGACCAGTTTCTCAACTTCAGTGAGCACATAAAGTCGGTTCGCTCGCGAGCCGCTTTCGCTCTCGGTAGGCTCCACGCCCTGCTGAATAAACACAGCAAGCTCTCCCTTAAATGTAAAATCCGAATATACACGACATGCATACGTCCTATCATGACGTATGCCTGTCCGGTGTTTGCTCATGCCAGTCCCAATCAGATCCATAGGATGCAAGTCGTTCAGAACCGTTTTCTCCGAAAGGCCACGGGCGCGCCCTGGTTCTGTAGGAACGAGGATCTCCACGTAGACCTCAAACTCCCGACCATAAAGCAAGTGTTGAAACGCATGTCAGTGCGTTACTTCACCTCTGCTGAGACCCACACTAACCCCCTGATCGTATCGGCCGCCCGATACAGACCCTCCAAGATTTCTCGGGTTCGTCGCCCGCGTAACATCCTAGACGAGCCTGACGACCCCACCACCATCCGACAAGAGAGCAGTAGGGAAACCAGCACTCTTAGAAAACACATATACAGAACGCGTTCCTTATTCCGGCCTCGCCGACGAGGCCCATCGCGACGTCCGCGTACCTGTAATGAAAATCCTCCCCGACCTTTGCCAAACGAGCCAGCCCGCGATGCTGAGCCAGTAGCAATAAATACTCCCGTAAATAATATGACCCAGCCTGTCCCTTTGCTGCCCTCCCAAAATGACCCCGCTATGCCGAGGCCCGTACTCCACAGGGAGTGCCCTTAGCGTGCGGTCATTAGTTTTTAAGTATATTTTAGTTTGTAAGCCCTGGCTGGGGGCCTTTAATTTATTAGAGGTCACCACAGGAAAGTCCGGTTAAGTAGACTCACAGCCTTAGTGTGCTGATCTACAAGTGGCCCTACCTAAAAAAAAAAAAAAAAAAAAAATTAACTTTATGAAAGAGTGGTTTTAGAAACCTCAATGTCATTTTTAAAGACCTGTCTATAGATACAACACACGCATAGGTTTCATGAAAAAAAAAATATTTTCAGTTTCAGTTCTATGTATGGGAGCCCCCTTAATTTTTTTTTAATTTTTTTTTTAATCGGAAAGCGGTTCACAGAATACTTCTACCTAGTTACCAAGTTTTACATGTATAACTATAAGGGTTCCGTTTTTTGCCATTCGGCTACGCAACCCTAAAAATGTGGTTATGCGATTCCCACACGGAACATAAGCAGCCTATAGCATGCTCTACGAAAGGGAATTTACCGTAATCCAAAACGCGAACCCAGTGTGTTTGTTGGACGTCACAAATCTTCAGATTTTTGCTGGTTTCATGTTTTCCACGTAATTTATTTCGTTATTTTGAATTAGATGGCTGGTGTTTCCTAGTTGAGAGACTACCCTGAGATGAAACACAAAATAAATAAAATCGGAGGGCGAAATCTTTTTTTTAGGCACATCCGTAAAACAGGTGCCATAATTTTTTTTTAAAGAAATCGTTTATAGGAAAAATGAACTTTCTACATTTTCTTAACGTTTTTTCTTTTTACTTTGAATCCTCTACAACGATCTATTTAGTTAACTTACGTACAGTTTTGATTATTGAGGTTATAAAGCATATTATTTAACTTGCCACTATAAATGTTAATAGTCGAAAGCCAGAAATTATTATAAAAATGGAATATCTTGAAAACGGTTAGATTTATGGTAGGGTGTTTCATAGTCAAATCAGTCAGAAACGATAAAAACTACACGCCCTTAACGGATCTAAGTCGAGTTAGCTTGTAACCCTGTTAGAAAGAAAATAGATTTAAGTAACCGGATCATTTTTCCTCATTTCAGCTTCCTGACCTCAATCCAGCCTTCCCTGATAATCCTGAACAGCATTCTCCTGTTCACCTCGCCCCCCTCAGGATCCTGTGGTCTGATCCTGCCGCCACAGCACCTGATGAAGACTGCGAATGATGTGCTGCGTTTGAAAATCCAGGTTAATCAGCTGAGCGTTAACGAGGACACGACCAGACTGGACCTGTCTATGACAGTCAATTATTTTAGGTAAGTTTATGTGACATTGGCTTGTCAACTCCGTCCCTTGTTTAATTGTCACTGCTTGGTGCCAACTGAGAACCAGCGTTGGGTGTCTTTCAGTTCATAGCTGAAAACTGAAACCAGAGTTGGTAACCCTTTCGGTGTGGACATGTTCAGTGTTGTTATTTTTTTATAAATGATAAATGATCTTTATTTTGCAAATTGTTTATTAAATAACACTTTTACACGTAATTTTTTTTTAAATTGACGTGTTAAAGTCTGAACCGGGGCCGACCGGCTGTGAAAGGTCGTCGCTGCCAGCCGCCTCTACGAGAACATGGCGGTGCTCCCCCCATACCTGTAACCACTGCGATACCACTGCTCCTTCAGAGAACTTTTAAAGAAAATTCTTCTTACAGTCAAGAAGACCCAAAGAAAGTATTCTTCGAAATGGAAGCGATCACCAAGGTGGAGACGACCGGGGGCAACGCTAACTTGCAGTTGACTGTGCACGGACTACAGCCTAGCACGGATAATGTAACCAGGAAAGAATGGACGGTGAGATATTTTTTTTTTCAGGCTCCCATATTTCAAAAGGAAAAGAACGGAACCCTTATTTTAGGATTACTTTGTTGACTGTCTGTCAATCTCCTTTATTTCGGGCACGCGTGGAGATATCTAATCGAAATTAAAATCATATACTCGACTACAGTTTCTTGAAAAAGAAAAATCAAACTTCTAAATTAACGCAAAAAGATACGGCCATTTATGTCGCCAAAAGGCATATTTCGACACTCTAAAGGAAATCAAACGAGTACTAAAATTTGGCAAATAACATCGATTATATCGACCAGTTCAAGAAAACTCTGAAAACTATACATTTGTAGTTAAATCATAAAAATTTGTCTTATAGGGGGTTGAATATTAAAATTGAAGCTACTAGCTCAAGTGAGGAAAGGGAAAGGGCTTGAAGTGCGTACTCCAAATCATATATCATTTATTTTCTACGACGCATACATTCTTATTTATAATGATATCAAAAAAATAAACTCTCGACCCTCGTTACGAAAACCGTCGGTGGGTCGAGTCCAACTCGCAATTGTCCGGATTATTTTATTTTAAAAAGAGTGCTAGTAATGTAAGTAGAACTCACGTTACTAGCAATTTTGTTAATCCCTCCAACTAAGCTAAATATGCTCGTGTCTGGAGTGGGTTCACGGCAATAATATAATGGATGGGGCCCTTAACTACAAGTGTTACACTTATCTTCTTCTTCCTTGTCGCTTCGCTCTTGACAGAGCGGTCGTGGTCACGTTGAGGCTTCTGCGTTGGTGGTAGGGGCGGAAACAGCTCTGCATGATCTCCCGCCATCTGTCCCTGTTGGCAGTGTGCTTGGCGCACTCAGATACGTCGCTTCCCAGTGCTGATTTTACCTGGTCGTTCCAGCGCATTGGTGACTTGCTACGCGACCTGGTTCCCTCCACCTTTCCTTGAACGACCAGCCGCTCTATAGAGTCGTTCCCCCGCCTAGAGTCGTGACCAAAGTACTGCAGTATGCGCGACTGTACTACGGCCGACATACGCTGCGTGATGCCGAGCTCCTGAAGTATGGACACGTTCGTGCGGAATGTTCGCGGACGCACATGTGGATTGTTTCTTTGCCACAATGCGTAAACGCTGCGCATCCCTGGTGTGTAGGGTGCGTGGCAGTAACAACAGCATCCTGTCCTTAATCGCGAGCAGGCTGGACTGTTCGTACGTGAATCACTGCTCCGCCATTTCCCATAGAATGGTGTTGCCGCGGTAAAGCGTCCTACAGTTCGGCCTCTATAAGTTGTTCTTAAAATTAATTTTTTAGTGTATTTCAGTTTAAGATTAAATTATTATTATATTACCAACATAGGATAAGTGCTACTAACAAATGAGTCATAATAACTTGTAAACTTAAATCGAATTGAATATTAGAAGGTAAACACAACACGCTAAACAATTTTAAAATTTTTTACAAGTAGAAAAGTGCTTAAGCTACAAATAACATAGTTTTTACTGTGTAATTATATAAAGTATCATAAACAAGCAACAGTTGTGGTGGCAATGTGTTAAGTTTAGTAGTAAGTATATTAAAAAAAACCGGTCAAGTGCGTGTCGGGCCACGCGCAGTGTAGGGTTCCGTAGTTTTTATAACAGCCAAGTGCGTGTCGTATTCGCTGACTGATCGTTTCGTACCATGCTCTAACTAAAAGCCAAACATGACTACCTAACTAATTTGACTTCCTATACAAATACTCACCTGATCCGACAATTATGCACGGAAAGTTTCAATTTTTTTTTAAAGATTGATATAAAACTTGTCATAGCCGGTGTTTTGAATTTAAATACGGACACAGAGCTACACTACTCAATGGGGCGTGCAACTGTCAAAGTGGCGCTAGTAGCACACTTACCAATAACAAAGCAGTTTCTCTATGGAACAGTATGGAAATTGTAGTGAATTCCTTAATTAGAGACAGTTATTGAGAATTTTCCGATCAAAGAACATGAATTATGTTCTTTAATCGGAAAATTGTAAAGAAATCAATTGAAATCAATGAAATGAAAATAAAAAATACGAAGCGTGTAAATGTTTAGCTCACCACAGATAACCATAGATGATACAGATAACTAAATTATCTCACAATCTAACTAACACTGACAGTGACAAAGGTTCTTACGGTGGTGGCGCCATCTGCGATCAGCTTTCACTTGCACGCCCCATTGTCACAAGAAGCTAGCACGATACAACTGACGCTTAGCGCCATCTATCGACATTTCTATAGAGTTGTTCGAAATTTTCGAGTCAAATACAATTGGTCGACTATTACTCGTAAACCTGTAAAGCCCACTTATGTGTGATAGTTTTCCTTTAAATTTCGTTATATATAGGTACTACTGCCGTGACATTTGAATTTATAACTATAACCGTTTAGTTGATAGAGGGGGGACACTTGACTCTAACGAAAATTGGTACTTTAAAGCTTGATAAGTCACGAACGGTTTACTTAATCAAAAAACGGTCATCCCAAACCCCTAATATTTTTGAAAGACCTATTCAACGATATGCCACACTATGGGAAGAACGAAAAAAAAAATTATCATCCCACTTTACATGTATGGGAGGTACCCTAAATAATAGTTTTTTTTCAAAATTTTATTTTACCACTTTTTTAGCGTCATTAACGTGTATACTCATGCCAAAGTACAACTTTCTAGTACCAATAGTTTTTGAGCTAAACCGCGGACAGACGGACAGACAGACGGACATGGCGAAACTATAAGGGTTCCTTGTTGACTACGGAACCTTAAAAATGTAAATCATGCAATATAACAACGAATTTAGATGCATATTTGGGTTACCGTGATGGTGTAGTGCGTCGGGTATGTTCGCGGAGAACAGAGTTTATGGTTTCCATGCTGTATTACGCAAAGCGAGGGCCTCCTTTACGAGCCGTGTTCATTATTCTGACAATGGAATATTGAGAGCCATAATTATATGATGCTAATTACTTCTTTGTATATTCAATCTGGGCTGTCAATATTCCTGCTAATTAGCTAATTTAACAGATTTCACTTTTATTTTAATATAATTTGAATTGAATTTAGTATTATTTGGATATTATTGAATTGAATGGAATTATTATAATTGACTTGAATTTTAATTATATTTCTTTTTATATGGGCCTGCGTGCCTGCAATAAAATAATTTTATTATTTATTTACATGTACATACATACATATATAATAGAAATAAATGGAAGAATAAGAAAAAAAAAATACAGAAAAGTTGTATACAAGTTGACAAACATTGTTGACAAAACAAAGGGACTGGAATGTGTGCGTGGCGTATTTTAGTTCCTGCGTGGCGTGTTTATACCCATGGGAACTAGCCGTGAGTGAAAGTTCATGTACCAACCTTTGATATTATAATAATATATCCTCTTTACACAGTTCACCTTTTACTAAAAGATGTTCAGATTATTGAGTACCTCCCGCGTCAAAGGTTCGTAGACTTGGCCAATGTTTTAATAGAGAGAAACTAAAAAAAAAAGCATGGTCGATAAAAAAACTAAACGTTTGTGTTGTGTAAATACTAATAAAGAAAGAAAGAAAATTGCGGTTATTGGTACATAAAAAAAAGAAAAACACATCGTAATCAATACAACATTAAAAATAAAAAACCGGCCATGTGCGAGTTGGACTCGCGCACGAAGGGTTCCGTACCATTATCTATACAAACGGCAAAAAAAACGCGTTTGTTGTATGGGAGCCCCCTTAAATATTTCTTTTTAATTTGTTTTTAGTGTTTGTTGCTATAGCGGCAACAGAAATACATAATTTGTGAAAATTTCAACTATTTAGCTATCGAAAGAAAGAAAGAAAGAAAGAAACGTTTATTGACACATGCCACAACACAGTGAAAACAAAGAACATCTTATTATTATTAAAAGAAATTATACATTAAAAAATAATAGAATTCAACACATCTAGGACTATTAATAATACTGTGTGACTCACGGCTGCGCCAAACAGGCCCAGTTCAGCAAAATGCCAGACAACTAGTCCGGACAATCGCGGTTCTTGAGATACAGCCTGGTGACAGACAGACGGACGGACAGACAGCAAAGTCTTAGTAATAAGTTCCCGTTTTTACCCTTTGGGTACGGAACCCTAAAAACACTATTGTGCCGAACGGGCCTCAGCTCAGCACAATGTCAGGTGGCAATCCCAAGTATTACCGCCTAACGCTGGTTTTCAGATTCAATCCACGGGTATTACATGGATTTTCTCATCTATTTAAAAGCGGAAAAGTTTGTTTGTTTAAACGCGCTAATAGTCGAAAGTACTGGCTGGATTTGGATGAAATTTGGTATGGATGTAGTTTTGAAACTTGAGGAAGGTTGTAGGCTATTTTTTACCCGACTCCAAAAGAAGTAGGGTTATGTTTGTATCAACATAAAATCCACGGGAGCGAAGCCCTGCGTGGCTGATACTACTTAATATTATAAAGAGGTAAAATATTAATTAATTTATTTTTAGTGCGAAGGATTATTTGTGAGTGCTATAGGCTATAATAAAATTTATTTCGATATACACGGTGACGAATCGGCGGGCGAAGTGCTTTAATACGATATTTCTTTTTTTTTATTTATTGAGAAATCACGTTTGACCACCATCTCATCTGATGGTAAATGATGATGTGGTTGAAAATGGAGCACGCTTGCAGGAAACACAGACTCCGGCAGGGAATTCCACTCCTTAGCAGTACGCACAATGAAAGTATTCCCAAAACGTTTCGTATAATATTACAATAATAATAATGTGAAAATTCGGATAAAATTTTAGAAGGAAGCTTGTAATGCCTCAGTGAAATGAAATGAAATTTAATATCTATAGAAATAAATGTTTTTTTTCATTGAAAATAGGCTCACGTTCGACCACTCTCAAAGCGATGATTTGGTCGAAGGTGAAGCCTGTCTAGAAGAAACCTATTCACTCGTGACTTAAAGACCCCCAGGTTTTAGCTATCAGGAAGTACAGACTCCGGCAGGGAATTTCGCTCCTTAGCTGTGCACACAATGAAAGTATTCCCAAAATGTTTCGTGCATATGGGTGGTATTCCCACCATCTAATGTAACGATGGTGCATCACCGTTTGTCTTATAGTCTGATGATGAAATGGGCTTGGTGGAATTAGATTTTATGCAATTATAATAATTGTGCAATATTATTAATTGAATAAGTCGGGTACTATAGTTGTCCAATATTTTACTGAACCGAGGCCCAGTTTTGGCGCAGCCGTGAGTCACATAGTAATATTAATCGTTCCAGTACCTATTGAATTTTTTATTTTATTTTCTATACTTTTTTTTAATAATAACATGTTGTTATTTGTTTTATTTTTACCGTGTGTAGGTATTGTGGCATGTGTCAATAAAAGATTTTTCTTTCTTTTATTTAAGAAGGTAGGACTTTTTATTTAAACAAACTTCTTTAACCTGTTTGACCAGATCTGTCTTCGAGAACAAGACATAAGCCACGCAGCCACAGACCAGGATATCTCCATCCACCCAGCATCCTATGAAGGCCACCTTACCCTCACGTACTCCGGCAACAAGACGGACTGCTTCGACTCAGGTCCTACCTCGGAACTGACGCTGAAATACAAGGGCGTACCACAGAATTTGTACGGGAAACTGGAGAGACATTTTGAGGTTAAGATATTTGGAAGCAATGTAAGTATGATTGAATGACTTCTCCTGCTCTCGGTGAAGTGGAAGGGTGTGTCAGATTTCTACTAACTAAAAACCCACCCTTTTCCTTCAGCTTCCATTAAGTTCCGGGGCCGCGGTATCTCATTAGAACATTCTTGCAACCCCGGCAAGCAATTTTACCGATTTGTGATCATAGTACTTAAATATGTGATCTAGGGTGTTGATTTTCAACATTTTCAAAATTATATCTATTATCACTTAACCAAGTCACATGGATTTATTTTTTGCTAGAACTGGTACAACCTAGCCTATCGCCCCGTACCCGCTTGACGTTGAGTTTCGGGACACCCTGTATATCGGATGACATTTTTTATCGTCTCGAAAATAATATGGTGTATTATGAAAGTGGAACAGGGTATTTGTTGTGTGTTTGTTGAAGCGTCAAGTTACTTATGTATTATTATTTTTTTAATTACTAGCTTTTGCCCGCGACTTCGTCCGCGTGGAATAGTTACTTTAGGCTAACGTTAAATTTAACCCCGATTTTGAAGCATTCTTCATTAGCGCTCCGCTCCTATTGGCCTTAGCGTGATGATATTTAGCCTATAGCCTTTTTATTTTTTTTAATTTATATTATTAGTATAGATAGCTGTTGCCCGCGACTTCGTCCACGTTTCCGTCGTATTTCGTAAAAAGCCAGTAGCCTATGTCCTTCCTCACGGTTCAGTGATTTTGATGTAACAGACAGATTAACCTTCGTAATTTAGTAGGGAAATATAATATGTAAATCTATAATACTGTTGAAAAATATCGCAATACCGAACCGCACAATATTATTGTTAATAGCTGTGCCCGCGACTCCGTCAGCGTGTAACTCCTTGTGTGTTATTAAGTTAATGTATTGGTAATATTGTTTAGATCACGTTCACATGAGGCTTAAGTACCTATAGAATGAAAATACTTCAGCGCAAAGCTTCCGGGTAAACTATGTTGAAAGTTGACCCGTCCGGCACGTGAACATAAAGATTTCTAGAAATGCTAACCCGGGAAAGAGCGACGTACAACTGACCATGCGAGAAACAACTGACACCGAGATCTACTCCAGCAATACGAAAAGTCTGCCCTTGAGCCTTATTAATTGTCATTGCATAACACACCGATACTGGGAATTGCGTTCTTTTAAATTGGAATGGAAAATTATTTGGTATTATGGGAATTCTGGGAATAAAGACGGTTTCTCCTGCACCGCAACCTGTTAAAATTTGAGCCTCAATTATATTTTGTTGCAACTGGGTTACTTTTAGCCGAGTTCCATTGCAAAGTTGCGGTGGTTTTAAATTTCGGAGCAGAATAATAATCAGAAAGTTTCGAACTGCTAAGCTATCGGGAGTTACACGTGTTATTGTGAGTCAACCATAAAAGATAGATATATGCTGTCGTGGGATATTTTTTATAGAATTTTAAGGAGAACATTTCCGTCATAAATGATTTCTGTGTAGCTTTAACCATTAAGGTTACACTCGCGACGGAAGCTTAAAAAATGGAGCTACTTCTCCCGTTTTCCCAACATTTCCCTTCACTGCTCTGCTCCTATTAATTGTAGCGTCATGAAAAGTATACTATAACCAGCTCAAGAGTATGAAAAATAATTGTACCAAGTTTCGTTAAAATCCGTCGAGTAGTTTTTGTTTCTATAACGGTTATACAGACAGACAGACAGACAGACAGACAGACCGACAGACAGACAGACAGACAGACAATAATTTTACTGATTGCATTTTTGGCATCAGTATCGATCCCTAATCACCCCCTGATAGTTATTTTGTAAATATATTTCATGTACAGAATTAACCTCTCTACAGATTTATTATAAGTATAGATTAATGTTAAGGTCGCGTTTAACCACTCTCTCACCTGATGTAAACGATAATGGTAAGTGATGATGTGTTCAAAGATAAAGTAAGCCTAAAAGTAACTTAGATCTATCAAGAAACACAGACTCTGGCAGAGAATTCTACTTTACCCGGACTTTTAATTCGATGCAGTAAGTTGACATAACTTAGTGTCACTTCCTTAAATAATGGTACCCTATTTAACCTAATATCTAATTCAATTAATCGAATAATAAATGAGCGATATTTAATCGTGACAAATATAAATGTATGATAAAATTTATACTATTTTTTTTAATCTATTTTTATTAAAAAAAAATTATATCTAACCAGACATGATAAAAGCCACTCTTTTGAAAATATTTACACGTGATCAATATTTTAATAAATTGCGCGAGAATACTATTAAAAAGACTGCCCCCGCACCACTACGACCTAAACTCCGTTGGAATGTGTCCAGGTACTGGGGCCTAAATGCATTAAATAAAAAATATTATCATGATCTATTTGTTTTATTTTTCAAGCCTCTTCATAATCACATTTTACTTTTTGTTATTTTCACACAATATTATTAACACGTTTGCTGACGGTACGTCGTTAGGCGAGAAATTAAAATAGTGCGTTATGACAGTACGTCGAGGGACGGGCCACTTATTTTTAAGAGTACGTCGTCTCACGATAATTTTTCATATAAGTATTATGAAGAGCAGTATCTTCTGTCATATTATGAGCAATTTCATATTTTTTACTGCCGAAATACGATTATTTTGTGGGTAGTTTCATATTGCTTGCTTGTGCATGAATACTACGTTGATTTGTCATTTAGTATGGAAAATTCTACTGTCGTAATGTGGTGTCAGGGCAACACTCACTGTCAGCGAACGTGACAAAAAAAATGTTATATTGTTGTTCGATTTTATTCCTGAATCGATTAATTTAGTTACATCACAAATTCGTAGTCGTCATTATCTGACAACTCAGAAACTGTCAGTCTACTGCATCGAATTAAAAGTCCGAGTATACAGTGAAATTATTCCGAAATATTTAGGTATTTTCAGCGATATCAAGTGAGTCGCAATTATCAGGCTTTTCCAAGATATTTAGAGGTTAGATTTCAATCTATATGGCAACTGAGTATCAGTGTTTTACATGGAGTGTTTGCCTATCAAACCTCCAGAACCCAGTAACTGAATAACACGATAACCTTTGGCAAGACTAGAGTCAGATTTTGTAATAATATTTATTTTGTTTTTACCCCCGACGCAAAAAGAGGAAAGTTAAAAGTTTGACATGTTTGTGTATCTGTGTGTCAGGCTGTGGCATCGTAGCTCCTAAAAGAATAGGCCGATTATGATGCGGTTTTTTTATTGATAATAGGTTCGCGTTTGACCACCATGTCGCCTGATGGTAAGTGATGATGTGGTCAAAGATGGAGCACGTTAACCTAAAAGTAACCTATTCACTCTTGACTTAAAGACCCCTAGGTTATAGCTACCGGGAAACACAGACTCCGGCAGGAAATTCCACTCCTTAGCCGTACGCACAATGAAGGTATACCCAAAACGTTTTGTGCGTATGGGTGGGATGTCCACCATGTAACGATGGCGCATCGCCGTTTGTCTTGTAGTCCAATGATGGAACGGGCTTGGCGGAATTAGATTGTGTAATTTCATCGCACACTCGCCGAAATGTAACCGATAGAAAACCGATAGACTTGCAACTCGTCGTCGGTGTTCAAGGCTCTGGAGCTTTGACTCGACCAGTGCATCGTCGCCAATGGAGTCTCTTGGCCCGTTTCTCAATAGACTCAAGCGGTTTTTTGTTAGAAAGCTGACGTGATCGAGAGGATTCTTAGCTACAATTTATCAAGATTTGTTCAGGTATTTCAAGGTTGTCGGAGTTTACATAAAATGTTTAATTTTATTTTTGCAGCTATCAGAAATGGGCATATTGGAATCTGAAATAGTAACGCAAACAGCTTTGGGTCAACTTGTAAGGAGTTACAGCAAGGAGCCGCTGAATATGACTGCAGTAATAAAGGTAACCCAAACAGCACTGTACTTGTATGTAGGTGGGGACAATGGTTGACAGATTTCTGTGTGTATCGGAGTCCTGAAGTGCCGGATTACTGGATGTATCGGAGTACTGAAGTGCCGGATTACTGAGACTACTGTATTGTTAGTATTATATCCAGATCATCATTTAGACAATGTGGGGTAGGCTTGGGCGAAGATTGAGAGATTACTGTATGTATCGAAGTCCTGAAGTACCGGATTACCGAAACTTTACTGTATTATTATTATTATATCCAGATCATCATTTAGACAATGTGGGGTAGGCTCGGGCAAAGGGATTACTGTATGTATCGGAGTCCTGAAGTGCCGGATTACTGGATGTATTGAAGTACTGAAGTGCCAGATTACTGAGACTTTACTGTACTATTATTATTATGTGTAGATCATTTGTCTTTATTTTTTTATTGATAATAAGCTCGCGTTTGACCACCATCTCACCTGATGGTAAGTGATGATGTGATCGAAGATGGAGTACGCTTGCCTAGAAGTAACCTATTCACTCTTGAATTAAAGGTTATAGCGATCAGGAAACTCCACTCCTTAGCCGTACGCACAATGAAAGTATTCCGTATGGGTGGGATGTCCACCATGTAACGATGGCGCATCGCCATTGGTCTTGTAGTCCGATGATGGAAATGGCTTGGCGGAATCAGATTGTGTAATTTCATCGCACACTCCCCAAAATGTAAGTGATAGAAAACCGATAGACTTGCAACTCGTCGTCGATGTTCTAGGCTCTGGAGCTTTGATTCGACCAGTGAATCGTTGCCAATGAGTCTCTTGGCCCTTATCATTTTATAAAGTCTCATTTATTAGAAGTACTTTCACTTTTTTCTAGGAAAGAAACGGCTTAGCCTCTGTGAGCGTCAACAAGGGGTCTGACATGCAGTTCAAATCTGATAACTTCGCGTGGCTATTGGATAGCTGGACTGATATGCAGATTATGAAGAACTTGGGTTTATATCGTACGTAATTCTTTTATTTCATATTATCCTTCATTGATGGTGTATCTCGTCATCACAAGCGCCTGGGATTGTATTGGATCAGTATGTATGTATGTATGTATATATGTATGAATGTATATATGTCTGAATGTATGTATGTTTGTATATCCGCGATTTTCTCAGAAACTACGAATCCGATTTCGATTGCGTTGTTTGAAAGCATATTTTACAAGGAAGGTTTTACTATATAACACATCAGGTTCTGATGAAGACCTTCGGAGATAAGTGATGGAACTCTTCAATTAAAAACAGCAAATCTCCTGCGATTGCTGCCCTCGTACATCTATGTACTGTTTAGCATAATTAGCCTATTAATGTCACCACAGCTGAGGCACAGACCTTCTGGATCATTTCTGAAATATGGTTTAAGTGGGTAAAAAAGACGTGTACAGCTAATTCTCTTTTTAAAAAATAAGTGCGAACGGTACCTCAAGTAATTCAAAAAATAATACACTAAACAGCTAAAATAAAAACTTTTTTATAAAAAATTGAACCGGCTTCAAACCTTACAAAAAAGATTTGCACTATAAAGGAGAAATAGATAATATAATAGGGTCTAGACATGTAAAGAAAAAGATCCAATAAATCATATACTAAAGTTCCATTTTGATTGTATGCGTGATTGTTTCAGAATATTAATACAAAATTACATACAATTTAGGGAGCCTCCTCTTAATTCGTTGGTTCGGGCTGTCATTAGACATCTTTGAAAGTCGTTAGGAGTAGACAGAAGCCAGAAAATGTGTCACTGATCAAGAGGTATCGTGTTACCCAGGTGCTTGGTTGTGGAAGTCAGTCAGGTTGACGCTTTAAGTTAAAACTAGTACTCAACTGCATTCGGTTAAGCTTTGTTTTCCTAGGATAGCGGTGCCGTCATATAGCGGCCGTAATACAGCGGTGAATGACGTCACTAGAACGTTGTCTATGTAAACAAAATGGCGCGTTTTCCTAGAGAGCGGTAACTGACACCGCAACGTATAAAGCGGTGCCGCCATTTGCATGACGGCCGTCTTGTCGGTGACAGATGGTTTCGTGAACGTTTCATTTATAGCGATGAAGCGGACTGTGTTAAAACGGCCGTGGAACTTTCCACATGTCGTCACCGTAAAGACGGCCGCCTTTTTGCGTCCGTAATATTACGGCCGCTATATGACGGCACCGCTTTCCTAGGAAACCAAAGCTTTAGACAGGTAGCCGACATAGTAGGGAAAAATGTGCAGGCATTGAGTCTCAAATTCTCCGATGATCTCAAATCTCTAACACGTGTGTCATGAAGGAACTTAAAACGTTCGTTGAGATAAAACGTCCATCAGTTCATTTTTCTAGCTCGTCTTGCTGTGCTGGCGCTGCCGCTGCAGCTGCTGAGAACCTCAAGCGGCGGAAATATAATAAACTTGTTGTAGGTTATATTTTCGAGCCGTTTGGGGTGGAGACCTTGGGATCGTGGGGTCCGAGTGCTCATAAATTATTTAAAGAACTATCCATGCGCCTAGTTGACACTTCGCGTGACCCAAAAGCTGGCTTTTACAGCGTGGCAATGCCGCCAGTCTTTTGGGCACATTACCAGTGGACAGAGTTGCGCACGAATTTCGGGACGTCATATTTTAGTTTATTTTTAGATGTATAAGTGTAGTTTACGATTTTATTTAAGTGTATATTCCATTATTGATTAAATAAAAAAACTTTATTAGTATAAGAAAGGTAAGAATATGGTCCACGATAGATTTAAAATATCAAACTTACCAACTTAAAAGTAATATTGACGTAAATTAATTTAAGTTTGTTTCATAAATATTGTTTCTATTGATTTCAAAGAATAAGCAAGCTAACATTTTTTATTTCTATCCATACTTAAATTTGTTCGGTAGGTACTACTGGTCCCTGCCATAAATATTGAAACTAAATGCCGTCCCATCGAACTATGAGAGTAAAGGAATAAAAAGTACACTTGTATCTGCATACAGACTTGTGCAATATAATATCTCCTGTTCCGCTGTCTAATCTCCGCTGATATGGACCGCCATAATCAAAATCGACTACAATTATTTCTAATTACTTATTTGTCTTTCTAGGCGAATGTCGTGTTCAAGAAAACCTAGTACAGATGCTGTTTGGAGGTTCAGAGCATATTATGACTTCAGACTGCATAGAGAATGTGGTACTAGCTGATTGCACTGAAACACCGAAGTATGTACATTTTAATATTGCTTATAGAAAAGAATACAATATAATTTTTTTTTCAGGCAACTTGGCCCGTAAAAATAAAATAAATATAAATAAACTAATTTATATATCGCTTAACTAAAACTTACTTACTATGTTCTAAGTTAGTTAGTTTATGTGTACACGTGTTATCGGCGTCATGTGTCGCGCAGTGTCCGGTAACCAGCCTTGAAAACGCCGGAACAACCCCTCGGCCAAAAATCCTCCCGCATGAAAATCGACAGATGTTCGGTCGGCGCTCTCACCACAAAAGAAGTAAAATTCGTTCCATGATGGAACTCTACCCGTATACCTACATAATATGTGCCCTGGAGGCATCGTGGCTAAATCTATACTTATACAGGGTGTTTGGTACATCGTGTGTCAAATTGAAATAATGGGTTAGGGGTCATCTGCTAGCCTTTCACCTTAAAACCTCTCATGCCCTGTTGAATTTTTTTATCGACTTTTTATTGTTTTAAATTTAAATTTGTATTTGAATGTAAAAAGAGAATGTAAATTAATGATAATTCATTATATAAAATAGTAAGAATTATACAGTATAAATAAAATCTGAAGAAGTACACCGTTTAAAAGTCATTTTAAATAGTTAATCAATTTATCAACACGTTTTCTATCTGCAATTTCAATTAGAAATGTTGCCAATACCAAAACAAAATAATATCGATACGAAATTGCACTTGCAAATCAATTACATTAATATCATTATGAACCTACGTAAGTGATTTTATTACTTACAAAAGTCATAACTTGTAATTCTTATTGTAAAAAAAAAGAAAATCTTACTATAAATAATGTTTAGTTATATTTTTTAATATTTTATAATTATTTAAAATAATTCAATTCAATATTATTGAAACAGTTTAGAATAGTTACATAGTGCTGGTAACACTTAATCTTGTAATTGTCACTGATAATTGTCAAAAGTTTTATTTCTCCCGCGTTTTATGACGAGCGACGAAGTGTCTTACGTGTTTTTTAAGTTTTGTGTTGTTTATTGCTGTGTTACCAGACCCCGATTTCTATATTACTAACGACTACGGTGGCTGTTGAAACTGAATTCAGTATTCATTATTCAATTCTTTAATAGTTTATTTCATGTTATCGTTAAAATTAGACGTAATAGGTGGTCAATCTCAAAGAACTTTAACTTTTTTTGGTGTACTTCTTATAGAAAACAAATTCTATACTGAAATTCTATAATTATTTTCCTTTTTTATGATATATAGTTCATCTTTGTCTGTTCTGGCCGAGTCTTGAAGGAAACCTTGGCATTCTCCTTTGGGTCTTTTTTTTTTAGTAAAACTTTAAAAAGTCGATAAAAACATCCACAGGGCATGAGAGATGTTAAGGAGTCTGAAAGGCAAGCAGATGACCCCTTCCGTCGACCATTTCAATCTGGCACACGATGCACCAAACACCCTGTATTATTAAGAGGAAAAGTTTGTTTACTTACAATCTTGGAGAGAGGTCGGTGGTTTTGGATGACACTTACGTACGTAACGTATGAAAGTAGCCTGAACCTTGTGGAAGGTTATAGGCTTTATCCGACTACAAAAGAAGGAAGGTTATGATTTTATCGTGATAAAGTCTAAGGGAGCGACGCACCGCGCGACTTTATAGTATATTATTACAATGTATTATTATTGTATTGTATAGTAGCCTGGGGCAGTTCAAGTAAACCCTCGTTATTAGGGAGTATGTGAGTGGAAAGGGCGCAGAGGGTAATTTTAAAAGTCATGGCCAATAAACCAGGAGGTTTTTTTTTTATTAAAAATAGTTTCGCGCTTGACTGCCATCTCACCTGATTGTAAGTGATGATATGGTCGAACCGCGCGGTGGAGGTACCGTGAGTGAGACACTCATTTGTACTTAGTGCCATACTACGCAAGCACTCCGAACTGCCGTTCGACACTGACATACGACATGAACATAGACGAAGACCTGTTAGAGTCTAATCAATTGACCCAGTCAGCACCGAAGCAGTTAGACGACAGTATAAATACCTAAGCCCTATTTTGTATAACCGAGTCAATGAAGTATGTGATATTTATTCACTCAATCCTTAGATTGAGTGAATAAATATCACATACTTCATACATTCAGCCATTTGTCAACGGTGAGTCGACAATCTCTTAAGATTGTCGACTCACCGTTGACAAATGGCTGCATAGTTTAACCTATGAAAAACTTGAAAAACTTGTTAAAACATGACATTCAACTTCTTTAATCTCAACGCATACTTCAATACGCACACACGCTAACACCTGCACATATCACAACACCAGTATCACGCACTCACATTTACAACACACCACACGCACAACACACCACACGCACAACACACCACACGTACAGAACTTATGCCACATACACGAACACGCACATACATGCACGCGCGCGCACAATATGTAACTTATGCATGTTAATTACGTATTTTGTTTTATATTCTTTTCTTACATCTTTAATCTTTGTTTAAACCTACCTAGAAATTGTTTGTTTACGATGGAACGCTGACGCGTAAACTACTTCTATGGGCGTTAATGGCTGCAACACAGTTTACAACTAATTCAGTCATTATCGTACTCTAATTTATTGTATTTGTGTTTTTAGTTCCAATAAATCTTTTATGTTATTATTATTACAGGTTTGCAGTGATCAAGGTTAAAAACGGTGCCAAAGTGTACACTGGCGGTTTTTACGTGCTTGTGACGTCACAAGATGATCCGAAGCCAGTGGTTGATATCACCCAAGCTGGCAGCCACTTCGGGTTAGTATTCTATAGTATCTTCTTCTTAAAAGTATTTTAATGGCTCTCATAGGACTCTTAAATAGGTGTCTCTCAGTCAAAGAAGTCCTCTGACTGACATAGTATCTTATTTATTTAGAAGAATGTTAACGTAACAATACAAATACTGATTAAACTATTGTTGTTTCTATTAAAGATTAAATTTCAGTGAGCCGTCAAATCAGTTTAGCCGTTCATGAGATTTGCCCAGACATACACACAAAATTTAAAACAGTAGTTTGCGTTGCATTAAGAGTATCGTGTAAATAGCTATAAGCACTTGAAATATTTTGAAATCACAGACAGACATTTAAATTATTTTATATGTATTTATGTATATGTAGGTATGTATAAAAAAAAAATATTTATTGCAGATCCATGGCGCATATAAAATTAAATTAAAATAATCATGTTACTATTGCTTACAGTCATAAATTCCAAATGTCAAAATAACATAACTATACGCGTAAACAGAGTTAAAAGAAAAATACAAAGGTGATTGAGTGAGAACAACTAATCCTGTTATGAAATGTCAAACTATCAAATTAAATGTCAATATAAAAAAAAAGATATAAAAAAAATATCAGAATGTCAAATTAATAGTAATTTATATGTCAGAGTATTAGATTAGAGTCAAACAACAGCAACATCCACAACAGTGCCTTATGTAGAGACAATCAACTCTACCCACAATCATTACCAGGATAGCGTTGGAGCTAGCTCGCACCCTGCGCACCAAGGACGCGCACCGCTTGCGCATGGTGGCGTGGAAATTTTAATGTTTTTTTTTTATTGTCTTACAGGATCACACACATCAGGAATACTGTCAAAATCTACTCGCGTATCACAGGTCTTCAAGTTTATTATAATAAAGATGAACTAGTAATATTGGTACCCCATCTTTATCTAGACACGGTATGTGGTATGTGCACCAACAAACATACTTACAATGAATGTTAGGTTTTTTTATGTTAAAAGTATACCCGGTTCCCTCAATGGTTGAAACGAATGGTTTGAGATATGAATTGTTTCGAGTAAAAAGAAAGAGGAAAAAAAATTGACCCAGATGTACTATTAATACAAAAAATAATTATTATAAGAAACTGTCAGTTGGCGCCGCAGAAGTCGGCGAATCAAGGTCTCCAGAGGATGCTTCACGGAAGGGCGAAACGCTCGACAAGTGTTTCGCCTCTGCATGGAGCATAAGTATTTTTATTATGTCACTTTCTGCATGTGCATATATTTGTGGGTGGGAAGGCAGTGCTGCATACTATATGCAAGAAAAATGAACTGGTTCTTGGCGGAACACCATAAAATATATCTGACACTTTATATATTTCTATAGTATTAACTTGGTATGGTATAGATTTCCGCAAAGTAACTCTTGATTTCATTCTGTAAAAAAAGGAAAAAAATCAATGAAGTAAAAAAAAAAACCATTGTGCCTGCCTCACGGCTATGCCAAATAGGCCTAGTTTGACAAAATACCAGACAATCCGTCTGTAATCCCTTGCTAAATAAACATTCGTCTGCTCGACTACGTAAATCTATGTAAAATTCGTATTCGCACTCTGCCTAGTATCTTTAAGATCTCAGTTTATTCTTTACCTTCCTAATTAAGACAAAAAATCTTTCTGTATAAATCCTCCGTACTGCAGTTACATTCACATTTGGTTGATATACCGTCTTCATGTACGGTGGCCGGCACATCAACCTACTCCAATCTGTCACAATAATTTAATAGATTTACAACTTTATTACAACATGATAAGGTTCGAACTCAATTGGGTAAATTTGACAGATTCGAATAGCTTGATGTGCTGGCGACTGTGCTAAGCGCTTCAGCTCCTCTATTTTTATTCTCTGCCGGCTTCTATGTTCTATACTACATATGACCCGTCAGCTCTTAAAGCAAGAGAGATTAAATACCGACTGGGATGAAATTTCCTAATATTGTATAGTCTGAAGTACCAAGAAAGAAAGAAAAAAAATTCTTCATTGAAATGTCTAACCGCTAATAGGTATTTATGTTTGACAGCTGGTTTAGTATGGGAATCGGGTTTTATTATAATAATTAATGTAATTAATAAATGCTTTAAACTAATATGTCTTTGGATAATAATTATATTCTTCTACGATTTGACGTATAAATAAATTACACGATTTTAACAGCATTTATTTTTCGGTATTATTTAATGTTCGCTTTTAGATTTAAGAGTAATTATTTTATATTAATAATAAGTACTATTATCGTCTAACAATTTTAACTAAATTCTGGTGCTGCTTATAAATGTAGATTTTTATTTATAAATAATGCTACAGTGAATTTTGATAATAATATAATTTACTGTAAAACATAATGTGTGTAATATAGAATTTAAGTGACATAATTCCACTAGAGTTAAAAAATAAATTATATTTTTTAAATAATAAATGAGTTTTATTTAATCATCACTATCACTTTATCATTATTCACCACTAATTGTATGCGCCATTCGCATTATTTTATCTATACTTATTGTTATTAGTATTTTATCATGAACGCATACTTACAACATTGTATTACACTTCAGTCATCGCCTCACTCTAACATTCCTTCCTGTACGTCGATTCTGTAAAATTCGAACAACAACTCGCATCTCGCATAGCTATTCACTGTCACTTCGCTTATGGTTCAAAGTGACGTTGATTTTGCGTTCTGTAAACAGCGTCGAAGTGACGGAGGAATTACCTTACCGAATGCCACTTCTTACGTTATTTCATACTTTATCTGTCAAAATCTTTAGTTCAACTCGCTGACACGCTCGCAAGGGTAGCGCTAGTGTAAATTCGCATTAACAACCGAGTTTTTTGAATGCCAATCAATAAACTCACTGCGGATTCAGATTTGAAGTTTAGAATGAGGTCTTACAGAATAACACAGCTGTTCCGTCCATTCATTGCGAACACTCCCCGCCCTCACTCACTCGAAAGTCCGCTCGCTAACTGGCGAAACATTATAACATGCGCTCGCGCCCCCCGCTAAAACTCTAAAAAGTGAAAAACTAATGGTGCCGTGTAGTGACCACTCAAACTCTCTCTCCTCTCGTGAACTTGGAGGAAATATCGTCTGAACCGGCGCGCTGGGTACTCATATCGAAGGGACTATAATCTGCATCACCTGTAAGTACCTTTTCCTTCCACTAATGATATAAATGTGAAAGTTTGTGAGGATGGATGTATAGATGGATATATGTTATCTCTTTACCACGCATGGTTGACTGGTAGAGAATGCCTAAGGCTCTAACTCCGCCTTTGTACATTTTGTTTTGCATAAAGTTTTTATAAATAAATAAATGTTTGTTACTCTTTCACGCAAAAAACGACTGAACAGTTCAGAGTTAAATTTGGTAAGTAGATAGTTGACATCCTTTTTTATTATTTTTTTTTTTTTCTCTGGGTGGGAAAATCATCGAATGACTTCTACCGCTCTGGGTGGAGCGGAAGAGAGTGTCAGACTTCTACTGACTAAAAACCCACCCAGTTCTTTCAGCTACCCTTAAATTCCGGGGCCGCGGTAACTCGTTAGAACTTTCCCGCAACCTCGGACATAGTTGACATCCTGGAATTACACATGGGCTACTTTACACAAAATCATTCCCACGGGATCGGGATTTACGCGGGAATACCCTCCCACCAGACCGTAGTCATAGTAGAGTAATCATAAAGAAACCTGTATTAGGACAGAGTAAGAAAGAAATGCGTAAAAGAGTGTGTTTCCTGATAGCTATAACCTGAATTTCTTTAAGTCAAGAGTGAATAGGTTACTTCTAGGTAAGCGTGCTTCATCTTCGACCACATCATCGTTTACCGTCAGGTGAGATGGTGGTCAAACGCGAACCTATATACCGTATTTCTTTTTTTTTAATTTATTTATTAAGACAAGTTTCACAAGTAAATGCATGTTATATCTTCTGCCAAACTGCAGTACAGTTTGTCGGCAGTGTTCTCGTTTTACTTTAAATTATATATATCAAACTACTTAATACTACCTATATACTATACTTAAAGTATATTTCGACGTAAACAAAATTACACAAACACACTAAATATCTTATGATGGGCTGAGGTTGTCCTGCCCGCCAAGATGGCATGAGCAGCGCTCCGCTATTAGAGAGAGAGAGAAATATGATGCCATGACGTCTGACAGAGGATAATGGAAGAAGAAAACGTCTGGCACTGACTCCAAGTAAAAGGCATAAGGGTAGAATGATGATGGTGTAGGAAGATGATGGTGTAGGAAAGTTGTTATAAGCAATAGTTATTATAATAATTTTATTTCAGATTAATCATTCATAATTATAATATAGCAGAACATGAAAATTAGACAAAGGGTTGTCACCCTTTGTCTCAAAGTGTTGTCACTCTTTGTATCAAAGGGTGGACTAACCAAAGGGCAATCAAATTAACCCGTAATGCCATTCAGGATACCGTTCGACATTAATAACTTTAAATTTGTCGTTATAAAAACCATAATTCTTCTTTTTGTTTCGGTAAGAAAATCTTCGAATGGACTCCCCCGCTCTGTTTCACTTATGGAAACCACCCAACTAAACAAATGAAATAATAATAATTAATTTGTTTATTAAAGTAACATAACTCATAATGTTAGTAACAATTTAACTTATGTTAGTTTATTTTTTTATTATTCAGAATAGGCTCGCGTTTGACCACCATCTCACCTGATGTTAAGTGATGATTTGATCGAAGATGGAGCATGTTTACCTAGAAGTAACCTAGAAGTAGTAGTAGTAGTTGATTTAAAGATCCCTAGGTTGTAGCTATCTGGAAACACAGACTCCGGCAGGGAATTCCACTCCTTAGCCGTACGCACAATGAAGGTATTCCCAAAACGTTTTGTACGTATCGTATAGTAAACTGAATAATACAATAATTATGTATTGAATCTCATATATCACAAACCACAATCATATAACAACACATAATTTTTAATGCTGCAAATCCAGTAGACATTTTTCAGCATCTGTACTCGTTCGCCCATCTTTAGCATAGTGCTGGAGCGAAGTCATAATCACCCCTCCCACTGTGGCTGGAACGGAAGGGAGTGTCAGACTTCTACTGACTAAAAACCCATTCTATTCCTTCAGTTGCCCTTTTGGTCCTAGGCCGCGATATCTCGTTAGATCATTCCCTCAGCAGGCAATGGCCCTATAGGGTACCGTCAATGCTGCTGACTGCTCTTTGAGGCGCGCGTGGAACACAACGGGCCGCCAACCTGTGCTTGTTCCTAACCGGACAGTGAGCTACTCCTGCTCGTCATCCACAAGCCCGCGCTTACGGTATCCGGAGATTAGTTCGCGATCTAAGACGCCCAGGGCGTCTCCCACGGCAGCTGGGGCGCGAGGAAGAAACATGTCTCTCTCTCACGCCAGACTCATCTTTCGCTACCACAATAAATTACTTAACAGCGAAGACAGGAGAGTACAGAAGTGTATCACTGAATACCTCAAAAATCTGATAAAACAGATGACTTATTGCATAACTAAAATTATAGTAAATGATGTTTAATTTGGTCATTTACAATATTTATATCCAACCATGTTATATACAACGTGTAACGGAAACCCTATATCTATCCACAAGGGCTGAAGACAACATCTGGTATGGAGACTCTATGCACAGTTTCAGTTCAAAATAAGTGACTCAAAAAATTGATACCAAATTATCGGTTTCATATGTTTCTTGAATGCCAATCATAACAGACCTGTCACAGCACTACGAGGGTTCTTCTTAATTTGAAAGATTCGGTCTCTGGTATCAATGTATTGAAATTTCTAATAAGTTCCACACATGTAGACATAGGATTACAAAACCCTTGCCATATCATTTGTTATCATCCGAAGAAGCTGTGCACATGATATGTACGAGTATATACCCTTTAAGTTACACGTTGTATATAGCAAGACTTTTATTTCGGGTGGAATAATCATTGAATGACTTCTCCCCCTCTGGGTAGAGCAGAAGGGAGTGTCAGACTCCTACTGATTAAAAACTTACAGGTTAATTTAGTTTCAGTTTTTTTTATTGCGTCCTGGGGACGTGGTATCTCGTTCCTTTCGTCCCCTACAGACCTTTTCCTAGAGCGCAGAATATCCAGGAGGCAATCCATTTAAGAGAAAAAAAGGATTGGTGTTGTGCATGGCCGTCCGTGGTCTTCAGCGGTGCGTTGATCTGTGTCTTTCCACAATGAAACCAACTGACGCCGACCTTATCACGGGCAAGAGAGTTTATACGATTATTCTATTTGGCGCTTCAGTTAAATTAAAAAGAAATTTTACTTGTACCTATTTTTTTACAAAAAGGCCTTGTCGACGTCATTTGCGTAGTAGACAGACGGACAGACATACAGAAGTAGGTACTGTCACATTTATAATAATAGTAGGGATTTAATAAAGCTGCTTTTTATGTGACTGGGAGAACGCTGTAGGCTCGTTCGTTCGATTCGTTTTTCAACTTTTTATTATTAATCACATTCTGTTTTGTTAATTGGTGTATACTGTCCTCTAGTACCCATAAAACCTGAATTATGGAGACATTGTGAAAATGAATGATGTTTTGAAAAGAGTTACCGTGGTAATTTCGAACCGTGCAATAGCTTCTGACGTTTCATACAGGGTGTCTCAAAAGAAAGTTTTTATTTAAGTTTATATTTCAAGCTTACTAAATACTAAATTCCCAAACCAGACTACCGATTGAAATATCTTCTGCGTTCCTCCTAATCATTGTTTTCACACAGTAAGCTAAACAAATCGATGCCTCCCACGTACGTTTTTGTGACCCATAAATTGCAATATTACAGGAGAGCGTTTCAAAGATACTAATAGCAATAAAAACTGCATTTTTCAATTAATCTTTATAAAATTCATTGAATTGTATAAAGATTAATTGAAAAATGCAGTTTTTATTGCTAATAGTATCTTTGAAACACTCTCCTGTAAAATTGCTATTGGTGGTTTACAACAACTTACGTGGCGTGGGAGGCATCGAAATATAAACTTTCTTTTGAGACAGCCTGTACTATAAGTACCCATGTAGGCCCGTGTGTAATAAATTGTTCTGAGTTTGAGTTTGCTCTAACAGGCGTTGCACGGAGGGGGCTTCACAGTGATTCTTTAAGAGGGAACAAGGCCCTTCTCTGCTGTACTGATTATGATTGCCAAAGTCGTTTTAGTGATGTTAAAACCCCATAGTCCCTGGATTTTCCCTTGAAGTTAATGTGTGAAAGTTTATTTTCGAATAAAAAGGCTTTACATACACTTTTTTCCGTACAACTATAGCGATTGATTACGTCATGTGTTAGCGTGTACGAGTACATAGTTTTTTATAGATCAACTTGGGAGCTTGTACATAAAAAGGTAACGATACCTTATTATGTATTACGCTTAATCTGTTACAAGTTGTAACAGAGCTTAGCATTATCCTCCGTTATGTCGAAAATACTGCAGCAATAATTTTGTAATAAATATATGGTAAAGTTGAGGATTAATTTTAGGTACTATGTTTGACGAAAACACGATTCCATAAAATTTTCTTGATAGAAAAAAAATCCAAAGTTACCTCCAAACCGAACAATAAACCGCTGGGATTCAAAAATAACTGCAAATTAGAAAATGAAACCTTGCATATTAATTGAAGTAACTATAAAGGTCTTATGTTACTTACTTTTATTAAATTACCATTATTTTCACCGTAAAAAGAAATAAACTAAATTATCGGTGTCTTGGAGTCTTTTCCCTGCCACCCTGTCTCGCTTGCTCGCGTGACCACGGCTAGTAGTGTGCGAGCGAGATAAAGAGTGAGAAACGCTGAGGTAGTATAGGCCCTTAAGCGCAATACCTCAGACACCCCAATCAGAATATTCAATTATAAGTCTAACATAAAATCCACAACTAAATAAATTGAAAACAAACCTAGACATTTTTTATAAAATAATTATCCTTACTAAACGCAAAACATATATGCGTCATACACTCATGCAATGTTAGCGGCCGACACGCACACGAGCGCATTTCCTTGAATCAAGGATTGTATTCATTTGTCATACTGTGTTTCCATTTTAAATTAAATGAAAGATTTTTCCGTCATAACACCTATTTTTCATGACGGAAATCGATTCAGAAGCCGATTGTGAACAAACTACTTTCAGGAATTGAGTTTATTCTGTTACACGTTGTATATTGCTCACTTAGTATGAATAAAGAATAAGGCGTCAGTTTAGCCAATCACCATCACCATCCATCACCTTAGCAATGGCTGAGGTGATATGTGAACGAAAGGTCGCAGGTTCGAACCCAACTCATTAAACTATTGCCGTGAACCCACTCCAGACACAAGCATATATAGCTTAGTTGGAGGAGTTAACAAGGAAGCTAGTAACGTGTATTCCAACTATATTGCTCTTATTTATTTATTTTATTATTTATGTACAGTCGGCCAAGAAAGTGGTGTACCACCCTAAGGTTGAATATCGCTTGCAGATTCATAGGTGATAAAGATTAGTTTCGCTTGCAGATCGATCTGACAACTTCTATTGCTGTCTTTATCTGATTATTGATAACGACTATTACTGTTTGTAACGTGACAGCTGTTCTTAGTTTGAACTTGATGGAACCAATGACGTCGTAAAATCAACGGCGGGGGGCTGTAGATTTTGATGACAAAATTGTATCTACAAATTCAGAATTGTAATCAACAAGTTACATAAAATTGTAAAGGCACAAGGCGAGTCCACAAACCTACAATTTCTGTAAACTTGTAATTACAATATCAATAAAAAACAAGCTAAAAATAGATTTATCCTTTTATTAAATTTCTACAATCAATTTTAAAATACTTATAACAAACAAAAACATAGCATATATAGTAATATTTAGAAGATATTGAAAATTTTTAAAAATTAGAAACGGGTGTAACCGCCGTTGGCCTCTATAACCTCTAAAAGACGAGACCTCATTGAACCAACAAGCCGTGAGCAAATATCGGTTCCCCGCATTTCCTCCCAGATATAATTACAGTGACTAATAAGAGCTTGTTTGGTTCTTTCATTTTGATGCGACCATCGTTGGACCATAAGGCCCCAAAGATTTTCTATCGGGTTGAGGTCCGGCGATCTTGAGGGCCACTGAATTACCCTTACGTCAGTGTGTGAACGAAACCAGGCTCTTACGATCCTCGCATTATGAATTGAACAATTATCTTGAACAAAATCAAATTGTGGCACTTCGTTCTCCGGGTAAACATTACGGACTGTCGGTAGCATTGCATTCTGAAGCACGTCGATATAATTTACAGCCGTCGCTCGAGGAGGTAGAGAACACAATTCTCCTACACCATCCGTACTCATCCAGCCCCAAATATTTACGGAAATTCGACCTGATTCTCTATTTGGGATTACATGATCATCTTTATACCGTGTTGAATTATATCGCCAAAGGTGAAGACGTCCATGCTGACTGGATTTAAACGTTTTTTCATCACAAAACACTGTATTAGACCAATCAAACTCTAAGTGCTCTCTGGCGAAGTTCAGACGAGCAAGTCTGTGAGCATCCGTCAAATATATTTTCTTGGCGTAATGCCTGTGGTGCAACCCCATGTAATGTAGATGATTCCTTATTGTTTGGGCACTCACATCGAACATCTCCGCAAAATGTTTTGTGGGCTTAAAACCATTGATTTCATATTCCCGTCTCATGAATTCTCTATCGTTATTGGAGAGTGCAGGCCGGCGACCACTTCTTCTGTGATCCAACAAACTTCCCTCCTCTCCTTCACGACGAATCCAAAAGCGGACAGAACGCCTCGATATATTCAAATTCCGGGATATCGCACTGATACTGCTTCCCTCATTAAATTGGGCAATTATTTGTGCTCTTTCGGCAATGGTCAAGTTGGCAGGCATTGAGATGATTTTATATGCAGTTGATTGAAAAATAACACGGAAAATATATCGATTTTTTGCATATATTTGACAAAATGTCAATTGTCAGTTTTCTTTTTCAAATGGAATTCGGTTGTCTAAATAGTTTTTATTACTTTTGTTTGGAAACATTTCAATTGCTTTGTAGAAACTAATGTCCTTTTCATTTATACTAAAGGTTAAAATGTCATGTACTTATATGTGACATATGACGTATGAATACTAAATACATAGGTTTACGTCATGATAATGTTGTCTCTTTCAGTAATATCTTTTTATAACGAACCTTGTTGTAATTTTCGATGACCGGGAAACTAAATCAAAACTGGTACACCACTTTCTTGGCCGACCGTACATACACACAGTAAAATACATTAAGATAAGCATAATTATAATATCTGAGTACAAAGGTACTGCTTATTTCTTAAGAAATTTCTTCCAGCAGACCTGCGAAAGGAGAAGTGAAAAAGAAATGTAGACAATAGTGTGTGAGAACAAGAAGAGAAATAAATATGAATATGTGAAGTCTAAAACTAAAATATTAAATATACTTACACATACTTATAATGAAATAAAAATAACATATACTTAAATAAAAACATAATGTTAGAATATATAAACATATAATATAAATATATACATAAATAATTAACACAGTTAAGAGGAAAGGTAATGCTCTTTTAATCGATATTTGAATAGAGATATAGTTGTTAAATCACGAATGCTAGGCGGAAGTGAGTTCCACAATCTTACAGCATGGACAGAGGAGGAATAAGTGTAGTAGCTAGTTTAGTTAGTTTTAGTTTAGTTGTATGGTAGTTTTACTGTAGAACAACTTGATCTAACAATGTGTCTTTTGATAATACCGGTTACTGCTAAAAGCTTTAATCTCGTTGTTAAGCTCCTAGTTCTAAGTTGAGCTACTTGTCATCTGACAAATGCTCACACTGTATGGACAGGCCTACTCAAATCTGTGAGCATCTTTCCTCAAAAAATCGCCTCAGACTGCAATCTACAAGGTTCGCATATAATTTAACCAACTGTATAGATTGTATGGACCTTAAAAGAGACAGACCCTGAGTTTGTTTCGGTGTTTATTCTGAGGGTAGTCAGTTAAGAAACACCGGCCTCAACCAGTTTACGAAAAACTTGTGTGTAAAATTAATAACCAATTTGCAAAATAAAGATAATTTTTAATAAAAAACGGAAAGCGGAAAATCGTATCGTATCGAAAAATAATGTTAAAGCAATGTTCAGAAAATAACCTACCGGCCTACAAAAAAGGGTGGCTCTTTTTATATACGAACCATAAAAAAGTCACCATAACAAAATAACTAGGTCGGAAATTCAACATGAATAAACAAAGCTAATTATTATTAAAACAACCCCTTCACATATTTTTTTAATAGAGCGAGAAATTTTCCAAGTCTTTGATCAGAAGCATGTGCACTCAATGACATGCAAGCGTCGACTAGCTAACATCGCACGGTAATTTTAAATAAAGAACAAGCAAGCTCGACTAGCGATTGGTCAGCCGGGCGACCATAGACTAATCGGCTTATACTTTCAATCGAGCATAGATAAGGGACTCTTTGATCGTGTTTACAGTTGAATAACTTTTTAATTTTACAAAGGAGGGCTTTCAAGTTCTACTGTTTACAGGTACATAATTACTTGGTTAGTTTAGGTGCGAGGGTGGGTAGAACTGAATAGTACTTAAACTAACTTCAGTGAGCCGTATAAAGTTTGGTTCATGTCTGCGTTCATTAGTGACTGAAATTTATCTTACATTTCAAGAAACCTTTTCAGAACACCACAGACCTATCTTACATACTTTTCATATGATTGGACCAATACAAATTATATGACCTTTAAAAGAGACGTTGATCTCTGAGTTTGTTTCGGTGTTTCTTCTCAGAGTAGTCAGTTAGGAAATACCGGCCTCATTTAGCTAAACTTAAAACGCAAAAAAAAACAGGACGTGTAAAAGTGTCATTTATAACCCATTTTCAAAGTAAATATTTCATTTTATTTCAGAGGAAATTATCCATATTCAGTCATTCAATCTGCCATGTCTAGCTTTTACCGAAATAATTATTTTTACTAAACTTGACGGGCCTGTTGGTATAGTGGTCAGTGGCCCTGACTGCTATGCTCAAGGTCGTGGGTTCAATTCCTACCTAGGACAAATGTTTGTGTGATGAGCACGATCATTTGTTCTTTGTCTGGGTGTATTTATCTATAACATGTATGTATTTAAAAATATATATGTATGTTTATCAGTTGTCTAGTAATCATACCACAAGCTCTGCTTAGTTTGGGACTAGATGGCGTTGTGTGAAAGTTGTGGAATATTATATTATTATTATATTATATTATTATGTTACCAATCTACTTAGTCTAAGCGTCTTGTCGTACCAAACGCGCCTCCTCCACATTTATTTTGCGCACAGCCAAGGTATGGATCTCTTTGCCGGCTTATGTGTTTCTTGCCATTTTAAACCTTTTCAACCTTTAAAGCAAGACATCTGAGATGGCTCGTTCCATCGTAGACCTTATCTCTCGCTTACTATCAGGCGTAATCGTGATCAGGAGTGGGCTCATACAGAATGAAAATATAGGTCATATTAATGACTATCTTAGTCCAAAAAAAACCGACTTCAAAAAACCATAAAAGCACTAAAACGTTAAAAATAATACTATGGCCTACCTATATTAATAAACCTAACCTAACCTACGATTAACCTATTATAAAATTTAACAATTTTTTTGAGTCGGTGCCAAGCAATAATTTAGTCACAAAGAAAAAAGATAGGGGAAGGTGGTACAAAATGATCCCTCGAGGTAAACCGATCCCTGACAGTTTTACCGACTTAATAGCGCCATCAAGGATATTTTATGTGAATTTCTGGTTAGCTAGGCCGAAGCAAAATAAAAAAATATTTCTTATTTTTTTTAATTAGCATTGGATTACATGATAGCAGGAAGACTGCATTGCACTAATATGGGATGAAGCACCGGTGACCTATACTATTATAAGCATAAGAATGTATATCCTGGACCTATTATACATATTATAGCTACGCGATATTTGACAAATGCTTGCACTGTTTGGACGGGCCTGCTGAAATCTGTATGATTCTGTCCTCTAAATTCACACACCTACATAGCCCTTATATGATGTGATCACTATAGATTGTATGGACTTTTGGAAGAGATGTTGACCTCTGAGTTTGTTTCGGTGTTTCTTCTCAGAGTAGTCAGTTAGAAAACACTGGCCTCATCTAGTTTATATTTACGAAAAAAAGACGTGTGAAAGTGTTATTTATAACCTATTTGCAAAATAAACATCATTATTTCATTATTACGGGTAAGCAAATGTTAATAACATAGTTTTTTAAGTATGTTCTACTAACCATTTTTATACACTCCAATGATTATACCTTGTATTTCTCTCCTTATTATATATATATATATATATATATAAAACACATATATTTATTTATACTTATTTATGTATTGTATTGTATTAAATACATACAGTATGTTAAATAACAGATATATCCATATATGCTAAAAAAAAATATTACCATTCGAAAACGAAATGTTTTTTTTTATATTAAAATATTCACTAAAAATGTTAAATTGATACGTAAAAGAAACACTGTACATGCGTACGCATTCATAAATATATTGCGACGTTGCCGTCCTTCAAGTTAGCCAAGTAAAAACATTTTGTTTTCGAACGGTAATACTTTTTTTTTGCATGTATGGATGCTATACTATTGCGGGTTAACGGGAACGCCCTCTGTTAGTTAACATACTGTATATATAATTATATTAACTATTTTAGTTACTTTTTGTATATTTTATATACTTGAAGTAGGTACACTGACTTCCCCTTCCCTCTTTGTTTTATGTTTTAAAGTCCATCCAAAGGTTGTCTGGAAGATATCGCTATCAGCGATAAAACCGCCATTGTAACCATATTTTGCAGTATTGTAAATCAAGTGTGTGTTTAAATTATTGGTGTACAATAAAGAGTATTCTATCCAATGACGTATTATAATAGACGCGTCATATTCCCACAAAACACCTCTCAAAAACGGCACGAAACACACACATAGAGAATTACTATCTAATACGTGTAAAGAAAGGGACAGAAAATAAATGCCATCTTTAGGTACACCTGATGTTAGAGAGAGATGAATATACATCTTTAGTTAACAACCTCCCCTAACGTCACGTGACTGACTTCATTCATACGCTAGCCGCCATTAGCCGAGTAGAAAAATTAAAATAAAAAATGTATTTCTGTTGATATTTACCTATGAAATGACACATTTTGACCTCTCACGGAAGCAGTATAATTAGTGCAACGTCTGAAAACACACAAAGGCATGCTTTTTTCCTAATTTTCTTTTAAAACACATTTTTTCTTAAGATGTGTAGTGTAGCGATCGCGACACAGGTTCGTGCGTAACTAAACAGAAACGAGGCACTTACCTTGATTTCAACTTGCCATTTTAGAGCGCGGACAACGTATCTATAGTTTATTATATATCTTTGATTCTATCTATCTAACCATTTTTGTGAGTGAAGTGTCCTAGGTATGGCTCCACGCATTTATATCAAAATTCCAGACGCCATTAAAGAATTAAATTATACACAATTTAAGAATTAGCTGAAATTATTTTTAGTTACTACATTTTATTATAGTATTGATGAATTCATAAAAGACGAAATATTTAGAATTAAAATGATTAATATTGACATTTAGTAATATTGGCATTTAAAATATTTTGACATTTATATTCTTTGGATCTATTAATCATTTGACGTTTCTATTAAATCATTTGACATTTATATTTTCGATGAACATTGTCATTTTTAATAATTCCTCATTTAAGACTGACATAAATTATTATTCGATTCAATTCATTTTAATTTAATTCCAAAATTATGTATGATTCATTGTATTTCAAGTAGACTCGCATACCATATTTGTACGCATCCTGGCATACCATAACACCTGTACTATCGGCCGAAGATACGCATGCTCACTTAAGAAAATATTTCTGTAGAAGCGCAGCTAGTGACAAACCACATCCCTTCCTGGTTTCGCCCAATTAGAGACAATATGCATTTTGTGAGTACATGGTGTGTAATATTATATTAATACTTACTATTACGAACACTACTAAAATACGCTTCGTGCATCCTATTGGTCAAAATACATGTGTATTAGACGATCGAGTTGTGAGCCGTGCTATGCGAATATAGCCTTAAAGGTGAGCATGTGGAACATTGGTCGATAGTACATATGCTTCACCTATGATAACAAATAAATAAGTTTGTATTGAGTCAAAGTTACTTGAATAAATAAACATTCTATTCTCTTCTATTCTTGACGTGGTTAGTCCGTGGAGGGGTGACCATGTGAACATTGAGATTTCTCTGTGCCTAGGAAAGCACGTTAAGTCATTGGTCCTAACTGTCATTTGCACATCTTTGACAGTCGTGTTGTTAAGGGCCTATACTACCTCAGCGCTTCTCACTCTTTATCTCGCTCGCACACTACTGGCCGCGGTCACGCGAGCAAGCAAGACAGGGTGGCAGGGAAAAGACTATAGTTGCAAAACTTCTGAAAGATTCGCAATAATTCCGGAATACTTCTGGGAAAGTTTCTTTAAATCAGAATTAATTTAAATAAGGCCCTCTGTGCGCCGGCCGCTGCCGCCGCGCTGCGATGGCGGTGCGGGGTGCGGTAAGAGGGGACATGCTCCCCGGAGAAGTTTACCCCCCCGCGAGAAAGATTCGTACCCCGCAATCGAATGTTTCCGAATATTTCGCCCGAATAATTCAATGTATGATGGTGGCGGTGGAATGAAACCAACGTTGGATGACAGATAGGGTTTTATTTACTTTACTCAAACACTTGACAGGCTTTATCAAACAAAGTTAGACTGACGTAATAACTATTAGTGGTCCTAGGGATGGACTGCGGGGCTATCCTATCCCTTAACCTCCTAGCTCGCTATTCCTGAGGGCGACGGGGCCTCCGCTCAGTTCAAGCTTAAGACAACAGTAGTGACTGCGGGGCTATCGACCACTGTGCCTTCTAAGCTGCGAATGGATCGTTTCTTTTTTTTAGGTAGGGCCACTCGTAGATCAGCTCAGTAAGGCTGTGCGTCTACTTAACCGGTCTGTGAATCGTTTCTTTTTTTTTTTTTTTTTTTTTTAGGTAGGGCCACTCGTAGTTTAGCTCTATACGGCTAATGTACTACTTAACCGGTCTGTCCTGTGGTGACCTCTAATAAATTAAAGGCCCCCAGCCAGGGCTTACAAACTAAAGTTTACTTAAAGCTAATGACCGCACGCTAAGGGCACTCCCTGTGGAGTACGGGCCTCGGCATAGCGGGGTCATTTTGGGAGGGCAGCAAAGGGACAGGCTGGGTCATATTATTTACGGGAGTATTTATTGCTACTGGCTCAGCATCGCGGGCTGGCTCGTTTGGCAAGGGTCGGGGAGGATTTTCATTACAAGTACGCGGACGTCGCGATGGGCCTCGTCGGCGAGGCCGGAATAAGGAACGCGTTCTGTATTTGTGTTTTCTAAGAGTGCTGGTTTCCCTACTGCTCTCTTGTCGGATGGTGGTGGGGTCGTCAGGCTCGTCTAGGATGTTACGCGGGCGACGAACCCGAGAAATCTTTGAGGGTCTGTATCGGGCGGCCGATACGATCAGGGGGTTAGTGTGGGTATCAGCAGAGGTGAAGTAACGCACTGACATGCGTTTCAACACTTGCTTTATGGTCGGGAGTTTGAGGTCTACGTGGAGATCCTCATTCCTACAGAACCAGGGCGCGCCCGTGGCCTTTCGGAGAAAACGGTTCTGAATGACTTGCATCCTATGGATCTGATTGGGACTGGCATGAGCAAACACCGGACAGGCATACGTCATGATAGGACGTATGCATGTCGTGTATATTCGGATTTTACATCTAAGGGAGAGCTTGCTGTGTTTATTCAGCAGGGCGTGGAGCCTACCGAGAGCGAAAGCGGCTCGCGAGCGAACCGACTTTATGTGCTCACTGAAGTTAAGGAACTGGTCGAGGATCACACCTAAGTATTTGGCTCGCTTCTCCCAGGGATTGGCTTGCCGAACATAGTGATCGGGCGAGGGGGGGTGAATTGTTTATGCTGGCGAGCCCTGCGAAACAGGACTGCTTGACTTTTGTCGGGATTTACCTCAATCCTCCATTTCCTAAACCAATCGCCTAGTGCGTTGGCTGAGGTCTGGAGGGTATGAGCGATGCTAACGGGATTATGTCCCGAGTAGTAGATGGCCGTGTCGTCGGCAAATAGGGATAACCCTACTGAGGGCTTTTTGGGGATATCGCTAGTGAATAGCGTGAAGAGTGGGGGGGGAGAGCACGGCGCCCTGAGGGACGCCGGCTCTGATAGGGCGGGGAGTGGAAAGCGCTCCTTCGATACGATATCTGAAGGAGCGGTTCGACAGGAAGTCTCGAATGATGAGCACGAGACGGTCCGGCACACCTAGTTGGTAAAGCTTATAAATTAAGCCATTGTGCCAGACTTTGTCGAAAGCCTTCGCTATATCAAAGAATAGGGCCCCCGTCACCAGACCGCGTTGAAAACGGCCGCTGATGTGCTCTACGATGCGGTGGGCTTGGTGGACACTGGAATGATGGGCTCTAAAGCCAAACTGTTCGTTAGGGAGTAGGCTCTTGGCCTCGACAAAGTCCTTGAGCCGATTAAGAATAATCCGCTCGTAGACCTTGCCGAGGGCGCTGAGCAGACTAATGGGTCTATAGCTAGTCGGGAGGTTCTTGGGCTTTTTGGGTTTTGGGATACCTATCACTATAGCCTCTTTCCAAGCTTGTGGAAACAAGTTGTTGGACAAGGCGCCATTGAAGATGGCAGCCAGTAGGACTATGATCGTACGTGGGAGGAGTTTAAGTGCCCTAGTGGTCAGTCTGTCAGTCCCGGGAGCTTTCCTAGGTTTGAGTTTCTTGATGATCTCCTCCACCTCGTCTACCGTGACGGGGGGGAGGGGAGCATCAGGGTCCTCGACAGGGGGCAGGGCAGTTCTACGTTCGACCTCAGCATCCACGTGGGCAAGGTGGGCTGAGTCGACTGGTTGGGAGCTGGGAGAGCACTGGGCCTCCAGGCTGTCGGCTAGGCATTCGGCTTTGTCTTCGTCGTCGAAGGCAATGCTTTTGTCCGGGCGGATAAGGGGAGGCATTGAGGCAACCTCAGTGGCGCGCATTTTCCTCTGAAGTTGCCAGAAGGCATGGTGGGTGGGTTCCAGTTCGCTCAGGGTCTTGTCCCAGCCGGCTTCACGCCACTCTCTGATGCTGTTACTTACTTTGCGCTGTAAGTACCGCATGAAAGTTTTGTTATTCTGGCAGGGGAAAGCTCTGTAGGCACGGACTGCTGCGTTCTTCTCAGTCAGCAGGGCCCGTACATCGTCCGGGAGCTTCCGGCGCCAGTGCTCTGACACCGGAATCTCCCTTGAACAGTCGTTCAGGACAGATTGTACGTGCTCCGTGAGTGAGTCGATCGCAGCCGTCGTGTCGGCGGCGGACTGGATGTGGTCGGGGATCTTGTCCAGGTGAGGAGACGTGTTGGATTTCAGCAATTCGCCTACTTTCCTCCAGTCAGTGATCACCTGTGTGGGAGGGGGGCGGTTAGGGTCATAGGGACCCGATCTCGGAGTTAACTCCATGATCACCGGTCTATGGTCAGAGTCAAGTTCGTCTACCGTCTCTAAAGAGTGCAAACGTAAGTTCACATTCTTCAGGAGGGCAATGTCGAGTACGTCGGGCAAGTGGGATGGCTCGAACGGGTAATGAGTAGGCCGCATAGGACCTATGATATCTATGTGGAGAGGTGTGCAAAGGTCGTATAGTACCTTCCCACGGGGGTTGGTAATACGACTACACCATGCGGGATGTTTGGCATTGAGATCCCCCGCTATAAGGACGGAGTCACTCATGTCAAGAAGGGCTGTAAGGTCGCTTCGAAGTGAGGCGTTTATCGAAGAATTTGAATCTACGTCGTTGTACGGTGGGAGATACGCGGATACTATTGTGATAGAGGGATGGCCCGTCATGCCTAGCCGGCAAACGGATACCTCTAAGTGGGCAAGGGGCGGCGGATCCATAGGGATGCAGTGCAGGGAGTTCCTATAATATATTAGAGTGCCACCTCTGTGGCATCTAGTCCTATCGTTCCTAACTAGCCGGTAATTGGCTATCTTGGGATCCCTAAGGTGGGGTTTGAGGAAGGTCTCTTGGACCAGAAGGATGTCGAGACTATGATCGCGAACCTAGCTTTAGGGATCGGGGCTTTAATCTCTTACTAGCCGTGTTATACATTATGGCTGTTTAAAAAGGTTGTCAAAATGGCTTTTTACATCAGGATACTTATAGTATACCTGAATCAGGGATTCAATGCTTTTGCAGGCCACGACCTCCGTTGCCATTTGGATGGCGCGGGGGGACTTGAAGAATTTAAATGTATTCGCTAGGATGAGGAACGGATTGAGTTCCGGCTCATCTGAGCGAGGGGGTGACTGGGGAGGAGGAGGCTGAGAAGCCACAACGACCGGAGCGGGGGGCATGATGGGTTGATCCATCAGCCCTGGGACTTTCGGCCTTAGTGCCGGGAAGTTTTGGGCGTGATTCGCCGCCGTCCAAGGAGTTGGACGCTGGGGACTGAGGGTTGAATCGTTTCTCCTTGGTGAGGGCTTATATAGGCGGCTTGACACGTTAGTATGCGTCTTCATCATGTGATCCTTGTATGTGTTTGTAACTCGTTAACGTCACGACACTTCACACGTCGTATGTTAGATGTCACTAGTACTCTACAGGTACTGTATATACAATCTGATAGATGGCGTAAGGCGTCATGTTATAAATGGGAATTAACGTGTTTGTTTGTTGTGGTGGGTGAGTTAATTATTGTTCAGTATGAGAGTACGTACGATACGAGAGTAAAATATAAATGTTTATTTTATTATAAATGGGATTGATTAAGTATATATTGATATTTTTATTGATAGATATGTTAGCCTGTGATTAACAGGATTTTTATTCTATTGTTTCTAGGTAGGTACTATCGGCCAAAGATACGCATGCTCACTTAAGAAAATATTTCTGCGGAAGCGCAGCTAGTGACAAACCACATCCCTTCCTGGTTTCGCCCAATTAGAAATAATATGTATTTTGTGAGTACAGGGCGTGTAACATTATATTAATACTTACTATTACAAACACTACTAAAATACGCTTCGAAAAAGGGTTACCTATGATTTTGGTTAGTTTGTATGTAGCTCTGTACGCATCGCGAGTATTCGCGAGTCGCATAGGTAGGTATTAATCATTACCTACCTACTTAACGCGTATAATAGCCCAGTCAATAAAAACAAATAAAGGCAAACCTTGCAAGCAAACACTTTTTGATGCGGTTTTCAGAATATTATTTGTTATACTTAGGTAGGAGCAGGTTTTGGTATATTAACCGACTTCAAAGGTCGATTTTCCTGGTTTTTTTTTTTTTGACAGTTGAAATATACCCAATGTTTCGGAATATTTCGGAATACTTCCGAAGTATTCGACGGGAATGATTCGGAATTTTTCCCGCCAGTATCTATAGAAAAGACTCCAAGACACCGATAATTTAATTTATTCTTTTTACAGTGAAAATAATGGTAATATAAAAAAAAAGTAAATAACATAAGACCTACTTTATAATTTCAATTTAGTTAGTTGTTGATTGCGATTAGATTACTTGAATATAGATGTTAAGCACTTAATGCTCGTCACAATGCATATAGTGAAGTAGAGCTGATGGTGATGTACCAGGAGAACTCCTCAAAAATTAACGGCTCTGCACCGGGAAAAGCAATATTTTGTAAAAGGTGATAAGTAGTTGACATTTGTTCAATTAATATGCAAAGTTTCATTATCTAATTTGAAGTTATTTTTGAATACCAGCGGCTTATTGTTCGGTTTGGAGGTAACTTTGGATTTTATTTCTATCAAGAAAATTTTATGGAATCGTGTTTTCGTCAAACATAGTAAGTACTTAATATTAATCCTCAACTTTACCGTATTTTTATTTCAAAATTATTGCTGCAGTATTTTCGACATAACGGAGGATCATGTTAAGCTATTTGAGGTAGTATAGGCCCTTAAGGGAAATCAGAAAACAGAAAATCTGTTCCTGGTTTTGTTTTGTTGACTGATTTTTTGGTAGATAAAACGTACTACAGTATAACTGAGTTCCTATCGGATAAAAAGATTTGTTAATTAGTGACATCTTGATTTTTGAAATTTAGTTGTATGACATTATTGATTATTGATTTTTGACATTTTGATCTTTGACATTTTGATTTCTCATTTTTTGATTAAGTTTTTATTTTTTGGAATTGTAATAATAATGATATTTGTAATAGTAATGATAATGACGTGGTATATAATCTAATGACACTAATTTATATTTTCCTTTTAATACAAACATGTAATTTTAATTAAGTTGATGATTTAAAATTTTATAATAGTAATTTATAAATTGATCTAAATAATAATGATATAAATAATTTCAAATGTTTGCATGCCGATTGGTAAAATGTGGCTGAGCTAAATGTAATCTTAAGAACTATTATGTACCCATATTTGCAAAATAAAAATTCTATTCTATTCTATTCTATTCTATTCTGGTCTGGCCAAGGGGGTAAAGTGTTATGTTAGCTACTGGATTGTGGAGGTCAGAAAGGCAGTCGTTTCATGTATGACACAATTACTAAGCTGCTTTTGGTTAGACTGGTAGCCGTCCTCGAAATAGTTGAGAAAAGGCTAAGTATATAATAAAGATTTCGACAATCTTGTTACCCAAGACCACGGAATAGATAAATAAGGTTGGAATGGTAATGTGGGCGTGGCGAGCGCGCCACATTTATGATACGAAAATCATAGCGCGACCGATTATTTCATTCACCGCGTTTAGTGCGCTTCGGACTACTTCGGAACACAGAGCTCTGCTTTAAAATGCCGTGTTGAGCAATTATAATCTGTAAAACAAAATGTCAGACCGCAAGTATAGAGCGCGGAGGTATATCTTTCCATCGGTAAGTCGAAAATAACTTTTAGTCACAATTCTATTTGTAAAAAAACATAAAAATATTCTGATCACTGTGAAATTCCAAACATTAACAACATTATTGCAACAAGTTACAAAAATATACATTGCCATATGGGTACTCGCTTAATCAACGCAATGACCAAGTCCGCTTACAATGTACTGCATGCGTCGCGTCCTCCACACTTCAACCATGAACGTGTCGTCCTTTGCCCCGATTGGCCGTGATGCACGGCGCATGTCTATCGACAGTGAGTTACAATCAGTAGCAAACTCTCGATTTAAGTTTGTGTCATTTATTTGTGTGCGTAATTCGCATACGTAACGAGCCTTTTGGTTGTAGTGGAGCTAAAGAATGGGAGACAAGCGGCGACACGCGTTCTCATACAAATCAGGAACTATTTCCTTTCTAATTGTTTTATTTTGGAACAATTTAACTTAAGTATTTCTATATTTAATAATAATATATACAGACGAAAATAAAAATAAATTATAGGGCATCGAAGAATTCGTCAACATCGCTATCAATGGGAAAAGTGCCAAGAACACTGACCGCATTGCCACGTTGAATGGCAATGCTGATTCTCTGTCCAAAGAAAAGGCCAGCCCTCTGGTCACCTGTGGAGACCTTTCTAACCTCTTTTATCTGTTCTGTGCCCAAGACACTTGGTATGCCTATCTTTCTCGGCCTGCTCCTGCCAATAACGAATAATACGCACCTGCACACATACTTGTGTAATATAATATCTTCTGCGCAGATGCTGTGCTTTAGTTTATTTGCAGTTTTGCAAAGCTAATTTTTAACGTGAACGCGACAACACTATAAACTCTGAGTTTCATTTCTGATTAGGTATATTACATTATATTAGGTTAATTGGTGTATACTGTCCTCTTATACCTAAAAGAATTGGATCTATTATGCAATACTTGTGAAAATCAATATTTTTTTAACACTCCAGTAGGCGCGCCTCTATTTGGGACGTTAGTAGTCGCGCGCTCTACATTTGTAGAACATATTTAATGATGGAGTTTTAAAGAAAAGTTTCATAAATAAAAAAATATTGAAAGAAACTTTATTATTATAAAGCTAAAACAAACAAAACATAATCATATTTAAACATATTAGGAACTAAAAACAGCCTTTTTGAAAATAACAAAAAAGAAAAACGCAAAATTTTTGCTCTTAACATTATAAGTCTCATATTTCTTAATCAGTCATGTCTTCCACCTCCATTTCTTCGTTTTTGGCACAGTCTGGACAAAGAAGAACCTGATGGTCGGGACAAATCCACTTGTTACATATATGTATAACAAAGCTTCCTGGTGGATTTCTTGTGTCGTCGTAAGAACCGCACATTTTGTCCACAATATCCGTATCCAATGTCCGTCTCGTGCTGAGATTCTTCCAACCAGTCCTCTTCTAATAATCGATCTTCAGGGCCACTCTCTGCTATATCACTAGGATCAGTGTCTACTCCCTCCAGCCATCTACTAATTCTCTCTTCTTCACTGCGGGAAGTCATTTCTCTGAAAAAAGGACCACTCTTGTTACTACTAACCTTACAATAAGTTGTACATGTCATAACAATAAAAATAAATAAACATAACAATAAATAAAAAGGTAATAAACATGATTACAACAAAAAACATGAACGGCAACTTACGAGAAAAATGTCACGTGAGTGACCACTCACGCGCTCTACAATCGTAGAAATTCACTTTTGGCGCCAAATTTCACAAACATGCGGCCGCGTCCATCGCCGCAAGGACACTACTATTGTTTATTGGCTAGTAATAGAGGAATACTAAGAATGTGTGCGTAAGTGACCTTCAACTTGCGACAAAATTCAACAAAATGTACACGCGTTCTACAATAGTAGAACGCGCGACTATTGGAGTGTTAAAAGAGCAACTTTGGAGTTTCTTGCCAGTTCTTCTCCATAGGAAAGACCAATTTTGAACCGTGCACTAACTTTTGACGTTTTATGAGTGCCCATGGAGGCCTATGATAAATAAAATAATTTTGATTTGATTTGATTTTGTTGGCATCGTATGGGGCCCTCCGTGTCCAATTCAATAATGCCTTCAGAAAAGTGTTGAGGTTGCCATGGCGTTGCAGTGCGTCAGGGATGTTTGCAGCGGCGCGTGTTGATTGTTTTCACACAATAATGTGCAAACGTGCAGCATCGTTGGTGGCTCGTGACATGGCTAGTCCCAACGGGGTTCTGAAGATGGTCGCGGATAGAGTGGACTGTCCATATATGGTCCACTGCTCTCAATTACATATGTCTTCGTATCGTGTGGTGTACTAACCCTAGTTTTTACCATAATTACATATATGAGCTATGTGGCTCGAAATAAAGATATTTGAATTTGAATTTCCAAATTCCGAGATCGGCCGCCGTGTCTAAATTGGTCAGGACTGCTGTGCTTTTTTTCTTTTTTCGTGCTACAATCAAAAAATCAATATGGTTATTTATGAAATATAGGGAGTGTTTACACACTGAATATTTACGTAAACATTCTAATAACATAAAATAACTTAGGTATTGCATCATGTCCCGTCGAGAAGCAAGTGTAAGTAAATTTGCGATGATGGATAGAGTCCCCATTTTCATTGCAAGGTTTTTGTTCAAATAATGTTCACTACGTTTTCTTGTGGAAATTGTAAAAGGATTATGTGTAGTAAGGATTGGTGTGTAAAAGTACAGATAATAGCAATAACTGTTTTGTAATTAGTTTAAAAAAATAAAGAAAATCACCATGAAATTATTATGTAACTTTTTAAATAATGATCTGTAAATATATCAACTATACAATTTGGCTAGTATCATCGTTTTATTGTAAAAGTTCAAGAAAATATCGGAAATCTATGCTAATGTAATAAAAAAATAAAAATAAATTGCCTTATTGGGTTGAAATTTAAAATTGAAACTACTAGTGCAAGTGAGTTATCATATGAAAGGACTTGATGTGCATATTCCAAGCATATTATTTTTCACGATGATAGATTGTACTTTTAATGACAAGAAAAAATTAGAAAAGCTCGATTCTAGAACTATCTACAAATTTATACGGAACTCACGCTGGGCGAACAAGTGTCAGGTTTTTTAAGGGTACGGAACCCTGCAAAAGCTTACGTAGTAACAGCTCGGTAACGAGCTAGAGTACTTTTAACAAGCATACACCTAATTTTACTAACAGTGTAATTTTTTATTACGAATAACAATGTGTAGTTAGTTATTAAATTTTGCGTGGAAATTCCGCACGTTGTTACGGGATTAAATAAATAAATACTATACTAATATAATAAATATACAGTATACTAATATAATAAAGCGAAAAAGTTTGTTTGTTTGTTTAAACGTTACTCGAACGCTAATCTACGAAAGTACTGGGTGGATTTGGATGGGTATTTTGTCGTTTCGGTCCACGAGATGTTCGGACCGCGGTGTGAAACGCCGAAGAGCTCTTACAACAGCCTATTCCTGTTTCGGACCGCAGTGTGAATCGACCATAGCAGAATTTGAATGGGTTTATTTGAACCGCAAATGGACCAAATAGTTTTCTCAGTAATAATGCTTTAAGTACAGCTAGGTACAAAATAAAATTGGGAAAATAAAATAAATAAAATTTTGTTTTGCACGTATTTTTTACACATAGCTTGTTGCATACTCTACGTAATACTTTAGGTACCTATTTACAACTGTTATTTTTACTATGCATAATGATGTATTTTAATGTGTAAAAAATATACAAAGTGTCGATATCCGTACACACGTTCCTATCTCTTTATTATTTTAAGGACTCCAGGTCTTTCTTTATTGTGTGGTTAGTGCCTAATCTGGTGTTAGAGTTTTTTATGCCGCCCATGTGCCTCTGACTTGGCTTGGAGGACTCCATGTAAAAATTATCCCTTTGTAAAACCCAGTCTGACCGGTAATAAACAATAGAAAAAGATAGAGCGCAAATATGCGCTTCTGATTGGTTCATAAACTCTATAAGTACGCGCGTTATCATCTGAGTCTTAGGGCCATAAATAATTTTTCTATATCTGTCTCGCTTGCACTTATGGGTCTTATGGTGCCGTCTAGTGAAGGGCGTAACAATAAAAGACATATTATCGATAAGTAACGTTTAGTATCGTATCTTGTTCACAAAATTAAAGAAATTAACAATATTTGATATTAAACTATATTTATAAATTATATACAGTATTTTTACAGACAAAAAACAAAATATTACAAGAAACAAAGTAGATCATATTGTGTCCCTTAAGTGAGAAGATAAACTTAAACAAAAAGATTTAAATTATATAATTATTAAAAACATTAAATTAATCATCATCGGAGTTTTCATCATCAGAGTCTTCGTTTTCTGCCAAATTTATTATAAGCGGTGCGTAATCTCTAATTAGAATGTATAAAGCCCAATCCAAAATAAAACACAATTAAAATATTTGGAGGTTACCTATAAAAAGGCTATTTTCGTTTAGACTTTATGTCAGTACCTAATATTATTTTATTTTTATTTAATTTAATTTTAAATGCTAGGTATACACCTGATCGTAGGTTGACACGACGCGACGTGCATAAAGTTTATTTACCCATGATGGGCGTGATAACATGTAAGGTGTGTCGAAGTTAGATGGTTCGTAATGTAGTCTAGACAATTTATACAAGATAAATGAAAAAAGTTTCGAAGTCTGTGATTTTTAATAATTACTACTGCATTTTGTCATGTGCCATCAAACTATTAATTTAAAAATTACGTATGATGTTTCGAACTGTTGTTTTAATCAGTAGTAAATACTTAATTATTTTTTTTAAGTAAAGTTTTGTTATGTGGGTACGTAAAGTTTTGTTATGTGGATACGCCATCGAAATTTCAACCTGTTACTTTTAAGTCAGTGTGTGTACCTAATGTTTCAACTGTAATTTAAACTAGTTCTCAATTACTTATCAAACGGTGATTTTAATTCAACCACTTTTACAAAATTTTAGTATGCGATTGTGATTTTGAAATATGATTACAAAATATCAAGTCGTAACTGTTTTATTTTCATGAAACACTTTTCCACTCGACTGTACATACAAACTTTGAAGTTAGCTTGTACTTAAACATAGTGGTTCGAATCGCCTCATTCCTAAGAGCTATTGGTCGATTCACAAACAGCCCATTCTTAAGAGCTCTTTTGCGTTTCACACCGCGATCCGAACCTCTCGTGGTCCGAAACGACGAAATACCCATTTGGATTTTATGATTTTTTTGCCCATCTATGATCTTTGAGTCGCTTTCTGGTCCATTTTCATTTACCTATTGAAATAAAGTATATACAGGCTAAAATAAAAAGAAATTATAGTACATCGAAAAATTCGTCAACATCGCTATCAATGGGAAAAGTGCCCAGAACACTGGCCGCATTGCCACGTTGAATGGCAATGCTGATTCTCTGTCCAAAGAAAAGGCCAGCCCTCTGGTCACTTGTGGAGTAGACTAATCGTTTGTGAAAATAAATTAATTAAATTTGTTTGCTTGATTAAGATCATCAGCTGTTGTTTGGTTTTGCTTTTATATCTGTGTGCCTGTGTTCATTTTTGTATTAATTTAATAATATCTAATGATTTATTTTTCAAACGATGGACTTTGATGGTCTGTTGGTTTGGTTTGATTGAAATGTTTTTACGAACGTCAATGTCATTTTGAAAGACCTGAATTTATTTATTTAAACTTTATGTATAACATGGGCGGATTTAATGCAGCAAGGCATTTTCTACCAGTCAACCTGATGACGATGAACGATTTGATGAAAATTATTTTATTTAGATTCAGTTCCTTGAATGGGGAGCCCCCCATTTATTTCTTATTTTTTATATTTATATAAAAGTCGTAAAGCGGTTCTCAGAATAAATCTAACTACCAAGTTTCAACTCTTGATTTTTTCGGAAAACAGTGGCTGTAACAGACATGACGAATCTATAAGGGTTCCGTATTTTTAGGGTTCATTCGGCTACGGACCTCTAAAAATTGTAAACATTATCAAACTTTTCTGTTTAATTCCGTCTCTCTGTTTTTCCGGGCTAATCCTTTGAGCGGCTGAATTGACTTTTATGGGTTTTCACTGAAAAACAGAGGAGGTTACATTTAATATCTTAATCCCTAAACAAACTCTTTATAAATCATGAATCGCCATACACTTTGCTGTACACCTGCAAACTACCAATCATGCCACACTCGCTTCCCACACACAATCTCGCATGAATGGTTACGTAGAAGCAAAACACGTCCTGTATACCACATATACCACGATTGCTCACTGCACAGGATTCACACTGATCAAAGACTTCAAAAGACATGTTCATTGAACATGATCCGCCGAGATTTTACGGTCTTCTGACCACTTTGGGTTACGTTGTGGATGTTGGGTTAAGCCTTGCGTACGTTGCGGCGTAATCGGTGTACGGTTGTTACTTTTGTAGGTTAGATTGGGGAGGGTTTATGAATAAAATGGTGAAATTACGCTTTTTTAGGTTAATTGCTGACGGTAAATAGATAGATAGATATACTCTTTATTGTACCATAACAGAATTAAAAACATTTTTTTTTTATTGATTATAGGTTCGCGTTTGACCACCATCTCCCTTGATGGTAAGTGACGATGTGGTCGAAGATGGAGCATGCTTGCCTAGAAGCAACCTATTCACTCCTGCCTTAAAGACCCCCTGGTTATAGCGATCAGGAAACATAGACTCCGGCAGGGAATTCCACTCCTTAGCCGTACGCACAATGAAAGTATTCCCCAAACGTTTGTGCGTATACCATAACATTATATATAGATCGAACTGAAACTTGTAAACCTTTTTTCATAAAACATAGTATACTTATCTTACCATCTATTTATATCGTAGAAATATAGAAGTTTACTATGAAATACATGTCTTTTTTTAAAACCCGGGATAAACCTCCTGACCGATCAGTTAGATATAAGAATATGTTAATGTTGCTCTCTCTTTCGCGCATGAAATTGCATTCAAATAGTCCTTATTTTATGTCGAAAAAATATATTTAAAAAATCATTATATAATATATTATAATAAAATATATTAAAAAAAGTATTTTTTATATCGAATATTTGAAAGACAATAATATAAATTGACGTAGCATAGTTAAGTTAATTATTATGGACATTGATCTCAAAATTTATTTTTATTAGACATGTTAATGATTAATATTTTAGTTGGTTTTTATTGTGAAATTATTCTATTATTATACACTGTATCATTATTTTCTTTGTATATATATATATATATATATTCTTAATAATATATGGATTAAAATTGTATTTGGCCAACCAACAGTAATAATTTACTTATTATATAGCAAATATACATAATGATGTACTAAAAAACTTAAAATACACTAGAATAAATCATCAAAAAATTGATCCTCAACGCTGTCGGCTGGCAACGTACCCAAGATACTGGCGGCATTGCTTCGTTGTATGGCAATGCTTAGCCGTGGACCAAAGAAATAGCCAGTCCTTGGGTCGCGGGAAGCGTCAACGAGCCTTTTCGATATGTCTTTAAAAAGGCTGTGAGCACACGGGCCCCATGGTCCGAGAGTTTCGACCCCAAAAGGCTCGAAAATATAGTTATCACCGAGATTTTTTATTTTTAGATTATTTTTAGATTTTTCTTAATATTACTGTTAAGGAGTGATGTGAAGAAGCCTTTGAATAATAGTTTTAAGACCTTACAATGTACCATACGCACAAAATGCTTTGTGAATACTTTCATTGTGCGTACGGCTAAGGAATTCCCTGCCGGAGTCTGTGTTTCCGGATAGCTAACTATAACCTAGTGGTCTTTATGTCAAGAGTGAATACTTAGTTACTTCTAGGTACGCGTACTCCATCTTCGACCACATCATCGTTTACCATCAGGTGAGATAATGGTCAATTACCAGCCTATTATCATTAAAAAGTTGTCTAAACTGTTGTCCCTGACTTTGTTTTTTTATTTGTATTAGTTCAGTTTTTTGTGATATTTTATTAAAAATTTTATATGATAATAACATTAATCTGAGTTAGCCCAAGGAGTAAACTTGTGCACTTTCATATTTTTATCTGATATTCTATATTTACCAAAAATCACACGAATAAATGCTTTATTAATTAAATACAATTTAAATACTTGGGATTCGTCGTAACAGTCGACTTAAGAAACCACTCTCTCTCTCGCATGTTTGCACGTAGTTCAATTGAATTTATTTATTTATTTATTTATAGTTAATTAAAACGGTACAACACCAATTACATTAATTAACATAGAAATAGAAATACATTTAAGATAAGAATAGTAATAATTGTGATTGAAAATTGAAATTATATAAGATAAAATAAAATTAAAATTAACATGGAACAGTAGACACTCTTGCATACTTCCTTTCACAGAAGACCAGACATGCACGCATAATTTTACTCCATTCGTCAGCAAACACATCACATTCAGGGTTGGTAGTCAGGAGGGCATTGAGCATCCTTAGAGTGCGACATACTGGGGATTCAGCTCTAGCGACAGTTTTGGAAGTCGGTGGAGCAAACAAATTGTGTAAGCGGTTCTGACGATGTCGGATGTACTTGTCAGGCACGAATAGTCGGCAGAAAAGGCCATGGAGCTCGGGACAATTGATACGTCCGCTCAGGATCTTGCAGGCTACTGTGAGCTGATCAAAGCCTCTCCTCACCTCCAAAGAATTAAAGCCTAGCATTCCTAAAAGGTAGTTGGTAGGGTACATGTAAGGGAAGAAGTGGTATAACCTTTTGAATAGGAACCTCAGGAAGGTTTTCTGAACCTTTTCTATCATTAATGTTTGAATTGCAGTGTAAGGATGCCAGACACAGGCACTGCTTTCAAGTTTACTCCTTACCAAAGTGGTGTATAATAGCCTAATAACATTGGGATTGCGGAAATCCCGAGCATTTCTTAGTACAAAACCTAGGCGCCTAAAAGATTCTTTCGCAAGGGCAGAGACGTGATCTCTAAAAGTCAGGTATCGGTCAAAGGTCACTCCCAAGTCCTTAATATTGGTGACACGAGTAATTGCTTCTCCACCCAAACAATAGTTGTAATGGATTGGTTGCAACTTCCGACCGTACGTCATGACATAGCACTTGCTCGTATTAAAAAACAGCCTGTTCTGGATGCTCCACTCATAGATGGCGTCAATGTCCTTTTGCAGGAGTTTACAATCATCAACCGTTTTGATTTGCGCAACAAGTTTTAAGTCATCAGCATAGAGCAAGCATTTCGCAAACTTGACATTGGAAATAAGATCATTGATCATGATTAGGAAGAGAGGTGGCCCCAAAACAGATCCTTGACTCACACCTGAGCGAGTGTAGTAAGGCTTGGATTCGAAGCAGCCATGTCGGACAAACTGTTTGCGATCCCGCAGGTAGTCAGAAAAGAAGTTAAGCCAAGCGGACGAGAAACCGATGGCTCCCAGCTTCGTCAATAGCACATCATTGTCAACTTTATCGAAAGCTTTACGGAAATCGAAATAGAGCGCATCAACTTGCCTACTCATGTCCATGCCACTAGATATATAATCAACATGAATAAGCAAGTTTGAATTTACGGAGCGACCGGGTCGAAAACCGTGTTGCGCATCAGATAAAGACATATCTATGCGTTTGTGTATAAATTTATGCAGTATGTGTTCAAAGACCTTAGCTATGGTAGGCAGGATAGCGATGGGTCTGTATTCCTCTACAGATGTTTTATCTCTAGTTTTAGGTATGGGAGTGACCCGCGAAATTTTAAACTGCTCAGGGTAAATGCCAGACTGGAGGGCTAGGTTAAAGATATGACATAGAGGAACTGCCAAGATATCGTTACATCCCTTGAGAATAAATGCTGGAATATTGTCAGGGCCAACTGAACTACAGGACTTGAGTCTAGCAATTCCCTTAACTACATCCACAAGGTCTAAAAAGGGGAGAGGAATATTATCTCCTTCACTACAAACGATAACATTTGTTGGGTCCAACTGAGGTGTATCAGGCAAAAAAACGCTGGCAAAATATTGAGCAAACGCCTCGGCCGCTCCGACACCCGAACTAGTCTCACCTTTATGAACAACAGTTGGCTCGAAACCACCCTTTGATCGCAGACTCGAAACATGCTGCCAGAATTGACGCGGGTCTTTTGCTATATTGTTTTCAAGGTGACGACAATATACTTTGTAAGCTTCCCGGGTTCTTAATTTGAGATTTGATCGGAGGTTGCTAAACTCCGCATACGTAAAACTACATCGCGAGCGTTTCCATTTATTGTGCAATTTACTTTTACGCTGACTGTCGCGTATGATGTCTCGAGTAAACCAAACTGGATAACGCCGATTACCAGTACTCCTTCTCCTCTTCTTTGGAACGGAAGAATCGAACAAACTATACAGAATCTGGTAAAACTTACCAGCAGCGGCGGGAGCGTCATTGCAGCGAAGAACGTCACTCCAAGGAGCAGAACGAATTTGCTCGTATAGTAGTGTGTAGTTTCCTTTACGAAAATTCCAATCCCTACTACGATCAATGTTGCTGGGGTCTAATTTTTCGTTAACCTTGTCCGTTGCGATGTTAACCGCAATGTCTAACGGAGGATGATAGAAATCAATTGGTACCAACTCCATCCCTATGACATGCTCGCAGTTAACACCAGTGCCCTCCCGAGCCAACACTACATCTAACTTACTCCCACGCATATTCATCACTTCATTCATCTCAGCCAGATTACAAAAGCTTAGGAAATAATGATAATAATTGTTTACATTCACGGATGCACTAATTAAATTAAGATCGCCTAAAATTAAAACAGTTCCGTTCATATTACAGATGTTACTCTCAACTTTGCAAAACCACGCCATATAGTCATCGTCAGTAGCAGTGGGCTTGATGTAGACAGCACACACAGTTAAAAATACGCCATGAATTATCATCGTTGCCCATAGATCTTCGCCGCCAGCCATCTCAAAATTATGTCGTCTCGTCATGGTAACGCCAGGGCGCGCGGCGAGAAGTACGCCACCACCCGGGGACACTCTGTCTCTGCGTAGAATCCGCCAATCACCGCTTGACATTTCTGCGTCCTCCACCGAGCTATCCAGATTTGTCTCTGTTACGGCTATTACGTCATGCTCGGCGAGTAGTAAGCTTGTCCTCCAAATGGGTAGCTTGGTTTGAAGTTAACCCACTTGTTACTAGCGGCCTTTTAAAAGGTCCGCTCATAAACAAAAATCGTGTGATTTATGTGGTTAGTATAAACAATTTTTGTTGATGACATTTCAAAGCTAAGATGTGTGGCAATATAATACAACTATTGTAAGAGAAATATCATTTTATTATAAAAAAGTTTTTTAGCATTTATTTTACGTAAAAATTACCATGAGTAACATGATATGAATTACTTTATTATTATTACATTTTCAAACTATTTGACAGTGAATAATCAAAGTTCAAACTATCTTTTAAGTGATAACAAAAACAAAATTAACTATTTTATAATGTTTCTTACTTTATTTTGCGATTTTATTTGGTGTCCTTTATAAAGACCAGTAGTAATATCGACTGCTACTTCTTATAAATTTAATATTTTTTGACGTGACAACGTCTTATAATTCGATGAAGCTGGCTGCACGCACAAAAATGCATGACTCATGCGGCGTTACCTCGCTCTGAGGCGTTCTATTTAAGGCAAATTAAAATTTTCTTTTGAAAAATGCAACCATTCCATCAGTATTTTCTTATGACGTTATCACGTTCAACTATCGTCAGTAAACCGACTTTACAGACAACCGATTTTTTTTATTAGTAAAATATTTGGTAAATTATGTGAATCTCAACTCCATGAAATCATCGAAGAGTTGGAACTTGATGATGAAGCTCTCATCCCTTACAAGATCACATTTTTACCTCGAAAACTGTAATGCTGATGTCATTGACGACGATTCCGGGGACGAAAATCAAGTACAAATTCAAATTTTACCTGGCAGGCAACTAAGGATATTAGTACACGTTAGCTATGACTTTTTGTCATTAGGTGATTACGCCAGTGATGATGAAATGGTGCTAGCTGAAGTTGCCAAATGAAAACTTATTAGTAATAACTCGTCTTTACCTTCAACTTCAAAAATTGTGGTCAAACCAAAAACCATAACAATTGTTTGACGACAGCATAATAGATTTACTTACAGAATATATACAAACAAGTATATAAACCAAAGAAATAAAATAGGAACATAACATCTGATGAAATAAAGTATTTCATAATTTCATAGGAATTCTGCTATTCAGTGGTTATGTTGTACCTAGAAGATGCAGCAGATTGTGGAATGCCCTTATTAGATTACAGATGTCCACTACCAACAAACAAATAATTCAAGAAAATGGATCGTGGTTCCCTGAAGTACAAATCCACAAAAACTGAAGAAATTATTGTGTAAATGAAACGATAACAGTGTACTCGTTATGTAAAATAAGACACTTCACAGCAACAAAAAAGTATGTACAAAGTTCTAAGGCGACCAACTAGCCATCATAAAAAGTTGTAATGAAAATGTGGGAGGTGTAGACATGTCAGATCGAAATATTGGTCTCTATCGCACATCGATAAGGGTGAAAAATTGTATTTCCCATTGATTTGTCACTGTTTGGATATGTCGGTCCAAAATGCTTGGCTACTACTAATTCAAAGCGACGAAGGAGAACTTGATCATATAAAATTATTGAAAGAATCCGGAAGATTACTGCAACTCCACTTCTTGAAACATATCGGAATAAAATAAAACCGGAAACTAGGTCGCACTTCATAAAGTTTTTGCGTTATGATGATAACAAACATTTAATAAAATACCAAAAGGAACAGCTGAGGTGTGTTATTTTCCATAAAAAAAAACGAATTTGTCCCTTGCATCCAAAGAATTGTTTTGAATTATACCACACTAAATAACCTTTTTAGTAAGGATTTTTTTTTTACTTTATTGTATGCATAAATAAACGCTTCGCTATTTTTTTATGTACACTACATTAGTAGCATATATTACTAGCGTCCTCTTAAAATAACACCATTTTCCTGATTTTCCAATAGCCGAATGTTTATTTTTGTATTTTTCCTTAATATCTTATCATGTAATTATAAACATATCTGAATTTCATTACAATCTGACACAAAAAGTATATTCAGTAACAAGTGGGTTAAGACTCTTTAGAGCGTACAAACACCGTTATACACATGCAATAAACTTTTTTAACTTTTATTGTATTATTCATTATTTTAAATTATAATAATAATAATAAGCTGGCAACACTAGCCGTCAAACCAAGTTTTATGTTCCGTCTATACAAATTAAATCCGCAAACAATAGTATTAAGTTTTTCCCATCCAAATTTTCCTATATCCATGAAAAGAGGACATATTAAACACAGAAAAATAACAATATCTAAAAGCCACCAATATTTACACAAAATGAAAATAAACCAGCCATTGACAACTGTCAAGTGTCAATCTCACCAATCAAGAAAAAATGCGAGAAATAATATGTAAATATGTGAACAAATAAACTTGGACGATGCTTACGAGAGCAGCTTCGCGACGTGCACGCCCACCACCCCCGGACCTGTCGCTCAGCTCCGCCTCGCCGCCGCCGGACTCAGGATCATCAATATCACCGGCAGCTGCAGCCGCGTCGAGCTCGAGCGACGAGTATTTCTCTCCGCCGACGTCGCCAACACCTGTGCGTCGGCAGGGGAGAGGCCGGCCACCGAACAGCTTGGGGCCTAGGAGCCAACCGGCTCTGAGTCGGGTCCCCGCTGCCGGTGGTGTGCAGCGCATGAGATGGACTCAGTCCATAAACGAAAACGTCATGCGCGCATATTATGGGTCTACAGAGGGGGGAACTAACCTCACTGCGTATCGTGTCAGGATGCTGTCTCTGTTCCAGGACCTAGAACCAGCTGTCAACGTCTCGGCCCAACGACTGTCGGATCAGGTGCGGGTCATCCAGCGTAGCCACAGGTTGGATGACGCAACACTTGATAGGCTGCGCTCAGAGGTACTGAGCAACCATATCATCTCGTCCCCGACGCAAGCCGTGGTACAAGCGCCCGCTAGTGGCGCAATGACACCGCGGCCCAATAGTCATAATAATGAGCTAGATGATAGGGTTGTCACGGTAAGTAGCCAATGCAACGATCGACTGAGGAGCGCACTGGAGGATGCGCTTCGCGAGTATAGATCGACTCCGCCTGAACTTAGACCCCGGTTACCACGGTTACCCATGCACAAAAAAAATAGGGCGCTGGTGTGTGCTTTGGACTCGCTGCTTGAGAACATTTTTGAGAGCAGCGAAAACCTCGTTGATACGCACTCAATCCTGTATTGCGGGGCTGTTGCGGCATGTCGCTTAGCTAACGTCAAATTCCCTAATAACGACGAAGCTATTCGACCAAAACCTGCTGTACCAGCCTGGCAGTATAGGATCGAGAGGCGTATCGATGAGGCCAGAACACTCATCGGCAAACTATACTGCTTCAAGGAAGGCAATGCACGCCCACGTGTGATGCGTTTTGTACGGCGGGCTTTCTCGGGGACTGGAATCAGCCCTCGAGAATACACACCCCACATTACGGAGCGCATTGACTTCCTGAAGCAGAAAATTTATGCATGGGCAAGCCGTATCCGACGGTTTAAGCGGCGGGTTGAACGGTACTCACAGAATCGCATGTTCCAGAGCGATGAGAGGTGGGTATACAGAGCTTGGGAGCGACCCAATCAAAATGTGACTGACGTGTGCCGCCCGGATGATACCGCCACGAATTTATTCTGGCGCAACATCTGGTCGGTACCCGTCTGTCATGTTGAGGGTGACTGGATGCGTGAAGTTGAACGCGTATGTGAAGCTATACCACAAATGGATAAAATAATCATTAACGCTTCTGATGTAGCCAAAGCAGTTCATCCGTTACCAAACTGGAAGTCTCCAGGACCGGATGGACTGCACAACTTCTGGCTCAAGTGGTATAGCAGCTCGCACGCGCTTTTGGCTTCTCAATTCCAGGCATCCTTAAAGGCTGGGTCTCTACCAGAGTTTCTTACGACTGGCTGTACCCACCTGCTCCATAAGAGTGGTAGTCCCATGGAACCCAAAAACTATAGACCGATTACTTGTTTGTCTACGGTCTATAAGGTTCTTACGTCCATTCTGAGAGTGAAAATAAATATGCACATTGAGTGCAACTCAATTATGTCCGCTTCTCAGAATGGATGTAGGAAAGGGTCCCGTGGCACTAAGGAGCTACTCCTCATTGACATGGCCATTAGCCAACAGGTTCGTCGATCCCGCAAAGATCTATCAACATGCTGGATAGACTACAAAAAAGCCTATGACTCTGTTCCTCATACCTGGCTCATGAAGGTGCTAGAGCTTTACAAAATAGATCCAACTCTACGCACCTTCCTTGAGTCATGTATGAGGCAATGGAAGACGGTACTTCGCTATCCAGGATGTCGACGGATCCGAGGGAATGATGAGCCTATATGGATCAGACGGGGAATATTTCAGGGTGACAGTTTGAGTCCACTTTGGTTTTGCTTGGCCCTGAATCCTCTAAGCACAATGTTAGAGGACTCAGGCCTGGGCTATCGGTTGAGAAGAGGAGGTCAAAGTATATCCCACCTCCTTTACATGGATGATTTGAAACTCTTTGCCCCCAACAACTTGCAACTGATGGAACTACTGAAGGTAACTGAAACTTTCAGTAGCGCCATCAAGATGGAATTTGGTGTGGACAAATGCGCAATCATGCATGTAAAACGAGGAGAGATTATGGAATCTGAGGGAATTCAACTTTCAGACTCCATACACCTTAGATCTCTCTGCTTGACCGAAACTTATAAGTATTTGGGTATGTCGGAAGCTTTGGGCATTAATGTTGCTGACATGAAGCAATCGTTGAGGGAGCGCTTCTTTGGCCGCCTGACAAAGGTATTAAACAGCCTTTTGTTGGGAGGAAATAAGGTGCGCGCCTTCAACGGTTGGGTCATGCCGGTGTTGATGTATTCTTTCGGCATACTCAAATGGACTCAAACCGAACTGGACGCCCTGGATAGGAGGGTCCGCACACTGCTGACCGCAAATCGGATGCATCACCCACGATCATCGGTGATGAGACTGTACATCCCGCGGAAGTGTGGAGGTCGAGGCTTTTTAAACGCCAAAACTCTCCACAACCGCGAGATTTGCAGTCTCAGGGAATATTTCCTTCAAGCCGATGTGGGTATGCACCGAGATGTGGTTGCAGTGGACAAGGGACTCACCCCGCTGACCATGGCTAAAGAGAACTGGCACAAACCTGTTATACTCACCGCAGATGACCGCAAGGAGGTATGGAAAAGCAAGGAGCTTCATGGTCGCTACTATCGGGCTCTCTATGGGCCCGATGTAGATTTGACAGCTTCGGTTGCCTGGCTACGCTTCGGGGATCTCTTCGGAGAAACTGAAGGTTTTGTCTGTGCAATTATGGACGAAGTTATCTTGACGAATAATTACCGGAGACATATTATGAAGGACGGGACGATTGACGTGTGTCGGGCATGCCATCATCCTGGTGAGTCCATCAGACATATTGTCTCCGGTTGTTCTCGTCTTGCTAACGGCGAGTACTTGCATAGACACAACCAAGTAGCCAGAATTATCCATCAGCAACTTGCTTTGAAATACAAACTTGTCGATTCTGAGGTACCGTATTACAAGTATGTGCCCGACCCAGTTCTCGAAAATGACCATGTCACGTTGTACTGGGATCGGTCTATCATCACTGACAGGACTATTGTTGCCAATAAGCCTGATATAGTGGTGATAGACCGATTAGTGCGCCGCGCAATGATAATCGATGTTACCATCCCACATGACGAGAATCTCGTGAAAGCTGAGAAAGAGAAACACATAAAGTATCTCGACTTAGCTCATGAGGTTGTTGACATGTGGAATGTGGACTCGGCTGTCATTGTGCCGATTGTCATGTCAGTCAATGGGCTGATAGCTAAAAGCTTCGACGACCATCTGTCGAAGCTGGCGTTGCACAGCTGGATAAAGGGCCTGATACAGAAGGCAGTTCTCCTCGATACAGCTCGCATTGTGAGGAGGTTCCTTTCTCTGGAGACCTAACCACCGGTAGCTTGGACCCTGCTCCCGACACCGATGGACTGCCATTTTTTATATTTTTAAATGTTTTTTTATTGTAAGTTTTTATAGAAAAATATTTAAAAATGTAATTTTTGAGATATTTGTTGAATAAAGGAAATAATAAAAATAATGGATTGAAGATGGAATTTGGTGTGGACAAATGTGCAATCATGCATGTAAAACGAGGAGAGATTATGGAATCTGAAGGAGTTCAACTTTCAGATTCCATACACCTTAGATCTCTCTGCTTAACCGAAACTTATAAGTATTTGGGTATGTCGGAAGCTTTGGGCATTAATGTTGCTGACATGAAGCAATCGCTGAGGGAGCGCTTCTTTGGCCGCCTGACAAAGGTATTAAACAGCCTTTTGTCGGGAGGAAATAAGGTGCGCGCTTTCAACGGAACTGGACGCCCTGGATAGGAGGGTCCGTACACTGCTAACCGCAAATCGGATGCATCACCCACGATCATCGCTGATGAGACTGTATATCCCGCGGAAATGTGGAGGTCGAGGCTTTTTAAATGCCAAAACTCTCCACAACCGCGAGATTTGCAGTCTCAGGGAATATTTCCTTAAAGCCGATGTGGGTATGCACCGAGATGTGATTGCAGTGGACAAGGGACTCACCCCGCTGACTATGGCTAAAGAGAACTGGCACAAACCTGTTATACTTACCCCAGATGACCGCAAGGAGGTATGGAAAAGCAAGGAACTTCATGGTCGCTACTATCGGGCTCTTTATGGGTCCGATGTAGATTTGACAGCTTCCGTTGCCTGGCTACGCTTCGGGGATCTCTTCGGAGAAACTGAAGGTTTTGTCTGTGCAATTATGGACGAAGTTATCTTGACGAATAATTACCGGAGACATATTATGAGGGACGGGACGATTGACGTGTGTCGGGCATGCCATCGTCCTGGTGAGTCCATCAGACATATTGTCTCCGGTTGTTCTCGTCTAGCTAACGGCGAGTACTTGCATAGACACAACCAAGTAGCCAGAATTATCCACCAGCAACTTGCTTTGAAATACAAACTTGTCGATTCTGAGGTACCGTATTACAAGTATGTGCCCGACCCAGTTCTCGAAAATGACCATGTCACGTTGTACTGGGATCGGTCTATCATCACTGATAGGACTATTGTTGCCAATAAGCCTGATATAGTGGTGATAGACCGATTAGTGCGCCGCGCAATGATAATCGATGTTACCATCCCACATGACGAGAATCTCGTGAAAGCTGAGAAAGAGAAACACATTAAGTATCTCGACTTAGCTCATGAGGTTGTTGACATGTGGGATGTGGACTCGGCTGTCATTGTGCCGATTGTCATATCAGTCAATGGGCTGATAGCTAAAAGCTTCGACGACCATCTGTCGAAGCTGGCTTTGCACAGCTGGATAAAGGGCCTGATACAGAAGGCAGTTCTCCTCGATACAGCTCGTATTGTGAAGAGGTTCCTTTCTCTGGAGACCTAACCACCGGTAGCTTGGACCCCGTTCCCGATACCAGTGGACTGCCATTTTTTATATTTTTAAATGTTTTTTTAATGTCACTTTTTTATAGAAAAATATTTAAAAATGTAATTTTTGAGAGGTATATAAAATAAAGAAGATAAAAATAATAATAAAAAACTTTATTTCTCCTCACAAAAGAATGACTTACATATTTATACGAAGATATTTTAAAGTAACACTTACAGTCAAAAAATTGTGGGGAGCTGGTGTCTGTTATAGGTGTAAACCTGTAGTACAGATCACCAGGCCCCTACCCCACAAAAACAGGTGTACACAATGTTTAAAACATAGCGTGTGTATACAAAATAATATAAAAAAAAACTATGAAGAAAAAAAAAAAGAAAAAAAAAATTTTTTTTTTGTAAAAATCATGGTGCCAAAACCATACTCTTTAAATTGTGTTTTTGTGTGTGGATGTGTGTGGATGTAATGTGTGTTTGTAAGTTTGGATGCGTGAGTGAGTAGTCTGTGTACGTGGGAATTTTGTTTTTGTATGTTTTGATGTGTATTTTGTGATTGATACTATTAGTGTAGAAGATTTTCTGTAGTTGTGTAGTCTAGGTTTGGAATTGAATGAGCATTATTATCATTTTATTATTTTTGACATGTTTTTGTTCTCTTCGTATCTGGGGGCACGGTAGTGCCCCCGCCAAGTCGAGCGCAAAGCAAACACTGCCGTACCATCCTTTTCTGGAACCATTTCGGCGTATTTTCAGGCCCCTATTTGGGGACCTCTGGATAGATTTAGAACGCTGAAATTATCGTTATCTAGTAAGCTACCAGCATACATTTAAACCACAAAATTTCATGTTTGTGGCTTGTTTATTTTCTATTTAGTTATCTAAGTTATGCAAAAGCAAAGTTGTACTATTTCGACATATATAGACTCACTGATCATCAAAATAGAACTAGTACTTCCCATAAACCTAGAGAGCTAAAATTTGGCACAGAGGTAGGGTTTAGTTTAGTTATGAAGGGAAAACTATCAAAACTAGGATCATGGAAGATCTGGAGTACCTTATGTCCCTGAGGAGAAACCGTAACAGACCAGCCAAACTATTGAAATTATCGACATGCTATGTTCACAAAGTTTATCGAGCGTGGTTAGCCATTTCTTTTGAAATTAAAAAATTGCAGGTCTGAAGTATCTGATGAAGAACCCTAAGAGCTCAGCTGAACTATGGGAGATATGGAAATGCGCCTTGACAAAATTTATTCAGAGTGACGAGTCCGTTCTACTGATGTGTATAAAAAATTGAAGGTCTGAAGTATCTGATGAAGAACCCTTAGAGCTCAGCTAAACTATGGGAGATATGGAAATGCGCCTTGACAAAAGTTATTCAATGTGACGAGCCCCTTCTTATAAATGAATATGAAACTGGAGTCTGAAGTATTTTAAAATGTCAGAAACATTAAAATGTGCTAGAGTCAACTAAGTACTTCAATAAAAAAAAAGTAATTAAAAAAATTAAAAAAACCCGACTGCAACCTTATACTAAAACTAACTGAAAAGCTAATAAAAACAAGCCCATTTTAAATTAAATAAAAGTTGGAAGCAGGCGGGCAAACTCAAATGGGTCCCGCCTTCAACTTTTATTTAATTTAAAATGGGCTTGTTTTTATTAGCTTTTCAGTTAGTTTTAGTATAAGGTTGCAGTCGGATTTTTTTAATTTTTTAATTACTTTTTTTATTTCCAGCTTTTTAGTTTACAAATGTGAAAGATTTCGCAGACGATTTAGTTCTTGATACGTGTTTTTTACGATTTGTCACTTTGAATTACTTTTAACCATATAAGTTGTATATATGTTTGTAATCACCTTTTAAAACCCTTTATTTTGATACCCCACTCGATAGGTTTTGAGAAAAAAAAAAACTTTTTTGAAGGCATAATATGGCGCCAAAAATCCGCCGTTTTGGTTTTTTTTTTATTTTGATATACCCAGTGTCACTTTCACAGTCAATACAAATCTAACGATACCTCTCAAGCTAAAATCCGTCGAGCCGTTCAGGCCACAGAGCGTGCCAAACAATTATAAATACATACATACTCTCGAAAAACATAACACTCCTTCTGGCGCAGTCGGGTAATAACATAAGCTGGGATTACCTTCTCATGGTGAAGGTGGAAACAGGCTAAGTCCGCAGTTGACCGAAAAAAAGAAAAGAAAGATTTCTAATAAAAAAAAAAAATACACCAAAAAGAAAAAAAAAACAATTCTAATAAGAAAACCTAAAATAATGAAAGGTATAATTAAGAAACTAATCAAGTAAAAAATAGCTTTCTGCAAAAAGAAGTGAAATCCCACCAAAAACATCCTGTAAAAAATTAGCTAAGTCTCGCCTAAGCTGCTTGTTTCTCTATAAAAAGTACTGAAATCTCTAAGCAAAGCGAAACCAAGTCTAAGAATCTTTACTGCGATTTCTTTATTAATATAGTTAGATTTTATGTGACTTGGCCGTTGACTTCGATATATTAACTAGTAAAAGTGCATAGAGTATGTTCAACGGCCGGTTACATAAAATCTAACTATGTATATTAATAAAGAAATCGCAGTAAAGATTCTTAGACTTGTTTTCATAACCGATGTCTTCTGTTATCGATTCTAATGCAGAGAAATATATTTAGCTAAGGCTTCCATAATAATGCTGTATTTCTATAAAACATAACAAATACCTAACTACCGCTTCGTTCACTTTGAATGATATTTTGTCACTTCCATTTGGTGTCATTGTTTCTACACGATTGATTCTACCCGAGATTTGGTCATTGTCCACCTGCTAAGTACACCTAAATGGACTACAGGCTCTTTTTCTTGCCAGTGGATCACGTAGATAAAATCTATGTATGCCATTGTCGACCCAAAATTAATCCTCGCAAATAAAATCCTGATCCTGTCGTTTTAACAGTAAAACGACAGGATCAGGATAAAAGAAAAGCAGAATGAACGTATGAAAATCGAAAAAAAAACAACTGAATGCGGAAATAACCTAATAAAATAATGATTTATGATTGAGACAGTCAAAGTAACTTTTCCAAAGCGAGTCCTACAGAAATTTCTGTCAGTCAGACTTGCCCACGCAGGATTCCATAGTAACACACAAACATTGGCGAAAAGTTACTTTATTTTTCATAGTATTTGTAAAATTGACAAAGTTATATAGGATTTAGAAAGATTTAGAATTTAGAAAGGTTGTCTATGAGATAAGACCGCCCATTGTACACTAGTTTTACCTTTTGTATCCATTGAAATATTGTAAGATGTACAATAAAGTATAATAAATAATAAACAAATAAGATCTATGTGAAAGGCCCATGTGAAATAAAACATTTTTTATTTAGATTTTGTGTTTGAGTTACACCACAGTGAAAGCGTACCTTAACCAATATAGTTACCTACAAGCCAAACGGAACGTGTGTTGTAATGCCATAATACGAATTTGATGAATTAATTTATACCTCGCTATCTATTCAAATGAATTGGTAAATGAAATATTTATGTAAATGTAGTCCGTGTTTATTTACTTTAAGTTAAAGAGCCCTTTGAACCGGCCGCAACGTAAATTATTTAAGCTAACTTGTGAAAAAAATTAGAGTTGAGCAGTGATGGCTTAGTGGTTAGTGGCATGGCTTACGAGTTGTGGGACGTGATTTCAAATCGAGGCAGATTAATTTGTGTCATTTACGTCATCAACACTGCTCTTTAAAACGTTACACTATTAATGGGAACTATATAATAGTAACAGGAACGTTATAATAGTAAGAGGAACGTTATAGTAGTAATAGGAACGATATAATAGTAATAGGAACGTTATAACAGTAATAGGAACGTTATAATAGTAACAGGAACGTTATAATAGTAATAGGAACGTTACACTATTAATAGGAACGTAACACTATTAATGGGAACGTTATAATAGTAAAAGGAACGTAACACTATTATTAGGAACGAGAAATATTAAATTTTCATAGGTCTTTGAGCAGCCTTAGCTTAGGAAAAATTGTAATGTTTACACTTCCTTATAGCAACAGTTGGCCACAGGAAGAAAATTACCTTAGATATAATATTAATAATACATTGCATAATTTGACTTATAATAGTAATAACTTTCAATTAATTGATATTAACAATTACCTTGGTAATAGTTTTTATTTGACAAAAAATAGATACTATCTTTCCAATTATTGTAAAAGACAGATAGCTGTGTCGCTATCATATTATTTTAGTATTACAGCCAAGAATTTGGCTAAACAAGTTGCTTCTATTAAGCAATGCATTGACATTCATAATCATAATAATTCAACCAATTGCTTGGATTTAAGCCATGACATTAGTGATAATTTAAATTAGAAATAATGACAACAGAGGCAATCTCTAGCAATAATGCAGAGAATAATATTATCACATTAAATTCAAATAAAATTCATAAATTAGTAAATGGGATCAACCTGGTGCACCAAAATATTCAAGGATTATTGAACAAAGATTTAAAAGTGGAATTATTTATAAATTGTAACAAGGTTGATATTCTTTGCATTACCGAACATTGGTTAAAAAGTCATGAAATGATGTTTAATTTTAGTAATCACCAGGTTGGTAGTTCATTCAGCAGAAGTAATGCCATTCGTGGTGGCTCCTTAATTCTAGTACACAATGACCTTAAATTTAAAGAACGTAAGGATATAGTGAGCCTGTCTGTTGAGCGGACTATTGAAATAGCCTGTATAGAATTGGAGCAGTTCATTGTATTGAGTGTGTACAGACCCCCCTCAGGATTGTATGACTTTTTTGAAAAGGTAATGGATGAAGTGTTACACAAGATTAGTAATTCAAACAAGTACATTATCACTTGTGGAGATTTTAATGTCAATTTATTAGAAAACTTAGGTTTAACTACCAAAATTATAAATCTGTTTCGGTCCTACAATCTTGACAATTTATTCACACAGCCAACAAGAATCACCCCTACCAGTGCTACATGCTTGATAATGTTTATACAGATGTATCAGTTAAACACAAAGAGATCATTAATTTACTAGAATCAGATCATAGCGGGCAATTAATTATTTTCGAATGTAAAAATAATAAAACGGCTAAAAAAGATATCACTGTTAACCCAAAAACTGTAAGTCGTTTAGAAACTTTCAAAGATAAACTCAGACATAGTTTACCAGTTTTGACGACCCTACATGATCCTAATCCATATATAAGGACTTTTTTACTATGTACTGTAAGCAGTTTAATTCCACTTTTAAACCAAAAACCATTTCAATTAACAGTACTGTATCTTTCGGTGATTAGGCTACCATTGGTATTCACAAAAGTAGAACTCGTCTTTATGAATTGTACAATGAAAGAGCACGTATAAACACTGTTGAATTTAATTTGTACGTTAATAAATATTAAAAATTATTTAAAAAGGTTTGTTGTATGGCAAAGACGCGCCATTTGAGTTCGAAGATCAAAAATAGTAATAATATTATTAAAACAACTTGGGATATTATTAACAGTGCAACAGGCAGGTCTAAAAAACGGTGTAGTGACTACAACCTTGTAATTAATGATGAAATAATTAAATCTGACGCCCAGGTTGCCGCGGCTTTTGAAAACTTTTTTGCAGAGATCCCGGTATCAACAACGAAATCTCTGGATTCCTCACCCACTGCTGCAGAGTCTCTGCTAAAAGAAAATGTTGAAGTTTGTGATTCAGTATTTAATTTTCAACATGTTTCTTGTAAGGATATAATTAAAACTTTTTACACACTGAATGTAAAAAAGACAAAAGACTTATGGATTAATTCTGTAGACATCGTCAAGTCCATTATTAATATTGTAGCTCCTAGTTTAGTATTTATTTTTAATAATTGTATTGATTGTGGTGAGTTTCCTGACCTAATAAAGTATAGCAAAATTATACCATTGTTTAAAGCAGGTAGAACATCAGACCCAACTAATTATAGACTAATTTCAGTACTACCCACTTTTAGTAAAATATTTGAAAAACTAATTTTAGAGCAGTTATAAAGGTTTTTTAGTAGACACAAATTATTTCATGCTAAACAGTTCGGTTTCACAAAGGGTCGTTCAACAACCGATGCTGGTGTGGAACTTCTAGGACACATCTACAATGCATGGGAAGACAAATGTGATGCCCTGGGCATCTTTTGCGACTTGTCCAAGGCATTTGACTGTGTTCATCATGAAACATTGGTCAGAAAACTACACCACTACGGTATTCGGGACTCCTCTTTGAATCTTCTTACTTCATATTTAAGTGACAGGATTCAGAGAGTCGATGTAAATGGGAAAATATCCCCAGGGTCGGTGGTGACTATGGGTGTCCCCCAGGGCTCAATTCTTGGACGATTTTTGTTTCTTATATATATAAATGACCTGCCTTACCTCATAAAGGATAACAATAAAATTGTCTTGTTTGCAGACGACACTTCAATTTTGTTTAAAATTAAACGTCAGCAACCTGATTCTGACGACATTAATAACGCCCTTTCAGAAATAGTACATTGGTTTAATGTTAATAATCTTCTTTTGAATGAAAAAAAATAAACGAAATGTATAAAGTTTACGATGCCTCACGTTAGGCAAGTGCCAACTACTGTTTTGATAAAGGGTAAAGAGTTGAACCCTGAGGATGCAACAGTGTTCTAGGGCATTACTCTAGATGCTAAGCTTCAGTGGGGTCCACATATGGATAAAATATCCAAAAAACTGAGTTCTGCCGCATATGCAGTTAGGAAAATCCGAAATTTAACTGATCTAGAGACGGCTCGTTTAGTTTACTTTAGCTATTTTCATAGTGTAATGTCGTACGGTATTCTTTTGTGGGGAAATGCCGCCGATATTCAGACAGTTTTTATTTTACAAAAAAGGGCTATTCGTTCAATTTATAAATAAAGTCCTAGATTCTCTCTCAGAGATAAGTTTAAAGATATTAATATAATGACTGTGCCCTGTCAATATATTTATGAAAATATTTTGTACGCTCATAAAAATAAAAATTTGTTTAAAAAGTACAGTGATATCCATAATATAAATACTAGAAATAAGCACACATTTATTGTTCCTTCAACTAGGCTTAAGAAAATTGGGGGCTCATTTAGATGTCAATGTATACGCTTTTACAATAAACTTCCCAGTCATGTGCAAGAATTTAGCCTCAATAAATTTAAATCATTTGTGAAGCAGAAACTTTGCCAGAAAGCTTTTTATTCTGTTAAAGACTATCTTGTGGACAAAAATGCTTGGGATTAAGCTGCTCCAATTACTTACATCTGTTGAAATTATGTTTTTTGTTTAATTTTTCTTATTACTCTTTTACTTATTCTTTTATTTAATTATAATGATTATTTCATATACATTTTGACATGACAATATTATTTACTTTTTCAAGTAATTGAATATATTTTTTATTTTTATACTTTAACATTTTTAATTTCGTTTTGTACACGATGACAATATTATTTTCTTTTCAAGTAATATTTTTGTTGTGTAAAAGTAAAAGCTATGTTGTGAATGTGAGAGCAATGTGGGATAACAACGATTATTATCAATAGATTATGAGCCTGTCTGGCAGTTTGAGTGCTTTATACGGCCGACCCAAATGTCCTTACTTTGGTATTGTTGTCAAATCGTTCCAGCTACTTAAGGTTCTAAGTTGAGCTACGCGATATTTGATAAATGCGTGCACTGTTTGGACGGGCCTGCTCAAATCTGTTTGATTCTGTCCTCTAAAGGGCGCCACAGACATTAACCTACATGGCTCTCATATGATTTGGATCACTACAGATTGTCTGGACTTTAAAAGAGACGTTGACCTCTGAGTTTGTTTCAGTGTTTCTTCTCAGAGTAGTTAGTTAGAAAACACTGGCCTCATCTAGTTTAAATTTACGAAAAAAGACGTGTGAAAGTGTTATTTATAACCTATTTGCAAAATAAACATCATTATTTCATTATTATTTGTTATAATAGTAACAGGAACGTTATAACCTTAAAAGGAACGTTATAACGGTAAAGGTAACGTTATAACTGTAACAGGAACGTTGTACGTATGTTCCACGACCAAGCGCGTATTTTGCGTAAGGAAAGAAACAGGAACGTTATAACCATAAAAGGAAAGTTATAACAGTAAAAGGAACACTTTATCAGTAACCGGAGCGTTATAACAGTAACAGGAAAGTTATAACAGTAACAGGAACGTTATAACAGTAATAAGAACGTTACACTATTAATAGGAACGTTATAATAGTAACAGGAACGTTACACTATTATTTTTTTATTACGGATGAGCCCGCTCTTGAACTCGATCTCACCTGATGGTAAGCGATAGATGAGGTCTACGATGTGACGAGCGAGCCCAGAAGATGCTTATTTACTCTTGCTTTAAAGGCTGAAAGGTCCAACAAACAAATTCCACAACTTGTGCGTGCGCACAATAAATGTGGAGGAGAAACTTGGTACGACAAGACGGATATCAACCAGGTGTGGATGGTACCCAGCCGTGCGTCTGGTAGACCGGTAGTGAAATGGAGATGGAGGAATCAGGTCATGGAGCTCCTGCGCACACTTAACGAAGTACAATCTATAGAAAACCGACAGGCAAGCAACGGTTCGCTGCAGTCTGAGCTCTGGAGTCGATGGTTGAGCCGAAGTTGAGGTCTGATGTCAACTGCATGCCCAAAAGCTCCAGGCGGTCGGTAACTGGCACAAATGTACTTCGAAAAGTAGGGGATAGTTGAAATGGGCTCCTTTTAGCGCTGAAAAGACAAGCCTGTGTTTTCAGAGCGTTGAATTTGACCAGATTGTGATATTACTTTATGTATTTGTATTATAATAGGGTGTATTTTATTAGTATTGGCCAAGTTGCCTGAAATATCTATAATCAATCGAATGCTTGATAGCTATCAGGAAACACAGACTCCGGCAGGGAATTACCTATCCTCGGCTATCACTAAATGTCAAAAAGTTAAATATTAATGTCTTCTCTTATTATTTTCTTTTATTTCTCACAAACGCCTGCCTTCATTTTTCCCTGGCTAACCCAAATAAAACAATGTTAACCAATATCTTTGTTTTTTGTAGTTCTTTATAAAATAATACACAGTGTATTAAATTACTTGCTACAGACAAGGGTCTAATTTAGGGCGTGGGACGTACAAAAAAGAGGCCACAGAATTAACGGAAAGGAAAAGCTTATTGAATTTATTGACATTTTAGCAACGTTTTTGATAATATAGGCTTTTTAGGGTAAACAGGAAAAAAACGGAACCCTTATAGGATCACACTGTTGTCCGTCTGTCTTTCAAGACCCTTAATTTCGGGAACGAGTGTTGATGGTAGATGATTTTAATTTCAACTCGATTTGAAACTTGAAAAGTCAAACTTCTAAATTTACGTAAAAAAAGATACGGCCTTATGCCGCAAAAAAAAAAAACGCATATTTCGTCACTCTTAATGGAACCAAAATCGATAGGGTACTTCCCATTGACCTAGAACTATGAAATTTGGCAAATGACATGGTTTTATAGTAAAAATTCAAGGAAAATCTGAAAACTATACATTTTTTATTAAATCATTTTTAAGTTTCATATTTGTTACGCAAATTAATTATAAATAACACATTTACACGTCACTTTTTTCGTAAATGTAAACTAATAATAATAATATTCCACAGTAAAAATAATAATATAAGAATATTACACTACTTTCACACAACGCCATCTAGTCCCAAACTAAGCAGAGCTTGTGCTATGAATACTAGACAACTGAGAAACATACATACATACATATATATTTTTAAATGCATACATATTATAGATAAACTAGCCACCCACCCCGGCTTCGCACGGGTGCAATGTTTATATTAAATATACTATAGAATGTCTTTATATACAATGTATTTATTTCTCGTAAAAAGTAAAGGATAAAAAATGGTAGTTGTGGGTTATCTATAAGAGATAGACTTGTAGTACCATCCCGAACTTTTTTTGTTTGACCTTTTTAAGGTGTACAATACTGTAGTACATTATTTTGGTCTATCTCGTAGGGTTCAGCCAGCGTTTGCAATGCAAGCGCAAAAAAATGTGTTCATTTGCGACATCATATTAGAAACCTCAAAAATTATCAGTGTTCCTTTACTATATTATGCATGTTATATACTTAAACCCTTCTTATTGAATCACTTTTTCTATTGAAAAAAACTGCATCAAAATCCGTTGCGTAGTTTTAAAGATTTAAGCATACATAGGGACAGACAGGGAAGCGACTTTGCTTACACCCAAGATACACACACACACACGTAAGATTACACCCAGACAAAGAACATAATCGTGCTCATCACAGAAACATTTGTCCTGGGTGGGAACTGACTATCCTGATAAGAAATACCTTTATGATTTAATAACAAATGTATTGTCTTATGGGGAGTCAAATTTTAAAATTGAAGCTGAGGTTTCATATGAATGGGCTTGATATGCATATTCCAACATGTTTTATTATTTTTTTACGACGCATATTCTTATTTATATAAATATAAATATAAAAAACCATACATTCCGGTACGGAACCTTCGGTGGGCGAGTCAGACTCACATTTGTCCGGTTTTTATAACAGATAAGCCCGCCCTTGACCTTGATCACGCCTGATCTTTGAATTTATGAGGTCTACAATTAAACGAGCGAGCTCAGAAGATGCCCGTTCACTGTTGCTTTAAGGCTGGCAAGTCATATTTGGTAGGGAACACAGACGCGGGCAGAGAGTTCACTGTACTCACTATTAATGTGGAGGAGAAACGCTTAGTACGACAATACAGTATATCAACGAAGTGTGGATGGAAGAATCAGGTCGTGGAGCTTACAAACAGTCTCATTTATCCGACGGACCAAATAGAATAGTAAATTTTCGACATAACAAAATACTCTATTGCAGTGCTTAACGCATTTTGTAAAGCTTTTTGTTCGGTCTAAGCAACCGAACACTTGCTAACGCAGCAGTTTGCAACAATTGTTTCTAACTGACAATTGTCGTAAACTACTACAATTCAGTGCCTTACCAGAGACCATACGGACCGGCTGCATTCATAACATTAACATATAACATTTAATTAACGTAACAATTTAACATACCTTACATTTTACTTTAAGACTTTTAACATTAAACTTGTATAACATTTAATAAAGTCAAACACAAAAACCTAACAGTGTTTTGATATTGCTAGTGACCTTGCACCCCGCACACTTACAATGTGGATAAGAAAAACGATATCATCGCTTTAAATTGAGCAAATCATAGTATTGTAGGCGAGATAGCTTATATTCAAGACCGCTGTTCTCAAAGCCTCAAATTACAAAGACTTTCAAATATTTGGTCCCGGATAAAAAAATAAATAAAAGAATTTCCTCCTAGAGATATTTACTTAATTATTATTTTTATAAACATGCGGCTGTGTCCTTGCTCGAGGTCACATGTGGAAGAAACAGGACACGAGGATCTTGTAATAGCTCTGTTTAATAATTGGGCACCTATTCCAAGAGGTGAGTCGCAAATTATTTTCTTCTGCCAGTTCCCTAAGACGGTTGCGTAACTTTCTGCCAACCGCCACTAAAATTTCACTAGTACAGTCTGTTTTACATCATGTCCTAGAATACGCTGATGTCTTGATCTCACAGAGGCACAACTTGATAAACTAGAGCCACTTGAAATTTTTTGGTATAAATCTCTCTATTTAATTTGTTACTTTTTATACGTCTCACTCAATCTTTTTTTGTGTTTATATAAGTATTGAGTATTTAGTTTATTACTTATGTTTTGTATAAAAGTAAGTAGTACACGATGAACTACCCGCGAAAATTTTACTTTCCCCTATTTTTTGTATTTTTTTCCTGGGTGGTAAAATCATCGATTAACTTCTCCCGCTCTGGGTTAAGCGGAACCCAACAAACATTTACGACGTTGAGTAGACGTTTTGGTGGCCACATAATATTATTTAGTATTATCGTATAAATGTCATAAGGACGTTTACTCGACGGCATTAGGGCCCATTTTATTCAACTAAGGGCTCTAAGAGTTTCGTGTAACAGTCATATAAATACCTACTTAGTCGCATAGTAGTCTTAAACACGTCGGCGATTTGACTACGTGTCATGTAATGATAGCTCTCGCGGCGTGTATTCGACTTCGTGTCGAATAATGACACACAATATGACTTTCATATAATGTTATCGTTGTGTTATTGTCATTTAAAGATGATGCTTATATTGAACTAATTGTATTAAAACATATCTGAAAGTCTGACATTAGTAATAATAATAAAAAGACGTTTATTTACACAGATCATTTACAACAATACATTTTAATTCTACCTCTTAACCCATTGAATGCCGACTACGGATATGTACATAGAAGTTCACTACGAGTTTCTATACAACGTGTAATTTAAAGGGTATATACATACCAAGTGCACGGCTTCTTTGGATTATAACAAACGATATGGCCAGGGTTTTCTAATCCTGTCTATATGTGTGGAGCTTATTAGAAATTTCAATACATTGATACCAGAGACCGAATTTTTCAAATTAAGAAGAACGAAGAGAATTATCGTTTTATTGGCAAGTGACGTGGAAAGTGATGACCCTCATAGTGCTGTGACACGTTTGTTATTATTGGTATTCAAGAAACATACGAAACCAATAATTTGGGGTCCATTCTGTGAGCCACTTATTTTGAGCTGAAACTTTGCATAGAGATTCCATACCAGATGTTGTCTTCAGTCCTTTTGGATAGATATGGGGTTTCCGTTACACGTTGTAGAATGTACAGTAACTGACCTCACCAATACAGTATTTTAATATAGGATGGCATCTCAAATAAAACAAGCATCAATAAAAGAGTAACTTTATTGACTTTAAGTAAAAAAAAAGCACTAAAATAAGTAAAATATGTCCGTACATAATCAAATGTATGGTGGCAACCGTTTGACCTTGGGCCGTGTAGTCAATGTCAGCATTCAATGGGTTAAACTAGGAGTTCTCCTGTATCTTAAGAGGTAGTTGCGAATTATATAATACAAAATATACAGCAATAACCTGGCTTAAGTAGACTGTTGCCAAATGTTAACTATTTTACTGATACTGCTGATTAGGGATTTATAAACAAGACAAAGTTGAGGAATAACTTGTATATTCACAAATATAGACAATACAGACAATCTCAATGTTAATAACGCAAAACTAAGCACAACACAACTGTACACGTCGAGAGCTCAACCATCAATATTCTTTGGTCTTATCACTAAAAGCGATCTTTTACAGACAACCTTTGGATGGATTTGACACAGAAGGAGAAAATAAATACGCAGGTAGTCCACGGTGTACAATTTATCTATATAAAATACAAAACAATAAAAATAACGTTCTCAAAACATAAATGTATAAAAAAAGAAACAAAGACACAATAACAACAATTTAAGGAGAGAGATAAAGATCTTTTACTAAGTTTTTGAAAGAAGATAGGGATAGTTTTAGAAAAAGGCTAAGCAGGTGACGAATATAAAAGTACAGCTAGAGAGTGAATTTATTTACTTTTAACTATAACCTAGGGATCTTTAAGTCTTAAGGAAATAGGTTACTTATAGGTAATGGTGCTTCATCTTCGACCGCGTTATCGCTTACCATCAGACGAGATGGTGGTCAAACGCAAGCCTATTCAATACATATAATGAAACAGTAAAATAAGTGTGTCTGTACGTTGGAATATACAAGGTGTAACAGATTAAGCGCAATACCTCAGACACCCCAATTAGAATTTTAAATTATAAGTCGAAAACAACATCCGTAACTAAATAAATTGAAACAAAACCTAGACACTTTTTATAAAATAGTTATCCTTACTAAACGTAAAACGTATGTGCGTCATACAATATCCTTGCACTCACGCAATATTAGCGGCTGACACGCACACGTGCGCATTTCTTCTATTAGGAACTATTTCCTTTCTAACCTCTTTTATCTGTTCTGTGGGCAGAAGCAAATAATTTGCAACTCACCTCTTGGAATAGGTGCCCAATTATTAAACAGAGCTACTTCAAGATCCACATGTCCTGTTTCTTCCACATGTGACCTCGAGCAAGGACATTTATAAAAATGATAATTAAGTAAATATCTCTAGGGGGAAATTCTTTTATTTATTTTTTATCCGGGACCAAATATTTGAAAGTCTTTGTAATTTGAGGCTCTGAGAACAGCGGTCTTGAATATATCAGCTGCTTAGCCTTTTACTAACTATGTTAGCATTCGGTTAGACTGAAGGCTTCCAGTCGAATGCAGCTGAGTATTCGTTTTTTACATGAAGTGACTGCTTATCTGGGTTTCTGACTATATAAGGTGTAACAGATTAAGCGAAATATCTCAGAAACCCCAACCTGCAGTTGTACTGGTGACGTCACTACTTTCTTAACGTGAAACAACTAGAATATTATATTACTAGCGACCCGCCGCGGCTTCGCACGGGTGCAATGTTTATATTAAATATACTATAGAATGTCTTTATATACATCGTTGACAGCCTTTTTGTCATTCGACATACATGTTCTCTTTAGTAATTACTCTTGAAAGTGCGACACATAATTTACCATGGGAAAAACATTTAACGCTCAAATCTAAGCAACATAGGCACGCGCGCCGTGCCTCCGCCGGCACCGCGCGGCAACCGCTATGTCCTTGCATTTTAAATCTGTAATATCTTCGAAACTATTTATTTAAATTATATTTTGTGAAGGGAACTATTGATTTATATTAAATGCACAATGTATTTATGGTACTTAATTGGATAAAGATTAATGCTGTATTGCTTAAAATCGCTTCGTAAAATATGCTCGTATTTCTCGTAAAAAGTAAAGGATAAAAAATGGTTGTTGTGGGTTATCTATAAGAGATATAAAGATGCCATTGAGGACATTTTTGTTGACCTTTTTAAAGTGTACAATACTGTAGTACATTATTTTGATCTATCTCGTAGGGTTCAGCCAGCGTTTGCAAATCAAGCGCAAAAAAATGTGTTTATTTACATCACATTAGAAACCTCAAAAATTATCAGTGTTTGTCTACTATATTATGCATGTTATATACTTAAAAACCTTCCTACACACTCCCACCCTTCCTTCCTTCACTCTTTTTATTGAAATCCGTTGCGTAGTTTTAAAGATTTAAGCATACATAGGGACAGGCACAGGGAAGCGACTTTGCTTTATACTTATTAAGATAAGTCTAAAACAACATCCGTAACTAAATAAATTGAAACCAAACCTAGACACTTTTTATAAAATAGTATCCTTACTAAACGTAAAACGTTTGTGCTTCATACTCATACAATATCCTTACACTCATGCAATATTAGCGGCTGACACGCACACGAGCGCATTTCCTTGAATTAAGGATTGTATTAATTTGTCATGATACTGTTTCCATTTTAAGTTAAATGAAGGATTTTTCCGTAAAAAGACCAAGCGCTTCTCCTTCATATTTATTGTGCGCACAGCCCAAGTGTAGAACTCTCTGCCGGCTTCTGTGTTTCCTGCTACTTATGACTTTTCAGCCTTTAAAGCAAGAGTAAATAGGCATATTCTGCGTCCACTCGTTCCATCGTAGACCTCATCTATCACTTACCATCAGGCGCGATCAAAGTCAAGAATTGACTCATCCGTAATAAAAAAAAAGAATATAGTCTTCGATAGAAAAAGGTTTTTTTTTTTTCTTTCTGTGTTTCAGCTAATAAATCTTCACATACGAACTGACTAGTTTCGCTTGGTTCCGTACAAACATTTTTAACGAGATCTTAGCAGCTTGCTGTTGACCCAAAAACTTCGAAGTGGTGGCGCGTTTAAACCGTACAGTGGGTTTAGTAACTTGAGTCGAACTGCTAAGGGTGAGGCGTGATATTTGCTTTTTAGATTAGGACAGTATTTTCTGTTCTGGCTCGGTGCTGTGTTTTGACGGCATTATTAGAGGTAAGGAAAGCTACAGTAAGCCCGTCCAAAAGAATAAAATAAAAAATCATAACTTAATATGCCTAAAGACTAGACGACTGTATATTGAAATTATGTTTCTTTTTTAGGGTTCCGTAGTCAACAAGGAACCCTTATAGTTTCGCCATGTCCGTCTGTCTGTCCGTCTGTCCGCGGTTTAGCTCAAAAACTATTGGTACTAGAAATTTGTAATTTGGCATGAGTATACACGTTAATGACGCCGAAAAAGTGGTGAAAAAATTTTTTGAAAAAAAAAACAATTTTTTAGGGTACCTCCCCTACATGTAAAGTGAGATGATAATTTTTTTTTTCGTCCTTCCCATAGTGTGGGATATTGTTGGATAGGTCTTTCAAAAATATTAGGGGTTTAGGAAGACCGTTTTCTGATTAAGTAAACCGCGCGTGACTTATCAAGCTTTAAAGTACCAATTATCGTTAGAGTCAAGTGTCCTCCCCCTCTATCAACTAAACGGTTGTAGTTAGAAATTCAAATGTCATGGCAGTAGTACCTATATATAACTAAGTTTAAAGGAAAACTATCACACATGAGTGGGCTTTACAAGTTTACGAGTAATAGTCGACCAATTGTATTTGACTCGAAAATTTCGAACAACTCCATAGAAATGTCGATAGATGGTGCTAAGCGTCAGTTGTATCGCGCTAGTTTCATATTTAAATAAGTTTTATAAAAAATAAACTTTTTAACAAAAAAATACCGACTTCCAAAAAAACACTAAATTCAGACAATTTCAGAAGATGGTGTCTTTGGATCTGTATTTTAGTTTTTTGCCACCGACTTCCAAAATTAAAGTTATTTTTCACATTGTAGTGTTTTTTTGGAAGTCGGTTTTTTCTTGTTAAAAAGTTTTTATTTCTCGCTTTTTAGTGGGTCAGTTTATAATTTATCTAAGTTACAATAGTCTAATGTCAACTTGCTCATCACCTTTTACAAAATATTGCTTTTCCCGATGCAGGGGCGTTAATTGTTGAGGAGTTCTCCTGGTATTTCACCATCAGCTCCATTTCACCATTCACATTGTGACGACCATAAATTGCTTAGCAACCATTTTAAGGTAATCGAACCGCAACTCGTGAAATACTTCTTATTGAGTAGTTCCGGTGTACATCTGTGATCTTCTTCATCAGTTCCGCTTCACCAAATGGTGCTTTCTGCGAGAAAATGCACAAGGTAATATAAAAAATACCAAAATCGTAAAGTAGTGCAGAGTACTGCCAAAACTATAAGTAGGTAGTTATGAAAATTATTGAGTTTCTGCCCCGACCATAAAGCAAGTGCTGAAACGCCATTCAGTGCGTTACTTCACCTCTGCTGAAAACCACACAAACCCCCTGATCGTATCGGCCGCCCGATACAGACCCTCCAATATTACTCGGGTTCATCGCCCGCGTAACGTCGTAGACGAGCCCGACGAGCCCACCACTATCCAACAAGAGAGCAGTAGGGAAACTAGCACTGTTAGAAAATACAGAAATAAAACGCGTTCCGTATTCCGGCCTCGCCGACGAGGCCCATCGCGACGTCCGCGTACTTGTAACGGAAACTCTCCCCGACCTTTGCCAAACAAGCCAGCCCGCGATGCTGAGCCAGTAGCGATGAATAACCCCTTAAATAATATGGACCCAGCCTGTCCCTTTGCTGCCCTTCACCAACGACCCCGCTATGCCGAGGCCCGTACATCACAGGGAGTGCCCTTAGCGTACGGTTGTTTAAAATGTAATTCTAGTTTGTAAGCCCTGGCTGGGGGCCTTTAATTTTAGAGGTCACCACAGGATCGCCCGGTTGAGTAGTGACCAGCCTTAGTGTGCGGAAATACGAGTGGCCCTATCAAAAAAAAAAAATTGAGTTTTTGTTGATTGCCCGGTTAAGTAGTGACCAGCCTTAGTGTGCTGAACTACGAGTGGCCCTACCTAAAAAAAATTAAGTTCTTGAGATTGTGTGTAGAGGCTAGAGATAAAATTGAAATAGTTGAATTGTGAAATTCATAATCAAGTCTCGTTGAGTGTAGGAATTTGGAGATTGAAATAGTGATATTAGAATATATTTAAATTGAAAACACCGGCTATGACAAGTTTTATTTATACAAAACTCTAAAAAAAAAAAACTTTCCGTGCAAAATTGTCGGATCAGGTGAGGATTTATATAGGAAATCAAATTAGTTAGGTAGTCATGTTTGGCTTTTAGCTAGAGCATGGTACGAAAAGATCAGTCAGCGAATACGACACGCACTTGGCTGTTATAAAAACTACGGAACCCTTCACTGCGCGTGGCCCGACACGCACTTGACCGGTTTTATGTGTGTAACAACAGGTATTGCTGCAACGAATTAACTAATAAAATATGACCAAGGCGGTGGTCATTTTGAAACTTTGTTGAAACTGGATCGCAGAAATAGTGTAAACTAATAACCTAATTGTAAAGTGTAAATAGTTCAGTTCTGTAAATAGTTCAGTTCTATAAGTATTTCTTCCTATTAATATGATTGTAGTCTAATTACTGTAAATATTATGATTCAAATCTTTTAAACACGCCGTCTTTGAACATTTTTGTAGTACGGGTAGCGGGGGTGAAATAGCGAAAAATAGGTACTTGGGTAGCGAAAACAGCGGCCAACTAAATTCAAAGCCGGTCCTAACCCTGTGAAAGTGTGATAGAAAGATTGAATTTTACACAGTGATATCGCTTATTAATATCATATCAAGCTAAAGTAATGTCCGGTCATTGAATTATCGTTCGCACGGTCATAGGTACAATACCTTTTATTCTGGGTTGGAAAATCATCGAATGACTTCTGAGTTAAGCGGAAGGCTGTGTCAGACTTCTACTGACAGAAACCTCCCATAGGTATAATACCTAATGCAGTTATGCCTACAGGTAGATAGATAGACCTGGCAAATCATAATTTTACTTTCTAGAAAACTATCAATAATTCCACGATAAACTCAATTATCATAAGTTATTTATATCAATTAGTCTTTGATATTTTAGGTACCTAGGTTAAATGCCTTTGGGCACGCCGCAATCGCGGCGATAAGTCCCCTCTTTGAGGAGTGGCTGGAGAGAGGCCACGGCGTCCTCACCTTCCGCCTGACGCAGGTGCTGACCGGACATGGCTGTTTCGGGAGGTACCTGTTTCGGATTCAGCGGGAGGACACGCCCGGGTGTCGTCATTGTGAGGACCACCTGGAGGACACGGTGGAGCATACGGTGGAGGTGTGCCCTGCTTGGACGGAGCGACGTCGTGTCCTCGCAGAGGCGGTCGGCGGCGGCGGCCTCTCGCGCCCTGCTCTGGTTCAGACTATGGTGCGGAGCGAGAGGGAATGGGATGCGGTCGCCTCATTCTGCGAAGCAGTCATGCTAGCGAAGGAGGAGGCCGAACGCGCGAGGGAGAGGCAACTCTCTTTCTCGCGCCCCAGCCGCCGTGGGAGACGCCCCGGGCGTCGGGGATCGCGAGCCGATTTCCGGCCACCGTAGGCGCGGGCCTGCGGACGGCGAGCAGGGGTCGCTCACCGTCCGGTAAGGACCAGGCCCGTGTCGGCGGCGCGTCGTGTTCCACGCGCGCCTCAAAGAGCTGTCAACACCAGCGACGGGGCCTCATAGGGCCATTGCCTGCCGGGGTTTTGCGGGAAAGTTCTGCCGAGTTACCGCGGCCCCGGAAATTTAGGGCAGCCGAAGGAACAGGGTGGGTTTTTAGTCAGTAGAAATCTGACACACCCTTCCGCTTGACCCAGAGCGGAAGAAGTCATTCGATGATTTTCCCACCCCAAAAAAAAAAAAAAAAAGGTTAAATGCCTTCATTGAACCAACGCACAGCTATTTTGTAAAAAATATCTAGGTTTGGTTTCAATTTATTTAGTTACGGATGTTGTTTTAGGCTTATAATTTAATATTCTAATTGGGCTGTCTGAGGTGTTGCGCTAATCTGTTACACATTGTATACGATTGAATTACGAACTATTTTAAAGAATCACAAAATAACGATCTTAATATTTTTACCATACATTTTCACAGTCAAGTAGTTTTAGGAAAGCTGACTCTCCCATTCAAACACTCCTTTCCACTGGCTTGCTGTTGTTGTTACTTGGTATTTTAAGGGTAATTTTCACACACATTCTAATGCACCTGCTTACTTTTAAAGGCAAGTTCACTTGCCTATGTAAACACATGGCTCTAGTGATTTGATGTTATGAACAAGTTTGAAGGATTTTGAACTGCTGCAGAAAGTATCTATGTAACAAGATTTGATGCAATTTATTAAAACTTTTTGATAAGAAGGGACATACATATAATATTACAAGCGATTGCCTGCGTCTTCGTCCGCATTGAAGTTTTGATAAATCTATCTTAAAGATCGCTTGTCCACAGTATGCCGACGCAGAATCCTCAGTTATTTTGTTCATATTATACGCTGCCATAGATGAAAAGTTAGAAAAGCACTAAAAATTGAAAAATAACAATATTGCTAAATCTTTGGTTACAATGGCGGTCTTATCGCATAGACCGATATCTTCCAGGCAACCTTTGGAAGGATTTTACGAGCTTTAATTGAAATGGGGAGGACTAAATTTGTGTACTGCAAATACTCATCACACAACATATAAGAAAACAATGCATAAAATAAATAGAATACATAAAATAAATAAATACAAAAAATATATAGATATAATGTGTTCTTTATCATCGTGTGGAGAAAAACAAAGGAATAATCATAAGTTTCAATGAAAATGATTGGCAACTGAGCTTTTAAAAGTAGTGATTGACTGAGCTTGTCTTACTGATACTGACAATGCATTCTACAACCGAATAACCAGCATCGTAAATGAATAATCGTAAAAAAAATTAGGAATGTGTAGTGTAGGCATCAAGTCTCAAATTCTCCGATGATCACAAATCTCTAACATGCGTGTCATGAAGGAACTTAAAACGTTCTTTGAGATAAAATGGAGTTGTTGGATTAAAAAGAATACTGTAGAGTAGTGATAAAATATGCGCATTCCGACGAAGGCAGCCACTTGATTTTAATGCGAAACTAATAAAACACAACTAATAGAAACATGATCATTGAGCAAACCCAATATGAATCTGAAACTTTACATGGTGCTTTTATTGACTCACAAAAATATTGTCAGAAAAGTCTACTCGCTCATGTGAAGGCGCCACGTCTCCAGCTCGCGGTAGCAACGGTATTTTATAGGTAATTTTCACCGATACCCACTACCGGGGCGATGCGGTATATCTCACGATTATTAGATTCCAATCCCATCCTGTTAAGAAAATTTCAACCTTTTTTGTGATTGAGATCTTGAGCACATGGATTTAAAATCGATATTTCTTTGCGATACCGTAGGGCTTGTAGCTTAGTAACAAATCTAAATTAATATTATTTGTTTGTTTTTGTTAGCCTATGTTGTCCCACTGCTGGGCAAAGGCCCCCCTCCCCAAATTTTTCCAGACAACTTTCTCTGCAGTCTTCTCCGGCCAATCTATAAGGAATGAGTCCAGATCGTCTCGCCATCGCTTTTTAGGCAACAGGCATCTTCTGGGTTCGCTCAAAGACTGGGCTCATCCAGAAAAAAAAAAACAATGTTCAAAAAAATCTATAGGTAAATATATTATAAATGCGGAAGTTTGGGATAGATGGATGAATGGATGCACATTTGTTACTCAATCATGTCAAAAGTTCTTAACGGATTTGAATAAAATTTGGTAAGTAGTTAGTTGTCATCCTGAAATACACTTAAGGTACTTTTTAGTCCCTGAATTCCCACGGGATTGAGGCAGAAGTTAGTGTATAATGATATATAATTAATCATCAACAACACGGTCTGTTATCTTCAATATTACGTAAAAAAGTTTGAAAATCCCGTCTTAATATATACGTCCAATAATTATCATGCAATATTCGTCCCGACCATAGAGTATAGAGATACCGAAGTGGGCATTGTTTCGAGAGGGTGTTTTTAAAACTTAGGTTTAAACAAGGAATAAATAGTAAAAACGTATCCGTATCTAAGTACGGAACCCTAAAAACATGCGTTTTTCCTTTTTAGAAACGAAAAATCTTAATCTTTATAGGTCTTTTGTCTGTACCTGTCAAGACCCTTTATTTCAAGAACGCGTGGAGATAGAGTAGAAATTAAAACCACATACTCAGGTCTGCAGTCCCTTGTAGGTCCCTTCGTCGTCTTCTAGTGATGCAGCATGGAGTAAGAACATAAATTAAGTACATCCAAATATTAGATGAGGGGAGGAGCTGGCTACATAATGACAGCTGCACGGATCATAATGACAGCTGCACGGATCATAATGACAGCTGCACGGATCATAATGTCAGCTGCACGGATCATAATGACAGCTGCACGAGTCAGTCTTCCAGGTACGGCAACGCTTTTTGAGGTCAGTTTGTGGATGGGTAATAATCGTAACATATCGAGATTCCTACGCGCTTCGCAAAGCACGTTAAACAGTTAGTCCTGCGGCTGTCATATGAATATTTTTGACAATTATGGCCAGAAAGTACATCCCTTCCAAGCCCATTTGTCCCACCAGCTGAACATCTACCACTTGGACACGAACCAACGACGAGTCCCAACCTAAGCAGAGCTTGTGCTATGAGTACAAGACAATACATGCATATATATTTCTAAATACATACATATTATAGATAAATTACACCCAGACAAAGAACAAATGATCGTGCTCATCACACAAACATTGGTCCTGGGTGGGAATCGAACCCACGACCTTGCACATAGCAGTCAGGGCCACTGACCACTAGACCAACAGGCCAGCCATGGCTGACCTGAAATCTTTAAATAGAATTCGTACCCAGGTTGGTCGCAACAAATAAAATCTGTTGAGGTGGAGATTTATCGATGACTCTGCCTTGGAGTGTATATTATTATGTGGTTCTGCTCCACAAACCATGGTACACTTAATTTCCTGTCCTGCATGCCCTCTCAACTGCTCACTGCAGGACTTGATGGAAGCTACCGACGGTGCCAAACCTGTTGCCCAGTTCTGGGCAGACTCCATATAACTATTGTTACGAGCTGGGGTTCTGTTTCTCTGCGTTCCTCTGCGATCTATTTATACCCCGGTCTATGAGTTCTAGAACATTCTTGTAAAATTGACTCACTGCCTATATTACCAAGAATGTTCCAGAAGCTACTTGAGATACTCAGTACTGCTACTCACCGACAGATGGCGTTAGTGTCTCGAACGTATTAGAAGTCGGTCGAAGTTTCTCGTTATACTCAGTACTGCTACTCGCCGCCAGGTGGCGTTAGTGTCTCAAACATTCTAGATGTTGGTTGAAGTTTCTCGACGTACTTAGCTAAGCGACTGGCGTAACACTATTTACCATCGATACGCTAGAATATTTGACACTATTCTTACCAAAGGGTATCGTATTATCCAGCTACTTGTTGTAGGTTCTAGAAATCACTCATCATAACTGGGAAGAAGGTTAAGTAGATGATGAAATATTTTTGTAAATTGGTTATAAATAACACTTTTACACGTCATGTTTTTTTGCGTGTTAAGTTTAGTTTAGCTAGATGAGGCCGGTATTTCCTAACTGACTACTCTGAGAAGAAGCGAAGCAAACTCAGAGGTCATAGTCTCTTTTAAATTTGTATTTGTATATAAGAAGCATGTAGGTTCATGTCTGTGGTGTTCTTTTTAAGAAATAACCACGCAAATTTGAGCGGACCTGTCCAACAATTTGACGAACAATACCAAAGTAAGGACATTTGGGTAGGCCCCACTAGTACTCATGTTGTGAAATATTAATTGTAACGTTGGCATTTCTATCGATTCCGTGCTCTTTGATACTGACATAAAGTATTAACATAATCCAGTTTGGTACGTTTAAGCTTTGTTTTTCAGTAAAGGCTTAAGTTTTTAGTCGACAAGCGATTGTTTCGTTTCGCAATTAAGATGGCGACTGGCGAGTGGTTTTTCATACAACATGTTAGGACCAACTGTTTCTCGTGGCTGCTCTTGAGTTATACAAGTAGTTTTAGTATACCAGGACTTTTAATTCGATGTAGTAGACTGACAGTTTCTGAGTTGTCAGTTAATGACGACTATGAAATTGTGATGTAACTAAATTACTCGATTCAGGAATAAAATCGAATAACGGTGTAATTTTTTTTAAAAATAGTATTGTGTGAAAATAACAAAAAGTAAAATGTGATTATAAAGGGACGTGAAAAATAAAACGAATAAATCATGATATTATTTTTTATTTTTTGCTATAGGCCCTTGTACCCATTCCAACGGGGTTTAGGTCGCAGTGGTGTTTAAGTGGTGTTTGTTGGGTTTAGGTGGCAGTCTGTTTAATATCGCGAAATTTATTAAAATATTCATCACATGAAACAATTTCCAAAAGAGTGGCTTTTGTCATGTTTGGTTAGATATTAATATTTTTAATAGAAATAGATTTATTTATTATAAAATCTAGTTACTACTTCAAAATAATAGATAATAATACTAATTTTATTATTTATTTATAATTTTCACGATTAAAAATCGCTCATTTCTTATTCGAATGATTGAATCCGTCACTATTAGGTTAAATAGGGTATCGTTACTTTAGTAAGTGACACTAGCTTATGTGAGCTTACTGCATCGAATTAAGTCTGGGTATAGTAACTAGTACTTACGTTGAGCCAGGAGCTCAAGCAAATACTGAATACTGCAGTACTTTGGCCATATAGCAAGCCAATCTCCAGGCACCGTAGACGCGAGCCTACGGACGATGAGCAGAGATCACCGTCCAGTAAGGACCAGGCCCGAGTCGGCGACACGCCGTGTTCCAGTTCAGTTCAGTGCAAGAGCAGTCAGCAGCATTGACGGGGTCCGATAGGGCTACTGCCTTACGGAGTTGCGGGAATGTTCTAACGAGATACCGCGGCCGCGGAACGCAGAGCAACTGAAGGAACAGGGTGTATTTTAGTCAGTAGAAGTCTGACACTTCCTTCCACTCCACCCAGAACGGCAGAAGCCATTCGATGATTTTCCCACCCAGAAAAAACGTTACCATCATAGTCACGATCTTTGCACTGAGGAACCGGCTTGAAGAGGAGGATTGTAGTAAAGCTATTATTTCATACATAACTTACATAGGTTTCAGAAAAAAATAACTTTTATACAACGTGTAATTTAAAGGGTATATATACATACCAAGTGCATGGCTTCCTTGGATGATAATGCTTTGTAATCCTAAGTCTACGTATGTAGAACTTATTACAAATACCAATACACTGATACCAGAGACCGAATTTTTCAAATTAAGAAGAACGAAAAGAATTATCGTTTTATTGGCAAGTGGAAAGTTATTGACCCTCGTAGTGCTGTGACACGTTTGTTATGATTATACAAGAAATATATGAAACCGATAATTTGGTATCAATTCTTTGAGTCAGTTATTTTGAGCTGAAACTGTGCATAGAGACTCCATACCAGATGTTGTCTTCAGCCCTTTTAGATAGATATGGGGTTTCCGTTTCACATTGTATAGTTACTTTCCTTATACTAATTCGGGATCGGCTTCTAGTCTAATCATAACAGCTGAGTATTAGTATACGGAGCAATTGCCTGTCTGACCTCCACAACCTTTTTTTTTCTGTGTGGGAAAATCATAAAATCATCCAATGACTACAAACGCTGTGGGTAGAGCGGAAGGGAGTATCAGACTTCTACTGACTAAAAACTCATCCTGTTTCTTCTGTTGACCTTGCATTGGGGGGTCGCAGTGTCTCGTAAGAACAATTCCCGCAACCCTGTAAGTTTCGGCTGACGATCTCCGGCCACCGTAGGCGGCGGCATGCGGACAGCGTGTAAAGGGCAACTCGCTGTCCGACCATGGACCATGCCCGGGTCGACAGCGTGTTGTGTTCCACGCGCGCCTCAAAGAGCGTCAGCAACATGACGAGGCCCCCCCCTGTAGAGGGCCGAAGCCTGCCGGGGTCGTGAGACTTATCCCATTACCGTGACCCCGGAACGTAAAGGGCTATTGAAGGAACACAATGGAGTTTAGTCAGTACAAGTCTGACAGTCCCTCCGGCCCTGCCCGGGGTGGGAGGACTTATTTGATAATTTTACCACGTTAAAAAAAAACCCCGTAAGTTGAGCTCAACAACCTAGTCGCAGGGTAAATCGATACCACTTGGGAAGATTGTTGTCAGATTTTCTTGCTTCTGACTGCCAACGATGTTCAAATATCAGCCGGGATGGCGTGTTTTCTGAGGCACGGAGGAATCTCTATATGTTAAGGTGGTAATCATACACAGAATGACCTCAGAAAGCAATGCTCAACCCTTAAGGATGACCCCTGTGGCTGTTATTAATTAGCCTCTTGCTGCAATCTGGAGCATGCAACTTAGTAAACAATTGCTACGGCGTAGCGCTACGCCGTAGTCATGCTACGGAGACCGCTACATCTTTACAGTATAGTATAATTATATACAAAGACTTGCACATACAATGTTAATCATGTAGGTATTCTATAAATCTTCTTAATAATCTGTTAAGAATACTATATATAATAAAAGCATGTTTAAATGTGTATAGAGGCGTATTATAGCCTATTCAACATTGTGAATCAGGACTCATATACAATTAGAATAAGTTCAATTGTAAACTATCTTGTAAAACTTATTTTTAAATAAAGATTTTGAACAATCAATCATCAATCAGTATAGTATAGCCTGTCGCTAGCCGCCCTCCCCCAGCGACGCCCTACGGTCCGTACCCCACGGGGCCCTTAGTGTGCAGTCACCTAGTTTTTTTTAGTTTCACTGTTAGATGTACCGATGACTATTTAGCGCAGGCAGACGTGGCCCAGACACAAAGACAAGCTCTGTCTTACCGTGGGCGCTGATTCCTCCCCAAACCGTCCACAAACCGCCACCATACCTAACCTTTTTTTCAATGCAGTATTGTGCAAAGCGTTCTCCATCTCTTCTATAGACCTTGTTCCTTCCGTCTTTACCATACAGCATAATTTTACACTCATCAGAAAAGAGGACTTTGTTCCACTGGAGGTATGACCAATTTAGGTGCTCACGTGCAATGTTAAGGCGCGCTCTTCGATGGTCTGCAGTTAATTTCGGCCCATTTGCTGGCTTGTGCGATACCAGTCCATGTTCCTTCAACCTTCTTCTAATTGTAGAGTCACTTACAGCCACCCTACGTACAACATAAAGCTGCTGATGCAGTTGAAAAGGATTAAGGCGTCGATTTCGTGAAGAAGTTGTTACAATAAATCGATCATCGTGCTCAGAAGTGACCTGATTCCTTCCAGATCCTGAACGGCGCGTGAACAAACCAGTGTCTCGATAGCGTTTGTAGACTCTACGAACAGACGACGGGCTTAGATGCAATCTTTCAGCCACAACACGCTGACTTAGTCCAGAATCAAGCAATGCCAACACTTGGGCGGCTTCTGCGGGCGAAGTATCCATATATTTTAGAAAAAAAGAACTTTTTTTAGACGTTCTAAAGTAAACAAATCAAGAATAAAAAGTTTTAAGAAAAGCGCAAATTTTTAGTTTTCAAGGGTGAAATCTACTCCAACTCTAAACACACATTTGTCTCAAAACAGTGAATCATTTCATTTATAGGATTAACAAATAAAATTCTAATTTTGAATTATCGCTTATCACTGTAATGGCCAAACTGCCACCTATACAATCATGTGAAGTTTTTCATGGAATGAAAATTCTTTTGTATTAAATTAGGACAGAAACCATAAAAACGGAAGTGTTTCGATTTTTCTGATGAGAAGTGTATGTATAAATATATATTTATAATATAATAATGTATAAATAATAATAATAATAAAATACATGTATATTTTTTAAATATTATTTTAGAATAAACTAATAAATACGGTGCTTTATAATAATCTTTCTGACTAAGAGAACTCACAATAATTATATATTTTTTAGTTTTTTGTCTAAATAATAATATCGGTCTACCTTCAAGGTTAAAGGCTGCTGCTTTAAAAAAATTGGTTTATTCTCACTGGCCGGTCACAAAGTAAAACAAATAGTTTTATAATAAATGGCTAATCATATAGATCATCTGGTAACAGAGTTAAATGCTTATCAGGTATGTAAGTCATATAAAACATCGATAGACGACTGCCAAAGAATAATGAATATCACAAATAGTTAAATAACGGTACTAAACCTCAATATCCGTAGCATTAATAAAATTTCGGCTCATTTGAGGTATTTTTGCATCAATTAAAAACTGAGATTGATATCCTTGTTCTGACTGAGTGTTGGTTAAGGAAAACTACTATAATACCCACCCTAACTGATTATAACGCTCACTATACAAGAAACAGAAAAAAACAAAATGACGGTGTTGTCATGTGTACAAGAATTTCACTTCAATGCTCAGTTTCAGAACCTAAAGTTATTGATGCAAATTGCCTGCTATGCAAAGTTGAGAACACTACTGCTATCTTAGCCTTATATAGATCCCCCTCATACACTCATATTGATAACTTTATTAACAGCCTAGATACTACTTTGAAGCCTCTTTCTAATTTTCATAATATTGCTCTAGTAGGAGACATCAATATCGACATAAAACTTGACAACAAGGATAGTTATTCAAACACATACCTCACTTTTACTGCCTCTTATAATCTATTACGTGCTCTGTACCCTACAAGACTGTCTCAATTAGTGATGAGTCGTATTCACTAGAACAAATCCGATATTCGATACTAGGTGGCACCTATTCTCACTTTGACAATACCTAGTATCATGAAGTATTGCGAAATCCAACTGCTCTTAGGCTTCACAGCACTAACGCGTAATTGCATTCCATTCACTCAACACGTGTCACTCCACAATCGTGCACATGTACCGCTCTGGCAATGACAGCAAATATAAAATATATGGGCGTGCTGATAGACAGACATCTGAACAGGTATGCTCACATAGACAACTTAGTAGCAAAAACACGGAAGTTTATCTACATTTTTTAAAAATTACGCACCTCATCTGACAAAAGTACCTTCAGGCTTGTCTACTTGTCGCTCTGTCAGTAAATTCTTGCTTACTGTCTGCCAGCATGGAGTGGAGCCTGTAAGACCTATTTCCTTAAACTTGAAAGAGCACAAAGGGCAGTCCTCAAAGTCATGTATCGCAGGCCCTACAGACACCCAACAGAGGAGCTTTACAAGTACTGCGAAGTGTTTCCAATAAGGAAACCATTTGTGTTTCAGTGTATACTAAAAAAACATCGTGTACCAATTAAAACACCAAACACAAACAAACGCCGAGCTGATATAGTTTTTCCACCTGTGAGGCACAAAACAACCTTTGCTAAACACCGGTATCCCTATCTCAGTCATAAACTCTACAACAGCGTCAACAAATTGCTCGCGATACACAAACTAAACTTCTACCATTGTAAGGTCGTGGTAAAAACATGGTTAACGACAAAACTTATGACGACATAGAAAAACTACTATTCTCTACTAATCAGTAAATAACCTAACACATACATTCACGTACACTTCATTTACATTCATCTTTCACACTTTTTTCTCACAACACACCATCAACAACTATCACACACTTTTCACACATCTCTGACATAATTTACACACGTTTCTGATGTTAGTTTAGTAATTAAGTTTTTTTTTTATTTTTTGCCGTATTTTTTTTCGACTGTCCGCGTTCCTCTGCGACCTATTTATACCCCGGTCTATGAGTTCTAGAACATTCTTATAAAATCGACTCACTGCCTATACTGCCAAGAATATTCCAGAAGCTACTCGAGATACTCAGTACTGCTACTCGCCGCTAGATGACGTTAGTGTCTCGAACGTATTAGAAATCAGTCGAACTTTCTCGATATACTCAGTACTGCTACTTGCCGCCAGGTGGCGTTAGTGTCTCGAACATTCTAGATTTCTGTCGAAGTTTCTCGACGTACTTCGCTAAGCGACTGGCGTAACAATATCGTGCCTCGAAAAACACATTTTAATAGTCTTTATTATCCAAAAAATGTATCATGTTACCCACCTACTGGATTGGAGGTCACATACACAATTGCTCTACGTTTAATAATAGTACTCATTGGTATCTGGTCACACTGGAAACCAATCCCGATGTAGTTGGAAAAAGGCTATAAGATAATTATAATTTCTTTAAGATACCATAAGATAAAGATTTTATTTGTTAAAACATGGTGTACATGATACATTGCATGTCAAGTAATAATGAGATACAGAAAAGTTCTGACATTTTCAGCCGCTTTTATCGATCATCGCCCATAACGTTTAAGCGTCAACAGCCTAATGGGTAAGATGTCGGACTTGTGATCATAGGTCGCAGGTTCGAACCCCACTTATTACGCTATTGCCGTGAACCCACTCTAGACATAAGTATATTTAGCATATTTGGAAGGGTTAACAAGATTGATAGTGTTACGCCAGTCGCTTAGTGAAGTACGTCGAGAAACTTCGACATAAATCTAGAATGTTCGAGACCCTCAAACGCTAGCGGCGAATAGCGGTACTGTGTATCTCGAGTAGCTTCCTGGAATATTCTGGGCAGTATAAACAGTGAGACGATTTTATAAGAACGTTCTAGAATTCATAGACCGGGGTATAAATAGATCGCAAAGGAACGCGGACAGTCAGTCTTATTACGAGGCGAAAACGCAATGCAATCGAAGCTTTACTAGTGAATTTCAGTGCGATTTAAGTGTTAAGTGACAAGTATTGTGGTGCGAATAATTGTGTTAAATTTTTATTTTGTGTTTAATTAATTAAAGTGTTAATTTTGGTTTAATTGGCGTTAATTATTTCTATCCCGAACCCCAGCTCGTAACAATAGTAATGTGAATTCTACCCACATTCTTTAAAAAGAAGCAATAAATTATTGATTTTAAGGGGTATAGAAATACAGTTTTCTTTTAAGGGCTAACTATTACAGCGCTTTGGCTGACTTTTAAATTGCTGGTGTATAAAATATTACATAAAATGTTCATGATTGTACGATATCGTATAATGGTGATAAACTTCTCGCTAGTCTAGTGTGATTTTTGAGTTGTGTTCTAGTTTTGATACCTTTTTTATCACGCTGACTTCCGAAAGCCTTTAGAGGACCTTTAAAGGACTTTAGACTTGGTTAGCTAACAGTCTTTTCCTGATTTCGTTTTACCTGCAAAGGAAGGGTTATATACTTTGATATTGAAGTACAAAATGTGTAAAACTGTTGTGCTGAGAAAATAAACTATTCACTTACTCACTTATTTATTTATTTAAAACTAGCTGTTGCCCACGACTTCGCTTGAGTTGATTTTTCCGCTAAAATGCTGATCCCTGGATGCATGCTAAGATTTGAGCTATCTACATACCATATTTCATTCAGATCCGATCGTTTTTGTGTGAAAGGGTTAAGTAGTTTAGGCGTAAAAGCGTAGTAGACAGACATATAGACAGGCAAAGTTACTTTCGCATTTAAAATATTAGTAGAAATTTATGAAAGACAAACCTACACAAGCGAAATTAATGCCTTAAACATTTTCAATTCTGATTCCCTTGAGTGTGTCGAAGTATTCGTTTTTTGCGGCATAAACGGCCGTATCTGTTTTTACGTTAAATTAGTAGTTTGATTTTTTTTTCAGAACTTCAAGGGACTGTACACCTGAGTATGTGGTTTTGATTTATACTCGATAGAAAGTACCTTAAGAATAAAATAGAATAAAATAGGATTTTATATATGTCAGGCAACTTGGCCCATACAAATAAAACAATCTATTACAATAAACATGAATAAACTAATATAAGGGTTAATAGGGGTTATTGGTTTTTGTTTTGGTTGTGGTTTTTCCTTTTGAGTTACGAAAATCCTAATAAAACAAACCTACATAAATATTATGCACATTAATCATAATAAGCAAGAGTATCGACACAACCATCTTCCTAGCTCGTCTCAATGTGCTGGCACTGTCACTGCGGCTGGAGAGAACCTCAAGCGGCGGAAATATAATAATAACTTCGTTGGTAGGTATTTTCGAGCCGTTCTGGGATCGTGGGGTCCGAGTGCTCACAAATTATTTAAAGATCTTTCCAGACGCCTAGTCGACACTTCGCATAACCCTAGGGCTGGCGTTTACCTTGGACAGGGACAGATTGACATACAACGTGGCAATTCAAGCAGTCTTTTGGGCACATTAGCAGTGGACAGCGATGCGCATGAATTTCTGGACGCCATTTTCAACCGACGACAAAAAAAGGAGGAGGTTATCAATTCGACGCGTATATTTGTTTTTTTTTTTTTTAATGTATGATCATCGAGTACTCGAAGACGGCTGAACTGATTTGGAAAATTCTTTTTTTGTTTGATAGGGTATACCTCGAAATTGGTACCATTTGTCACCAAGTCAGGATCTGATGATGGGATCCTGGAGAAATCGAGGGAACTCTTCAAATATTATAGGCACACCTATGGCGTTTTGGGTATTTCTTATAGTAACTTGTGCAGTTGCTCTCAAAAAGTACCATTTGGGGAAGTGCAACTGATGATGAAGACCACAGATGGCCGCCGAAACTACTCAATAATAAGTATTTCGTGTATTGCGATTCGATTACTTGAATATGGATATTAAGCACTTTATGCTCGTCACAATGCATATGGTGATGGGTGAAGTACCAGGAGAACTCCTCAAAAATTAGCGGCCCAGCATTGGGAAAAGCAATATTTTATAAAATGTTATAAGTAGTTGACATTTAGGCTCTTGTAAGTAGGTAAATTAAAAATCAACCAACTAAAAAGAGTGAAATAAAAACTTTTTACCAAAAAATTAAACCGACTCCCAAAAACACTGCAAAGTGAAAAATAACTTTAATTTCGGAAGTCGGTGCCAAAAACGAAAATACAAAACTAAAGACACCGACTACCGAAATTAAAGTTATTTTTCACTTTGCAGTGTTTTTGGGAGTCGGTTTAATTTTTTGGTAAAAAGTTTTTTTTTAGATTATATTTAGATATATGTATATAGTTTAGGGTTTTTATTTAAGTGTATATTTTCTGTTTAATAAACGCATTGTTCAGGATTAATACATTATAAAATATACCTTTACATATTACGTGATTTAGAATGGACGAAAACCTTTCATTCAAACCTCACATAAACCTGCTGTCTGGTCGCGTTAGGAAACTGATACATGTGATGAAGAAAATACGTGACTGTACACCCTCCGACATTCTACGTACAGTTTATTTCGGCCTATGTCAGTCAGTTCTTCAATACGGGATTTCTGTTTGGGGTGCATCTGGGAAAACCACTTTTATAGAAGTAGAAAGAGCTCAAAGAGCAGTTATAAAAGTGGCACTAAGAAAGCCTTTCCGTTACCCAACAGATCTAATCTATGAAGAGTTCTCTGTCCTGAGAGTACGGCAGTTATTCCTACTAAACGCGGCACTTTACATACATAAATCCTTGAAAAATAGACCAGATTATAAAAAAATTGCCTCCAAACGTGTCCTCAACATTCCCCTTCCCAAAACAAATAGCCTCTTAGCCAGACGATGCCCTTTATTTACACATGTACACACGTATAATAGAATCAGCAAAATCTGCGACATTAAAGACTTGAATAATTTTTCGTGCAAGAAAACTCTAATAAAATGGCTTGCCAAACTTACTTATGAAGAAACGGAAGAAATTTTAAATTAATTAACTTAAAACAAAAACAGCGTCTTAACATTTACATTAAATGCGCATACACAGAGAATACTTACACACAACACACACATTACACTCTACATACAGACAACTGACACAACACACAAACACACTTACCATTAAAATTTGTGTACTTTTTATATTATTTTCGAATGTTCTTATTTTTTAGCTTATATTCTTAATTTTTCATTGTAAAATTGTAAAATTTTAATGTTTTAGAACTAGTTACATCAGAATTTAACATGTCCACGCTATTGATAAATATTTTTTATGACTATGTACCGCAATTCAGGTTCCCAAGATACAGGTATGACCTAGTTTGGGGACCACCGATCAACATAATAATTCGTCACACGGTTACAAACTAAATAATTGTAATTGTAATTATAGTACTAAGAAAGTTATTGTAACAATGAAAATAAAATTTATTCTTATTCTTATTCTTATTCTTATTCTTATTAAACTGAAAGAATAAAGCATAATTATCAATATGTATTATTGGAGGAGTGGCGAAAGAAACAAAGGATTGATAGTGTGCGGAAATAACTGCCTTATTCGTCTTGTGGTCGCAAGCGATAGCATGAGGTCGGCCAAAAAGTTCTATTGCGTTTTTCTGAAAGAAATTTCTCAGTAATAGCCCGGAGTTTGGAAGATGAGGTGTTATACCTGATCGATACTGTCCGGTACGAAACGGCATGGAAAGTCTCTCGGAATTTTTTGACAGCCGTTACGGGTAGTTAAAAACCAGAAAATCAAGCCAGGAGCATCAATCATGTCAAAAGCTACTAGGCTGTGGAGGTCAGATATTCAGTTACCCCATGTAAAATACTAGTACTTAGCTGTATTCGATTGACTGAAAGCCGACCTCAATCAAATTGAGAAAAGACTAAGCAGGTGATGAAAAGATATCAATACAACGTCAACCCAAATATTAAATTCCTTCCACGGAAAAAACTCCTACAGAACTTGAGTTTTCCGTCTTACCCCATTTTCGCAGCCGACGTTGAAAACATACCTATACTCTCCGAGTATACATAAACTCAACAAGCCCTCACCCGCTCAGTCGATCCGGAGAGCGCGGCGCGACTCGACGCACCCCCAATCCCGAGACTAAATAATAAAAATAGAAAACAAAATATAAACGTACTAACGTATAACTAATTAAAAACATTTAAGACTTACACCTGTTCCGCGAGTGAGTGACAAGTGTAGTTTTTTTTTTTCTGAAAGTTTCGGAGCGAAGGTAAGCTTTTTCAAGGTCATTCTCCTTTGTGTGTATGGATATTTTATCCCCGTTTTGTTGTTTTTTTTTTTTGAGATAATAGGCGAATATGATCCGTTTTTACCTTGTTTTTCGTATAGGTGTAATGTTTTTTGAAATAACTTTAGGATGGAAATTGCGTACACAATTTTGAAGTATGTTTTTATTCTATGGTAGCTAAACGATTTATATTTTCGTTTACATAAACGAAAACGAAAATACGAACGCTTGAGGAAAATTTGGATTAGGAGAAAATGGTTTTCTTAGAAAATGGAACGGAATGTTTTACGAATTTTAAAAATCATGTTTTAATAAATAAATAAAGAACTATTAGAAAATACATTATATGAAGTTGATGTAATGAAAATAATGTCAAATGTTCATATTATTTTTACTACGCAGTTTTTTTTGTACTGCCAAGGGCCTGCAATATTTTACATTCTAACAATATTTTTTTTTTTATAAATATTAGTTTCCTTATTGGCAAGAATATCTCTTAATAAAATATGAGTGAATTTAATAGCCAAATAGAACAAATTGTAACTGAAATAAACAAAATGTTTAAGGCTGTTCAGAACTATTGGAAAACCAACCTCTGGCTTTCGCAAACTATTTCGAGAAATATTACCAAATTTATATGAATAAAATTATAGTCATATTTTGAACAGTCTATTCAAAATCTCATATAAATGAGCCCACATAAGCCAAGACTAAATTAGTCATTTGTTTTTAAATTGAGTATTTAAGTCAAGAGAGAATTACTTCTAGATAAGCGTACTTCATCTTCGACCACATCAACACTTACATAAGGTGAGATGGTATTTAAACGCGAGCCTATAGTAAATAAAAAAGTAGTCGTGAATCTACCACTGGATTTAGATTTCGAAATTATATAAATAAAATTAGTTTTCTTATTTTGTATTCTCATATTCATATTACTATTTCTCCACATTTATTATGTGCATAGTCCTTATGTGGAACTCCCTGCAAGTCGCAACGCACCATGCTTGCAGGAACACTACGATCTGATTCCTCCATCTCCATTTCACAACCAATCTACCAGATGTACTGGGTACCATCCACATTTGGTCACGGGCTTCTAATCCACCTTATTGTACAATATGGAACTCTCTGCCGGGTTCTGTGTTCCTTACCACATATGACCCGTCAGCCTTTAAAGCAAGAGTTAATAGGCATATTCTGGGCCTGGAGCAAAGGCGGGTTCATCCGAAAGAAAAATTATAATAGTTCAGCTAGGCACATTTTTTTTGTATTCAATAAACTATCCAAAAAGTGTCTTTGAAACATCGCTTTCCATGATAAGGCTGTCCATGGTCTCATACTATATAATATTTTCTTTATATATTTTTTCTGTTATGGCCAATACCATACCGATATAAAAAATAATTAGGACAAAATCATAGGACCATATTATAGAAATGTTTTTTTCACGATTTCCTGCCTTACCTTCTTTAAGTCAAGATTGAATAGGTTACTTCTAGTAACTTATTCAAAATCTACCTATAACCTACCTACTAACCTACCTTCTATCTTCGACTACATCATCACTTACCATCAGGTGATATGGTGGTCAAATGCGAGCCTATATTTGGGAAAGCTTTATTTCTTGGTTTGCTCACCAATAGACCTTATTGAAATTATTTTTTAGAACAGGTTGTCTGTGTTTTGTCCCACAGGAGTTGATATCTGCACATTGGGGGTAAACTGTATTAAATAAAATAAAGCAAATTGTTCAGTTCACATGTTTTAAGCTTCAAATTGAACACTATTCACGTATGGCACTTGACTGAAAGATAGTAAGAAAATCTTATTTAAAAGGTGGTGTTGTTTAAAATTGGTGGTATTTTATAATTATTTATTAAATATTAAGTAATCGCCTCGGATAATATACCTCAGGTATAAAAATATACATAATATCGAATAGAAAAGAATCGTTTAATTCAGGATCTTCCGCGAAATCGTCGATACACGACACCTTTCGGCCAAAATTCCTCCTTGAGGAATGTCTCTAACAGATGAGTTGGAACCCGCATTACAGACGATTTAAAATTCGTTTCATGACGCGACTTCAACTCCTGGACCCTCAAAGTCCAGTTGGTCTTAGCTCGCACGTACTCCATGATCTCCTCAACCTTCGTAGCGTAGTGCAGCCTGGAAACATAGAGCTGCGTCGTTGGTACAGCTGCACGCAGCAGGAAGTTGGGTCCAGCCAGTGCGGTACCACACTGGTTACGACAAGGAGGCTGCCTTCTCTTCTTTTTCTCCACTTTCATAAAGCCATCCTTGTTACACTCGCCCTTTTCAGGGCCACGCTGTTTCGGCTGCTCGATGACAGCACTCTGCTTATCCCTCTTCACATGTGCTGCCGGTCGCTTTGTTTGCGACACAGCTGGCTTTTACAAAATAATAACAAATTTCAACTTAATTTGATCAGTAGATTAAGAGTAATTTCTGTAACTGTGTCAGATAGACAAAAAGAAAAATGAGCGGTTATAAACCGTGTGTTTTTATTCTGACAAAAAGAACCCTAAATTTCATAATTATGCTTTGTACACACAAAACACATTGGCGTATCTCCAGTTTTATCGTAAACATCCTGCGGGTTTATCTACCCTGTTTACTTTACATACAAAAAGACAACAGCAGGTTTATATGAGAATATTAAAAACCATTACTCGTGGAGGGAACCCTGAGCATATTTTAGCAATTTCATAGTGTAAGCTGCAAAGCTTTAGACATTGCTAAAATAAAATTGGCTTTTTTAATGTCAAGTTTTTCTTTGCAAAGTTGTGTGGTTTTTTCTTGGTCGGAAAATTATCAAATGACTCCTCCCGCTGTGTGGAATGGAGTGTCAGACTTCTGCTGACTAAAAACTCACCCTGCTCCTTTGGTTTCCCTTTTGGTCCTGGACCGCGGTATCTCGTTAGAACATTTCCGCAGCTCCAGCAGGCAATTTTTGAGGCGCGCGTGGAAGCTGATGGTGTAGTACCAGGAGAACTCCTCAACAATTAACGGCCCAGCATTGGGAAAAGCAATATTATGTAAAAAATTATAAGTAGTTGACATTTAGGTTTTTGTAACTGTAAAAAGACTGAAATAATAACTTTTTACCAAAAACTTAAACCGACTTCCAAAAAACACTGCAAAGTGAAAAATAACTTTAATTTCGGTAGTCGGTGTCTTTAGATTTGTATTTTCGTTTTTGGCACCGACTTCCGAAATTAAAGTTATTTTTCACTTTGCAGTATTCTTTGGGAGTCGGTTTAATTTTTTGGTAAAAAGTTTTTATTTAACACATACTGTAAACTATTTAATTCAACTTTTTTACCTAAAACCATTTCAATTAACAGTACTGTATCTTTCGGTGATTGGGCTACTATTGGTATTCACAAAAGCAGAACTCGTCTTTATGAATTGAACAATGAAAGAGCACATATAAACACTGTTGAATTTAATTTGTATGTTAAGAAATATTCAAAATTATTTAATTAATTTAATTTAATAATTTTGTATATTTCTTATTTATTTAAAAAGCTTTGTTGTATGGCAAAGACGCGCCATTTGAGTTCTAAGATCAAAAATATTAATAATATTTTTAAAACGTCTTGGGATATTATTAACAATGAAACAGGCACGTCTAAAAACGGTGTAGTGTATTTCGTCATTAATTACAACCTTGTAATTAATGACGAAATAATTAAATCTGATGTCCATGTTGCCGCGGCTTTCGAAATCTTTTTTTAGATATCCCGGTATCAACAACGAAATCTTTAGATTCCTCACCCACTTCTGCAGAGTCTGTGCTAAAAGGAAATGTTAAAGTTTGTGATTCAGTATTTAATTTTCAATATGTTTCTTGTAAAGATATCATTAAAACTTTTAACACATTGAATCTAAAAAAAGACAAAAGATTTGTGGGGTAATTCTGTAAATATCGTCAAGTCCATTATTAATATTGTAGCTCCTGTTGTGTCAAATCCATCCAAAGGTTGTTTGTAAAAGATTGTCCCGTATCGGTCGTATAAATCCTTATTAAATTCTGTTATGGTGTACAATAAGGAGTGTATCTATCTATCTTTTGTGCTTTTATCTACATCTTATAAACATCCATAATAATAAGTTAGTGTAAAATCGAATATTTTTTATGTGGATATATTTTTTATCTTCGGGGCACGTTTCATTGACGGTCTGATGATATATTTTATTCACAATTAATTCTTTCTCAGCCCAAGTATAAATGAAATGCTGACATTTCAACCAAAATCTGTCAAAATGAAAGTTAATTTAACAGGGTACGTGATTAAGGAAACGAAATTCCGTATTCACTAAAGAAAATAAATTCAATTTTCTTTTTAAATTAAATTCTCACTCAACAGGTGTTCCTTTAATCTTGATTCCGTGTTTCCTGCTTGAACACCTAAATGTTAATGAGTCTTGTATTCTTAATTTTACTTGAAAAAGCCAAATAATAGAGGAGCGCGTCGCAAAGATTCGTGTCAGTAAGACAAGCATAAACCCTATCGTCTTTCAAAAACAAGGTAAAAGATCTTTATCTCTCACTTTGAATTGTTGTTACGTTATATATACATCTTAGTTTCATTTTTAGGGGTCCGTATCCAAAGGGTGAAAACGAAACCCTATTAATAAGGTTCCGCTTTCTATCTCTCTGTCTGTTACCAGGCTGTATCTCACGAACTGTGATAGCTATTGAGTTGATATTCTCACAGATGATGTATTTCAGTTGCCGATATAACAAAAAATAAAAACAGAAGAAAATAATATTTAAGGGGGTTCCCATGCAACACACGTGATTTTTTTTTTCGTTTTTATGTATAATGGTACGGAACCTTCCGTCGCAAGTTCGACTCGCATTTGGCCGGTTTTTTAATATCTATATTTATATATATGTTTTTTATATAGGTGAATAGTGTACCGTCAACTATTCTCCTTCTGTGTCAAATCAATCCAAAGATTGTTTGTAAAAGATCGTTTTTAGCGATAAGACGCCCCATTGTATCACCTTTTTAAAACATGGTCACTATGCTTATCATTAGAACTTAAAATGTGTTATAACTATAAACTACCCGTGGTAAATATCCTGTTTGAAGTTCTAATAATCACCTTTTTTAACACACTTTTATTAGGTCAACCTGTATGTAACTAACTATGTAATGGAATCAAATGTAACTACTTTAACCATCTTCCAAGGGTCGTAGCATAATGAAAATTGGCAGCTGTATGTAGTTCTGATGACAATACAATAATATGGTACTGTCGAACTGATCTGATGATGGAGCCGGAAGATATGAACTGGAACTTCATGATGGAAAATCGTATCACAGCGGTTTTGAATTTCTTAGAAAAGTCTTTGACCATGATTAGGTTTCAAGGTCTGATGATGAAGCCGGAAAGCCTATCGCAATGGCATTCCATGATGGAATATCGTATCATAGTCGTGTTTGTACTTGTGAGAAAGGCCACGTAATGGACTTTGAACACGATCAGGTTTCAAGGTTATAACAAACTTAATGAAAATTCGTTATCGGTTTTTTAACATGTTTTTGTTTTTACGTGCATTTTTTATAAAAGCGTGTTTTTCCAGTGTTTTTTAAACTATTAATTTATTAGCTGTTAAGTCCTTATTTGTTTTCTGTTATAGTGTATAGTAAAGAGTATATCTAAATAAGAACAGCCACATGAATCGAGCTTCAAAGTTAAACAACGCTTTTCGTGGTTGCTCCGTGGATTCGTAACCATCATAACATAGCATGACTCCGCCATGTTTCAAAAATCAGCTAAGCCGCTGGTGGTACACCCATATCTTCACAACTTACACTTTCGTGAGTGTCTTTTTCCCTACGATAATCCATCCGCTTTTACAGATTTTCTTTTTGTTTAATTTTAATCATTTACTAGCTTTTGCCCGCGACTTCGTTCGCTTGGAAGGGCTTTCGCGCGTAATTCCCGTTCCCGTGGGAATACCGCGATAAAAATTCTATCCTATGTCCTTTTCAAGGTCCTAAACTATTCCCATGCCAAATTTCAGCTCAATCGGTTCAGCGGTTTATGCGTGAAAAGGTAACAGACAGACAGAGTTACTTTCGCATTTATAATATTAGTATAGTATAGTATAGTACGGAAGTATGGATTTATCCTTCATTATTGAAGTCTAATGTTGTTGTTTCTCAAGTTTATTTTAACCGACTTCAAAAATGGAAGAGGTTCTCAATTCGCCTTCAACTTTTTTTTCTTTTTTTTATATTTTTTGTTACCTCATAACTCGAAGACGGATGGATCAATTTAGAAAATTCTTTTTTAGTTTGGAAGGATATACTTTCTTGTTGGTCACATTGTTATAAAATCAGGATCTGATCCTGGAGTAATCGAGGGAACTCTTCAAATATTAGAGGCACACCTATAGCGTTTTGGGTATTTCTTATAGAACCTTGTGCAGTTGTTCTTGTTGATGAACTGATGATGAAGACCACAGATGGCCACCGAAACAACTCAATAATAAGTAATTCGTGGGTTGCAATTCGATTACTTGAATGTGGATATTAAGCACTTTTTGCTCGTCACAATGCATATGATGATGTAGAGCTGATGGTGAAGTACCAGGAAAACTCCTCAAAAATTAACGGCTCTGCACCGGGAAAAGCAATATTTTGTAAAAGGTGATAAGTAGTTGATATTTTGGCTTTTGTAACTAGATAAATTACAAATCGACGAAAAAGAATTTTCCAAATAGGTCCAGCCGTCTTCGAGTAATCAGTGATCATACATAAAAAAAAATATACGCGTCGAATTGATAACCTCCTCTTTTTGTCGTCGGTTGAAAAGTCCTTATTTATTATTTACTTTATTGTACACCTCATAATATTTTTATAAATGATTAGGATCATGTAGGATCGTTAAAACTAATAAACTATGTCTGAGTTTATCTTTGAAAGTTTCTAAACGACTTACAGTTTTTGGGTTAACAGTGATATCTTTTTAGCCGCTATATTAATTTTACATTTGAAAGTAATTAATTTCTCGCTATGATCTGATTCTAGTAAATTAGTGATCTCTTTGTGTTTAATTGATACATCTGTATAAATATTATCAAGGCATGTAGCACTGGTAGTGTGATTCTTGTTGGCTCTGTGAATAAATTGTCAAGATTGTAGGACCGAAACAGGTTTATAATTTTGGTAGTTAAACAGAGTTTTGTAATAAATTGACATTAAAATCTCCACAAGTGATACTGTACTTGTTCGAATTACTAATATTGTGTAACACTTCATCCATTACCTTATCAAAATAGTCATACATTCCTGACGGGGGTCTGTACACACTTAATACAATGAATTGCTCCAATTCTATACAGGCTATTTCAATAGTTCGCTCAACAGGCAGGCTCACAATATCCTTACGTTATTTAAATTTAAGGTCATTATGTACTAAAATTAAGGGGCCACCACGAATGGCATTACTTCTGCTGAATGAACTACCAACCTAGTGATTACTAAAATTAAACATCACCTCACCTTCCCTCCTCATCACCTTGTTACAATTTTTACAATTTATAAATAATTCCACTTCTAACTCTTTGTTCAATAATCCTTGAATATTTTGGTGCACCAGGTTGATTCCATTTACTAATTTATGAACTTTATTTGAATTTAATGCAATAATAATATTCTCTGCATTATTGCTAGAGATTGCCTCAGTTGTCATTATTTCTAATTTAAATTATCACTAATATCATTGCTTAAAACCAAGCAATTGGTTGAGTTATTATGAATGTCAACGTATTGCTCAATAGAAGCAACTTCTTTAGCCAAATTCTTGGCAGTAATACTAGTAACGAATTAAAAAGACAGAGATTTTTAGCAAATTTCATCTAGATCCATATATCCGTTTTGGCGTGCTTGAGTAACACGATACGTGTAAAGATTACACACAATAAGTGTAAACATTCGCATTTATAATATTACTAGCTATAATATATATTAGCGTGACATGTAGCGTGATATATATTACGTGACAGACTTGTCTTTCAAACCTCTGAAAATCTTTTTTTTTTTCTCGTGGAGTTTCAGCATAGAACCAGCATTAATTATTTGTTGGACATAGGTAAATATATATAACGTGTAAGGGAAACCCCATATCTATCCAAAGGGGCTGAAGACAACATCTGCTCAAAATAAGTGACACAAAGAATTGATACCAAATTATCTGTTTCATATGTTTCTTGAATACCAATCATAACAAAAGTGTCACAGCACTACGAAGGTCAATAACTTTCCACGTCACTTGCCAATAACACGGTGATTCTCTTCGTTCTTCTTAATTTGAAAATATTCATATATAATTCTGCCTCTGGTATCAATGTATTGAAATTTCTATTATACTTCACACATGTAGACATAGGATTATAAAACCCTTGCCATATCGTTTATTATCATCCAAAGAAACCGTGCACTTGGTATGTATATACCCTTTAAATTACACGTTGTATAGTTCTTATATTAATAAGAAGTACGCCACCTTTTATAAATAAGACATACAAATACTAGAATTAAGGATAAGTAATTATGTCACAATATTAGATTAAAAATTAAAATAAATATGATTAATTACAACATTAAAACAAACACAATAAAAACATTATTTTTTAAAATGTCTTAGTTAATATAGTATTTTAGTAACTTTATTTTGTTCATATTGAAACGACATTCAAGTAATCCTCTAATGTGTAGTATCATTTATAAATAAGCAGCTTATGAAGCGCCATTCCAGGATTTCATATATCTGTATACTAAATTTTTATTTAGATCCGTTGAGCCGTTTTTGCGTGATTAAGTCACAAATATCCATATACACTTTCGCATTACATTTTTAAATATTAGTGTAGCATTCTCCGTAGCAAGATTACGGCGTAGCGCTACGCCGTAGCAGTTGCTTACTAAGATTCATTGGAGCACCAGTTTCCTTCGGGGAATATTCATAAAAAATTCTTTTCGGTTTTTATATCTGGTTTATATTCATATACGTCTTACTTAAGACTTTAAGATGGTTTTTCTTTGATATTGTCCGCATATGATTTAAATTTGTCGAGACACACTTTTCATAAAAATTAAATTTGAAAACCAGTTCCACCCCTTTAGAGATAGTTTTATCTTAGGTGTCTATTCTATACCTGCCGTGGCTGAGGGATGCTGCCGGGGTTACGGGAATGTTTGTACGAGATACCATGGCCCCGGAATGCAAAGGAAACGGAAGGAGCGGATATTTTATTTATTTGATGATTTTGTCACCGAAAAAGAAAGGTACGTATGCCATTTATGCGTTACCAGAAGTTGGGTCATTAAAAAAAATATAAATAATATAATATAATCTTTATTTGCACTAAAAATTATTAAATAAAACCAGCTGAGTCCCTGACTCCCATGCTAGGTGATAAACCTGTGCTACAGGAGCCAGTGCCCTCTCCCTGGTGGAGATGCAAAGTATACATGAAAAGAAAAAAAAAACAAGTTAAACTTAAAGATAAAGATACCAAAAAAGTTTGTGATTGCGTGTGTGCGTAATTGTATGTGTGCGTGTGTGTTAGTGTGTGCGTGCTTGTGTGTGTGTGCATGTGTGTGTTTACGTGCGTGGGTGAGTGTGTGAGTATTCGTGAACGCGAGTGTGTGTGTGTGTGCGTGTGTTTACGTGCGTGGGTGAGTGTGTGAGTATTCGTGAACGCGAGTGTGTGTGTGTGTGCCTGCGTGACTACAAATACTAAATCTCCTCTGTCAAATGGGACATATGAGGTAAATATATATTGTTTGTGAAATATAATGAGCAAAGGACATGGCTAAATTGAAGTATGGACGACTGCCCCAGCAATGAATAAACATGGTTCCTAGCAATATATAATACTGAATAGCTGAAAATTAGTATTTTGTAATTAAAAAGGTTCAGGAACTTTTCATATCTGCACAATCCTGAAAATAAAATCAACTCCTACGACAAAGGTACAAAAACTTCAGACAATGACATTGCTATAAACTTTTATCTAGGCGTTTTAATGTTTCTGCGACGATTATAATCGATAATTGTGTTTTTCATTGGCGATTTTGCACTAAGGTACTTGAGTTAAATATCTACAAAGTGGTAATTGCACCAAAAAAAACTTAATACAACGGACTTACGATAGATAATCTCCACAAAAATGATAATAATATAAGTATTCTGTTGTAAAACCTAAACTACTTATGCAAATGAGTTAAAATAAAGACAGTATTCACAAACAATGTGAATAACATTATGGTTGAAATGATGAATGTATTGAAAAAGATCTTAAAGATTAACTGAGCCAATTATTTATAATTTCTGTATTGATGTAGGTAGGTAAACAATTCTGCCTAAACTAGATAATGAACACACTGAGTACCTAATCCAGGACATAAAAGATATAGAAATAAAACAACAAAAATGCGATTTATCTATTTATTTTTTCAGTAAGTCTTATATATATATAATGTAATGATAATGTCCTATACATTATCTAAAAATGAAGCCGGTGATGATAATGTGTTCTGATGTCTCGCCCACCCGATATACCAGAGTTCTGTTACCCACAATACAGCTACAGTAATATGACAATATGTCATCTAAATTATTATTTGTGGGTTCACTTTCATATAAAATATACACATAGTATATTTTTTGGCCGTTATGCCTCGACTTTATTCAGCCTCTTAAAAGTTGAGGTCTTGATCCGCCTAAATGATTCACTGTTTCAAGATCTGGGCACACTTCAGTATTGTAAACACCATTTGCTCTAATATGCTCTCCGTAGTATGACCAAGCTTGTTTAACTTGATATGGTCCTAATGCAATCAATATTAAGTGCCAAACATTCAAGTTTAAATGTACATCACATACCCTTGTATTGTGGGGAATATAAAGATTATATTTTCCAATAAGCATTTTTTTTATAAATGCTGGAATAACATGTAACTGTTGTTCTATAATACAACCATTAAACACACAGTGTCTAGAGGTATTTGCATAATAATGACTCTCTGCACATGTTGGTTTTGACTGTTACTGTAGAGAGTACCTGTAAAATAAATAAATAAAATAATGCATTTTATTTAAACATCACTTTATTTACCTGATGGAAAGCTGAATGTGATATTGGTAAATCCTGCATCAGCAAATCGTTTCTTTCCACTACATGATATTGCATACTTCTCACAGAACTACCACTAGTTATGCACACCATTTTATGGCCAAATAAACGACCATCATTAGCTGCTTCTGAATTCAGCCTTTCATAACAAGGATGACAAATGTTGGCATCCCTTGGAACCTAAAAAAACAAAATATAACTGAATTACCTTACTAACTACCCATATTTTTTTTTATTGATAATAGGCTCGCGTTTGACCACCATCTTACCTGATGGTAAGTGATGATGTGGTCGAAGATGGAGCACGCTTATCTAGAAGTAACTTATTCACTCTTGACTTAAAGACCCCCAGGTTCTAACGATCAGGAAACACAGACTGGCAATCAATCAAACATTAAGGTATAAAACCTAAATATTTGATTATTATGACATCTAAGGCTACCGGTCTGTTGTCGTCGTAACAATTACAAGGCAAGTATTTTTGGTCCTTTGTGCCTAAGTGATGTATTTGGAGAACCAAGGTAAACAACTTGACAATCACATTTATTCATTGTTTCTTATATTTATTAGTCGAAGAATTATTCGAGCTGCAGATGACTTACCTCGATTGTTAACCATCGTCCTAGGTTCATGAGTAAAAGAGCAGGCAAAGAAGAGGTCAAATGCCGCCGCAATCTAAGCGTGGCTACACCGCAATTTATGCATCGCATGATTATAATTCAAGTCCATGTCCAGTAGCGAGAGGTCAGTAGGTAGACGAGCAAACAATAAGTCCAATAAACAAGCGAAGGTCAATGATAATCAAAAATCCAAATCCAAAAAGCACAACGAAAGAGTAAACCGCAGAGCGTTCAAATGACGTCTGACGTTTGTTTTTTTTTTCATAGAGTAGAGATGGAATCAGATTCCAAATGTAAGAAAACAAAATCGATAAAATACTCGGAAAAGTAGAAAGAAAAAAAAAAGTTGTTGTTGACCTTGACAGACACAAAATATGTAGTAAGATTGTGCGTGCGAAGTGTTAGTAACACACTTATCCAGTTATAATTATGTAGTTTCTGAAAATAAATCGTTTTGATAACCGTTGTTAAAAATCGATGTTAGTTCAATTATTTCGATTTGACATTCTGGAAATGCGATATGTCTCAACCCTAGCTTGCAGTACTTGATCTTGTCATGTCAAACCAAAAAAAAAACATAAAATCAATTATGAATCTTTTTTATGTTTAATAGTTCACGAAAGTTATAAGAAATTATTAAACACTAAATAATTTATGAATGAATATTTCAATATTACGAGTTAGTGTGAAATTCCTATACATGCTGGGGGCAGCCGTTTAGCCATCTCCTTTAGCCAAGTGAGCCTAATGAACGCCACTCGCAAAGTAGTCCTCCTAAACGATTTTAGCCACAGCGGCTAATCTCATAATTAATTAGCCATCTGTACAAGAGATATGATAGAGCTCAAGTATGTACACAGGTACACACTCTATTCCTTTACTCTCATAGCACTTATTTTATTTTATTTTTATTTATACAACGTGTAATTTAAAGGGTATATACATACCAAGTGCATGGCTTCTTTGGATGATAACAAACGATATGGCAATAGTTTTGTAATCCTAAGTCTACGTGTGTAGAACTTATTACAAATTCCAATACCAGAGACCGATTTTTTCAAATTAAGAAGAACGAAAAGAATTATCGTGTTATTGGCAAGTGACGTGGAAAATTATTGACCCTTGTAGTGCTGTGACACGTTTGTTATGATTGGTATTCAAGAAATATATGAAACCAATAATTTGGTGTCAATTCTTTGAGTCAGTTATTTTGTGCTGAAACTGTGCATAGAGACTCCAGACCAGATGTTGTCTTCAGCCCTTTTGGATAGATATGGGGTTTACGTTACACGTTGTATACTAGCTTTTGCCCGCAACTTCGTTCGCGTGGTAGGTTTTTCTCGCGTGAATCCCAATCCCGTGGGAATTTTGGGATAAAAGTATCCTATGTCCGTTTCACATATTTTATCATTACTCTACAGTATTCTTTTCAATCCAACGACTCCCTTTTACCTCAAAGAACGTTTTAAGTTCCTTCATGACACACATGTTAGAGATTTGAGATCATCAGATAATTTGAGACTTTTGATGCCTACGCATTCCACAAAATTTTACGACCAGTCGTTTACGGTGCAGGCCATTCGGTTGTGGAATGGATTGCCGGTGTCAGTAAGACAAGCTCAGTCACTTGCTGTTTTTAAAAGCTCGGTTGCCAATCATTTTATTTCAAACTTTTGATTATTCCTTTGCTTTCTCCACACGATGTTAAAGAACACATTATATATTTATTTATTTTATGTACTTATGTATTTGTATATATATATTTTTGTTGTATTTTTATTAGTTTTCCGTTATTAATGAATATTTGTACAGTAGTACACTAATATAGCCCTCCCCATTTTAATTAAAGCTCATAAAGTCCTTCCAAAGGTTGTCTGGAAGATATCGCTCTCAGCGATAAGACCGCCATTGTAACCAATTTTTTTACAATATTGTTATTTAAGTGTGATTCAATTATTGGTGTACAATAAAGTATATTCTATCTATCTATCTATCTATCTACCTCCCTACCAATTTTCAGCCAAATCAGTTCAGCCGTTCGTTCGTTCAGAGTTATAAATAGCGTAACTAAACGACTTTCTTTTATATATATAGACTAGCTTTTGCCCGCAACTTCGTTCACGTGGGAGATTTTTCCCGCGTGAATCCCAATTCCGTGGGAATTTCGGGATAAAAGATATCCTATGTCCGTCTCCTGGTTCTAAGCTACCCCCCTACCAATTTTTAGTCAAATCGGTTCAGCTGTTTTTGAGTTATAAATAGTGTAACTAACACGACTTTCTTTTATATATATAGATTGAGGATCTCTAACAAAAGGTATACACAGTTCATTAATATTGACGTTTAAATATAAAGTATGTGTTTTGTAGGTGTACTCTTTCACTTATAAGAGACCACAGCATGCACGATAAAATTAACAACTAAGCTAACAAATTTAATAAGACAATTGAATGTAAAAAATTATAGAAATGAAAAAGATGTTAAAACAAAGATTAACACTAATTATAATACATCTTATAACACATTTTTTATATTGCGTAAGAGATTCACTAATATCTAAATTGGTTGTTTTGGACAGCATGTTGTATTGTCTACAAAGTCTTGGAAGCGCGGCGTAGTGACCTAGGTTTGTTTTTGAGCCAGGGATATAAAATAGGCTGTATTATGCCTTTTTTTTTTTTGGGGTGGGAAGATCATCGAATGACTTCTTCCGCTCTGGGTCAAGCGGAAAGGTGTGTCAGATTTCTACTGACTAAAAACCCACCCTGTTCCTTCGGCTGCCCTAAATTTCCGGGGCCGCGGTAACTCGGCAGAACTTTCCCGCAAACCCCGGCAGGCAATGGCCCTATGAAGCCCCGTCGCTGGTGTTGACAGCTCTTTGAGGCGCGCGTGGAACACGACGCGCCGCTGACACGGGCCTGGTCCTTATCGGACGGTGAGCGACCCCTGCTCGCCGTCCGCAGGCCCGCGCCTACAGTGGCCGGAGATCGGCTCGCGATCCCCGACGCCCGGGGCGTCTCCCGCGGCGGGTGGGGCGCGAGGAAGCGAGTTGCCTCTCCCTCACGCGTTCGGCCTCCTCCTTCGCTAGCATGACCTATGGCATGCCTGGGAATGTGAGTTAGGATTTTAATTAAGGTACCCAGAAGTTCACTACAGTCTATTGATTCATTCATTTTCTTGTGAATAATAACGAGATCCAGCTTTTTCCTACGATAGGCTAGTGGTAGTAGTGGCACTTTTTGCCAGACCCGGAAATCGAACCCGAGGTCTTGCTCTCAACAGTCACGCTTGTAACCGCTAGTTTGGCGAGATAATTAAGTTTAAAACAAAGATATAACATAATCAGCCTAATACGTTCCAACTGCTGAGACACAGGCTTTCTTTCTATGAGAGGTAATGGATCTGATCCCTCTTTTTCACTATAGGTCTACCAGACGCACGGCTGGATTGATATACCGGCTTGTCGTAACAAGCGCTTTTCCTCCACATTTATCGTGCGCACAGCCAAGCTGTGGAATTCTCTGCCAGCTTCTGTGTTGTTTAATGCAAGAGTAAACAGGCATCTTCTGGGCTCGCTCGTTCCGTCGTAGACCTCATCTATCGCTTACCATCAGGCGGAATCGAGGTCAAGAGTTGGCTTCAGCAAAGGTTTGTGCTTTCCTATCTTTAAATATCGGTTTGCTTTCTACTGTCCAACACCCTTGCAACTCGTGTACCCATCTCCAAGCGATTTTCAATGGTTTTGTTCCGCACCGTAAATACAGTCCACTAAAATAAACTGAATTAGCTCACCTCGCCACTAAAATATGTACCTATATAGATTTAAGGATTGACTAGAAAACCTCTTCCATTTTTTTGTCTGTAAAGAATATTTTACTCAGCTACCAAGCTTACAGTCTAACTGGATGCAGGTGTGTACTATTGTTTTACATATAGCAACCGCCTATCTAACCTCCATAGCCTAGTTACCAGGTAACACAACACTCCTAGGAAAAAAGGGGTTTATAAAATAAGAAAAACAAATATCGTTCGACCTACATTTCTGTTAAGAAAACAGTACATAAGGTTTTTATTTAAAACCTTTCGTAATGGCGTCACGTAGAGTCGTATTTTCGACGAGTCGACTTCGTAGAGAGTAGGGATGTAAAAGAATAATATCTAAGCGAAGGTGTTGAGGATTTTTGTACAGACAAAACTAGCAATTGTGATAAAATTTATATTACTAGCAATCTTGTTAACCCCTCCATCTAAGTTAAATATTCTTGTGTCTGGGTTGACACGGCAATAGTGTCATAGATGGGTTCAAAGCTGCTACCTCTCGATCACAAGTGCGACACCTTAGGCCTCATTTACGCACACACGGGGCGTCGGACGTCGCGTGTGGCGTGGCTTCTCGCGGCGCGTCGGACGTTTTTTTCTGTTTACGGAGCCGCGGCGCGTGATGCGGCACGCATCATCGCACGCGTAAACACAAACTTAAAGCAATATACGATGCTGTACATAGAGATGCGAGGCGGGAAGAATTCGAATTCTCAAGCGTGTAGCGAAGCACGCGGCGGGCATCGCTGCGGCGTACGCGATTTCCAAATAAGACTGGCAGAAGGTTCCGCCGCGGGCATCGCTTCATCGAGGATTGCCACTACGTGCACCGCCGCGTGAGACGCGTCGATGCCACCCGCGGGCACGGCCGCAAGAAACGCTCCATTTCAAGCAAACGCATATAAAATCACTTCTCCGTAAACGCTCTCATACAACGCCATATAATTGAAATTAGTACAGGCCACACAGCTCATCGCAACGCGCCACGCGCCGCGTCTCCGTAAATGAAGTCTTAGTCATTAGGCTATTGATGTTTCTAAAATGTTTGTGCGTAATTTACATCATGTAATGGATGCGCATCGCCGTTCGTCTTGAAGTCCAATCATGGAACATGCTTATAGGAATTAGATTGTGCCATTGCATCGCATATTTATTTTCTGTCTGTGTCAAATTCATCCAAAACTTGTCTGTAAAAGATCACTTTTAGTGATAAACCGCCCATTGTATTACCCTTTTTAGTCCCTATTTGTTTTCTGTTATGGATTCAGATCCATTTATTTGCATAAACATGTGTATACATACAAGCATAAAAAACGTGCATGCAAGATAACATAATAAAAACAAAGGTACAATCATGTTTGCCAAATATGGCGTGCATAAATATATATATTATTTTGAATGTAAGTTACGCATTAATATTATGATATGGCAATAATATTAAGTAAAGAGTATATCTATCTATCCCCTAAATAAAATTCAGAGAGAACCTGTAAGCTTGCAAAACGTAGCTGGTAATTCTCGCGGAAGTCACACATTTGTGTAGTCGGTGGGTAGAAAACGCCACAACACTAGCAGTGGGTACGTACCGATCCCGCGGAGATCGTTTTTGTTAAAGGATATTTGATACGGTCGAGTTCTGTTGGCGTTGAGCGTAGGTTAGAGAGGTAGTCGGTATGGATTTTTATTTAGAGCCCAGCTTCTACCCGTCGTGGCTTCGTTCACGTAGGAAAGGTAGGTTTACCCGCGTAAATCCCGATCCGTGGAAAGTCCGGGTGTAAAAAGTAGCCTGTGTTATTCTATAACGTCAGCTCTCTACTTACCAAATATTCGGATCCGTTCAGTAGTTTTTGCGTGAAAGTGTAACAAATATTAATATATAACCATATACAACATAATAAACCCAATTCCTGAAAGTAGTTGGTCCAGAAGCGGATTCTGAATCGATTTCCGTCATAAAAAATAGGTGTTAAATTTTGACAGAAAAATCTTTCATTTAACTTAAAATTGAATTAACACAGTATCATGACATATTAATACAATCCTTAATTCAAGGAAATGCGCTCGTGTGCGTGTCAGCCGCTAACATTGCATGAGTGTATGCATCTGCGTAAGGATATTGTATGACGCACATACGTTTTGCGTTTAGTAAGGATAACTATTTTATAAAAAATGTTTAGGTTTGGTTTAAATTTATTTAGTTACGGATGTTGTTTTAGACTTATAATTTAATATTCTAATTGGGGTGTCTGAGGTATTGCGCTTAATCTGTTACTCCTTGTATATTAAATACATCCGTCTTCAGAAATTATCGCATCTAAATTATAATATTAGTAAGAAAGATTAACTTCTGTAGCAGCATCGCCCGCGTCTACATCAGAATAATAAGTATTGTTTGCATAAGGAAAACGGAGAGAGAGAGAGGTGCTTGTATCTAAATAATGACTATCCTAATATAAAGAGATTCCTCTGTGCCTCGGAAAACACGATAAGGGTGAAGACAGACGAGCGTAATTTTTTGAGTTGTGAGTCGCGTAATTTCGGTTGTGTAATTTCTGCTCGGCAGAAATTATGTTAGGCCGCCAGACGAGCGTAATTTATCCAGTTTCTTTTCAACGCTTTTACTGAGGGTGGATATAATAGAGGATATAATAAAGACGTTGTGGATTTACGAAACATATCGAAGACACGGAAGATGATGATAGAAGAACCACTGGGTGAATCCACTCAACTGTGAAAGACTGATACAATCCCCCTCGTACCCCTCTCGCCGTGAACTGAATTCAGCCGGGATTGTGTGCCTAAGTTGGCAGACAACTCATTTTGCGTCGCCGTGTCAATGATACATGACTTTTGTATGAAATCGAATTCAGCAGAAATTATGCGACTGAAATTACGCGACTCACAACTCAAAAAAATACGCTCATCTGGCTTCACCCTAAGGAGTAGCTTTGACAGTCGTAACAGGTAGTCGGAAGCCAAAAAATCGGACACTGGTCTTACCATGGGTATCATTTTACCTAGTTATTGGGTTGAACGAAAATTGGTTTGAACGAGATCAGGTCAGCAATTTTTGAGATACAGCATATTTTCTAAAACCGCAAATATAACTTTGTAATTCATACAAACACTATGAAAAACAAAGTTATTTGGCGTAGTTACTACGGAGCCCTTCATGGGCGAGTCTGACCCGCACTTGGCATTTTTTTTATTGTAATAAAATATGGTGGGCTTTCCAAAGTATCTTTCCCTGGTATCAAAGACTACAACTATATTAACACACGGAGTGTTAAGGGCCTATACTACCTCAGTACTTCTCACTCTTTATCTCGCTCGCACACTACTGGCTGTGATCATGCGAGCAAGTGAGACAGGGTGGCAGGGAAAAGACTCCAAGACACCGATAATTTATTTTATTTCTTTTCACGGGGAAAATAATGGTAATTTAAAAACAGTAAAATTAAATAACATAGGACCTGCTTTATAATTACTTCAATTACTATGTAAAGTTTCATTATCTAATTTGAAGTTATTTTTTAATACCAGCGGTGTATTGTTCGGTTTGGAGGTATCGGAAACCTGCCTTCGGCAGCCAGCGTAACGTCTACTAGATCTCCACGCGACAGCAGGCCGTGAAAGCCTGCTGACATGTTTGCGTGGAAATTGTTCCAACATAGTATTTACTGAGAGTTCAGTTACACTGGCTGCCGAAGGCAGGTTTCCGATATCTAGTAAACCGATAATTGTTTGGATGTCCCACAGTTACCCCCCTTCAAGAAAACCGCACCTTTCTCGTAGGTTTAACCGATCTTCCGGTTTCTTCCCAGGACCCATCTTTCTTGGATTTTGAACTTTGGATTTTTTTTCTATCAATAAAATTTTATGAAATCGTGTTTTCGTCAAACATAGTACCTAACATTAATCCTCAACTTTACCATATATTTATTTCAAAATTATTGCTGCAGTATTTTCGACATAACGGAAGATAATACTAAGCCATTTGAGGTAGTATAGGCCCTTAATATAGTAATTGTATTATATCCTCAACAGTATAGCAGAAGGCTTATTTTGTTGTACTCTGGGTGGGTTCATAGTGAGAGCTCTCTATGAGATATGCTATTGTCCTGTTGTGGCGTAGACATAGATATTGTACCTAGTAACAAAAGTACGAGAATCGAAAGCTGTTACTTTTGCATTGTTTGGCTGTAGTTCATAAATATTAAAGTTGACTACATTATCGCATTAGGTGATAAACCGGTAAAAATAATTGTATGATGAATAAATAATAAACATATAAGTAAAATATATTTCCCGTTTTCTTCCAAAAATATTTGTACATAATATACAGTACTATAAAATTTTCTGCAAATGCGGGCCTTCTGTTCGCATGGGAAAATTTTCCCGTGTAAATCCTGATCCCGTAAGAATTTCGAGATAAAAGTAGCCTTGGTCTTATTCAAGAATGTCAACTATCTACGTACCAAATTTCATCCCAATCCGTTCAGTATTTTTTACGTGAAACAGCAACAAACATCTTCACAAACTTTCACATTTATAATATTATATAGTAGGATAGTACTACCCATCACACCTTGGGTCCTGTGTTATTTTAAAACGATATTTATTTATTTATTTAAACTTTATGTACAATAGTGTTACATGGGCGATATCCTTTTCGATCAAAAATTATAATATTCGGGCAAGCTCAGGAAGTATGGTATCACGAATACAATACCAGTGAATGCAGACGATTAATATTTTATTAATTGCAATTGCTGCAGTTATGTTGTAATTAAATTTATGTATGATGTTTGTTATGAATAATACTTTAAATGTTGAGTTGGTAACCCTTTTGGTGTGGACATACTCAGCGAATGTTTCTTCTTTTGTTTTTAATAATGTTTCTAATTTTTGTATTGTATGTTGTTGTGTGTTTCTATGAATAAAATAAATTAAAATTGAAATAAATTTATGTATTTCAATTTTAATTTATATTCCTGTATTTAAACTAGATGAGGCCGGTGTTTCCTAGCTGTCTACTCTGAGAAAAAACACCCAAACAAAGTCTGTACAATTTGTAATACTTAGTAAAATTATGGAATATAATAGAATATAATCATTTATTTCAGCTAAACATCACATATAAAAATAAATAAATTACATAAAAAATCAATCATTATAAAAATATTACTTGCTAGCTTTAGCCCGCGACTTCGTTTGCGTGGGAGGGTTTTCCCGTGTAAATCTAGATCCCGTGGGAATTCCGAGATAAAAACTATTTTTTGTCCTTTCCAGGGTCCTAAGCTACTCCCAAGCCAAATTTCATCTTAATCGGTTAAGCGGTTTAGGCGTGAAGGCAGACAGACAGACAGAGTTACTTTCGCATTTATAATATTTGGAGTATAATAGAATGGAGTGTGGATTATTAAAATAACTTAAAACCAAAAATATACAAATGACATTTCGTTAATTAAAATTCATATTATTTAAATTGTATCTGGAATATTAATTGCCATATGCGAAGAAGTCATTTACCTTTCATGATAATAAATTATTTCATTGTGTTCTCATAAATGAAAATCATTTCTCATAAAATTTTAATTTCTCTTAAATGAGAATCATTTAAGAGAAGTTAGGTTAGACTAGAGGCTGACTCTGAAATCATAATCTAATTGGGCTGCGACCACTAAACTAACGGGGAAGTTAAGAAAGCTGACTGCGACATATTTGGGCTGCCTTTTGCAGCGTGAGACTCGCTCTTACCGCTTATGACTTAACAAATAATTGTAAAAAAAATGGCCAACCGTAAGTCAGACTCGCCCATGAAGGGTTTCGTAGTAACTACGCCAAATAACATTGTCTATCATAGTATTTGTATGAATTACAAAGTTATATTTGCGGTTTTAGAAAATATGCTATATCTCAAAACCTGCTGACCCGATTTCGTTCAAACTAATTTTGTTGAAAGTTTACATTAAGATCTACAGCATATATATTTTTAAATTTTTCTCCATTATTATAGAAGTTAGAGGGGGACGACGACGACACATTTTACTAATATTTGTTGAAAGTTTACATTAAGCTCTACAGCATACTTATATATTTTTTAAATTTTTTCTCTATTATTATAGAAGTTAGAGAGGGGGGGGGGGGGGGGGAAACAACACATTTTACCACTTTGGAAGCGTATATCTTTTGAACGATTGACTTTATGAAAAAGTGGTTTTCGAAACCTCAATGATATTTTTAAAGACCTTTGTGTAGATACTACACAAGCATATGGCTCATGAAAAAAAAAACTTTTTAATTTCAGTTCCATGTATGAGGAGCCCCCTTAATTTTAAATATCTTTTTATTTTTTTTCTTTAAATCAAAAAGCGGTTCCCAGAATACATCTACCTACCAAGTTGTATGTGTATAGTCTTAATAGTTTCGGAATAAAATGGCTGTGACATACGGGCGGACGGACGGACAGACAGACAGTCATGATGAAACTATAGGGATTCCGTTTTTTGCCATTCGGCTACGGAACCCTAAAAAGTGGTTAAAGGCTAATTAATTTGTTTTTTATTTATGTTATCACCTTTGCTCTTATATCAGTGAAAGATAACATCGTGAAGAAACCTACTTATTCTAGATAGACAGATAGATATATTCTTTATTAACAGTAAAAACAATAAGGACTTTACAACTAAAAAGGGTGATACAATGGGCGGTCTTATCGCTAAAAGCGATTTTTTACAGACAACCTTTGGATGGATTTGACACATAGAAAATAAACACGCGGGTAGTCCACGCAGTACTATTTATCTACATAAAATATAAAAACAATAAATAACATTCTCAAAACATATATATACAAAGTGGAGCAGGACGATTGACATTCATTTAAACCACGTAAAGAGTGGCATGCTCTTTACCCATATACAAAAAATCAATCAAATCCAATGAATACTTTAGCCACAGGAAATTATTTTTCATTTTCTTATTTTTCAACATGATGTAGATCTGAGTCCGTAATAATAGGTAAACATTGTAAGGTTTTTTTTTCGGCAAAAAGTCCTTGACTCGGTTATTCGGTAACTATGTCAGTGCATAGCGGCGCCCTTTGAGGAGAGCACACGCCTACTTTTTTTATCACAAGACGAGCGCATTGTCGTGACTCGTGACGTTTCGTAGATAAAGCATGTTTACTTTTTATGCAGTTGATTCTGCTATTTATTTGGAATGAAAATTGAATTTTTTAATTTTACATTAACTACTAATCCTCGTGTTTTAAAATGTTTTGATGGACTAGTACTGTGCTCGTTTTAATTTAATGTCGTAATTCCAGATCCACATTGTATATACATATATATATATAAAAAGAAACAAATACATACATAATAACAACAATTAAAGAAGAGAGATAAAGATCCTTTACCAAGTTTTTATATTCTAGCGCTGAAAATTATAATAATATAATAATAATATTCCACAACTTTCACACAACGCCATCAAGTCCCAAACTAAGCAGACCTGTTAACTCTTAAACATACATATATATTTCTAAATAAATACATATTATAGATAAATTACACCCAGACAAAGAACAAATGATCGTGCTCATCACACAAACATTTGTCCTGGGTGGGAATCGAACCCACGGCCTTGCGCATAGCAGTCAGGGCCACTGACCACTAGACCAACAGGCAATTCGAAGATATGTGACATTTATCAACCCTCACTAGCGTTATTTTTGGAACAATCATCTAATGACTCCTTCCACTCTGGGTAGAGCGGAATCAGACTTCTACTGAATAAACCCATCTTGATCCTTCAAATGGTACTGGTATACTGGGCCTGTGTGGTGTATTACAGCCAATTCCCTTTTATTATAGAGCCTGTGTATCAAAAGTGAAAACGTAATAGGCTGAATTATTTTACTTATTATTATGTAGATGTACTACAGACCTCTGTTAACTACTCTGAAGGACACAACTGCGTTGTTACATCGCATTCAAAGATATTTAATCATCCTATAACCCCTACAAAACATATTCATTGAACATTATGTTATTATCTAAAACACTGTGATCAGTTACCGTATTAATCGCATTAAGTACGCGTCTGAGGGTTCTAGTCCTGGAAAGGGTGAATATTAAAATAAGTACTTGCTTTAGTATGAAATGAATATATTTGAACTATATTACACTCATCTAGTTTTATTCATTCTTATTATTATTTTTAATTTGTTTTTAGCTTTTTTTTGTAAATTGTTTCCCCTCGAACAATATTTAACACGTTCGCTGACAGTACGTCGTTAGGCGGGAAATTAAAATAGTACGTTATGACTGTATCTCGAGAGATGGGCCACTTATTTTTAAGAATACGTCGTCTCACGATAATTTTTCATATAAGTATTATGAAGAGCAGTATTCACTGTCATATTATGAGCAATGTCATATTTCTTATTGCCGTAACACGAGTATTTTGTAAGTAGTTTCATATTGCTTGCTAGTGCACGAGTACTACATTGATTTGTCATTTATTTTGGAAAATTCTACTGTCGTAATGTGGTGTCAGGGTAAGTGCTCACTGTCAGCGAACGTGTTAACTGGAACGCTGGCGTCTCCCTCTTGGAGGTAGGCGTTAATAGCTGCGACACAGTTATCTACTAATGTAGCTATTTACTTAGACAGTTTTTTTTTGTAAAATGTAAATGATAAATGATCTTTGTTTTGCAAACTAGTTATTAAATAACACGTCATTTTTTCGTAAATTTAAACTAGATTAGGCCGGTGTTTCCTAACTGACTGCGCTGAAAAGAAACACCGGAAAAAAAGCTCAGGGTTCCGTCTGTTTTAAAGTCCATAACAATATATACTGGTTAAATTATATGGGAACCTTTTAGGTTACCGTCAGTATATTTGTTCCAATAAATTATATTATCTTACTTATTTATCGTTACAGCTCACTAATATACAATGGCAAGGGTTTTCTAATCCTATGTCTACATGTGTGGAGCATATTAAAAATTTCAATACATTGATACCAGAGGCCGAATTTTTCAAATTAAGAAGAACGAAGAGAATTATCGTTTTATTGGCAAGTGACGTGGAAAGTGATGACCCTCATAGTGCTGTGACACGTTTGTTATTACTGGTATTCAAGAAACATATGAAACCAATAATTTGGGGTCAATTCTGTGAGTCACTTATTTTAAGCTGAAACTTTGCATAGAGACTCCATATCAAATGTTGTCTTCAGTCCTTTTGGATAGATATGGGGTTTCCGTTACACGTTGTATACGTCGGTTACACATCAGTACAAAATTCAGAAAGTAACAAGGTTACTTTTAAACTCGGATAGATCTTCAAAGTTAAGCAAAGCTTGCTGAGGTCAGCTCGTAGATGGGTATCCATCTTAACTTATCAAGACTCGTCCAAGGGGTATCTGACTAATAATAAATAGATATAATCACCATCATAATATAATAATATCACCATCTGTTTAACTTTTTCCCAACTATGTTGAGATCAGCTTCTAGTTTAAGACCAGGCAGTCCAAAATAATTTTCACGAAGCTCCGCCCCCATGCAGCCAGGTTAGGCCGTTGTATACTAAACGCTAACGCAGTAGTAATAAAGTTGAATATCACGTGCGCTCTTTCACCATGTTCGATTTCGAAACTGCCGTTGTGTGCTAAACGCTAACGCAGCAGTAATAAAGTTGAATATCGCTTGCGCTCTTTTACCATATTCGGGTTGAAACTAAATGTCGTAAGTCTCAATTCTTATTTCGTTTATCACTAAAGCAATAATTGATATAACCAAAATAATAACTGATCTAGAGAAAAAATGTCCTATATTTGGATAATAAACTATATTTTCTTACTGTCAATACTAATTTTAGACATAAAAGCCGAGTAATCTTGATTAAATTTTGAGTAATCTTTAAGAAAGACATGATTTTCGATAAAAAAAATGAATGAAAAAGTTCCAATTACGAAACTGGTCTAGACATGTAAAGAAAAAGATCCAATTAATCATATACTAAAGTTCCATTTTGATTGTATGCGTGATTGTTTCAGAATATTAATGCAAAGTTACATACAATTTAGGGAGCCTCCTCTTAACTAGATGCCGCCGATTACCAGTGAGTTACATGGAACGACTTCCGATCTGACCTTCACAATCCAGTAACTGGGTAACATGATACCTGGGCAAGACTGATGTTAGATTTACTGGCTTCTAACTACCTGTAAAGACTGTTAAAGATGTTCAAATAACAGCTGAGACAAACGGCTTCAACTGCTTTTCGATGCATAGAGGGATGAGAATGGAATGGTTTTGGGATCAGATAAAACAATCTATAATCAGACTCAGACAAACATAAAAAACAAATTAACGCAATATTTTATACAAAATATAAATACCTAACAATATATTATAAGAATCAAGAATAACACCTGACACCAAAACAAAAATCTTATTTAAGAAAAAAAAATAACTATTAATAATAAACATTTTACTTTCTGGGAACAACCTGTATCGTCTAACATTCTACCAACACTTTTGTTATAAAGACGGCCGGCCAGAATGGTCACCCATGTGTGCTCGTTAGTTGTAATAAATAACTGTTACTTTTTTAGCTTATACCCCCAATGTAATTTAATTATTTGAACAAGTATTTTTTTAAGATTGTTAAATTATGTAGTCGATGTTTTTTGGTGCACGGTAAAACTCTACTGAGTTTATGTTGGCACCAACTTAAATGTAAATAATGTGTGTGAACTATGGAACAAATAAATAAATAAATAAATAACAATTTAGTCTTTATTTTACACACAGAAATATAACGTACAACAGAACAATTTTATTAAAAAAAAAGTAATTAAAAAACTTTAAAAACCCAATTATTTAATTTAAAATTGGCTTGTTTTTATTAGCTTTTCAGTTAGTTTTAGTATAAGGTTGCAGTCGGGTTTTTAATTTTTTTTAATTACTTTTTTTATTTCCAGCTTTTTAGTTTACAGATGTGAAAGATTTCGCAGATGATTTAGTTCTTTATACGTGTTTTTACGATTTGTCACTTTGAATTACTTTTAACCATATAAGTTGTATATATATTTTTGTAATCACCTTTTAAAACTCTTTATTTTGATACCCCACTCGATAGGTTTTGAGAAAAAAAAACTTTTTTGAAGGTATAATATGGCGCCAAAAATCCGCCATTTTGGTTTTTTTTTATTTTGATATACCCAGTGTCACTCTCACAGTCAATACGATTCTAACGATACTTCTCAAGCTAAAATCCGTCGACACGTTCAGGCCACAGAGCGTGCCAAACAATTATACATACATACATACATACTCTCGAAAAACATAACCCTTCTTCTGGCGCAGTCGGGTAAAATCGCAAGTTCAAACCGTTATTTGGTTATTTTATAGTGATCTTTATATTTGAAAGTCGACACAGTGCACATAAATGCACAAAAATAGGTACCTACTTTTTTAACACATTCCCTGTCCGTGTATAAAATCGTGATCATACCTACTGATCCACTTCAGATTTCTATTATAATCGACTTAAGTAGGTCCAAATAATACAGTTATGTATTTTTCATATACTTTTTTTTTCAATACTTACAATACTAACCTCTGCTTACACGCTAAGAAAAAAATTAATTATTTGACATGGTTTCGTGACTTCAGGCACGTGTCAGTAGAAACCTCCAATGTGGTTAAGGAGAACCTCATAGACAGGGAACGTGTAAAACCACTTAATTTTTCCTCATTTTATCATCTTGATTATGTCACCTTTCCCCACAAATCTGTCCCATCACCCGTCCTATTTTTCCTGTTTTCAACCATCTCATCAGATGCGGTTTTAAGATCATAAGCCCAACCGATCTTCTCAAACCCATTTATCACTTTAGTAATATAGTTCAAACTGTTATTCCCAAGTTCTCCAGTTCTGTAATCCCATGGAAAGGCATGATGGTAATTGTGGAATCCTTCTCCCATCGTCATGATAATTAATGGCAGATTCTGGCCAGCCGATATAGTCTTGTCATAGGGCTTGTAACCCCAAGAATGGAGGAGGCTATTGGTCAGAAATGTAACGTTAGCGATAATCATGATTCTGAAGATGTTCAAGTGCCAGGCGTTAGAGAAGGTGTCTCCTAGAAGCCAGGGTATGACTGTTGGGAGCACCATGCCGAATAAGGGAAGTATCCATTGAGCGTGTCTGAAAAAATATTGGTTCGTTAGTTTTATAGGATTCTAAACCTCAAAAGAAAAAGAACGGAACCCTTATCACCTTGTTGTCCGTCTGTCTGTCTATCAATACCTTTTAATTCGAGAACGCGTACAAATATCGAGTTAAAATTAAAACTACATACTGAGAGCTACAGTCCTTTGAAGCTCAGAAAAAATCAAACTTCTAAAACGTTACTAACGTTTTTTTAACCCAAAGGTTGACTGATAGAGAATGCCTTGCTGCATTAAGTCTGTCCATGTAACACTATTGTAAATAATTATAGTTTAAATAAATAAAAGAAAGATACGGCTGTCTACTGTGGCTGTCTATGCCGCAAATAACTTATATTTCAACACTCTCAAGGGAATCAAAATTAATATGGTACCTCCCGTTGATCTAGAACTGTGAAATTTCGCAAGTAAGATTATTTATTTTATAGTACAAGCTCAAGAAAAATCTGGAAGCTATGCATTTGTAATTAATTAATTTAAAAAAATCTTATACGGGGTTGAAATTTAAAATAGAAGCTACTATAGTTCAAGTAAGATATCATATAAAAGAGCTTGCTTTGCATATTCCAAAACATATTTTACAAAGCGCAAAATAGCCAAAATATGTACAAAATACTTTAAGCGCCTCACAAACAGGTGTGTCTTTCAATAAGAGTTGAAAAGTTAACGGTTTCACCCCACTTGCAAGTTGGCAGTCGACTGAGTTTATGCAAGTATTTATATGCACTTCACCCATTCAAGTTTGTTCATATAGTTTGTATGTGCTAACACTTATAATATTTATTTAAGAGTTACTTTTGTGTTAAAGGAGCATGTGCGGGCTCGCTTGGTCGATAATGGTTAACGGTAAAGATTAATTTTTAGAGAATGCCTTGCTGCATTAAGTCCGCCCATGTAATACTATTGTACATGAAGTTTAAATAAATAACGGTCCATTCTCTATCATAGGGTTCCGCGTTCCCGGTTTCGTTCATGGTTAAATCATACTAAGACCATTTTGGTTTGTGTCTGTGGTGTTCTTTTGAGAAAAGAAAAATCTGTCCAGTTCCGTGCTTTAACTGGTACCGTCAGGTAGGGGAAGCGAGTTGTAAGACTCCACTTGCAATTCAACTTCAACTACTGCGTCGTTCGTTAATATTTAATGTTAAGTTCAGGCTTTTTGACTCATTACACGAAAGTAAGAAGCCAAGTAATATGATACCAGTTTCGTCAAAGAGTATCGTGTTAAGATATCGCTTGCAGCTATAAGACCGCTATTGTAACTATTTTTTTTTTACAATATTGTTATTTAAGTGTGATTCGATTATTGGTGTACAATAAAGTATATTCTATCTATTTATCTACTGAGTTGGGGAGGATTCGTATGAGATTTGAGAACACTCACCTCTTTTGATACATAACCACTTCATTTTCAAAAATATCAGTCATATCGACCGTTTTCCTCCTCTTCACCACTTCAGGATGACTTGTCACCATCAACCACCCAACGTGGGAGAAAAAGAACCCTCTGCTTATGTTATGGGGATCTGCATCCGTATCACTGTATTTATGGTGAAGTCTATGGTCCCTCACCCAAGTGACTATAGTCCTTTGGTAGGCCAGGCTATGACATAGCATTAAAAAGATCTGAAGGGGTTTTCTCGCTTTGAAAGACTTGTGGGCGAAAAGCCGATGGCTGCCTGCCGTAAGTCCCAAACAGGATAAGAAGTATGATAGGGCCGCTGCAAGAAGAGTGGATCAAATTAGGTCTTTTTAAGTATCCATCTCCCTTTCACTACCGGTCTACCAGACGTACGGCTGGATACCATCCACACTTGGTTGATATACCATCTTTTCGTACCAAGCGCTTCTCCTCCACATTTATTGTGTGCACTTCCAAGCTGTGGAATTCTCTGCCGGCTTCTGTGTTCCCTGCCACTTATGACCTTTCAACTTTTAAAGCAAGAGTAAACAGGCATCTTCTGGGCTCACTCGTTCCCATCAGGCGAGATCGAGGTCAAGAGTGAGCACAATATGAATTTTAAAAAAAAATCAACAATATATTTTTATTGTTAAATTAATTATAATTAGTCTTTAATATACATAATTATGTACTAAAATACAAACTAGAATGAGGCAAAAAAAATTGATCCTCAACGCTGTCGGCTGGCAACGTACCCAAGATACTGGCGGCATTGCCTCGTTGTATGGCAATGCTTAGCCGTTAACCAAAGAAATAGCCAGCTCTTGGGTCACAGGAAGCGTCAACGAGCCTTTTCGATATGTCTTTAAAAAGGCTGTCAGCACTATGGTCCGAGAGACATAATCAGCCCAGAAAGTTACGTTCCATCATCGGACTAGAAGACAAACGACGATGTACCATCGTTACATGTTGGACATCCCATCCATACGCACAAAACATTTTGGGAATACTTTAATTGTGCGTACGGCTAAGGAGTGGACTTCCCTGCCGGAGACTGTGTTCCATGATAGCTATAACCTGCGGGTCTTTAAGTCAAGAGTGAATAGGTTACTTCTAGGTAAGCGTCCTCCATCTTCGACAACATTATCACTTACCATCAGGTGAGATGGTGGCCAAACGCGTGCATATAAAGAAACACTCTGTACACGGGTACTTGAAGGACGGCAACGTCGAAATTTATTTATGAATGCGTACGCGTATACAGAGTGTTTCTTTTACGTATCAATTTAACATTTTTAGTCAATATTTTAATATAAAAAAAAACATTTTATTTTCTAATGGTAATATTTTTTTAGCATGTATGTAAGCTATACTATAGTGGGTTAACGGGAACGCCCTCTGTTAGTTAACATACTGTATATGTTACCTAGCTACAGAGTTGTGACGCCCAGATAGGCAGTCGCGCCATGTAAAACACTGGTACGCAGCTGCATTCAGCTATATTGGAAGCCTTTTCTGCGACTAACTTTCTACAGATCTACTTACCAAATGTAATACAAATCCGTTCAGTAGTATTTGCGTAAAAAAGTAACAAACATGCATACATCTATACATCCATCCTCACACACTTTCGCATTTATAATATTACTAAGATAGTTAAATGGTTTTTTTTTTTATTATCGCTGGCTCGTAAAGCCCCGTATGTCGTTGAAAACTATTGTCACCATAAAAATCCATACTAATCACACTCCACAGTCATCCTAACAACAAAAAATATTATAAATGATTCTCATTTAAGAGAAATTAATATTTTATGAGAAATGATTTTTATTTATGAGAACACAATGAAATAATTTATTATCATAAAAGGTAAGTTACTTCTTCGCATATGGCAATTAATATTCCAGATACAATTTAAATAATATATTATAAATTGTATATTTTTGGTTTTAAGTCATTTTAATAATCCAATAATGCATACTATTATACTTCAAATATTATAAATGCGAAAGTAACTCTGTCTGTCTGTCTGTGTGTTACCTTTTCATGCCTAAACCACTGAACCGATTTAGATGAAATTTGGCATGGGAATAGTTTAGGACCCTGGAAAGGATATAGAATAGTTTTTATCCCGGAATTCCCACGGGATCGGGATTTACGCGGGAATAACCCCCCACGCGAACGAAGTCGCGGGCAAAAGCTAGTACTTACTAAAAATTATACTTCCCCAAGCCGCTGAAGTAAAGCAAAGGTATACTCCATACATTCCTCCTATATAGCAATATATTAAGAAAATTATATTCTTCCAGATATACTTTCTCTTATAAGGCGCTGTTGTAGTTGGTTCTTTAATTTCGTCATTTTCCTCCACTGATTTCGTAGTTATAATTTCTTTGGTCATTTTCAAAGATGCCTTCTCTTTACCTGAAAACATTGAAAAAATGTGTTTAGCGTTCCACCCATAATATGCGTAGTGTACACTGGTTTTATGTGCAGTGATTAATAATTTTATTATTGTAACAAGCAGGCGTGCGGAGATTAACTCGTGCTCTCCTTTATCACGATTAAAACGTAACCAAAACAGCGTTATCGACGTTCTAAATATCAGAGTTCATAACTCTATATGAGTAAATTTTACAGGAGCAACAAAATACTGTTTTATTTATTCATTTATTGCAATATTTCAACTAGTGATTTAAGGGTAGAATTGATAGAGATTATTATTTATATATTTTTTTAAATACTGCATTATATTTGTGAGAAAATTGTCTTAAGTACGAACTTTTCCAGCCACGGTGTTTGGAGTTAGGAAATGTAAATGCAGTACGACTTTTTATGTTTATATGTAGATTGATAAATGAACATACCTCATCGTATAATCGTTTTTGGGAAATAAGAAGTATTCCATTGTATAGATCATAAAATACTGCACGAGATGGCATTAAAAGTCCATTTTCGTATTTTTTTTTTTGAGTTACGCATTTTGATAATTAGACCGACGTTATGTTTATGTTAGTTTTTGCCGTCGGATAAAAAGCTTCTTCAAGCTTCAAACTACTTTCATACCAAATTACAGCCAAATCCACCCAGTACTATAATAAAGTATGTAATAAAAATGATAACAAATAAACTTTAGATTATTATGTTTAATAAGACTATAAGTACAGCCCGACGGCCGTTCTGCCTCCGCATTTAAATCTCTGATATCTTCTTACATACTCAGTTTAATGGTATACTGTCATATTAAATATTGATGTTAATTAAATGTACAACGTAATAATAATTCAACCTATTCCGTTCTCACTTCTGAAACACAGAAATTATTTGTCTTAAATTAAATTAGTTGTCCCACCCTGCCCGGGGTGGGAGGACTTATTTGATAATTTTACCACGTTAAAAAAAAAAAAAAAAAAATTGTACACCTTACAATATTTCTATGGATACAAAAATTAAACTAGTGAACAATGGGCGGTCTTATCGCACAGGGCGATGGATATGGGCAGGGGATGGATGGAGCGTTTGGATGGACAAACTTAAAGGAGACAAATTAAGGGCTGTCAGTGTACAAATATCATAAATAATATTAATTGAACATAATAATATAAAATACATACATACAATACAAAAATTATATACTAATAAATATAACATGTATAATTGAGAAAGAAGGGGAAGTTATAGGGAGAGGTAATGCACAGGAGCTCAGAGCGGTGGATGGTGGTTGGTGGATGTTACATGTTTTTGGATTTTAGGACCTATAGTTATATATAGGACTATTTTTAGGGTTCCGAAGCCGAATGGCAAAAAACGGAACTATTAGGACAATATATCTGAATCTATAATCTGATGTTAATCGTTTAACAGATATAGTCCTCCAAAGTGGTAAAATCTGTGTGTCCCCTCCCCTTCTAACGTTATAATAATGTAATGAACAATCTAAAAAAATATATATATCTGTAGATCTTAATACAAACTTATAACCAAAATTAGTTTGAACGAAATCGGGTCAGCAGTTTTTGAGATACAGCATATTTTCTAAAACCGCAAATATAAGTTTGTAATTTATACAAACACTATGTGGTGCGGAAGATTCTCGAAGGACCGTGGTGGGAAAATAATTTTGGCGGTGAAACATTGACCACAAACAGTTATGAGCCGACCAGGGTAGGAAAGTAGGACTTACTTGGATATTCCCTGGATGTAGCACGTGGATGTATGGACAGATTGAGAAGAAGTTGCATGTGGGTTGAATCTCTTTCTTCTTAGTTGCTGAACACTTTCACTTTGGTCTTTATTTCGTCACACGTGTGTGGCCAACACGAATAGTTGATAGTTTTAGATTTATAGATATATTAGCAGTTTAATTATCTCGGCGCGGCGCGGGGACTTGTCTTGGCGTGGTAACTTCACGGCAGTTTTTTGACGAAGACGAGTAGACACAACATGGCGGAGGTAATTATACTTTCTCGAATCACAGAATCTGAGCGATGAGTGGTGAGCGATGAATGCACCAATCAATGGCGCGTGCGGTGAACATCTCTTCTCTGATTTGTGGGAATTGGATATGAGGAAGGCAGTTATTGGTCAGCTCAAAAACCGCGGTCAAGAAAGAATCTGTATTCTAATATGTAAGACGCGTTCAGAAATATGATGATAACAACATAATTATACCATTAGAGGCGCGTTCCGAAATGTGACAGTAGAAAATTATAAATTAAATAAAACTTGCGCAAGCACTATGAAAAACAAAGTTATTTGGCGTAGTTACTACGGAACCCTTCATGGGCGAGTCTGACTTGCACTTGGCCAATTTTTTTTCATTTCTTCACGAATTTGATAGCAGTGGTGACGCTTTAAATTACACAAAGTATTGCGCCTGAATGGGTTCGAACCTACTTTCTGCAAATCGCATAGTGGGCCTAATGTAATTGACTGGATAAAAAATAGTATTGTATTATTTAAAAAAGCTTCACTAAAAGTTGTTTTTTGTATCATGTAAAAGATGAATTTGGTTACTGTAGGGTTTTTCTTTTGGCTGGCATATCACAGATCAACCTCTACGGTTGTCGGCTGTTTAACCGGACTTGCTTGGGGCTGCCTTAATTAATTATAATTAAACCCTCCAGCCAGGGCTTATATTAAGCTTACAAACTAAACAACTACACGCTAAGGTCCGAGGTCCATACACCACAGGGGGCACCCCCTTTGGGGTACGGACCTCGGCTTAGGGCGTCGCAGGAGGAGGGCTCGATAGATAGACAGGCTAGATCAGATCATTATTATTATGAGGACAAATTTAAAAGTAGTCTCAGGCGGTCGGGGTGGGTAATTACAGGGATATCGTAGCGGGCCTCTGGTTACTCTAGGTTATCCTTAGGAGCTAGACATATACCATTACAGACCGTTATGTAGATTTTTTTAAGATATACAATTCTATGATATTTTTTTTGATTTATCTGGTAAGGTTAAGCTAGCGTTTTCAATGTAAGCACACAAAAAATGTTGACACCAAATTACAATTTTCGTATATCTACATATTTCTATAGAAAATACAGTTATTTTCATAACACAGACAAACGTTCAATGTTATTTATATGTATAGACACGTTCATTCTATGGATATGATCTATTTCGTAATAGTTATAACCTGGGGGTCCTTAACACGTTCGCTGACAGTGAGCACTTACCCTGACACCACATTACGACGGTAGAATTTTCCACGACGTACTCTTAATAATAAGTGGCCCGTCCCTCGACGTACTGTCATAACGCACTATTTTAATTTCCCACTTAATGACGTACTATCAGCGAATGTCTTAAGTCAAAAGACAATAGGTTACTTCTAGGTAAGCGTGCTTCATCTTCGACCACTTCATCGCTTACCATCAGGTGAGATGGTGGTCACATGCGAGCCTTTCGTCATCTGCTAGACGTTTCCTAACTATGTTTGAAAAGAAAATAATTATAAATTCTCACTGAACAACGTAGGTCTCCATAAAAAGGTGAAACATAGGTACAATGCGTACACGCTTGTCGTGTATAACAATATATTCTTAAGAATAAACACTCTGTTGTTAATTTCCGATGAATTCGTCTGATATTGGTCTTCATCCATATTTTTGATGATTTTCTTACAAAGTACTTCTTTATCTAAATAAAAAAAAAATCTCTTAAGTTGAGCGCGTTATCCATATTTATATACAGGGTGGCGATTAGGTTATCACATTAAATTGTACAGCAGGTATAAGTTGTTATAAGTCTGTTAAAATAATAAAATAAATGATTTTACTAAAATTAAGAAAATGCAATTTAAAACAAATCTCAACAACAATCAATCAACAAATTAACAAACAATCTCAAATATTATAATTATGCTTATCTTAATGTATTTTACTGTGTGTACATAAATAATAAAATAAATAAACAAAATAAATGGCATTATTGGTAAAAATAAAAAAAATCCTTTATAATTAGTTTATTGACCTGTAAAAGCGGTAGCGCCGCATCCCTGGCGCAAGCGGAGCACGCGCCGAGTGATTGGTCAGCTGATTACGTTTATGCAATACATGATATTGTGAAATATTAAAATGGAAAAAAAGGTCCCACGGTTATAATATTGTTTATTATTAAATTATTTTTATTGTATATGATAAAATACCTAATATAGAGTACGTGGTTTCAATTAATGTGATAACCTAATCGCCATGCTGTATATATAAGGGAGTAGATAGACCAGGATTGTCGTAAAGTATATACTTAAAGTTTAGCTGAAGCATCATAAGCCTTATAGCTAATGTATTGGACTTGTGATCGAGAGGTTGCAGGTTTGAATCCCACTCATTACACTGGGTGGAGCGGAAGAGAGTGTCAGACTTCTACCGACTAAAAACCCGGGTGGGTTTTTAGTCAGTAGAAGTCTGACACTCTCCACACTCTCTCTGTTCCTTCACTGCCCTTAGGTTCTGGGGTCACGGTATCTCTTTAGAATATTCTCGCAGCCGGTGTTTTCATGGTATAAAACTAAATCCTTTATTTCAAGCACATAGGCCCCTACAAAACAATAAATAAACACAAAATCTTATATACAAACTAATACATAACAAATTTTAAACACTTAAGAACTCAAAAATACTTAATACGAATAGACGGCGTTGTGTTGCGCTTCGTGGTGTCGCGTAAACTTCTTAGAATTTAAATTGAAAAGAAATTATCGTATATATAATATCATCGATATTATAAAAATATAGTCGCTGATTATAATTGAAGGGGTGGTGGACGTCCCTAAGTCCACCGTCCTCCCTTAAGGAGATGGCCAGAGGAAATTTCTCTGATGATCTCCCTCTCTCTTTCCACAGTTTCCTTCTCCAAAATAGAGTTTTGCAGAAAGAGACCACTGCATCCACCATAGAACGAATCATAGCCGCCAGCGATAGGTTACTTACCCAAGCCATAAGACACACACAATTTCTCCATCCATTCCTACTTGCCAGACGACTTTATGAATACAGTGGTAGTGCCTGTATTGAAGAATAAAACTGGTGACCTTTCTGATAAGAGTAACTACAAGCCTATTTCTCTTGCCACTGTTATTGCTAAAGTCTTTGACGGTCTGCTTAACGCGCAGTTGAATAGATACGTAACACTGCACGATAATCAGTTCAGGTTTCGTCCCCGGCTGTCCACCGAAAGTGCTATCCTGTGTGTGAAGCATACCGTTAAATGTTACACAGATCGTAGGACACCCGTGTATGCATGCTTCCTAGACTTATCCAAGGCCTTTGACCTTGTAGCCTATGACCTGTTATGCAGCAAGCTGAGGAGTGTGGATTTGCCGCAGGACTTAATTAATATGTTCAAGTACTGGTATGCGCATCAGTCCAATAGTTTCAGGTGGGCGGGGGCAAGGTCGGATCCATATCAGCTCAAGTGCGGAGTCACGCAGGGTGGCTTAACACCTCCTACCCTGTTCAATTTGTACATGAAAGGGTTAATCGTGGCGCTCAGCAGTCAGCATGTCGGCTGTCACATTGACGGGATATGTGTCAATAATATCAGTTACGCTGATGACGTGGTGCTGCTGAGCGCCTCGGTTTGTGGCTTGAGGAAGCTGCTGAAGACGTGTGAGGAATATGCTTGTGGCCACGGTTTATTGTATAACGTGCAGAAGAGTCAGTACATGATCTTTGAGACCGTCAGAGCAAAGTGTCCCAGCAACTTACGACCAGTTAGACTCAATGGTGATAATTTAAAAAGGGTTGAACAATGTAAATACATTGGGCATCTTTTAACTGTCGATCTCAAGGATCATGCAGACAGAACGGGAGCGGAGGGCGTTGTCTGTTAGAGCGAATATGGTCGCGCGCAGGTTTGCGAGGTGCTCTAGAGAGGTAAAGATTACACTATTTAGAGCATACTGTACGTCGCTCTACTCATGTAGCCTGTGGGCGCATTATTCTGCTAGAGCTTATAACGCCATCCGCGTCCAGTATAATAACGCTTTCAGGGCGGTGATGGGGCTGCCCCGATACTGTAGCGCCTCGGGTATGTTCGCAGAAGCATACACTGTTTTCACGCGACTATGCGTAAGCGTGCCGCGTCCTTGGTACGCCGAATACGGGCCAGCTCCAACACCGTTCTAACCATAATCGGGGAAAGGTTGGACTGCCCTTACCTCCGGCATTGTTCGAGCAGACAATATGTCGCTGTCCAATGCCGAGTAGAAGGTTATAATTTAAAATATCTGTAGGGATTTTTATGTTAGTATTGTATTTTTTTTATTCTTTTTTTGTTTGATTATTTATTTTAATTTGTATTTTATTTTAGTATTCATTACGACTTTATTTCATTTTATATTATGTTATTTTTGTTTTGATTTTAATCGTATTTGTAATTTGATTAATGGCAATGGGTGCAATTTATTTATTATTATTTATATTATTATTATTATTATTTTTATTTATTTATTATTTATTAATTTTCAATAAAACTATATCATCTTTAATCTATACTAATATTATAAAGGAAAATTTGTTTGTTTAAACGCGCTAATCTTCGAAACTTCTGAGTGGATTTGGATGAAATTTGGTATGAAAGTAGCTTGAAGCTTGAGAAAGGTTATAGGCTACTTATTACTCGACTGCAAAGAAGGATGGTTATGTTTTTATCGTGATAAAATCCACGGGAGCGAAGCCCCACGTGGTTACTAGTAATAATATAATAATATTCAACGTACCACGAATTTCCCTAACAAATTATCATTCGGGCCACGACTTTGCTCACATTTATTAATTATGCAAAAGAATATTTTTTCATCGTTGTTTTCAAAACACGAGCCAAGGGCCTTTTCAAAATAAAAGTACTAGTTAACGTATTTGGAAATCTCTTATGGAAATTTAAACCTTAAGCTCTTGTAAACAAAGTAGATTTCAGAGTAACAGAACTTGTTGATACAACAGAGTTTGAAGATGTGCCATAAGCTCCTTTATCTTTAGTCATATAAATTCAGAAGTCTCCAAAGTTGGTGTCATGTTTAAGTAATTAAATGAGATCGACATTTTTTATTTTGTTTTAAACAGAATTAGCAATGTAGGTACAATACTTGTAACTATGCTTGTCTCTAGAGTGGGTTAATGTATTGGGTAAGGTTCAAACCCGTGATCTCTCGCTCGCAAGTCCAACCCTTTAGCCATTAGACTATTGACGATATTTTCTAAAGAGTCCATCCATGTTTTACGTAAGACGATTTGGGAGGTGAGAAAAAACAAGATAATTATGTTCAAAATACCCCGATTTGAACATAATTATCTTGTTTTTGTCTCACAAAGTCTAGTTCAAGGATGGCAATCCTATGGCACCACTGATGGCACGCGACATAATATTGTGGGCACGTCATCGAGCACGAAATTAATAAAAATAATTTTTTGCTCTTAAGTACAACAAAGAAAATCGGCTAAAACTATGAACATTATTATACACTAAGAAAAAAAGTCTGAAGTTAAACATTTTATGACGAGCGAATGTGAGTGATCCTATGCTACAGAGTATTCCATGAGAAATATTACAAAATGTGCCTTTTTTGTAGGGTTTTGAGTTCTATTATTATAATTATTGTCTGATAATCACATAGTCAAAATTATTTGACGGCACGTCTATGATCTCATTAAACATTTCTTTAGAAATAGTGGTTAATGGTGGTTCGCCTGCCCTGGTCTAGTTGTTAAAAGATCAGTTCTTGCATCATCATCGTCTATTTTTTTTTAATGATGATAAGTACGATGGTGGAGCGGGCTTGACGGAATTAGATTGTGTAATTCCATCGCACACTCTCTGAAATGTAACCGATAGAAAACTAATAGACTAGCAACTCGTCGTCGATTTTGAAGACTCTGGAGCTTTGATTTGACCAGTTTATCGTTGTCAATGAGTCTTTTGGCCCGTTTCTCAATAGACTGAAGCGCGTCCAGTTGGTACTTGGCAGATTAATCCCAAGAGAGCAGTACTCCATACACGACCGAACCTGGGCTTGATAGAAATTGAGCAGCTGTTCGGGTGAGAAGTACCGTCTCACCTTTGCTAGGATTCCCAACCCAAAATTCAAAAGCCTTTATTTACTACAAAAAGGTAAATTTTGCAAAATTTCTCTTCGATTACTCCGTAGTGTAGGGTCACTCGCGATCGCTCGTCACAAAATACCTACTTCAGACTTTTTTTCTTAGTGCATAGTGAATTTCGTGATCGGTGACGTGCCCAAAATATTATATCGCGTGTCATCAGTGGCACGCGTGCCATTGGTTCGCCATTCCTAGTCTCGGCTAGTGTTGCCCAAACGAGAGTCTCGCAAGAGTCTTGCAATTCAACAGACTCTGTTACATTGTTCTGAGATCTCAACTACCGTTTAATAAATAGCAATAGGATAATCGCTAATTGCAAGACTCTTGCGAGACTCTCGTTTGGGCAACACTAGTCTCGGCTGTCAATTGGACATCTTTGACAGTCATTACGGGTAGTTAAAAGCCAAAAAGTCTGGTCTGACTGGTCTGACCAAGTGGTATCCTGCTATCCAACTGCTGGATTGTGAAGGTTAGATAGGTGGTCGCTCTATGTAAAGCGTTAATACTGATGTGCATTCGGCTATATTGGAAGCGGACTCTAAAGCCTGCAAATACATATTGGCCAAGCGTTGTCGAGTGAAGGCCAATACCAACATGTAGACGGTATATTTGCCTTGTCTTGCTATCGCTCGGTGTCACTTGCCTAGTTGGCTGATTGAAGGCCAGCGCCAACGTGTATAGAGCTCGTTTGGTGCAACTTGTCTTCGCTCACCGTTGCTCGTGATCACTTGCCTCACTTCGGATCGGTGTCGGTTTTTGGTCACAAATCAAAGGCGCTCGCCTGCGCTCGGCCAACGTGTGGGCAGCTCTACAGACCCTCTTCTACATTGGTCGCCAGCATTGGCGTTCGACGAACTAGTCGAACGTGTAGACATTATTTCTTGCCTTGTAACTGTTTGCCAATGCTCGCGTTGGCCTACGCTCGGCCAACATGTATTGCAGGCTTAACATAACTAGGAAAAAGCTAAACAGATGATAAATTAAAACGGACAAAACTAAATACAAGTTATCAGAAGCCACTTACCTGTTTTCACAAATAATAAACGAACAAAATTATGTATAAATACTGATATGATAGGAACAAGACCGTAAAAAAACTGAATAAGTTTTCTAACAAATCATAAAACGGTGTTTTAACAACAAATCTGAAATAATGGAATTGTTATTTTCCTTTTATCAAATGGTTTAGTGATTTTATTTCGAAATTTATTTTTTATTGATGTCGTTATGAGTATTTGATACTTGAAATAAAAGTATTTACAATCACTTTACAGTGTGTGAACAAAAACAATATTAACATTTTTGTTTATGTAATTTTTTGAAGAGAATTTCTAATGTGGGTAGAATTCACATTACTATCAATCTTGTTAACCTCTCCAACTAAGCTTAATATGCTTGTGTCTGAAGTATGTTCACGGCAATAGTGTAATGCGAATGTGGACGGTTTTGCGGCCATCATGCGTAAGAGATGTAGTTCTTTACAGCGCCGCGTACGCGCCAGCCCCAACACCATTCTGAGAACTTTAGCTGATAAGTGGGACTTTCCGATATTGAAGCAATGGATACGACTGCATGCAGTCAAATAAACATACCCCAGGTTCGGCGTGTCCCACGCAGCTTAGGTTTTTAAACTTTATTTTAGTTAGAAGTTGTTAATAAGACACTAACACCAGGTTGTAAGTTCACATGTTACTAACAAACAAATATGGAATTATCCGAAATATAATAAATTGAATTGAATTGAATGGTTAGGGTTCGAACCTTTGACCTCTGGATCACTAGACCAACACTTTAGCCAGTAGAATTTACTGTACTATTTTAACTATCGTAGATACAAAATTAAACATATTTATATTGTGTTGTTCTTAATGTCCGTTGGTATTTTTTGTCAAATTGTTGAGCTCCTTAAGTTCTAAGTTGAGCTACACGATAACTGACAAATGCTTGCACTGTCTGGACAGGTCCGCTCAAATTTGCGTGGTTATTTCCTCAAAAGAATACCACAGACATGAACCTACATGCTTCTCATATAAAAATACAAATAGTCTGGACTTTAAAAGAGACTATGACCTCTGAGTTTGTTTCGGTGTTTCTTCTCAGAGTAGTCAGGAAATACCGGCCTCATCTAGCTAAACTTAACACGCAAAAAAACATGACGTGTAAAAGCGTTATTTATAACCAATTTACAAAATAAATATTTCATTTCATTGATATTTTTCGTAAATTTTCTTAATTTTCGTTAAAATGGGTATACAGTATGTTAACTAACAGACGCCGTTACCATTAACCCGCAATAGTATAGCATCCATACATGCTAAAAAAATATTACCATTCGAAAAGAAAATGTTTTTATTTTTTCTTAATATTAAAATATCCACTAAAAATGTTAAATTGATACGTAAAAGAAACACTGTGTACACGCGTACCCATTCAAAAATAAATTGTGACGTTGCCGTCCTTCAAGTACGCGTGTACAGAGTGTTTCTTTTACGTATCATTTTAACATTTTTAGTGAATATTGTAATATTAAGAAATGAATGGTAATATTTTTTTCAGCATGTATGGATGCTATACTATTGCGGGTTAACGGGAATGCCCTCTGTTAGTTAACATACTGTATATCTGAAGCTAAAAACTTCAGGTTACATAAATATCAACATCCGCCTCCGCCTATCTTTTTACCAACTTAACCAAGTTAGATGGATACATCTGATTACCAGTATGTAACATGGAGAAGCTGCCTAACTGACCTCCACAATCCAGCAGCTGGATATCACCATACCCATATACATATGGCCATGTCTCAAGTTTCAGATCTGAGCTTAAATGGATGACCATTCATCAGAGAAGTTTGCGCGCTTTGACAACGCTTTTCTCTATACTCAACTCTTCCAGCTCTCCTTCTTATCTAATGTCTCCCCTTCAATTTCTATGTTCTTCACACAGTAAGAATCTACGTTCATCCAATAATCTTCTCTTACTGTGTCGTTCACATAGTTCTGACTTTATTCATTCTTCTTTTTTTCATATCCAGTCGATTCTCCTCTGGAATGCACTTCCTCTCGAGATCAGGACGGCTGACAATCGCTACGTATTTAAAAAGAAATTGCAGATCCACTTTCTACACCAATAAGCAAAATTTCCATATTTAATTTTCATTTGCTTCTTAAGTATATGTATATATATTTATATAAGTATTTATTCATATATATTATTTATGTAGATTTCTATTTTATGATACTTCGATTTTATGATATTAGGTTTTTTTTTGTGTTATCACTATTATTATTATTATTTTTTCCAATATAATTTTGACGTACCTACATATTGTACCTTCCACACTATCTCTTCACCACTCATGGTTGACTGGTAGAGAATGCCTACGGCAATAAGTCCACCTTTGTACCTATGTGCATAAAGTGTAAATAAATAGGTAAATACTGGTGTCAGATTTACTGACTTCTGACATATCTTTGACAACGTCTAATAATCTTCAAATTACAGTCGAGACCAGGGGCGTGCATAGGATTATGACAGGGCATGCGGTGGAGTAAAAACACACAAAATCTTCTTCTTTTATAGATTTTTAGCATAGCTACAGCCACGCATCGTAGCATGGTGGCGATGCGTGGCTGTGGCTATGCTAAAAATCTATAAAAGAAGAAGTTTTTGTGAGTAATCGGTCACAAAAACTTCTTCTTTTATAGATTTTTAGCATAGCCACAGCCACGCATCGTAGCATGGTGGCGATGCGTGGCTGTGGCTATGCTAAAAATCTATAAAAGAAGAAGTTTTTGTGTGTTTTTACTCCGCCGTATGCCCTGTCATAATCCTATGCACGCGCCTGGTCGAGACCAATAATAGCTTAGGATGTTTTTCAGCCACGGATATGATAGGTTGGGGACCCACTCGCGGAGTGACCTCAAAAAATTAACCTTGAACATGCGTGCGTTTGTTATTACTTAGCAGGCGATATTATTATGAAGTTTTCCTATAAACATAAATCGCGCGTGCTAAAGCGTAGTAAGCTACTATATCTCTGTATCGCATGACAACCATTTTGCAAACTCCATAAAGCTACAATGACAGCACAAACTAATATAAACCTTATTGAAACCAAATGAAGGAACAAAATCCCTTCGCTATCTACTAGAAAATTGATCGTTTTAATTGCAACTTTACCGCGCAGGTTTAAGGTAGATATTGGCTTGTGTGCTGTAAGTTCATTGACTTCAGTACCTTATTTCTAAGTATGACTATAAATAAAATAAAAGTATAGAGAACTGTTGTTTTTTAAGTATTAAAAATTTGCTTTGTAGTCTGTTTGTCTAGTGCAAGGTTGTTAACTCAATGTGAGCACCTGAGATCAGTGAATAAGTCAAGAAGAACACATTAAATGTATCAGTTACATAGTAGTAATCCAGTGATTACGATCCTAACTTGCAACTTGTAGGTCGTGCGATCAAACCCAGTCAGACAGATACTTACATTTATATTAAAACTAGCTAGCCCCGCGGTTTCACCCGCGTTAATTTGAGAAAAAAAAACGAATTTCAGCCTACCAGGAGTTGATTTTTGAAAAAACAAATAGCCTATATTTGACTCTGGGTCTTCAACTATTTTCATTCAAAATTTCTTCCAAATCAATGCTGTGGTTTAGCCGTAAAAGCGTAATAGATAGACAGACAAACTTTGAAATGCATAATATTAAGCATTTACGAAGTCCCCCGGCCGCGTCTGTCTGTATTACCGCAATAAACTCAAAAACCACCGAACGGATTTTGTACAGTTCACAATAATAGAAATTTGTTTCTGAGTAGTACATTGTTCATTCTGACACATGTCTTTCCAAGATGTATCATGTTACCCAATTGTTGAACAGCTCCGCTCAAATTTGCGTGGTTATTTCCTCAAAAGAACACCACAAACATGAACCTTTTTTTTTTTTTTTTTTTTTATTTAGAATAGGTTCTCGTTTGACCACCATCTCACCTGATGGTAAGTGATGATGTGGTCGAAGATGGAGCACGCTTACCTAAAAGTAACCTATTCACTCTTGACTTAAAGACTCCTAGGTTATAGCTATCGGGAAACACAGACTCCGGCAGGGAATTCCACTCCTTAGCCGTACGCACAATGAAGGTATTCCCAAAACGTTTGGTGCGTATGGGTGGGATGTCCACCATGTAACGATGGCGCTTCGCCGTTTGTCTCGTAGTCCGATGATGGAACGGGCTTGTTGGAATTAAATTGTGTAATTCCATCGCACACTCCCCGAAATGTAACCGATAGAAAACCGATAGACTTGCAACTCGTCGTCGATGTTCAAGGCTCTGGAGCTTTGATTCGACCAGTGCATCGTTGCCAATGAGTCTTTTGGCCCGCTTCTCGATAGACTCAAGCGCGTCCAGTTGGTATTTAGCAGATCCATCCCAAAGATGAGAGCAGTACTCCATACACGACCGAACCTGGGCTTGATAGAGATTGAGCAACTGTTCGGGTGTGAAGTACCGTCTCACCTTTGCTAGGATTCCCAACTTTTTTGATGCTAGTTGAGCCTTAGCCTCGATAAACGGGCCAAAATTGAGGGTAGAAGTTAATGTTACCCCCAGAAGCTCGATATGGTCAGTTATCGGCACAGTTACACCTCGGAAAGTAGGAGCCGGTTCAAATTGGCTCCTTTTTGCGGAGAAGAGACACGCCTGGGTCTTAGCTGCATTAAACTTGACCAGGTTGGCATCGCCCCATTCGGAGACAGCCTTCAAGGTCAAGTTCAAGCGCCCGACCATGTCCTCACGGAGAGACTGGATCTGTGACCCACCAGCTCGCGCGCTGGACACATATCTCTCAGAAACTGTGCTGTCGTCTGCATACCCAAAGGTACCGGGCATTAGCAGATCGTTAATGTGCAGCAAGAATAAAGTTGCTGAGAGAACAGACCCCTGAGGGACCCCGGCATTAATTGCCAATTGGCCAGACGAGCAGCCATCAATGACCACTCGAATGGACCGATCCCTCATACCTACATACATGCTTCTCATATACAAATACAAATTGTATGTACTTTAAAGAGACTATGACCTCTGAGTTTGTTTCGGTTTTTCTTCTCAGAGTAGTCAGTTAGGAAATACCGGCCTCATCTAGCTAAAATAAACTTAAGTTGCAAAAAAACATGACGTGTAAAAGTGTTATTTATAACCAATTTACAAAATAAATATTTCATTCCATTTCAATTCATTTCATTTTCATTTCAATTCATTTCGATTCACTTCAATTCATTTCATTTTCATTTCAATTCATTTCATTTTCAATTCATTTCATTTCATTTCAATTAATGGGTTGTAAAGGCAAAAAACTAGTGCTCAACTGCATCCCATTAGTAAACTAGAAACCGAACCCGAAATATTTGGGAAAAGACTTGGCAGATCATATTGATATAAGGTTTAACTTCTACACAAAATTTCCAAATAGAAGAGAGATTTTTAGAAATAAATCAAAATAGAAATACATGTAATTTTTTTTTTTAAGGTCAATGTGGGTAGAATTCAAATGAATATATTAGCGTAATGGGTGGGGTTCGAACACACGACTCACTTTCAGACTTGTGATCGAGAGATCCTTAAGCACTAGGCTATTGACGCGTGTTTGTTTGTGACTTGTTTCATTTTATTTTTTGTTTCTGTTTCAAAACTTAAGGCCAACAAATTTAGCTACCGAGTAGCAACATTTAAAAGCCAAAAAAATAATCTTACTGAATAATAATTGCGAGAGTTGCGAGGATTGATGGATGTTTGTTACTTTTTAACACAAAAACTACTGAACGAATCTGAATGAAATTTGTAATGTAGATAGTTGAAATCCTGACCGTAATTTTTTTATGCTCGTGTTTTTATGTTCGTTGTTTTTTTTCGTGTTCTCATTGATTTTTTTCCAAAATGATTTAGAGAAGTTTGTAAAACATTAAAGTGTAAAAAAATAAACTATAAACATTAAGTTCAGTTTTATTTTTAAGAGAATTAGCAATTTGGGTAGACTTCACATTACTAGCAATCATTTTAACTTTCACTTTCAAAGCCGTAACCTTTTGGTCACAAGGCCGACTCCTTAGGCATTAGGCTAATGTCGCTTCGTAGAGTAAATACAAATTTTAATTAAGAGCAAAATACATAATACTATTCACTTTTATACAGGGTTAATTGTAAAACACTGAAAACCTCTCAGGACTATGTTACTAACATCATAATAAACAACTTTTGTTCTATGACTTTCAAAAATTCGTCATATTTTAGTTCACCAAATTTAAATACAAAAATAAAAATATTTAAATTGAACGCCCTAAATGTTACGAAGTCTATGCGAAGCAAAAGAAAGCGATAGTATAAGTCGCTAACTAAAAGTCATAGAACAAAAGTTGTTGATTATGATGTTAGTAACATAGTCCTGAGAGGTTTTCGGTGTTTTACAATTAACCCTGTATAACCGTACATCTCATCCATTTCATCCCGTTGTTCCTTATACCAAATAATAACATTAACTAACTTAAACGTAACTTAGTAAATTTGAACACAAGGGAGGGGTCTCCTAAGTTAGGTGGTAACAATAATGATGGACGATATTTTCCCTACTATGTTATTCGGTCTATAGGTACTGTCCTCTAATAAATCTGTATTATAAATACACTAGCGACCCGCCCCGGCTTCGCACGGGTGCAATGTTTATATTAAATATACTATAGAATGTCTTTATATACATCGTTGACAACCTTTTTGTCATTCGACATCCATGTTCTCTTTAGTATCTAATTACTCTTGAAAGTGCGACACATAACCGCTATGTCCTTGCATTTTATATCTGTAATATCTTCGAAACTATTTAATTAAATTATATTCTGTAAAGGGCTATATTGATTTATATTAAATGCACAATGTATTTATGGTACTTAATTAGATAAGGATTAATGCTGTATTGCTTAAAATCGCTTCGTAAAATATGCTCGTATTTCTCGTAAAAAGTAAAGGATAAAAAATGGTTGTTGTGGGTTATCTATAAGAGATAGACAGATACCACCGATGCCATACTGTAGTACATTATTTTGATCTATCTCGTAGGGTTCAGCCAGCGTTTGCAAAGCAAGCGCAAAAAAATGTGTTTATTTGCGACATCACATTAGAAACCTCAAAAATTTCAGTGTTCCTCTACTATATTATGCATGTTATATACTTAAAAACCTTCCTATTGAATCACTCTTTCTATTGAAAGAAACTGCATCAAAATCCGTTGCGTAGTTTTAAAGATTTAAGCATACACAGACACAGCGAAGCGACTTTGCTTTATACTATGTTAAGATTGTGAAAATCATTTAATTTTGCTCATCTCATCATTTATGATTGCCTCGATGGCCTAGTGGTTGCAAGCGCGAATGCTGAGTATGAAGTCTCGAGGGTTCGATTCCCAGGTCGAGCAAAAAATGTTATTGGGTTTTCTGTAAGGAATTTCTCAGTAATAGCCCGGAGATTGGAAGTGAACGGTGTGATACCCTCGTGCCTAGAAAAGCACGTATTTAGACAATTGACGCTAGATGAGGCCAGTATTTCCTAAGAGACTGAAAACATAATGAAACAAAAAAAAATTAACAAAAAATAGAACCGACTTCCATATAAAAACACTACAAAGCTAAAAATAACTTTAATTTCGGTAGTCGGTGTCATTTGTTTTGTATTTTCTTTTTTTTGACACCGCCTTCCAAAATTAAAGTTATTTTTGCCTTTGCAGTGTTTTTATATGCAAGCCAGTTCTATTTTTTGCTAAACAGTTTTTTGTTCACGCTTTTTAGTGGGTCGGTTTGTAATTTATCTAGTTACAAAAACCAAAATGTCAACTACTTAACACCTTTTACAAAAATTTTATTTTCCCGGTGTAAAGCCGTTAATTTTCGAGAAGTTCTCCTGGTACTTCACCATCAGCTCTATTTCACCATATGCATTGTGACGTGCATAAAGTGCTTAACATCTATATTCAATATATAATCTAATCGCAATCCACGAAATACTTATTATTGAGTATTTTCGGTGGCCATCTGGGGTCTTCATCATCAGTTCCACTTCCTCAAATGGTGCTTTTCGAGAGCAACTGCACAAGGTATTATAAGAAATACCCAAAACGCTATAGAAGTGCCTATAATATTTGATGAGTTCCCTCGATTTCTCCATGATTCCATCATCAGATCCAAACGTGACGACAATGGGACCAACTAGAAAGTATACCCTTTCAAACAAAAACAGAATTTTTCAAATCGGTCCAGCCATCTGCGAGTTATGAGGTAACATACATAAAAAAAAATTTCAAGATGAATTGAGAACTTCTTCCTTTTTTTGGTTAAAAATTAGTCTCTTTGACCGTTGTTGCGGGTGGTTAGAAGCGAAAAAATCCAACACTAGTCTGGGCAGGGGGTATCGTATTACCCTACATTGGGTTATTGTAATTGGCAAAAACTGTTTTTAAGACGGTTACCCGTCCATAAAGTGACGGCAGACGTTGCTTAACCTTTGACTTCAACCCGTGTGGTTTTTAATATTTTGCCGCCAGCTCCTTAGTTCAAAAAATGTCTGTAAATAGTTTATTTAAAAAAAATACTTTGAGTATGAGTTTTAACACTGAACTGCCATAAACTCCCATTCATAATCGGACTACGAGACAAACGGCGAAGCGCCATCGTTACATGATCGACATCCCACCCATACGCACAAAACGTTTTGGGAATACCTTCATTGTGCGTACGGCTTTGGAGTGGAATTCCCTGCCGGAGTCTGTGTTTCTCGATAGCTATAAGTCTTTAAGTCAAGAGTGAATAGGTTACTTTTAGGTAAGCGTGCTCCATCTTCGACCACATCATCACTTACCATCAGGTGAGATGGTGGTCAAAAGCGAACCAATTTTCAATAATAAAAAAAACTTTATCCATCCTAATAATAAAGTCTGTCTGTCTGTTACGCTTTCACGGCTAAACCACAGCACCGATTTGGATGAAATTTGGAGTGAAAATAGTTGAAGACCCCGTGTCAAATATGGGCTACTTTTTAACTTATAATAGGCTCTCGTTTGACTACCATCTCATCTGAAGTTAAATGTTTTTTTTTTTTTTTCAAATCTACCTCCTAAAGCCCCTAAATTGAAATGGTGATGAAAGTTTCTATGAAAAATCTAAACCGCTTAACCGATATAAATTAATGTTGTTTTTCTTTTCAAGTTAACGCGGGTGAAACCGCGGTTTCACCAGAGTACAACAACTAGACAACAGCTAGTAGTGCATGAAATATTATTATATTTCATACACTACTAGCTGTATGAAATATGATTATATTTCATACACTCCTAGCTGTATGAAATATTATTATATTTTATACACTACTAGCTGTATGAAATATGATTATATTTCATACACTACTAGCTGTATGAAATATGATTATATTTCACACACTACTAGCTGTATGAAATAGGATTATATTTCACACACTACTAGCTGTATGAAATATGATTATATTTAACACACTACTAGCTGTATGAAATATCATTATATTTCACACACTTCTAGTCGTTGTCTTTAACGCTGACGTGGCGTAACGTCAGCGTAGGAGAAAGCTGGAGACAGGAATGAATGGAGAAAAATTACGACCGAGGCCACTAAGAGTTTTCAAGACGGACACAACCTTCAGTAATGAAGAACGCGACAGAAAACAGAGATATTGTCTGAGATTTCGTGCGTACGGGGTTTTTTCTTGCTGAAATCCCGATCCCGTGAAAATTCCGGTATAAAAAGGAGCGTATAATATTAGTAGGAGTAGCAGGACCGTATAAAAGCTAGATTTAATAGGTACCTACTAGACTGACACCGTGTTATCGACCCGGTAGCGCTTTAAAGCGTGCAAGTTGAAACGATGACAAAGCGATGCATCGCTTTTATGCAAAACTGCAAAATGTTTATGAACTGTAAAACCGCGGGTTAATGTAATTATTTTAACATGAGTCATCAGTGCAGTAACAGGTTAGGTAAACTTACGAAGTGGTGAATAAAAACATTGTGAACTAACCGGAATAGAATATTTCTTTATTGAAGTGATTTATGACTTAATAAATGTTAGTATAATGTTTTTTAAGTAGCCCAAAATAGAACGTGATGGCGGACCAGTGTGCACGCCCTCTGTTCCATCTAGGGGACTTAGGACATTAAATAAGTCAAGTCATTCAGTTTTTTATTCATAATAGGCTCACGTTTGACAACCATCTCACCTGATGGTAAGCGATGACGTGGTCGAAGATGAAGCACACTTACCTAGAAGTAACCTATTCACTCTTCACTTGCTTCTTTATTATACTAATAGTTTCAGAATATGGTGGCTGTGACATACGAATAGACAGGCAGACATGACGAATCTATAAGGATTCCGTTCTTTGCCATTTGGCCATGGAACCTTAAAAAGACATGCGTCTTTTCATCAAATTGGTTATAAATAACACTTATATTAATAAAGAACTTGACGACACTGATGATAGGTTCACATTTGACCACTATCTCACTTGATGGTAAGCGATGATGTGGTCGAAGATGAAGCACGCACGTACCTATTCACTCTTGACCTAACGAACCCCTGGTTATAGCCATCAGGACACTAAGAATCTGGCAGGGAAATCCACTCTTTAGCTGTACATACAAAGAAAGTATTCCCAAAACGGTTCAGCTAGTAACAGTATGGAATAATATGAATTCGCTGTTTTAAAATCCATACTAGTATTACAAAGCGAAAAGTTTGTTGCTTTATTAGGGTTCCGTAGCCGAATGGCAGAAAAAACGGAACCCTTATAGTTTCGTCATGTCTGTCTGTCTATCTGTCCGTCCGTCCGTATGTCACAGCAATTTTATTCCGAAACTATTAAGACTATACATGTAAAACTTGGTATGTATTCTGTAAACTGCTTTCCGAAATTAAGAAAAAAAGAAAAACGTATTTAAAATGAAGAGGAACTTCATACATGGAACTGAAACCATTTTTTTTTGCAAGCTATGCGTGTGTGGTATTTATAGAAAGGTCTTGATATAACATTGAGGTTTCTAAAACCACTTTTTCATAAAGTTAATCGTTTAAAAAATATACGCTTCCAAAGTGGTAAAATGTGTGTCTCACCTCCAACTTCTATAATAATGGAGGGAAAAAAGTAAAAAAAATATATGCTGTAGATCTTAATGTAAACTTTCAAAGAAAATTGGTTTGAATACAAACACTATTAAAAACAAAGTTATTTGGTGAAGTTACTACGGAACCCTTCATGGGCGAGTCTGATTCGCACTTGGCCAATTTTTTTAACGTGCTGATCTTTGATAGTTCTGGGTGGATTTAGATGAAATGTAAATTGTATGGAAATAGCTTGAAGCTTAAGGAAAGTTATAAGCTACTCAACTATAAAATAAGGAGAGTTATGTTTTTATCGTGATAAAGTCCACGCTAGCGACGCCCCGCGTGATTGCTAGTCTTGTATATACCTTTAAAATAATCAAGGTAAAGTTTGAATTTAGTCGTTAAATTTAATCTTTCTCAACATACCTCGCTCGCTTATGTTACCCTATACAACGTGTAACGGAAACCCCATATCTATCCAAAAGGGCTGAAGACAACATCTGGTATGGAGTCTCTATGCACAGTTTCAGCATAAAATAACTGTTTCAAAGAATTGATACCAAATTATTGGTTTCATATATTTCTTGAATACCAATCATAACAAACGTGTCACAGCACTACGAGGGTCAATAACTTTCCACGTCACTTGCCAATAACACGATAATTCTTTTCGTTCTTCTTAATTTGAAAAATTCGGTCTCTGGCATCAGTGTATTGGAATTTCTAATATGCTCCACACATGTACACATAGGATTAGAAAACCCTTGCCATATCGTTTGTTATGATCCAAAGAAGCCATGCACTTGGTATTTGTATATACCCTTTAAATTACACGTTGTATAAGCTAACTACTCGATCTTAAAGGACAAAAATAAATAACACTGTGAAACTCACACAGTGATCCTAATTGGTACCGAGGTCAATATGAGATCAAATATTAGCTTTACCCTAGACGGCAACAGGGGTAATTACGGACGTGATGAAATTATCTCAGAAGGGGGTCAAGGCTATATTTCTATTACTTGCTTACTACCTAAGCCTCCATCTTTTTTATTGATAATAGGCTCGCGTTTGACCACCATCTCACCTGATGGTAAGCGATGCTGTGGTCGAAGATGAAGCACGCTTACCCAGAAGTAACCTATTCACTCTTGACTTAAAAACGCTAGTTATAGAGTTAGCAGTAAACAGACTCCGGCAGGGAATTCCACTCATTAGCAGTTTGCACAATAAAAGTATTCCCAAAACGTTTTATGCGTATGGGTGGAATGTCCACCATGTAACGATGGCGCATCGCCGCTTGTCTTGAATTCCGATGATGGAACGGGCTTAAAGTGACACAATAAATAAATAAATAATCGTTTGTTTGCAGACATTGAAGTCTATAGAATTAAATTATTAGACAGTGATAACAAATATACAATACGTCTCCCAATAAAACTGTAGGCTCAATGAACCGCAGAAAGAATTTATTACAAAACTTTTTCTCATTATATTTCTCATTACAGTTTGAAAACTATTCCCAAATTTTGGCAGCCAATGGCGCGATGCAATAATTGTGATGGACGTGAGATTAAACGGTTTTAGAGTTCCGTCGCCTTTTTCATTTTATTAGGGTTCTGTTCCTAAAGGGTAATAATGGGACCCGATTACTAAGGCTCCGCTGTTTGTCTGTCTGTCACCAGGCTGTATCTCAGCCGTGATAGCTAGACAGTTGAAATTTTTCTTTATTTTACTTTATTGAATATTCACCGATGATGTATTTCAAACAGAATAAAAAATATTTTAGGGAGCGCTTGTACAACAAACGTATTTAATTTACCGTTTTTTAGATAATAGTACGGAACCCTTCGTGCGCGAGTCCTATTCGCACTTGGCCGGTTTTTTAATAAGATTACTATCAATGTGGGTAGAAATCTCATTATTTATTTAATTAAACTTTATGTACAATAGTGGTATATGGGCGGACTTAATGCAACAAGGCATTCTCTACCAGTCAACCATTACTATCCTATTACATTACCAAAACATTACTATCAATCTTGTTAACTCCAGCATGTTGCTGTAGTTTGACATCTAATCTGATACTATGACATATAATTTACAATTAATTTGACATTCTGACATTAATTTTTAATTTTATTTTTTATATTGACATTTAATTTGATAGTTTGACATTTTATAACAGGATAAGTTGTTCTCACTCAATCATCTATGTATGTTTATTTTGACTCTGTTTACTCGTATAGTTATGTAATTTTGACATCCGGAATTAATGATTATAGGCAATAGTAACGTAATTATATGAATTTATTTATTTATTTATTTATTTTATTATTTATGTACACACAGTAAAATACAATAGGACAACATAATTATAATATTTGAGTACAAAGGTACTGCTTATTTCTTTAGAAATTTCTTCCAGCAGACCTGCGAAAGGAGAAGTGAAAAAGAAATGTAGACAATAGTGTGTGAGAACAAGAAGAGAAATGAAAATTAATATGTGAAGTCTAAAACTAAAATATTAAATATACCTACACATACTTATAATGCAATAAAAATAACATATACTTAAATAAATACATAATGTTAGAATATATAAACATATAAATATATACATAAATAATTAACACAGTTAAGAGGAAAGGTAATGCTCTTTTAATCGACATTTGAATAAAGATATAGTTTTTAAATCACGAATGCTAGGCGGAAGTGAGTTCCACAATCTTACAGCATGGACAGAGAAGGAATAAGAGTAGTAGCTAGTTTTATGAGGATGAGATTTAAGGAGGGATCTAAGGTGTGATCTACACGGTACGTCGCTAGAACGAGCGTAAGAAAAACGCTCACGCAGGTAGGAAGGGTAAGACGGGTTGTGTAAGATGTTGAAGAGGAGACACAAAATCCTAGTGTTCCTGCGAAGGCGGATTGGGAGCCACTTGAGTTCCTTGCGAAGGTGAGAAACATGGTCATACTTTCGAAGACCGAAAACAAAGCGAATGCACAGATTTTGCAAGCGCTCAAGCTTGTTTAATAGCTCCTCGGTAGCATCCAAATAGCAGGCATCGGCATAATCTATAATCGGCTGAATAAGTGTTTGTGCCAAAGAAACTTTAGTCTTCAAGGGCAGAAGACTTTGAAGGCATTTCAGCGAATGAAAGGAGAAATTTACCTTTCGGCTGACCTCATTGACCTGAGCACGCCACGAGAGATTGGAGTCAATAACCACACCCAGATCTTTAGCGGTTTCGGTATAGTCAATGCGAACACCGTCGAGATATAAAGGCATCAGAGATGCAACAACAGCCGCACTGCGAACGAATCTGCTGCCAATGATCATGGCCTGGGATTTAGTCGGGTTAATTTGCAAACCAAATGACTTAGCCCAAACGCTGATGCAAGCCAGGTCATGATTCATTGCAGCAATTGCAGAACCCGCGTCAACTACAGTAAAATGACGGTAAAGCTGCAAGTCATCTGCGTAGAGATGAAAACTAGAGGAGATTACTCTGGTAACAAAGTTTATGAAAATTGAAAAAAGAAGTGGAGAGAGAACGCTACCCTGAGGAACACCCTCAGTGAGGCTACACCAATCAGAGAAGGACTCCTCCAGGCGAACACACTGAGAGCGTCCCCGAAGATAAGGTCCGAACCAGGCTAAAGTGGAAGGAGAGAAATTGATAGATTTGAGGATACCAAGTAAAATGTCGAAATCCACTGAGTTGAATGCGCTACTGAAGTCCAGCAATACCAGAACAGTAAGGGACTTATTCTCCATTGCCCAGCGGATGTCATCAGTCACTTTTAAAAGCGCGGTTACAGTACTGTGACCCGAGCGAAAACCGGATTGAAAAGGGGATATTATCGAGTTTGACGCCAAGAAAAATGATAATTGTCTATGAACTATGTGCTCAAAAACTTTAGAGAGAAAAGGGAGGATAGAAATAGGTCTAAAGTGGGTTAATAAAGTAGGATTGTTAGTTTTAGGTAAAGGTATTATGTGAGCCTGTTTCCAAACATACGGAAAGGAGCAAGAGGAAAATGAGTGGTTAAAGATGTGAGTGAGAACAGGAAGTAAAGAGGAAAGGATAAGAGTTATCATTCTTGAACACAACTTATCATTACCGACTGCTGAAGAAGTAATCGCAAGAATAGACTTCTTAGCGTCATCCTCAGTAACATCGCTAAACTTAAAGAGAGGACAAAGTGGTAACGGCAACCTAGAAAGACTCTCTAGTGTCGCAGCTTTAACAGACGGATCAAGAGAAAAGGGAAGGAAAGAGAAATGCTTATTTAGATCATTCAGGTTGATATCCTTACACTGGTTGGTAGGTGACTTACCTATGCCTACAGATTTGAGAAATTTCCATACGTCGGAAGAACTGCGATTATTGAGTTGGTCGTGAAAATAGCGTCTCTTAGCATCTTGACACAGATGACTGCAGCGATTACGTAACGATTTGTAATAAGAGAGATTCAGTTCTGAAGGTCTGCGCTTATATCTGCTCTTAGCTTTATCCCTGCGAGCCATAATCTCTTTAATTTGTTGCGTTATCCATGGTGCAGGGTTATGTCTAACTTTGACACGTCTGATAGGGGCATACCGATCATATAACTCAAGAATGGTTGCATTAAAATAATTCACCTTATCGTTGATGTCATCGTTCTCAACCAGAGGGGTCCAGTCGAGATCGCTTGCATCACGCTGCAAAGCCTCCAGATCTATGCCCTTGTAGTTACGGAGATATAAAAGCTGGGGCTTACGCTTGGGAACACGAATACGATACGAAAGATAAATGAGATCGTGGTAAGAAAAAGTAGCCGTAAGTTGGCCATGGTAAGAAACATTACTAGGTGAGGAGACAATCATAAGATCTAGAAAAGAGGGTGTACAATTAGGAAAATAGTGAGTTGCAGAAAGAGGCAAAACTTGCAGATTGAAAGAAGACAAGAGTGAAAGGAGTTTAAGGGAGCGAGAATCATTTTTAATTAAGCAAGTATTAAAATCACCCATTAAAATGACATGCTCATACATGGGGCAAAGATCACTGAGAGTGGAGTCGAGAGAATTGAAGTAGTCTATGTGAAGATTAGGACTGTAGAGCACTGCAAGTAAAACCTTTGTGTGATGAACAGTAATTTCAAGAAACAAGTATTCAGCCGACTCAGAATACCGTGATGGAGATGAACTGACCACCCTGTAGGGTAAATCAGCACGCAGGTATATAGCAACACCTCCTCCACCTTTGTCAGTCCTATCATTGCGGATCAAGACGAAGCCGGGGAGTGAGTACTGAGTAGAGAGGAGAGATGGTTTCAAAAATGATTCCGATATCAAGAGTGCATCCAAGTGAGCACTGCTAAAGGATGCCAGAAGGTCAGAATAGTGACCAGGAACACTCTCGAATTTAATTTTATATGGAACAATAAATATTTTTTTTTTAATGACGTCTCCTGCTCTAGGAGGAGCAGAAGAGAGTATCAGACTTCTACTGACTAAAATCACACCCTGTTCCTTCAGGTGCCCATGTGATCCGGGGCTGCGGTATCTCGTTACAACATTCCCACAACCCCGACAGGCCATGGCTCTGCCACGACAATGCTGCTGACTGCTCTTTGAGGCAAATATGGGTGATCCCTGAACTTTGAAATTCGATGTGCGATTGTTATTATTTAGAAACGAGCTCCACAATGAAATTACTCAATTCTTGATGTATTTACAATAGGCAAGGCTTGTTTTCATTTCGTTAATTAATAGGCATGGATATGAATTGAAGGGAAACATAGCAACGCCACTTGTATGTATAAATATTGTGTTGGTTCTTCACACAGTTACAAGTCAATCGATTTTGAAACCCCGACTTAAAAAGGGGGTGTTATAAGTTTGACCGCTATGTGTGTCTGTGTGTCTGTCTGTGGCACCATAGTTTCTAAGCGGGTGAACCGATTTTATTTTATTGGAAATAGGTTCGTTTATCGTTAGGTTCGTTTGACCACTATCTCACCTGATGGTAAGTGATGATGTGGTCGAAGATGGAGCACGCTTACCTAAAAGTAACCTATTCACTCTGGACTTAAAGACTCCTAGGTTGTAGCTGTCTGGAAACACAGACTCCGGCAGGGAATTCCAGGGATTTCGTTAGAAAGCATGTTTTGCGATGGTTTTTAGGTAAGTTTTATCAAAATTGGTTCTGCCATTTACTAAGTATGGGGGGTGAAAGAATTTTGTCTAGTATATTCAAGTGGGGTATCAAATGAAAGAACACAACGTATATATTCAAGTATTTAAGTAGTATATTCAGTCAGACATGTTTTACAAAACGTTCAATCATTTACCAGATATGGGGGGTGAAAGTGGCAATGAATAATCGAAAATTGTCAAATATAATAGTTATATTTCGGGAAGTGTGCGATGGAATTGCATTGCCGTTCCATCATCAGACTACAAGACATCGGCTTTTCGCCATCGTTACATGGTGGACATCCCGCCTATACGTACAAAACATTACTGGAATACTTTCATTGTGCGTACAGCAAAGGATTAGAATTCACTACCAGAGTCTGTGTTTCCTGATAGCTATAACATGGGTGTCTTTAAGTCGAAAGTGAATAAGTTACTTCTAGGTAATTGTGCTTCATCTTCGACCGCATCATCGCTTACCAACAGGTAAGATGGTGTTCAAATGCGAGCCTATGAATAATAAAAAGGTCTCTCCGTGCCGTTTGTCCAGGCTGCGAATTGATTTTTAATGTTCCTTTATGAATCAGAATGGAAGTCTAGTAAAAAAAGTCCAATTTTATCTTTTATCTCAAAGAACGATATAAGTTCCTTCATGACACACATAATAGAGATTTGAGATCATCAGAGAATTTGAGACTTGATGCCTACAAGTCACACTAAATTTTACAACGATTCTTTTACAGTGCAGGCTATTCGGTTGTGGAATGCATTGCCGGTGTCAGTAAGACAAGCACAGTCAATCGCTGCTTTTAAAAGCTTGGTTGCCAATAATTTTCTTTGAAACTTATGATTATTTCTTTGTTTTTCTCCGCACGATGTTAAAAAACATAATTATATTTACATATTTTATTTTAGTACTCACGCGGGGCTTCGCTCCCGTGGATTCTATCACGGTAAAAACATAACTCTCCTTTTTTGCAGTCGGGTAAAAAGTAGCCTATAACATTCCTCAAGCTTCAAGCTACTTCCATACCAAATTTCATCCAAATCCACCCAGTACTTTTAGATTAGTAGATTAGCGCGTTCAAGCAAACAAACAAACAAACTAACAAACTTTTCCGCTTTATAATATTAGTATAGATAATTATGTATTTTATATATATATATTTTAATTAGTTATTTTTCCGTTATGAGTATCTGTAGTACACTAATTTAGCCCTCCCCAATTCAATTAAAGCTTTTAAAGTCCATACAAAGGTTGTCTGGAAGATATCGCTCTCAGCGATAAGACCGCCATTGTAACCAAAGTTATAGAAATAAGTTTACGTAAGTGTGTCTCAACTTTTGGTGTACAATAAAGTATATTCTATCTATCTAAAGAAATATTTTATATGTATGAAGGAACTAGGTCCTCATCTGCGATATTAATTGGATCCATGATCTCAATTCTGAAGTTTCACTGTGATCGATCCTTCAATAAGCCAGCCAACGGTAACTGGTATGGTCGAACAGTCCACGGTACGTGGAGCCTTACCGTTGCTTGCAAACAAACAATAGGCTCTCCAGCCTTACTAATAAATAAGTAAACTTATAGCCTAGACTTACCTGAGCTGTAGAGACGACAAGCTACGACCTTCCTCAGGCCACGTCCGTGTGTGTGTGTGAGTATATTTGAAACGTGTAATGTGATCAAGTGTTGATGGACGGAGGTTCCCAAAGACGCAGGTCCTCACAATGTGGTCCCGGCAGCATTCACAGCACCACTCTGCTACACTTTAGCACCAATTAACAACAACAAATTCGCGTGCCATTCGGTCTGGCGTCAATACGGCGTATTGCTCAAAATATCCCAGTATGTTACTCAATTCGGGATTCCAATATCAATTAATCGTTAATCACACCCAATTTGTCCTTAATTAACTGAGATTCAACAGGATTTTTCAATTACACAATAAATCGATCTCACAAAGAGCGGACATTTTTCATCGGAAGCAAAGGTTATGTGTCAAGTTAAGAAGTTATGTCAAGCCCACAGATAATTAATGTTGCCAACCAAAAAGGTGCGTTCTATTTCACGTCAGACGGAACATATACCCCCCCCCCCCCCCCGGACGGGCCTACCCGTCCGGTAATCAATTGGAAGTCTTGACAAGGTTGCAAATTTAACACAGCTTCAATGCGGCAAAATACCGTAGCTAGTTCCTCAAAGGTGAGAACGGTGTCTCCCAACAATCTCCGCCAGTGTCCCTTTGCCGCTTTCACCGCGGCCTCAAAAATACACCCCCCAATGGGGGCAGGCTGGCGGGTCGAACAACCAAGTGACCCCTCGGTGGGCCAAATTATTACCAATGTCAACCTGGCTCTTATTAAGGAAGGCGTATACCTCCTTCAAATAGTTACTTGTACCCTTGTAATTCGTACCGCAATCAGACCTAATCAAAGAAGGTAACCCACGGCGAGACACAAATCTTTCCAAAGTCGCCACAAAGGCCTCTGTCGAGAGGGAGGTTAGCAGCTGCAAATGTACTGCCTTAGTTGACAGGCAGACAAGAACACACAAATAAGCCTTAACAATCTTACTATTACGAAGGGTGGACGTCTTCACCGAAAAGGGACCAGCAAAGTCCGTTCCGACGCCAGCAAAGGGCCTCGCCTCATTGACGCGATCAGCCGGCAAAATCCAAAATTCTCGCTGCAGAATGGCCAACAGCACATTGCAACCGGCATGCGAGTTCTTAATGTGACGATCAGTCACCAACAATTAAACCAAGTGGCCCTCCTTGGGCAACAAAAGGGGGTGATGGGCCCCATAAGGAAGGCTAGAGTGCCTCAACCGTCCTCCAACACGCAAAAGACCCGTCTTATCCAAGAACGGATTCAGCTTACTAATGGCTCCCGACAACTTAACCCTACCAGACTTCAAGACCTCGATCTCCTTCTCAAAGTGCGCAGCCTGCACAGAGCGGACCCAAAGGAGGAGTGATTCCTGTGGCTTTTGAGGAGAGAGAACTGGTGACAGGCGCTTGTCCCCTGGATTCCTAGTATTATGGCCAAATCGCCTGATCCACGAGGTTACGTTCAACAATTTGTCAAGGGAGCTGTATCGATTCATCAAAAAATCAGGATCAAACGGAGGATCCTTCATCCCAACAGCGAACACCTTAAGTCCGGGCAAAGGATCCGACATCAAGACTGGCGTTCGAGGCCAATCGTCCTCGGGGCGAGTCAGCCAGTCCGGTCCCCACCACAGGGGGTGAGCAATCAAGTGGAGGGCCATGCACCCGCGTGAGGCCACGTCACCCGGGTTTAGGTCACCGGGCACGTGCCTCCAAATCAAAGGCGTTTCAGAACCTTGAATCTGCGACACTCGGTTCGCAACAAAGACCTCCAAAGAGTGGACGGACGTCTTCAACCAACACAAAACAATTTGACTGTCCGTCCAGGCGTAAGAAGCCCGAATGTCAACAGTTCCACCCAAAGTGTGCGCAACGTGGTTTAGAAGACGCACAAGAAGCACCGCAGGGAGTGCGGATACAAATTGGAGCCAGTCTTCCAACAGGGTTTCCCGAAGTGGCTCGTCCCAACCAAGTTCAGTTATAACAAGGGAGGGAGCACCAATTTTAGGGTAAAGACAACTCACAAGGGTGAGTTCAACCCAGGTCCTTCCCTCAAAAGTGGTGACAGCCGTTTCGCCAATTCCCAAAATCTTGCCTGAAAAGTCGTTCACCTTCAGGCCAACCTGTCCCGCTAACCAAGACGACAAAAGGCAACCCTGAGCTCCCATGTCCAAAATGGCACGGACTACAATCGAGTCACCCAAGGGTCCCCAGAGCTTGACCGAGGCCGTTGGCAACAAAACCGTCCTGATCGGGGGGGGTCCTTTAGCGGGGCAGGCGCCAATTTCTTAGCGATGCCTGGGCGGCGACCGATCGCCGCATCCAGGCTGCCCTCGTTCACGACGAGGCCAACATTCAAAATATTCGTCCGCGCGCTGTCCCGAGCCGCTCGCCATCACTGGAGGGGCATATCCCACCGGATGCCTGAATGGCGGAGGGCGCGACTCCAACCGGGGACGTTCCGCCAACGGAGGGGAAAGGCAGCGGTGCCGATCCGGCCACTGCTGCCTAGCAGCCAACGCGCGTTCTCCCTGACGAGGGGAGACCAAATGGCGCTCGCGGGGCTCCCGTTCAACTTGCGCGGGGGGTGGAGTGCGGCGAACAGAATTGCGGGCCTCAGCCCGGTGCTCGTCTCCGGGGTACCCCCCCCCTGCGCGAACCCTCCTCAGAAGATGGTCTGCTGGAGCGGTTCGCGTCGGCGCACAAAATCTCAAGGTGGGACCCTTTACAAATTCTACACGGGCGGGGGCTGGGGCAGTCCCGATGGAAGTGGGCCCCCAAACACGAGAAGCACAAACGGCGTGTGTTGACAAATCGGCGGCGGGCACTTACGTGCAAATTCAAAAAGGCCGGGAAACGCGCCATGACATGCCCCGTTGCCTTACAAAAGTCACAATGATGAGGACTCCGGGCACCAGCAAAACGGGGGGCGGGGCGAACATCAACAGGCCCCCTAGCCCTAGTCCGTCCCTGGTCTCTAGGCCGAGAAGGTAGTGGGGGTGACCCCGTGGCGCCACGAGTGTTATCCAAGAGCCGACACTCGTCTTCCAAAAATTTGAGGAGGTCGTCAAAGGGGGGAAGATGGGTGGCACTATCCCCACCATACTTCTGCTCAAAACGTGACCTCAACTCCGCGGGGAGCAACTGCAGCACTATGTGTACCAACAAGTAGGACCAATGTTCTACCGGTAACTCCAAGCGTCTCAAGGCGTTGGTCGCTGAGATCAACGGGTTCAGCAAGTCAGTGCGCAACGCCGACGTGCTGGTAATGGCCGGTAGCCCCAAAATCTGGCCGATGTGCACATCAGCCAGGCAGCGCTTGTTTTGATACCGTCGGGAGAGAAGCTCCAAAGCGGTCGGGTAGGAGGAGTCCGTCACCGGCAAGTGCTGCACCAAGGCTCTGGCTTCGCCCTCCAAAACGGACAACAAGTAGGCCAACTTCTGGGCAGGTCCGAGGTCCGAGCGTGCATCCACAAGACTTTCAAAGAGATTTAGGAAGCCCAGCCAGTGGTCCAAGCGACCGTCAAAATGTGGCAGCTCCAGGGTGGGCAACCTACCCAATAGTCCAGGGTCTGCAACAACGGGGGTCTACGGCTTGGCCGCATCAGGCACCCGGCTCTTCAAAATTTCCCGGGCTCGTTGACTTATGACATCCCCCAGGTGGACAATCTGGTCATAGTCACCCAAAACCTTATCGCGGGCTGCCTGGTCCATCACCCCCAAATCCACGTCCATGATGAACTCGTAGAAGCGTGTGAGCGCAGCATCAGCTGACTTGATCCTCTCATTCAAGTGCCCGTACCGAGCAAGGGTGAGCTCTTCCAAGTCCAAACGCTCAACCGTTGCTGCTGCCGATGCGAACCATCTCAACTGTGAGGCCAATCCGGCAGCAGACTCCCTGACTGCCTTTAATGAGGCCATTGCAACAATCAAATATCAATACCAATAGGCTAAATTAACTAAACAAACAACAATGACTTGTTAGCCAACCGAACAATTTCACCAAAATAAAAACTTAAATTCAATTATTTCAAGTCCAAATCCGACCCTGTACTTATTCCAAGTATGAATCTAGCTTGCTAAGGATGGCTAGTTACAGAAAAAATTACAATTTATTGTATATATTGTGCTGGATCAACACCAATTAAACACAACAATTGAATGTACAATACTGTGCCGGACAATCTCTAACAACACAATCCAATAAATACTATAAGCAATAAATCAATATACACAACTCAAGTCTTGTTATGTTAACAAATGTGTGATTATTATTTAGATAAACTTTTAAATTCAGATTAGTGACATTCAATTATTAATTACAACAAATATACCAAATTATGTACCAAATACAACCTAATAGTTCCTAATTTCACAAATAAATCTTACTTGTCAATACAATACAGGGACTACAGTACAAACTACAAGTACCATTTCAATTTGATAGCCCGGATGACATGGTAATATATTCAAACTTATTAAGTTATTTTCAACAATGCTCAAAACTTCCAATTTACTTAGTGGATCTTATATTATAAGACCACGCTTCTGCTACCAATTTGATCAATCCTTCAATAAGCCAGCCAACGGTAACTGGTATGGTCGAACAGTCCACGGTACGTGGAGCCTTACCGATGCTTGCAAACAAACAATAGGTTCTGCGGCCTTACTAATAAATAGGTAAATTTATAGCCTAGACTTACTTGAGCTGTAGAGACGACAAGCTACGACCTTCCTCAGGCCACGTCCGTGTGTGTGTGTGAGTATATTTGAAACGTGTAATGTGATCAAGTGTTGATGGACGGAGGTTCCCAAAGACGCAGGTCCTCACAATGTGGTCCCGGCAGCATTCACAGCACCACTCTGCTACACTTTAGTACCAATTAACAACAACAAATTCGCGTGCCATTCGGTCTGGCGTCAATACGGCGTATTGTTCAAAATATCCCAGTATGTTACTCAATTCGGGATTCCAATATCAATTAATCGTTAATCACACCCAATTATTCCTTAATTAACTGAGATTCAACAGGATTTTTCAATTACACAATAAATCGATCTCACAAAGAGCGGACATTTTTCAACGGAAGCAAAGGTTATCTGTCAAGTTAAGAAGTTATGTCAAGCCCACAGATAATTAATGTTGCCAACCAAAAAGGTGCGTTCTATATCACGTTGGACGGAACACACTGTGTAGGCGTGGATTGCCGGGCGAATAAAATAGGAGCACTAGTTATTCTAGCGCTTCAATTCAATAAGCCTTTCCTTTTAAAATAATCACCATTAAGTTACAGTTATAAGATAACAATATAGGTAACACAATTCAGACACTCCACCGAACGTGTAGCACGACCGTGCGATGCCGACCGAGTCTCAAATCATACTGCCAGTAAATCGTAGCTTTAATGCGCACTAGCACTCGGTGTTGAGTCAGAGTGTCATGTCATCAGATGTGACGTAACAAAAACACAGATAATTAATTTACACGACACTCTAAACTAACAGCGACATCTATGAAATCTAACTAACACTAATTAAAATGTAAAGCACCGTCAAGTACATGAAGCTTGAGGAAGTTTATAGGCCACTTTTTACCCAACTGGAAAAGAGGTGGGTTATGTTTTTATCGGGATGAGACACGGGAGCGAAGCCCCGCGCAACTAGTATAATTAAATAAAACTGATATGCCAAAATGTAATAACAAAGAACACGATAAAAAAATACAAAACTAACTTTCTTTAATTTTTTGTATGTCTGTCTATCTGTTTGTCTAGGTTAATCTCTGGAACAGTTTTACAGATTTTTATGAGACATTTACTGAAAGATAGAAGAGGTTATAGGGCGATATAAAGCTTGTTATCCGTGAAAACGCGGGAAAGACCTTCCGCGCAACCAAAGTCGTGGGCACAGCTAGTATACACAGTTGATACGACAGAGGGGCATTAAATTACACTACGTATACTATACGTGTTTAGTGTTAATTCGATACAGTTAAAAAATAAAAAGCCCCGAATTTTTATTTTTTTTTCAAACAAACTAAGTAGCTTACAAGTCAGAGTAAAACGCAACCACCCTTTGTAAATAATAGTGACTGACCTTAAACACCTAGGTAATAAAGTGGCAACGTCGCGCGGCGTGTGTTATCTCTTGTCTTGGACAGATTTATCGCTTTAAGGTGCATCTCATCAAAGTCATTTGCGACTAAACTACTTCTCCTATTTAATTGATTTTTGGTACAGAGCTTGAAAATGGTACCTAGTATACGCAGTTTAAAGGAAAGCCCCTCGATCGTATCAACTCTGTATATAATAAGAAGAGGCTCGCTTATGATTTTGTAATTAATTCTGTGTTCGGTTCTTTTATAAATTACTATGTGTGCCTTGTGGTTTCACCCGCGTTAATCAACACAACAATACGTTGATTTCTTATTCCCTCACTAATTTCAAATTTCATCCAAATCGATGCGGCGGTTTAGCTATAAAAGCATAACAAGCAGACAGAGAGACAGACAGACCAACGCGTCACGGAAACCCCATATCTATCCAAAAGAGCTGAAGACAACATCTGGTATGGAATCTCTATGTACAGTTTCAGCTCAAAATAAGTGACTCAAAAGACTGATACCAAATTATCGGTTTCATATGTTTTCTTGAATACCAATCATAACAAACGTTGCACAGCACTACGAGGGACAATAACTTTCCACGTCACTTGCCAATAACACGATAATTCACTTCGTTCTTATTCATTTGAAAAATGCGGTCTCTGGTATCAATGTATTGTAATTTCTAATAAGTTCTACACATGTAGACTTAGGATTACAAAACCTGTTTGGCTTTTTGGTTTCAGGTGGGTCAGGGTTTGGTTTTGTGGACTGTACTTAAATTATACCCAGACATATTCTTATTATGTGTAATTACTTTTTACAATGGTTGTTCTTTATATAGTCGTCGTCGCGGCACAAAAAAAAGGCGAGAGAGTCTGCGGCGCGCGCGCGGCTCGTGTAAGTCCGTTGGTACCCTCCCCTCTTCGCCCCGTCCCGCCTCCCGCGTTACTTGCTGCTGCCGTGTTGCGTGGACGCCGCGGTCGTCATCAACATGCCCCCGGCCTTGGAAGCACCAGGTTCCAATGAAGCTGAGCTGCTGCGGTCATCAACTGGATGCAGAAGTGGACAGATTTTCGGGAATGATCGGCGAATGACGCCCGTCTGTGTTTTGATGGTAGCCACACGTGATATACCATCCTTGCCGGTGAATGTTTGCAGCACTCGTCCGAGGCGCCACTTCAGAGGAGGTAAGTTGTCTTCTTTGATTACGACTAGGGTGTCAGGTGTGAGCGTGTCTCGGTTGAGTTGCCATTTCGTCCTCTTCTGAAGCTCAGAGACATATTCGGTTGACCACCGTTGCCAGAAATTCTGTCTCATCTGTTCCACGCGATCGTAACGTGGCAAACGCTGCGTAGCCGTTGCGGTGAGGTCTGGGCTGGCTGGTGCGGTGAGCGGTCGGCCAATCAGGAAATGAGCAGGAGTTAAAGGAAGCAGGTCGTTCGGGTCTGTGGACATCGGGTACATAGGTCGGGAGTTGAGTACAGCCTCAATTTGTGCCAATATCGTTGTCAACTCCTCATAAGTAAAGTTTGCATTGCCTACAATGCGACATAAATGAAACTTGCAGGACTTGACCCCTGCCTCCCACAAACCACCAAAATGAGGCGAGTATGGTGGGACAAATGTGAATTTAATAGCATTATTCGTTGTAAAATCTATAATATCGGATTGTGACGAATCTAAAAATTTTGAAAATTCTTTTAAAGCTCCAACAAAAGTAGTGCCATTGTCAGAATAAATCTGCATAGGTTTGCCACGTCGAGAGATGAAACGCTTCAATGCCAGCAAGTACGTTTTAGTAGTAAGACTTGTAACCAATTCTAAATGTATTGCGCGCGTAGCAAAACATACAAAAAGACAGATGTAGCATTTCGTTAACTTGACCCCCCTACCTTCACGGTTCAACATGAACAATGGCCCAGCGTAGTCCACGCCACTACGTATGAATGGATACCCTGGCTCCAATCGTTCAGTAGGTAAGTTACCCATTTGTATGTTCAATGGTTTAGGTTGCATGCGCTTGCACTTCATGCAGCTGTGAACCACTTGCTTAGCCAAGTTACGCCCTCTAGTAGGCCACCAAGTATCTCTTATTGTAGCCAGTAATAACTGAGCTCCTGCGTGTAACAATTCCTCATGCTGATGCTCGAATATAAGTCGAGTGAGCTTGTGTTTACCGCACAACAACAAAGGATGTTTTTTATCATAAGAAAATGTGTCTGAATGTGATAACCTACTCTAATTAGATCGTGTTCATCTAGGAATACGTTTAAACCAGATATACTACGTGGGCTTGTTACTTGACGATTATGTTTCAGAGTGTCATACACATTCAAAAAAACTTGTTGTTGTGCTATTCGAGTTAAAATTCTAACAGAAATATTTAATTCATCTACGGATAGGCAACCTGTGAGACGCTGTGGTTTTAGTTTTGTACGACTGTTATTTACAAAACGCATAATATACGCCACAACACGTCGTAGTCGGTTAAAATGTGAGAATCTATCGAATAAAAACGAATCAGACTTTATTTGAACAAGCAATAAAGTTTTATTTATTTTCAATTCAGGTAATTCATCATGATGAATATTACTTGAATCAATATTATGTTCCCATTGTGGGTTAGGAATATTAAAAAATGATGGGCCGTACCACCATAAGTCGTTAGTTATAAGTAAATCCAAATGTACACCGCGCGATAACAAATCAGCTGGGTTTTGTTTGCCGGCTACGTGAAGCCACGGCATATCACCCGTGAGTTCATTAATTTGCACAACTCGGTTCTGTACAAATGTCTTCAATAAGTTAGGCGACATCTTAAGCCACCCTAAAACGATTGTTGAGTCTGACCAAAAGTATACCTTATGAAAACTCAATCGTAATGAGTTACATATTTTCGTAAACAACTTTGCAGCCACTACCGCTCCACATAGTTCTAAACGAGGCACGCTAACCGGTTTGACGGGTGCGACCTTACTCTTCGCGCATAACAACTTGACCGATATCAGCTGTGCATCTGTATAGCTGCGTACATAAGCGCAGGCCCCGTATGCGTCTTGCGAGGCGTCACAAAAAATATGTAACTCAACAATGTGTAGGTCCTCTCCAATAACATAACGTGGAATGCGTATATCTTTTAAATATGATAATTTTGTAATAAAATTTTGCCAATTCAAAAGTATATTTGTTGGAACTGCATCATCCCACCCTATCTTACACAACCACAGTTTTTGCAAAATTATTTTAGCTATAATTATAGTTGGTGTGAGTAAACCCAAGGGATCATATATCTGTGCGATTACTGAGAGAATGTTGCGTTTAGTAGCGTGAGTTACGTCATGGTCACATTTTGTGTTAAAATACAATTCATCAGATGAATGGAACCACCCCATGCCTAGTGTTTTGGTATGACAATTTTCCCCTTGTGTAAATTCCTTAGACGAAAACAGTGGTTCGATTTGTGGAGATGGTGAATTAAATACCCACTTTCTAAGGGAAAAACAACCTGATTCCAATACTTCAGAAACATCTTTACATATTTGTAACAACCTTTGTTGATCCTGATGTCCCGTTATCAGATCATCGACATAGAAATCGTCGTTAATTACCTGTGCGATGACGTCATCCTTACATTCCAACGCAAGTTGTTTCAAACATCTAATACTGAGATATGGTGCGGAAGCCGTCCCGTAAGTGACCGTGTTAAGCTGAAATACACCGAGCGGCTCAGATGGATCTTCCCTCCAAAGTATTAGTTGCAGATTTCTCTGGTCAGGCTGAACTAATATTTGTCGATACATTTTTGCGATGTCGGCACATGCAACATATTTAAATTGCCTAAAACGAAGCAAAATCGAAAACAAATCATTTTGTAACGCAGGCCCAATGTGTTGTATGTCATTTAATGATTTGCCTGAACTGGACTTTGCACTTCCGTCAAAGACAACTCTAAGTTTGGTTGTTGTACTTTGTTCCCTATAAACGCCGTGATGCGGTAATATATAAAAAGGGGATGTGTATTCTGTTATGCGACTCATGTGTCCCAGACGTAAATATTCACTCATAAAATCAGTGTACATTTGTCGATAGCTAGGTGCGCTCCTAATGAGTTTGCGTTCGAGTGCGAGAAACCTGTTTTTTGCCATAGAATATGTGTCATGCAAAACATCAGCTGATTGACTGAGCGGAATGCGCACGGAAAAACGGCCCTTATCGTCGCGTAAAGTCGTGTCTCGGAATAAATTTTCGCATGCAGTTTCATCCTTAGTGAAATTGTTATTTATTGAAGGTATTTCTTCCAGTTCCCAAAATCGTTTGAGTTCTGAATCTAAAGTTTGCGTGTGATTACAATGAGTTAGGTTAGCCCGTGAAACCTTTTCATGAACAATTCCCGATATGATCCAGCCCAGTTGCGTGTTTTGCAGATATGGACCATACGGTAATCGTATGAGGCCATCTCTAAGCAGGTCCCAGAACTTATCTGCTCCTATCAATAAATCAATGTCGTTAGACAGATAGAATTCGGGATCAGCCAGCTGAATATGGTTTGGTATAGAAATATTTCTGTGATTATTTCTTAGTGAAGGTAGTTGTGCAGTTATACGATGTAAAACCAAACAGTTGAAGCGCGCGTTATACGTGTTTGTTTTAGATCGCATTTGAATACAACATGATTGTGTGGATTGAGAGATAGTGTTACCTACTCCTATTACTTGAACAGTGGACTGTATCAATGGAAGGTTAAGTTTTTTACAAAGCGATTCAGATATGCAGCAATGTTGGCTCCCGTTATCGAGGAGAGCTCGAGTTGTGTGATATTTATTTTGTGCGTCCGCTATTTCTACTAATGCGGTCGATAATAGTACGACATTTGGAGAATAATATGCCGTGATGTTATTATCTTCGCTTTGAATTGTGTGAGACTTGCAAGACGTAGTTAGCGGTATTTGTGTGTGCGAAGCACTCGTATCACTTAAATCAGACTGTGGCATTATTTGCGTGATTTGAGCAACATCTGATGATGTACGAGAGTCTGCTATATCAGAGTGAATTACCGAATTATGTTTCTTGTTACAAAGTCTGCACGGTCCATACCAACAATCCATTAAGACGTGATCTGATCGTAAACAATTACGACATAACTTTTTGTTCTCAATGAAGTCTAACTTATCTTTAAGAGATAGATTTAGGAAATCTTCACACGAGTACACTGGGTGGTTGGAACCACACTGAGCGCATTTGTAACGAGGTGAATGAGATGATTTTTTGTTATTGTTATCTTTGTGTGTTATAACATGACTGTGTGATTTTGTGACCGACTGTTTCTTTGTGTGTGAGTCCGACGATTGTTTACTTTGAGGCCTAATAGATTCTAAAAAATCAGCACGATCCGTGAGGAACTTCATCAAATCAGAAAGTTTTAATTTTTCTACTTTCGGGAGGGTACTTTTATGACTTTCCCACTCGCGATCTGTTGAAGAGTCCAGCTTCGAAGTCATTATGTAGATAATTAATGTATCCCAAGTATCTGTAGGTTCTCCTAAAGTTCTTAATGCCCGAATGTTTCTCAAAACTGTATCAATGAGTCTGCGAATTTGACCAGCTGATTCTTTATTCATTGCTTGCGCATAGAATAACGCTTTGACGTGGTTACTAACTAGCAAATTGTCGTTATTGAATCTATTCACTAAGAGACTCCAAGCAACTAAATAATTGTCTGAGGAAAACTCAAGTGCCTTTACTACTTGTAACGCATCACCAGTAAGCACAGATCGTAAATAGTGGAATTTCTGTATGTTGTCCAGGTTGTCACTATTGTGTATCATAGATACGTAAGTGTCGCGAAACTCGAGCCACTGATCATACGAACCGTCGAATTTTGGCAAAGAAATTGTGGGTAACTTCATATAGTTGGAATTAGAAGTTCGACTTTGACCCCCAGAGTTTACATTGGAATTATCTTTAAGCATACATTTAGCCTTGCCTACCATAGCGTAAAACTGATTTTGAAACGTTTCTCTCTCTAGCGATTCTCCTTCCAGATCACTATCTGATATATAGGAGTCTATCTCATCTTGTAAATTAGAAAATTGATCGATTAATAATTTATAAGCGTGGTAACGCTCTTCTAATTCAGCTTTTTGAGCGCCCGTTACTTGCGTATCATCCAAAGACTGAATATATTTTGAAAACAGTGTTAATTTTCTTTTAACAACACCTCGTTTTTTAACTAAATCACGAATAATTTCATCACTAGTTTCTATGTCTACAATAGAATGTCTTTTTGTATTGCTCATATTGGTGGCTTGCAAGAGAAAAGAATCAAGTACTTACAGTAAACCGGTACGCGGCGTGAGTCCGTGGTAGGTAGACGCACAATTTTACACTGGAATTTTGCGAAAAAAGAACGATATTAGCACAAATTGAACTGAGTTCTGGGTACGGGTAATAAATGGATGGATTAACTCAGGTTGCACCAGAAGATGTTGCTCCAGAAGATTGTTCTAGAAGGCGTTGCTCCACATGATTGTTCCAGGAGGCGTTGCTCCAGAAGATTATCCGGCTCGAAGGACCAAAATTATGTTTGGCTTTTTGGTTTCAGGTGGGTCAGGGTTTGGTTTTGTGGACTGTACTTAAATTATACCCAGATATATTCTTATTATGTGTAATTACTTTTGACAATGGTTGTTCTTTATATAGTCGTCGTCGCGGCACAAAAAAAAGGCGAGAGAGTCTGCGGCGCGCGCGCGGCTCGTGTAAGTCCGTTGGTACCCTCCCCTCTTCGCCCCGTCCCGCCTCCCGCGTTACTTGCTGCTGCCGTGTTGCGTGGACGCCGCGGTCGTCATCAACAAAACCCTTGCCATATCGTTTGTTATCATCCAAAGAAGCCGTGCACTTGGTATGTATAAGGTACCCTTGTTACACGTTGAATAATATTATTGGTATGGATCATGTATGGATAGTAAAATCAGTTCAGCAATAAAACTGCGAACTTAAAAAAAAAAAGACAAAACTAATAATTCTTTTATAACAAACAAATACTTTATTCAACAAACGCTTTCCATAGAGTTCGCATTCCGTATAAATTCCTTTTTTCTTTCAACGTTTTCCGAACCGCTTTTTTGAAGTTCACACGAAATCTATCAAACGAACTTAGCTGAGGTATTTCAATTGAAAACGAAACGTGTTTTTTTCCCTTTTTTGAGGTCAGAGTTTAGACAAATTTTCTGTTCTATGTACGGACTGCCTTTGAATTTATTAGTTGGTGGTTTTCCCTTCGTGGTTTTCATTGAATCGAGATACAGTATTGTTGGAATATATAATTATAACTGCCTCCGTAGTCGAGTGGTTTAGGCGTTTGCCTTGTGACCCGGTGGTCATGGGTTCGATTCCCGCGGGAAGCATACTTTGTAAAGTTGTTTCCAGTTTGGCTAGGACATTGCAGGCCTGAATCACCTGATTGTCTGATAAAAAGATGGTTCCGTGCTTCGGAAGGCACGTATAAGCCGGTGGTCCCGGTCGCCAAATAGCGGCCGTCAAAATAGAGCACGTCAGAGGCCCTTGAGGCGGTCTAGAAACTCTGACACTAGGGTGTATGGGGTCGTTAGACCTTACTATCTACATGATAAGAAGAAGAAGAAGATTGTTGGAATGACTAGAGCAGCTCATGAGTTAAGCCACTCTTGCCGAGACTAGTCTGTAGATGTGACCATACCCAGATTCCTCTTTGAAAAGCGTATTAATCTGTTGGACTCGGTTATCATTTAAACATCTTTCTTTGAGTTAATGATATTTGTTTTGTAATTAATAAAATATGTGGTTCGTTTAGATGCCAATGTATACGTTTTTATAATAAAATTCCTAGCCATATTCAAGAATAAATTAATAATTAATATGTATTAATAAATTCAAATAACCATTTATTTTAAATGGGTTAAAATCTGCGCCAAGTCGAGCGCAAAGCAAACACTGCCGTACCATCCTTTTCTGGAATAATTTCGGCGTATTTTCTGGCCCCTATTTGGGGACCTCTGGATAGATTTAGAACGCTGAAATTATCGTTATCTAGTAAGCTACCAGGACACACTTAAACCACAAAAATTCATGTTTGTAGCTTGTTTATTTCCTAAGTTATGCAAAAGCAAAGTAAGTACTATTTCGACATATATAGACTCATTGACTCACTGACTCACTGATCATCAAAATAGAACTAGTACTTCCCATAAACCTAGAGAGTTGAAATTTGGCATAAAGGTAGAGTTTAGTGCCTATATGAAGGGAGAACTATAAAAACTAGGATTATGGAAGATCTGGAGTACCTTACGACCCTGAGGAGAAACCGTAACAGACCAGACAAACTATTGAAATTATCGACATGCTATGTTCACAAAGTTTATTGAGCGTGGTTAGCCCTTTCTTTTGAAATAAAAAAATTGAAGGTCCGAAGTATCTGATGAAGAACCCTATGAGCTCAGCTGAACTATGGGAGATATGGAAATGCGCCTTGACAAAAGTTATTCAGTGTGACGAGCCCTTTCTACTGATGTTTATAAAAAATTGAAGGTCTGAAGTATCTGATGAAGAATCCTAAGAGCTCAGCTGAACTATGGGAGATATTGAAATGCGCCTTGAAAAAAGTTATTCAGAGTGACGAGTCCCTTCTACTGATGTGTATAAACAATTGAAGGTCTGAAGTATCTGATGAAGAACCCTTAGAGCTCAGCTGAACTATGGAAGATATGGAAATGCGCCTTGACAATAGTTATTCAATGCGACGAGCCCCTTCTTATAAATGAATATGAATATGAAAGGAATCTGAATAATTAAGAAACTAATCAAGTAAAAAATAACTTTCTGCAAAAAGAAGTGAAATCCCACCAAAAACATCCTGTAAAAAATTAGCCAAGTCTCGACTAAGCTGCTTGTTTATCTATAAAAAGTAATGAAATCTCTAAGCAAAGCGAAGCCAAGTCTAAGGATCTTTACTGCGATTTCTTTATTAATATAATTAGATTTTATCTGACTTACCCGTTGACTTCGATGTATTAACTAATAAAAGTGCATAGAGTATGTTCAACGGCCGGTTACATAAAATCTAATAACTTCGACTTTCGAATTTCCTTTTTCGTTTTTTGACACCGCCTTCCGAAATTTAAGTTATTTTTGCCTTTATAGTGTTTTTATATGGAAGTCGGTTTTATTTTTTGCTAAAAAGTTTTTTTGAAAGCTCCGATCCAATAATTTTCATTCTCACCTTGTTTTTACTCCACATGATGTTAAAGAACACTCAATATTTATTCATAAATATCTATATATTTTACTTATTTTTTGCGTTTGGTAAATATTTGTAGTACTTTAATTTTCGCCTCCTCACTTTTCTCCCCAATTAAAGTTCGTAGTCCTTGCAATGGTTGTCTGGAAGATACCGCCATCAGCGATAATTCCGCCTTTGTAATTGCATTGTAACCATAGTTTCAGCAATATTGTTAAATAGGTGTGTTTAAATTTTGATCTAAAATAAAGTATATTCTATCTCTCTATCTGCTCTTCTAATCAATCTAATCTTAAATTATCTTATATAGGAAAGATTTGGTTTTTGTTCTTTGTTTGCAATGGATAAACTCTACAACTACTGAACGGATTTTAAAAATTCTTTCATCAAAATAAAGGTATATGCAAGTAACATAGATTATATAACATTATGCTGCAATTTAATGAAGCGCAGCATAGATGAAAAATGTTGCGAAATCTTGAAAAATAATATAAAGCGTTAGTCGAGTGCAAACAGCTCAGCTGTGTTATTCTGTAAGACCTTATTCGAAACTTCGAATCTGAATCCGCTGTGAGTTTATTGATTTGCATTCTAAAAACTCGGTTGTTAATTCGAATTTACACTAGCGCTACCCTTGCGAGCATGTCAGCGAGTTGAACTAAAGATTTTGACAGATAAAGTATGAGATGACGTGAGAAGTGGCATTCAGTAAGGTAATTCCTCCGTCACTTCGACGCTGTTTACAGAATGCAAAATCAAGGTCACTTTGAACCATAAGCGAAGTGACAGTGAATAGCTATGTGAGATGCGAGTTGGTATTCGAATTTTACAGAATCGTCGTACAGCACGAAGATTCGGGTTTGATTTGGGTCGGATCCGGGTCAGGCAAAAAGTGATTTTGGGTTTTTATAGGGATTTTTATAGGGAGGTTGATATAAGGAGTTTCTCAGTCAGTAGAAACTCCTTACAGAAAAACCTGAAAGCCGAAAGTAGACCGGAGTTTTGAAGTTGGCGGGGTGATACCCCCGTGCCTCGGAAAGCACCACAGAGTAGATGAATAAGGTTGGAATGGTAATATGGGCGTGGCGAGCGCGCCACATTCATGATAAGAAAATCATAGCTCGACCGATTAATTCATTCACCGCAATTAGTGCGCTTCGGTTTACTTCGAAACACAGAGCTCTGCTTTAAAATGTCATGATGTGCAATAATAACCTATAAAACAATAAAATAGACCGCAATTATAGAGCGAGGAGATATATCTTTCCATCGGTAAGTCGAAAATAACATTTAATTTCGATAATAACGTTTCATCCTTTGCCCTGATTGGCCGTGATGCACGGCGCATGTTTATCGACAGTGAGTTACAATCAGTAGCAAGCTCTCGATTTAAGTGTGTGTAATTTATTTGTGTACGTAATTCGCATACGTAACGGGCCTCTTGCTTGTAGTGGAGCTAAAGAGTGAGAGACAAGCGGCGACACGCGTTCTCATACAAATCGGGAACTATTTCCTTTCTAACTTCTTTTATCTGTTCTGTGGAAAGTACGATAAGCCGTTGGTCCCGGCTGTGATTTGGACATCTTTGACAGTCGTTACGGATAGTCAGAAACCAGTAAATCTGACACTGGACTAGCCAAGGGGTATCGTGTTACCCAGTTACTGGGTTGTGGAGGTCAGATAGGCAGTCGCTCCATGTAAAATACTAATACTCAGTTGCATCTTTTTAGACTGGAAGCCGACCCCAATATATCTTGGGAAATGGCTAAGTACTACTGACTAAATACCCTCACTGTTCTTTCAATTGGCCTTGCGTTTTGAAGCCGCGGTACCTCCTTAGAACATTCAGTTATTTTCTTTGAGTTTTGACTAGAATGTTAACACGTGTGTATTGCACATTCGCACGCGTGTGTATTGCAACTCAATTATACAGACACGGAATAACTACTAGAAATCCAGAAATAATTTAGTATTAGTTCCTAATCCATTTGTCACTGTAATTATTGTATCTTCTTTTTAAATTAGCGATTAATTCATTTATTGTTTTTGTATATTTTCGATGTAAAGTGATGGCTTGAAACACAGGTTTTTTTTATAAACCTACATCAATCAGGTCGCTACATTGTAGTAAGCAGTATATTTGACCTCTATTGAAAATAAGATAAATCACCATTTTACCAATGTTTTTCAAGCACTTAGATTTACCCTTTAAGAACTATTATATATACTTATGTTCTGGACTATACTGTACTTTTCTGTGAACATGTTTGAATAAAACATTATTATTCTAGCGTGTGGCACCTATGGGCTGCATCTGAAAATCAGCGTTAGGTGGTAATACTTAGGGTTGCCAACTTTTTTTCTGGGTGGGAATATCATCCAATGACTTCGCCCGCTCTGGGTGGAGCGAAAGGGAGTGTCAGACTTCTACTGACTAAAAACTCACCCTGTTCCTTCAGCTGCCCTTAAGTTCCGGGGCTGCAGTTGCTTGTTAGAACATTCCCACAACCCCGGCAGGCAATGGCCCTATGGGGCGCCGTTATTATTGCTGGCAACTCTTTGAGGCGCGCGTGTAACACTCGGCGCCGCCGACCCAGGCCTTGTCCTTATCGGACGGTGAGCTACCCCTGCTTGCCGTCCCCAAGCCTGCGCCTACGGTGGCCGAAAATCGGCTCGCGATTTCCGAAGCCCGGGGCGTCTCCCGCGGTGGCTGGGGCGTGACGAAGAGAGTTGCTTCTCCCTCATGCGTTCATCCTCCTCCTTCGCTATGTTCATAGGCCTTAAGGTAAATACATTATGTTTATGACAGAGTTGCAACCAAGACCTAAACTAAGATAACTTAATATCTTGTATTTATAGGTATTTGCGCCCGCCTTCATTATTTCACTACATAGTATAAACAAGTCACCCTCCGCCTCTGTCTGCCTGTTTCTAAGCTTTCTTCTTTTAAACCTCGCAACGGATTTTGATGCACTGTTGTTTATAAAATTGATTCCCGAAGGTTTATACTTTTTAGGTGTTTTTGTGATCATATTTTTGATACAAGTAAATTTTTACCTCACAAAATTCTGGCGAAACCATATCTACGATCGTATTCACTCGTAAAGTATATTGCACTCTTCAAATCATATCGACTTGTCGCGCACAGACTATAAACTCATAGGATACTGATAAGCGTCAGAAAATGGTCGGTATCCTATAAAATATATTTTTATATTGGTCAAAAGTTTCGGTGAAACTTCGAGACTAGTGTGCAAATGATAATATTATAACAGTAGACTGTTATTGTGAGATAGAATTACAACAAAGTAATTCCTCCAAGCCCGTTCCATCCCACTACAAGACGAACGGCGATGCGCCATCGTTACATGGTAGACATCCCACCCATACGCATAAAACGTACTATTTTCATTGTGCGTAGAATTCCCTGCTGGAGTCTGTTTCCTGATAGCTATAACCTTGAGATTTTTAAGTCAAGAGTGAATAGGTTACTTTTAGGCAAGTGTGCTTCGTCTTCGATCACATCGCTTAACATCAGGTGAGATGGTGGTCAAACGCGGATCTATAAATAATTAATTTTTTTTTTTGCAAAAAATGGAACCGACTTCCATATCAAAACACTACAAAGCCAAAAATAACTTTAATTTCGGAAGTCGGTGTTATTGGTTTTAGATTTTCTTTTTTTTTCACACCACCTTCCGAAATTAAAGTTTTTTTTGGCTTTGTAGTGTTTTGATATGGCAGCCGGTTCTATTTTTTGCAAAAAAAAAAAATTTCACGCTTTTTAGTGGGTCGGTTTGTAATTTATCTAGTTACAAAAGCCATAATGTCAACAACTTATCACCTTTTTACAAAATATTTATTTTCCCGATGCATAGCCGTTAATTTTTGAGGAGTTCTCCTGGTACTTGACCATCAGCTCTACATGTATTGACGAGCATAAAGTGTTTAACATCCGTACTCAAGTAATCGAAACGCAATCCACGAAATATTTATTATTGAGGAGTTTCAGTGGCCATCTGTGGTCTTCATCATCAGTTCAACTTCCCCAAATGGTACTTTTCAAAAGCAACTGCTCAAGGTACTATAAGAAATACCCAAAACGCTATAGGTGTGCCTATAATATTTGAAGAGTTCCCTCGATTTCTCCAGGATCCCATCATCAGATCCTGATTTCGTAACAATGGGACCAACCAAAAAATATACTCATTCAAACGCAAAACGAACTTTTCAAATTGGTCCAGCCGTCTCCGAGTTATGAGGTAGCATACATAACAAAAAAAAAGTTCAAGACGAATTAAAAACGTCCTTTTTTGAAGTCGGTTAAAAATAAAATGGCTTCCCCCATGACTTATACCGGGAGAAATTGCGGTTTTCATAAAACCAAACCCAAATCTTTATTTAAAAATAGCTGAATACATGATTCCGTTCGAGTAAGAGGTTTTACCCGCATAAATTCCGATCTCGTGAGAATCAACGACATTAGTGGCACATTGGTAGTTGGTGCTAGTGGTCACGGATTTGATTCCTGCATTGGAACAAATGTTTTAAACAAAAGATTTTGATTTGAAAAGATATAGAAATAGAGTAGGTAATCATTGTGAAATATAAGACCCTTTCCTATGGAATTGATCCTAAAAACAAACTTATAACTAATGTAGGAGAGGAGCGTGGTGAGATAAATACTTTCCATTGTTATCTTCGTTTTGCCTCGTTATAACACTCAGTACAAAATTGTCGTTATTATTCAATGCTCTGTCATTCCTTCCTTCTCGCTCTACCAATTACATTTCATTTTACCAATGTCAGTGTTTCCTTTCTCGATTAAATTTATTATTTTAACTTCAAGGAAAATAAGAACAAATGAAAATGTCCTTATTTTTAATTTATTATATATTTTTTTATTAAAAAAATAAACAAAAATTTATGACTTTTTATTTTTTATTCCGGATAGGCCCGCTCTTGACCTCAATCACGCCTAGTTACAACCGATAGATGAGCTCTTCAATAAAACGACGAGACCAGAAAATGACTGTTCATTCTTTCTTTAAATCCTGATGGGTCTTATGTGGTAGAAAACACACACACATGCGGTGTTGCATTAAAAATGGAGGAAAAGCGCTTAGCACAACAAGACGGTATGTCAACCAATTGTGAAAATACCCTGCAGTGCGTCTGGTAGACCGGTACTAAATGGGAGATAGAGGAATCAGGTCGTAGAGCTTCTTCGCACACTCTCTGAAGTACAATCTGTAAAAGACCAACGAAATGACGTACGTTGCTTGTAAGCAACGTTTCGCCGATGAGCCAGGTTGTGAAATTTCTCTACCAGGAGCTTGTCGCCTAAAAGCATTTCAACTCTGCGCTCGACTAAGCGCAAAAGTATAGTCCAAAATACACAATTACTATGTTCGCACACATAATTTCAACGACTAAGCAATTATAGTGGTCATCGAGATCGTAAACGGAACATAAAAGTGATGTAACTCGATTTGTACCGCTCTGCACTCAGTGAAGCGACAAGATAACTCTTCAAATAACCCCGATGAGATAGGTAGGTAGGATTATAAGTTCAGTAGTTAGTTATTACACTTAAATGGATTCGGAACATGGTTATACAGAGTGGCAGGAACATCGACGCGCAACCGCTTACCATGGATACATGATTCTGGACCACCCTGCGTTGAAATTTTTCGCCGGCTTTTTCTAAATTTTTTTCTGCAATATTTTACTGAAAACTGTATAAAATCATTGTTTCTATCTAATCCAATGAGATTAAAATTAAAAAATAAAATTCACTTGTTTCACTTAAAACAGCAATGTAAGTAAAACTCGAAAGGGCTACCTGATCAGCTGTTTTGCTAGCGTTAATTTGCGAGGTCAACACAGCTGATCAAATAGCCCTTTCGAGTTTTATTTACATTAGAGTTATTAGTTATTACATTCAAGGTGGGGGGGTGGGTCACATAGTCGTAGTCAAGTCACAAAAAGTTATAATTTAACTTTGATAATAATAGATAGATGTAAGTAGTGGGTATTTTATTAATAAGTGTTAGTGCTGAAAAGTGAAAGTACTTAAATAAAATCTATATTGTGACAAAAAATATATAAAAACATTGTTTAACTATTTTAATTACTGGTCCATCTAGGTCCTGGACACAGCCCAGGGGGGATCCCCCTGGATCCACCCTTGATTACATTAGAGTTAGTTTTATTTACTTTAGAGTCGTCAGTCGCCCGTAACCACAGCTCATGACACTTGGGACAGTTAGATCCATGAAAAACATGAATAAAAACCCTGAAACTTAATAATCATACATTCGAAAGTAACTTTGTGTGTATGTCTGTCTATTATCACCTTCACCTCTTAAGCACGTAACCAATCTTGATGAAAGAAATAGATTAGACCTTCTTTTTTCGGTATAAAAATCAAGTCTCTTCCCGTTCTAGTTGGAGAGGAAGTGTCAGGTTAGATAGATAAAATACTCTTTATTGTACACCAATAATTTAAACAAACACTTGATTCACAATAATGCGAAATATGGTTACAATGGCGGTCTTATCGCTGATAGCGATATCTTCCAGACAACCTTTGGATGGACTTAAAGAACATAAAACAAAGAGGGGAGGGGAAAATCAGTGTACTTACTTCAAATATATAACATACACAAAAAAGAACTAAAGTAGTTAACATAAGTATATATAGGTATATATAATACAATACAATACATAAATAAGTATAAATAAATATATGTGTTTTGTATATATAAATATGTCATAAGGAGAGAAATACAAGGTAAAATCATAGGAGTGTATAAAAATGATTGACAACAGAGCTTTTAAAAGCAGCAAGTGACTGCGCTTGTATAACTGACAACGGCAATGCGTTCCACAGACGTGCCTGCACCGTATACGATGAATCATAAAATTTTGTGGAATGTGCAGGCATTGAAAGTGTAAAATTTACCGATGATCTCAAATCTCTAGTATGTGTGTCATGAAGGAACTTAAAACGTTCTTTGAGGTAAAAGGGAGTTCTTGGATTGAACAGAATATTGTAAAGTAATGATAAAATATGCGCATTCCGGCGAAGACGGATAGGCAGCCACTTGAGCTTAATACGAAACTCAGAAACATGATCATATTTGCGCAAACCAAATATGAATCTTATACAGAAATTTTGGAGTAGCTCAAACTTATCTAGCTGCACTTCAGTGAGGTCTGGAAAACTTGCATCAGCATAGTCAAGAATAGGAAGAAGGAGAGATTGGGCGAGCGCAGTTTTAGTGGCAGTTGGCAGGAAATTGCGCAGTCTACGCAAAGACCCCGCAGATGCAAACAGTTTGCGACTCACTTCTTGTTCAGGTTACTGCTGACTAAAAACCCACCTGTTCCTTCAGTTATCCTTTACGTTCCGGGGTCGTGGTATCTCGTTAGGACATTCCCGCAACCCCGGCCGGCAATGACCCTGTACCAAACAACGCTGCTGACTGCTCTTTGAGGCGTGCGTGGAACCTGACGTGCCGTCGACCCGGGTTTGGTCACATAGATTCAGTTACGGCCGCAGCCCGCAATTTTGGCCGGGATCACTAATAATAAACTATGTCGAGTAAATTAGTTTTTTTTGGACAATACACAATTGTAATGCACACATTATAAAACAAATAGAAGTCTTCTATTATTATTGGCAAATCGGATGGTAATATTTGGGACTTTTATTTTGCAAATTTTTAGAAGATTGTTCAATTTTCAATTTGTCGTGTACGATTTTGGGGGGGTCATTTCCCCTGTGACCCCCCCCCCTTGGAACCTCCCCTGCATAGATTTGAGTGAGCCTATCCAGAAAAAAAATATTTGACACAGGATAAATACTTACATACCACAATAACACATTCATGCGCTCCAGACAAATTGTAATTTACATTTTTTGGAGTATTATCCAAAAGGTACTGAGAAACTGTGTCCCAAACATGGCTGGAATCTGTATGTTAGGAGACAGTAATCAGACCGACAGAGAGGTTATTTACACATAATTAGAAAGAGATAGTTAAAAAACTGTTCACGCATTTGTCGGTTATCACGTAGCCCAATATAAAACTTTAAGGAGCTCGAAGGATTTGACGAACAATACCAAAGTAAGGCCATATTTATGAAGGCCACATAAAGTTCTCTAACAGCCAGAAAATACTAGACAAAACGTAGTTCTTTTTCACGCAGCTTCGACAACCAGTACGGCATTTCTAAATTCATGCAAAATTTATTCCCTATCGACTGCTTCCGAAGAATACCAATCATTACCAAAGACGGCGATCGTAATACGTGTCAAATTATATCGTCTTTCTTGATCGTAGTATTTATGCTAATAGTGTTACCAGAAATGCCCTCTTGTCCGATCGAGCCCGACCCTAGCTGCTCTCCCCCTGCGTTACCCTAATCTGTGGTCCGTACCTCACAGAGGGTACCCTAAACGTGTAGTTTTCTTTATTGATAATAGGTTCACGTTTGACTACGATCTCACCTGATGGTAAGTGATAATATGGTCGAAGATGGAGCACGTTTACCTAGAAGTAACCTATTCACTCTTGACTTAAAGACCCCCAGGTTAAAAGTAGTTGCTAAGTTTATTTGCTTTTTATAAGCCCTGGTTGGAGACTTTTTATTTAAAGCCACTACAGGTCTGGTAAAACAACTGAAAACCTCACAAGTTGTCCAGCAAGAGGTCGGTTAAAAAAAATCACAGAGATATCTTACTCCACTCCTCGTCTCCGTGTTTTGGAACATGCGGATTATTTATTTAATTATTCCATCTTATTTATTTTTTCAAGTCTTTAATGAGTTATATTCCAAATTATTATGTATATTATTACGGCATTCTTTAGTTATTTCTCTTTAAATTTTGACTAGAACGTTTATGTATTGTGTGTGTATATTGTACATTCGAGCGTGTGGCACCCGTGGGCTGCAGCTGAAAATCAGCGTTACGTGGAATACTTAGGGTTGCGACCTGACATTATGCTGAGCTGAGGCTCTTTTGGCACAATATTGTTTTTTATTTTATTTTTAATGTTGTATATATAATGTGTGTTTCTTATTTTAATGTGCTAATAAACGCAATTTTCTTTCTTTCTTACTAATATTGTATATGCAAAAGCTTGTGAGGATGAATGGAAGGCTAAGTGGATCTAAATAAAATATGGTATACTATCTGTGCCCTGCGGTTTCACCCGACCAGTTCGCGGGTTCCATCCAGTTTCAGGGGTTAACAATATTGCTAATAATGTGAATTTTACCCACATTTGAAGTTCTCTTTAAAAAAAATTGGCCAAGTGCGAGTCAGACTCGCCCATGAAGGGTTCCGTAGTAACTACACCAAATAACTTTGTTTTTCATGGTGTTTGTATGAATTACAAAGTTATATTTGCGATTTTAGAAAATATGCTATATCTCAAAAACTGCAAAACCGATTTTGTTTAAACTAATTTTTGTTGAAATTTTACATTAATATCTACAACATATATTGATTTCAAATTTTTAAATCCATTGTTATAGAAGTTAGAGGGTGGAAGGGCACACATTTTCCCACTTTGGAAGCGTATATCTTTTAAACGATTGACTTTATGAAAAAGTTGTTTTAGAAACCTCAAGGTCATTTTTAAATACCTGTCTATAAATACCATACATGCATAGGTTTAATGAAAAAAAATCCGTTTCAGTTCCATGTATGGAGAGCCTCCTTAATTCTAAATATTTTTTTTCTTAAAATCGGAAAGTGGTTTACATAACACAACTACCTACCAAGTTTCACATGTGCATTCTTAATAGTTTCGGAATAAAATGGCTATGACATACGGACGCACGGACAGACAGACAGACAGACAGACACACACACAGATATGACGAAACTATAAGAGTTCCGTTTTTTGCCATTCGGCTACGGAACCCTGAAAACAAAAATAGTATGGATATGTATGGACAGATAAGTAAATCCTGGAATTATAAAGAGGCTATCTTTATCCCAAAACTATCCCAAGCGAGCAAAGTTGCGGTCAAAAGCTAGTACGTAGTACAGACGCCAGCACATGAAACTACCCGAAACTGTCAAATTTTCCCAATCAACCTTGAACCTAATTTCCCTAACAATAAAGTTGAAAATCTATTTAAAAAATTGACAGTAGTAGCTTGATGTGCTGTTGTCTGTACATTTCAAAACACACTAACGATTATAAATTCACGATAACATTATTTTGAAGTTTGCTATTTCCATATCTACGAAGACGTTCACTGTCTTATTTAAACATTCAAGTCTTGAATATATTAACATTCCCAGAATGTTAAGGAGTCGAATAGTTTAGCTTTGGAGTATAATTCGTTGTTGGTAGGCTGAATATATCTAGTAACTATAGACTTTTTTTCCGGGTGAGAAAATCATCAAATCACTTCTCCCGCTCAAGTCTGACACTTCCTTCCACTCCACCTAGGAGTGGAAGGGAGTGTCAGACTTCAACTGACTAAAAACCCACCCTGTTCCTTCAACTGTCCGTTGTTATGCAAAATAATATTATGACGTAAAATGTTCTGCTATAAAAGATAGACCCATTTATAATATATTCTATATGGTAATATGTTTTTTGCATATATGCATGAATGGATCTTTTTTTATGACGACAAAATGTACAATTTCTTTCGAGAAAATTTCCGAACGATGTCCAAGTCAATAATAAAAAACTTATTTAAAAAATCTAAAAAACCCGACTGCCCCACTGAAATGGAAGAAACAAGCACATTTTTATTTTAAAATGTGACAAGCAGGCGGGACCCAATTAATCATGATATAATTTTAATTTAAAAAATTTGACGGGTCCCGCCTGCTTGTCACTTTTTATAATAAAAATGTGCTTGTTTCTTCCATTTCAGTTCAGCAGTCAGGTTTTTTAGATTTTTTAAATAAGTTTCAGCTTTTTAGTATTTAATTCCGTTTTAAAACGTTGTATTTCCTAAAATATTGCTCAAAATGAAAAATGGTACAAGAAACCTCAATATCATTTTTAAAGATCTGTTTAATAATACCCCATTTGACATAGTTTGTTGATTTTTGAATTTTTATTTTTGACAATATGGCGCCTGGTTGTCGTTATGGTGATTTGGTTTTATTTTAATCTATCTTATAACACTTGCGCCATCAAGACAAATCTAACGACGTATCATTTATCCAAATCCGTTCACTGGTATAATAGTTACAAGGGAACAAAGGAACGGGCATACATACATACATGCAGTCGGGTAAAAATGTAACCGAAAATAATGTGACAGAGAGTCCTTTTCTTGTGTGGCATCTCGCAGGTCAATCTTTGAGGCTGTCGGCTGCTTAACCGGACTTGCCTGTTGCTGCCGTAATTTATAATAATATTAAATGCGATAGTTGAATGTTCGGATAGATGGATGTATAGGTGGACGTTTGTTACTCAATCACGCCAAAACTACTAAAAGGATCTGAATAAAATTTGGTAAGTAGTTAGTTGACATCCTGGAATAACACATAACCTACTGTTTTTCCCGGAATTCCCACGTGATCGGGATTTACGCGGGAAAACCTACACACGCGTACGAAGTCGCGGCAAGCTAGTTAATTATAATTAAAGCCTCCAGTGAAGGGCTTATTTAAAACTTACAAGCTAGCAATTACGCGCTAAGGGCACACCCTGTGGAGTACAGACCTTGGCTTAGGGCGTCGTAGGGGGAGAGCAGCTAGGGACAGGATGAATCGGATCATAAAATAAAGTTCCGTTTGAATCATCGATCGAGATCGATCGGTACTTACACATCTTGTCTCTGCTTTACAGTATTCTGTTCAATCCTAAGACCCCCTCTTATCTTAAAGAACGTTTTAAGTTCCTCCATGACACACATGCCAAATTTCTGAGGTCATCAGAAAACTTGAAGCTAGAGGTACCGAGTTACTCCACCAATTTCTATAATAAGTCGTTCGCAGCTCAAGCAGTACGACTGTGGAATACGCTTCCCGTGTCAGTAACAAAAGCACAAACCCTTCCTTCTTTCAAAAACATGGTAAAAGATCTCTATCTCTCTCTTTAATTTGTTACTATTTTTTATATATCTCAGCTTTTTTTATGTAGATATGTATATGTGTATTGAGTATGTAGTTTATTACTTATTTATTGTATATAAGTGAATAGTAAACCATGGATTACCCGCGTTTTTATTTTCTCCTGCTGTGTCAAATCCATCTAAAGGTTGTCTGTAAAAGTTCGATTTTAACGATAAGACCGCCCATTGTAACTTTGTAGTTTTTAAGTCCTCATTTAATACTGTTATGGTGTACAAAGAGTATATCTATCTATCGATTTTTAATGTTCTTTTAAAAATAAATGAATAGTTTATAAAACTAAAAATACGCCTTTATAAGTACATAAAGGCGTATTTTTAGTTTTATAAACTATTTTAGTAGCACTAAAAAGCCAATGGACAGGATACATTAAAACGATCTAATGAGCCCAAACTCGATATGTTTACTAGTAGCCAGTCCAAGGTTTTATCAGCCATCTTCCTATTCCATCATCAGATCTACAATACATATAATTGACAAGACAGAAATATGTACTGAAATAATTGCTAGATACTTGGAAGGTGACTATCTGATTAAATATAGTGAAGTGCCATGAACCGCGAACAAATCGATATTTCATATAGTGATAAGATTATTCCGCCCAACAATAAGCTTCGATAATCTTGTTAATAAAATATAGTGTGGCGGCCATATTTTATCGGGCAACAGTCGACCTAAGCTACTCTCTTATCAGCCACGCAATAATAAATTTGAGGAAATTTTGTTATCCTTAAATTTTTTGGGAAAACGACTTGGATACTAATTTTATTAAGCGTCAAGAGTCTATTGACTGAAATGTCGGTTTTGTGATCGAGAAGACGCAGGTTAGACCGATTGTTTCCTGATAGTTATAACCTGGGGGTCTTTAAGTCAAGAGTGAATAGGTTACTTCTAGGTAAGCGTGCTTCATCTTCGACCGCATCATCGCTTAACATCAGGTGAGATTATGATCAAACGCAAGCCTATTAACTATAAATAATAAAAAAAAAAAAATGCAAAAAATAGAACCGACTTCCATATAAAAACACTACAAAGGCAAAAATAACTTTAATTTCGGAAGGCGGTGTCAAAAACGAAAATATATACAAAACTAAAGACACCGCCTTCCGAAATTAAAGTTATTTTTGCCTTTGTAGTGTTTTTATATGGAAGTCGGTTCTATTTTTTGCTAAATAAATTTTTTCACGCTTTTTAGTGGGTCGGTTTGTAATTTATCTAGTTACAAAAGCCAAAATGTCAACTACTTATCACTTTTTACAAAATATTGCTTTTCCCGGTGCAGAGCCGTTAATTTTTGAGGAGTTCTCCTGGTATATCACCATCAGCTACTTCACCATATGCATTGTGACGAGCATAAAGTGCTTCACATCCATATTCAAGTAATCTAATCGCAATCAACGAAATACTTATTATTGAGTAGTTTCGGTGGCCATCTGGGGTCTTCATCATCAGTTCCACTTCCTCAAATGGTGCTTTTCGAGAGCAACTGCACATGGTACTATAAGAAATACCCAAAACGCTATAGGTGTGCCTATAATATTTGAAGAGTTCCCTCGATTTCTCCATGATCCCATCAAAAGATCCAAACATGACGACAATGGGAACAACTAGAAAGTATACCCTTTCAAACAAAAAAAGAATTTTCCAAATCGGTCTAGCCATCTCCGAGTTATGAGGTAACATACATAAAAAAAAAAAGTTCAAGACGAATTGTAAACCTCCTCTTTTTTGAAGTCGGTTAAAAATAAATAAAATAGAACCACATCCATTACACTATCGCCGTGAACCCACTCTAGATACAAGCATATTTAGCTTAGTTGGAGGGGTTAACAAGATTGCTAGTAATGTGAATTCTACCCAAATTGCTAGTCTTCTTTTGAAAAAGTAATTTTATTTTTGATAGTTTCGCGTTTCACCACCATCTCACCTGATGGTAAGGGATGACGTTGTCAAAGATGAAGCACGCTTACCTAAAAGTAACCTATTCACTCTTGACTTAAAGACCCCCAGGTTATAGCTATCAGGAAATACTCCGGCAGGGAATTCTACTCCTTAGCTGTACTCACAATGAAAGTATTCCCAAAACGTTTTGTGCGTATGGGTGGGGTCCACCATGTAACGATTGCATATTGCCATTCGTCTATTAGTCTGATGATGGAAGCCTATTGGATAAGTTGTCGGATTTGTGATCGAAAAGTCCCGAGCTTGAATCCCACTATTGCCGTGAGCCCACACCAGACACAAGCATATTGTTACGAGCTGGGGTTCGGGATAGAAATAATTAACGCTAATTAAACCAAAATAACACTTTAATTAATTAAACACAAAATAAAAGTTTAACACAATTATTCGCACCACAACACTTGTCACTTAACACTTAAATCGCACTGAAATTCACTTGTAAAGCTTCGAATTATATCGCGTCGTATCTTGAAATAGACTGACCCTATGCGTTTTTTTTTTTTTTTGTGTGTGGCATCTCGCAGGTCAACCTCTGAGGTTGTCGGCTGCTTAACCGGGCTTGCCTGTGGTCGCCAGTCATATTGTGCGAACCGGGCCCTATTGGGTCTAGTGCGAAGGGGTAGACACACCCAACCGACACTAGGTGTGTAGCTGAAAAGGAAACTCAGTAACTAGGTTTGACTAGGAGATCCCCCAAGGCCAAAACCTAGCACTCGACTCCAATTGACTGCTTCACCCTGAAGGGGATCAGCGGGTGCGTCGGGTCAGCACCCCCTTGGTATTGTTGACACCGTGAGGTTTCCAACCAAGGACCACGAAACTGTGGTTTTACCCTGAAGGGGCCAAACCAAATTGTTTTTGACGATACTCTGTTATAGAAACAGGAAATCCTTCACCGCCTCGAAAAAGGCGGATCCGGACCAGGCGTCGTAGTCGGCGACTACGAGTGACGTCACGGCGGGCGTGACGAAGCGTTGCGATGACTCAGGCACGGAACGATCGAGAGCGCGGAGCGGTACGACCGTCGCGGGCGAGCGTCGGAAGCGGAATGACTGACTCTCTGCGCTTTTTTTTTTATTTTTTTTTTTATTTTTTATTTTTTTTTAGGTAGGGCCACTCGTAGATCAGCTCAGTAAGGCTGTGCGTCTACTTAACCGGTCTGTCCTGTGGTGACCTCTAATAAATTAAAGGCCCCCAGCCAGGGCTTACAAACTAAAGTTTACTTACAGCTAATGACCGCACGCTAAGGGCACTCCCTGTGGAGTACGGGCCTCGGCATAGCGGGGTCATTTTGGGAGGGCAGCAAAGGGACAGGCTGGGTCCTATTTAGGGGAGTATTTATTGCTACTGGCTCAGCATCGCGGGCTGGCTCGTTTGGCAAAGGTCGGGGAGGATTTCCATTACAAGTACGCGGACGTCGCGATGGGCCTCGTCGGCGAGGCCGGAATACGGAACGCGTTTTGTATGTGTATTTTCTAAGAGTGCTGGTTTCTCTACTGCTCTCTTGTCGGATGGTGGTGGGGTCGTCGGGCTCGTCTAGGACGTTACGCGGGCGACGAACCCGAGAAATCTTGGAGGGTCTGTATCGGGCGGCCGATACGATCAGGGGGTTAGTGTGGGTATCAGCAGAGGTGAAGTAACGCACTGACATGCGTTTCAACACTTGCTTTATGGTCGGGAGTTTGAGGTCTACGTGAAAATCCTCTTTCCTCAAGAACCAGGGCGCGTCCGTGGCCTTTCGGAGAAAACGGTTCTGAATGACTTGCAACCTATGGATCTGATTGGGACTGGCATGAGCAAACACCGGACAGGCGTAGCGCCTCTCTGCGCCCCTTTGCGATCTATTTATACCCCGGTCTATGAGCTCTAGAACATTGTTATAAAATCGACTCACTGTTTATTCTGCCCAGAATATTCCAGTGCTACTTGAGATACACAGTACCGCTATTCGCCGCTAGATGGCGTTAGTGTCTCGACTAGATATACTTAGTACTGCTATTCGCCGCTAGATGGCGTTAGTGTCTCGAACATTCTAGATTTCTGTCGAAGTTTCTCGACGTACTTCGCTAAACGACTGGCGTAACAATATTTAGCTTAGTTAGAGGGATTAACAAGATTGCTAATAATGTAAATTCTACCCAAATTGCTAGATATCTTTAAAAAAAAATGTAACCGGTAGAAAACAATTACCGATATATTTTATTTTACTTTTGTATGCCAATAGACCTGTGACAGGACCGTTGGGTAAGAAATGATAGACACTGAGTGTATCCCTACTAATTAATACTGTACTGTGTACTGTACTGTGTAATTACTTGGATAAAGACAGACCTCACTAATAATATACTTTATTTACTTACCACACTGCCTAACCTTACATAGACAGATAGATATATTTTTTATTGTATACCATACCGTACTAACAGAACGCGGATATATTGTGTGGTTCGTTTTTTTTATATTAATATGTATTTGCATGTTTTAAATAATAAACGATAAAAACAAACAAGAACTTAAAACTAAAAAATTGGCCAAGTGGGAGTCAGGCACGCCCATGAAGGGTACCGTAGTAACTACGCAAAGTAACTTTGTTTTTCATAGTATTTGTATGAATTACAAAGTTATACTTTCAGTCAGAAAATATGCTATATCTCAAAAACTGCTAACCTGATCTCATTTAAACCAATTTTCGTTGAAAGTTTACATTAAGATCTACAGCATATTTGTTTTTAGATTTTTCACTTTTTTATTATTGAAGTTAGAGGGAGACACACACATTTTTCTACTTTGGAAGCGTATATCTTTTAAAGGATTGATTTTATGAAAAAGCGGTTTCAAAAACCTCAATGTCATTTTTAAAGACCTTTCTATAGATACCACAGACGCATAGGTTTCATGAAATAAAATATTTTCAGTTTCAATACCATGTATGGAGAGCCCCCTTAATTTTTAATATTTTTTAATTTTTTTCTTAAAATCGGAAAGCGCTTACAGAATACATCTACGTACCAAGTTTCACATGTATAGTCTTAATAGTTTCGGAATAAAATGGCTGTGATATATGGAGGGACGGACAGACAGACAGACAAACAGACATGACGAAACTATAAGGGTTCCGTTTTTTGCCATTCGGCTACGGAACCCTAAAAAGGGGTGATCTAATGGGCAATTTTATCGCTAAAAGCGATCTTTAACAGACAATCTTTTGATGGATTTGACACAGAAGGAGAAAATAAATATCAATAAAATATCTTTACTATTTATCTCTTAAACTGCCCAAAACAATAAGGCGTTGGACCCGGCTGTTATTCGTAACAGTAGAAACAAAAAACTTATTACCAAAAAATTAAGTTATTTTTTTTGTAAAAAAATTTTATTTCAGTCTTTTTATTGTAGTTGGTTGATTTATAATATACCTATTTACAAAAGCTTAAATCTCAACTACTTATAATCTTTTACAAAATATTGCTTTCCCAATGTTGGGCCGTTAATTTTTGAGGAGTAATTTACCATCAGCTTCACTTCACCATATGCATTGTGACGAGCATATTGTGCTTAATATTCAAGTAATCGAAGCGGAACCCATTAAATACTTATTATATATTGAGTAGTTCCAACGACCATCTGTGGTCTTCATCATCAGGTCCACTTCACATATGGTGCTTTTCGAATGCAAATACACAAGTTACTATAAAAAATACTCAAATCACTATAGGTGTGCCTATAATATTTGAAGAGTTCCCTCGATTTCTCCAGGATCCCATCATCAGATCCTGATTTCGTAACAATGGGACCAACTAAAAAATATACTCATTCAAACGCAAATCGAACTTTTCAAATTGGTCCAGCCGTCTCCGAGTTATGAGGTAACATACATAAAAAATAAAAGTTCAAGACGAATTGAAAACGTCCTTTTTTGAAGTCGGTTAAAAATAAAATGGCTTCGCCTATGACTTATACCGGGAGAAATTGCGGTTTTCATAAAACCAAACCCAAATCTTTATTTAAAAATAGCTGAATACATGATTCCGTTCGAGTAAGAGGTTTTACCCGCATAAATTCCGATCTCGTGAGAATCAACGACATTAGTGGCACATTGGTAGTTGGTGCTAGTGGTCACGGATTTGATTCCTGCATTGGAACAAATGTTTTAAACAATAGATTTTGATTTGAAAAGATATAGAAATAGAGTAGGTAATCATTGTGAAATATAAGACCCTTTCCTATGGAATTGATCCCAAAAACAAACTTATAACTAATGTAGGAGAGGAGCATGGTGAGATAAATACTTTCTATTGTTATCTTTGTTTTGCCTCGTTATAACACTCAGTACAAAATTGTCGTTATTATTCAATGCTCTGTCATTCCTTCCTTCTCGCTCTACCAATTACATTTCATTCTACCAATGTCAGTGTTTCCTTTCTCGATTAAATTTATTATTTTAACTTCAAGGAAAATAAGAACAAATGAAAATGTCCTTATTTTTAATTTATATATATTTTTTTATTAAAAAAATAAACAAAAATTTATGATTTTTTATTTTTTATTCCGGATAGGCCCGCTCTTGACCTCAATCACGCCTAGTTACAACCGATAGATGAGCTCTTCAATAAAACGACGAGACCAGAAAATGACTGTTCATTCTTTCTTTAAATCCTGATGGGTCTTATGTGGTAGAAAACACAACACCGCATTAAAAATGGAGGAGAAGCGCTTAGCACAACAAGACGGTATGTCAACCAATTGTGAAAATACCCTGCAGTGCGTCTGGTAGACCGGTACCAAATGGGAGATAGAGGAATCAGGTCGTAGAGCTCCTTCGCACACTCTCTGAAGTACAATCTGTAAAAGACCAACGAAACGACGTACGTTGCTTGTAAGCAACGTTTCGCCGATGAGCCAGGTTGTGAAGTTTCTCTACCAGGGGCTTGTCGCCTAAAAGCATTTCAACTCTGCGCTCGACTAAGCGCAAAATTATAGTCCAAAATACACAATTACTATGTTCGCACACACAATTTCAACGACTAAGCAATTATAGTGGTCATCGAGATCGTAAACGGAACATAAAAGTGATGTAACTCGATTTGTACCGCTCTGCACTCAGTGAAGCGACAAGATAACTCTTCAAATAACCCCGATGAGATAGGTAGGTAGGATTGTAAGTTCAGTAGTTAGTTATTACACTTAAATGGATTCGGAACATGGTTATACAGGGTGGCAGGAACATCGACGCGCAACCGCTTACCATGGATACATGATTCTGGACCGCCCTGCGTTGAAATTTTTCGCCAGCTTTTTCTAAATTTTTTTCTGCAATTTTTTACTGAAAACTGTATAAAATCATTGTTTCTATCTAATCCAATGAGATTAAAATTAAAAAATAAAATTCACTTGTTTCACTAAAAACAGCAATGTAAGTAAAACTCGAAAGGGCTACCTGATCAGCTGTTTTGCTAGCGTTAATTTGCGAGGTCAACACAGCTGATCAAATAGCCCTTTCGAGTTTTATTTACATTAGAGTTATTAGTTATTACATTCAAGGGCGGATCCAGCTTTGGTGCCAGGTGGGGGGGTGGGTCACATAGTCGTAGTCAAGTCACAAGAAGTTATAATTTTACTTTGATAATAATAGATAGATGTAAGTAGTGGGTATTTTATTAAAAGTGAAAGTACTTAAATAAAATCTATATTGTGACAAAAAATATATAAAAACATTGTTTAACTATTTTAATTACTGGTCCATCTAGGTCCTGGACACAGCCCAGGGGGGATCCCCCTGGATCCGCCCTTGATTACATTAGAGTTAGTTTTATTTACATTAGAGTCGTGAGTTGGGCCCGTAACCACAGCTCATGACACTTGGGACAGTTAGATCCATGAAAAACATGAATAAAAACCCTTAATTTAATAATCATACATTCGAAAGTAACTTTGTGTGTATGTCTGTCTATTATCACCTTCACCTCTTAAGCACGTAACCAATCTTGATGAAAGAAATAGATTAGACCTTTTTTTTTCGGTATAAAAATCATCAGTCTCTTCCCGTTCTAGTTGGAGAGGAAGTATCAGGTTACATAGATAGATAGATAAAATACTCTTTATTGTACACCAATAATTTAAACAAACACTTGATTCACAATAATGCGAAATATGGTTACAATGGCGGTCTTATCGCTGATAGCGATATCTTCCAGACAACCTTTGGATGGACTTAAAGAACATAAAACAAAGAGGGGAGGGGAAAATCAGTGTACTTACTTCAAATATATAACATACACAAAAAAGAACTAAAGTAGTTAACATAAGTATATTTAGGTATATATAATACAATACAATACATAAATAAGTATAAATAAATATATGTGTTTTGTATATATAAATATGTCATAAGGAGAGAAATACAAGGTAAAATCATAGGAGTGTATAAAAATGATTGACAACAGAGCTTTTAAAAGCAGCAAGTGACTGCGCTTGTCTAACTGACAACGGCAATGCGTTCCACAGACGTGCCTGCACCGTATACGATGAATCATAAAATTTTGTGGAATGTGCAGGCATTGAAAGTCATGAAGGAACTTAAAACGTTCTTTGAGGTAAAAGGGAATTCTTGGATTGAACAGAATATTGTAAAGTAATGATAAAATATGCGCATTCCGGCGAAGACGGATAGGCAGCCACTTGAGCTTAATACGAAACTCAGAAACATGATCATATTTGCGCAAACCAAATATGAATCTTATACAGAAATTTTGGAGTAGCTCAAACTTATCTAGCTGCACTTCAGTGAGGTCTGGAAAACTTGCATCAGCATAGTCAAGAATAGGAAGAAGGAGAGATTGGGCGAGCGCAGTTTTAGTGGCAGTTGGCAGGAAATTGCGCAGTCTACGCAAAGACCCCGCAGATGCAAACAGTTTGCGACTCACTTCTTGTTCAGGTTACTGCTGACTAAAAACCCACCTGTTCCTTCAGTTACCCTTTACGTTCCGGGGTCGTGGTATCTCGTTAGGACATTCCCGCAACCCCGGCCGGCAATGACCCTGTACCAAACAACGCTGCTGACTGCTCTTTGAGGCGTGCGTGGAACCTGACGTGCCGTCGACCCGGGCTTGGTCACATAGATTCAGTTACGGCCGCAGCCCGCAATTTTGGCCGGGATCACTAATAATAAACTATGTCGAGTAAATTAGTTTTTTTTTTGGACAATACACAATTATAATATTCCACAATAATAATAATAATAATATTCCACAACTTTTTCACACAACGCCATCTAGTCCCAAACTAAGCAGAGCTTGTGGTATGGGTACTAGACAACTGATAAACATACATATATATTTCTAAATACATACATATTATAGATAAATTACACCCAGACAAAGAACAAATGACCGTGCTCATCACAGAAACATTTGTCCTAGGTGGGAATCGAACCCACGACCTTGCGCATAGCAGTCAGGGCCACTGACCACTATACCAACGGGCCTGTCGAATTGTAATGCACACATTATAAAACAAATAGAAGTCTTCTATTATTATTGGCAAATCGGATAGTAATATTTGGGACCTCTTATTTTGCAAATTTTTAGAAGATTGTTAAATTTCAATTTGACGTGTACGATTTTGGGGGTCATGTCCCCTGTGACCCCACCCCCCTTTGGACCGCCCCTGCATAGATTTGAGTGGGCCTATCCAGACAAAAAATATTTAACACAGGATAAATACTTACATACCACAATAACACATTCATGCGCTCCAGACAAATTGTAATTTACATTTTTTGGAGTATTATCCAAAAGGTACTGAGAAACTGTGTCCCAAACATGGCTGGAATCTGTATGTTAGGAGACAGTAATCAGACCGACAGAGAGGTTATTTACACATAATTAGAAAGAGATAGTTAAAAAACTGTTCACGCATTTGTCGGTTATCACGTAGCCCAATATAAAACTTTAAGGAGCTCGAAGGATTTGACGAACAATACCAAAGTAAGGCCATATTTATGAAGGCCACATAAAGTTCTCTAACAGCCAGAAAATACTAGACAAAACGTAGTTCTTTTTCACGCAGCTTCGACAACCAGTACGGCATTTCTAAATTCATGCAAAATTTATTCCCTATCGACTGCTTCCGAAGAATACCAATCATTACCAAAGACGGCGATGGTAATACGTGTCAAATTATATCGTCTTTCTTGATCGTAGTATTTATGCTAATAGTGTTACCAGAAATGCCCTCTTGTCCGATCGAGCCCGACCCTAGCTGCTCTCCCCCTGCGTTACCCTAATCTGTGGTCCGTACCTCACAGAGGGTACCATAAACGTGTAGTTTTCTTTATTGATAATAAGCTCACGTTTGACTACGATCTCACCTGATGGTAAGTGATGATATGGTCGAAGATGGAGCACGTTTACCTAGAAGTAACCTATTCACTCTTTACTTAAAGACCCCCAGGGTAAAAGTAGTTGCTAAGTTTATTTGCTTTTTATAAGCCCTGGTTGGAGACTTTTTATTTAAAGCCGCCACAGGTCTGGTAAAGCAACTGAAAACCTCACAAGTTGTCCAGCAAGAGGTCGGTTAAAAAAAATCACAGAGATACCTTACTCCACTCCTCGTCTCCGTGTTTTGGAACATGCGGATTATTTATTTAATTATTCCATCTTATTTATTTTTTCAAGTCTTTAATGAGTTATATTCCAAATTATTATGTATATTATTACGGCATTCTTTAGTTATTTCTCTTTAAATTTTGACTAGAACGTTTATGTATTGTGTGTGTATATTGTACATTCGAGCGTGTGGCACCCGTGGGCTGCAGCTGAAAATCAGCGTTACGTGGAATACTTAGGGTTGCGACCTGACATTATGCTGAGCTGAGGCTCTTTTGGCACAATATTGTTTTTTATTTTATTTTTAATGTTGTATATATAATGTGTGTTTCTTATTTTAATGTGCTAATAAACGCAATTTTCTTTCTTTCTTACTAATATTGTATATGCAAAAGCTTGTGAGGATGAATGGAAGGCTAAGTGGATCTAAATAAAATATGGTATACTATCTGTGCCCTGCGGTTTCACCCGACCAGTTCGCGGGTTCCATCCAGTTTCAGGGGTTAACAATATTGCTAATAATGTGAATTTTACCCACATTTGAAGTTCTCTTTAAAAAAAATTGGCCAAGTGCGAGTCAGACTCGCCCATGAAGGGTTCCGTAGTAACTACACCAAATAACTTTGTTTTTCATGGTGTTTGTATGAATTACAAAGTTATATTTGCGATTTTAGAAAATATGCTATATCTCAAAAACTGCAAAACCGATTTTGTTTAAACTAATTTTTGTTGAAATTTTACATTAATATCTACAACATATATTGATTTCAAATTTTTAAATCCATTGTTATAGAAGTTAGAGGGTGGAAGGGCACAGATTTTCCCACTTTGGAAGCGTATATCTTTTAAACGATTGACTTTATGAAAAAGTTGTTTTAGAAACCTCAAGGTCATTTTTAAATACCTGTCTATAAATACCATACATGCATAGGTTTAATGAAAAAAAATCCGTTTCAGTTCCATGTATGGAGAGCCTCCTTAATTCTAAATATTTTTTTTCTTAAAATCGGAAAGTGGTTTACATAACACAACTACCTACCAAGTTTCACATGTGCATTCTTAATAGTTTCGGAATAAAATGGCTATGACATACGGACGCACGGACAGACAGACAGACAGACACACACACAGATATGACGAAACTATAAGAGTTCCGTTTTTTGCCATTCGGCTACGGAACCCTGAAAACAAAAATAGTATGGATATGTATGGACAGATAAGTAAATCCTGGAATTATAAAGAGGCTATCTTTATCCCAAAACTATCCCAAGCGAGCAAAGTTGCGGTCAAAAGCTAGTACGTAGTACAGACGCCAGCACATGAAACTACCCGAAACTGTCAAATTTTCCCAATCAACCTTGAACCTAATTTCCTTAACAATAAAGTTGAAAATCTATTTAAAAAATTGACAGTAGTAGCTTGATGTGCTGTTGTCTGTACATTTCAAAACACACTAACGATTATAAATTCACGATAACATTATTTTGAAGTTTGCTATTTCCATATCTACGAAGACGTTCACTGTCTTATTTAAACATTCAAGTCTTGAATATATTAACATTCCCAGAATGTTAAGGAGTCGAATAGTTTAGCTTTGGAGTATAATTCGTTGTTGGTAGGCTGAATATATCTAGTAACTATAGACTTTTTTTCCGGGTGAGAAAATCATCAAATCACTTCTCCCGCTCAAGTCTGACACTTCCTTCCACTCCACCTAGGAGTGGAAGGGAGTGTCAGACTTCAACTGACTAAAAACCCACCCTGTTCCTTCAACTGTCCGTTGTTATGCAAAATAATATTATGACGTAAAATGTTCTGCTATAAAAGATAGACCCATTTATAATATATTCTATATGGTAATATGTTTTTTGCATATATGCATGAATGGATCTTTTTTTATGACGACAAAATGTACAATTTCTTTGGAGAAAATTTCCGAACGATGTCGAAGTCAATAATAAAAAACTTATTTAAAAAATCTAAAAAACCCGACTGCCCCACTGAAATGGAAGAAACAAGCACATTTTTATTTTAAAATGTGACAAGCAGGCGGGACCCAATTAATCATGATATAATTTTAATTTAAAAAATTTGACGGGTCCCGCCTGCTTGTCACTTTTTATAATAAAAATGTGCTTGTTTCTTCCATTTCAGTTCAGCAGTCAGGTTTTTTAGATTTTTTAAATAAGTTTCAGCTTTTTAGTATTTAATTCCGTTTTAAAACGTTGTATTTCCTAAAATATTGCTCAAAATGAAAAATGGTACAAGAAACCTCAATATCATTTTTAAAGATCTGTTTAATAATACCCCATTTGACATAGTTTGTTGATTTTTGAATTTTTATTTTTGACAATATGGCGCCTGGTTGTCGTTATGGTGATTTGGTTTTATTTTAATCTATCTTATAACACTTGCGCCATCAAGACAAATCTAACGACGTATCATTTATCCAAATCCGTTCACTGGTATAATAGTTACGAGGGAACAAAGGAACGGGCATACATACATACATGCAGTCGGGTAAAAATGTAACCGAAAATAATGTGACAGAGAGTCCTTTTCTTGTGTGGCATCTCGCAGGTCAATCTTTGAGGCTGTCGGCTGCTTAACCGGACTTGCCTGTTGCTGCCGTAATTTATAATAATATTAAATGCGATAGTTGAATGTTCGGATAGATGGATGTATAGGTGGACGTTTGTTACTCAATCACGCCAAAACTACTAAAAGGATCTGAATAAAATTTGGTAAGTAGTTAGTTGACATCCTGGAATAACACATAACCTACTGTTTTTCCCGGAATTCCCACGTGATCGGGATTTACGCGGGAAAACCTACACACGCGTACGAAGTCGCGGCAAGCTAGTTAATTATAATTAAAGCCTCCAGTGAAGGGCTTATTTAAAACTTACAAGCTAGCAATTACGCGCTAAGGGCACACCCTATGGAGTACAGACCTTGGCTTAGGGCGTCGTAGGGGGAGAGCAGCTAGGGACAGGATGAATCGGATCATAAAATAAAGTTCCGTTTGAATCATCGATCGAGATCGATCGGTACTTACACATCTTGTCTCTGCTTTACAGTATTCTGTTCAATCCTAAGACCCCCTCTTATCTTAAAGAACGTTTTAAGTTCCTCCATGACACACATGCCAAATTTCTGAGGTCATCAGAAAACTTGAAGCTAGAGGTACCGAGTCACTCCACCAATTTCTTTAATAAGTCGTTCGCAGCTCAAGCAGTACGACTGTGGAATACTCTTCCCATGTCAGTAAGACAAGCACAAACCCTCCCTTCTTTCAAAAACATGGTAAAAGATCTCTATCTCTCACTTTAATTTGTTACTATTTTTAACTATATATCTCAGCTTTGTTCTTTTTATGTATATATATGTATATGTGTATTGAGTATGTAGGTTATTACTTATTTATTTATTGTATATAAGTGAATAGTACACCATGGACTACCCACGTATTTATTTTCTCCTCATGTGTCAAATCCATCCAAAGGTTGTCTGTAAAAGATCGCTTTTAACGATAAGACCGCCCATTGTAACACCCATTGTAGTTTTTAAGTCCTTATTTAATTCTGTTATGGTGTACAATAAAGAGTATATCTATCTATCTATCGATTTTTAATGTTCTTTTAAAAATAAATTAATCTATACTAATATTATAAAGCGGAAAAGTTTGTTTGTTTGTTTGTTTGTTTGTTTGCTTGAACGCGCTAATCTTCGAAAGTACTGGATGGATTTGGATGCAATTTGGTATGGAAGTAGCTTAACGCTTGAGGAAGGTTATAGGCTACTTTTTACCCGACTGCAAAAAAGGAGAGTTATGTTTTTACCGTGATAGAATCCACGGGAGCGAAGCCCCGCGTGAGTACTAGTAGTTTATAAAACTAAAATACGCCTTTATTAGTACATAAAGGCGTATTTTTAGTTTTATAAACTATTTTAGTAGCACTAAAAAGCCAATGGACAGGATACATTAAAACGATCTAATGAGCCCAAACTCGATATGTTTACTAGTAGGCAGTCCAAGATTTTATCAGCCATCTTCCTGTTCCATCATCAGATCTACAATACATATAATTGACAAGACAGAAATATGTACTGAAATAATTGCTAGATACTTGGAAGGTGACTGTCTGATTAAATATAGTGAAGTGCCATGAACCGCGAACAAATCGATATTTCATATAGTGATAAGATTATTCCGCCCAACAATAAGCTTCGATAATCTTGTTAATAAAATATAGTGTGGCGGCCATATTTTATCGGGCAACAGTCGACCTAAGCTATTCTCTTATCAGCCACGCAATAATAAATTTGAGTAAATTTTGTTATCCTTCAGTTTTTTGGGAAAACGACTTGGATACTAATTTTATTAAGCGTCAAGAGTCTATTGACTGAAATGTCGGTTTTGTGATCAAGAGCACGTAGGTTAGACCGATTGTTTCCTGATAGTTATAACCTGGGAGTCTTTAAGTCAAGAGTGAATAGGTTACTTCTAGGTAAGCGTGCTTCATCTTCGACCTCATCATCGCTTAACATCAGGTGAGATTATGATCAAACGCAAAATAATAAAAAAAAATTTTTAGCAAAAAATAGAACCGACTTCCATATAAAAACACTACAAAGGCAAAAATAACTTTAATTTCGGAAGGCGGTGTCAAAAACGAAAATATATACAAAACTAAAGACACCGTCTTCCGAAATTAAAGTTATTTTTGCCTTTGTAGTGTTTTTTATATGGAAGTCGGTTCTATTTTTTGCAAAAAAAATTTTTTCACGCTTTTTAGTGGGTCGGTTTGTAATTTATCTAGTTACAAAAGCCAAAATGTCAACTACTTATCACCTTTTACAAAATATTGCTTTTCCCGGTGCAGAGCCATTAATTTTTGAGTTCTCCTGGTACATCACCATCAGCTCTACTTCACCATATGCATTGTGATGAGCATAAAGCGCTTAACATCCATATTCAAGTAATCTAATCGCAATCAACGAAATACTTATTATTAAGTAGTTTCGGTGGCCATCTGGGGTCTTCATCATCAGTTGCACTTCCTCAAATGGTGCTTTTCGAGAGCAACTGCACATGATACTATAAGAAATACCCAAAACGCTATAAGTGTGCCTATAATATTTGAAGAGTTCCCTCGATTTCTCCATGATCCCATCATCAGATCCAAACATGACGACAATGGGAACAACTAGAAAGTTCACCCTTTCAAACAAAAAATAATTTTCCAAATCGGTCCAGCCATCTCCGAGTTATGAGCCAACATACATAAAAAAAAAGTTCAAGACGAATTGTAAACCTCCTCTTTTTTGAAGTCGGTTAATAAATAAATAAAATAGAACCACATCCATTACACTATCGCCGTGAAACCACTCCAGACACAAGCATATTTAGCTTAGTTGGAGGGGTTAACAATATTGCTAGTAATGTGAATTGTACCCAAATTGCTAGTCTTCTTTTGAAAAAGTAATTTTATCTTTGATAGACTCGCGTTTCACCACCATCTCACCTGATGGTAAGCGATGATGTGGTCGAAGATGGAGCACGCTTACCTAGAAGTAAACTATTCACTCTTGACTTAAAGACCCCCAGGTTATAGTTATCAGGAAATATTCCGGCAGGGAATTCTACTCCTTAGCTGTACTCATAATGAAAGTATTCCCAAAACGTTTTGTGCGTATGGGTGGGATGTCCACCATGTACCATTCGTCTTGTAGTCTGATGATGGAAGCCTATTGGATAAGTTGTCGGATTTGTGATCGAAAAGTCCCGAGCTTGAATTCCACTATTTCCGTGAGCCCACACCAGACACAAGCATATTGTTACGAGCTGGGATTCGGGATAGAAATAATTAACGCTAATTAAACCAAAATTAACACAAAATAAAAGTTTAGCACAATTATTCGCACCACAACACTTGTCACTTAACACTTAAATCGCACTGAAATTCACTTGTAAAGCTTCGAATTATGTCGCGTCGTATCTTGAAATAGACTGACTGTCTGCGCCCCTTTGCGATCTATTTATACCCCGGTCTATGAGCTCTAGAACATTCTTATAAAATCGACTCACTGTTTATTCTGCCCAGAATATTCCAGTGCTACTTGAGATACACAGTACCGCTATTCGCCGCTAGATGGCGTTAGTGTCTCGACTAGATATACTTAGTACTGCTATTCGCCGCTAGATGACGTTAGTGTCTCGAACATTCTAGATTTCTGTCGAAGTTTCTTGACGTACTTCGCTAAACGACTGGCGCAGCAATATTTAGCTTAGTTGGAGGGATTACCAAGATTGCTAATAATGTAAATTCTACCCAAATTGCTAGTTATCTTTCAAAAAAAAATGTAACCGGTAGAAAATAATTACCGATATATTTTGTTTTACTTTTGTATGCCAATAGACCTGTGACAGGACCGTTGGGTAAGAAATGATAGACACTGAGTGTATACCTACTAATTAATATTGTACTGTGTACTGTACTGTGTAATTACTTGGATAAAGACAGACCTCACTAATAATATACTTTATTTACTTACCACACTGCCTAACCTTACATAGATAGATAGATATATTTTTTATTGTATACCATACCGTACTAACAGAACGCGGATATATTGTGTGGTTCGTTTTTTTATATTAATATGTATTTGCATGTTTTAAATAATAAATGATAAAAACAAACAAGGACTTAAAACTAAAACATTGGCCAAGTGGGAGTCAGGCACGCCCATGAGGGGTACCGTAGTAACTACGCAAAGTAACTTTGTTTTTCATAGTATTTGTATGAATTACAAAGTTATATTTACGGTTTTAGAAAATATGCTATATCTCAAAAACTGCTAACCCGATCTCATTTAAACTAATTTTCGTTGAAAGTTTACATTAAGATCTACAGCATATTTGTTTTTAGATTTTTCACTCTTTTACTATTGAACTTAGAGGGAGACACACACATTTTTCTGCTTTGGAAGCGTATATCTTTTAAAGGATTGATTTTATGAAAAAGTGGTTTCAAAAACCTCAATGTCATTTTTAAATTCCTTTCTATAGATACCACAGACGCATAGGTTTCATGAAATAAAATATTTTCAGTTTCAATACCATGTATGGAGAGCCCCCTTAATTTTAAATATTTTTTAATTTTTTTCTTAAAATCGGAAAGCAGTTTACAGTATACATCTACGTACCAAGTTTCACATGTATAGTCTTAATAGTTTCGGAATAAAATGGCTGTGACATATGGAGGGACGGACAGACAGACAGACAAACAGACATGACGAAACTATAAGGGTTCCGTTTTTGCCATTCGGCTACGGAACCCTAAAAAGGGGTGATCTAATGGGCAATGTTATCGCTAAAAGCGATCTTTAACAGACAATCTTTTGATGGATTTGACACAGAAGGAGAAAATAAATATCAATAAAATATCTTTACTGCTTATCTCTTAATCTGCCCAAAACAATAAGGCCTTGGTCCCGACTGTTATTCGTAACAGTAGAAACAAAAAACTTTTTACCAAAAAATTAAGTTATTTTTTGTAAAAAAAAAAAATTCAGTCTTTTTATTGTAGTTGGTTGATTTATAATGTACCTATTTACAAAAGCTTAAATCTCAACTACTTATAACCTTTTACAAAATATTGCTTTCCCCAATGTTGGGCCGTTAATTTTTGAGGAGTAATTTACCATCAGCTTCACTTCACCATATGCATTGTGACGAGCATATTGTGCTTAATATTCAAGTAATCGAAGCGGAACCCATGAAATACTTATTATATATTGAGTAGTTCCAACGACCATCTGTGGTCTTCATCATCAGGTCCACTTCACATATGGTGCTTTTCGAATGCAAATACACAAGTTACTATAAAAAATACTCAAATCACTATAGGTGTGCCTATAATATTTGAAGATTTCCCTCGATTTCTCCAGGATTCCATCATCAGATCCTGACTTGGTGACAATGGGACCAATTTCAATGTATACCCTTTCAAACAAAATAAGAATTTTCCAAATCGGTTCAGCCGTCTTTGAGTAATCGGTGATCATACATAAGATAAAATAAAAAATATACGCGTCGACTTGATAACCTCCTGCTTTTTTGTCGTCGGTGGAAAATATTTGACACCGTCTTGTCAAGGGGTATCTTGTAACTCAGCTGCGTTGTGGAAGTCAAATAGGCAGTCACTTCCTACTCAGCTGCATTTGGCTAAACTACAAGCCAACCCCGATATAGTCGGAAACAGGCTAAACAGACGTTGAGTGTTACTACTGGGATCAAAAGGTCAACGTCCTCTCGTAGCTAGGGAGGTATACCTTGAGTAATAATCGTTTAACCGCCAAATGCCGGCCGTGAACACTGCGTGGGTGGTAGGTAAACTGAGGAACGCTTATCGAACGCTGCGTTGAAAATGTACATATTTCATAGGACATTCTTTTTTAATGCGATATTGTGATTTTATGTTAAGCCTGCAATACATGTTGGCCGAGCGTTGTCGAGTGAAGGCCAATACCAACATGTAGACGGTATATTTGCCTTGTCTTGCTATCGCTCGGTGTCACTTGCCTAGTTGGCCGAGTGGAGGCCAGCGCCAACGTGTATAGAGCTCATTTGTTGCAACTTGTCTTCGCTCGCCGTTGCTCGTGATCACTTGCCTCACTTCGGATCGGTGTCGGTTTTTGGTCACCATTCAAAGGCGCTCGCCTGCGCTTGGTCAACGTGTGGGCAGCCCTACAGACCCTCTTCTACATTGGTCGTCTGCATTGGCGTTCAACGAACTTGTCAAACCTGTGGACATTATTTCTTGCCTTGTACTTATTTGCCAACACTCGCGTTGGCCTACGCTCGGCCAACATGTATTGCAGGCTTTAGGAATAGTGTATAGGCACGACTGATGAGTTGAAAGTCTGGTCTTGATCCTAGGCAGACCCATCGTTTGCCGGAGTTGCGACAATGTTCTGACGGCGTTGATTATTTGTCTACTTTAATCACCTATATGAAACATTTGTACGCCGATACTGACGGCTAAACATGGTGGTCTCAAACATAATAATATCTTGCATGCTTTTGTATGTATACCATGTTTAAACAAATAAAGATATCTCTCTCTCTCGATCACAAGTCCGAAACCTTAGCTATTGACACTTCTAACTTTGTATAAACCCTGTTTTCATTTCAAAAGTATCGCTGTTTTGTTTTCGTATTCCTTTGGGTTTACAAAAAATATAATTTGTATGTTTCTATTACTTGTAACCATTATAAAAATAAGGTCATCGTTTAGCTCCCCTTGGTGTAGTTAAAGTTACGTAATTAGGGCTCGGTTAAATAATTTTGTGTTTTGCAAAAAATTGTATAGGTATTGTCATGTAGAGAAAGACAGTTTTGTTATTATGAAGTTTTTTTTTTACTCATAAGTAGTCTGTCTTTAGGGTTCCGTAGCCGAATGGCAAAAAGCGGAACCCTAGATTCATCATGTCAATCTGTCCGTCCGTATGTCACAGCCATTGTATTCCGATACTTTTAGGAATATACATGTGAAACTTGGTAGGTAGATGTATTCTGTTATTATTCTGTTATTCTGAATTCCCTGCCGGAGTCTGTGTTTCCCGATAGCTATAACCTAGGAGTCTATAACTCAAGAGTGAATAGGTTACTTTTAGGTAAGCGTGCTCCATCTTCGACCACATCATCACTTACCATCAGGTGAGATGGTGGTCAAACGCGAAAACATTTTTAATGAAACAAACCGATAGTGCACAGTTTTCGCAGGGACAAGTGGACTCTCATAGTGCGATCGAGTAATCAGCGATATTGATGGCTCTTTTCAGATTGATGGTTTATTAATTTATTTGTTTATTTAGGGACAATAAACAGCTACAATATAAGGTGAGTGCACAAAAATAAATCATTCAGTTTATAAACAATATTGCAGCCCACTGCATTATCCGCATATTAACATTGAAAATAAAAGCGGTATATGCCGCTGGATAAGCTATTCAAATTTTATTGTCACATTAAAATTCAATAGATAGATAGATATACTCTTTATTGTACACCATAACAGAAATTAAATAAGGACTTAAAAACTACAAAGGGTGTTACAATGGGCGGTCTTATCGCTAAAAGCGATCTTTTACAGACAACCTTTGGATGGATTTGACACAGCAGGAGAAAATAAATACGTGGGTACTATTCACTTATATACAATAAACTAGTATTTGCGTGTTGCGCGAGGTGCAAGCACCTCGCGTGGTTGTGAAAAAAAAAAAAAAGGGGGCGTGATGGGGGGGAGATGGGGGGGGGGGGTTGCAGAAGTATTTCGACTAAAGCATTGCCCCTCTAGATGAATCTGAAAAAAAAATGTTCCAATTTGGGCACGCCGCAATTGCGGCGGTAAGACCCCTCTTTGAGGAGTGGCTAGATCGGCGTCACGGCGTCCTGACCTACCGCATGACGCAGGTCCTCACCGGACACGGAAGTTTCGGGAGGTACCTGTGTCTGATGGGAAAGGAGGAAACGTCTGGGTGTCACCACTGCGAGGGTCGCCCTGAGGACACCGTAGAGCACACGGTGCAAGACTGCCCCGCCTGGGCAGAGCACCGACGTGTCCTCACGGCGGCGATAGGCGGAGACCTCTCGCGCCCGGCATTGGTCGAGGCCATGCTGCGGGGCGAGAGGGAGTGGGAAGCGGTCGCCTCCTTCTGCGAAGCAGTCATGCTTCCGAAGGAGGAGGCGGGCCGCGAGAGGGAGAGGATGGCGTCCTCCCTCCAGCCCAGCCGCAGTGGTAGACGCCCACGGCGTCGGACGTCGGCCGACGATCTCCGGCCACCGTAGGCGCGGGCATGCGGACAGCGAGTAAAGGGCAACTCGCTGTCCGACCATGGACCATGCCCGGGTCGACGACGGCGCGTCGTGTTCCACGCGCGCCTCAAAGAGCGTCAGCAACATGACGAGGCCCCCTCTGCAGAGGGCCGAAGCCTGCCGGGGTCGTGGGACTCATCCCGTTACCGTGGCCCCGGTATGTAAAGGGTTATTGAAGGAACACCGTGGATTTTAGTCAGTAAAAGTCTGACAGTCCCTCCCACCCTGCCCGGAGTGGGAGGACTTATTTGATAATTTTACCACGTTAAAAAAAAAAGTCTCTTAATTTCCGAGATCCGCCTAAAGGGGGTGAAAAGGGGGGCGGGGGGGGGGACTTTGAAAAATGGTTTTTACTTTACCGAGCCTCCTCTATAAGAAACCGTAAAAAAAAAAACGGGTCTCGTAGTTTCCGAGATACGATAGGGAGGGGGGAGAAGGGGGGGGGGAAAGGGGAGGTTTGGCACTTTTCCCGTAGGTTTCAGAGTTACTTGTTTACGAATCTGTCAAAATATACCCACCTCCCCATCCACCATCTGGGAGAACAATTATGTCAGTGAGTGGTAATTTAGCTTTATATATTCACTTATATACAATAAATAAGTAATAACCTATATGTGTGTATGTGTTATGTGTATATGTGTATGTGTGTTATGTATATACATAAAAAGAACAAAGCTTAGATATATAAAAAATAGTAACAAATTAAAGAGAGAGAGAGAGAGATCTTTTACCATGTTTTTGAAAGAAGGAAGGGTTTGTGCTTGTCTTACTGACACGGGAAGAGTATTCCACAGTCGTACTGCTTGAGCTGCGAACGACTTACCAAAGAAATTGGTGGAGTGACTCGGTACCTCTAGCCTCAAGTTTTCCGATGACCTCAGAAATTTGGCATGTGTGTCATGGAGGAACTTAAAACGTTCTTTAAGATAGGAGGGGGTCTTAGGATTGAACAGAATACTGTAAAGCAGAGACAAGATGTGTAAGTTCCGGCGAAGACAATCATTATTAATTAAAATTATTTCAAACAAAAACTAGAATTTAAAAGAATCATAAAATAAATACATTAACAAGTGTAAAAAGGGGTCTCAAATTAATATTATTAGGCATTAGTAAGGATAAATAGGATTTATAAAATGTTAAAATTTACAATAACATGTACCAAACATCATTATAATATTAACTGTTACATTGCGCAGCTAGAACAGTTAGTACATGGGATTTCAATTTAGATTTAGAGCACATAAAAATATCAATATTGTTACGAGCTGGGGTTCAGGATAGAAATAATTTACACCAATTAAACCAAAATTAACACTTTACTTAAATAAACACAAAACAAAAATCAACACAGTTATTCACAGCACAATTGTCAGTGACAACACTTGTCACTTAACACTTAAATCGCACCGAAATTCACTTGTAAAGCCTCAAATTATATCGCGTGTTATCTTAAAATAAGACTGACTCTCTGCGTCCCTTTGCGATCTATTTATACCCCGGTCTATGAGTTCTAGAACATTCTTGTAAAATCGACTCACCGCCAACACTGCCAAGAATATTCCAGCAGCTACTCGATATACTCAGTACTGCTACTCGCCGCTAGATGGCGTTAGTGTCTCGAACATTCTAGATTTCTGTCGAAGTTTCTCGACGTACTTCACTAACAGACTAAGCGACTGGCGTAACAATATCTATAAAATAATTATTGGGTTAGGGTTGCAGGAATGTTCAAACGAAATACCGCGGCCTCGAACCGTATGAGCAAATGAAGGAACAGCGTGGGTTTTTAGTTAGTAGAAGTCTGACACTCACTTCTGCTCCACCCAGACCTGAAGGAGTCATTCGATGATTTTCCCAATTAAAAAAAAAAAAACGCATATTTTTAAAAACGTTCACAAATGACGAATCTTTAAAATATTTCGGTAAATTATTATAAAGATGAGCTCCAACGAATATATCTATTAAAAACAAAACGAACTTTCAATATAAAATCGAACTTTTAAAAGTCTATAAAATATTACATCGTACTGAAATTCTTCGTACAGAAAATGAACAACTGAATACCTACAAAGAATGAATGACAGAGAGTGAATGAGCAAGAATGACGGTACGATATCTGAATGAACCATCTGAGCGGTTTCAGGGCCTTATGTCGAAGACAGCTTCGTCAAGTAAAATTGACTAAGTTTAATTACATTAAGGAGAAGACTTTGACAATACGTTTTACGAAATTTGAAGTTAGATTTTTTTACGTCGATTGTTAATGATTACTGTTTTTATCGAAAATTAAAACAATTATACTTGTCTAAATGATAATAATAAAAGATCTTTATTTTGCAAGTTGTTTATTGTAACATTTACACGTAATTTTTTTCTTAAATTTAAATTAGATGTGGCCGGTTTTTGCCTAACTGACTAGCCTGAGAAGAAACATCGAAACGAGCTCAGAGGTCAGTCTCTTTTAAAGTCCATATAATCTATACTGTTTAAATTATATGGCCCGGCCTTTTCTTAGCTATATTAGGGTCGAATTCCAGTCTAACTGGATGCTACTGAGTAGGTACTAGTGTTGCCCAAAATCAGGCTTGGTCTTGTTCTTGCAAGACCAAGACCAAGACTTACCCTGCAAGATTTAAGCAAGAACAAGACTAAGCCTGCAAGAATCTTGCGTTTTACAGTTAGTTCAGACTGTCGTTTTCTTTGTCTTGTTATTATTAAAATGAGAAAACTTACAATGCAAAAACACAGAGGAAGGGCGGGTGATGCGGGGGAAACAATGAAATTTAGTCAGCTTTAATCATGTTTTAGCACATGTAAGCTTATTAAATGTAATTTTTTATTATAAAACTAAAGGACTTTCGTGGGACACGGTACGTAACTCAGTTAGTTAGAGCATCGGCACGGATTCCTGAGGTCGTGGGTTCAGACCTCATCTGTGTCAGTTGATATTTCGAATTTCTTATTCAATTATATTTTTTAATTCAAATTATACTAATTTGGTGGGCCTTTACTATGCCTATGTCAATACAAGCTCTGTTAAGTTGTTCTAAAATCTAAACTAACGTTTAATAAATAGCAATAGCATAATCGCTAATTGCAAGGTTCTTGCGAGACTCTTGCGCAAGACCAAGACCAAGACTAGGAACGCAATACCAAGACCAAGACCAGGTGCATTAACGCAAGACCAAGACTGGCTAAGTCTCGTCTTGGTCTTGCATTTGGTCAACACTAGTAGGTACCATATTTTTTATAGAGCGACCCAGCAGTTTGGTAACACGATAACTCTTGGCTAGACCAGTGTCAGATTTACTGGCTTCTGTATACCCGTTACGACTGTGAAATATGTCCAAATGTTAGCTTTTTGAGGCACGGGGGTATCACACCGCTAACTTCCAAACTCTTGGCTTCTACTGAGATATTCCTTACAGAAAAACCTAATAGCACTTTGCCCGACCCGGGCCGCGACCCGCGACTTTGTGTTCAGCAGTTGCGATCACTCGACCAATGATATTATTATAAACTAGCTTTTAGTATCATTAGAACTTAAAACGGGATATTTACCATGTGTATTTATTGTTTTGAGTTTCCGATATTTCGGCACTGTTACATGTGTGTGAACCGTACTGGTTCAATACTCAGAAGTAAGGACTTGGAATATAAAAACACTCTTGATAGACTTTGAAAACCACTTTTATTACTAAAGTTACTATATAGCAGCAAGTGACTAGCACAGAGGTCCCGAAACGAATGCCCCAGAGTGCCGAGTATAACATTATAAATATCTGCACACTTCCCACCATTTTACTTGCTTATGATTGGTCGAGAACTGTCAAAGTCTCGACCAATCATATGAAGTCAATACAACTGCATTTAATCTTAAGAGTTCATAGATATGATTATAAATAGTCAACAAACATATAATTATAGGAATAATTTGTAACACGAGTATACCACTATAAATATCTGCACACTTCCCACCATTTTACTTGCTTATGATTGGTCGAGAACTGTCAAAGTCTCGACCAATCACATGAAGTCAATACAACTGCATTTAATCTTAAGAGTTCATAGATATGATTATAAATAGTCAAAAAACATATAATTATAGGCATAATTTATAACATGTGTGTGTGTACAAGTGACAGTGGTAGCGGTGTCGCTAACAGAAAACGAACGAGAAAGTGGGTAGACCGATTTGTCTGCTCATAAACTTCCACCCGCAATTACTTTAGTTCATCCGTGATCATGGCGCTTGCAACAGTGCCGAAATATCGGAAACTCAAAACAATAAATACACATGGTAAATACCTATCCCGTTTTAAGTTCTAATGATACTGTTAGTGACCATGTTAGCTTAAAAACTAGCTTTTACCCGCGAATTCGTTCGCGTGGGAGGTTTTTCCAGCGTAATTCCGTATCCCGTGGGAATTCCGGGATAAAAACTATCCTATGTCCTACCCAAGGTCCTAAACTATTCCCATGCCAAATTTCATCGAAATCGGTTTAGGGTTTTAGGCGTGAAAAGGTAACATACAGATACACAGAGTTACTTTCGCATTTGTAATATTAGTATGGATAACATTTCTTTTTATCGATTAGGCTAGCGTTTGACCACCATCTCACTTGATGGTAAGCAATGATGTGGTCAAAGATGGAGCACGCTTACCTAGAAGTAAACCTATTCACTCTTGACTTAAAGACCTCCAGGTTATGCTATCAGGAAACACAGACTCCGGCAGGGAATTCCACGCTTTAGCTGTATGCACAATAAAAGTATTCCCGAAACGTTTTGTGCGTATGGGTTTATGGTCATTAAAAACTATTAGATAAATTTTGATGACAGTAAGCGGTTTTATCGATCGAAAACGTCCCTTTGGCTTACATGCGTCACATAAAAATACGTTTCTACACCTATTAATAGTTATTAGTGTAAATTATAGGTCTGAAACGATACTCATTTGAATAATACATTACCTACCGAAAGAAAATTGTGTAATTTTCGAGGACATTACACACAGAATACCATCCCCTTAATGGTTTCAATTTCCTAATTTCCGGAAGTATGTGGTATTGATTGACTTTTTGTCAAGTAGGCCCATGGTTTCATTAGCTGCGTACGTACTTACCCATTCAATATACATGTCATTTTGGTCATTTCATTACTTGGGTGCGTCTATTTTTTTAAATCGTTACGTAATTTCGCATTGGCATTAACTAATAAAGTTCGCCACTAAATAATAACAGTATTTCTTTTAGTGGTCTCTTGAAGGTTAATTAATCTATGAGGTTGTCGCCTGCTTAACCAGGCTTGCCTATGTCAGTCTTAATTATAATAAACTAGCTCTAGCCCACGACTTCGTTCGTGTATCTTTCATTTCCTATTTCAACCATTTAGGGGTTGATTTTTGAATAAATGAATAGTTTAAAAAACACTAGAAACACGCGCTTTTATAAAGGCATGTACAAACAAAAAAATGTTAAGAAAACCGATAACGGATTTTCTTTAGGTTTGAACCTTGAAACCTGATCGTGTTCAAAGTCCATTACGTGGCCTTTCTCACAAGTGCAAACACGACTTTGATACGATATTCCATCATGAAATGCCAGTACCTATCTTCCGGCTTCATCATCAGACCTTGAACCCTAATCATGGTCAAAGTTCATTACAAGATTTTTCTAAGAAATCCAAAACAGCTATGATACGATTTTCCATCATGAAGTTCCAGTTTATATCTTCCGGCTCCATCATCAGATCAGTACGACAGTACCATATTATTGTATTGTCATCAGAACTACATACAGCTGCCAATTTTCATTACGCTACGACCCTTGGAAGTTGGTTAAAAAGTTACCTTAGATTCCATAACATAGTTAGTTACATACAGGTCGACCTAATAAAAGCGGGTTAAAAAGTAGCCTAAGTTTGACGACCTTTTTTTCTGGGTGGGAAAATTATCGAATGAATTCTGCCGCTCTGGGTGGAGAGGAAGGGAGTGTCAGACTTCTACTGACTAAAAACCCACCCTGTTCCTTCAGCTGCCCTTAAGTTCCGGGCCGCAGTATCTCGTTAGAACATTCCCGCAACCCCGGATGTTTGATGCCTGAACCTTGAACTATTTTCATTACAAATTGGTGCTGTAGTTTAGCCGTGAAAGCGTAACAGCCAGACAGACAAGACACATATACAATTTTGGTTTTGTTTTGGTGTTTGTCCTCGAAATAGTAATTTAGGAAACACCGAATCTAGATTAACTGACTTAAACTTTTGCCGTGTAACAGTGTTGATATTAATTTATGTTTACTGTGTTTATAGATATGTTCATGATACTAAAGCAGTGGAATTCTCTGTCGGCTTCTGTGTTCCCTGCCACTTATGAGCTTTCAGCCTTTAAAGCACGAGTAAATAGGCATCTTCTGGGCTCGCTCGTCTCATCTTAGACCTCATTTATCGCTTACCATCAGGCGAGATCGAGGTCAACAGTTGGCCCATCAGATATAAAATAAAAATGTCTGTCTTTCTGTTTGATCAGGCTAATATCTAGAAAGGTTGAAAAGATTTTAATTCGATTTTCACAGGAATATGGAGGAGGTTTAATGGTGAACGCAGACCTAGCTGCACCGCAGTCTCTACAGTCCCCGCAGTCATCGCTTTTTATTAATGGCCTCGCACATCTATCCGCGCCGCAGTCGCTGCAGTCGTTCCCGTCAGTGTTGCAAGATCTTTGAAAGCATTATCTATCCGAAGTTTTAAAAAATCTGTATAAAATCTGTATTTGGTATTGGTATTTTGCTCTTTTGTGTAATTTTATCTGTAGGTGCTATAATAGGGACTAAGCTAGTAATTATTTATACGAGAATAAGTAATTTTATTATAAACCGTTGACAGAGATTCTCTGTCTACTTTATAACTCTGGCAACACTGCGCGCCGTGGATGCGAATGACGTCATCCGCGCTGCGTGCGGGTGACGTCATCAGCTGCGGCTAGGGGAGTTCTGTCGTTTCAGGGACTGCGGCGACTGCGGCGCTGCACGGTGGGCTGAAAATCGGCTTTCATAGACTTAGGCATTTTATTTTGCAAGTGCGAGTTTTTTTGCCGGATATCACTTCTATTAGTTATAACAATATACAAAAATGACACCAGAATTGATTCTGCACAGAAACGAAGGAATTATAATTTTTTTACGAAAATTTTGTATGGAGCTAGTATGAAAAATCGAAATATCTCTAAAACGGCAGCGATAACCGTAATATCCTTATAGGGGGTTATAGTACTAATTATTTATGATTTTTTGACATACGTTACATAATGGTTGTAGATGCCTTTTTTTTTTAAAAAATCGTCAAAATATTTTTATTTATTTTTACATATTTAAACGTTCCTTTTAGTGTTTAAGTTGAAGAATTCAGAGCTTTAACAACTCTTATCATAAAATAGCATCACCCCTATAGACCTGAAGGACTAGACAGAGGTGTGTAGTGTCTTGTTGATCTTGTAAGATTTCCAACAATACCAAATAGTTGAATATCAGTGTCAAAGTGCCCATGCTGTCGCTTCTTTTTGAAAGATAGGGGAATGAAATTGTTAATTGATCATACCCTAAAAGTATGATTACAACATAACCGGACACATAATAATAATAATATCCTTATAGGGGATTATAGTACTAACATTATTTATTTTAACATATGAAACTGTTCAAAACGATCCATGAACTGTGTCAAAGTTAAGAACATCGTTAGGAAGCATGCTTTTTCCCAAATATTAAGAATATGTGAAAAAAAAAGACTGTATATAAACTTTTTATTGATAGGTAATTTAAATAAAACAGAAGTAACAAAAATAATATCTAATAAATTCAATTATACAAAATACATATTTGAAACTATAATTTATGAAATTATTAACTAAACATATTGGTACAATAAACTAACATAAATAACAAAAGAACATAAAGAAAAATAATTAAATTTTACAAATTTTCTTTACAACTTTCGTTGTCGGACTCCAATTCCGAGTCAGAATCCAGATCGGATATACCTACAAACTCGAACTCAGTTTCCGGAAACTGTATTAGGTCGAGAGTTTCAGCAAAAAAGGTTGTCTTCCTTTTGGCATCTAACTTCGGCCTTTGTGCACTTAGAAAAGGATCCGAAGAAACAACAAGCATATTTAGGATATCTTGATTAGAATCTTGCCTGCTTCTTTTCCGCGAATGATGTTCCCGGAACCTCCTAAAATCTTTGTTTCGAGACTCTGAGGCTTCTTCCGAGAGAGTCCCAATCGGGACAATATCATTTTTTTCGATTATGTCAGCTCCGTGTATTAATAGTTTATGTACGGTTGATGACATGTAGTACCAGTCGTATAATTCCACGTACTTTTCTGCTGTTTTGCGAGCAAAATCTTTAAATTTGATGACATCGATCTTCTCACCAGATGTTATTGCTTGCAAAATAACAGCAAATCTTTTTATCAGGTTTTGATCCAACCCAGTAATAGCTGCAGTTTTATTGGGAAACTCGAAAAACTTCCTTGCGGTATTCCCGTCATTGGTAGTTCCCGAGCCTTGTTTTACTATATCAATTAACAGATTGAGCTCCTCTTTAAATTTATTTTGAATGTTTTTTTTCTGTTTTGTAACATATCTTTATGCTCATTACTTCTTGCTGCCCACTGTTTGAAGTCAAGTCTGTACGCAATGTGTAACAGACATTCCATGCAATTTATACGGGCATGTAGGGATGATAGGCCAAATTCATATATGTCAGAACACACAGTTTTTGATGTTACAGCATCTAAGTGGTTCATTTCTGTTGGTTTTGCTAAGCACAGGTAGCATGATGCATTTGATCTAGCTTCAGAAAGGTACGTGCAGACTTTTGCGTCGATCATTGTCATCATTAGTTTATGAGTCACCCTGTTACTATTAATGCACTCTGTGGGGTTAAGGGCCTCAATTTCCTCATCCATTTTTCTTTTGTTATCAATGACAACTGCATGGCTTTCTTTTACAAAAGTGAACTGAACCGGACGACAATAAAAAGTTGAGCATGGTTTCGGGTTTGTCCATATAGTATTATCTCCATCTGTCAGTTTCAGTGGCACCAAGGAGGTCATGAAAATGCTTGAATCATCATGCTCGCCGTCCATTTTCTGCTTGTATCGGCTTTGATTGGAAGCACCATCAAATCCCCACTTCGATATCAGCTTTAACTGCTTATTTTCCACATTATCAGAAAGACTTTGAAGAATCCGCTTCACCGTGATGTCAAGTAAAGCTTGAAGTGTAATTCTAGCTGATGAATCCGTAACTGATACTGATTGATTAGGAGGGTAGCATGCAAGCTTAGTTTGTTGCAGTTTATAGTAGGATGGGTAAATATCCTTAGCACCTTCCCGAATGGCAGTCTCTCGCAACGTAATATATTGCCACTTTGAAAGCTTAAGTGAAAGAAGCAATCCAAGTGCTTTCTCTGGTGTAAATATTACTGTTTTCTTAATGCTTTCCTTGATTTTAACGGCAGCTTCTGGATTTTTGATCATATAATTGATTACAGATGCGATATCTTCATAACCTTCTTCTTTTAAACGTGCTGCAGCTGCATATGCCAATTCACAGGAATCCTCGCCTATGTGCTCACTAGATCTTCTCTTTTTCTGTTTGCTTCCCAGATCTTTGAATGGTTTTCGGGACCTTTTTGTCATTGTTCCAACAGTCGATGATGTCGAAGATTCTGGAGAGACTGAGCGTGCTCTTGGTATCTCATCAACAGTTGGTTCTTGATTTATAAAAGTTTGCACGCAACTCGGCCAATCAATATTTGCTTGCAACCACTCTCCGTACGTATTTCTAAACTTTTCAAAGAATTGTTTAGATTTCTGCCACCTGTTTAAAGCAGCTCGCGTGAATCTCCGGCAAAATTCTTTGAGAGTTACTTGATCTTCGGCAGAAAGGCAATCGCCTATGCGGGACACAATTGCACTAAACAATACTTCATGATTAAATGAAGGACACTCACTTTTTAGAAGAACAAACAAATCTAAGTTGGTGATTAAACTTTCTATTCTAAGATTTTGTAGTCGCAAAGCAAATAGTTTTAGTGTTAGCAGTTACACGGTTGTGAACAATCTAAATTATGGAACAAAATTATAGCCCTTTTATTGTATAAAGTCAATAATTAGTTAACTACCCTCATTAAAGTTATAAAAGATATGATAATAAAAATTTATAATCGTCAAAAACATTTCGTAGAACTCATAGTAGAACTAATCAACATTAGCAAATCACATTAGCTCACTAATTATAAAAAGGTGAATGCAGTTCTTAGTTGGTATTGTTGCGAGATATTTCAAATCATTTAATCACTTAATAGGCTCATTAGAATCAGAAGACTACAACCATCATTCTAATTACTTAATTACTTGTCATCAGACTCATTAGATGACTACACAATATGTTATTTTGTATTTTGAACGTATGCAAGGTTTTAAAATTCCTTTTGTGTCGATATTATTATGTGTCCGGTTATGTTGTAATCATACTTTTAGGGTATGATCAATTAACAATTTCATTCCCCTATCTTTCTAAAAGAAGCGACAGCATGGGCACTTTGACACTGATATTCAACTATTTGGTATTGTTGGAAATCTTACAAGATCAACAAGATACTACACACCTCTGTCTAGTCCTTCAGGTCTATAGGGGTGATGCTATTTTATGTTAAGAGTTGTTAAAGCTCTGAATTCTTCAACTTAAACACTAAAAGGAACGTTTAATATGTAAAAATAAATAAAAATATTTTGACGATTTAAAAAAAAAAGGCATCTACAACCATTATGTAACGTATGTCAAAAAATCATAAATAATTAGTACTAAAACCTCCTATAAGGATATTACGGTTATCGCTGCCGTTTCAGAGATATTTCGATTTTTCATACTAGCTCCATACAAAATTTTCGTAAAAAAATTATAATTCCTTCGTTTTTGTGCAGAATCAATTCTGGTGTCATTTTTGTATATTGTTATAACAAATAGAAGTGATATCCGGCACAAAAACTGGCACTTGCAAAATAAAATGCCTAAGTCTATGAAAGCCGTTTTTCAGCCCACCGTGCGCTGGTAGGTTTGCGAGGTTGCATAGAACTTCATATAAAGAATTCGAATGCAAAGACTGCGGCGCGTGCGGTGCGGCTAGGTCTGCGTTCACCATTAGGGCAACATATATACTTTTATTCTGGTATCACCACGGGATCGGGACTAGCCCGAAAAAACTTCTTAGGCAAATAAGCCGCTTTTTTGTTTGTGGCATCTCATAAGTCAACCTCTGAGGTTGTCGGCTGCTAATAATGATGAAGAAATTGGTGCCACCTACGTAGATAATTTCTCACAATACATAAAATTTAAATAATAGTTATCTGCTTCCGTGTATTTTTGTAACTGATGATTCGATACAGTACTTGCCTCAAACATACAACAAGTCTTTCTATCGCTCCAATTATGTGCGTTTCTAGTATTTTTAGCAGTCGTATAAACTTTGTAGGAGTCATGTGAAAATATTAAAAAAATCGCTTATCATTTTGTAATAAATCTGGGAATAATGTGTGATACTTTTAAGTTGATGTTATGAACCCACATTCTTGTTTCCCTTTGACGTATTTCACTTTCTTCATCTTCCATTAATAAAGCACTGACAATAAAAACCTCGTCAAGATCCATCACAATTTACATGTAATAACAGTGCGACAGGCGTAAAGAAAATAGATACGATTTCTTCGATGCGGTCGATTCTTTCGGCGCGGTCGATTCTTGATATTGTGCGAGTTCGACGCGTTCGGCTCGGAAAAGTGTGCGTTCACCTTTAATCGAACTTGCCTCTGGCTGCAGTTATAAATAAAGCCAGGGCTTATATTTAACTTACAAACTAGGCTTAGGGAATTGCAGGGAACAGACTAGATCGGATCTATATGAACAAAGCAGCAAGGTCCACTCTGAGCATAATGCGACTTCCTATCGAATATAGGTCACAGTACCTAAGTCATTACTTGAATAGTAAAACGCTCATAAAATATTTATAGTTTGTTCGATCGCGGTTAATTTGTGTAAGGTTCCCTCTAGGAAGCTCTTGTCGCTTTCCTATAAAATACGAGACGTTTCGATGAATGATACCGATGTGTTGTGTGTTCTTTTCTGTTTTTGTGGGGAAAATTACATCATCACTTATCATCAGGTGAGATGGTGGTCAAACACAAGACTACAATCAATAAAAAAATTCGCACAACACAAGTATAATTTTATCTCAAGACATTTTTCAGTTTCATGCGGGAGAAACCTCAGATTGAAGCTAGTAGGTTATTATACTTAGCTAATAGTAGCTTATTTTTTTTTAAAGAGAACTAGCAATGTAGGTAGAATCCACATTATTACTAGCAATCTTGTTAACCCCTCCAACTCACACACACACACACAGACACACACACACAAACATACCTGTACACCCACAACACACATGTACACACGCATGCAAATAGCACATATTAGCTCATTCATCTACTCACATATCTGCTTACTCACGACGTCAACAGTCTGAGCAATATAATTTAATGGGGGGCCTGGAGTTCTAAAATACAGGCTTAGGCTTAGTTTAGACTCCAGATCTCCCACAAAATACACACTTTGCCAAACTTTCTGTGTCTGACTGTAATTTATACTCACGTTGATATTGTTACGAGCTGAGGTTCGGGATAGAAATAGTTCACACCAATTAGACCAAAATTAACACTTTAATTAAGTAAACACAAAATAAAAATGAACACAATTATTCACACTACAAAACTTGTCACTTAACACTTAACCTCTAGAGCCCCAGCGGCACAAAAACGTGCCAGTAAACAAGTATTAGCTGAGCCCCGCTGGCACAAATTTGTGCCACCAAACCCCGACCGATTTAAAACTGTATTTGTAGTAAAGATAAGTCTTAAAATCGTTTGTAACCGGGGTCAGATTACGCTTACGATAAGAGCCCGCCCACGGTGCTTGACGGATGGTTGACGTAAATAATGGCGGTCCTTGAGAGGTTAAATCACTAAAAAAAATTTGCTTGTATAGCTTCGATTATATCGCCTCGTATCTTCTGATAAGACTGTCGTCTGCGTTCCTCTGTGATCTATGTATTTATATCCCAGTATATGAGTTCTGGAACATTCTTGTACAATCGACTCACTACCTATACTGCCAAGAATATTCCAAAAGCTATTCGAGATACTCAGTACTGCTACTCGCCGCTAGATGGCGTTAGTGTCTCGAACGTTTTAGAAGTCAGTCGAACTTTGTCGATATACTCAGTACTGCTACTTGCCGCTAGGTGGCGTTAGTGTCTCGAACGTTTTAGAAGTCAGCCGAAGTTTCTTGACGTACTTAGCTAAGCGACTGGCGAGACTAGTGTCAGATTTACTGCCTTCTGAGTACCCATAACGACTGTCAAAGATGTCCAAATGACACTGCCAACCTACAAACTCCGGGCTACTACTGAGAAATATTTAACAGAAGAATCCAATAGCACATTTTGCCCGACCCGGGAATTGAACCCGAGAGCTTGTGCTCAACTGTCGCACTTATGTCCACTCGACCAACGAAGTACACACGGGTCATAGATAAAAAGTATTTTGTAGATGTCGCACGCTTAATCCAATACTGTCACTATCCAAAATTTTGTCAAATCGACTTTTTACCCGACTGCTAAGGAAGGGTTATGTTTTTCGCGCGTATCTTGTATGTATGTATGTAATATTCTTTATTACCTCATATCTCCAGAACCGCTGAACGGATTCACACAATTGAGGTATCGTTAGATTTATCTTAGTAGCCCGAGTGTTCTTAGATAGGTGACATTTGAAAAAATTAAACATGGTGGCTGTGCGAAGCCATTATACAGGGCGAAAAAAAAAATTTTTTTTTCGAATACTACAATATGGGTATCAAATTAAAGGGCCTAATACAAGGATTTCAAAAAGGTATACTAGCAAAATAATACTATGAGAAAGTTTAAAAATATGGACTTCACTTTCTGATTCCGGTGGAGTGCCAATGTGACACGACCTCCCGGTCGTGTGAAAAAAAAGGTTATTTAAAAAATCTAAAAAACCCGACTGCTCAACTGAAATGCAAGAAACAAGCAGATTTTTATTTTAAAATGTGATAAAGTGGCGGACTCATCCCATTAAAAAAAATATGTTCAATTGGGTCTCGCCTGCTTATCACTTTTTAAAATAAAAATTTGCTTGTTTCTTGCATTTCAGTTGAGCAGTCGAGTTTTTTAGATTTTTTAAATAACCTTATTTTTAATGCCATCTGTTGGGAAACGTAGAACTACGCGTAATCGCGCTTACACTAGTCTAAAAGTAACAGAAATAACCGCTATACAGGCAGTAGTCCACTTCGTCACTAAACAAAAATGTTCCCATTCTCATTCCATTTTTTGCCTCTCCTGAAAAGTTGACTTTTTGGGATAGTGACAGTATTGGAATAAGCGTGCGATGTATTCTTCACTTAGACGTACCTTAAGGGGCAGATATTCGATTTTCGATGATTTTTAATCCAAGATCACGTCTAAACGGCTAGTCAGTATGCTTTGAAAAAAAATAATGATAAACTAGACTATTTTCTTAATAATTTGATATATGAATATTTTAATATTTTTTTGTAAAACATTGTGTAATTTATTTTTAAAAGTATGTCTAACGCGGGCATAAAAGCGAAGATCAGGCAACAACCATTGGATGTATTTTTATGAAACTTTCACAATCTAAAAGATAATTTAATTACCAATCTTTTAGTATACGGCTTTTCTTCATATTGTGTTTGGTAAAGTCATGGTGTATTCTTATTCGAATAATCTAGGTGCGCAATGAATCGGGGGCTCTTGCGGGCGACGGGCGGCAGTGCATCGCTGACCACTGTCACGAGTAGACGCTAACACTCCGCGCAAAAAATACAACATGATTTTATTCGCATAGAAGTTTAACGCCAAAATGGTTGGTAAACCCAAAACACTAAAAAAGAAACGCCTTACAATGTTAAAAATAGATTAATGAAGTAACGAATTTTAATTATTTATATAATTTACTGCCGCCATGGTCGAGTGGTTTAGGGGTTTAACTTGTGTGTGGTCGTGGGTTCGATTCCCGCGGGACGCATACTTTGTAAATTTGTTTCCACTTTGGCTAGGACATTGCAGGCCTGAATCACCTGATTGTCTGATAAAAAGATGGTTCCGTGCTCCGGAAGACACATAAGCCGGTAGTCCCGGTCGCCAAATGGCGGTCGTCAGAATAGACCACGTCAGAGGCTCTTGAGGCAGTCTAGAAACTCTGACACTAGGGTGTATGGGGTCATTAGACATTACTACCCACACGATAAGAAGAAGATTATTTATATAATCTCTATCAATAGTTTAAATTAGCATATTGGAATAAAATAAATGTGATTTAAATGTAGTAAACAAACTTTTATTTTATTGAAATAATTATGTTATTTCCTTTTAAGAGAACAACAAATAGTAAAGATTCTTGAGTCAAAAATGTAGAGACAGGGTGAATATTGAAATGTAATTTACGAGTAGGTAACCATATTGGAGCGTAGTAAGGACAGTTCGATTAGAGTTTCAAAAAATACTTGAGTGTTGCTGATATTGGAATAGTTGTAGGTATAGCTCTTGATACGTAAGTAGCATGACCTTGAATGCGGAGATCTAATATTTAGTAGGTACTTACTTAAAATTATTTTTATTTTATTCAAATTATGTTTTTTTTTTTGGAGTATATCAAATAACTTAGATTCTCGCCGCGAAAATGCAGAGACGAGGTAAATATTGCAATGTAATAGCACCATACTACAGCTACCTACGCTGTCTAGAGACAGGGTGAATATTGAAATGTAATTTACGAGTAGGTAACCATATTGGAGCGTAGTAAGGACAGTCCGGATTAGAGTATCAAAAAATACTTGAGAGCTGATATTGACACGAGTTGTAGGTATAGGTCTAGGGTAGGTACTTATGTAGCATGACCTTGAATGCGGAGATCTAATGTTTAGTAATTTTTTATTTCATTGAAATAATAGTGTTTTTTTGTGGTGAGTACGAGGTGAGCATTTAACTATAATGTAACCATACTACAGCGTAGTAAGGACAGTCCAGATTAGTTTAAAAATACTTGAGTGCGGTTTTTGACATAGTTGTAGGTACTTATAGCTAGCTATGGTACGAAAGTACCATGACCTTGAATGCGGAGATCTAATGTTTTGTTTACGCACAACTCTCCAATATTCCAACTTTCGCCCATATGGTCAATCCTACTTTCGCGCCCGTGCCTATACTTACCTAAATTTAATTTATATTATATAACTCGCTTTATATTATATAGATCGCATCGAACTTCTTGAGGTTACGTTGACATCCACCCTTAATTTTGGTCCGTTTATCGAGGCTAAGGCTCAATTGGCTGCCATAAAGTTGGAAATCCTAGTAATTACACCCTAACTATTGATGATAATATAATAACATTAGATTCACAAGTCGCCACAGAATTTGAAAATTTTTTCACTGACATACCCGTATCGACAATCAAGTCGCTAAAATCATCTGCCATTGCTGCAGACACATTACTCAAAAAAAGTGTTCCAGTTTGTAGTTCAGAGTTTAAATTCCAATATGTTACTTCTAATGACATCATCAAAACTTTTAATTCTTTGAATGTTAAAAAGGCTGCAGATCTGTGGGGTAATTCTGTTCATGTTACTAAGTCCATTATACACATTAGCTGTTATATTTAATAATTGTATTGATTGCGGTGAGATTCCTGATTTAATGAAATATAGTAAAATAATCCCACTATTTAAATCAGTTAGTACATCTGACCCTACTAATTATAGACCTATTTCTGTATTGCCCACTTTCAGTAAAATTTTTGAGAAAATTATTTTAATGCAGATGCAAAGATATTTTAATAAACACAAATTGCTACATAATAAACAATTTGGTTTTACAAAGAGACGTTCAACAACTGATGGCCGGTGTTGAACTTTTAGGACACATTTATAATGCATGGGAAGATAAGTGTTGGTAAGTGTTGGGCATTTTATGCGATTTTTCAAAGGTATTTGACTGTGTTCCCCATGAGACATTAATCAGGAAACTGCACCACTACGGATTCCGGGGCGCCTCTCTGAATCTTCTGACCTCATACTTGAGTGAAAGGATTCAGAGAGTCGACTTGAACGGTAAAAGATCACCGGGATCTGTGACGTCAAGATGGGGGTCCCCAAGGCTCAATTTTAGGTCCCTTTTTGTTTCTTATTTATATAAATGATTTACCGTACCTGATCAAAAATCATGACATAGTGTTATTCGCTGACGATACTTATCTTTTATTTAAAATCAAAGTTAACAGCAGGTTACTGAAGAAGTAAACAGTGCCCTTGCAACTGTAGTTAGCTGGTTTAATGTTAATAATCTTCTTGTTAATGAGAAAAATACCAAATGCCTAAAATTTACGTTACCTCATGTTAGACAAGTGAATACAAGTGTATCAATAATCTTTTATTTAAAATCAAAGTTAACAGCAGGTTACTGAAGAAGTAAACAGTGCCCTTGCGACTGTAGTTAGCTGGTTTAATGTTAATAATCTTCTTGTTAATGAGAAAAAAACCAAATGCCTAAAATTTACGTTACCTCATGTTAGACAAGTGAATACAAGTGTATCAATAAAGGGCGAAATATTGAAACCCGAAGATACCACAGTTTTCTTGGGCATAACTTTGGGTGCGAAGCTTCAGTGGGGCCCCCATATAAATTGTCAAAATAGCCAAGTTCTGCAGCATATGCTGTTAGAAAAATACGTGGATTAACTGATATCGAAACAGCACGTTTACACGTGCACTTTAGTTACTTTCACAGAGTGATCTCATACGGCATTATACTTTGGGGAAACGCCGCCGACATTCATAAAATATTTGTATTACAAAAATGGGCCATTCGTGCAATTTATAAATTAATTCCTAAGCACTCCTTAAGAGACAAATTTAAAGAGATTAATATTATGACTCTGAATGACTCTGACTATGGATATTAATCTCAGTATATTTATGAGAATCTCTTGTATGCACACAAAAATATTAATCGTTTTAAAAAATACAGTGATATTCATAGTGTAAATAAAAGGAACAAAGACACATATGTCATTCCTAAAACAAGGAAAAAAGATTGGTGGATCGTTTAGATGCCAATGTATACGTTTTTATAATAAAATTCCTAGCCATATTCAAGAACTAAGTATTAATAAATTCAAATTATTTATAAAACGTAAGCTATGTCAGAAAGCTTTTTACACAGTTACAGATTATATTGAGGACAAGAAGGCCTGGGAATGAGATGCTCCAGTGATATACGTGTGCCTTTTCTATTTAGTTTTAAAATTTTGATTGATGATTTATTTTTGATTGATTAGAATATTTGCGTTCTCAAGTATTGTATATCCTTATAATCAACAAAGAGAAAATAAAAGTATTGTATATACCAATTAATTTTGTTTTTGTTTATTGTTTTTTTTACATACAACGTGTAACGGAAACCCCATATCTATCCAAAAGGGCTGAAGACAACATCTGGTATGGAGTCTCTATGCACAGTTTCAGCACAAAATAACTGACTCAAAGAATTGATACCAAATTATTCGTTTCATATATTTCTTGGATACCAATCATAAAAAACGTGTCACAGCACTACGAGGGTCAATAACTTTCCACGTCACTTGCCAATAACACGATAATTCTTTTCGTTCTTCTTAATTTGAAAAATTCGGTCTCTGGTATCAGTGTATTGTAATTTATAATAAGTTCTACACACGTAGACTTAGGATTACTAAACCCTTGCCATATCGTTTGTTATCATCCAAAGAAGCCATGCACTTGGTATGTATATACCCTTCAAATTACACGTTGTATATAAATATAATTATTTCATTATTGTACTTGTGAGGACAATGTAGGTTATTCTATCTTCGTAGTTTTTACTTTCACTATAATTTATTTAATGATGTCAAGCAGTTTGAGTACTTGTGTGGCCTACCCAAATGGCCTTACTTTGGTATTGTTCGTCAAATTGTTGAGCTCCTTAAATTCTAAGTTGAGCTACATGATAACTGACAAATGCTTGCACGGACTGGACAGGTCCGCTCAAATTTGCTTGGTTATTTCCTCAAAAAAAATACCACAGACATGAACTTACATGCTTCTCATATACAAATACAAATTGTCTGGACTTTAAAAGAGACTTTGACCTCTGATTTTGTTTCGGTGTTTCTTCTCAGGGTAGTCAGTTAAGAAATACCGGCCTCATCTACCTAAACTAAACACGCAAAAAAACATGACGTGTAAAAGTGTTATTTATAACCAATTTACAAAATAAATATTTAATTTCATTTTATTTCAAAAGTGAGACGGTACTTCACACCGGAACAGCTGCTCAACCTCTATCAAGCGCAAGTTCGGTCGTGTATGGAGTGCTGCTCGCATCTCTGGGACGGATCTGCCAAATACCAGCTTAATGCACTTGAGTCTATAGAGAAACGGGCCAAAAGGCTAATCGGCAACGAGAAACTGGTCGAGACAAAGGTCCAGAGCCTAGAGCATCGGCGACGTGTTGCAAGCCTATCAGTTTTCTATCGGTTACATTTCGGGGAGTGTGCGATGGAATTGCAGTTTTATTCCACCAAGCCCGTTCCATCATAGGACTACAAGACAAACGGTGATGCGCCATCGTTACATGGTGGACATCCCACTCATACGCATGAAACGTTTTGAGATTACTTTAACTATGGGTACGGCTAAGGAGTAGAATTCCCTGCCGGAGTATGTTTCCTGATAGTTATAACCTGGAAGTCTTTAAGTCAAGAGTGAATAGATTACTTCTAGGCAAGCGTGCTTCATCTTCGACCACATCATCGCTTAACATCAGGTTAGATTATGGTCAAACGCAAGCCTATAAACTATTAAAAAAAAAATTCAGCTCTGGCTATATACAAAAGGGAAAAACTCAACTCAGCATGTCGAAAATGAGGACATAATTGCTGACAAGTAAATTCATACTTATTTCAATATTCCGATTTCAATGTTATTAAAACTTAATTATTTACGAGTATCAAATGAGTCTAAGTAGCGTAGCCACGTAGTCATTTTTATATATATAGATAGATAGAATTACTTGTCTAAATACACATACAATTAAAGTCCAGAAAAAATTTGGATGGTGATAATAAATCAGGCAGTACAGTCTTTACTATTTGAAACGTATGGTTACCTTACGAAATTTCGAGCTTGCGTTGCGGGGGTGCATTGCGCGGTCGCGGGGAGTGACGCAAGCTTCTCCCCAGTCGCTCAAGGTCGCTGCCATATAATGTCGCCTTAATATACATTTGATTGGTCGCCTACTCTGCATAATAGCGTATTCATATTTGACAGCTGCTCTCTGGCCCTTATATTGCTGACAAAGGAGACATTCTGTGCTTTGAAAAGGTATTTCGTTACGTACATAAAGTATGAAATACATTAGTATTTTATGCAATCTTCCTTTCACTACCGATCTACCAGAAATATTGCAGGGTACCATCCTCACTTGGTCAGTATACCGTCTAGTCGTACAAAGCGCTTATCCTCTACATTTATTGTGCCCTCAGCCAATATTTTGAAATCTCTGCCAGCTCCTGTTTTCCCATCCACATATGACCCGTCTGCCTTTAGAGTTTAGAGCAAGAGTGAACAGGCGCCTGCTGGGTTCACTCGTTTCAACGTAGATCGCATCTATCGCTTACAATTAGGCATAATCGAGGTCAGGAGCGGGTTTATCAGTAATAAAAAAAGCCAGTAACTGTGAGCATTACGAAACAACTTCAGTGCTTCGTGTTCCACGCGGGCCCAAAGAACAGTCAGCGCCAATAATGGGACTTATAAGACCTGACGATTTCGGTCACGGTGGCCAACCTCAGCAGACATAAGCCATCTGCGCAGGAGATATTATAGTGCACAAGTATGTGCAGGTACAGATGTACTCTTTGTTCCATTAAGGCTCATTTACACGATGCCATTTTCTTGTACATACAAGAGCAATAATTGAATACAATAAGTGTTGCGCAATAATTGACCTGCAAGAATTATTGTAAGCAAATGTTTACACGCGAATATAATAAAAAAATGGAACGCAATTATTGAATGCAAGTCTTGACAAAAAATAATTGCAAATGTGTTTTGTTTACACCAATACAATTATGTTTAGTAGATTATTGCTTTCAAGTTTTGACGTGTCTAAACACAAGCTTGTTTGTACTTGTAACGCAGTTGCTAAAAGTATTGCACGTATTTGCGTTGGCAAATAATGGCATCGTGTAAATGAGCCTTAAAGGCTTATTTACACGATGCCATTTTCTTGTACATACAAGAGCAATAATTGAATACAATAAGTGTTGCGCAATAATTGACCTGCAAGAATTATTGTAAGCAAATGTTTACACGCGAAAATAATAAAAAAATGGAACGCAATTATTGAATACAAGTCTTGATAAAAAATAATTGCAAATGTGTTTTGTTTACACCAATACAATTATGTTTAGGAGATTATTGCTTTCAAGTTTTGACGTGTCTAAACACAAGCTTTTTTGTACTTGTAAGGCAGTTGCTTCAAGTATTGCACGTATTTGCGTTGGCAAATTTTTCATACAAGTGTTGAACGTGACTGTTTATGGTTCAATATTAAGGCTCATTTACACGATGCCATTTTCTTGTACATACAAGAGCAATAATTGAATACAATAAGTGATGCGCAATAATTGACCTGCAAGAATTGTAAGCAAATGTTTACACGCGAATATAATAAAAAAATGGAACGCAATTATTGAATGCAAGTCTTGACAAAAATAATTGCAAATGTGTTTTGTTTACACCAATACAATTATGTTTAGGAGATTATTGCTTTCAAGTTTTGACGTGTCTAAACACAAGCTTGTTTGTACTTGTAAGGCAGTTGCTTCAAGTATTGCACGTATTTGCGTTGGCAAATTTTTCATACAAGTGTTGAACGTGACTGTTTATGGTTCAATATTATTAAATATGAGTCAAAAAGTTTTTAAATTCAGTTCTGCTGATTTAACCAAATTCATTGAGATATATCGCAGTCATGATTGTTTCTGGGATACTCAAAATGTAAATTATAAGAATCGTGAGCAGCAACGATTACTCATGTTTGCAAATGTAGAGAGAATCCAACTTAATACAAGTATTTCTTAAGAAATTATTATATGTGCTGTTTACACCAAGAAAAGTTTTGATACAAGAGTTGTATAATACGTCAAGAATGTTACGTATTGTTTAGAACATGCAAGTTCATTTCTTGCTTCAATTATTGCTCTTGTATATACAAGAAAATGGCATCATGTAAATGTGCCTTTACTCTCATAGCCCGATGGGACGGCAATCCGACACGACCGGAGAGAGATCAGGCGCAAGACCAACTTAAGGCTTAACATCTATTTCGAGGCAAAGGGGTATCACACCGCCAATTTCCAACATTGGGCTACTAATGAGATTTTTTTATTATAAAAACACACCAGCGCTTTTAATATGTGACGCTGACGCTTATCGAAGAGCTGCTGCTGAAGTTGATATCGTGTGCTACAGCCTAAAAACGTCAGAAGATTTTAATAAAGCACTTATACTTATCAATCTGTCCATAGGAATAAGTAGTTTACAGATAATATATAGGTAAAATATAAAAATGTATTTTTTTTTCCGAGACCGCTTGCTCTACAGTCACGTTTGCAACCAGTAAGCCACCCAGGCATTTCTAACGAGACACCACAGCTTCGGAACGAAAGGGCAAGTAAAGGAACAGTGTGGGTTTATAATCAGTAGAAGTTAGACACCCAGAGTCTGAGGAGTCATTTGGAGAGCTTAACGAAAGAAAACTTAATTCGCACTGAGCATTCTTTACGTGCACGTTAATAAACAATTGGCCGATAGATATATTGATAGATTATACTCTTTATTGTACACCATTACAAATTCCGAAAAGGTTGTCTGTAAAAGCGATATTTTACAGACAACCTTTTTGGAATTTGTTTTCTTGAGTTATTACGTTCGGATCCCTCTGATCTGAACCCCTGCTTGTATTTTTTTTCCGGTCTGATCCCCTTTCTCTTTTGAATGCAGTCAGTCAAGATAAAAATAGTTCATGTAGTAAAATATTAGTTTTTATTTGTTTAAAACCACCACGGGTAAACAGCCACTTGGTCTTTTAATATTTGATCATCTTTATCCAATAACAAAATTTTAACCTAAAATTACTAAAAAATTGTCACGAATTGTGCCTTTATTATATGCATTACTAAATAGAAAAGATGAAGAAACCTACTTAAAACTATTCCAGTTATTAGAAAAAGAATATCTCTCGAAGATGAATATCTATCACTCCAGACACAAGCATATTTAGCTTAGTTGAAGGGGTTAACAGGATTGCTAGTAATGTGAATTCTACCCACACTGCTTCTTTAAAAATCTATAAATCAATATTAACAAAAAATCTTACTTGGCCAAGATTAAAATTAAGAGTGTTTATTTCTCAATACTACACCTATACTACACGTTTCCATTCCTATAAGAATTATGTACAAACCGTATTTTAATAACAGAGTTTTTGGAGCGTTAGCAAAAATATACATACAGACGTATATTTTTGCTAACGCTCCAAAAACTCTGTTATGGAATAAAATATTTAACTTTAATTGTGATACCCTGCGTGGTGGAACAGACCGGAATAAAAAATAATCATAAAATAAAACCGATCCCCCAGGGGATCAGATCGGAGTATCAGACCAGAATAATTCGTTTTCTCTGGATGGAATTGACACAAAAGAATCTATCAAAATGGGTGTGTGGATCATCCACCTGCTTAGCCTTTTTCCAACTATAAGACGGTCGGATGCTACTGAGTACTAGTTTTTTACATTATCAATCGCGTAACGCGAAATACCAACTGGACGCGCTTGAGTCTATCGAGAAACGGGCCAAGAGACTCATTGGCAACGATTCACTGGTCGAATCAAAGCTCCCGAGCCTTGAACACCGATGACGAGTTGCAAGTCTATCGGTTTTCTATCGGTTACATTTCGGGGAGTGTGCAATGGAATTACACAATCTAATTCCGCCAAGCCCGTTCCATCATCAGACTACAAGACAAACGGCGCGGCGATGCGCCATCGGTACATGGTGGACATCCCACCCATACGCACGAAACATTTTGGGAATACTTTCATTGTGCGTACTGCTATGGAGTGGAATTCTCTGCCGGAGTCTGTGTTTCCTGATCGCTATAACCTGGGAGTCTTTAAGTCAAGAGTGTATAGATTACTTCTAGACAAGCGTGCTCCATCTTCGACCACATCATCACTTACCATCAGGTGAGATGGTGGTCAAACGCAAGCCTATTATCAATAAAAAAAATCGGTTGTCTGTAAGGTCGGTGTAATGACGATAGTTGAACGTGACAACGTCATAAGAAAATACTGATGGAATGGTTGCATTTTTCAAAAGAAAATTTTAATTTTACATCACTATTACTGCACTTCTCATGACAATGGAAGAATCCCTACACAGTGACGTCATCTCTTAGCGTTTTATGATAGCCTAGTACTTGACTCGTTGAGTCATACATAAATGTCAAAGAATCCCTACACAGTGACGTCATCTCTTACCGTTTTATGATAGCCTCGTACTTGACTCGTTGAGTCATACATAAATGTCAACTTGTAGATCCAATTTGATTTGCTTTGGAACGCCTCAGAGCGATGGAACGCCTCAGAGCGAGGTAACGCCGCATGAGTCATGTATTTTCGTGCGTGCAGCCAGCTTCATCGAATTATAAGACGTTGTCACGTCAAAAAACGTAATACTGTTCTCCTTGGCAAGACTGGGTGTCAGAATTTCTGGCTTTTGACTACCCGTAATGACTGCCAAAAATGTCCAAATGACAGCCGGGACCAACGCCTCAACGTGTTTTCCGAGGCACGGCGGTACTACACCGCCAACTTCCAAACTCTGGGCTGCTACTGAAAACTTCCATACAGGAAAACTTTAAAGCACTTTTTGCCAGAACCGGGAAATGCACTAAAGACCACAGCTGTCACGCTAGCAACCTTTAGACTAACAAGGCAATAATGAAAACAAATTCATTAACCTCAAAAAATTGGCCGTGCGAGTCTGACTCGCACGGCCAATTTTTTGAGGCCATGAAATGAAGGGTTCCATAGTAACTACGCCAAATAACTTTGTTTTTCATAGTGTTTGTATGAAATACAAACTTATATTTGCGATTTATAAAATATGCTGTATCCCAAAAACTACAGACTCGATCTCGTTTAAACTAATTTTGCTTGAAAGCTTACATTAAGAGCTATAGCATATATTTTTTTTTAGATTTTTCACTCCGTTATTATAGAAGTTAGCGGGGGTGGGACATTTTACCACTTTGGAAGCGTATATCTTTTAAACGATTAACTTTATGAAAAAGTGGTCTTAGAAACCTCAATGTCATTTTTAAATAACTGTGTATAAATACCACACATGCATAGATTTCATGAAATAATATATTTTCAGTTTCAGTTCCATGTATGAGGAGCCTCCCTTTATTTTAGACTAGCTTCCGCCCGCGACTTCGTCCGCGTGGAATAAAATCCCCCGATTTTGAAACATTCTTCATTAGTGCTCCGCTCCTATTGGTCTTAGCGTGATGATATATAGCCTATAGCCTTCCTCGATAAATGGGCTATCTAACACTGAAAGAATTTTTCAAATCAGAACCGTAGTTCCTGAGATTAGCGCGTTCAAGCAAACAAACAAACAAACAAACAAACAAACAAACAAACAAACTCTTCAGCTTTATAATATTAGTATAGATATTTTTTATTTTCTTTCTTAAAACAGAAAACGGTTCACAGAATACATCTACCTATCAAGTTTCACATGTATAGTCCTAAAAGTTTCGGAATAAAATGGCTGTGACATACGGACGGACGGACAGACAGACAGATATGACGAAACTATAAAGGTTCCGTTTTTTGCCATTCGGCTACGGAACCCTAAAAAGCTCTAAAAGCACACCCCAACCGAGAAATTACCACCATTATTCCCTAAACGTAGTTTCTATGCATCCATCAAACATTCCACTCGCTATGAGTACAAAATCTAGTTAACTACCTGTGAGAGCAACAGAGGACCGGTAACTCGGGTATATTGCTCGCATAGGGTTTGTAATTGGGTTATAGACTACAATCAGGGCTATATGTGTGTGGAGAGGCAGGGATGTTTATCTCTGGTCCTGTGTTGCTGGAACCTTTTTGTTCGGCTTTTGTGTACGGAGTTCAGTTTTCAAACTGTTCAGGTTGAAGATAAGGAGAGGTCAAATTTGTAAGTTTACATAGAACACAGCTACAAAGGGTGTTACAATGGGTGGTCTTATCGCTAAAAGCGATCTTTTACAGCCAACCTTTGGATGGATTTGACACAGCTGGAGAAAATAAATACGCGGGTAGTACATGGTGTACTATTCACTTATATATAATACACTAGTACTCACGCGGGGCTTCGCTCCCGTGGCTATCACGGTAAAAACATAACTCTCCTTTTTTGCAGTCGCGTAAAAAGTAGCCTATAACCTTCCTCAAGCTTCAAGCTACTTCCATACCAAATTGCATCCAAATCCACCCAGTACTTTCGAAGATTAGCGCGTTCAAGCAAACAAACAAACAAACAAACTTTTCCGCTTTACATAAGTAATAAACTACATACTCAATACACGTATCTATATACAAAGTGGAGAAGACGATACGAGCATAATTTTACCATAGTCTAAATGATGATCTCCTTAGTCTGTACAAAACGAAAAACAGGATATTTTTTCTATCTTCATATTTTTCCACAGCGTTAGCTACTGTGCTTCAATGCAGGGTCAAATATTCTGCGTTTAAGCACAAAAAAACTCTCACAACATGAAGGTTTTAAGTCAATTCAAAGCATCTTTCACTACAAAACGGGAATTTCATACTCGTATTATTGCGATTATTTGAAAATGTCATTTTTATTTATTTTAATGTTACATTTTATTTTATCCTCATTATAGTTTTCTCGGGATTATTATAGTAGGTGTTTTCATTTATGGTCGTATCATCTTCCCCACCTTGTATATAAATATCATATAAATATACATAAAAAAATTGAGATATATAAAAATAGTAACAAATTAAAGAGAGAGATAGAGATCTTATCTTCAAGTAACCCAAAGCGTGGAGGTAATCTAGTCAGTTTAGGCCCCAGTCCCCCACAATATTTTTATAGTATAGAATATGTCCGTAGTAATTCTAAAAGTGTACATATATTATGGCGAGTGAATAAAGATTATAATTAATTACATGCATATTAATATAATTTCATGCATATTAATTCAATTGCTCAAAGTTATTTATATGAAGAAAATAGGAATAGACAAAGCATTGGCTGAGAAAACGCAGACAAGGACCGCTGTCCCCACATAATAGAAAAAGGCTTAGGAGAAGAAGAAGAAGAAGAATTGTTTGTCTATCTGACTTTCTATTTGTTTTTGCTAATTTACAGATTTAAGCGTCACTTTTAAATCGCGAACTTCTTTTTGACGCACACATTGACAATATCATAAAAAAAAGCTTTTAAGACACTAGGTTTTATCTTGAGAAAATCAGCCGACTTTAATAACACTCAAAATTCTGTATCGTGCTTTTGTGGGCAGTTATCTCGAATATTGTTCACCGGTGTGGAACCCTACTTATGTATAATATTTACATAAATCGCATCGAAAGTATTCAACATATTTTTTTAAGGTACATCTATATATATATAACTCAAAGGTGACTGACTGACTGACATAGTGATCTATCAACGCACAGCCCAAACTACTGGACGGATCGGGCTGAAATTTGGCATGCAGTTAGATGTTATAACGTAGGCATTCGCTTAGAAAGGATTTTGCGAAATTCTTACGGGATCGGGATTTACACGGGAAAAACTTCCCACGCGGACGAAGCCGCTGCAAAGTTAGTTCAGTATAAATCTAAAACTTATCCTCCTAACTATCATAGTCACCATAGAAAGTTTCATATTCTTCCACATATCATGCAGAGAAAAATTGGCCAAGTGCGAGTCAGACTCGCCCATGAAGGGTTCCGTAGTAACTACGCAAAATAACTTTCTTTTTCATAGTGTTTGTATGAATTACAAAGTTATATTTATGGTTTTATAAAATATGTTATATCTCAGAAACTACTAACCCGATCTTTTTTTCTAAACAAATTTTTCTTGAAAGTTTACATTAAGATCTATAGAATATATTTTTTTTAGATTTTTCACTCTATTATTATAGAACTTAGAGGGAGGAGACTACTCTTCACCACCCATGGTTGACTGCTAGAGAATACCTATGGCATTAAGTTTGTATATTTTTGTGTTGCATAAAGTTTTAATAAATAAATATTTTTTTTTTACACTTTGGAAGCGTATATCTTTTAAAGGATTGACTTAATGAAAAAGTGGTTTTACAAACCTCAAAGTCATTTTTAAAGGCCTTTCTATAGATACCACATACGCATAGGTTTCATGAAAAAAATATTTTCAGTTTCAGTTCCATGTTGAGCCAAAAAAATCAGACAGAGAGACATGACGAAACTAAAAGGGTTCCGTTTTTTGCCATTCGGCTACGGAACCCCGAAAATTCCAATACAGCAAAATCAATGACCTAGCTCATCTCATTTCTAGCACAGCACCGCTCATTCGTCGCTCAGGTTCCTACCGAGCATAGTTCTCAAACACAATGAAATTCTATTACGAAAGTTCACAGAGGCCCGTGATTCTACTCGTGTTTAAATAGCTTTTATGTTTTGCTATTGATTCGAGGTAGGGCCGGTGCAAACTAGGCTACAAAGAGAAACAAAAAACAAAGGAATAAGAAATTTTATTTGATAATTAGCAGTCGCGCAGTTTCGCTGCCGTGAACTTTATAGCGATAAAAACATACATTCGTTTTTTTGGCTGATTAACTTTGGCTTTCAAGTTTCAAACTACTTACATGCCTACCAAATTTCTTCAAAATCCGCCCGGTACTTTAAAAGATAAACGCTTTTAAACAATTTTTTTTTTCCGCTTTCAATATTAGCCCCTCGAGTGTCGCATGTTGAATTTCCTTATGATTTTTGGGTAGGACTTCAGAAAAAATGATGAATCGGCTATTTATGGCCATTATCATGATATATATTATACCTTCCTGGCTTCGTTATGAGTTTATCTAACTATTTATATCATTCAATAAGCAAATCAAACTGATTTTATCTCGCAGTGATGTGATTTGTTTTCACTTTCATAATTTTCACTCACATACAAAAAAAAAATGTGTAGGCAATTTTAACACAAATTATTCCAAATAATTAATAAAAACTATTATAAAAACTAATAAAAACTATTTGATAACACAACGAAAAAGTCTGCGGCGTCACAACAAAAACCACAGATGCATTTTGTAAATTTTTTTTCGTTCATTTTAGCGGTGTATGCAGAACGTATAGCTACTTGCAACACAACCACAGATATTTATCGACCAATCCTGACCAAGCCCTTAAGTGTAACTATCCGACTTAAGACATTTGGAGCATTTTTTCTTATGTCACACTGTGTAACTTAAGACACGCGAGAGGTTAGTGTAGGTTTCATCAGGTACACAAAAACCGGCCAAGCCCGGGTTGCATTCGCAAATTTGTGCCCTTGTCCTGATAGACATTTCTTTTTTTTTTAAAGAGAACTGGCAGTGTGGGTATAATTCACGTCAATTGCAACCTTGTTAACCCCTCAAACTAAGCTAAAAATGCTTGTGTCTGGAGTGGTTTCATAGCAATAGTGTAACAAATGGGGTTCGAACCCGTGACCTCTCGATCACAAGTCCGACAACTTAGCTATTTTTTTTTTTTTTTTTTTTTTTTTTTTTTTTTTTTTTAGGTAGGGCCACTTGTAGATCAGCACACTAAGGCTGTGAGTCTACTTAACCGGACTTTCCTGTGGTGACCTCTAATAAATTAAAGGCCCCCAGCCAGGGCTTACAAACTAAAGTTTACTTAAAGCTAATGACCGCACGCTAAGGGCACTCCCTGTGGAGTACGGGCCTCGGCATAGCGGGGTCATTTTGGGAGGGCAGCAAAGGGACAGGCTGGGTCATATTATTTACGGGAGTATTTATTGCTACTGGCTCAGCATCGCGGGCTGGCTCGTTTGGCAAAGGTCGGGGAGGATTTTCATTACAAGTACGCGGACGTCGCAATGGGCCTCGTCGGCGAGGCCGGAATAAGGAACGCGTTCTGTATTTGTGTTTTCTAAGAGTGCTGGTTTCCCTACTGCTCTCTTGTCGGATGGTGGTGGGGTCGTCAGGCTCGTCTAGGATGTTACGCGGGCGACGAACCCGAGAAATCTTGGAGGGTCTGTATCGGGCGGCCGATACGATCAGGGGGTTAGTGTGGGTATCAGCAGAGGTGAAGTAACGCACTGACATGCGTTTCAACACTTGCTTTATGGTCGGGAGTTTGAGGTCTACGTGGAGATCCTCATTCCTACAGAACCAGGGCGCGCCCGTGGCCTTTCGGAGAAAACGGTTCTGAATGACTTGCATCCTATGGATCTGATTGGGACTGGCATGAGCAAACACCGGACAGGCATACGTCATGATAGGACGTATGCATGTCGTGTATATTCGGATTTTACATCTGAGGGAGAGCTTACTGTGTTTATTCAGCAAGGCGTGGAGCCTACCGAGAGCGAAAGCGGCTCGCGAGCGAACCGACTTTATGTGCTCACTGAAGTTAAGGAACTGGTCGAGGATCACACCTAAGTATTTGGCTCGCTTCTCCCAAGGGATTGGCTTGCCGAACATAGTGATCGGGCTAGGGGGGGTGAATTGTTTATGCTGGCGAGCCCTGCGAAACAGGACTGCTTGACTTTTGTCGGGATTTACCTCAATCCTCCATTTCCTAAACCAATCGCCTAGTGCGTTGGCTGAGGTCTGGAGGGTATGAGCGATGCTAACGGGATTACGTCCCGAGTAGTAGATGGCCGTGTCGTCGGCAAATAGGGATAACTCTACTGGGGGCTTTTTGGGGATATCGCTAGTGAATAGCGTGAAGAGTGGGGGGGAGAGCACGGCGCCCTGAGGGACGCCGGCTCTGATAGGGCGGGGAGTGGAAAGCGCTCCTTCGATACGATATCTGAAGGAGCGGTTCGACAGGAAGTCTCGAATGATGAGCACGAGACGGTCCGGCACACCTAGTTGGTAAAGCTTATAAATTAAGCCATTGTGCCAGACTTTGTCGAAAGCCTTTGCTATATCAAAGAATAGGGCCCCCGTCACCAGACCGCGTTGAAAACGGCCGCTAATGTACTCTACGATGCGGTGGGCTTGGTGGACACTGGAATGATGGGCTCTAAAGCCAAACTGTTCGTTAGGGATTAGGCTCTTGGCCTCGACAAAGTCCTTGAGCCGATTAAGAATAATCCGCTCGTAGACCTTGCCGAGGGCGCTGAGCAGACTAATGGGTCTATAGCTAGTCGGGAGGTTCTTGGGCTTTTTGGGTTTTGGGATACCTATCACTATAGCCTCTTTCCAAGCTTGTGGAAACAAGTTGTTGGACAAGGCGCCATTGAAGATGGCAGCCAGTAGGACTATGATCGTACGTGGGAGGAGTTTAAGTGCCCTAGTGGTCAGTCTGTCAGTCCCGGGAGCTTTCCTAGGTTTGAGTTTCTTGATGATCTCCTCCACCTCGTCTTCCGTGACGGGGGGGAGGGGAGCATCAGGGTCCTCGACAGGGGGTAGGGCAGATCTACGTTCGACCTCAGCATCCACGTGGGCAAGGTGGGCTAGGTCGACTGGTTGGGAGCTGGGAGAGCACTGTGCCTCCAGGCTGTCGGCTAGGCATTCGGCTTTGTCTTCGTCGTCGAAGGCAATGCTTTTGTCCGGGCGGATAAGGGGAGGCATTGAGGCAACCTCAGTGGCGCGCATATTCCTCTGAAGTTGCCAGAAGGCATGGTGGGTGGGTTCCAGTTCGCTCAGGGTCTTGTCCCAGCCGGCTTCTCGCCACTCTCTGATGCTGTTACTTACTTTGCGCTGTAAGTACCGCATGAAAGTTTTGTTATTCTGGCAGGGGAAAGCTCTGTAGGCACGGACTGCTGCGTTCTTCTCAGTCAGCAGGGCCCGTACATCGTCCGGGAGTTTCCGGCGCCAGTGCTCTGACACCGGAATCTCCTTTGATCAGTCGTTCAAGACAGATTGCACGTGCTCCGTGAGTGAGTCGATCGCAGCCGTCGTGTCGGCGGCGGACTGGATGTGGTCGGGGATCTTGTCCAGGTGAGGAGACGTGTTGGATTTCAGCAATTCGCCTACTTTCCTCCAGTCAGTGATCACCTGTGTGGGAGGGGGGCGGTTAGGGTCATAGGGACCCGATCTCGGAGTTAACTCCAAGATCACCGGTCTATGGTCAGAGTCAAGTTCGTCTACCGTCTCTAAAGAGTGCAAACGTAAGTTCACATTCTTCAGGAGGGCAATGTCGAGTACGTCGGGCAAGTGGGATGGCTCGAACGGGTAATGAGTAGGCCGCATAGGACCTATGATATCTATGTGGAGAGGTGTGCAAAGGTCGTATAGTACCTTCCCACGGGGGTTGGCAATACGACTACACCATGCGGGATGTTTGGCATTGAGATCCCCCGCTATAAGGACGGCGTCACTCATGTCAAGAAGGGCTGTAAGGTCGCTTCGTAGTGAGGCGTTTATCGAAGAATTTGAATCTACGTCGTTGTACGGTTGGAGATACGCGGATACTATTGTGATAGAGGGATGGCCCGTCATGCCTAGCCGGCAAACGGATACCTCTAAGTGGGCAAGGGGCGGCGGATCCATAGGGATGCAGTGCAGGGAGTTCCTATAATATATTAGAGTGCCACCTCTGTGGCATCTAGTCCTATCGTTCCTAACTAGCCGGTAGTTGGCTACCTTGGGATCCCTAAGGTGGGGTTTGAGGAAGGTCTCTTGGACCAGAAGGATGTCGAGACTATGATCGCGAAGGAAAGTCGCGATCTCGTCCCGTTGATTGGTGATGCCATTGGCATTGAAGTAACCTAGCTTTAGGGATCGGGGCTTTAATCTCTTACTAGCCGTGTTATACATTATGGCTGTTTAAAAAGGTTATCAAAATGACTTTTGACATCGAGATACTTAGAGTATACCCGAATCAGGGAGTTGATGCTAGTGCAGGCCACGACCTCCTTTGCCATTTGGATGGCGCGGGGGGACTGGAAGAAACTGAAAGTATTCCCAAGGATGAGGAACGCATCGAGTTCCGGCTCTTCCGAGCGAGGGAGTGACTGGGGAGGAGGTGGAGGCTGAGAAGCCACAACAACCGGAGCGGAGGGCATGATGGGTTGATCCATCAGCCCAGGGACTTTCGGCCTTAGTGCCGGGAAGTTTTGGGCGTGATTCGCCGCCGTCCAAGGAGTTGGACGCTGGGGACTGAGGGTCTGGGGGAGCTCAGACGAGAGTGTAGGACACTCTCGTCCCTGGCGTGCGCTAGCGCGCGTTGCCAGTTTAGGGGCGGAGGTTTTCGGGGCTTTCGGACAGCCTCGGTAATTGGCGGGGTGGCCAGATTGCCCGCACAGCACGCAGCTGGGCGGGTCTGGGCACTGGGACCTATCTTTTGGGCGACTGCACTCCGCGGTGCCGTGATCGCCCAGGCACTTTACGCACCGGGGTTTGCCGAAGCAATTCCGTTGCGCGTGCCCATACAACTGGCAACGGTGGCATTGGCCTACCGTGCCACTCTTGTGTGGCTTCTCAATGAGAATTCCTGAAAGACTGCATACAGTCTTCAGCGCAAAGATGGGGTGGGGACCTTCGGAGACGGGGTGGCAGATGACGAGGACGTTGTTAGACGCCCTGCCACCTCTGCCGTGCATACGGTGCACCTCAATCACCGGGATGTTCTGTGACTCTAAGTCGCAGACGATCTCGGTGGTGGGGATCTCACTGGGGATCCGGCAGAGGACCACCCGAACGGGCTTGCTCTCATGGAGCGTATAAGTATGGTGGGGGATATTTCGAGCCTTGAGTAGCTTCGAAAGCGCGCGGTGGTCGTTAGCTGTCGCTAACCCTACTTTTATGCCGTTCTGAACGGCGCGGGCATTCGTGTAGGCGATGCGTTGCTCGCCACACGCTTTGGACACGTTTGTCCAAGCCCCCTTGTCATGGATGAAGATGGGTGGGGGAGGGATGGTCTTGCGCACTGAGGCGCTGACGACTGGGGTTTGGGTAGGGCTGGGCCTAGTGGCCGAGGAAGTGGAGGGCTGGCTCTGCACTAAGCGTGCTGGCTCGGGAGGGGAGGGTTTCTTGGCCTTAGGGGCCTGAGTGGAGGACGAGGCCTGCGACCTCTTCTTCCTCTTTCCCTCGACGAGGATAAACTCGTCGGAGGAAGAGGTTTGGTCGGAGGAGTGCTCGGACTCCGCTCGCTCCGAGCGCTCAGAGTGTATGCTCTCTGCGCGCTCCGAGCGCTCGCCTTCCGAGCTCTCTTTTTCTTGTTCCTCCTCCTCAGAGTCCATTTCGACGTCTGGGGGGGAGGGGGACCTATCTGCGATGGGCGCGGGGGTGGGACCTAAATCTGGCTGCGGGGTGGGAAACACCGCGGGGGGTATTGAGTCAATCTCCTCCTCATACTCCCTTTGTAGGGCGGGGTTTTTAAATAAGATCTTTCCTAATATCTCGGTTGTTCGATTTAACCGAATCGTTAGGGATTCTACTTTGGTCATGAGATCCTCCACTATGTCCTCCATATTGGAGGCGACAATGGTGGGCATCCTAATCTCCTAACCCTAACATGTGAGCCTCGAGGAGACACGTCAAACGTGTGCTCCCCGAGCAGACGGTCCCCAAAAAGAGCCCTGCCCCGGATTTTCTCCTAACACAATGTTACCGAGAAGAGAAACCCAGACAAACTCGGTAACTGTGTTGCCGTCTGATGTGGCCTGAAGGGCCCTATTTGCCTACCCCTCCGGGCGGGAATGACCCGGAGGTGAGTTCGCTCCCTGCGGGGATAGCAGGGAGGTGTGTGCCTAATGGTGTGCCCTAAGCTTGTAACCAGTCGCCAGTCTTAATGTGCGAACCGGGCCCTATTGGGTCTAGTGCGAAGGGGTAGATACACCCAACCGACACTAGGTGTGTATGCTGTGAAGAGAACTCAGTAACTAGGTTTGACTAGGAGATCCCCCAAGGCCAAAACCTAGCACTCGACTCCAATTGACTGCTTCACCCTGAAGGGGATCAGCGGGTGCGTCGGGTCAGCACCCCCTTGGTATTGTTGACACCGTGAGGTTTCCAACCAAGGACCACGAAACTGTGGTTTTACCCTGAAGGGGCCAAACCAAATTGTTTTGACAATCTCTGTTAGAGAAACACGATATCCTTCACCGCCTCGAAAAAGGCGGATCCGGACCAGGCGTCGTAGTCGGCGACTACGAGTGACGTCACGGCGGGCGTGACGAACGGAGCGATGACTCAGGCACGGAACGATCGAGAGCGCGGAGCGGCACGACTGTCGCGGGCGAGCGTCGGAGCAGAATGATGACAACTTAGCCATTAGGCTATTGACATATAACCAGATAATAGATAAAATGGGACTTGCAACATAACTGATTACTCAGTGGTAATTTTTTTAAATAATATTGTGTGAAAATAACAAAAAGTACAATGTGATTCTAAAGGGGCGTTAAAAATAAAACAAATACATCATGATACTTTTTTTTATTTTTTAAAATAGGCCCCTGTACCTGTACCCATTCCAACGGGGTCTAGGTCGCAGTGCAGCAGTAGTGCGGAGGCAGCCTTTTGAATCTTAATTAATCTTAATCTCGCGCAATTTATTAAAATATTCATCACATGAAATAATTTCCAAAAAAGTGGTTTTTATAATGTCTGGTTAGATATGAATGTTTTTAATAAAAGTAGATTTATTTATAATAAAATCTAGTTACTACTTTAAAATAAAAGATAATAGTATAAATTTTATTATTTATTTATATTTCTCACGATAAAAAATCACTCATTTATTATTCGATTGATGGAATCCATCACTATTAGGTTAAATAGGGTATCATTATTTTAGTAAGTGACACTAGCTTATGTTAGCTTACTGCATCGAATTAAAAGTCCGGGTGTAGTGGGTAAGTTGTTGCCAACTAAAAGTTGCTCAGTGTGCAGCTGCGTGAAAGTTAAAATGGCTTTTATTCTTGTATTTATTTCCAACTCGTGGTAGTTATTTTAATATTGATTGGCTGAGATTTTCTGCTTTTAAATAAGAATAAACGTAATGAACTAGTCAAGATAAAGCTCCGGTACCTTGAACATCGGTGACGTGTTGCAAACCTATCAGTTTTTTATCGGTTACATTTCGGGGAGTGTGCGATGGAATTGCATAGTCTAATTCCACCAAGCCCGTTTCATCATCGGACTACAAGATAAACGGCGATGCGCCATCGTTACATGGTGGACATCCCACCCATACGCACAAAACATTTTGGGAATAGTTTTATTGTGCGTACAGCTAAGGAGTGGAATTCTTTGCTGGAGTCTGTGTTTCCTGATAGCCTAACCTGGGAGTCTTAAGTCAAGAGGTTAAAGGTTACTTCTAGGCAAGCGTGCTTCATATTCGACCACAGTCATCATCGCTTAACATCAGGTGAGATTGTGGTAAAACGCAAGCATCAACAATAAAAAAGTACTATAAATACATTTCAGACCATCCCTTTGGGACACACAGGCTTGATGTTACGTCATATTAGAGTGAAAGGAAAATGTCGTCGTTTGAAACTGGTATTCTAGAAAGGTATCTACTCAGAAATTGATCTTATTTTCAAACTCCATTTGAGGAGAGATTTCAATGAAATCTGTCAGATTTAAATTGAGTTATAAAATTTTATTACAATATCTTTTAGAATTGAGGTCTGGTTTAGATAAATCGTACAATGTAAATTCAAGAAATGATATTGTCAATACCTTACGAGTTATTATAGGTCGCTAAAATGGCAGGCATATTGAAATGATGAAATAATTTATTTTGGCAAATTGTTTATATAACACGAAAATTGTTACTCGATGAGGACGTATTACGAAGTATTATTAGTAGACTGACTCAAACTCTATTTTTTTACATTTTATTCGTATTTTATTGTTTCGTATATATGTACTGTGTGTGTAATTTACTAACATAGTTCTAAGTTCCTTCAATGTAATACTAACACTTTATGGACTGAATAAGCCTGAAATAAATGTTTTGAATTGAATTGAATCACTTCGTATAATTTAATTTATTTATTTATCATATACTTAATTGTACACCTTACAATACATTTAAGGATACAAATAATAAAACTAGTGTACAATGGGCGGTCGTATCGCACAGGACAATCTCTTACAGACAACCTTTGGATGGACAGAAATTAAAAGAGATAGATTTAGGGCTGTCAGTGTACAACATCATACATAATACTAATTAAACATAATAATATAAAATACATACCACAAAATATAATATATAAATATATACTAATACATATCAATTTCATAACAGAGAAAGAAGGAGAAAAAAAATTATAGTGAGAGGTAATGCTCCTTCATTATTCTTTTGAACGTAGGTAATGTTTGAGCATGCCTCACATCTATAAGTAATCGCTTTCGAAACCGACAAGGACCAAAAAAACTGAAGATATGTGACGACTGGCCCACACTGGGCCCGCGTGCTGAATTATGGCCCATTCCCTCACATAGAGGGGACGCCTATGACCTAGCAGTGCAAACCATAACGTTATTGGCCTATAAAGGCTAGTTATGGTGTTGCCAATATTGATTAATGTTTTTTCTTTTGGTTACAGGACTAATGGACATCTCGTGAAATCGGTGAGTACCATTTATTAATATACATCATGGTCACTTCTTCTCAGTCGTATCACTCTTGCCATAGTGGTCGTGGTCAACACGTAGTAAAGTCGCGGATGTAGCTCGCCTCACGATGTCCCGGCAGGCATCTCTCCCTATTTGCCAACATTTTGGTGCACTCATGCAAAGGCCTGCCAACCATGGTCTTTACTTGGTCAGTCCAACGCATCGGCGCAACGCATCTGGTGCCCTCTATCTTACCTTGGACGATGAGACGTTCTATGCAGTCGTTGTTACGCCTTGAAATGTGTCCGAATAGTTTTAAAATGCGAGTTTGTACTACATTCGATAGACGTAGAACTAATAGAGACCAACATTTTTGATGAACGTTATGTTCGTCTATACCGAACCGTTTAGTCAGCGCCGGTAAAGCATCACATCGTGCCCAATGTCTGCTGACTTCCATTATTTTTCTTAGAACTTTTTGTTCAATCATAATAAAATATAACCTATAGCACTCCTGAACAGTGTAGCTTTCTGATTGTGTAAAAAATTACATGATCGTTTCAGTATTACACCTAGTATATACCTTACAAACAAACAAACAATCAAAGTTACAAACTTTACCTCTTTATATATTAGTATAGATTTTCAACATTTATAACAGTAAGTAGATCTAGCTATGCAAAATAATATTCACGACTAGCTGTTGCCCGCGACTTCGTTCACGTAAATTGAATAAGAAAAACTAAGCCATGTTTGTTATTTGACATACAGTTCAAAATTCATATTGTCATCTTATCGTGGCCTATGTTTGACCTCGGATCTTTATTTATCTCCTTTCCAAATATCATTAATTCGGTTAACACGTTCGCTGACAGTACGTCATTAGGCGGGAAATTAAAATAGTGCGTTATGACAATACGTCGAGGGACGGGCTACTTATTTTTAAGAGTATGTCGTCTAACGATAATTTTTCATATAAGTATAATGAAGAGCAGTATCCACTGTCATATTATGAGCAATTTCATATTTCTTACTGCCGTAACACGAGTATTTTGTAGGTACTTTCATATTGCTTGCTTGTGCACGAGTACTACGTTGATTTGTCATTTAGTATCGAAAATTCTACTGTCGTAATGTGGTGTCAGGGTAAGTGCTCACTGTCAGCGAACGTGTTAAGTGGTTTAGATTTTTCATACAGTCTTCCATCCCCTATTTCAGCCAATTAAGGACTGATTTTTAGGAAAAAAGGCAGTGAATGATCAATCAAAGGGTTTCGACTATCTTCGTGCCAATGTTCATTAAAATCGATTTAGTGGTTTCGATTTTTCGTACAATCTTTCATCCCTTATTTCAATCTTTTAGGGTTTGAATTTGGTATTTTAAATTAGCCTATATTTGATCCTGGGTCATCAACTATTTTCATTCCTTTCATCTAAATCAGTGTTGTGGTTTAGCTTTGAAAGCGTATCATTCTGGAATTTTTTATTATATTTTATAAATTATAAGTTCCTTGTACACAATTAGACCTCTGGGGTCTGTCTTAGCATGACATGAATTGAGATTTGATCAACGCGCTATTAACAGTTATCTTATAATTGAGTTGATGTAATATTCTTTCAACTTACGCTTTATGTTTTTACTTTTAATTGAGTCTGTAATATCTACAGGTACCTATTTGGTTTAGTAAATTAGGTATTGTGAAAGCGGTACGTCTGCCATAAAAGTTATTTTTGAGTGGCACTTGAAGTGATTTTGATTTGGCTTGTCGTGTATTAACGTCATATTTAACTGGGATTTGAATCTCACTGTTATCAAAATGTTCTATGAGGAACAACTCTTACACGGGTAAAACTTTGCAATGTTTATTAATAACCCTGTGTAATTGTCTTGGTATTTATTTTTTACATAGTTTGGTACTACAAGTTTTAGCAAACGTGTTTGCAAATTATAGGTAAGTTTTAAATGTGCGTCCATAACTGGTGAGTCCATAGGAGATTATCGACTCAGCAAGTGTTGTGTACATTCGTAGGAGGGTTCTATACGGTATACAACGTGTAACGGAAACCCAATTTCAATCCAAAAGGGCTGAAGACAACTAAAGACAACTAAAAAAAAAGACTGGTATGGAGTCTCTATGCCCAGTTTCAGCAAAAAATAAGTGACTCAAAGAATTGATACGAAATTATCGGTTTCATATGTTACTTGAATATCAATCATAATAAACGTGTCACAGCACTACGAGGGTCAATAACTTTCCACGTCACTTGCCTATAAAACGATAATTCTCTTCAATCTTCTTAATTTAAAAAATTCAGTCTCTGGTATCAATGTATTGAAATTTCTAATTAGTTCCACACATGAAGATATAGGATTACCAAACCCTTGTCATATCAATACCCTTGTTATCATCCAAAGAAGCCGTACACTTGGTATGATATACCCTTTAAATTACACATTGTATAATGTACCGTATAAAGCCCTCCTACAAATTTACACAGCTCTTGCTGAGTCGATAATCTCCTATGGACTCACCAAGCTTACCAAACTTTTTTTTAAATTTACTCTGACCAAATTTCATTCAGATCCGTACTAGCGTGAAAGAGTAATAATAAACATCCACCCATCCTCACAAACTTTCACATTTATAATAATTGTAAGATATATTCACGATGTACGTTCAAACTTTCGTGCGAAAATTTGCCAACTACTCTGTATAACGTAATGATGAATGACAGAGGTTTGACGTTTATGGATTTGGGGCAACTTTGAGAAATAACACGTGGTCTGGATATAATTGATAATTTGTCAGTAACTGACACATTTAGAGGCGAAGACCTCTTCTCAAAGCGTGAGCGATGATCACTGCGCTCTACATTTAAGACTAGCACGTTCGTTCGCGTGGATTTATAATTTTAAATTGGAAATATTTTATAGCCTTATAGTGCTCACCAAAAACAATTTTCCCCTCTTTATAATATTAGCAAACTTAAAATGTTTTATTTCACATAGGCCTAACATGTGCACTTACAAAACGTCAGCAGTTAAGGCACGGTTCGAAATTGGTCGTTTTCTATGGAGAAGAACCGGCAAGAAACTCCACAGTTACTCTTTTCAAATCAAAATACAATTTTTACAGTGTATCCATAATACAGGTTAATTAGGTATGAGAGGACAGTATATCTCGACGTGAGACCCATATGGTCTGATGTCAATATTGGACCAAAATCACTTTTTTAGACAGCCAAACTAAGATCTGCGAGCTCTTTCTAACAAACTCACAATTATATTTCTATCACTTTTCTATGTGTAGTTTTTGAGTATGATAAAGTCGTATGTCGCAATATTACAGAATTAAATTGAGTGATAAAGTTTTATAATAACATCGGTTTTTATGCTTATATATTTGGTAACATTGTAAGGACGAATATTGAGATGAGTTTTTATGCTTTTAAATATTTTGTTCCAAACTTAGGGCGTCTGTCAACATTCGACTTTATTATGCTTCTAACATTATTGTGTACAAAAATTAATGTATGAACACATAGAACCTTATGCCTCTCGAAACTAAAGTAAACAACGGCACTAGGATGACATAAGTCTATTTGCTTCGTAAATTTTATCAAAATTAGTAGGCATTATTTTAGCATGATACTTTATGCCAGTATAATGTATTGTTTTATCGCTGCTCTGAACGAAGTAAGTAAAAAAACAACGTTATGGCTATAGATTTATGGCCGATCACCTTCTCGAAGTGAGTGACATCGGACATTTTCGGCGATAATCGGGTGTCGTCGTGACGTTATGCCCCAAACCAATCGGCGTTGACAATAGGGAAGATGCAATATTTTTATTTATGTTTTCATTTTAAAGAATTCCATGTAGAATAGACCACAAATATATTAAAAAATTAAATCTTTGTAATTTATCGGAAAAAATGCGGTTTGAAATTGACAGTTTAAATTTTCGCGCGAAAAAGGACCTATAGTTCCGATGACGTCATTCCTGTCTGTCACTGGTCGTACTTGTTCATCGCTGGCTAATACTTGTGCATATTTTTTCGACTTTCGAGATTTTTTTTGTGAAAATTTAAAGTGGACTATCCATCAACATCAGGCGATTATAAAAATACCACTAATATTCTGAAAAAAGCCGTGGTGACTCATGTTTTGTACCAATGTGTCCAACTACTTCAACAAAGTTTCCAAATAAATTGTTTGTGACTGGACCTTCTGACCCAAAACTGAGAAAGAAAAGTGGTTTCAAGCTACAAAGAGAAATGACAATTATTGGAGAATAATTGTGACCACCATTCGATGCTGTGAAGATCACTTTGATGTAAGTCGGCGAATATACTTGTTATATTTTGTAGTTAATCTGCTTATACGCAAAAACACATTAGTTACCTACCTAATACTTACAAAACTTATCTATAACATCATTTTAATTTTACAGTTGGAGAATGACGTCGAAAATTGGATAAAGTTTAAAATGTGTGCAGGAAAACTTTTCCTGAAAAAAGGTGTGGTACCTCATATTTTTGAATACCAAAACAGAATGATGCCACTGAAACCTAGATCAGTAATAATGAAAAAGAAAAAACGTGAAATTCTTGAAAGCATTGAAAATACACCGGGTATAATTTTGATTTATTCTTTCAGATTTATTCTTATACTAGAGACAAATAAACATTCAAACTTTCAAGTTTATAATAATATAAGGATAATGCTTTTTAATGAAGAACTAAGTATATTATTATGTCTTTCATGTTTTAGATCCATCTTCAGTGTTCATTAATCACAGAAACACATGGTTCTCAAAATATTAAAATATCCAATGATAAAGGTGTACAGGTGTCTATATATCCTTATAAACGAACGATCGAAATAACTCATATATGTCGAAGCCGCTGAATAAAATACAAAGTTAAACAACTATGATTTTATACATATCGTAGTAATTTAGTCCCTTTCATTTCTACACTTGAAAACTCTGCACTTTCGACAAAAAAGTTACAACCATGTCAACACTAACTTTTGGTAAATAACTTAACTTATCTTAAATAACTTTCCTAGATTCCTGGAGTCTGCTTTGATAAACCCAACTTCCATTTTTATTAAAAAAACGCAATTAGTATTCCCGTAAAATAATATTCACTTTTACAACCATAACCTCAAATAAGTTGTTAACAGGAGTGACGTCACTAAACGCTGATTGGTGTTTTGAAATACGCTTCGTTTCAAGTCATTTTTAATTCGTAATTATTGTTAAAAATCAACATTATGTAAAATAAAAATGTTACAGTGGCCCTTCTTTTCTATTTTTTTAACATTTCAATCATAAAATTTTCATAAATATTATATTTGCATCTTCCCTATTCGTTCGAATGTGTGCCGGCCGGCTCATTTGTTCATAGCAAATCGTTTCTAACGTTTTGCTTTAGACGTTTCGAACGCAGTATTCACTTAGTGATTTAAATTGTGTTTGTAGAGTAATTGATATGATTATTTTAACATTTGTGAGGTACCTAAGTCGTTTTAACATTTACATGAACGTAAGGTAGGTAAGTCAATATATTAAGCTGAATAAAATGGAAAGTTATTTTTCTGTAGGTATTTTGCCTTAACCTAAACTTTCTTTTTTGTGTTATATTCCAGAAAGTGTTATATCTGCAGTTAATTCATAAACGGCGGAAATTGGCTAATCTCAGTGGTATTAACACGTGGTTGATTCATACATAAGTGTCCCCATCTAAGATCAATAAACCTCAAATGCATACTCAAGAGTCATACCCATATGGAGGTTGATTTGATTTGACTACATTGTAGGTACTAGAAAAACGGGCCTATTGATGCAAGAAATAAAATTAGGAAAAAAGGAATTAAATCTCAGAATGTGTCTGGTTGCGAGTTCGACAAGAGAGACAGAGTCCGGAATCTTGTATTACAAAAATACTTTTACCGAAATTCCGAAATATCGTTTATATAAGCGTGTACTTAACAGCAAGCTCCTACATACCTAGAAGTCAACAACATCCTCAAAGACTGACAATACGGCTTCCGCAAAAACCGGTCAACTGGTCTTCTAGCGTATGCTATTCACATCTGGAGTAAGGCTATTGAGAAGCACGGGGAAGCACTCACTGTTTCCCTTGATATCTCCATGATAGGACCCCCAGGTGATTTACCAAGGCTAAGATTAAATGAAATACCCATATCGACTGCGAAATACAATGATTTGTTGACATTGCTGCAATGGATACCAGAGGAATTGCAAGCGTTTTATAAAAATTTTGCTCATACAAACAATGAGTCAGATTAACAATTAAATTCAGATAAATAATTATCAAGACTGATAAATACTTGTATGTTAATTCTAAGACATATATAAGAAATTTTAATTTTACTTCGACGTTATCCTAATCCTTGTGTTATAATAGAACTTTTAACCCCATAGATATTATCTATCTTTAACCCATACAGTATAACTTCAAAACATTCAAGCATAAAGTATTATCTTCAAATAGAAAAAAAAAAATTAGACTACACCTCAAATTGTACGTACAAGCATATAAGGTCGAATAACACATTTTTTTTTATAAAAAGTATGATTATTACTAATAATTTGTTAATTATACATTTTAAAACTGATAGGCACAAAAGTTTACTATAACAAGAGTATTTATTGATTTTGCTAAAAGATAAATAAATGTGACATTATTTGATAATTATAACCAGACTAGTATTTGCGTGTTGCGCGAGGTGCAAGCACCTCGCGGTTCAATTTAAAAAAAAAAAATTGGGGGGTGATGGGGGGGGGGGGTTGCACAATTATTTGGACTAAAGCATTGTCCGTCTAAATGAATCGGAAAAAAAAAATTCCAAGTCTCTTAATTTCCGAGATCTGTCTAAAGGGGGTGAGAAGGGGGGCAAGGGGGTGACTTTGAAAAATGGGTTTTAGTTTACGGGTCTCGTAGTTTCCGAAATACGATAGGGAGGGGGAAGAAGGGGGGTGAAAAGGGGGGCTTTGGCACTTTTCCCGTAGGTTTGAGAGTTACTTGTTTACGAATCTGTCAAAATATACTCACCTCCCCATCCACCATCTGGGAGAACAATTATGTCAGTGAGTCAGTGGTAATTTAGCTTTATATAGTATAATTTTTATTTGCCTCTCCTGAAAAGTTGACAAATCTGACATCAGACCATATGGGTCTCACGTCAAGATATATGAATTAATACAGCACAATAAAATAAAAAATAAAAAATTGTAAAACAAATCTAAGAGTCTACAGTGTTCTCCCATTCACAAAATATAGGAATATATAATATATATATTCAATAAATAAATATATAATATAGTAGGTCAAATCTATTTTTATTATTTTTTTATTTAAGGCTGGGTTTTCATCCAATGACTGCCACCCGATCTGGGCGAAGCGGGAGGGTGTGTCAGACTTTTACTGACTAAAACCCATCCGTGTTCCATAATTTGCTCTATGTGTTCTGAGGCCGCAGTAACTCTTTCGAACAATTCCGTAACCGGGACAGGCAACGGCCCCCTTATGAGCTCCAACAAGCCTGCGGCTTCGCTGGCGTGTAAAGTGTTGACGCATATGTTTAGTTTTTAGCTTGTTAGTCCATGTGAAATAAAACCTCAATTGTTCCGTACCCCTGTAATTGTATCTCAGTAATTTATTTCACTGTACTTAAGTGAAATAAATTTTATTCAATCGGTGACTTTCCACGTTTTATTTATCTCTGTATACAATCTCAAGAACAAGTACACGCAAATAAAACAAGGTGTTGTGTTTGAGTGTACTAGTTGTAGCCTATATTTTGCGTAAAGTTTCATTCAAATCCGTCGTGTAGTCCAGGGATTAGAGTGTAGAAACAAACGAACAGATATATATTTTGTTTCGTTCCTGCTCTATCACTGTTTTTAAACCCCTCTCAATTATTTTTTTGTTAATATATTCAAAATACAGACACACTTTTTTAAAGTTTATTGTTAACTTCGTTCGAGTGATAGGTTTTTCCCAAGTTAATCTCCGTTGGAGTGCCGGTATAAGAAGTAGCGTGTATTTTGCCATATAACTTCTTCTATTCTTTAGTGAAAGTCTTATTAAACTCGCTTCAGTCATTTCAGATATTATAAGCCCGGAATAACAGGCAAACAGAAAGATGTGTGAATATGTAACTATAAGTACTTGAGAACACATAGTTCTTTTTAAAACCACAGACGGAGGCTTCAATATTATTTTTATTTTATTTTTTATTGGCTCGCTTTTGACCACCATCTCACCTGATGGTAAGTGACGATGTGGTCGAAGATGAAGCACACTTGCTTAGAAGTAACCTATCTATTATGTATAGATTGATAAAACTACTCAATCTTAATCCATCGGACGCAACAGATAACGCTATTATTTATTTATTTATGTACCCACACGCATGGCACTTACAAAAGAAAAAAAAAATATAAATACAGACAAAAGAGCATAAAGGTGCTGCTTATTTCCTAAGAAATTTCTTCCAGTAGACCTGCGGCAGGAGAGTTCAGTTTGGAAAATTATTCTATTTCTCCAATGAAAAAGGTGGCCTTACCCTTTTTTTTTGGGGGGGAAATTCATCAAATGCTTCGCTCAGGGTAGAGCGGAAGGATTTTTCAGACTTCTACTGTCTAAAAGCTCACCCTGTTCATTCAGTTACCCTTCCGTTTCGGGGTCTTGTTATCTAGTTAGGACATTCTCGTAACCTCGGCAGACATAGGCGTATCGTTCCTATGCGCGTTTCATAGAACACCATGCACCGTCAACTCGAGTATAAATTATTATTATTATTTATTTAAAATCAGACATAAAATCCATAATGTGCAAGTAAGACAATTTATTTGGGGATATTCAGAACAGGGTGTTAAGTCCCGCATTCCCATTGAAAAGGGAGGATCCTCCGACCAGACAGGTGTTTTGTCTGGTGGGCAACTGCCCGATGTTTGTGATCGGGTGATTTCTGTGTAGGCTAGTTGAGCGGTAAACTTTGCTTGCGCGATACAGGATTTCTATCGTTTAGTTTGTATGTTGCGAGATAGATGTCGTTACAATTTATACTATTTATTAACAATAATAATTAATAATATAGACACTATAATTTTTCCCAAAAATCATTAGCAAGTTCACTCGAACGCTCCTCTTTTCACATCCAGGGTTCAGAACCCGTCAACATCAGGGACGGTAAACGGAAATCATCTCTAGAGCTATGATTAATGACATTTTCCCCCTTTCAAAGTTAATAATCGTTGAAAAGATGTAATTGGCAGGTTTGGGATTGTAAAAATTAGGCAGTGTTTACCCTCCGCTGTTAGTCGAACCCAAGTCGGCCGTAGCAAAATTAAAATTATCGGACTTGAGATCGAGAACCCACTCCAGACACAAGCATATTTAGCTTTGAAGGGATTACAAGATTACTAGTAATGTGAATTTTATCCACATTGCTTGTTCTCTTTTTAAAAGAAATAAAAATATACACTGATTGATTGGCCGATGATCGAGATTTCAGGTGTATATGCGGCGTGTCTCCTCGGATAATGGCCCACCGTCTATCTTGCTCCGTATTCGTCACCTGTACATTTGATAATCGTATGCATGCATCAGTGAGCAGCGTTTGTGTTGCTGATTTTTGGGCTAAGGCCGTGCGCGAACTGCGTTGCGTTTTAGAAACGCAAAATCTGTGAAGTATGGATGTCATAGAAGTGCGCGCACTGCGGTGGAATAAACGCGTGCGGTAGAGTCACCGGTGGCCCGTGTCGCTGCAAAATTGCGGTAAAACGCACGTTTTCTCTGATAATGTTGCCATACATACAGATTTCTTTGTATTTATATATATTTTTGATGTGTGATACAGATTAGCATCCGATGCAAATTTCACACTGTATTGATCAAATTAACTGTTACAACTAAAACAGAACTTAGCAAAATAAATTACCTAGATACCGCATTTATTACGTTACACACTCCATTGTGCGAATCTATTCTTTAAGGTTATTTTTTATTTTTTCATAAACAACGTTAATTTAAACATTCTAAGTATTTGTATTTTAGTTATTCTACCGGTGCGGTAGAATAACCGCAATTGCGACCACCACAAGGCAGTGCGCGCACGGCCTAAATATATTTAAAACATTATGTCTACACGCAAAGAATCTTAAGATATTGCGCCAGTTATCTTTCGCCCTGCTAATACTTTTCTTTCTTGGGTGGAGCGGAAGGGAATAGGACTTCTACTGACCAAAAGCCCATCCTGTCTTAGTTACCCTCGCGTTTCGGGCCGCAGTATCTCACATTCCCAAAACCCAGGGTAATGGCCCTATTGCCCATGGACTATGGCCACGTAATTACTGCTGACAACAGTTTATGTTGTTACTTTTTTAATGTTCGTAACTTTGTTATTAAAGTTGTTGTGTGGGTTCAAAACTCGATTCGGGCAACAGTTATTAAATATCTCTAAAAATCTTTCTCTCTATGTATGTGTTTAATCAACCGACGAAAAACACGGAGGAGGTTATCAATTCGACGCGTATATTTTTTTTTTGTTTTTTTTTTGTTATATATGATCACCGATTACTCGAAGACGGCTGAACCGATTTGAAAAATTCTTTTTGTGTTTGAAATTGGTCCCATTGTCACCAAATCAGGATCTGATGATAGGATCCTGGAGAAATCGAGGGGACTCTTCAAATATTATAGGCACATCTATAGTGATTTGACTATTTTTCATAGTAACTTGTGTAGTTGCATTCGAAAAGCACCATTTGTGAAGTGGACCTGATGATGAAGACCACAGATGGCCACTGGAACTACTCAATATATTAGTAGGAACAATAAGTATTTCATGGGTTCCGCTTCGATTACTTGAATGTGGTTATTAAGCACAATATGCTCGTCACAATGCATATGGCGAAGTGAAGCTGATGGTGAAGTACCAGGAGAACTCCTCAACAATTAACGGCCCAGCATTGGGAAAAGCAATATTTTGTAAAAGGTTATAAGTAGTTGAGATTAAAGCTTTTGTAACTAGGTAAATTATAAATCGACCGAGTAAAAAGAGTGAAATAAAAACTGTTTACCAATAAATTAAACCGACTTCCAAAAAACACTGCAAAGTGAAAAATAAACTAATGGGAATGCCCTCTGTTATTTAACATACTGTATATCTATCTATCTATTATGGCACCTTAAAAGAGCCAAATGAGAACTCCTTTCGCAGAATGTAAAAGTTCATACTTATCAATCTAAAACGAATGATTTCATTACTAAATTGAAGTGCTCACTTTAATTGGTTCCAAAGTAAGTAATGTTTCCAGAAAACCAGTGATAATATTCCCCATTCCTGGACCGTGGAGATTGAATTCACCAAGTAAATACCAACTGGACGCGCTTTACCCTATCGAGGAACGGGCCAAGAGACTCATTGGCAATGATGCACTGATCGAGTCAAAGCTTTAGAACCTCGAACATCGGCGAATAGTTGTAAGTCTGTCGGTTTTCTATCGGTTACATTTCGGGGTGCGTGCGATGGAATTACACATACTAATTCCTCCAAGCCCATTCCATCATTGGACATCGCGCAGCTGTGGTCGGGAAGCTTAGCTCAGTGCTCGAGAAAATGTCTAAGGATTAATTATATAGCAAAATACAAATGTTGTTTATGTGGGTGAGGGATAGTCAATTTGTTTTTTTTTTTTTTGCTAATACCGTCAAGCCCGTTCTATCATCGGATTACAAGGCAAACGGCGATGCGCCATCGTTACATGGTCGACATCCCAGCTATATGCACAAAACGTTTTGGAAATACTTTCAGTGTGCGTACAGCTAAGAAGTGGAATTCTCTGCCAGGGTGTTTCCTGATAGCTATAACCTGAGGGTCTATAAGTCAAGATGAAAAGGTTATTTCTAGGCAAGCATGCTTCATCTTCGACCACATCATCACTTACCATCACGTGAGATGGTGGTTAAACGCGAACCTATTAACAATAAAAAGGTATGAACGGCTAGATCTGTGAAAACAATATATGACCTAGGCAACAGTCTAGATGCCTTTTAGATTAAACCTATTGTTCTTCCGATGGCACTTGTATTGGAGTTCTTTTGAATAGGAGTTTAATTAGTTTTTAAATGATAGTATAGTCATTAAATGTGTGGTTTTAGTTCAACCTTCTATAGCGCGCCACTGCATTCAATACATTTTCGATCAAACTGTAAAAGAAAACAGAAAAAGTATATTAAAATACATATACAACGTGTAATTTAAAGGGTATATACACACCAAGTGCACGGCTTCTTTGGATAATTACAAACGATATGGCAAGGGTTTTGTAATCCTATGTTTACATGTGTGAAGTATAATAGAAATTTCAATACATTGATACCAGAGGCTGAATTTTCAAATAAAGAAGAACGAAGAGAATCACCGTGTTATTGGCTAGTGACGTGGAAATTTATTGACCCTCGTAGTGCTGTGACACGTTTGTTATGATTGGTATTCAAGAAACATATGAAACCGATAATTTAGTATCAATTCTTTGAGTCAGTTATTTTGAGCTGCAACTGTGCATAGAGACTCCATACCAGATGTTGTCTTCAGCTCCTTTGTATAGATATGGGGTTCCCGTTACACGATGTATAATACTAATTCAGCCAACAAAATTCCTACTCTTGGCACACAGACCTTCTCTGTATCAAGGGGAATGGTCCGTAATCGTTGCTAGATGTCACATGTCCTAGAATTTTTCTTCCTGGGACATGCCAGTTCCGGGGTTGCGGGAATGTTTTAACGAGATGCCGCGATCTTCGAACTTAAGGGCTGCTGAAGGAACAGGGTGGGTTTTTAGTCAGTAGAAGTCTGACACTCCCGCTCCACACTACCCAGAGCGGGAGAAGTCATTCGATGATTTTCTCACCTGGAAAAAAAAGACAAGCTAATGCCTTCACAATGTTTTCCGTCACCCATTTCATAGGTGATGATATAAATTACACAAAGTAATGTGCCTGAATGAGTTCGAACCCACTACCAGTTGGTCCCGTTGTTTTTTTTTTATTATTACTGATGAGCTCACTCTTGACCTCGATCTCGCCTGATGGTAAGCGATAGATGAGGTATACGATGGAACAAGCGAGCCCAGAAGATGCCTATTTACTCTTGCTTTAAAGGTTGAAAGGTCATAAGTGGCAGGGAACATAGAAGCCGGCAGAGAATTCCACAGCTTGGAAGTGTGCACAATAAATGTGGAGGAGAAGCGCTTGGTACGACAAGACGGTATATCAATGGGATGGGATGGTATCCAGCCGTGCGTCTGGTAGACCAGTAATGAAAGGGAGATGGAGGGATCAGGTTATGGAGCTCTTGCGCACACTCCCCGAAGTACAATCTGTAGAAAACCGACTGGCAACGGTTCGCCGAGTAGCCAGGCTATGAAGCTTGCCCGATAGGGCCTCGTCGCCTATAAGCCTTTTAGCCCTGCACTCGATCGAGTCCAGTGCAGTAAGTTGGTATTTTGCAGAGCCATCCCACAAGTGGCTGCAGTACTCCATGCAGGATCGGATCTGTGCTTTATATAGATTCAGAAGCCCTGTGTAGGATTCCTAGCTTTTTTGCTGCAGTCTGAGCTCTGGACGCGATGGTTGAGCCAAAGTTGAGGTCTGACGTCAACTCCATGCCCAAAAGCTCCAGACGGTTGGTAACTGGCGCAGATGCACTTTTAAAAGTAGGGGATATTTGAAATGGGCTCCTTTTAGCGCTGAAAAGACAAGCCTGTGTTTTCAAAGCGTTGAATTTGACCATATTGTCGTCGCCCCATTGGGAAATGAGATTTAAGGTCGAATTCTAATCCTCATTTATTTCGGATATCATGATTAATTTACCTGTACATAGATTACACTACAATATCACAACATTTTGTAAAAGACCTCCAAAGTGGTATATGATATCCTGTCCGCTACAGACTTCAAGACCATTTACGCTATACAAAATTATATTATTATAATACATTATATAGGAACATCAACGGACAGATTTGATTAACACCTGTACACACGGAATAGATGAATAAGGTTGCGATGGTAATGTGGGTGTGGTGAGCGCGCCACATTTATGATACGAAAATCATAGCGCGACCGATTAATTCATTTACCGCGTTTAGTGCGCTTCGGATTACTTCGGAATACAGAGCTCTGCTTTAAAATCCCGTGTTGTGCAATTATAACCTGTAAAACAAAACTCTAACCGCAAGTATAGAGCGAGGAGGTATATCTTTCCATCGGTAAGTCGAAAATAACATTTAAATACAATTTTATTTGAAAAAAACATAAAAATATTCTGATCACTATGAAATTCCGAACATTAACAACATTATTGCAACAAGTTACAAAAAGTATACATTTCCCGATGTGTACTCGCTTAATCAACGCAATGACCACGTCCGCTTACAATGTACTGCAAGCGCCACACTTCAACCATTGATGTTTTGTCCTTTGCCCTGATTGGCCGTGATGCACGGCGCATGTTTATCGACAGTGAGTTACAATCAGTTGCAAGCTCTCGATTTAAGTGTGTGTAATTTATTTGTGTGCGTAATTCGCATACGTAACGGGCCTCTTGCTTGTAGTGGAGCTAAAGAGTGGGGAGACAAGCGGCGACACGCGTTCTCATACAAATCAGGAACTATTTCCTTTCTAACCTCTTTTATCTGTTCTGTGCCTGTACACACCACACACAACTTTCAGTCATCCTCACATAAACTTATTATTGTATAATATTGTATTAGATAAGCATCACATCATTTATGTAATAACTTTAATATTTACTAGTTTAGTGTGGTTACAAAATTGTAGGCGGAACGAAGGAGCCTGTAACTCACGACATGGAATGGAATCCTAGTTTGAGTTTCAGGAATCAAAACTTTCATAAGTATTGTTTATGGTATTAAATTATACGTATTCTTATGTTGTGAACACTAAAAAAACCGGATTAGTGCGAGCCGGATTCGCCCACAACATGGAACAAAATTTTACTTCGGCTTGCATACTCGGTTCGTAATCCAATGTAAGCGGCTTATCTTGTTTTTGATTCCAATAAGTTGTGTCCTTACACAAATATAGATAACACAAGCTTTTTTTGTTTTTTTTTTTTAACGTGGTAAAATTATCAATCAAGTCCTCCCACCCCGGGCAGGGTGGGAGGGACTGTCAGACTTTTACTGACTAAAATCCACGGTGTTCCTTCAATAACCCTTTACGTACCGGGGTCACGGTAATGGGATAAGTCCCACGACCCCGGCAGGCTTCGGCCCTCTGCAGGGGGGGCCTCGTCATGTTGCTGACGCTCTTTGAGGCGCGCGTGGAACACAACGCGCCGTCGACCCGGGCATGGTCCATGGTCGGACAGCGAGTTGCCCTTTACTGGCTGTCCGCATGCCCGCGCCTACGGTGGCCGGAGATCGTCGGCCGACGTCCGACGCCGTGGGCGTCTACCACTGCGGCTGGGCTGGAGGGAGGACGCCATCCTCTCCCTCACGCGGCCCGCCTCCTCCTTCGGAAGCATGACTGCTTCGCAGAAGGAGGCGACCGCTTCCCACTCCCTCTCGCCCCGCAGCATGGCCTCGACCAATGCCAAACCTTTAAGATGTGAGGTCGATTCGTGGATGGGTGACCGTCGTAACATATCAAGATTACTCCGTGCCTCGAACTGTACGTTAATTTGCTTCGTTATTAAGCCATGAGCCATCTACATTCCTCCAACAATAGATAGATAGATAGATAGAATATACTTTATTGTACACCAAAATTTAAACACACCTATTTAACAATATTGCTTATTCTATGGTAACAATGGCGGTCTTATCGCTGAAAGCGATATCTTCCAGACAACCTTTGGAAGGACTTTAAAAACGTTAATTAAAGTGGGGAGGGCTAAATTAGTGTACTTACTACATTACTCATAAAAACAGAGAAACAAAAATTTTTTAAATATTAAAATAAGTAAATATAAATGCAAATACAATACAATCAAGGAACTTGTACCTTAGAAGATCCTTGAATACAATACATATAATGTGTTCTTTAACATCATGTGGAGGGAAAACAAAAGAATAATCATAAAATCGAAAGGAAATAATTTGCAACCGAGCTTTTAAAAGTAGCCAGTGACTGAGCTTGTCTTACTGACACCGGCAATGCATTCCACAAACGAATAGCTTGCACCGTAAACGATGAGCCATAGAATTTTGTGAAATGTGCAGGCATTGAAAGTCTCAAATTCTCCGATGATCTCAAATCTCTAACATGTGTGTCTTGAAGGAACTTAAAACTTTCTTTGAGATAAAACGGAGTTGTAGGATTGAAGATTGAACAACCTTCTCTTACTCTGCTCTTCTCATACTTTGTTCATTCTTCTTATCATATTCAGTTGATTCTCCTCTGGAATGCGCTTTCTCTCGAGATCAGGACGGCTAACAGTCGCTATACATTTAAAAAGAAATTTTACACCAATGAGCAGAATTTTCAAATATAATTTTCATATGATACTATTTACATAAGTACGAGCTTTTCCTGTGAATTCGTGCGTTGATAGATCACTATGTCAGTCAGTCAGTCATTCACCTTTGAGTTATATATATTTAGATAGTATGGAAGTATGGATTTATTTTATTATTTATGTAGATTTATATAGACTTTTATGTACTGTTTATTATCACTTCTCACGTACGCTGCTCCCACGCTATCTCTCCACCACTCATGGTTTACTGGTAGAGAATGACTACGGCATTTAGTCCGCCTTTGTACCTAATTGCTTGAAGTGTAAATAAATAAATGAGTTCATTTATACTACAGGAAAATCCATTACCAAACCATTTATACAGTTACCCATTGCATCGTTGCAAAAAGTCAAAAAGCTGCCGGGGGCCATTTCCAATGAGAAAAATATTGGACATATGCCAAAATGTACACTCTTATCTCGAAATATTTTATGCTCGTGCTTCGACGCTGAGCAATACACAACTGCCTGAGTGAGTCAGCAATACGAGCCATGTACAGGCTGTTTTTAGGGTTCCGTAGCCAAATGGCAGGAAACAGAACCTTTATAGATTTGTAGCGACGTCCTACTCGCAACATACAAACTAATGATGGAGAATTTCTGAGGTATCACCGTGCCGATAACTGATCAGATCGAGCTTCTGGGGGTAACACTAACTTCTACCCTCAATTTTGGCCCGGTTATCGAGGCTAAGGCTCGACTAGCATCAAAAAAGTTGGGAATCCTAGCAAAGGTGAGACGGTACTTCACACTCGAACAGCTGCTCAATTTTTATCAAGCCAGGTTCGGTCGTGTATGGAGTACTGCTCTCATCTTTGGGATGGATCTGCCAAGTACCAACTGGACGCGCTTGAGTCTATTTTGAAACGGGCCAAAAGACTGGTAACGGCAACGATACACTGGTAGAATCAAAGCTCCAGAGCCTTGAACATCGACGACGAGTTGCTAGTCTATCGGTTACATTTCGGGGAGTGTGCGATGGAATTACACAATCTAATTCTGTCAAGCCCTTTCCATCATCGGACTACAAGACAAACGGCGATGCGTTATCGTTACATGGTGGACATCCCACCTATACGCACTAAACGTTTTCGGAATACCTTCATTGTGCGTACGGCTAAGGAGTGGAATTCCCTGCCGGAGTCTGTTTCCCGATAGCTATAACCTATGGGTCTTTAAGTCAAGAGTGAACAGGTTATTTTTAGGTAAGCGTGCTCCATCTTCGAACACATCATCACTTACCATCAGGTGAGATGATGGTCAAACGCGAACCTATTATCAATAAAAAAAGATATCTTGTATCGCGCAAGCAACGTTTACCGCACAACTAACCTGCATACAATGCACCCGACAACGGACATCGGGCAGTTGGCCACCAGACCAAACTTCCATCTGGTCGGAAGATCCTACCTTTCCAATGGGATTGCACACCCTGAAATGAAATAAATTGAAATATTTATTTTTGTAAATTGGTTATAAATAACACTTTTACACGTAATTTTTTATGTTTTAAGTTAAGCTAGATGAGGCCGGTTCCCTGTTCCGCATATCCCGAAAGATTCATCATATCTGTCTGTCCGTCCGTATATCACAACCTTCTTATTCCGAAACTGGTAAGACTAAACAGTTTAAACTTAGTAGTTCTGAAAGTCAGTCGTTTAAAAAATAAGAACTTCTAAATTGTTAAAATGTGTGTATCACCTCTAACATTTAAAATGAGTAAAACTCGAACAAAAATATCTCTCAATGAAAACTTTCAAAGAAAATATGCTTTAAAAAAAACTTTTGGAATGAAATTATCGACATCTCGGAAATCTCGCTTTTATAAACATCAAGTATTGTCTGAAGCGACCTATTTAAAAAAAATGTAATTTCGTAAATACAGAGTTGATACGACCGAGGGGCTTTCCTTTAAACAGCGTATACTATATAACTGCGTATACTATTTTCAAGCTTTGTACCAAAAATCAATTAAATAGGAGAAGTAACTACTTCTCCTATTTAATTGATATTTTGCTACTAAACTAAGTCGCAAAAGATTTTGATGAGATGCACCTTAAAGCGATAAATCTGACCAAGACAAGAGATAGCACACGCCGCGCTACGTTGCCACTTTGTTACCTAGGTATTTAAGGTCAGTCACATTTATTTACAAAGGGTGGTTGCGTTTTACTCTGATTTGTAAGCAATTTAGTTTGTTTGAAAAAAAAATTTTTTGGATCTCTCTATTTTTTAACTGTATCAAATTAACACTAAACACGTATAGTATACGTAGTGTAATTTAATGCCCCTCTGTCGTATCAACTCTGTATATCTAAATACATATAACTCAAAGGTGACTGACTGACATAGTGATCTATCAACGCACAGCCCAAACCACTGGACGGATCGGGCTGAAATTTAGCATACAGGTAGACGTTATGACGTAGGCATCCGCTAAGAAAGGATTTTGCGAAATTCCCACGGGATCGGGATTTACACGGGAAAAATGTCCCACGCGGGCGAAGCCACTGGCACAAGCTAGTAATTTATAAAGGTAATTTTTATTCAGAAAATTTTGAACTAATCGACCGTCCAATTCTATATCAAAGAACTAGGAGAAAATTAACTGTGGCAAACGCACAGACACATGAGATCATATAACGAGTTTTTCCTTCAGACCTACGGAACCCTAAAGCCCTCACCCTATACACATGATACAGGGTGACTCGTACATCACAAGGCTTCATAAAAGAATCTCGATAATAGCGGTGATCTCACATCAAGTCAGTACGGCGTCCGACTGTCGAGTGTGAACGTGACTTGTATTGTTGAAGAGAACGAGTGTAATTGGGTTAGTTTGAAGAGTTAATACGAGTACTAGATTAATTCAGTGTCTATTTTATTACTTATACGCAACAGCTTACGAATGTATCTATTAAAACTCAAGGTCAGAAGAAAATGTATTTGTGTGGCCTACCCAAATGCCTAAGGCCTACCTTACTCTGGTATTGTTCGTCAGATCGTTGAGCTCCTTAAGGAGCTCAACTTAAGTTCGAAGTTGATTGACACGATAACTGACAAATTTTTGCACTGTCTGGACAGGTCCGCTCAAATCTGCGTGCTCCTTTCCTGGACTATGGACTTTAAAAGAAACGTTGACCTCTGAGTTTGTTTCCATGTTAGTGTCTAATAGTCAGTTAGAAAACACGGGCCTCATCCAGCTTAACTTAAAACACAAAAAAATTACGTGTAAAAGTGTTACTTATAACCAATTTACAAAATAAATATTTCATTTCATTTCAATTGCAAGTTGTCTGACAAATGCTCGTACTGTCTGGACTGGTCCACTCAAATCTGTGTACATCTTTCCTCAAAAGATCGCATCAGACTGTTACCTACAAAGTTCCCATATTATTTAACCAGTATAGATTGTATGGACTTCAAAAGAGACTGACCTCTCAGTTTGTTTCGGTGTTTCTTCTCAGGGTAGTCAGTTAGGAAACACCGGCCTTATTTAGTTTCAATTAAAAAAAATACATGTAAAAGTGTTATTTAATAAACAATTTGCAAAATAAAAATCATTTAATGCTGCAAAAGAAGATTTTTTTATTTATCATAGGTTCGCGTTTGACCACTATCTCACATAGTAAGCGATGATGTGGTCGAAGATGAAGCACGTTTGCCTAGAAGTAAATAAACTACTTATTCACTTTAAAGATCCCTAGGTTATACTCGTAGATATCAGGAAACATAGACTCTGGCAGGGAATTCCACTCCTTAACCGAATGCCAAGGAAGTGTTCCCAAAACGTTTTGTGAGTATGGGTGGAATGTCCACCATCTACCTACACCCATATTATACGTCCTCATATTTATATCGTGAATGAAAGATTTGTGAAACAGAAGTTTTATATCCTAATAGAAGAACCTGCAGAGAATTTGAGGACAGACAGGCAGTTAGACTAGAAACTGACCCCAAAATAGTAGCAAAAAGGCCAATCAGATGATATTTTATTTTATTTTAAAAAGTACAGTAGAGACAGGCTACAGACTAAGGCATTTAGTACAACTATAACAATATACATTACATAAATCTGAGGTCCAATTATTACTGTACACAGCATTAATTGTTTAATATACTTCATTAGTGACGGTTGGGTTCTGTTATAAAAATAAAGCTTAAAGTTACTAAATGATAATTATGGTTGTAATTACATTTTATACAGCAAATTTTTAAATTCGTTAAAACTGTTCAAAAACAAATCTAAATTAGAGCATATTACATTATATTGGCTACACATTCTGGACAACGGATTGTTTTTAGCAACATTATTGTTACTAGAGGGAATACTGAACAATTGTGGAGTGCGCACAGATCGAGTTGGTATTTTAAAGTTTATCTGACCAAGTAATTGAATACAACTTCAGTATAGGAGCCATTAACAATTTTATGCAGTATACTTAAATCACCAAGCAATCTCCTTCTCTCTAGACTCTTTATGTAAAAGTGAGTGAGACGCTGATTGTAATTGGGTAGTTTGCGTATATAACAAAAAAGTAAAAGTTGCCACAACAAAAAAGAAAACCGTAATGAATCGTGACTTGCTGTAAAATCTACAACATTAATCAAAACGTAACAAGATACGCTCGCTCCGGAACCCGTCTATCCGGCAGTTGGATCACCGGACGTCCGGGCGTCCGGCGCCGGAGACGGCTGATTGGAGCAACAGCGTACGTCAGCTACAATATGTACGGAGTTAATCGTTTTATGTAGAGGACTTGACAGGTGCGGGTTTGTGGGTAGTAGGTAGTGTTTTACCGCAGATCGAGTTTTGTCCGAAAAAAAAAAACTGAAGACGATTAGTGTAGTTATTCGGCCTTCGTGTTGTTATTTTGCCCGTAGCCAAAAGTTTTAATCACTCTATAAGATCACAGTTAAATGTGGCTTTAATCTACACTCATCTTTGTTTATTTAAACACGCTTATTTTCGAAAGTACTAGGTGGATTTGGATGAAAATACTTTCATTGTGCGTAAGGCTAAGGAATGGAATTCCCTCCCAGAGTCTGTGTTTCCTGATAGCTAAAATCTTTAAGTCAAGAGTGAATAGGTTACTTTTAGGCAAGCGTGCTTTATCTTCGACCACATCATCGCTTACCATCCAGTGAAGTTTTTTTAGATAGGTACTATATTCATAAGAAAGCATCACAATTTGTTTCTCAAAACAGATGACACTAATTTATTTATTAAAACTTTATTCAACACAAAATGTATAAAGGCGGACTTAAGGCCATAGGCATTCTCTACCAGTCAACCATGGGTGGTGAAGAGATAACATGGCAGGTGCATAAAAAAATAAACTTAGTAGATAATTTATTCAAAGTAAGTTTTATTACAAGTGTATATATTCATATACAATTTGTAACAGAAAGGGTATATACATAACAATCGCACGCCTTCTTTGGACGATAGCAAATAATATGGCAAGGTTTTTGTAATCCTATGTCTACATGTGTGGAACTTATTAGAAATTTCAATAGATTGATACCAGAGGCCCATTTTTCCAAATGAAGAAGAACGAAGAGAATTATCGTGTTTTTGGCAAGTGACGTGGAAAGTTATTGACCCTCGTAGTGCTATGTATGGTATTCAAGAAATATGTGAAACCGATAATTTGGTATCAATTCTTTGAGTCATGTTTGACTCATTTTGACCTGAAACTGTGCATAGAGACTCCATACCCAGGCGCGTGCATAGGATTATGACAGGGCATGCGGCGGAGTAAAAACACACAAAAACTTCTTCTTTTATAGATTTTTAGCATAGCCACAGCCACGCATCGTAGCATGGTAGCGATGCGTGGCTGTGGCTATGCTAAAAATCTATAAAAGAAGAAGTTTTTGTGTGTTTTTACTCCGCCGCATGCCCTGTCATAATCCTATGCACGCCCCCGTCCATACCAGATGTTGTCTTCAGTCCTTTTGGATAGATATGGGGTTTCCGTTAGACGTTGTATAACTAGAATAAACATACATATATATTTACCATAATACATACTAAAAATATATCTAATAAAAATGAATAGCTAAATGTGTTTAAATTCTTTTTTTGTTGCGTTTGGTTTTGTCAGGAGAATAAGAAACTTTATGAAAAAAAAATAAAAAAAGTAGGAAGGTGTCAAGGGTAGGGGTAGGGTAGGGTAGAGGTAGGGTAGGGGTAGGGTAGGGGTAGGCTATTGTTAGGGTAAGGGTAGGGTATTGGTAGAGTAGGGTAGGGGTAGGCCATTGGTAGGGTAGGGGTAGTGTAGGGTTTGGGTAGGGTAGGGGTAGAGTAAGGTATGGGTAGGGTATCGGTAGGATAGGGGTAGTGGTATTGGTAGGATAGGGGTAGTGCTATCGGTTAGGTAAGGGTAGGATACCACGCGAACGAAGTCGTGGTGGGTCAGCTAGTTATATATATATTAATAAAAAGTCTTAGAAAGGGGGTTATGAAAACTCTGCTTCCACTATTTCATCCCTTATACAGGTTTTAACTAAGCAATAGTCCAAGACTAATTCCGCTGAAAATCATTATTTTGCATGGAGCGACTGCCATTAACTGATCTTCATAATCCATCAATGTTACATCACGATAGCAATCGAGAGCAAAAAAAGTTTTTTTTTTAAAGATTACTAGTGATGTGGGTAGAATTCACATTACTAGCAATCTTGTTAACCCCTCCAACTAAGCTAAATATGCTTGTGTCTGGAGTGATAGATATTCATCTTCGAGAGATATTGTTTTAATAATAATTCATAGTTTCTGTTTAGTAATGCATATAATAAAGGCACAATTCGTGACTATTTTTAGTAATTTTAGGTTAAAATTTTGTTATTGAATTAAGACGGTCAAATATTAAAAGACCAAGTGGCTGATCACCAGTGAGGGTTTTAAACAAGTAAAAACTAATATTTTACTATATTAACTATTTTTATCTTGACTGAACTTAGCATTCAAAAAGAGAAAGGGGATCAGACTGGAATGTCAAAATTTGTAGGGGATCAGACCGGAAAAAAATACAAGCAGAGGATCAGATCAGGGGGATCCGAACGGAATAACTCAAATTTTCTAGCTTCTGACTACCTGAAACAAGTTTTAAAGATGTGCAGACGCCAGCACATGAAGCTACCCGAAACTGTCAAATTTTCCCAATCAACCTTGAACCTAATTTCTTTAACAATAAAGTTGAAAATCTATTAAATAAATTTGACAGATTGTTGTAGCTTGATGTGCTGGCATCTGTAAAAATGACGATGTGGGTTTAAACGACTTTTTTTCGTGATTTCCACATCATCAATAACTCCTCCCGCTTTGTATAGAGCGGAAAATAATTTCAGACTTAAAACCCAACTTGTTTCTTCAGTGTTTTTTCTTCTTATTAAAAAAGAGAACTAGCGTGTGTCTTCCTGGGGAAAATCCGATTCCGTGGGAATGGGATGACAAGTCGAAGAAGCCTAGGTGTATGTAGCCTATAACCTATTCTACCTTCAGTGAAAGTTTGACAGGCCTGTTGGTATAGTGGTCAGTGGCCCTGACTGCTATGCGCAAGGTCGTGGGTTCGATTTCCACCCAGGACAAATGTTTGTATGATGAGCAGGATCATTTGTTCTTTGTCTGGGTGTAATTTATCTATAATATGTATGTATTTAGAAATATATATGTATGTTTATCAGTTGTCTAGTACTCCGCTCCGCTTAGTTTCAGAAAGCAGAAATAATTTATTTATTAGCCATAATGTAGTATGCCATGATATAAGTTGGTTAGATTTAGTAGCGTCCCAATACATTTTACCATTACGGTGTGCTAAATATTACACTGTTATTTAAAACTTAATCAAATTCTAAAAACATATAATTTAATACAGCATTGTCCAGCATCATTAATGCAATTTGGCCCAAAATAATAATGGCAATAACGCAATAATAATAATGTAAAAAATATAATTATAGTAATGTCAAAAGTAAGATTGTCTAAGATAATAATGTCTATAATACAAAGAAAAAAAAATACAATTAATTTATGACGATTAAAGATTAATTACAATATATTTACAATTACGGTGTGCTAAATATTACAATGTTATATACCATGGTTATATACTTATATCTAAATCAAATTGAGAAACATACAATTAAATACAGTATTGTGCCTAGTTTGGGTCTAGATGACATTGTGTGAAAGTTGAGAAAAAAAAGTCCCATTTCAATAGGTCCACCGTTCCAGAGATTATTCCAGACAAAACAGACATATTCTTTTTAAAAGGTTGGTTTAATTTTTTTTAAGAGAAGTAGCAATGTTGGGAGAATTCACATACGAGTAACTAGCAATCTTGATAACCCGTCCAACTAAGCTAAATATGTTTGTGTGTGGAGTGGGTTCAGGGAAATTGTGTAATGGATGGGGTTCGAACCTGCGACCTCTCGATCACAAGGTCGATGAGTCATTAGGCTACTGACGCTTCATAGTTGCTTTTGCGTTCCTAGGCTGTGGTATTTCGTTAGAACATTCTCGTAACCTCGGGTATTAATGCAAACCTAATATAATAATTTTGTTTTTACTTTAATTTAATTCCAACTCTAATTGGTCTTCCTCATTACCAGCTGCACAAGAAATCAGTTTCCTCAAAGCTTGCATCACAGATAATCTAAACTCCGGATTATCTTTTAAAACACTACCCAAAACTCTAGCTACAGACTTAAAATTATCTTTTATATCTTTCGGACTATTGCAGAAAGATGGCAATAAAGCCCAGAATTGATTGCAGAGTAACTCGTAAGTATGTGATCCGGGTACGTCTTTCAATTGAGTGAGTTCACGGGATTTTTTCCGACAGAATGTTGCCATTTCTAAAATTTCTGCGGCGAAGAATTTTAAGTTTGAGTTGGTGATTTTTTCTTTTAGAACTGGTAGTAGCCAGGATCTTTCTAGGTTGATAGTTTCTGGTTCGTTTCGTAAGGGTATTATTCTGAGTACGAACTCAGGGCCTAAGGCTTTAATGGCACATCCAGTAGCATATTCGACTTCCTTGTCATTGTCAAAATTGTGACTTTCGCGACGGTCGTTAAGATTTCGTAGCAGCGGTCCTAGGGAGTTTGATACTTTTCTTTACTTTTATCATTCCAGTTGTGAACTTAAAATCATATTCTCATTGTATAATAATTCTCTCTTTTCGATATTTTATTCAATTTAATTTTACATTGTTATTTTTTTAATAGGTATATTTATTATTGTTTTTGACATGATTACTTTGACATTATTATTTAGTTTTGCTTAGATTGATTAATTCATTTTACTTTCCATAATAATGTTGTGCATACCTGTAAGTGATATATTTGCACTGTATCTCAAATCTTTGTATATTTTTATTCATTTGATTGTAAATATATCGTTGATGTGCCTTGCATAAATAAATAAACAAATCCATGTCCACGATAACTCTACACAAGTCTGTTATTAGATTTTCTGGCTTCTAACTACTTGTAACTAATGTTATGTACAAATGACTGCCAAGATCAAAGGCTTAGCGACTAAAATGTTATTACATATTCAATTCAGCAAGCTCACGAACTATTTCTGTCCAACTCGCACTAATACACGTGTTTCATATAAAGAAAATATTCGCTTTTATAAGAAAACGAATTTCATTTATTATTCTAATGCTTAGTACTTCATTTATTATATTATCATCCGCAACTCTTGTTCAATTTTTATTACCTTATTTTGTGTTTTATTCTACAGTTATATTAATAAAAAAAACGTGATAGATAAAGAAACGAATCATAAAAACCGTTCGCGTATTTCTTATTTCGCCTTCAATTCTATGAGAGGTTTTTGGTACGATTTACCATCTTAAGAAATTCAATCTGTTAAATTTCGCAATGAGACATTATAAAAGCTATAAAATCACAATGTTCGAAAAAAATTGTTGGAATATTTTATTTAACAATTGATGATAGGCTCGCATTTGAACGTTATCTTACCTGTTGGTAAGCGATGATGTGGTTTAAGATGAAGCACGCTTGCCTCTAGTTACCTAGAGGTAACGCGTGCTTCATCAATAGTGAATAGGTCAGTCTAAAAGGTAGACTTACAGACCTTTAGTGCTATATTTGAGCACTAATTTAGAGATTATATTTAAGGTAGCAGAGATTTACTTTAGACAGCACTTTGAAGAATAAATAGAGCAAATACAAGGCGTGAAGTCGCAGTAATTAGTGTGAAATGAATGTTTTTATTAAATTAAAAATAAAATGGTTAATATATAATTGGTAATGTTTACATAAGTTTAACAGTGGTCACTGTGTGAGCGCGCGGCCCTCCTCCCGCGTCTCGTATAACTGTTTACATTATATTTAATTTATAGTATGTATTTAGAAAAGTATTCCTCTTTGTTCATATTATGTGCGGTTGGTTATCAAAGCGAAGGGTAGGTATTCAGGTTGGCTACAGACCCTAGGTTATAGCTATCAGGAAATTTTTGGAATTTGGAAACTCCAGCAGGGAATTTCACTCCTTAGCTGTACCAACGCAAAATGAATGTATCTTCTAAACATTTTATGAGTATTGGTGGTATGTCCACCATGTGTCGATGGTGCATCGCCGTTTGTCTTGTAGTCGGATGATGGAACGGGCTTGGTGGAGTTAGATTCTGCATTCCATAGGCTTGCAACAAATCGCCGATATTCAAAGCTTTGGAGCTTTGATTTGACTAGTCTCTCGTTGCCAATGAGCCTTTATACTGGTTAACACAATTTTGTTGCAACAGAAATAATTGTTATTTCATAAAGACGACTACCTCGATGGTCAAGTGGTCGTAAATGAGACTGTTGAGCATGAGGCCTCGGCTTCGATTTCGGATAAGAAAATACTGATGGAATGGTTGGTTGCTATAAACAATTGACACCACATTCACTTTTCACTGCACTTCATACTTGACGAAAACATGTAAATGTATTATTGTATAGTAGCTGTCCACGCGGTCGCATCGCTCACTCAAGTAGGAGAGAGACAGATGTCGAACGCTGCCGAACGCGGAGGCCGATTATGCCACTTTGTCGCTCGTTCCACGCTCTCGCTTGCACTTCAAGCCTTAAATGGAACGCCTCAGAGCGAGGTAACGCGGCATGAGTCATGTATTTTCGTGCGTGCAGCCAGCTTCATCGAATTATAAGACGTTGTCACGTCAAAACTGCTATTGGATTTTTCTATAAGAAATTTATCAGTAGTTGTTTGGTAGTTGGCGGTGCAATACCCCCGTGACTCGGAAAGCGTCACTATGTTTCCTGATAGGTATAACCAAGATATATTTAAGTCAGAGTGATTAAATTACTTCTAGATAAACGTGGTTCATCTTCGACTACGAGTTCACCTACCATCAGATAAGATGGTGTTCAAACGCGAGCCATCATATCATATATCATCAATAAAAAATTGATCAAGTGCGAGTCAGACTCGCCCATGAAGGGTTCCGTAGTAACTATAATAATATAGCATAACCCCTCGAGTGTCGCATGTTGAATTTCCTTATGAGTTTTGGGTAGTACTTCAGAAAAAATTCAAAAAAAAAAATGTGTAGGCAATTTTAATACAAATTATTCCATAAAATTAATAAAAACTATTATAAAAAGTAATAAAAACTATTTGATAACACAACGAAAAAGTCTGCGGCGTCACAACAAAAACCACAGATGCATTTTGTAAATTTTTTTTCGTTCCTTTTAGCGGTGTATGCAGAACGTATTGCTACTTACAACACAACCACAGATATTTATCGACCAATCCTGACCAAGCCCTTAAGTGTCACTGTCCGACTTAAGACATTTGGAGCTTGTTTTTCTCATGTCGCACTGTGTAACTTAAGACACGCGAGAGGATAATATGTATATTTATTTAACTAAAAAAAAAACACCTTACAAGTTTCTGAAAACTAGCTTATTTACATTTTTTACAACTACGCCAAATAACTTTGTTTTTTCATAGTGAATTACAAAGTTATATTTGCGGTTTTATAAATATGCTGTATCTCAAAAACTGCTGACCCGATCTAGTTTAAACCAATTTTGGTTGAAAGTTTACATTAAAATCTACAGACATATATTTTTTTTTAGATTTTTCACTCCATTATTATAGAAGTTAGATTTACACACACATTTTGCCACTTTGGAAGCGTATATGATGGAAATGGAACGCAACCTAATTAGTTTTTGAATTTCACCACTTTTCCGTGGTGGCGCTTTTTTTCACTTCGGTCTATAGGAAGCCATTTTTGTGTCTTTTGTATCTTGTTGCAAATAAGTAATAAAACTTAAATATTGTTGATATTTCGGAGTTCTTTATTTGTCAAAACCCTACATGGTAGCAGAGCGTGGTTGCAAATAAGAACATCCGAAATATTAAGTATTTTCGAAGTTTTACCGAAAAGTGCAAACTGAAGTCATATTGCTCGACACGTGTTTTCCGTAATCTATCAAGATGAGCTCAAATATGTTTAATATCGAGAAATTAAATGGACGAGACAATTTCTCAACGTGGAAATTTTGCATTAAAACATATCTGGAGCACGAAGATTTGTGGGATTGCATAGAATACGGTGCTGAGAAAACAGTCGATCCGGTGAAAGACGTCAAGGCGCAATCAAAACTTATATTGTTAATAAACACTCAAAACTATGTGCATGTTCAGGAGTGTAAAACTGCCAATAGCTTACATAAAGCTTTCGACGACAATGGGTTAACAAGAAAAGTTGGGTTATTGAAAGAATTGATTAATACATCACTTGAATCAAGTGCCAGCATAGAAGATTATGTTGGTAGAATTATGAGTGCTGCTCATAAACTTAGAAACATTGGCTTCGAAGTGAATGACGAATGGCTTGGCACACTTATGTTGGCAGGCTTACCTGATGAGTATAAACCCATGATAATGGGACTGGAAAACTCGGGTGCGAGAATCAGTGCAGATTTTATAAAAACCAAATTGCTTCAAGAAGTGAAAACTGAAGATTCAAGTAGTGCATTCTATTCTAAATCTAATAAGCCCAAGTATAAGTCAAACAAGGGTCCCCGGTGTTATAATTGTAATGGTTATGGACACTTTGCAAAATTTTGTAAACATTCAAAGAAAACGGAGATTAAAAAGGAAGAAAATTTTATTGCAGCTTTTTCAGTTTTTCTAGGTAACAAAGGCAATGACAAATGGTATATAGACAGTGGCTGCTCAGCACACATGGTCAACAATAAAGATTTTATTTACAATATTCGACAATCATCAGCAAAAACAATTACAGTGGCCAATAGTGAGCCATTATCAGTGGAATATGTTGGAGATATAAGTATTCAAATTACACCACAAGATAAAATTGAAGTAAGAAATGTTCTTTATGTGCCTAATTTAGCGGCTAATTTACTGTCGGTGAGTAAAATTGCAAAGAATGGTTATAAGGTGTCATTCAACGAGAAAGGTTGTAATATTGTAAATGCAGATGGAAAATCATTGTGCTCAGCTACTTTAAGTAATAAGTTATATGTCTTAGATACGCATAAGAAAATTGTTGATGAAAGAGCACACTTGGTGTCTACTAAAGTAAATCCAAGTGACATTTACCTATGGCATCTTCGGATGGCTCATTTGAATGTTTCAGCTTTGAAGAAATTGCCTGATTGTGCTGAAGGATTCTCACTTGTGCTGGATTCACAGAAAGATATACAATGCACCACCTGTTGTGAAGGAAAACAAACTAGGTTACCCTTCAGGCATCCAGGATCTAGAGCAGCTAAGCCTTTGGAAATAATACACTCAGACTTGTGCGGACCAATGGAACATATATCTTATGGAGGTATGAAATATTTTATTTCTTTTATCGATGATTACACTCGAATGGTTCATATCTATTTTCTAAAGGATAAACAAAACATTACAGAAGTTTTCAAAGATTTTAAGAAGAAAGTAGAGAATCAATTGGATCATAAAATCAAAATTATAAGGTCTGATAATGGTAAAGAGTATAACAACTCCATTTTTCAAAAATATTTGTCTAGTTGTGGTATTATACACCAGACCTCCACTCCTTATACCCCCCAGCAGAATGGCCTTGCGGAGCGTATGAACCGCACTTTAGTGGAAAAGGCTAGGTGCATGATATTCTATGCAAATTTAGATAAACCTATTTGGGCCAAAGCTGTAGCCACAGCTGCTTATTTAGCCAATAGATCTCCCACCAGAGTACTAGGAGATACTACCCCATATACAATGTGGACAGGTAAAGAACCCAAGTTGGATCATGTTAGGATATTTGGTTCAAAGGTGATGGTCTATATTCCAAAAGAAAAACGCTTAAAGTGGGACAGAAAATCATCTGAGATGTTTTTTGTTGGATACTGTGACAACACAAAAGGATATCGCATTATGGACCCATTAACTCATCAGGTCACAAAGAGCAGGGATGTCATTTTCTTTGAAGATGTTAATCACTCTAATGAATATTCAATTTCAATAAGTGCTATTGAAAATGACTCGGCTAAATCAGCAGATTGTGCTCAATCAGATCAGAATCAGAAATCAGCAGACTCTACTGTTATTCAACAGTCGAGTGGATCAGTTAATGAGCCTATCTTGAAAGGTTCTGAAGGTGAAGACTCTAGTGAGTATGAAACTGACACAGGTGATCTAGATGAAAGTTACAGGCCTCCGAGATTACTTCCACAGCAGGATCAACAGTTAAGTAACATCACACTTAGACCACGCCATAAAGACAATAAGGGATTACTTTGCCTATACACAAGTGTATCAGATCCCCAAAGTGTCAAGGAAGCTCTATTATCATCAAACGCTAGTGAGTGGAAAAAGGCAATGGATGAGGAATATAACTCTTTAATAGAAAATAAAACATGGCAACTAGTTGACTTACCTAGCAACAAAAGGGCATTACCTAGCAAATGTTTTTAAAACAAAGACTGATCAACAAGGAAATGTAAATCGATATAAAGCTAGACTCGTTATAAAAGGCTATGCACAGAAGAGAGGAATTGACTACCAAGAAGTCTATTCACCAGTGGTAAGATATACTTCTATTCGCTATTTGTTTGCTATAGCTGCACAGCATAATTTATATATTGACCAGATGGATGCAGTTTCAGCTTTCCTACAGGGAAAAATAGATACTGATATATACATGCTACAGCCAGAAATGTATAGTAAAGGAGACCAGGTATGTCATTTACTTAAATCTATCTATGGACTCAAGCAAGCAAGCAGATTGTGGAATGCTAAGTTGAGCAAAGTTTTGAAGGAAATGGGAATAGATCAGTCAAAGACAGATCCTTGTATTTACTATGATATTAATAGAAAAGTTTATATTGCTGTTTGGGTTGATGACATAATTATTTTCAGCTCTCAACAGGCAATTACTGAAGAATTAAAGAAAAATCTATGTTTAAAGTTAAACTTGAAAGATCTTGGTCAAGCAAAGCAATATGTGGGTCTAAATATAAATAGAAGTCAAAATAAAATAACATTAGACCAAGAAAAATATATAAATGAAGTATTGTCAAGATTCAATATGGCAGAGTGCAAGCCAGCTAAAACACCTATAGAAGTCGGTTTGAAATTTAATGACAGCGATGAAGTTTTATATGACTGTCCATATCAGCATGCCATAGGTTGCTTATTATATATAGCCCAAGGAACAAGACCAGATATCACTTATGCTGTGAATGCCCTCAGTCGATATAACAAGGAACCTAAACCTGAGCACTGGGCTGCTGTGAAAAGAGTTATGAGATATTTACAGGGTACAAAGCATTACAAACTCACATATACCAATAATGGTCAAGATGAAGTCACAGGCTATTGTGATGCAGATTGGGCGAGTGATATCCGTGACCGTAAATCGTGCACGGGATATATTTTTATTTTGCAGGGTGATGCAGTCTCATGGGCCTCGCGCAAGCAGCAGACCGTGGCCCTCTCTACAGCTGAAGCCGAATACATGGCTATGTCGGCGGCAGCACAAGAAGCGTTGTGGCTGCAGCAACTACAGGGAGAACTTGGCCAGCAGAGCAATCACACACTTGTTATCTACAGTGATAATCAAAGCGCTATCAAACTCACTGTTAATGATTGTTACTTACCGAGATCTAAACATATAGACATAAGGTATCATTTTTTAAAGGAACATGTAAGCAGATTAAAGTTAAAATTTTGTTATGTAAAAGGTAAAGACAATGTTTCTGACATCTTAACTAAGGGCACAGTTATAGATAAGCATTTGTATTGTGTATTGAGAATGGGATTGCGTTCTAGGGCGGGTGATGGAAATGGAACGCAACCTAATTAGTTTTTGAATTTCACCACTTTTCCGTGGTGGCGCTTTTTTTCACTCCGGTCTATAGGAAGCCATTTTTGTGTCTTTTGTATCTTGTTGCAAATAAGTAATAAAACTTAAATATTGTTGATATTTCGGAGTTCTTTATTTGTCAAAACCCTACAGTATATCTTTTAAATTATTAATTTTATGAAAAAGTGGTTTTAGAAACCTCAAAGTAATTTTTAAAGACCTATCTATAGATACCACACACGCATAGGTTTCATGAAAAAAATAATTTCAGTTTTAGTTCCATGTATGGGGTAAGCAGTTCACAGAATACATCTACCTACCAAGTTTCACATTATAGTCCTAATAATTTCGGAATAAAATGACTGTAACATACGGACGGACGGACGGATAGACGGACAGACAGACAGACAGACATGACGAAACTATAAGGGTTCCGTTTTTTGCCATGCGGCTACGGAACCCTAAAAATCAAAACAACCCATTTACCAACAAAATGTGCTGGGCATAAAAATAGTAACAGTAAAACGGACTTGAATATTTACTAATGCTTGGTAGCTACGGTCCTAGCTTTAGACATTTCGTAAATGAGTAATCCTCTTACCACAGAAAGCAGCTCAAGTCCACTTAGCATACTAAATGTATATGTATGTATCTATTTATCTATGAGAGAAGGTAGATACATTAAACATTATACATTCTTTATTATCAGAAAGATTATATACCCATTACAATTGAAATTCCCTGACTCCTGTACTAGTTGTAAACTGTATGACAGGAGCCAGTGCATTCCGCTCAATAAAGTACCGCCGTACAGAAAAAAAAGCTGGCAGTTATACAAAAGGAAAAAAGCTGAAAACTAAAATAAAATACGAAATAAAAAAAAAAACATCAAAAACAGGTAAATTAACATGTCAGGATATTAAAACTTAGAATAATAAATAATAAAATTGAATTATTGAAATGAATTAATAACAATAAGTATTTACAATAGGATAAAAAAGGAATATGGTACAGGAAAATGCTCTTTTGGTCTCGTTTAGTGGTAACGTTCGTATGTTGAGTTTGTGGTATCTCCTAATTGTTTCGAAGATAAATATTTTTCTTACGTGATGACCCATCAGATGTATATACAGTTGTAGATTTAGAGAAATTGATAGTTTGTATATTCAAGTATTGCTGTCACCTTGGATTGGATCAACTACATTACAATATAGTAATTGAGTCTGTGTTTCTCGATAGCTATAACCTGGGGGCCTTTAAGTCAAGAGTGAATAGGTTACTTCTAGGTAAACGTGCTACATCTTCAACCACATCCTCACTTACCATCAGGTGAGATGGTGGTCAAAAGCGAGCCTATTATCAATATTAAACAACAAAAAAATATATTTTTAATCTAATAATTCCCTATTATGTTGCAGCGACATCTATCTCGCGACATGCAAACTAAACGATAGAAATCCTGTATCGCGCAAGCAAAGTTTACCGCACAATTAGCCTGCATACAAATCACCCGATCACAAACATCGGGCAGTTGCCCACCAGACAAAAACACCTGTCTGGTCGGAGGATCCTCCCTTTTCAATGGGATTGCGGGACTTTACACTTTATTCCGCATATCCCCAAAATGTCAATGAACGTTTTAAGTTCCTTGATGACACACATAGAGATTTGAGATCATTGGAATTCCACCAGATTTCTTGACTCGTCGTTTACGGTGCTGGCTATTCGTTTGTGGAATGCTTTGCCGGGGTCAGTAAGACAAGCACTTGACAGTCACTTGCTGCTTTTAAAAGCTCTGAGGTCAATTATTTTTATACTCTCTTATGACTATACCTTGTATTTCTCTCCTTATGACATAAAACACAAAATATTTACATACAACGTGTAAAATAAAAGGTATATACAAACCAAGTGCTCGGCTTGTTTGACAAACGGTATGACAAGGGTTTGGTAATCCTATGTCTACATGTGTGGAACTTATTAGAAATTTCAATACATTGATACCAGAGACAGGAGTTTTCAAATTAAGAAGAACGAAAAGTATTATCGTGTTATTGGCAAGTGACGTGGAAAGTTATTGACCCTCGTAGTGCTGTGACACGTTTGTTATGACTGGTATTCAAGAAACATAATTATGAAACCGATAATTTGGTATCAATTCTTTGAGTCACTTAATTTTAACTAAAACTGTATATAAAATTGCATAGAGACTCCATACCAGATGTTGTCTTTAGCCCTTTTGGACAGGACATGGAGTTTCCGTTACAAGTTGTATACTTATTTATGTATTATCTACTTTAATTTGATTTTGTGTATGCTAGATATTTGAAGTATACTGACTTTCCCCTCCCCTCTTTGTTTTATTTATTTAAACTTTATGTACAATAGTGGTACATGGCCCACATGGGTGTACTTAATGCAACAAGGTATTCTCTACCAGTCAACCTTTGGGTTAAAAAACCACAATGTGGTAGGTGTACAAGTTTTTTTTTTATTAAAAATAGGTTCGCGTTTGACCACCATCTCACCTGATGGTAAGCGATGATGTGGTCGAAGATGGAGCACGCTTACCTAAAAGTAACCTATTCACTCTTGACTTAAAGACTCCTAGGTTATAGCTATCGGGAAACACAGACTCCGGCAAGGAATTCCACTCCTTAGCCGTACTCACAATGAAGGTATTCTCAAAACGTTTTTTACGTATGTGTGGGATGTCCACCATGTAACGATGGCGCTTCGCCGTTTGTCTCGTAGTCCGATGATGGAACGGGCTTGGCGGAATTAGATTGTGTAATTCCATCGCACACTCCCCGAAATGTAACCGATAGAAAACCGATAGACTTGCAACTCGTCGTCGATGTTCAAGGTTCTGGAGCTTTGACTCGTCCAGTGCATCATTGCCAATGAGTCTCTTGGCCCGCTTCTCGATAGACTCAAGCGCGTCCAGTTGGTAAAATAAAGTAAAATAAATGTCATTATCGAAAGACATTTATGGTCATTTTATGGTCCATTCAACGGTTATCTGGAAGATATCGCTATCAGCGATAAGACCGCCATTGTAAACATAGGTTGTAGTATTGTGAAACAGGTGTGTTTAAGTTATTGATGTACAATAAAGAATATTGTACCTAATCTTAGCCAGTGGTCGCCGAGTGGTCGAAACCGCGCTTATGGTGTATATGTATTAATTTTTTATGTTTGCTTTGTTATCCGGTTTAATATCATCGTATAGAGAAACTCTTCCGAAGTTCCTAGAATGTTATTCGATCAAAAAATTCATTCGCCCAATTTTTAATATGAACTGACTGATTCTTGCAAACCATTATTTAAATCCAATAACCTAACCAAAGTTCTCTGTATTTACATATTTTAAATAGCCTTTGTGAAAAATAATTCTTCACTTTTTGCTAATAAAAAACGAAAAGTTACACAACATCAATTAAAATTACCTGTACCTTGAACAAAATTATTCAGGCTCAGCTGTGTTTATATAGTTCCACTTATTTATAACTCTAAAACCAAAATTTTAAAATTTTGTCAGTCTGAAAGAAATGACTCATCTCTCATAGTTCTTATTCAATTGCTGAGTTTCAAAAAATGGTGGTATATATTGTACCTGCCTATGAAATCACAGTAATAGTACGATGAAAGAAAACTTATAATTACGAAAATTATGAACAGTGTATTTTATTTTGTTTAATCGAGTCTCACATCAAATTTAAATATAATATTTCATTACTTAAAGTCATTACTTAAAGCCATCACAAAATGGGTAACGGTTTATTTTAATTTTTTAATAATGATAGGCTTGCATTTAACCACAAAAATAAGAAAAGGGGACAAACATTTTAAGTATTCTAAAATAAATATTTTAATAAATTCATCTTTTGCGCAGTCAACCCAAGTAATAATATTAATATTTTATTTTTATTTTTTCATATTTTTAAATGTTTTTTTTAGAGAATATTTAAAATGTAATTTATAAGTATGTATTGGAAATAAAGGAAATAATAATAATTTATTTGCACAGTAAAGTGAAAACATATGTGTACATACATTGAAATAGCATGGAGTTACATTGTTTTGTTATACACTACACAGTAAGTATATTTGGAGGTGATGTCATAGATGTAAATAGTTCGATTTGACATCTATGACATCACAATATTGCGCTAAGTCAATCCTATTCTTAGTTGAATAGTACTGTGCTAAAGTGTGTTTAGAAAAAAAAAAACACACACACACAAACTATGGACCTGTCCAGACAGTGCAAGCGTTTGCGAGTTATCGCAAAGCTCAACTTTTAACAGGATCTCAAACTGGTTAGACTCAAACCTCAACGCAACTTTGCAAAAGCCTTTACGAAGCCAGCTAACATATTACACAAAACCAAGCCCTAAGGCTAGCTAGGCCTAACCTCTTATAGTTACAACAACATTTTAAATGTTATATAAATTAATTTCTCGTTATGAAGGCTCAAGTTCTAACCAAAACAAACGGCCTAAAATGCCTGTAGGCGAATTTGTGGCTAACAAATGTGTACGTTTGATAGAGGAGCCCTTGGCTAAATAAAAACAGCCGCACGGGTCTATGTTCAAGGCTAATAAATGCATGCCACGGTCGGATTGTAGATGGGTGAACATCTTTACATTTATTTATTTATTTATTATCCACTTTACATCTATAATTACAGGGTAATCTAATGCAATAGTGTACCTATTCTAGTATTACAACAATTTACATTTACAAGCGCCATCTTTACATGGTGGACATCCCACCCATACGCACAAAACGTTTTGGGAATACTTTCATTGTGCGTACGGCTAAGGAGTGGAATTCCCTGCCGGAGTCTGTGTTTCCCGATAGCTACAACCTAGAAGTCTTTAAGTCAAGAGTGAATAGGTTATTTAGGTAAGCGTGCTCCATCTTCGACCACATCATCACTTACTATCAGGTGAGATAGTGGCCAAACGCGAACCCATTTTCAATAAAAAAAAAAATATTGTAAAAAATTACATAAAGCACTCCTAGTAAATTCACCCAGTGAACAACAGAATAAGTCCAAGTCGGTTGAAATGAGGTTGAGAGTGCGGAGCGCCCGCGTCAGTGGCGCCTCCCCCAACAGCTTGGTGCGCCCACGCAGCTCCACCAGCAGCCGTGGCTGCCGACGTCACCACACGTACTTGTCCGGATCACACAAACTTATTTGCCCTAATACGTCCGCATTATGCACCTTCCCTCTAAATATTTTGAATTATGTACGAGATGAGTGAGTGAGTATATCAAAATTCCTCCGTTCCTCAGAAAGTATTGTTACGCCAGTCGCTTAGCGAGGTACGTCGAGAAACTTCGACAGAAATCTAATACGTTCGAGACACTAACGCCATCTAGCGGCGAGTAGCAGTACTGAGTATATCGAGAAAAATCGACTGACTTCTAATACGTTCGAGACACTAACGCCATCTAGCAGCGAGTAGCAGTACTGAGTATCTCGAGAAGCTTCTGGAATATTCTTGGCAATATAGGCAGTGAGTCGATTTTACAAGAATGTTCTAGAACTCATAGACCGGGGTATAAATAGATCGTAAAGGAACGCGGACAGTCTTATTTCAAGATACGAGGCGATATAATCGAGGCTTTACAAGTGAATTTCGGTGCGATTTAAGTGTTGAGTGACAAGTACTGTGAATAACTGTGTTAATTTTGGTTTAATTGGTGTTAATTATTTCTATCCTGAACCCCAGCTCGTAACAGTATGTTAAGCTGTTAGTCCCAGCTGTTATTAGGACATCTTTGACAGTCGTTACGAGTAGTCAGTAGCCAAAAAATCTGACTGACATGGTTCTGACCAACAGGCATTGTCTTACCCAGTTACTGGTTTGTAGAGTTCAGATAGATACTTGCTCCAAGTAAAACATTAATATTCAGGAGCATTTAATCAGGCTGAAAGCCAACCCTAATGTACGCTGCTATTTTTATTTAGCTACGATTTTTTTTAATTCATAATAGGCTAAAACCACCATCTCACCCGATGGTAAGTGATGATGTGGTCGAAGATGGAGCACGCTTGCCAAGAAGTAACCCATTCACTCTTGACTTAAAGACTCCCAGGTTATAGCGATCAGGAAACACAGACTCCGGCAGAGAATTCCACTCCTTAGCCGTACGCACAAGGAAAGTATTCTCAAAACGTTTTGTGCGTATGGGTGAGTTGTCCACCATGTAACGATGGCGCATCGTCGTTTGTCTTGTAGTCTGATGATGGAACGGGCTTGGACAAAAAACATTACAAGTTTTTTTTTTTAATCTAGCTTGTTTTGCAATTTATGGAAGGCCCTGCCTGCTAAACAAATATAGCCTGTGTCTCATAATTTATTGCGTGTCATAGTTTAGTTTTCTGGATACTAGTCGATATATCTTTCTTTTTTTTTTATTCACGTTAGGCTCCGGTTTGACCACTATCTCATCTGGTAGAAAGCGATGATGTGGTCGAAGTTGAAGCCCGCTTGCCTAGAAGTAACCTATTTACTCTTGGCTTAAGACCCCTAAGTTACAGCTATCTTTCTAAACACACCGTAAATTGTAACTGATACTAAAATAAAACTTTTTAACAAAAATAAAACTGACTTCCATGTTAAAACACTACAAAGGCAAAAATAACTTTAATTTCGGTAGTCGGTGATATTGATTTTGTATTTTCTTCTTTTTTGACGCCACCTTCCGAAATTAAAGTTATTTTTGCCTTTGTAGTGTTTTGATATGGAAGTCGGTTTTATTTTTTATTAAGAAGTTTTCTTTTCACGCTTTTTCGTGGGTGCGTTTCTAAATTATCTAGTTATAAAAGCCAAATGTACTTATCACCTTTTACAAAATATTGCTTTCCCCGGTGCAGAGCCGTTAATTTTTGAGTTCTCCTGGTACATCACCATCAGCTCTACTTCACCATATGCATTGTGACGATCATAAAGTGCTTAACATCTATATTCAAGTAATCTAATCGCAATCCACGAAATACAAGACTTATTATTGAGTAGTTTCGGTGGCCATCTGGGGTCTTTATCATCAGTTCCACTTCCTCAAATGGTGCTTTTCGAGAGCAACTGCACAATGTACTATAAGAAATACCCAAAGCGCTATAGGTGTGCCTATAATATTTGAAGAGTTCCCTCGATTTCTCCATGATCCCATCATCAGATCCAAACATGACGACAATGGAACCAACTAGAAAGTATACCCTTTCAAACAAAAAAATAATTTTCGAAATCGGTCCAGCCATCTGCGAGTAATGAAGTAACATACATAAAAAAAAAGTTCAAGACGAATTGAGAACCCCCCCTTTTTTTGAAGTCGGTTAAAAAGCGTGTATGTGTATAGCATAGGTTTATCGTTGTCCCGATTAGACTAACCTTACTATTAAATATCCACGAGTCAGCCGAGGTACGCCTTTGGGACTAGTCTGGTGTTATCTGCAGCATCTAAAACTTAGTGAACTTAGATTGGACTACACTGGCATCACTATTCAGAGATCATTTGGGAGGAATCTTGCTAGTCTTATCTTAACCGTGGCAGCTTCCAGTATAGTCAGACTAATATCTACCAACTAAGGGATGAGTACCACAGCCCCAACACACGTAGATAGATAGATAGACATACTATTTATTGTCTTACTAATATTATAAATGCGAAAGTTTGTGAGGATAGATGTATATATGTAGTGGATGTTTGTTACTCTTTCACGTAGTGTTGCCCAATATCAGTCTTAGTCTTGAAGTCTTGGTCTTATTCTTGCATTTTTCAAGACCAAGACCGCATAATTTTAGCAAGATTAAGACCAAGACTTACCCTGCAAGATTTGAACAAGAACAAGACTAAGCCTGCAAGACTCTTGCGTCTTGCAGTTAGTACAGACCGTCGTTTTGGTTGTGTTATTATTATTAAAATGAGAAAACTTACATTGCAAAAACACAGAGGAAGGGCGGGCAACGCGGGGGAAACAATGATCCATAGGCAGCTCTGAAAATAGCTATTTATGTGTTCTCCGAGTTTGGATCGTTTGTTCGGAGCCGGACTTCAGATCATTCGATGAGAACGTTAATCCTGCCTGGCTGGCTGGCTCTGACGGAGGTGCTGCTCAAAGTTACTACCTTTTATTTTTTAAAAGGTAGTAACTTTAGAAATCAGTGGGAAAATCACTCGGAACGACAACTTAATTTAAAATGTTAAAGTGATTTCAAGTGCCGGCGACGGCGGTGCCTTTGACCAGGGACAGGGACATTACTACTAATTTAAATATCGATACGATGTAAAGATTTTTTGTATGGATTCATTATGCAGTTTTAGACCGTAAGTGCATTAAAATGTTAAAACGTAATCATACACATAAATCCATGTCGTTATTTTTGTTTTTCGTCAAGATAAAGTGTCAATTCACGCTCAAAATGTTGCTACTCTGTTACGTTGTTCTAAGATCTAAACTAACCTTTAATAAATAGGATAATAATTAATTGCAAGACTTACGAGACTCTTGCTGCAAGACTAAGACCAAGACCAAGAGCAGGTGTATAGACGCAAGACCAAGATCAAGACTGGCTAAGTCTCGTCTTGGTCCTGCATTTGGGCAACACTACTTTCACGCAAAAACTATTGAACGGATCTGAATAAAATTTTATAAAAAAAGGTAGGTAGTTGATATCCTGGAATAACACATATGCTACTTTTCATCCCGGAATTAACACAGGCTCGGTAAAACCCTCGCATGCGAACGAAGTCACGAGCAGAAGCTTATATTGCAACAGAAACAAATAAAGACTTAACATCCCAAAAGGGTGGTCTTCTTGCTTTAAGCGATCTTTTACAGACAACTTTTTACTTGTGTTGGGGCTATTTGTGAATCGGGGTAACTAGTAAATAAAACAGCTTACATACTGAAGACGTTGTGAGTTGTGACGGATAGTTGTGCACCAATGTTTAAATCCTTGCAAATACTAACATTTCCATCTCTATACATTTTTTGAATTAGCTGTATTTGTAAGATTAAATAAACATTATTTTCCCATGGTACTTATCCGAAACCACTGTTCGACACAAATGTAAATTTGTTGAGAAGAATAAATAAATAAATATTATTTATTTCCTTTACTAGTCGTATCTTAAAGACAATATGAAAAAATAAATGCTAAATTAGGTCGAGCCGTTCGCGAATTTTGCGCTTAGTGACACATTTGACGATTTATTTTAATTTATGTGTACTGCAAGTACGGAATAGTACGGGGCTTCGCTTTTGTGGACTTTATCACGATTGTAGTCGTTAAAGTACCTACAACCTTCCTTAAACTTGAACCTATGTCGTTAGAGCGATACACAAATTTCTTCGCTTTGTAATATTGGTATAGATTGGCCGCCCAATGGTCTTAATTCGACCATAATTTACAGTAGGAATTCCAAATGTTTTTATATACAAATATTTATTTTCTGCACTCCTTTTCTATAAACTGTAACTGTGCCAAATCTTATACTCCTTCATTCACGTAATTTAAGCATAAAGGAGTATAAAAGCAACATTCCGTCGTTACATGGTGAACATCCCACCCATACGCAACAAACGCTTTGGTAATACTTTCATTGTGCGTACGTCTAAGGAGTGGAATTCCCTGCTGGAGTCTGTGTTTCCTGATAGCTATAATTTGGGGGTCTTTAAGTCAAGAGTGTGTGTGAGCGTGCGTCATCTTCGGCCACATCATCACTTACCACCGGCCTCATCTAGTTTAAATTTACGAAAAAATGACGTGTAAAAGTGTTATTTAATAATCAATTTGCAAAATAAAGATCATTTATCATTTAGCATCAAATGAGATAGTGGTCAAATGCGGGCCTATTAACAATAATAAAAAAAACCGGTCAAGTGCGAGTCGGACTCGCGGACGAAGGGTTTTGTAACATTATCTACAAAAAAACCGGTCAAGTGCGTGTCGGGCCACGCGCAGTGTAGGGTTCCGTAATTTTTATAACAGCCAAGTGCGTGTCGTATTCGCTGACTGATCATTTTGTACCATGCTCTAACTAAAAGCCAAACATGACTACCTAACTAATTTGACTTCCTATACAAATCCTCACCTAATCCGACAATTTTGCACGGAAAGTTTTAATTTTTTTTAGAGATTTGTATAAAACTTGTCATAGCCGGTGTTTTGAATTTAAATACGGACACAGAGCTACACTACTCAATCGTCACAAGAAACTAGCACGATACAACTGGCGCTTAGCGCCATCTATCGACATTTCTATGGAGTTGTTCGAAATTTTCGAGTCAAATACAATTGGTCGACTATTACTGGTAAACTTGTAAAGCCCACTTATGTGTGATACTTTTCCTTTAAATTTCGTTATATATAGGTACTACTGCCGTGACATTTGAATTTCTAACTACAACCGTTTAGTTGATAGAGGGGGCGGACACTTGACTCTAACGAAAATTGGTACTTTAAAGCTTGATAAGTCACGAACGGTTTACTTAATCAAAAAACAGACTTAGCAAACCCCTAATATTTTTGAAAGACCTATCCAACGATATCCCGCACTATGGGAAGAACGAAAAAAAAAATTATCATCCCACTTTACATGTATGGGAGGTACCCTAAATAATTGTTTTTTTTTTCAAAATTTTATTTTACCACTTTTTCGGCGTCATTAACGTCTATACTCATGCCAAAGTACAACTTTCTAGTACCAATAGTTTTTGAGCTAAACCGCGGACAGACGGACAGACAGACGGACATGGCGAAACTATAAGGGTTCCTTGTTGACTACGGAACCCTAAAAAGACTAAAAATGTTGCAAGTATGGGAGCACCCCTTAAATATTTATTATATTCTGTCTTTAGTTTTAATTTGTTGTTATAGCGGCAACAGAAGTACATCATCTATGAAAATTTCAACTGTCTAGCTATCACGGTTCATGAGATACAGCCTGGTGACAGACAGACAGTGGAACCTTAGTATTAGGGTTCTTTTTTTACCCTTTGAGTACGGAACCTTAAAAAAGATTTTGTTCGCACAAATCCCTGAACCAATGCGCCAACCGTAACGTCAAATAAAATAGTTTTAGTGCTTAAAATATTTGTAACATTTCACAAAGCCTTGTCTGAATTTAATTCTGTTTTATCCTACAAAGCCAACCGCTTATGAAGCATTTTAAACTGTTACATTCACAACGCGGTTTACCCTCACATTGCTTGGCTAGAAACAGGAAAACAAAATATTTATGAGTTTAAAAATAAATCAAGATCGCGTGCCTTAGTTAGCTGTTATTAAACTTCGCTTACTTATAACATTTTCAGGGTTTCGTGCTTCAAAAGGAAAAATCGGAACCCTTATAGGATCACTTTATTGTCCTTCTGTCAAGATCCTTTATATTGGGAACCGACTCAAGTCTTACTTTTGGAAAAATACTCAGGTCAGGTCACTTTCGTCTTAATCAGGTCAGATATGATTAAGACAAAAGTAAGACTGCTAAGTAAGAAGCTGTGAAACAATTAAAATTACACTTAAAAAATTACAAGTACAAAAAAAAACAATTAATAAACGATACGGTCGTTTAGCCGCAAAAAACTTATTTACATATTTTGATAATCTCAATGGAATCAAAATTCTTAGAGTACTTTCCGTTGTCCTATAACTACGGAATTTAGAAAAAAAACTGTAGGCTTTGAAAACAAACTAATGGAAAATATAAAAAACAACTTGTTTAAAAAATCTAAAAAACCCGACTGCTCAACTAAAGTGTAAGAAACAAGCACATTTTTATTTTTAAAGCAGTGAAAAGCAGGCGGGACCCAATTGAACTTATTTTTTTTTAAATGGTATGGGTCCGCCTGCTTTTCACTTTTAAAAATAAAAATGTGCTTGTTTCTTACACTTTAGTTGAGCAGTCGGGTTTTTAGATTTTTTAAACAAGTTTTTTTTTTTCAACTTTTTAGTCAAAATATTAATTAACAATTGTTTAGTTTTCCCGGTCGTGTCACATTGGCACTCCACCGGATTCAGAAAGTGAGTCCATATTTTTAAACTTTCTCAATGTGTTATTTTGCTAGTATTACACTAATGATAAACATGATATACCTTTTTGAAATTCTTATGTTAAGCCCTTTAATTTGATGCCCATATTGTAGCATTTGAAAAAAAAAATATTTTTCACCATGTATAATGGCTTCGCACAGCCGCCATTTTTATTTTTTTTAAATGTCACCTATCTAAGAACACTCGGACTGTTAAGACAAATCTAACGATATCTCAATTGTGTGAATCCGTTCAACGGTTCTGGAGATATGAGGTAATAAAGAATATTACAAACATACATATATACATACAAGATACGCGCGAAAAACATAACCCTTCCTTTGCAGTCGGGTAAAAAGATACCGTGCTCCCGGTACGGAACCCTTAGTGGACGAGTCCGACTCGCACTTATCCGGTTTTTTTTATAATAATATAATAATAATTCTTTATTCCTGCCTCCAGAGCTAGGTTTGAAAACCTGTATTTCAGGAGTCAGTGACTTCTTCCAATGATGTTACAATATAGCAAGTATAAAACTTGCTATGTGGATGCAACATGGATACAATTAGGATTTATTTGTTAAAAAAATTATACAAAATAAAAAAAAAAAATATAAAATAGATACGTTAAAACAAATAAAATAAAATAAAAACTAAATGAGGTTTAGGTTATATTAACATTATTGTGAAACCAAAATTATGTACATAAAATTGAATTAATTTAAATTAAATTAAAAATCTGAATTAACGTAATTGTAAATGTTGTGTGTTGATGTAAGAGGTGTAGGTGCTTAGTGTGTGTATTTTTGTGAGATTATGAATGTGTGGTATTGTGTTTTTATCATTAATAACTGCTTGCATTTGACAATCATATAACCTGATGGTAAGCGATGATGTGTTCGAAGATGAAGCACGCTTACCGAGCAGTAAAAGTTACAGCTATCAGACAGATTGTGGTAGGAAACAATCCTTAGCTGAACATACATAATTTTATTGTTAAGATATGGTTAGGGGCTGTTTTATATTGACGAGAGGCATGATCATAAACCATGAACATTCTGCCAAAAATGCACGACTGAGGAGGAATTTCTTCTGTATCGTGAGTTAATTTTTACAAACACTCAAAACGACTATTTGTAGGCCATACAAACATAATATTTCCGATGCGGGAATTGAACTCTCGATACACAGCGCAGCAGATGATCCCTCAATTTCTGTGCCAACCGTGAAATGAAATGAAATATTTATTTTGTAAATTGGTAACACTTTTACACGTCATGTTTTTTTTTGCGTGTTAAGTTTAGTTTAGCTAGATAAGGCCGGTATTTTCTGACTACTGTGAGAAGAAAAACTGAAACAAACTCCCTCTGAGTTTGTTTCAGTTAGTCTCTTTTAAAGTCCATACAATTTGTATTTTTGTATATGAGAAGCATGTAGGTTCATGTTTGTGGTGTTCTTTTGAGGAAATTACCACGCAAATTTGAGCGGACCTGTCCAACAAATTGACGAACAATACCAAAGTAAGGACAATTGGATAGGCCGTCGTCAGTCATCGTCTATCTAAAAGATAACATCTCTATCTACTGCATTATCCGATCTCCGGCTACCGTAGGCGCGGGCTTGCGGACGGTGAGCAGGGGGAACTCACCGTCCGGTAAGGACCAGGCCTGGGTCGGCAGCGCGCGGCGGCGCGTGGTGTTCCACGTGCGCAAAGAGAGGTCAGCAGCTGTGCCTGCTTTGTGGGAATGTTCTAAAGAGATACCGTGGCCCTGAACCTCAAGGGCAGCTAAAGGGACAGGGTGAGTTTTCAGTCAGTAGAAGTGTGACACTCTGACACTCCCTTCCGCTCCACCCGGAACGGGAGAAGTTGTAATAATATGTCGAAAATCTATCGCTTTGGGGATTCCAAGCGTAATGAATCGTACGTTAAGTTATGCATTTTGTTATTTATACAGGGTGATTTTTAGGGTGTCATATTTAAGAGTAAATACCGAAGCACTTGTGGGTTTGTTTTATTGTTCGTCTGAAATGATAGGCCTTTTCCAGTAATAAGTAAATATTTAGATAGATAGATAAAATATACTTTACTGACAACAAAATTTAAACACACCAATTTTACAATATTGCTCGATCTATGGTTACAATGGCGGTCTTATCGCTGAGGGCAATTTCTTCCATACAACCTTTGTAAGCTTTAATAAAAGAATTTAGTGCAGTGAAACTTGGAGTAGTGAGACCTAGATAAGTGAGAAAACTCAGTTACTTATAACGGCATATATAGGTCTGTTACTTATGCATTGATATACCACAGGTTTACTGGGAATTTTCAAACCTTGTTTATTGAAGTTTGAAGTATTAGGTTAAAAAAAAAATATTTTCAAAATTTTTTGACCTTTACCAAAATATTTTTTTAAAACATTTAGCAATGTGTCAACGTTTTTTTTAAAGATTTCTAGTCATGTGGGTAGAATTCACATTACTAACAATCTTAACTAAATTGCTAGTAATGTGACCCCTGCAACTAAGCTAAATATGCTTGTGTCTAGAGTGGGTTCGTGGCAATAATGTAGTGGGTGGGTTTCAAACCCGCGACTTCTCGATCAAAAGACCGATACATTAGCTATTAGGCTATTGACAAATTGGGACTTCGAAGCTCAATAGTCATGTGACTTCCAACCCGCACTGAGCCCGCTTGATGGATTGCTGCACATTCATTTCATAAAGAGGTAACCTGTGTCTCAGCAGTGGAAATATTATAGGCTGATTATGTTTTATTAAATTACAATTTATAATATTAATAAACCATAAAATTAATGGTATAATTATTATTACTGACATCTGCCCTAAATCTGTGTCCTTTAAGTTCTGTCCATCCAAAGATTGCCTGTAAAGCCTGCAATACATGTTGGCCGAGCGTAGGTCAACGCGAGCGTTGGCAAATAGGTACAGGGCAAGAAATGATGTCCACACGTTCGACAAGTTCGTCGAACGCCAATGCAGACGACCAATGTAGAAGAGGGTCTGTAGAGCTGCCCACACGTTGACCCAGCGCAGGCGAGCGCCTTTGAATGGTGACCAAAAACCAACACCGATCCGAAGTGAGGCAAGGGATCACGAGCAACGGCGAGCGAAGATAAGTTGCACCAAATGAGCTCTATACACGTTGGCGCTGGCCTCCACTCAGCCGACTAGGCAAGTGACACCGAGTGATAGCAAGACAAGGCAAACATACCGTCTACATGTTGGTATTGGCCTTCACTCGACAACGCTCGGCCAACATGTATTGCAGGCTTAAGAAATCGCGTTGTGCGATAATACTGCCCAGTTTTACTTTTTGTATCCATATAAATATAATAAGGTGTACAATAAAGTATACAGCGTGGCGATTAGGTTATCACATTCATTGAAACTACGTACTCTATATTAAGTATTTTATTATATACAATTAAAGTAATTTAATAATAAAAAAGCCGTGGGACCTTTTTTCCAGTTTAATATTTCACTACATCATGTATTGCATAACGTAATCAGCTGACCAATTACTCGGCGCGTACTCCACCGGCGCCGGCGCCGCGTCTTTGCCGCTTTTACTGGTCAGTAAACTAATACTATAAAGGATAATAATAATAATACTTTTTTCCTATTTTGTTTATATATGTATAATTGAAACTAGTGTCGCTGGTGGGTGGTGCACAGATAGTGGTGTATCACCGGAAGGTAGTAAGGTAGTTTAAGCATAATATATTTATTTATATTTCTTTCTTTATGTCTTCTGATGACTCTTTTCATTCTGCTTTAGATTCCGCAAACTCTTGCAATGCCAGTTTTAGTTCCTTGACTGACACTCTTACTGACTTTGTCTATCAGAGCTTCAGCCAACAAAATAAAAATTCATTTAATGTCTGCCATATAAATGCACAGAGTATTCCAAGTCATTATAGCGATCTGTACGACGCCTTTTCTGACGCCAATGTACATGCCGTTCTGGTTTCTGAGAGTTGGCTCAAACCCCACCTTCTTTCTACCACCTACTCTCTTCCTGGTTTCATTCTTATCCGGAATGATAGAATTGGAAAGGGAGGAGGTGGTGTAGCTATCTATCTTCGCAGTGATTTTTCTTATAAATTAGTTGCCAGTTCTCCTTCACAATACAGCGCTTCCGCTGAATACCTCTTTTTGGAAATTTACGTCAAAGGTGTCAAGGCCCTACTTGGTGTTGTCTATTGCCCGCCTGCCGTTGACTATTTTTCCGACCTTGAATTAGCGCTTGAATCCATAGGTTCAGAGTATGCACATTGCGTCATCATGGGAGATTTTAACACGGACCTTTCTCGCTCAACCCCTTCCTCCCGAAAACTCCTTCACATTATTGATTCCGTTAGTCTTCATGTTCTTCCACTGCAGCCCACTCATTTTAATGTGTCAGGTGTTGATACGTGGCTCGACTTGATTCTAACATCCACTCCCACTTTGGTTGCATCTCATGGCCAATGTCCTGCACCTGGCTTCTCCCATCATGATCTCATTTTCCTATCCTATATCTTAAAGCCACCAAAACCTCTCCCTAAAGTTCTGCACATGCGTTGTTATGCGCGCATAGATGTTGAGAAGCTGCGTAAAGATGCGTCAGATATTGATTGGGGCCACCTTGCAGCAGCAAAGACCATTGATGACAAACTTGGTATCTTCAATCAGGCTGTCCTTGCCCTCTACGATGAACATGCTCCTGTTAGGAAAGTTAAACTAAGGCGACTACCAGCTCCTTGGATGTCACCAGGGGTTCGTTTAGCGATGAGGTGCAGGGATCGGGCCTTTCGGAAGTATAAAAAGGATCGCAGTGAAGATAAAAAGAATGCCTACAAAGCTGCAAGGAATCGGTGTAATCAGGTGATACGCAACGCTAAACGCCGCCATATTCTTGAAAACATTTCAACTTCCTCACCTGCCGATATCTGGAAATTCCTTGGAACTCTCGGTATTGGTAGGTCAAGTCATGTAGATTTTCCTAAAGCGATCGTTTTGGATGATATCAACCGTCATTTTACTACAAGTTGTCATTTGGACCCCCTTATTTTGTCTCAGACGGTTGATTTCATCACTTGTTTACCTGGTCTAATCATTGAACCATTTCAGTTTTCACCAGCGACCTTGGATGAAATTAGAAAGATTATACTATCCATCAAATCCAAGGCTGTGGGTCACGATGAAATCAGTCGGGGTATGATTACCTTGATCCTAGACTGTCTTCTCCCACCAATTTCCCACATCATCAATTATTCCCTGGATTCCGGACAATTCCCATCCTTGTGGCGTATGGCCTATGTCCGTCCACTTCCTAAAATATCAAATCCTTCACTACCTAACCATTTTAGACCTATATCCATTCTCCCTTTCCTGTCAAAAGTGCTCGAAGCCTGTGTTCACAAACAGTTTTCTGGATTTGTTTACCGGAATAATCTCGTAAGCTCATTCCAGTCTGGATTCAGGCCCGGGCACAGTACATCCTCTGCTCTTCTTAAAGTGACTGGCGACATTAGAGAAGCTATGGAGGATACTAAAGTTACTGTATTAGTATTAATTGATTTCTCAAATGCCTTTAACGCCGTCAGTCACGATATACTCCTAGCTATCCTCTCCCATCTTATGGTTTCTCCCGAGGCGCTGGAATGGTTCACTTCTTATCTTCGGGGACGTCAGCAGTCGGTCCGCGTTGATGAGAGATCTTCAAATTGGCGTGGCCTGGATGCTGGTGTTCCACAAGGCGGTATTCTTTCTCCATTATTATTCTCTGTCTTCATTAACTTTATAACTCACTGTCTTCGGTGTTCGTATCATCTTTACGCCGATGATCTACAATTATATACTGCTGTGCGGGTTGAAGGTTTGTCGGATGCTATAAGGGATGTAAACCGAGATTTGGATGCTATTAATAGCTGGTCTGACAAATTTGGGGTGTCAGTAAACCCCTCAAAATGTCAGGCTATCATTATTGGTAGCTCACGCATGATGGGTAGAGTGGTGGCTAACTCTCTTCCACCTATTATTTTTAATGGTGCCGTCATTCCCATCAGCCCTAGCGTAAAAGATCTCGGTTTGCATCTTGACGCGACGCTTGGTTGGCAAAATCAAGTTTCTAGTGTCAGCCAAAGGGCCAATGGCACTTTGCGTTCCTTGTATCGTCTGAGAAACTTTTTGCCTGTTAAGACGAAGACTATGCTTGTGCAGACTTTAATTTTCCCATTAATTGACTATGGTGACGTGTGCTACTTTGACCTGAATGCGGTCTTGCTCGATAAGCTTGATCGTATCCTCAATAACTGCATTCGGTTCATATTTAATTTAAGGAAATATGACCATGTCTCAAGTTTCAGATCTGAGCTTAAATGGATGACCATTCGCCAGAGGAGAAGTTTGCGTGCTTTGACAACGCTTTTCACTTTACTCAACTCTCCCAGCCCTCCTTCTTATCTAATGCCTCACTTTCAATTTCTATGTTCTTCACACAGTAAGAATCTACGTTCATCCAATAATCTTCTCTTACTCTGCCCTTCTCATACATCTGACTTTGTTCATTCTTCTTTTCATATCCAGTCGATTCTCCTCTGGAATGCACTTCCTCTCGAGATCAGAACGGCTGACAGTCGCTATGCATTTAAAAAGAAATTGCGGATCTATTTTCTACACCAATAAGCAGAATTTCCACATTCGGTTTTCATTTGCTTCTTTATTATATATATTTGTATATATATAAATATATAAGTATTTATTTATAAATATTATTTTGTTGATTTCTATTTTTTAGTGATACTAGGGTTTTTGTGTTATTACTATTATTATATATATATATATATTTGTTTTTCTAATTTTACATCACACGTTCATATTGCACCTCCCACACTATCTCTTCACCACTCATGGTTGACTGGTAGAGAATGCCTACGGCATTAAGTCCGCCTTTGTACCTATGTGCATAAAGTGTAAATAAATAAATAAATAAATAGATAATTTATTTTTAACCAATAACGCCATTTATTTTGTTTGAAAAAGACATTTTCTTATTTTTAGTAAGATTATATATTTTATTATTTTAAAGGACTTTTTAAAGGAAAGGAAAATTGTACAGCAGGTATTACATGTTGTTAAACTTGTAATACCTGCTGTACAATTTAATGTGATAACCTAATAGCCACCCTGTATAATAAATAAAATAAATAATAAATCACTATCAATTTCCGAAAAGTATCTTCTAATTCCATTGCGTATTAATTTATTTATTAAATTCTCATAAGGAAAATAAAGCATTATTCCTACCTCCGCAGCGATTTAAGGAAAGGGTTGGGAAGCAAATTAATTTCTATTCAGTACTAAAATTAGGACTGTAAGTCAATTATTTAGAGATTATTGTTCCACTTAATTTGGTATAATTGTATATGTTCAGTTTCTTTGTCTAATTACTTTTGAGGTAACCTCATACAAATTGCGAAATATAATAAGTCTGATTAAATTAATTAACATAGAAATTTCTATTTCATACATTTAAGAAAATAATAATCATAATTGTAAATTGAAATTATATAAGATAAAATTAAAATTAAACAGTAGACACTTGCATACTACCTCTCACAGAACACCAGACATGCACGCATAATTTTACTCCGTTCGTCAGCAAACACATCACATTCAGGGTTGGTAGTTCGGAGGGCTTCTTCTTCTTCTTCTCGGTTTGGTTTCCGCACTTAGTCTCTGCACGAGACCATTGTGCGTGAGCCGTGTCGGCCGTCACTCCATCCAGCCAACCTCCTTCCAGAAGCAGATCAGGTCTCTCGGTCTGTTCAGGATGTCTGTAAGGGAATTCAAAGACCCGAGGGTTTGCTTTCGTATGTCAGTGATTTCCGTGCACTCTAGGAGCACGTGTGCCACCGTTTCCTCCATCCCCATGCAGGCCCTGCATAAGGGACTGTCCGTTACACCTATTGTGTGGTAGTGTTTGTTCAGTAAGCAATGCCCGGTGATGGTTCCCGCCACCATTCGCAGGCTTTTGCTGTCCATGTGTAGGAGGCGCCTGCTTAGTTTTTTGTCTAGGTTTGGCATCGCCTCCTTGGACTGCCTGCAGCCTGGTGCCGAGGACCAACATTTCTGGGCTTGAACGTGTGTGTGTTCTTTTAACCATGTGCGCAGCTGGGTGGGGGGGCACGATGGGCTCTGGTCCGAAAACCGTTGTGTTGTCCTAGCCAGTTCATCCGCCGCATCATTGCCCAGTGATCCGCTGTGCCCCTTTATCCATTGTAGTGTCACAGTGTTGCGGTTCTCGACCGCCGAGCGTTGCAGCGCGTTGTGACATTCTAGTATGAGTTTAGATGTGATATAGTTTTTCCCTAGGGATTGTAGTACTGAGGCACTGTCGGAAAGTATACGGATGTGGCTATCCGTAACTCTCCTGGCTTCCAAGGCATGGATCGCTTGGATAATACCCACACATTCCGCCTGGTATACGGTGTTGAGCTTGCCTAGCGGTCTGGATATCTTTATGTTGAGATCGTTGGAGAAGACTCCAACTCCAGTTCCAGTGTCTGTCTTTGAGCCGTCAGTGTATATTCTAAGCTCTTTGGGTCCTGAGTTGTCCTCTGGCTCCGGCATGAGCCGTATTTGGTAATTTTTTTGAAAGTGGTGTGTCTTTGTAATCTTATCATAGGGTGCAGTCATCAGAGGTTGTCGTTTGACAGAGTCCTCCATGATGCGTGTGTGCTTGATCCTGGAGTCCCTCAAGAGTGCTCCGGATATGGCGAGTCTGAAGGCTGCCAGGGCAGCCTCTTCTCGTACTATGAGATGCAATGGTGGTAGTCCCAGCATGGCCTGTAGAGCGGCAGTGGGTGCAGTTCTCATGCTGCTGGTGATCGCCACACATGCGAGTCGTTGCAGCTTCTCGAGGTCTTTTTGTGCTGTACCTAAGTCTGTTCTGGGCCACCAGACAAGGGAGCCGTACGTGATGATTGGTCTTATAACTGTTATGTATAGCCAGTGGGTTGTTCTGGGGCTGATGCCCCAGTTCCTGTTCAGCATACGTTTGCACTGCCACATGCAGATGCTAGCTTTCTTGGTGGTGTGTTCAATGTGTTTTGCCCAATTCAGTTGCTTATCCAAGAAGATGCCCAAATATTTGGTGTCAGCTGAGAGGCTTAAGGTGGTGCCAAAGAAACTTGGCAGCTCCAGCTCCGCTAGCTTCCTCTTTTTGGTAAAGAGTATTAGTTCGGTTTTTGTGGTGTTCACTGAGAGTTGATGCTCTCGGCACCAGTCCTCTACTATCCTTAGGGCCTGGCGCATGAGGTTGCATATGGTGTTCTCATGGCTTCCATTTATTATTATGGTTATGTCATCAGCATAGCCAACGGTAAAGTATCCTTTATTATTTAGTCTCCTGATGAGGCTGTCAGCGACCAGGTTCCATAGCAGTGGCGAGAGGACACCTCCTTGGGGGCAGCCTTTCGCCACAATGGCCCTCGTTGTGCTATTTATTGTGACTTGTACTAGTTCGAAGGCATTGAGCATCCTTTTTTTTTTACGTGGTAAAATTATCAAATAAGTCCTCCCACCCCGGGCAGGGCCCTCTGCAGAGGGGGCCTCGTCATGTTGCTGATGCTCTTTGAGGCGCGCGTGGAACACAACGCGCCGTCGACCCGGGCATGGTCCATGGTCGGACAGCGAGTTGCCCTTTACTCGCTGTCCGCATGCCCGCGCCTACGGTGGCCGGAGATCGTCGGCCGACGTCCGACGCCGTGGCCGTCTACCACTGCGGCTGGGCTGGAGGGAGGACGCCATCCTCTCCCTCACGCGGCCCGCCTCCTCCTTCGGAAGCATGACTGCTTCGCAGAAGGAGGCGACCGCTTCCCACTCCCTCTCGCCCCGCAGCATGGCCTCGACCAATGCCGGGCGCGAGAGGTCTCCGCCTATCGCCGCCGTGAGAACACGTCGGTGCTCTGCCCAGGCGGGGCAGTCTTGCACCGTGTGCTCTACGGTGTCCTCAGGGCGACCCTCGCAGTGGTGACACCCAGGCGTTTCCTCCTTTCCCATCAGAGAGTGCGACATACTGGGGATTCAGCTCTGGCGATAGTTTTGGAAGTCGGTGGAGAGCTACAGCCTGCTAAAGCGTGGATTTCCCTGCCAGAGTCTCTGTTTCTGATGTCTATAACCTAGGGATATTTAAATCAACAGTAAATAAATAAGTTACTTCTAGGTACCGTGCTTTATCTTCGACCACATCATCGCTTATCATCAGGAGAGACAGTGGTGAGGCGCAAACCTACCATCAATAATTGGCAAAGTGCGAGTCAAACTCGCCCATGAAGGGTTTCGTAGTAACTATAGTAAATATAATCTATACTAATATTATAAAGCGGAAAAGTTTGTTTGTTTTCTTGAACGCGCTAATCTTCGAAAGTACTGGGTGGATTTGGATGCAATTTGGTATGGAAGTAGCTTGAAGCTTGAGGAAGGTTATAGGCTACTTTTTACGCGACTGAAAAAAAGGAGAGTTATGTTTTTACCATGATAGAATCCACGGGAGCGAAGCCCCGCGTGAGTACTAGTATAATATATTTATTTGTCAAAAAAATTCTTAAAAATTTCTTAAAATTAGTTTATTCACAATTTTTACAACTACGCCAAATAACTTTGTTTTTCATAGTGTTTGTATGAATTACAAAGTTATATTTCCGGTTTTAGAAAATATACTGTATCTTAAAAACTGCTAACCCGATCTCATTCAGACTAATTTTGGTTGAAAGTTTACATTAAGATCTACAGCATATGTTTTTTTAGATTTTTCAGTCCATTATTATAGAAGTTAGAGGGGGGGGGGACACATTTTACATTTTGGAAACGTATATCTTTTCAACGATTAATTTTATGAAAATGTCCTTTTAAAAACCTCAATGTCATTTTTAAAGACCTATCTATAGATATCACACACGCATAGGTTTCATGAAAAAAAAAAAATTTCAGTTTCAGTTCCATGTATGGGGAGTCCCCTTTTGTTTTAAATATTTTTTATTTTTTTCTTAAAATTGGAAAGCGGTTCACAGAATACATCTACCTACTAAGTTTCACATGTATAGTCTTAATAGTTTCGGAATAAAATGCTGTGACATACGGATGGACAGACAGACAGACAGACAGACATACAGACGGACAGACATGATGAAACTATAAGGGTTCCGTTTTTTGCCATTCGGCTACGGTACCCTAAAAAGAAATCAAACCACATTATTTTTATATTTGTTTCCCTTTACTGTGGACATATGACTTGTACCTACAATCTACATACTCCCGAAATACATTGCCCTTCTTCAAGAGGTGGTCGTTTAGAAAACCTTTGATTGTAGCATCTCACGAAACATATTCAATAAGCACTTGTGTGAATATCATAAATTAAGTCTACGACGTCTGGAAATTCACTTACGGCGGCTCGCTTCGGCTTTCACAGGCTATAATTTTGTAAAACTGCCTGAAATTGTATTACTTGTGTGATAAAATGATTTGCCGTCCTTGTATATTTATTTTTGGTCTCTTATTTTAAGGCTGAGAGCAAATAGCTTTCTTTTTTACCTCAAAAGAAAAAAAGTGTTTTTTTTTAGAACTAGCTTCGAGGGTTGAAATCACATTACTGGCAATCTTGGTAACCCCTCCAACTAAGCTAAATATGCTTGTGTCTGGAGTGGGTTTATCACAATAGGGTAATGGGTTGGGTTCGAACCCGCGTCCACTTGCTCCGACACATTAGCCGTTAGGCAATTGACGCTTGACTTGACTTTGTAATCCGTGTCTGTTAAGACATGTTTCGGGAATTGGTGTAAATATTGAGTTGAAATTAAAACCATATACTCAGGTCTACAGTCTTCGAAGCTCGAAGACAATCAATAAACCCTGAATTAACTTAAGAAAAAATACGGCCGTTTATGCCGCAAAAAACTTAGATTTTGTTTTTTGTTCGACATTTGGTTGATATACCGTCTTGCTTTGAAGAAAATCGCTTGGTGCGACCAAGCGATTTTCTTCCACATTTATTGTACGTACAGCCAAGTTGTGGAACTCTCTGCCGGCTTTTGTGTTCCCTGCCACCTATGACCTTTTAGCCTTTAAAGCAAGAGTCAATAGGCATTTTCTGGGCTCGCTCGTCACAGCGTAGACCTCATCTACCGCTTACCATCAGGCGATATTGAGGTCAAGAGTGGGTTCATCCCGAAAAAAAAATAAAAACTCTGAAGGGAATCAAAATTACAAGATACCTCCTGTGGACTTAGAACTATGAAATTTAGCAAGTAACATCGTTTTATAGAACTAGTTCAAGAAAAAATCAGAATATCATTTGTAATTAAATCATTTGTAATTGAATCTTTAAAGTCTACTTTGTTCACTTTGGTGATAAGAAACAGTGCTTACCGAGGCACGGAGGTTATCGCACTACCAACTTCCAAACTCCGGGCTATTGCTGAGAAATTTCTGACACAAAAACCTAATAACACTTTTTGTCCGACCCGGGAATTGAACCCGAGACCTCTTGTTTAGCAGTCGCGCTTGCAACCACTAGGCCACCGAGGTGATATTACCCAGGTGAACAACGTGAAATAATTAAATTAAATTAAAACTTTATTTCAGGCATTGGCACCGATAAAATTAAAATTACAATTAAAATAAAAAAAATAAATATAAAAATTAAAATAAAATTTTTTGCAAAATATAAAACTGACTTTGAAAATACAAAACCAATAACACCGACTACCGAAATTAAAATTATTTTTGGCTTTGTAGTGTTTTGATATGGAAGTCAGTTTTATTTTTTGCAAAAAAGTTTTTATTTTCGCGCTTTTTAGTGGGTCCGTTTGTAATTAATCTAGTTACAAAAGCGGAAATGTCAACTACTTATCACCTTCACCAGCAGAGTAAACGAAAAGGTCATCAAAGTAAATATTTTTTTCAGACTTTTGTCTATTTTTCAGAAACGGCTTATCCGATTTCAATCAAATTTTCATGGAACCATTTGGAAAGTATACACTTTCCAACAAAAAAATAATTTTTCATTTCGGTTGGCAAGCGACGGAGCTATGCCTGAACAAACATAAAAAAAAAAAAACAAACATCCGAATTGAGAACCTCCTCCTTTTTTAGAAGTCGGTTAAAAATTGTACATACACTTATTAATGAAAGGAGATAAATAACACTTTAAACTATTCCTATCGACAGAGCCAAAACAAATTCGCCACCATTAAATATAATAAACCGTTATTATGTTTGTAGTTCAGTTTGGTTGAACTATTGTATACAGATCACGTCGAATCTTATTCATTTTGTCTTACTTTGATTTTTCTATTACATTTCATTGGATTTTTAGTTTAATTATGATTTGTATTTTAGTTTTAATTTTAATTCTATGCTTGTGAATTTTATTGTGTTCTGTAATTGATAACTCTTCTACTTGTAAGTCACCACTCCATCTTGTAATATGTACCTATTACACGATGTGCAGTAAGAAGTTGATATACTAATCCATAAACCAGCTGGATGTATTCTCAATTTGTATCAGTGTATCTAACTGTTGGTGAACCAAATAAAAAAAATAAAAAATCTTGGAAAATCTAACAAAAACACACATTAAAAACACATTACATTCATTCATAATTACTCAAGTATGTATTTTATGTATTATAGTATGTATATAACTATATATGTATTTGTTTTGGTAGGTATTTGTTGTACACTAATTTACCTCTCCCCACTTTAATTAAAGTATGTAAAGTCTTTTCTAAAGTATATTATATCTATCTATCTCTGGAACTGCAAAACCAATTTGAATTAAACTTTCACAAGAAGATAGAGCAGAGTCTAGGGTAACATACAGGCTTGTTATCACGGTATGTATATACACACACACGAACAAAGTCACGGTCCCGGTTATATTTAAATGATGACAGAGAGTGCGGTTTTTTAATTCTTTTATTGATAATAGGCTCCTGTTTCAGCACTATCTCACCTGATGGTTAACGATGATGTGGTCTAAAATGAAAGACACTTACCTAAAAGTAACCTATTCACTCTTGACTAGAGCTATTAAGAAATACAGATTCCAGCAGGGCATTCCAGTTAGAGATGGGCGTTGAATCAATAAACTGCTTTTTTAACGACTTTTCATTCGCCAACGAGTTAACTGTTATTCATCAATGAAAAAACAGGTTGAAAATATTAGCTTTCGTCAACGCGCTCAACGTCTTTACACATTATTCATTTCTAAAAACAGGTTGAAAATATTAGTTGTTAATTTTCGTCAACGCGCTCAATGTCTTTACACATTATTCATTTCCGAAAACTGTTAATAAATTAACAGATTTTTCAACCTGTTAACCATGGAAGATTAACAGTTAAATTACATTAACCAAAAATCTGTCAATGACACATGCCTAATTTCAGTCCTTAGCTGTACGCATAATGAATATATTCCCAAAATCAATCCGCACTCTCTTGAGATAGCTGCTATTACAATATCATTGGCCCCAACCTAGCCTCGAAGTTTCACCAAAACTTATGACCAATATAAAATTATGTTTTATTGGACACCGTCCATTTTCTGACGCTTACCGATATCCTGTGAGTTTATGGTCTGTGTCCAACATGCCGATACGATTTGAAGGGTGCAATATCTAATATTATAAAGCCGAAAAGTTTGTTTGTTTGAACGCGCTACTCTTCGTACGGGGTATATTAAAGAAGTAACTTCAAACTTGATACCATCCACACATGATTGATATATCGTCTTGTTTGTTAAACGCTTATCTTTTCTTTTTTTTTCGTCAATAAGCTCACGTTTGACCACCATCTCACCCGATGATGTGATCGAAGATGAAGCACGCTTACCTAGAAATAACTTATTCACTCTTGACTTAAAGATCCCCAGTTTATAGCTATCAGAAAACACAGACTCCGGCAGGAAAATCCGCTCCTTAGCCGTACGCACAATGAAAGTATTCCCAAAACATTTTGTGCGGATAGGTGGGATGTCCACCATGTAATGATAGCGCATCGCCATTTGTCTTGTAGTCTTCCACATTTATTGTACGCACAGCCAAGCTGTGGAACTCTCTGCCGGCTTCTGTGTTCCCTGTAACTTATCTGTGTTTCTGCATTTAAAGCAAGAGTGAACAAGAATATTCTGGGCTCGCTTGAACCAACGTAGACCTCATCTATCACTCACCATCACGCGAGATTGAGGTCAAGAGTGAGCTCGTCCGGAATTTAAAAAAAAAAACCAAAATCAATGTCAAAAATCGATTTTGGGAAACTGCTCTCGCCTAAGAAAGCTACAGTCTAGTCTCAAAGTTTCACCGTAACTTATAGATACATAGAATATTCTTTATTGTACACTAATAATTGAAACACACTTCAAAAACAATATTGTAAAAAAAAATGGTTACAATGGCGGTCTTTTCGCTGAGGGCGATATCTTCCAGACAACCTTTGGAAGGAACCAATATAAAAATATGTTTTATTGGACACCGTCCATTTTCTGACATTTTCTGGCATTCCTATGAGTTTATGGTCTGTGCCCAACCAGCTGATCTGATTTGAAGAGTGCAATACACTTTATGAAATTTAGGGGATGCTAAATTAGAGGGGAAGGCATCGTTAACGCTGGAATCATTGTCATCTGTTTAGCCTTTTCATAACTATATCGCGGTCGACTTTAAGTCTAAACGGATGCAACTTTATTAGGATTTTACGTGGAGCAACTGGCTATTTGACCTCTACAACCCAGAAACTTGGTAGCACAATACCACTAGGCTAGACCCTGCCGGCTGTGATACTTTCTATGGCCGGCGGCGCAGCGTCGTGGTACGCGGTGATTTCCTTCTGCGAAGTTGTCATGTCGGAGAAGGAGGCTGCGGAAAGGGAGAGGGAGATCTTGAGCGCTCTCCCGGCCCGCAGAAGATGTACCGGGTGTCGACAGAGGGCAGACAATACCCTCAGACGGCCCCCCTAAATTGGTCCAGGGACGGCGGACTTGGGGATGCCCGCCGTCCCCTATAACACGAGACCCGAGATGGTGGCGCATTTTGTTCTACGCGCGCCCTTCTCAGTAGTCACAGGCGGAGCAAAACACCTCACTCCCCCCGCTTAAAGAGATGGGGCCCGTAGAGGCGGGCCGGCACTATTCAGGGGCCGCGCTGAAGAAAACTTATGTGCTTTCGCAACCCCTGGCGCTAAACTAAAACCACCCCGTGTTCCCTCGTACACATGTACGAGGGAACACGGGGTGGTTTTAGTCAGTACGAGTCTGACAGACTCCTTCGCCCGTCCTAGGGCGGAGGACATCCATGAGGATTTCCACCTCGGTACAGAAAAAGTGGCACATTTTCTGGCCCCTGATAAACTGTAACGACTTTTAAATATGTGTGTACAAATGACACCAGGGACCAAAGATTTAACGTTTTTTCTTAGGAACGGAGGAATACTTAGTTTTATCTATACTTATAATAAATCTGTAGAGAGGTCAATTCTGTACATGAAATATATTTCCAAAATAACTATCAGGGGGTGATTAGGGATCGATACTGATGCCAAAAATGCAATCAGTAAAATTTTTGTCTGTCTGTCTGTCTGTCTGTCTGTCTGTCTGTATAACCGTTATAGAAACAAAAACTACTCGACGGATTTTAACGAAACTTGGTACAATTATTTGTCATACTCCTGAGCTGGTTATAGTATACTTTTCATCACGCTACAATCAATAGGAGCAGAGCAGTGAAGGGAAATGTTGGGAAAACGGGAGAAGTTACTCCATTTTTTAAGCTTCCGTCGCGTGTGCTACCTTAATGGTTAAAGCTACACAGAAATCATTTATGACGGAAATGTTCTCCTTAAAATTATATAAAAAATATCCCACGACAGCATATATCTATATTTTATGGTTGACTCACAATAACACGTGTAACTCCCGATAGCTTAGCAGTTCGAAGCTTTCTGATTATCTATCTATACTTATAATAAATCTGTAGAGAGGTCAATTCTGTACATTAAATATATTTCCAAAAAAACTATCAGGGGGTGATTAAGGATCGATACTCATGCCAAAAATGCAATCAGTTAAATTTTTGTCTGTCTGTCTGTCTGTCTGTATAACTGTTATAGAAACAAAAACTACTCGACGGATTTTAACGAAACTTGGTACAATTATTTTTCATACTCCTGAGCGGGTTATAGTATACTTTTCATCACGCTACAATCAATAGGAGCAGAGCAGTGAAGGGAAATGTTGGGAAAACGGGAGAAGTTACTCCATTTTTTAAGCTTCCGTCGCGTGTGCAACCTTAATGGTTAAAGCTACACAAATCATTTCATGACGGAAATGTTCTCCTTAAAATTATATAAAAAATATCCCACGACAGCATATGTCTAACTTTTATGGTTGACTCACAATAACACGTGTAACTCCCGATAGCTTAGCAGTTCGAAGCTTTCTGATTATAATATTTGTCTACTCTTACGTTTATAACACTCTCAGTCACCCCTAATTGAAAAAGTTAACATTATTAACTATTCCATAAAAAAATTGGCCAAGTGCGAGTCAGACTCGCCCATGAAGGGTTCCGTAGTAACTATAATATAATATGCAAATTTATTTGACGAAAAAATAACCTTACAAATTTCTTAAAACTAGCTTATTTACATTTTTTACAACTGCGCCAAATAAATTTGTTTTGAAAAAAAAAACCTTACAAATTTCTTAAAACTGGCTTTTTTACATTTTTTACAACTGCGCCGAATAAATTTGTTTTTCAGTGTTTGTATGAATTACAAAGTTATATTTGCGGTTTTAGAAAATATGCTGTATCTCAAAAACTGCTGAACTGATTTCGTTCAAACTAATTTTGTTTGAAAGTTTATATTAAGATCTACAGACATATATTTTTTTTAGATTTTTCACTCCATTATTATAGAAGTTAGAGGTTGTGTCCGCCACACACACATTTTACCACTTTGGAAGCTTATATCTTTTAAACGATTGACTTTATGGAAAAGTGGTTTTAGAAACCCCGATGTCGTTTTTAAAGAACTGTCTATAGATACCACACATGCATCGATTTCATGAAAAAAAAATATTTTCAGGTTTAGTTCCATGTATGGGGAGCCCCCCTTTATTTTAAATATTTTTTAATTTTTTTCTCAAAATCGGAAAGCGGTTCACAGAATACATCCACCTATCAAGTTTCACATGTATAGTCCTAATAGTTTCGGAATAAAATTGCTGTGACAGACGGACGGACGGACAGACAGACAGACAGACAGACGGACAGACATATCGAAACTATAAAGATTCCGTTTTTTGCCATTCGGCTACGAAACCGTAAAAAGAATCATATAAATCGGTATAGAAACACCAAAGTTATACATGAAATACGCTTATAATAATAAGCCATCGCGCGTGAATACTGAATCATGCTATAAGGATTATTTTTGAGAATCGGTCGCCGCGCTCGACGCGTCTCGCGGTCGAAGCGTTCTCTAGGTACTTAAGCCTCATGTGAACGTGATCTAAACAATATTACCAATACATTAACTTACGCTGACGGAGTCGCGGGCACAGCTATATTGTATCATTACGCTAAGGCCAATAGGAGCGGAGCGCCAATGAAGAATGCTTCAAAATCGGGGTTAAATTTAACGTTAGCCCAAAGTAACTATTCCACGCGGACGAAGTCGCGGGCAAAAGCTAGTCAGTAAATAAAACTGAATTGAATTACACAATCTGATTCCTCCAAGCTCGTTCCACCATCGGATTACAAGACAAACGGCGATGCGCCAGCGTTACATGGTACCATCCATACACACAAAACGTTTTGGGAATACTTTCATTGTGCGTACGGCTAAGGAGCGGAGTTCCCTGCCGGAGTTTGTATTCCAATAGCTATAACCTAGGGGTTTTTAAGTCAAGAGAGAATAGGTTACTTCTAGGAAAGCTTGCTTTATCTTTGACCACTTCATCGTTTAACATCACGCGAGTTGGTGGTCAAACCGCGAGCTTATCAACGATAAACAAAAAATAAGAGATTTAAATTCTGATTTTATGTTGTTTACTTTATTCAATCGTTCACAGCTCGTCCACAAATAAACTTTGAAACAAAAAAATAAAATCAATGACTTTGAAATTAGCATTGTGAAGCCGTAATGCGGAAAGAGGCTCGATTTGACAAAAAATATATTCAGTGTCAGCCCCAGGGGCATACGGCCCTTCCCGATGTTATTTTAGCAAAAATAAACGTCTGAACAAAGTAAATTATACCGTGAAGCTCCTTAGGGTGTTTTGAGAATTTTATCCTTTTAAACATGGGAGATCTTGACTAAATAATAACAGCGGGGGCTGTTGTTGCCGATGTTCAAGGTTAAAATCAACATCAAAATTATTTTATTTCACAAAGAAGAAGTCAGAAGTTATCGCACGATTCGAAATTGGTCGTTTTCTATGGAGAAGAACAGGCAAGTAACTCCACGGTTACTCTTTTAAAAATATAATTGATTTTCACAATCTTTGCATAATAGATACAGTTTTTTAGGTATGAAAGGACAGTATAGATCAATTGATGTAATAAAATGTAATATAACGAATCAGAAATGAATCTCAGAGTCTATAGTGTTCTCACATTTATATAAAAATAGCTTTACAAAACTAAATAAACTAAAGCAAAGCACATAAGAAAAAATTACATACAAGTAAACTAAAATAACAATAACAACAACAAGCACACACACAGAAAAGTGGAGTTGTTAATGGACCTTTATACAATAACTATCTGCGAAATACCAAATGGACGCACTTGAGTCTATCGAGAAACGGGCCAAAAGTTTCATTGGCAACGATACACTGGTCGAATCAAAGCTCCAGAGCCATGAACATTGACGACGAGTTGCTAGTCTATCGGTTTTCTATCAGTTACATTTCGGGGAGTGTGCGATGGAATTACACAATCTAATTCCGCCAAGCCCGTTCCATCATTGGACTACGAGACAAACGGCGAAGCGCCATCGTTCCATCCACCCATACGCACAAAACGTTTTGGGAATACCTTCATTGTGCGTACGGCTAAGGAGTGGAATTCCCCGCCGGAGTCTGTGTTTCCCAATAGCTATAACCTAGGGGTCTTTAAGTTAAGAGCGAATAGGTTACTTTTAGATAAGCGTGCTCCATCTTCGACCACATCATCACTTACCATCAGGTGAGATGGTGGTCAAACGAGAGCCTATTATCAATAAAAATCAATTAACGCTCTCCGAGGTTGGCTCATGGATCTTTACAAATCGAAATTCCTTCGTGATTGAGAGTTAACCCGTTAACCGATGTTAAGCCCATGGTGGGGTTGGGAATGTTCTAGCGAGATACAACAGCTGAAGGAACAAGGTAAGTTTTTATTCAGTAGAAGTCTGACAATCCCTTCCCCTCCACCTAGAACGGGAGAAGTCATTAAATGATTTTCCCAACCAAAAAAAAAAAAATTGGCGAAGTGCGAGTCTGACTCGCCCATGAAGGGAACTACACCAAATAATTTTGTTTTTCATAGTGTTTGTATGAATTACAAAGTTATATTAGCGGTTTTAGAAAATATGCTATATCTCAAAAACTGCTCATCCGATCTCGTTCAAACTATTTTTTTTTATACTATACCTACTCGGAAAGTGCCTTACTACTTTTTAAAAAGTTTGACAGAAAGGACGTCATTACTGTAGTACAAATGTACGGGTCGCAGATGTGTATGAGAATTCATTACTACCGTGCTGGAGACACTGGCGAGGGAGGGAAAAGTTTATGAAAATCGATTACTAACGTTTCAACTCTAAACGTTTAAAATGTTTTTTTTTTTAATTTAGACCAATTCAGTAGCTAACTAAAAATACTTATAATGCCAAAAGACAAAAAAGTTTTTATCACCAAGAGAAAATGATACTGGCCACATAGTATTGCTCAACATTGATTTAAAATTACTCCCAACACGCTGCTGACTAAATTCTCACATTAACTTTCAGTATTCGAACATAATAAGAATAACAATTTGGCGCGAAAAAAAATGAGGTACCTACTGTCTATGGCCATAGGTCCTATCTTTTAACTCGGTTTCATTTATTAATGTACAAAAAGCTATTTTCCTCGTAGGTATAGTATAAAGCACTATGTATCACTCGGAAGAAAGTGCGATTCCCAACTCGTGTGTATTAAGGCCCTCAGCTGTGCTTCGGGCCTCAAACTACACCCTCGTTGGTAATCGGTCACTTTCTCCCCTCGATGAACAATGTACTATTTAAAGATTACATTAAGGTCTAGAGCATATATTTTTTTAGATTTTTACTCCATTATTATAGAAGTTAGAGGTGGGGGGACACATTTTACCACTTTGGAAGCGTATATCTTTTAAACGATTAACTTTATGAAAAAGTGGTTTTAGAAACTTTTGCATAATTTTTAAAGACCTGGTTATAAATACCACAAACGCATAGTTTTCATGAAAAAAAAAAATCAGTTTTATTTTTGTTCCTAAAATCGGAAAGCGGTTCACAGAATACATCTACCTACCAAGTTGCACATGTATAGTCTTAATGGTTTCGGAATAAAATGGCTGTGACATACGGACGGACGGACAGAGACAGACATGACGAAACTATAAAGGTTCCGTTTTTTGCCATTCGGCTACGGAACCCTAAAAACACTCAATTGTCCCGGCTGTTATTTGTAAATATTTAGCAGTCGTTAAGTGGGGTCAGAATTCAGAAAATCTGATAATGCTCTTGCCAGGAGGTTAGGCAGTCGGTTCATGTTAAACACTAGTACCCAGCTGCATCAGGTTAGTCTGAAGCTGACCTTGACATAGTTTGAAAAAGCCTAAGCAGGTGACGACGATGTTGTATTGACGTTCCAGATTGACTGTCCAGATCTTTTAGGCAAAGTTCATATAGATGTCCCTTCTAGAATCCCACGTTATCCCCGGCCATTACTTAAAGCACCACGGCACCGAACAAATCTGGCTAAGCATGCACCCATTGCAAGGATGACCCGTCATTATATCAATATCTCGGGTTCATCGGATGACATATACATCTTTTGTAACACTGGGTAAATTTAGGTCACTAATCAGTAAACATTTAAATAGTCTGTGAGGATCATTATTTTGTTTTTACTTAGTTCTAGATTGAGTTTGTTTATATTTTTATACCTGTTTCTTTTTTTAAGTTAAAGTTACAAATGTATTTGTTAAATAATGTACTTAGTAATTAATAAACAATGTAATTCATAAAAATGTAATTATTAATTAATAACTAATATAATTGGTACTTGTTAAGTAATGTAATTTTAATTGTGAAATGTATTTGTTAATTATCTAATATCTACATAATTCCTGTAATTGATAAATATTTAACTTTAAATTTATAATGCACTAGCTTCCGCCCGCGACTTCGTCTGCGTGGAAAAAAAATCCCCCGATTTTGAAACATTCTTCATTAGTGCTCCGCTCCTATTGGTCTTAGCGTGATGATATATAGCCTATAGCCTTCCTCGATAAATAGGCTAACGAACACTGAAAGAATTTTTCAAATCAAAACCGTAGTTCCTGAGATTAGCGCGTTCAAGCAAACAAACAAACAAACAAACTCTTCAGCTTTATAATATTAGTATAGATGATGTGGTCTCCTATAACTGAAGAAGCACAATGTTAAAAGACCGGCCTATGTATTATGTTAGCTTTTAAGGTGTATTCTTTGTTGGAGATCCAAATTAAATAAATAAATATCCTGAGGCGACAGCGCATCGTATTCCACTCGTGCCTCAAAGAGCAGTCCTCACCTTCTAGGGTAGCGTGTTCTAACGAGACGCCGCGCTCGTAATGCTAGGGCACCTCAAGGAGGCAGTCGAATAGACCAATGGCCTAACGTGCTTTCCGAAGCAAAGGGGTATCAAATCACCAACTTCCAAACTACTACTACGAAATTCCTTACAGGAATACCCAGTAGCACTGTTTTGCCCGACCCAGGAACCGTTCATACAAAAGATGCTTAAAAAAATGGCCATTTGCGAGTCAGACTCGCCCATGAAGGGTTCCGTAGTAACAATAATAATATAATATAATATGTATATTTATTTGACGAAAAAAAAAAACTTAAAAATTTCTTAAAACTAGCTTATTTACATTTTTACAACTACGCTAAATAACTTTGTTTTTGATAGTGTTTGTATGAATTACAAAGTTATATTTGCGGTTTTAGAAAATATGCTGTATCTCAAAAACTGCTGACCCGATTTCGTTCAAACTAATTTTGGTTTAAATTTTACATTAAGATCTATATATATATATATATATATATATCTATTTTAGATTGTTCACTCCATTATTATAGAAGTTAGAGGGGGGCACACATTTTTCCACTTTGGAAGCTTATATCTCTTAAACGATTGACTTTATGAAAAAGTGGTTTTAGAAACCCTTATATCATTTTTAAAGACCTGTCTATAGATACCACACACGCATAGGTTTCATGAAAAAAAAAATATTTTCAGTTCTAGTTCCATGTGTGGTGACCCCCCTTTATTTAAAATATTTTTTAATTTTTTTCTTAAAATCGGAAAGCAGTTCACAGAATACATATACCTACTAAGTTTCACATGTATAGTCTTCATAGTTTCGGAATAAAATGGCTGTGACATACGGACGGACGGACAGACAGACAGACAGACGGACAGACATATCGAAACTATAAGAGTTCCGTTTTTTGTCATTCGGCTACGGAACTCTAAAAACGTAAATACTTTCATTGTGCGTACGGCTAAGGAGTGGAATTCCCTGCCAGAATCTGTATTTCCCGATAGATATAACCTTTAAGTCAAGAGTGAATGGTTAATTCTAGCTAAGCGTGCTCCATCTTCGACCGCGTCACTTATCACGTAAAATGGTGCTCAAACGCGAGCCTATTATCAATAAGAAAACACGAGCACCTAAAAGTTTCAATTCCAATTACAAAATGGCCGCTGTAAAACAGTCACAAATTACAGTGAACTTTCAGTACCTTTCTCAAATGCTTGTTGTACCTACAAAGACTTTATTACTCCAAGATTGTCTGTCAACAAAGCTAGTATTGATTTTTACCTGATTATACTCACAATCTTGAAGCCAGGTCACGCACGGTAGGAATACTGATGTAGACACAACATGTGTCGAAGTTATAAAAAGATCTGACATGTAACTCTGTTTGTAAATAACAAAGTAGGTTAACTATGTAGTGTTTTGTTTCATTCAGAAAGTTCTCAATCTGATCTTTGGAAGGTACAGAGACGTTTAGACAACGTGTAATTTAAAGGGTTTATTCATACCAAGTGCACGGTTTCTTTGGATGATAACAAACGATATGGCAAGGGTTTTTTAATCCTATGCCTACATATGTGGAACTCATTAGAAATTTTAATACATTGATACCAGAGACCGATATTTTCAAATTAAGAAGAACGAAGAGAATTAGCGTCTTATTGGCAAGTGACGTGGAATTTTATTGACCCTCGTAGTGTTGTGACACGTTTTTATGATTGATATTCAAGAAACATATGAAACCGATAATTTTGTATAATTTTTTGAGTCACTTATTTTGAGCTGAAACTGTGCATAGAGACTCCATACCAGGATGTTCTCTTCAGCGCTTTTAGATGGATATGGGGTTTCCGTTCCACATTGAATAGGTTTAAGTTTAAATAATTCATTCTCATAAGAACAAGAAATGTTCATTTACAATGAGATACAAAGTATTTGTTTAAAGTAAATAAATACATGTTTACCTCTAATGCGTTGGTGAAGTTATACGAATCAAAAATATAAAGCAGTTGCTAATATCCTTGTTATAGAAATACAAGACAAATCTTATACATACTAACTTACTTAAGCTTTCTTTCTGGAGTTTGCGCTTTCAGGGCTATACCGTTGAACTAATTTTTAACCGAATTAAAAAAGGAGGAGGTTCTAAATTGTGAAGTAACATCACATTTTTTGTTTGAAAGGGTATACTTTTCATTGTCATCGAGTCAGGACAATTATGATGATGGAATCCTAGAGAATTCAAGGGAAATCTTTAAATATTATAAGCACACATAGCGATTTGGGTATTTGAATGACGAAGATCATAGAGGGCCACCAGAATTACTCAATAATAAGTATTTCATGGGTTGCGATTCGATTACTTGAATATGGTTGTTAAGCACTTTATGCTTGTCATAATGCATATGGTGAAGTGGAGCTGATGGTGAAGTACCAGGAGAACTCCTCAACAATTAACGCATATTTATTTTACAAAAAGTGATAAGATGTTGAGATTTAGGCATTTGTAACTAGATACATTAACAAACATTACAAAGCAAAAAATAACTTTAATTTTGGAAGTCGGTGTCAAAAAATGAAAGTACAAAACCGATGACACTGACACCAATTACCTTCGTACAAACAAATTTTACCTCCTATAGATAGTACACCGTATTTACATGATACACATTAAAAAAAAAATGTGTATCATGTAAATAAGTGTAGTAAGCACACGTAAAAACGCAATTATTTTGTTATCACAGCCAGACATTTTAATTTATTTATATGTAGAATGTATAGATTATAATGTAATTAGAACTACGAGTATATAGGTTGGCAAGATTTATCTGAAATCGGATTATGGAAATAGGATGAAAAATCTATCACTAGATTGAACTGTGAGTTACAAACGCGGGAAACTCGATAACATCGTTTTCGAACCCCTGAAATAGAACATGGATTACTTTGAATGATATTATAGTGAGCATATTTAAAAAAAAAAGCTTTTGGACATTAAAACATTTTTTATGTAATATACTCGTCATGCCCTTTCATTTGTTACCCCACCTGGGTATATTTGACAAAATTCGATTATTCATTCCCACTTTCAAACCCCATATCTAGCAAATGGCTGAACCGATTTTGGCAAAACATATCTAAGAACCGCCGGAAAACCTGCTTTCTTACAAAATAAAACTGCAACAAAATCGGTTTACCCGCTTAGAAGCTACGGTGCCACAGACAGACACACATAGCGGTCAAATTTATAACAACCCTCTTTTTGCGTCGTGGGTTCAAAAATGGGACCATCAATAAAAAATTGGCCAAAAGCGAGTCAGACTCGCCCATGAAGAGTTCCGTAGTAACTAAAATAATATAATATAATACGTATACTTATTAGACAAAAAAAAAGAAACAAAAGCTTTACTTTCTTAAATCTAGCTTATTTACATTTTTTTACAACTACGCCAAATAACGTTGTTTTTCATGGTGTTCGTATGAATTACAAAGTTATATTTGCGGTTTTAGAAAATATGCTGTATCTCAAAAACTGCTGACCCGATCTCGTTCAAATCAATTTTGGTTGAAAGTTTCCATTAAGATCTGCAGACGTATTTTTTTTAGATTTTTCACTCCATTATTATAGAAGTTAGAGGGGGTGGGGCACATTTTACCACTTTGGAAGCGTATATTTTTTAAACGATTAACCTCAATGTCATAGACATGTCTATATATACCACACACGCATAGGATTCATGAAAAAAAAAAAGTTTTAGTTCCATGTATTTTAAATATTTTATAATTTTTTTCTTTAAATCGGAAAGCAGTTTACAGAATACATCTACCTACAAGTTTCACATGTATAGTCCTAATAGATCCGGAATAAAATGGCTGTGACATACGGACGGATGGACGGACAGACAGACAGACAGACATGACGACACTATAAGGGTTTCGTTTTGCCATTCAGCTACGGAACCCTAAAAACGAAAAACTTCACTAAAAAACGAAAAATAATCATGGGATGTCAGAATCAAAATATCTCAAGTGTCTCCTGATCATGTGCTTAGACTTTTAGGCTTCAGTCTAACTGGATACAGCTCTACAACCCAGTAACTGGGTAACACGATACCCAGTGGCAAGACTGATGTCAGATCGTCTGGCTTCTGTAACGACTGTCAAAGATGTCGAATTGACAACCGTGATCAACTGGATAATGATACTCTCGATATGTTATTGACGATATATTCATCCATGGACTGAACTCGATAAACGTTGGTTACCTTGAAGATTGACGCACTTTTTTTTAAAATTCGGAATGAGCCCACTTTTCAATCTCGCCTGGTGGTAAGCGATAGATAAGGTCTACGATGGAACGAGCGAGCCCAGAAGATGCCTGTTAACTCTTGCTTTAAAGGATGAAAGGTCGTAAGAGGCAGGGAACACAGAAGCCAGTTGAGAATTCCACAGCTTGGAAGTGCGCATAATAAATATGGAGGAGAAGCGCTCGGTACGACAAGACGGTATATCAATCAAGTGTGGATGGTACCCAGCCGTGCGTCTGGTAGACTGGTAGTGAAAGGGAGATGGAGGGATCAGGTCATGGAGCTCATGCGCACACTCCCCGAAGTACGGTTCGCCGATGAGCCAGGCTATGAAGCTTGCCCGATAGCGCCTCGTCACCTATAAGCCTTCTAGCCCTGCGCTCGATCGAGTCCAGTGCAGCAAGTTGGTATTTTGCATAGCCATCCCACAAATGGCTGCAATACTCCATGCAGGAACTGCATCAATGATTAAATAAAATTCGAAGGTCATTGGGAAACTTGAGGCCAGAGGTACCGAGTCACTCCTATCAATATTAATTTCTTTGGTAAGTCGTTCGCAGCTCAAGCAGTACGATTGTGGAATGTTCTACCCGAGTCAGTAAGACAAAAACAAAACCTTTCTTCTTTCAAAAACATGGTAAAATATTTCTATTTCTCTTCTTAATATGTAACTTAGTAAATCTATGTCGGAACTTTAATGTATATAATTATATATATATATATATATATATGTATATGTTCAAGACTGCAATAGGCCAGCCAACGGTAACTGGACGTGTCCGGAACTTTTCCACGATACGTGGAGACTAAACGTTGCTTAATAATGATAACAAAAATGTACCACTAACCTGAGTGCTGGGGACGCCAAGTTCGACCTTCAAAGGTCACGCCCTAAGTGTGGTTTGTATGTGATATGAGGTGAGTAATTGTAACGTGTGATGTAAGTTACGGGTTCTAGGACGGTCGCAAGGCGTCGATCTTCAGATGGCGGTCCCGACCAGCATCACACCCAACTCGTTTCCAGCAAGCGCGCGCTACGCGTGGTAGACAATAAGGCGATGTGTTCCGAGAAATATCACTGGATTCTTGTTAATCCGAGATTACAAAGTTCAATCAATCACTGAACACAATTAATCTGTTCATATCTCGCGAGATCCAATTCGATTTACAACAAATTCCGCGTGCCAGGCCAACCGACGACAAGGCGGCGTACGATTCAACAATATCCCGGGGTTTTTCGGCAAATGGGGAATACACTTCAACAATTAGATAATTCGCGACCCAATTATCGGTCTCGACAGGCGAATCCAACAATATTTTACCAAATAATTAACTCAACAGGGTCCCGATGACCGGCATTTTTTCCAAGCAAGCAAAGTCAATCTGTCAAGTCAGAGAGGTTATGTCAAGTCCACAGATAATTAATGTTGCCGGCCAAAAGGTGCGTTCTGTTTCACGTCGGACCGAACATCTACCCCCCCCGGACGGGCCTACCCGTCCGCTAATCAATTGGAAGTCTTGACAAGGTTGCAAATTCAACACAGCTTCAATGCGGCCAAATACCGTAGCTAGTTCCTCTAAGGTGAGAACGGTGTCTCCCAACAATCTCCGCCAGCGTCCCTTTGCCGCTTTCACCGCGGCCCCAAAAATACCCCCCCAATGGGGGGCAGGCTGGCGGGTCAAACAACCAAGTGACCCCTCGGCGGGCCAAACTATTACCAATATCAACCTGGCTCTCATTAAGGAAGGCGTATAGCTCCTTCAAATAGTTACTTGTACCCTTGTAATTCGTACCGCAATCAGACCTAATCAACGAAGGTAACCCACGGCGAGACACAAATCTTTCCCAAGTCGCCTCAAAGGCCTCTGTCGAGAGGGAGGTTACCAGCTCCAAATGTACTGCCTTGGTTGACAGGCAGACAAACACACAAATAAGCCCCAACAATCTTGCTATTACGAAGGGTGGACGTCTTCAACAAAGGGGGACCAACAAAATCCGTTACGACGCCAGCAAAGGGCCTCGCCTCATTGACGCGATCAGCCGACAAAATCCAAAATTCTCGCTGCAGAATGGCCAACAGCGCATTGCAACCGGCATGCGAGTTCTTAGTGTGACGATCAGTCACCAACAATTGTACCAAGTTCAGTTACAACAAGGGCAGGAGCACCAATTTTAGGGTAAGGACAACTCACAAGGGTGACCTCAAACCAGGTCCTTCCCTCAACAGTGGTGTCAGCCGGTTCGCCAATTCCCCAAATCTTGCCTGAAAGGTCGTTCACCTTCAGGCCAACCTGTCCCGCTAACCAAGAAGACAAAAGGCAACCCCGGACTCCCGTCTCCAAAATGGCACAGACCACAATCGAGTCACCCAAGGGTCCCCAGACCGTGACCGAGGCCGTTGGCAACAAAACCGTCTTGATCGGGGGGTTCCTTTAGCGGGGCAGGCGTCAATCTCTTAGTGATGTCTGGGCGGCGACCGATCGCCGCTTCCAGGCTGCCTTCGTTCACGACGAGGCCAACAATCAAACCATTCGTCCGCGCGGTGTCCCAAGCCGCTCGCCATCACTGGAGGGGCATATCCCACCGAATGCCCGAATGGCGGAGGCCGCGACTCCAGCGGGGGACGTTCCGCCAACGGAGGGGAAAGGCAGCGGCGCCGACCCGGCCACTGCTGCCTAGCAGCCAATGCGCGTTCTCCCTGACGAGGGAAGACCAAATGGCGCTCGTGGGGCTCCCGTTCAACTTGCGCGGGGGGTGGAGAGCGGCGTACGGAATCGCGGGTCTCAGCCCGGTGCTCGTCTCCGGGGTACCCCCCCCTGCGCGAACCCCCCTCAGAAGCTGGTCTGCTGGAGCGGTTCGCGTTGGCGCACAAAATCTCCAAGTGGGACCCATCACAAATTCTACACGGGCGGGGGTCGGGGCAGTCCCGATGGAAGTGGGCCCCCAAGCACGAAAAGCACAAACGGCGTGCGTTGACAATACGGCGGCGGGCACTTACGTGCAAATTCAAAAAATCCGGGCAACGCGCCATGACATGCCCCGTTGCCTTACAAAAGTCACAATGATGAGGACTCCGGGCACCATCAAAACGGGGGGCGGGGCGAACATCAACAGGCCCCCTAGCCCGAGGACTCCGGGCGCCAGCCAAACGGGGGGCGGGGCGGTCATCAACAGGCCCCCTAGCCCGAGGACTCCGGGCGCCAGCAAAACGGGGGGCGGGGCGAACATCAACAGGCCCCCTAGCCCGAGGACTCCGGGCGCCAGCAATACGGGGGGCGGGGGGAACATTAACAGGCCCCCGGGCCCTAGTCCGTCCCTGGTCTCTGGGCTGAGAAGGTAGTGGGGGTGAACCCGTGGCGCCACGAGTGTTATCCGCAAACCGACACTCGTCTTCCAAAAATTTGAGGAGGTCGTCAAAGGGGGGAAGATGGGTGGCACTATCCCCACCATACTTCTGCTCAAAACGTGACCTCAACTCCGCGGGGAGCAACTGCAGCACTATGTGCACCAACAAGTAGGACCAATGTTCTACCGGTAACTCCAAGCGTCTCAAAGCGTTGGTCGCTGAGACCAACGGATTCAGCAAGTCAGTGCGCAACGTCGACGCGCTGACAATGGCCGGTAGCCCCAAAATCTGGTCGATGTGCACATCAACCAGGCAGCGCTTGTTCTGATACCGTCGGGAGAGAAGCTCCAGAGCGGTCGGGTAAGAGGAATCCGTCACCGGCAAGTGCTGCACCAAGGCTCTGGCTTCGCCCTCCAGGACAGACAACAAATAGGCCAGCTTCTGGGCAGGTCCGAGGTCCAAACGTGCATCGACAAGACTCTCAAAGAGATCTAGGAAGCCCAGCCAGTGGTCCAAGCGACCGTCAAAATGTGGCAGCTCCAGGGTGGGCAGCCTACTCAATAGTCCAGGGCCTGCAACAACAGGGGTCTGCGGCTTGGCCGCATCAGGCACCCGGCTCCTCAAAATTTCCCGCGCTCGTAGACATATGACATCCCCCAGGTGGATAATCTGGTCATAGTCACCCAAAATCTTATCGCGGGCTGTCTGATCCATCACCCCCAAATCCACGTCCATGATGTACTCGTTGAAGCGCGTGAGCGCAGCATCAGCTGACTTGATCCTCTCAATCACTTGCCCATACCGAGCAAGGGTGAGCTCCTCCAATTCCACACGGTCAACAGTTGCAGCTGCCGATGTGAACCATCTCAACTGTGAGGTCAATCCCGCAGCAGCCTCCCTGACTGCCCTTAATGAGGCCATTGCAACAATCAAATATTAATGCAAAACAACAATCAACAACCAACAATCAAATATTAAACAAACAGCAATGACTTGTTAGCCGGCCAAATATATTCAACAAAATAAAAATTCAAATTCAATTATTTCAAGTCCAAATCCAACCCTGTACTTATTCCAAGTATGAATCTAGCTTGCTAAGGATGGCTAGTTACAAAATAAATAACAATTGAATGTATAATACAATGCTGGATCAACCTCAAATTAAACATCAATAAGCACAACAATTGTCTGTATAATATTGAGCCGGAGAATCTCTAACAAAACTCCAATAATTACTATAAATGCAATAACCAATACACACAATTCAAGTCCTATGTTGTTAGACTATGTGTAATTACACTTCTGGACACATCTATTGGCCCACCTTAGAGTTTAGGTTTCGATGGCCCCTACCGAAATATGATTGCTAGATTGAACAAAAACTGTTGATGCAGTTTTAAACCTGATACATTTTACCATCTTTTTCGATCGTATAGTTTTAAATTTGAATTCAGAATACCATACGACATGGACCTACGTCTAACAAGTCGGATATGCGCCTTGTTAAAGGCAATTAATTTTTGAATAAAAAACATGTTTTATCAAATAAAGGTTTAATTTAATAACGCGTGTTGCCTCCATGGGCATCTACCACAGCTCTCATACGATTAGGCATAGAGTTTATCAACCGCTCTATGAAATTTTGAGGGATCATCTCCCATTCCTCTTCTATGGCAGTTTTCAACTCCTGCATCGTCTGGGCAACTGGCTGACGAGCCCTAACACGCCTTTTTAGCTCGTCCCACATGTGCTCAATGGGGTTCATGTCTGGGCTTCTGGCTGGCCAGTCCATAACTGTGATGTTCACATCCCGAAGATATTCTCTGACGATGCCGGCCGCATGGGCTCTTGCATTATCATGCATAAAAAGGAAATTTGGGCCCACATAGTCCGCGTATGGTATCACGTGAGGTTCTAAGCACTCACGAATGTATCTTTCAGCATTTAATGTTGGCAGCCGTGGTCCTGTAACAACCTCAAGTTGAGTTTTGCCGCTCGCGGATATACCGCCCCAGACAGTCCATGAGCCACCGCCATAAGCAACCCTCTCTTCAAAGCAGCATTGTGCGAAACGCTCTCCCTTACGCCGGTAGACTTTCTTCCTTCCATCATTGCCATGTAACATAATTTTAGACTCATCAGAAAAGAGTACACGGCTCCAATCTTGCTGTGTCCAATTTAAATGACTGCGTGCGAAATGAAGGCGCGCTGTTCGGTGGGCTCGCTTTAGTTTTGGGCCCATTAGCTGGCTTGTGTGGTACCATATCGCGTTCTTTTAACCTTCTCCGAACAGTTCGAGCGCTCACAGATACTCTGTGGAAGTCGCGAAGTTGGTTTTGTATCTCAATGGAGGTAAGGTGACGATTTCTCAAGCTGGTCGTCACGATGAATCGATCCTGCCTTTCAGTTGTGACCCGAGATCGTGGCCTTCCTTGGCGACGAACAAAGCCGCCAGTCTCTAGGTACCTCCGATAAACATTTCGGACCGCAGATCGACTTAAATTAAGTTGAGCACTCACGTTTCTTTGGCTGTGTCCGGCCTGAATAAGTGCCACAGCTTGGGCGGCGACTTCAGGTGAAGTATCCATAGATTATTGATAGAACCTCACCTTAATGTTAAGAATAAGTAATGTTTGTTGCAAAAGCAAAGATATCAATCACTTTTTCAAGAATTAAATCCAAGTAAACCAATAAAACCAAGTTTTCTTAGTATTCGATTGTTTGATATCAACAAACAGGCTCCAAATTGTCTTTTGTTTCTTTAAATTCTGTGTTCGAAATTCAAAAAAAGACTATTGAATGAAATTGTGAATGTGCCAGGTTCAAAACTGCATAAAAACTTTTTGCTCGACCTAATATAAAATTTTAGCTAGGACCAAACGAAACTGAAAATACAAGGTGGGCCAATAGATGTGTCCAGAAGTGTATTATTTAGATAACCTTTCAAATTCAGATCAATGACATTCAATTATCAATTGCAACAAATACCAAACAACTTTTACAACAATATACCAACTTATGTACCAAATTCAACCAATTCCTAATTTCACAAACAAATCTTGTTTGTCAATTCAATTCTAAGGGGCTAGCACTACAAATTACAGTACAAACTACAAGTACTATTTGAGCCCGGCTGACAAAGCAATATATTCAAACTTATCAAGTTATAAGTTGTGTTAAGTAATTAAACTCAAGTTTTAAGTTTTCAACAATATTCAAACTTCCAATTAAACCAGTGGATCTTATATTATAAGAGCCGCGCTTCTGCTACCAATTTTGGTCAGGACTGCAATAGGCCAGCCAACGGTAACTGGACGTGTCCGGAACTTTTCCACGATACGTGGAGACTAAACGTTGCTTAATAATGATAACAAAAATGTACCACTAACCTGAGTGCTGGGGACGCCAAGTTCGACCTTCAAAGGTCACGCCCTAAGTGTGGTTTGTATGTGATATGAGGTGAGTAATTGTAACGTGTGATGTAAGTTACGGGTTCTAGGACGGTCGCAAGGCGTCGATCTTCAGATGGCGGTCCCGACCAGCATCACACCCAACTCGTTTCCAGCAAGCGCGCGCTACGCGTGGTAGACAATAAGGCGATGTGTTCCGAGAAATATCACTGGATTCTTGTTAATCCGAGATTACAAAGTTCAATCAATCACTGAACACAATTAATCTGTTCATATCTCGCGAGATCCAATTCGATTTACAACAAATTCCGCGTGCCAGGCCAACCGACGACAAGGCGGCGTACGATTCAACAATATCCCGGGGTTTTTCGGCAAATGGGGAATACACTTCAACAATTAGATAATTCGCGACCCAATTATCGGTCTCGACAGGCGAATCCAACAATATTTTACCAAATAATTAACTCAACAGGGTCCCGATGACCGGCATTTTTTCCAAGCAAGCAAAGTCAATCTGTCAAGTCAGAGAGGTTATGTCAAGTCCACAGATAATTAATGTTGCCGGCCAAAAGGTGCGTTCTGTTTCACGTCGGACCGAACAGTATATGTATATGTATTTAGAATGTAGTTCATTGCTTATGTATTGAATATAGGTAAACAGTACACCATGAACTACCCGCGTATTTATTTTGTCCCGCTGTGTCAAATCCATTCAAATGTTGTCTGTAAAAGATGAGGTATTCCTCGAAGCGCTACCATTTTGAAGCGCACCTAATGAAGCGCTCCTTTTTTATTCCTCGGAGCGCACCTTTTAGTAGCGCTCCCGATAGCAATTAAAAATATTAAAATTTTATTCCTTGAAGCGCACCCACGTTTAAAAATAGGGAAGACCATGAAGTAAACGTAATAATTACATTTTAAAATATTTCCCTCATTAGTATCCCTGATTTTTACCCATTTTAATTATTATGAATCTATTATTATTTATATAATTAAACAATACCATAATGCTACAAAACCAAACAACAAGAAACAAATAGCGCTACTAAAAGGTGCGCTCCGAGGAATAAAAAAGGAGCGCTTCATTAGGTGCGCTTCAAAATGGTAGCGCATCGAGGAATACCTCTAAAAGATCGCTTCTAGCGATAATACCATCCATTATGACATCCTTTTTAGTTGTCCTTATAATTAATTCTGTTATGGTGAACAATAATGAGTATATCTAACTATCTATTTTTACCCTCCAACCTTCATACAAAATCTCTCTACAGAACAAGTAATTCTCTTACAACTGAGCGCAAAAGTACAGAACTGTAAATGCAATTTGTCGAGTTGAACAACAGCTTTGCAGAGCCACGTTAATTTTGGGGCTAGAAACGGCTAGAATACTAATAGGTAGGGGAGTCGGGGACACATACGTATGTCGATGTTGGAGGGTTGTATTATGCATTCTAATGCTCCAAATATGAGAGTTAAAGCTTTGAGAGCTTTTCGCAATACCTACTTTTTATAATGTTGTTAAATTAAGTAATGCCTGCCTGGGTTTTGTTTGACTCGTAATTCATGCAAGAATGCAAGCTACCCGTTTTTATACAGAATATATTTACATTTTTTTTTTATTTTTAAAATCTACTTTATTTAAGGCATTGTTGTACACTTGTGTGACAACGTTAATCCCATCGTGCTATTTACAATACTTTACAAAAAGAACTTAGTCTAATTTATTACTTAGCTAATATAAATGAATATAATATTTTGGCTACCTTACAAGTAGGTTTACCTAAAATGCCATGAAAAATTCCTACATCCATGGTTGACAATTTCAATAAGCGCACTAGTGCCTTACTTTTATTACTATGTCGGACACATTCACCCAACACATGCTGTGCGTTCTCTTTCTTCCTACAAACCTCACAGTTCGGGGAGTCTGCTTTCCGCATAAGAAAAGCAAAGTTGTTTAGATTTACATTATTGGAGCGGCAATCAAACCGGCAGCCTAGCCCAACATAGAAAAGGCTAAGCGGATAATCTTATCATAGTGTAAATACCACAGAACAGATGAAAGAGGTTAGAAAGGAAATAGTTCCTGATTTGTATGAGAACGCGTGTCGCCGCTTGTCTCCCACTTTTTAGCTTCACTACAAGCAAGAGGCCTGTTATGTATGAATTACGCAAACAAATATATTACACACACTTAAATCGAGAGCTTGCTACTGATTGTCACTCACTGTCAATAAACATGCGCATAATAATGTTATAATGTTGTTAATGTTCGGAATTTCATAGTGATCAGAATGTTTTTATGTTTTTACAAATAAAATTTTAATTAAATATTATTTTCGACTTACCGATGGAAAGATATACCTCCTCGCTCTATACTTGCGGTCTGGCTTTTGTTTTACAGGTTGTAATTGCACAACGCGGCATTTTAAAGCAGAATTCTGCGTTCCGAAGTAATCCGAAGCGTACTAAACGTGGTGAATGAATTAATCGGTCGAGCTATGATTTTCTAATCATCAATGTGGCGCGCCCGCCACGCCCACATTACCATTCCAACCTTATACATCTATTCCGTGGTAAATACGCATACATGGGCTCTTATACAACGTCAGAAACTAGTGCACAGTTTAAATTCAATTTCAATTTATTCACCCACTGTTACAGATATTTCTTAATACTAGCTTCTGCCCGCTACTTCGTTCGCGTGGGATGATTATCCCGCGTAAATGCCGATCCCGTGAGAATTCTGGGATAAAAAGTAGCCTATGTGTAATTCCAAGATTTCTACTATCTTCTTACCAGGATTTATTCAGATCCGTTCAGTAGTTTTACGTGAAAGAGTAACAAACATCCATCCATCCTCACAAACTTTCGCATTTATACATACACAGTATGTTAACTAACAGAGGGCGTTCCCGTTAACCCGCAATAGTATAGCATCCATACATGCTAAAAAGAATATTACCATTCGAAAACAAATTGTTGTTATTTTTTTTTATATTAAAATATTCACTATAAATGTTAAATTGATACGTAAAAGAAACCCTCTGTACACGCGTACTTGAAGGACGGCAACATCGCAATTTATTTATGAATGACGGGCCGCGTGTGCGGCGATCTAATTGATGTGCTTATACTATTGCGGGTTAACGGTAACGCCCTCTGTTAGTTAACATACTGTATATTATATATTATATTAATGTAAGATTACCTATGTGGATTATTGTAACAAGTTAAGCATACAATTAAATTACACAGTGGTCCCCAAATTAGGCAGCGCCTGTATCTCGGGAGCCGGGGTTGCGTCATCGTTAATGTACATTAAAAAAAAAGTAAATTAAGGTGGAAGTATTTAGTGGTCAAAACTATGAGAACATATATTCAATTTGATATTCAGGTAAAACTGAGTACCTTTTTAATAAAAACTAAATTAATTTGAAATCGCAATAAAAAATAGGATTTTAACAAAATGAAAAAATATTCTAAGTAATTCGAGTGTGTGATGTAAGTGTTGTGTGTTGCTGTTAGTGTTGTGTATATGTGTAGTTTGTAAGTGTTGTGTAGTGAGTGTTTATCAAAACAATGAGTTATGATTGAAAAGCGAGACATTAATAAATTGTCTTGTACAGTAAGAACATACACAGCTTGTCATTTGAGAATTTCCTCTGTTTCATCATATGATAGTGATAAATTGGTTATTTCCTATGGAGAAGAATCGTACCTACCTAAAATGGTCGACTTTATTGCGTACCGAGATCTGTTGTAGACAATCTGGAATGGACGGTAATTGTTTAGACATAAAATGGGACTACCAATTTTTATTAGGTATACGATATTTAAATATGTTGTCAAATACGCATATTATACATGCCAAAGTTTGTGAGGATAGATGTTACTCTTTCACGCAAAACTACTGAACGGATCTGAATGATTTGTGTTTAAAGCTATACATACCTAGGCACAATGAAAGTATTTTCTTTGAGTGTCCTATGAATTTCCTGCAGGATTCTATGTTTCCTGATGACTATAACCTGGGGGTTTTAAAATCAAGAGTGAATAGGTTACTTCTAAGCAAGCATGGTTCATCTTCAACCACATCATGCCTTACCTTCATGTGATATAGTCGTTAAATACGAGCCTAAAATCAATAAAAAAGTCTTATCGGGACTAACAATCCACCCCACAGACGAGCAACCTATACAATAAGCAACAAAGTGCCTATATTATTCGCAAACCACAGATTAAGGACCCACTCACACTTTACTACAACAAATCTCTACATTTTGCACTACAATTTTGTAGTGCAAAATGTAGAGGATTTGTAGACCTTATTGCTCCCCGGGGCATCTGCATAATTTAAAAGTCAAAGAACTCATTTTATGGCTGCTCGGTGTAAATAACATTGTATCTTAAAACCTAGCTAAGACCGTAGTCATGTCAAGACTGCAGGGACTCGTTGGGTGCAGGTTGCATTGGACTTCATATTGTTTGGATAGTGACCTGCAAGAGTGCGCATCTAATACAGCGAAGCTAAATCAAATTATATTATTATAGTTACTACGGAACCCTTCATGGGCGAGTCTGACTCGCACTTGGCCAATTTTTTAGAGGACTGAATCACACAGATTTGAGCAGGCTCATCTTAACAATGCAAGGATTTGTCAGTTATCGCGTAGCTCAACTTAGAACTTTAAGGATCTCGATCGATTTGACGAATAATACCAATGCCAATGTAAAGACATTTGGGTAGGCCGTATGATACTGAGTCCACCTATTTACAAAGTGGATGAAAAAGCCGTTTTCCTTCGAAAACACTAAGTCTAAAATCAAGAATTCGTCGGAAACTCTAAACAACAATTTAATAAGCTTAACCAGAAACTTAAATTTACCTCACGGACTGATTCTGGGGGTTCGCTAAGTGATTAACTACTTGTTATACGTTTGAGCTTTATTACTTGGGTAATAGAGCTTAAACTTGCTCGTATTAAGCAATTAGTTTGAGTTAAGGGCTGACTGCTCAACTAGACAAATTGTTACCGAGTTCAATTATCAGGTCAACTCCACTTTGTAGATACAGGCTGTTGGTTTTGTCACCTCTTTGCGTATACAACGTGTAATTTAAAGGGTATATACATACCAAGTGCATGGCTTCTTTGGATGATAACAAACGATATTATGGCAAGGGTTTTGTAATCCTAAGTCTACGTGTGTAGAACTTATTACAAATACCAATACACTGATACCAGAGACCGAACTTTTCAAATTAAGAAGCATGAAAAGAATTATCGTGTTATTAGCAAGCGATGTGAAAAGTTATTGACCCTCGTAGTGCTGTGACACGTTTGTTATGATTGGTATTCAAGAAATATATGAAACCAATAACTTGGTATCAATTCTTTGAGTCAGTTATTTTGTGCTGAAACTGTGCATAGAGACTCCATACCAGATGTTGTCTTCAGTCCTTTTGGATAGATATGGGGTTTCCGTTACACATTGTATAGGGTGCAACTACCTAATTCCATTCAATCAGACTTAGTTTTTTTTTCTAGTACCTTCCTATTCCCACATATCGATACTTTTGTGAAAAAGGGGTACATATAAATATATAGAGACGTACAGTAGTGGAACATATATTCAGTATATGGGTATAGTTAAGGCTACATAAAATAAAAATGTTTTTTTTTTAAATCAAATCCCTTAGTTTTTTTTTTTAATTAAATGTAGGTTCGCGTTTGACCACCATCTCACCTGATGGTAAGTGATGATGTAGTCGAAGATAGAGCACGCTTACCTAAAAGTAACCTATTCAGTCTTGACATAAGGACTCCTAGGTTATAGCTATCGGGAAACACAGACTGATTTTAATGAGTTTTGGTTTATTCTTCAAATTAAAGTGGGTGACTGTGGGGCACAGCATGCTAAAAAATTAAATACAGATATTTATTTGCATAATATATAAATTTTGAATAACTCTTTCAAACGTAATTATTTTTCTAAGAAAATTTATTTATTAAAACTTTATGCAACACAAAATGTACAAAGGCGGACTTAATTAGGCATTCTCTACCAGTCAACCATGGGTGGTGAAGAGATAGCATGGCAGGTGCATAAAAAAATAAACTAAGTAGATAATATACTGCGGGAAAGTTCTACCGAGTTACCGCGGCCCCGGAAATTTAGGGCAGCTGAAGGAACAGGGTGGGTTTTTAGTCAGTAGAAATCTGACACACCCTTCCGCTTGACCCAGAGCGGAAGAAGTCATTTGATGAAAAACAAAAAAAAAAAAAAGTAGATAATATATTCAGAATAAAAGTTTTATTACAGTAAGTTTATTCTAGTTATATATATAACTAGAATAAACTTACACACATATTTAAACATACTAAAATATATTATATTTATAAATTCATAAAATAATAAAACCACATAGGTGCTTAGGTCTCATTTATGTCTCTCGTGGTACAATATTACAAACACGCAAGTGTGTTTGTTTGTTTTGAGAGACAAAACAGACTACCATTGAGTGAGGCCTTTTTCTTTTTTTTTTTAGCGTGGTAAAATTATCAAATATGTCCTCCCACCCCGGGCAGGGTGGGAGGGACTGTCAGACTTTTACTGACTAAAATCCACGGTGTTCCTTCAATAACCCTTTACGTACCGGGGTCACGGTAACGGGATGAGTCCCACGACCCCGGCAGGCTTCGGCCCTCTACGGGGGGGCCTCGTCATGTTGCTGACGCTCTTTGAGGCGCGCGTGGAACACGACGCGCCGTCGACCCGGGCATGGTCCATGGTCGGACAGCGAGTAATTGAGTGAGGCCTGGAGAATAACATTAAAAAAAAATATAAATATCGATGTGGGTAGAATTGAGAGGTATTCCTCGAAGCGCTACCATTTTGAAGCGCACCTAATGAAGCGCTCCTTTTCTGATAACATGGTATCGGGAGCGCTACTAAAAGGAGCGCTCCGGAGAATAAAAAAGGGGCGCTTCATTAGGTGCGCTTCAAAATGGTAGCGCTTCGAGGAATACCTCAGAATTCACATTACTAGCAATCTTGTTAGCCCCTCCAACTAAGCTAAAAATGCCTGCGTTTGGAGTGAGTTCACGTTAATAGTGTCATGAGTGGAGTTCGAACCAGCACACTCTCCATCACAAGTCCGACACCTTAGCCATCCAGCTCAAAAGCCTCAAAACATTGTACCTAGGATACAGGTTTTTGTTTTCGCTGGCAAAAAACACACACAAGCGAAGCCGCGTATAGCTGCTAGTTTTAAATAAAACCTTTGAATTCAAGTTTGAATAGCTGCCACAGCCGTCGATACGTACAATTGACAGCTTGTAAATAGAAGTTATTATATTTTCTTGCTAACCGAAATGGCATCCGGTAACCGTAAAAAATATCGTTCAATATAAAATGGCTAACGGTTATAACCTCTGTGATATAGTGTTGGGAAGAAACCACAGAGCATGGTAAGGACGAGTAGATACAGTATTCATACGTCTAGTTTGCGGATCACTATAATCCCAATTATGGAATAATTGATTGTTAATAATAATTAATTTATTAGGATCTCCAACAAAAGATATACATATACACAAGACATGACAAATATTAATGTACTATAGGTATTAGAATGGCAATGCTGATTCTCTGTCCGAAGAAAAGGCCAGCACTCTGGTGACTTGATGAGTCGATTAATCGTTTACCGATGTCACGACAGAGTCGATGCGCAATCGGACCCCATAGTCCTAACGTTTCGACCTCAAACGGCTCAAACAATTTTTGATTATTATTATTTATCTTAATAATAATCAAAAATCTAGACTCAATCTCAAAAATATTTCATTTTATATGGGCACCTACAAAACGTCAGAATCGATTGCACGAATTCAAACTACTAAAAACACGATTCAAAATGGTCAATTCCCATAGCATAGCATAGCATAGGTTCTTCTCTATAGAGAAGAACCGGCAAGAAACTCCACCACTACTCCTAATAACAAAGGTTATTACAAGATAATTACAATGAAATTAAATGAAATACTTATTTTGTAAATTAATTATACCTAAATAACACTTCTATACGTAATTTTTTGCCGTTTTAAGTTAAGCTAAATGAGGCCTGTGTTTTCTAATTGACTACTTTAAGAAGATCGAAACCAACTCAGAAGTCAACGTCTCGTTTAAAGTCCATACATTTCAAACCATATGAGTAGTAGGTTCATGTCTGTGGTGCTCTTTTGAGGAAAGAAGCACACACAGATTTGAGTGGACTTGTCCAGACAGTGCAAGCACACTAACGCTAAAATTTTATTTACATCTGTAGTACGTCCTCGCTACGTAAGGGCCAGTTGAAAACCAGCGTCAGGCGCTTGCAAGTGTCTGGCATTGTGCTGAACTGGGCTTACTTGCCACAGCCGTGAGGCACGCACAATGCAATTTTTCTGTTTGCTCTTAACTGGATCAAATACATTTATTTTCTTTTTTTCTTCCTTCTTTTCTTTTTTTTCGTGTATCGTTTAGCTCAACTTAGAACTTACAAAAACAATAAAAGACAATATAATTCCATGCTTATTCCCATTGGTCAGTCTATGGAAAGTTTCGAACATGCCGTGCGTTGTGAGGCTGACTTTATGCTCTGTGGAATAAAAGGTCACGAAGGAAAATGACAAGAATAGAATATCTCCACAATAGAAACGTTTATTTATTGTTGAGCGACCAAACGACAGAAACAGGGGGCTGGCATTGTATCAGTTGTGGTTGAGAAAAGTATCTTCAATTTGGATGATAGCCGGTTTCACTTGAGAGATATTTCACATCGCTTGTAAAGTGCGTAAGACGGTTAGACGGATATATGTTTTCTGATATAAAAGAAACAAATTGGTACACAATTTTACATAATATTTATTTTTTTATTAATTAAAACTTTATGCAACACAAAGGCGGACTTAACTTGCCTTAGGCATTCCCTACCAGTCAACAAAGGGTGGTGAAAAGATAACATGGCAGGTGCATAAAAAATAAACTAAGTAGATAATATCGCATAATTAGAGTCAATATTGTTTCAGTAGTACTATTTCTTGTTTACAGACATAAGAGTACCGATGTATGTATTACAAGAAGCTATGCAAAACGACTTTGATCGTGTGTTTCAGTGGGCACATGATAATGGCATTTTTATTAATATTAGTAAAACGAAATGCATGTTGGGTAAGCGGGGATGCGAAAGAATGCGAATTTAGAAATTTGGTTTGCACAAAGTTGGTAGGAAATGCGACGCTTGGATTGGAACAAAAGATGTAAGGGCCAGCCGCCGTGTAGGATGTGGATGCACTAACCTTTATCGTCCCGGTTTATCTCCTGGCACTCTGGAACCACTTTACACCAAACTAACACCAAATTTCTTCGATATCGATTTTTTCTTCAGCCTTTAAAGCACGAGTAAATAGGCATCTAAATAAATATATAAATAGGTATCTAAATAGACAGGCCCGTTGGTATAGTGGTCAGTGGCCCTGACTGCTGTGCGCAAGGTCGTGGGTTCGATTCCCACCTAGGACAAATGTTTGTGTGATGAGCACGGTCATTTGTTCTTTGTCTGGGTGTAATTTATCTATAATATGTATGTATTTAGAAATATATATGTATGTTTATCAGTTGTCTAGTACCCATACCACAAGCTCTGCTTAGTTTGGGACTAGATGGCGTTGTGTGAAAAGTTAAAAAAAAAAATTAAAAAAATTAATTAATTAATTTAATCTTCTGGGCTGGCTCGTCCGATCTTAGACCTCATCTATCGCTTACCATCAGGCGAGATCGAGCTAATCGAGGGAATAAAAAAAGAGCGTGTGCGTTTAATAGCGAGTTGTCAGCCATTAATTTTAGTTCGATTTCCTATCGGAGATCTCAAGCGGTGTTGCCCATCCCTTTCACTCGCGAATAGCCAAAGATTAGTGCGAAGGAGAGGGATTAATTAAATATAAATGAAAAGGAATCGTATATCAGCGCAACCACATGTTGATTCACTCGCCGTATCATAAAAATAAAAAACTTTTTACCAAAAAATTAAACCGACTCCCAAAAACACTGCAAAGTGAAAAATAACTTTAATTTCGGTAGTCGGTGTCTTTAGTTTTGTATATTCGTTTTTGGCACCGACTTCCGAAATTAAAGTTATTTTTCACTTTGCAGTGTTTTTGGGAGTCGGTTTAATTTTTTGGTAAAAAGTTTTTATTTCACTCTTATTAGTTGGTCTATTTTTAATTTACCTAGTTACAAGAGCCTAATTATCAACTACTTATAAACTTTTACAAAATATTGCTTTTCCCAATGCTGGGCCGTTAATTGTTGAGGAGTTCTCCTGGTACTTCACCATCAGCTCTACATCACCATATGCATGTGACGAGCATAAAGTGCGTAACATCCATATTCCAGTAATCGAATCGCAATCCACTCAATACTTATTATTGAGTAGTTTCGGCACCATCTGTGGTCTTCATCATCAGTTCCACTTCCTCAAATGGTACTTTTTGAGAGCAACTGCACAAGTTACTGTTATAAATACCCAAAACGACATAGGTGTGCCTATAATATTTGAAGAGTTCCCTCGATTTCTCCAGGATCCCATGATCAGATCCTGACGTTTATGAAAATGGGACCAATATCGAAGTATACCCTTTTAATCAAAAAAAGAATTTTCCAAATCGGTTCAGCCGTCTTCGAGTAATCGATGATCATACATTAAAAAAAAAAAAAAAAAAAAAAACAAATATACGCGTCGAATTGATAACCTCCTCTTTTGGTCGTCGGTTGATAAATAAAACCTATTCGTAAATGTTAAAGGACATTCATATGAATGTCTTCATAACAATAAACAAAACTGTAAATGCGTATGTTTAGAAACAGTTTCTTCTTATAAGTACTTGGGTTTGGTAATAGATAACACATTCACATGGAATTTGTACAGTTTGGCAGAATTTGCCATTTGAATTTGGAACTTTTTGCCTGTTAAGACAAAGACTATGCTTGTGCAGACTTTAATTTTCCCTATGATTGACTATGGTGACGTGTGCTACTACGACCTGAATGCGGTCTTGCTGGATAAGCTTGACCGTATTCTTAATAACTGCATTCGTTTCATATTTAATTTAAGGAAATATGACCATGTCTCAAGTTTCAGGTCTGAGCTTAAATGGATGACCATTCGTCAGAGGAGAAGTTTGCGCGCTTTGACAACGCTTTTCTCACTACTCAACTCTCCCAACCCACCTTCTTATCTAATATCTCACTTTCAATTTCTATGTTCTTCACACAATAAGAATCTACGTTCATCCAATAATCTTCTCTTACTCTGTCCTTCTCATACTTCTGACTTTGTTCATTCTTCTTTTCATATCCAGTCCATTCTCCTCTGGAATGCGCTTCCTCTCGAGATCAGGACGGCTGACAATCGCTACGCATTTAAAAAGAAATTGCGGATCCACTTTCTTCACCAATAAGCAGAATTTCTATATTTAATTTTCAATTACCTCTAAAGTATATATGTATGTATATGTATTTATATAAATATTTATTCATATATATTATTTATGTAGATTTCTATTTTATGATATTAGGTTTTTTTGTTTTATCACTATTATTATAATTATTTTTCCAATATAATGTTCACGTACATATTGCACCTTCCACTCTATCTCTTCACCACTCGTGGTTGACTGGTAGAGAATGCCTACGGCATTAAGTCCGCCTTTGTACCTATGTGCATAAAGTGTAAATAAATAAATAAATAAATAAATTAAAAATTGTATTGTAATTGGATAATTTGAGTTAAATAAAAAAAAAATGAGGCCAAAATTACACTACTTGAATGGCGGTACCGTTAAATATATATGCTTTGAAATACACGTTAAGCTTTTTATCGACAGTCGTTTCAAAAGACAGATAGTCTGACAACAGTCTTGTCAAATGGTTTCGTGCTACCTAGCTACTACTAAAAACGTTTCGGGAACTTTCATTGTGCTTACAGCTAAGGAGTGGAATTTACTGCCGGCATCCGAGTTTCCTGATAGCTATAACCTGGGGGTCTTTAAGTCAAGGGTGAATAGGTTACTTCTAGGTAAGCGTGCTTCATCTTTGACCACATCATCGCTTAACATCAAGTGAGATCTTGGTCAAACGCGAACCTATTATCAACAAAAAATTACGACGACGAGGTGCTGGTGGACAAGCTTCATAGCCTGGCTCATCGGTGACCCGTTGCTTGCCTGTCGGTTTTCTACAGATTGTACTTCGGGGAGTGTGCGCAGGAGCTCCATGACCTGATTCCTCCATCTCCCTTTCACTACCGGTCTACCAGACGCACGGCTGGATACCACCCACACTTGGTTGATATACCGTCTTGTCGTACCAAGCGCTTCTCCTCCACATTTATTGTGCTCACAGCCAAGCTGTGGAATTCTCTGCCGGCTTCTGTGTTCCCTGCCACTTATGACCTTTCAGCCTTTAAAGCACGAGTAAATAGGCATCTTCTGGGCTCGCTCGTCCCATCTTAGACCTCATCTATCGCTTACCATCAGGCGAATCGAGGTAAAGAGTGGGCCCATCAGTTATAAAAAATAATTATTATAATAAAAAAGTGAGATGTAGGACAAACGCAAGCTTATAACCAATAGAAAAAGAAAATCTACTTAACAATATTTTAACTGTAACCGACACGTACTTAACCGGATTTTGTCCCTCCCTCACCTCATTTATTCACTCCGCATCATTGGACAGGTAGCCTTACCGCCTTATTAAGTTGGGGTTATAAGAGCCTAAGGAGAAAATTGAGCCCTCATTTCAGGGGTAAAGACCGTGCTTACATCTTTGTTTACCCGTTTGAAGAACCCTTCTCTAGAAGAGACCAATTAGCACTTAGTAATTGAAGAGCTCTTCAATTATGACGAGCCTTTTATTGTTTTATGATTAATCTTAATTACTGCTGTGGTTGGTGGCTTTTAATAGAAGCCTGTGGCTAAATAATTACAGAAGTTGCGAGAATTTTCTAACGAGTTACCGCAGCCCCGGAGTGCAAGGAAAACTGAAGGAGTAGGGTGGGTTTTTAGTCAGTAGAAGTCTGACACTCTCTTCGGTTCCACCCACAGAGGGAGAAGTCAGTTGTTGATTTTCCCACCCATAGGAAAAAAGCCTCACGTGTAGATTTTATTTATTTATGTACAATGGTGTTACCTACATGGGCGGACTTAATGCAGCAAGGCATTCTCTACTAGTCGACCTTTGGGTAAAAAAACACATTGTGGTAGGTGTACGAGAAAATGGAATGATATAATATATATAATACAATAAAACAAAATACATATATATGGTGGGACGGATCTGCCAAATACCAGCTTGATGCACTTGAGTCTATAGAGAAACGGGCCAAAAGGCTCATCGGCAACGAGAAACTGGTCGAGACAAGGCTCTAGAGCCTTGAATATCGGCGACGTGTTGCAAGCCTGTAAGTTTTCTATCGGTTACATTTCGGGGAGTGTGCGATGGAATTGCACAGTCTTATTACTACTACAAGACAAACGGCGATGTGCCATCGTTACATGGTGGACATCCCACCCATACGCACGAAACGTTTTGGGAATACTTTCATTGTGCGTACGGCTAAGGAGTGGAATTCCCTGCCGGAGTCTCTGTTTCCTGATAGTTATAACCTGGGAGTCTTTAAGTCAAGAGTGAATAGGTTACTTTTAGGCAAGCGTGCTTCATCTTCGACCACATCATCACTTCACATCAGGTGAGATATGGTCAAACGCAAGCCTATCAATTATTAAAAAAAAAAAACTAATAAATACGGTGCTTTATAATAATCTTTTTGATTTAGAGAGCTCATAATAATTATAACGAAGACCAAACTAAGAATAACAGCCCCTTAAGTAGTGGTTTCTAATTTACGTTTAATAGAAAATTTCGACTTGGCCTTCTTGATGTCAAAAGGGTAGCAAGTTCCAGAGTTTAATAGTAGAAATAGCGTAAGAATTAGATGAAACCCGGTACGGTGAGAAGGAATGTGAAGAAGTAAGTTTTTGGATGCGCGAAGGTTAAGGCTATGAGAACTGCCCAACAATTTAAAATTTTGTTTTAAGTAAACAGGAGCACAAGGATGGTTCATAATAGTGAAGGGCATACAGAGAGATCTGAGGGATCTCCTTTGACGAATAGGCCATTTAAGCTGAGAACGGAAGGAAGAAAATTTTCGAAGGGCAAAAATAAGAAGTAATTTTCAAAGTTTAACATACCGAAGATATTCTTCTGTGCCTCGAAAAGAATTCTCTTACTCTGTCCTTCTCATACTTCTGACTTTGTTCATTCCTCTTTTCATATCCAGTCAATTCTTCTCTGGAATGCGCTTCCTCTCTAGATCAGGACGGCTGACAATCGCTACGCATTTAAAAAGAAATTGCGGATCCACTTTCTGCACCAATAAGCAGAATTTTCACATTGAATTTTCATTTGCTTCTTAAATATATATACAGGGTTAATTGTAAAACACCGAAAACCTCTCAGGACTATTTTACTAACGTCATAATCAACAACGAAAAAGAAAGCGATGGTATAAATCGCTTTCTTTTGCTTCGCATAGACTTCGTAACATATTGGGCGTTCAATTTAAATATTTTTATTTTTGTATGAAAGTCTGGTGAACTAAACTATTACGAATTTTTAAAAGTCATAGAACATAAGTTATCAAAACATCAAAACAAAACTTATCTATATGTTTTCTTCACTCAATAAAGCCACTCAATAAAATCAAAATTAGTGCAATATTTTTATGTTCATGTTCAACTGTTTAAGCCCAAAAGCCGTACCTGGTTGATGTCCTTTGGTAATTAGATAGTTGACATTCTAGAAGTACTATTCTAGAATGTCAACGATCTAATTACATAATTACAAAATAAGCTACTTTTTATTAAAAATTCCTACGGGATCTGGATTTACGCAGAAAAACCCCCCTCGCGAAATAAGTCGCAGGCGGAAACTGGTTGATCATAATCAGGGTTTAAAAATCTGTAGTATCATAAACAGTTCTAAACAAACTCGTAAAACAAACTACCCGTAATAACGAAGTACCCTATTAATGCGATTTTAAGACCCCAATTCGATAAAAAACACTTTTTAATTAATTTTTAAGCTGTCATCAACATTGTAAATTGCCGTTTAGAATTAAATCCCAGTGGGGGTGAACAAAAGGATGTTTTACAACCTCAGATTATTTCAAAGTAAACCTTTTTTATGGTCTTACTTTAGCGCTCAATGTTTTCATCATATTTATTTGATACTCGTAACTCTGGATTACGTCGTGAGTTACATACATATAATTTGAATTTACATTCTTACTTTTCATACTTTTTTCACATTCTGCCTCGACGCTCGCCCGCGACAGTCGTGCCGCTCCGCGCTCTCGATCGTTCCGTGCCTGAGTCATCGCTCCGTTCGTCACGCCCGCCGTGACGTCACTCGTAGTCGCCGACTACGACGCCTGGTCCGGATCCGCCTTTTTCGAGGCGGTGAAGGATATCGTGTTTCTCTAACAGAGATTGTCAAAACAATTTGGTTTGGCCCCTTCAGGGTAAAACCACAGTTTCGTGGTCCTTGGTTGGAAACCTCACGGTGTCAACAATACCAAGGGGGTGCTGACCCGACGCACCCGCTGATCCCCTTCAGGGTGAAGCAGTCAATTGGAGTCGAGTGCTAGGTTTTGGCCTTGGGGGATCTCCTAGTCAAACCTAGTCACTGAGTTCTCTTCACAGCATACACACCTAGTGTCGGTTGGGTGTATCTACCCCTTCGCACTAGACCCAATAGGGCCCGGTTCGCACATTAAGACTGGCGACCGGTTACAAGCTTAGGGCACACCATTAGGCACACACCTCCCTGCTATCCCCGCAGGGAGCGAACTCACCTCCGGGTCATTCCCGCCCGGAGGGTTAGGCAAATAGGGCCCTTCAGGCCACATCAGACGGCAACACAGCTACCGAGTTTGTCTGGGTTTCTCTTCTCGGTAGCGAAGTGTTAGGAGAAACTCCGGGGCAGGGCTCTTTGGGGACCGTCTGCTCGGGGAGCTCACGTTTGACGTGTCTCCTCGAGGCGCTTATGTTAGGTTTAGGAGAATAGGATCCCCACTTTTACGCCTCCAACATGGAGACCTTAGAGACTCTATCCGCTCAGGTCAAGTACCTAACCGATAGGCTAACTAAAACCACCGAGGTTTTAGGGCTTATTATATATAAAAACCCCGACCTAAAAAAGGAGTTTGAGGTGGAGATTGACTCCATCAGAATCAATCCCATTCTCAAACACCCCCCCGCGTTGCCACCCACCCCGCAGCCGGAGATAGGTCCCACCCCCGCGCCCATCGCAGATAGGTCCCCCTCCCCCCCAGACGTCGAAATGGACTCTGCGGAGGAGGAACAAGAAAAAGAGAGCTCGGAAGGCGAGCGCTCGGAGCGCGCAGAGAGCATACACTCTGAGCGCTCGGAGCGAGCGGAGTCCGAGCACTCCTCCGACCAAACCTCTTCCTCCGACGAGTTTATCCTCGTCGAGGGAAAGAGGAAGAAGAGGTAGCAGGCCTCGTCCTCCACTCAGGCCCCTAAGGCCAAGAAACCCTCCCCTCCCGAGCCAGCACGCTTAGTGCAGAGCCAGCCCTCCACTTCCTCGGCCACTAGGCCCAGCCCTACCCAAACCCCAGTCGTCAGCGCCTCAGTGCGCAAGACCATCCCTCCCCCACCCATCTTCATCCATGACAAGGGGGCTTGGACAAACGTGTCCAAAGCGTGTGGCGAGCAACGCATCGCCTACACGAATGCCCGCGCCGTTCAGAACGGCATAAAAGTAGGGTTAGCGACAGCTAACGACCACCGCGCGCTTTCGAAGCTACTCAAGGCTCGAAATATCCCCCACCATACTTATACGCTCCATGAGAGCAAGCCCGTTCGGGTGGTCCTCTGCCGGATCCCCAGTGAGATCCCCACCACCGAGATCGTCTGCGACTTAGAGTCCCAGAACATCCCGGTGATTGAGGTGCACCGTATGCACGGCAGAGGTGGCAGGGCGTCTAACAACGTCCTCGTCATCTGCCACCCCGTCTCCGAAGGTCCCCACCCCATCTTTGCGCTGAAGACTGTATGCAGTCTTTCAGGAATTCTCATTGAGAAGCCACACAAGAGTGGCATGGTAGGCCAATGCCACCGTTGCCAGCTCTATGGGCACGCGCAACGGAATTGCTTCGGCAAACCCCGGTGCGTAAAGTGCCTGGGCGATCACGGCACCGCGGAGTGCAATCGCCCAAAAGATAGGTCCCAGTGCCCAGACCCGCCCAGCTGCGTGCTGTACGGGCAATCCGGCCACCCCGCCAACTACCGAGGCTGTCCGAAAGCCCCGAAAACCTCCGCCCCTAAACTGGCAACGCGCGCTAGCGCACGCCAGGGACGAGAGTGTCCTACACTCTCGTCTGAGCTCCCCCAGACCCTCAGTCCCCAGCGTCCAACTCCTTGGACGGCGGCGAATCACGCCCAAAACTTCCCGGCACTAAGGCCGAAAGTCCCAGGGCTGATGGATCAACCCATCATGCCCCCCGCTCCGGTCGTTGTGGCTTCTCAGCCTCCTCCTCCCCAGTCACCCCCTCCCTCAGATGAGCCGGAACTCGATCCGTTCCTCATCCTAGCGAATACATTTAAATTCTTCAAGTCCCCCCGCGCCATCCAAATGGCAACGGAGGTCGTGGCCTGCAAAAGCATTGAATCCCTGATTCAGGTATACTATAAGTATCCTGATGTAAAAAGCCATTTTGACAACCTTTTTAAACAGCCATAATGTATAACACGGCTAGTAAGAGATTAAAGCCCCGATCCCTAAAGCTAGGTTACTTCAATGCAAATGGCATCACCAATCAACGGGACGAGATCGCGACTTTCCTTCGCGATAATAGTCTCGACATCCTTCTGGTCCAAGAGACCTTTCTCAAACCCCACCTTAGGGATCCCAAGATAGCTAATTACCGGTTAGTTAGGAACGATAGGACTAGATGCCACAAAGGTGGCACTCTAATATATTATAGGAACTCCCTGCACTGCATCCCTATGGATCCGCCGCCCCTTGCCCACTTAGAGGTATCCGTTTGCCGGCTAGGCATGACGGGCCATCCCTCTATCACAATAGTATCCGCGTATCTCCCACCGTACAACGACGTAGATTCAAATTCTTCGATAAACGCCTCACTTCGAAGCGACCTTACAGCCCTTCTAGACATGAGTGACTCCGTCCTTATGGCGGGGGATCTCAATGCCAAACATCCCGCATGGTGTAGTCGTATTACCAACCCCCGTGGGAAGGTACTATACGACCTTTGCACACCTCTCCACATAGATATCATAGGTCCTATGCGGCCTACTCATTACCCGTTCGAGCCAACCCACTTACCCGACGTACTCGACATTGCCCTCCTGAAGAATGTGAACTTACGTTTGCACTCTTTAGAGACGGTAGACGAACTTGACTCTGACCATAGACCGGTGATCATGGAGTTAACTCCGAGATCGGGTCCCTATGACCCTAACCGCCCCCCTCCCACACAGGTGATCACTGACTGGAGGAAAGTAGGCGAATTGCTGAAATCCAACACGTCTCCTCACCTGGACAAGATCCCCGACCACATCCAGTCCGCCGCCGACACGACGACTGCGATCGACTCACTCACAGAGCACGTACAATCTGTCTTGAACGACTGTTCAAGGGAGATTCCGGTGTCAGAGCACTGGCGCCGGAAGCTCCCGGACGATGTACGGGCCCTGCTGACTGAGAAGAACGCAGCAGTCCGTGCCTACAGAGCCTTCCCCTGCCAGAATAACAAAACTTTCATGCGGTACTTACAGCGCAAAGTAAGTAACAGCATCAGAGAGTGGCGTGAAGCCGGCTGGGATAAGACCCTGAGCGAACTGGAACCCACCCACCTTGCCTTCTGGCAACTTCAGAGGAGAATGCGCGCCACTGAGGTTACCACAATGCCTCCCCTTATCCGCCCGGATCAAAGCATTGCCTTCGACGACGAAGACAAAGCTGAATGCCTAGCCGACAGCCTGGAGGCCCAGTGCTCTCCCAGCTCCCAACCAGTCGACCCAGCCCACCTTGCCCACGTGGATGCTGAGGTAGAACGTAGATCTGCCCTACCCCCTGTCGAGGACCCTGATGCTCCCCTCCCCCCCGTCACGGAAGACGAGGTGGAGGAGATCATCAGGAAACTCAAACCTAGGAAAGCTCCCGGGACTGACAGACTGACTACTAGGGCACTTAAACTCCTCTCGCGCGAGCCTAATCCCTAACGAGCAGTTTGGCTTTAGAGCCCATCATTCCAGTGTCCACCAAGCCCACCGCATCGTAGAGCACATTAGCGGCCGCTTTCAACGCGGTCTGATGACGGGGGCCCTATTCTTCGACATAGCGAAGGCCTTCGACAAAGTCTGGCACAATGGCTTAATTTATAAGCTATACCAACTAGGTGTGCCGGATCGTCTCGTGCTCATCATTCGAGACTTTCTGTCGAACCGCTCCTTCAGATATCGTATCGAAGGAGCGCTTTCCACTCCCCGCCCCATCAGAGCCGGCGTCCCTCAGGGCGCCGTGCTCTCTCCCCCACTCTTCACGCTATTCTCTAGCGACATCCCAAAAAGCCCTCCAGTAGAGTTAGCCCTATTTGCCGATGACACGGCCATCTACTACTCGGGAAAAAGTCCCGATAGCATCGCTCATACCCTCCAGACCTCAGCCAACGCACTAGGCGATTGGTTTAGGAAATGGAGGATTGAGGTAAACCCTGACAAAAGTCAAGCAGTCCTGTTTCGCAGGGCTCGCTATAGACAACCCACCCTCCCCAGCCCGATCACTATGTTTGGCAAGCCGATCCCCTGGGAGAAGCGAGCCAAATACCTAGGTGTAATCTTAGACCAGTTCCTCAAATTCACTGAGCACATAAAGAAGGTTCGCTCGCGAGCCGCTTTTGCTCTCGGTAGGCTTCACTCCTTGCTGAATAAGCACAGTAAGCTCTCCCTTAGGTGTAAAATCCGAATTTACACGACATGCATACGTCCTATCATGACGTACGCCTGTCCGGTGTTTGCCCATGCCAGTCCGGCTCAGATCCATAGGATGCAGGTCCTCCAGAACCGTTTTCTCCGAAAGGCCACGGGCGCGCCCTGGTACTTGAGGAATGAGGATCTCCACGTAGACCTCAAACTCCCTACCATAAAGCAAGTGTTGAAACGCATGTCAGTGCGTTACTTCACCTCTGCTGATACCCACACCAATCCCCTGATCGTATCGGCCGCCCGATACAGACCCTCCCAAATTTCTCGGGTTCGTCGCCCGCGTCACGTCCTAGACGAGCCCGACGACCCCATCACCATCCGACAAGAGAGCAGTAGGGAAACTAGCACTCTTAGAAAACACAAACACAAAACGCGTTCCGTATTCCGGCCTCGCCGACGAGGCCCATCGCGACGTCCGCGTACTTGTAATGGAAATCCTCCCCGACCTTTGCCAAACGAGCCAGCCCGCGATGTCAGCATCAGCAGCTCAGGCCAATAGCAATAAATACTCCCCTAAATACGACCCAGCCTGTCCCTTTGCTGCCCTCCCAAAATGACCCCGCTATGCCGAGGCCCGTACTCCGCAGGGAGTGCCCTTAGCGTGCGGTCATTAGTAGTAAGTAAAATCTTAGTTTGTAAGCCCTGGCTGGGGGCCTTTAATTTAATTATTAGAGGTCACCACAGGAAAGACCGGTTAAGTAGACGCACAGCCTTACTGAGCTGATCTACGAGTGGCCCTACCTAAAAAAAAAAAAAAAAATACTTTTCATATGTCTCTTACTTCTTACTAATTTTATTAGGTGTACAAATAAGTTTTAAGGGTTTTTTTTTTTTAATTTTTATTGAGAAAAATTGTTACAATTTATATCATTCAAAATATTGCCCGTCGCTTTCTATTACCTTTGCCCATCTTTCAAGCAGCATACGGATACCGTGTTTAAAAAATTCCTCATCTTTTGAGGCGATTCAAGAATCGAGCTAATTTTTCACATCTTCGTAAGAAGTGAAGTGCTGCTCAGACAGCGCATGAGCCATTGACCGGAATAAGTGGTAGTCCGAAGGAGCAATGTCTGGTGAATACGGCGGGTGAAGTAAGACATCCCAGTTCAGTGCCTCCAAACTTTCCTTGACAACTTTAGCAACATGTGGCCGAGCGTTGTCCGGCTGAAAGGTCACACAGTACCCAATGTCCTTCTTTTTGCACTAAACCTAATGCCTTGAGACGGTTTGAAATCGTTTGTTAAGTCACTCCCAAGGTTTCAGCAAGTTCTTCTTGAGTTTGGCATAAATCTTGGTCCAGTAATGCTTCTAACCCAGCGTCTTTGAACTTTACTGGCCTCCCTTCGCGTTACCGCCGTGTAAACGCCGAAACCAATACTTGCATGTTTTTACTGATGGAGCATGCTCTCCATACGCTTCACATAGCAGTCGATGCCCTTCAGCTGCACTTTTCTTCAAGTTGAAGCAAAAAAGCAGTTCTTCCCGCAAATGTTGTTTAATTGGCACGAAAATTGACATAGTTGGAGCACAAAAATGCGTGTCGTTTACACTTCAACGAAATAAAACGTACTATGAGAGGAAAATGGTTACGTTTTAACATGAATACGTAAGTTTTAAGATAGTCCGATGCGATAAAGTACTAGTTATGCCACCTTTTGTAAACCCCTTAAAACTTATTTGTACACCTAATACAAATGCAAAAGTTTGTGAGGATGGTTGTGTACACGTATGAGTAGTTCTATCTTATCAAGACTGATGTCAGCTTTTATGGCATTTGACTTTATTGTTTTTTTTTATGTGAATTATATTTTGTGTAGTAACAAATAAACGTTTTATCTAACTATCCATCTCTATATCAAAATCACTGGTTTGTACCAAGGCAGACACATTACTTAGAAATCAAGTTACAATAGAAGTTGATGGAGCGATGCCAACCTGGTCAGGTTTAATGACCCAGGCGTGTCTCTTCTCCGCAAAAAGGAGCCAATTCGAACCGGCTCCAACTTTCCGTGGTGTAACCGTGCCGATAACCGATTGTTATGAGCTTCTTGGGGTGACGTTAACTTCCACACTCAATTTTGGCCCGTGTATCGAGGCTAAGGCTCAATTAGCATTAAAAAAGTTGGGAATCCTAGCCAAGGTGAGACGGTACTTCACACCGAAACAGCTGCTCAATTTGTATCAAGCCCAGGTTCGGTCGTGTATGGAGTACTGCTCTCATCTTTGGGATGGATCTGCGAAATACCAACTAGACGCGTTTGAGTCTATCGAGAAGCGGGCCAAGAGACTCATTGGCAACGTTGCACTGGTGGAGTCAAAGCTCCAGAGCCTTGAACACCGACGACGAGTTGCAAGTCTATCGGTTTTCTATTGGTTACATTTCGGGGAGTGTGCGATGGAATTACACAATCTAATTCCGCCAAACCCGTTCCATCATCGGACTACGAGACGAACGGCGAAGCGCCATCGTTACATGGTGGACATCCCACCCATACGCACAAAACGTTTTGACGACCACATCATCACTTACCATCAGGTGAGATAGTGGTCAAACGTGAACCTATTTACAATTAAAAAAATTAAAGTTACATCATCATCACTACATTCAAAATGGTGATGGAAAACATCGCACAAGGGCCTCACCGTGCCGCGGGAGACGCACCGGGTGTCGGGGATCGCAAGCCAATCTAATATCACCGTGGGCGCGGGCTTAATGGCGGCTCACCATCCGGTAAGGAGCAAGCCCGGGTTGACGGCCGGCGGGTCGTGTTCCACGCGCACCCAAAGAGCAGTGCCGGGGCCTGATAAAGTCATTGCCTCCAGCTGTGTTATTCTGCAAGACCTCATTCTAAACTTCGAATCTGAATCCACTGTGAGTTTATTGATTGATATTCTAAAAACTCGGTTGTTAATTCGAATTTACACTAGCGCTACCCTTGCGAGCGTGTCAGCGAGTTGAACTAAAGGTTTTGACAGATAAAGTATGAGATGACGTGAGAAGTGGCATTCGGTAAGGTAATTCCTCCGTCACTTCGACGCTGTTTACAGAATGCAAAATCAAGGTCACTTTGAACCATAAGCGAAGTGACAGTGAATAGCTATGTGAGATGCGAGTTGTTGTTCGAATTTTACAGAATCGTCGTATTGGGGTTTCGGGAATGTTCTTACGAGATACTGCAGCCCCGGACCACAAGGGCAACGGAAAGAAACAGGGTGGATTTTTAGTCAATAGAAGTCTGACACTCCCTTCCGCTCCACCCAGAGCGGGAGAAGACATTTGATGATTTTCCTACCATCCAAGACTTTCGTCCTCGAATATACACAGTGTGTAACAGATTAAGCGCAATACCCCAGACACCCCAATTAGGATATTCAATTTAAAGTCTAAAACAATATCCGTAAGTAAATAAATTGAAACCAAACCTGGGCATTTTTTATGAAATAGTTATTCTTACTAAACGCAAAACGTATGTGCGTCATACAACATCCTTACGCAGACGCATACACTCATGCAATGTTAGCGGCTGACACACACATGAGCGCATTTCCTTGAATTAAGGATTTTATTAATTTGTCACGATACTGTGTTTCCATTTTAAGTTAAATGAAAGATTTTCCATCAAAATTGAACACCTATTTTTATAACGAAAATCGATTCAGAAGCCGATTCTGAACCAACTACTTTCAGGAATTGCGTTTATTCTGTTACACTTCATATACCAGAAAAGTAGTTTTCTTTGAGTAATTTAATTTATAACCACTCCGCTGAAACTAAAAGAAAGCGTTTTAAGGTAACAGACACGTTCTGAAACATAAACTTTGAGGGCGCACGTGACTATAAGAATTGTTTCTTTACTACACTATCTTCTGTCCCGCGATTTCGTTCGCATGGGAGGGTTGTCCCGCATAAATCCCGATCCCGTGGGAATTTCGGGATGAAAGTAACCTATGTATTATTTTAGGATATCAACTATCTAGTTACCAAATTTCATTCAGATCCGTTTAGTAGTTTTTGCGTGAAAAAGTAATAAACATATAGTAATAGTATTTTTTTCATAATAGAATTGCAATGTTCACAACTGTTGGAGTTCTGTAATTTTAAGTTCTATAATATTATACAATGCAATACAAAACAAGTGAGATACTGTTCTCCTAGCTAGGTCAAAAGTCGTCCTGTGTTAAGAAGAGACAGTGCCGATCCCCTGATTGGTCAATTTATATGTAATAGTAATGCAATAGTTTAATACAATATTTTTTATTACTATTTATTAATATACATATTTTTTTATATATTCATTGTTTAATATTTTTATTTATTATTTATTTATTTTATTGTTCTTAATACATGTTAACCCCTCGAGTCTCGCATGTTGAATTTCCTTATGATTTTTGGGTAGGACTTCAGAAAAAATGATAAGTCGGCAATTTATGGCCATTATCATGGTATATATTATACCTTCTTGGATTCGTTATGAGTTTATCTAACTATTTATATCATTCAATAAGCAAATCAAACTGACCTTATCTCGTAGTGATGTGATATGTTTACACTTTTATAATTTTCACTCACATTCGAAAAAAAAATAAAACAAAATGTGCCTACACATTTATTTTATTTTTTATTTTTATTGTATTTTAACACAAATTATTCCAAAAAATTAATAAAAAACTATTATAAAAAGTAATAAAAACTATTTGATAACACAACGAAAAAGTCTGCGGCGTCACAACAAAAACCACAGATGCATTTTGTATTTTTTTTTCGTTCATTTTAGCGGTGTATGCAGAACGTATTGCTACTTGCAACACAACCACAGATATTTATCGACCAATCCTGACCAAGCCCTTAAGTGTAACTGTCCGACTTAAGACATTTGGAGCATTTTTTTCTTATGTCGCACTGTGTAACATAAGACACGCGAGAGGTTAAATTAGCATCTTAAAAATAAGCCAATACCCCACAAAACCGTTTATTCATAGCATATCAATATGTGTGTGTGTGTAAGTGCGTCTGGGTGTGTGTGTGCGTGTGTGTGTATATATTATGTGTGTGTTGTGTGGGCGTATGTGCGTGCGTGATTACTTTAGATAGATAGATAGAATATACTTTATTGTACACCAAAATTTAAACACAACTAATAATTCAGTGTCATCATAATTGAGGGCCATCATCATCTATACATAAACATCAATCATCTATACATTCATCGTCTCATGCTTTCGCATTTATAGAATAGAATAGAATAATGATTTATTTGCTCAGTTAGTAGGTACATAAATAAAAAGAAGTTTACAAAAATTGTTTAGACCCTTGTACAATCTACCTCAAAAGGCATGCAAACATTTAAACACAGAAGTAACTAACTCTATAATAATCATTTCAATGTGGATTAATAGTAATCAAGAATTAAATTAAAATATATTAGTCTAAATACAATAAATGTAATATTAGTAAGAAGTAAGAACACTAGCCGAGCACACCACCCACTTGGGAGGCTATTCCCGCGTGATTTCGATCCCGTGAAAATTATATATCCGATATTAATAAATCCTTCCAAGTAGTATCATTTATCATTACCTGCATAAAACCGCGAATATAACTCTGTCATTTATACAAACACTATGCAACACAATATAATTTTCGGGCCAATTTATTTTGTATTGAACATAGGTTCGCCTTTGACCACCATCTCACCTGATGGTAAGTGATGATGTGGTCGAAGATGGAGCACGCTTACCTAAAAGTAACTCACTCTTGACTTAAAGACTCCTAAGTTATAGCTATCGGGAAACACCATGTAACGATGGAGCTTCGCCGTTTGTCTCGTAGCCCGATGATGGAACGGGAAAATACAAATAAAATATTTTCGGCATATAAACGCAAAGATGAACTCAATATAAAAACAACAATAAGCTGGGTAACGTGATACCTCTTGGCAAGAATAGTGTCAGGTTTACTGGCTTTTGACTCTTCTAATTCTACTCAAAATATTTTATTTCACATAGTCCTTTATGGGCACTTATAAAACGTCAGAGTTCACAGTTCAAAATTGGTCGTTTCCTTTGGAGAAGAACCGGCAAGAAACTATACGGTAACCTTTTTCAAAACATCATTAATTTTTACAACGTATTCATAATACAGGTTTTATACAGGGTGGCCCGTTTACAGTGGTCCAAAGATTTTTTCAGCTTGAGAGCATCATAAATGATCATTTAAAACATAATTTAGTTAATCGAAAACTTATGGTTAAGAAATTATGTTTTTTTTTTTTAAATTACCCAAAATTTCAATATTTTTGACACAAAACCACTTTGTTATGAAAAGTACTGGACCGAATCGAATGAAATTTGGTTTAAGCATAGTGCAATAATCTACCTATCGCGCTATAGGCTCATCTAGTGTAAATAACTAGACTAGATTATTAAAAAAAATCATAATTACGAAACTATAAGTTTTCGCTTAACTAAAGTATGTTTTAAATGATCACTTATGATGCTATCAAGCTGAAAAAAATGTTTGGACCACTGTAAACGGGCCACCCTGTACGTATGAGAGGACACACAGGACCCGGAACGAATGTCAAAGATGTACAGACGCCAGCACATGAAGCTACCCGAAACTGTCAAATTTTCCCAATCAACCTTGAACCTAATTTCTATAACTATAAAGTTGAAAATCTATTAAAGAAATATGACAGATTGTTGTAGCTTGATGTGCTGGCGTCTGTACAAACGACAGCCGTGACCAACGGCTTAACGTGCAATCTTGATACTTTGAGATGGTCACCCGGTATTCACAGACCGACTTCGGAAGCGTTGCTCGGCACCTTGAAGACCGATCCTTTTTTTCTGGGTGGGATAATTATCAAATGGCTTCTCCCACTGTGGGTAGAGTGGAAGGGAGTGTCAGACTTCTACTGACTAAAAACCCGACCCTGTTCCTTCGTTGCCCTTGTAATCCGGGGCTGCGGTATCTCGTTAGAACTTTCCCTCAAACCTCGTAAGGCAATGGCCCTATGGGGCACGTCAATGACTAGACATGTGTAAATAATACGAGTGATGCATCACGCGTAATATCACCCGAGCGCGTACTGTAACATCATACATTACTCGACTAAAATAAGCATCACACCATCACACTAAACATCACGCGCGCGGTAGCAGCGCAGTAGCTCGCGACATGACTCGCAGACTCGCTCGAACCGAACCCTCCCGAACGCATCGCATCGGCAATGTTCGGTTTATATCGGAAGTCTTGAACTAGGCGCGTGCGATTTCGTATTTCGCCCGGTCAAGAACTCTATTTTTATTATAAAAGGGTTTATATTTCCTTGACACCACAACCCGTTGTACGGTCGTAGGTAAATACTCAACTGTCCTTTTATTTCGAATTGCAATGCAAATATTTCATTTCTTTCACATAATCATGAATCATCATAATGACACGCGGGCAACATCGTATCGCTCGCTGCTATGTTACTATTTTAATAGCATGTCCTATTTATTACACTAGAACATTGCATTACATTAGAACGCGCGATGGTGTGCTATCGCATGGCGCTACATCATAACATCACGCGTGATGTTTGAAGTGATGGTGTAATGTAATATTACTCGGCACGAAATGTAATGACATATCACATCACTTCGTGGTGCACTGTTTTGCACATGTCTACTTACTGACTGCTCTTCGAGGCGGGCGTGGAACACGACGCGCCGCCGACCCGGGCCTGGTTCTTACTGGACGGTGAGCTACCCGTGCTCGTCGTCCACAAGCCCGCGCCTACGGTGGCCGGAGATCGGTTCGCGATCCCTTGTGGCCATTATTAAAGTTACTTAACTTTTAACATTTACCCGTTATCAAATAACCGCAAGACCACTATCCTCTTACAAACTTCTCCAACGTTTTCAATCAACAAACAACTTACTAATTACTAATTCAGTTTAGTAACTTTACCTGAAATATGTCCGGTTAGTGATTAAGTGAGGGTGAAAGAAAGATTAATAGGTTTTTCTTTTGATAGAGTTTTCTCAACGTGCGTAGGGATAATCAATCATGGTATACTTATGTTAGTGAGAGTAGTTTTTGTAGAATTGTGTGGCGTTTGACCTTTGTTTTTTTCTTAATGAGGAGTATCAACAGTGTTGGCTTCTTGGTCCATTGTTATTAAAAAAAGACATTTTTTTTTTTTAATATACAACGTGTAACGGAAAGTGTATATACATACCAAGGGCACGGTTTCTTTGGATGATATCAAACGATATTGGAAGTGTTTCAACTCAAAATAAAATACTCTAAAAATTAATACCAAATTTTTGGTTTCGTAAGTTTCTTAAATTGACATCATAACAATCGTGTCACCGCACTACGTAGGTCACTAACTTTCCACTTTACTTGCAAATATCACGATAAATCTCTTCCGTAATTCTGTGCACCTAGTACTGTAGTAGCCTAGCGTAAAGGCGCTGTTCTTTTGTCGGCACGACAAAGGAGATAGGATTAAAAAACCCTTCCAATATCGTTTGATATCACCCAAAGAAGCCGTGCCCTTGGTATTTTTTTTACTTGCCCTTTCCGTTACACGTTGTATATTGGTATAAGCTCACGTTTGACCACCATCTCACCTGATGGTAATCGATAATGTGGTCAAAGATGAACCAGGCTTACCTAGAAGTAGCCTATTCACTCTTGACTCCAGGTGGCAGAATTCACATTACTAGCAATCTTGTTCGAGTCCACGACCTCTGATCACATTAGAGTATTGACGCTTCAAAATGGTGTTTAGTTCACGCACAGACACTTCTGGTGGCAAGTATTATACAGTATGTTAGTTTAAACGAGGGACATATTCAATCCCACAATAGTGTATGCTTACATGATACTAATAAAAATATGAATAAAAAAAAACACCGATAAATAACAGACAGAACGATACCAAAAGTCCTCGAGGGGACTCCTGCGGGGGTGGAGTTTACACACGAGCTTCCTTTTTTGGCAGGATCGAGCCGTGTTTTGCCATGTGATTACTTTAGGTACTGTTTACAAGTTCATTCACCTCTTGCGTCTGATGATGATAAATGTATTATATTGGACAATTACGTCAAAAATTTAAGTTATAGGTTTTTCACATATTTGGGACGAGAATTGAATACTGAATACCTTCCCTCAATAAGTCCCTCGTTTAACCTAACACACTGTATACAAAACTAAATAGGTTCCCGCCTTAATACGCTTAGATCTTTCGAAGATTCAAAGGGAAATTATGACTTTTGTTTATAAATAAATAATCTTTTATTTCAGACCATTTAGTCTCTAGAAATCTACTAGAAACATAAAATGAAATACTGTTACGAGCTGGGGTTCGGGATAGAAATAATTTATTATTTATTCATTTATTATATACTTTATTGTACACCTTACAATACACTTAAAGATACAAATAACAAACTGGCGTACAATGGGTGGTCTTATCGCACAGGGCAATCTCTTACAGACAACCTTTGGATGGACAGAAATTAAAGGAGCCAACGCCAATTAAACCAAAATTAACAATTTAATTAAATAAACACAAAACAAATATTAACACTGTTATTCACACTACAGTACTTGTCACTTAACACTTAAATCGCGCTGAAATTCACTTGTAGAGCTTCGATTATATCACCTCGTATAAGACTGACTCTTTTGCGTTCCTTTGCGAGCTATTTATACCGCGATGTATGTGTTCTAGAAAATTCATGTACAATCGACTCACTGCCACTACTGGCAAGAATGTTCCAGAACCTTTTCGATATATTCGTACTCGCTGCCAGGTGGCATTAGTGTCTCGACATTCTAGATGTCAGTTGAAGTTTCTCAACGTTCTTGTTAAGCGACTGGCGTAACAATACTTAATAACTACAAAATGATTATAAATAACACATTGACACGTCATTTTTAGGTTTCCGTAGCCGAATGGCTAAAACGGAATCCTTATAGATTTGTCTATACGTGCAGGGTTTATTAAACCCCGTCTAAATTTTAAAATAATAGAGTGTAAATTCTAAACTCACATCTATATATATCTCAATAAAAACTCTCAACGAAAATGAATTTGAACGAGTTATAAGTAAGCAGATTTTGAGATGAAAAAAAAAATTACTTCGTCATTTACAAAACACTATAAAAATCAAAATAATTTTGCATAGCTACTACGGCCCCCTCATGGGCGAGTCCGACTTGCACTTCGCCAATTTTTTTTCTTCAATATTATCCAGACGATAGCGTTGTTTTAATACTAACTACCCTAAAAAGAAACACCGAAACAAACTATAAGGTTAGGAACTTTTTTAAAGTTCATACAATCGGTACTGGTACAATAATTTGAGAAACAGGTAGATTATATCTGACGTGATATTTTGAGATTATAATAATATAATATAATGTTTATTAAAAAAAAAACTAAGAATAAAAATACTAAATTTGAATATGTCGGAAGTTTTGGGCATTAATGTTGCTGACATGAAGGAGCGCTTCTTTGGCCGCCTGACAAAGGTATTAAACAACCTTTTGTCGGGAGGAAATAAGGTGCGTGCCTTCAACGGTTGGGTTATGCCAGTGTTGATGTATTCTTTCAGCATACTCAAATGGACTCAAACCGAGCTGGATGCCCTGGATAGGAGGGTCCCACTCACGATCATCGGTGATGAGACTGTACATAAAGAGAACTGGCACAAACCTGTTATGCTTACCACAGATGACCACAATAAGGAGGTATTGAAAAGCAAGGATTTTCATAGTCACTACTTCGCTCTTTATGAATCAGATGTACATTTGACAGCTTCCATTGCCTGGCTATGCTTTGGGGAGATCCCCATACATTTCGGGGAAACTGAAGGTTTTGTCTGTGCAATTATGGACGAAGTTATCTTGACGAATAATTACCCGAGACATTATGAAGGACGGGACGCTTGTTCTCGTCTGGCTAACGGCGAGTACTTGCATAGACACCACCAAGTAGCCAAAATTATCCACCAGCAACTTGCTTTGAAATACAAACTTGTCGATTCTGAGGTACCGTATTACAAGTATGTGCCCAACCCAGTTCTTGAAAATTACCATTTCACGTTGCATTGTACTGGGATCGGTCTATCATCACTGATAGGACTATTGTTGCCAATAAGCGTGATATAGTGGTGAAAGACCGATCTGAGAAAGAGAAACTCATAAAGTATCTCGACTTAGCTCATGAAGTTGTTGCCATGTGGAATGTAGACTCGGCTGTCATTGAGCCGATTTTCATATCAGTCAATGGGCTGATAGCTTAAAGCTTCGACGACCATCTGTCGAAGCTGGCGTTACACAACTGGATAAAGGTCCTGATTCTTATGCAATAAAGAATTGAGTATTCAGTATTGAGTATTGATAAAGAAGGCAGTTCTCCTCGAAACAGCTCGTAATGTGAGGAGGTTCCATTCTCTAGAGACCTAACTACCGGTAGCTTGGGCCCTGCTCCCAACACCAGTGGACTGTCATTTTTTATATTTTTAAATGTTTTTTTTATTGTAAGGTTTTTTATTGAAAAATATTTAAAAATGTATTTTTTGAGAAATGTGTTGAATAAAGAAAATATTAACATTTTTTACGTACGCTGAAATTACATATATGTATGTTGTAGCCATCTGTAGCCGTACTTAGCAGAGTTAAGATAGATAGATATGATATATGGGAATACGGGACTTTACATCCTGTTCCGCATATCCCCAAATTCTCTTTTTTGTACACCATAACAGAATTATATGAGGACTTAAAAAACCACAAAGCGTGTTACAATGGGTGGTCTTATCGCTAAAAGAGATCTTTTACAGATAACCTCTGGATGAATTTGACACAGCAGGAGAAAATAAATACGCAGGTAGTCCATGGTGTACTATTCACTTATATACAATACATAAGTAATAACCTACATACACAATACACATATATATATACATTTAAAAAAAAGCTGGGATGTATAAAAAATTGTAACAAATTAAAGAGAGAGATAGAGATCTGTTACCATGTTTTTGAAAGAAGGAAGGGTTTGTGCTTATCTTACTGACACGGGAAGAGTATTGCACAGTCGTACTGCTTGAGCTGCGAACGACTTACCAAAGAAATTGGTGGAGTGACTTGGTACCTGTAGCCTCAAGTTTTCCGATGACCTCAAAAATTTGGCATGTGTGTCATGAAGGAACTTGAAGCGTTCTTTAAGATAAAAGGGGGTTTTAAGGATTGAACAGAATACTGTAAAGCAGAAACAAGATGTGTAAGTTCCGGCGAAGACGTATAGGAAGCCACTTGAGTTTCTTACGAAATTCGGATACGTGACATATTTGCGCAAGCCATATACAACGTGTAACGGAAACCCCATATCTATCCAAAGAGACTGAAGACAACATCTGCATGCCGTGGCAGCCTTTAATTAAGGCTACACTATTGTTTGTAACAATATTTTAATTTTTAACATATTTATTGGTGTATGCTTTGTTGGTTGTCCTTAAATAAATAAATAAATCTGGTATGGAGTCTCTATGCAAAGTTTCAGCTCAAAATAAGTGACTCACAGAATTGACCCCAAATTGTTAATTTTGTATATTTCTTGAATACCAATAATAACAAACGTGTCACATCACTATGAGGGTCATCACTTTCCACGTCACTTGCCAATAAAACGACAATTCTCTTCGTTCTTCTTAATTTGAAAAATTCGGTCTCTGGTATCAATGTATTGAAATTTCTAATAAGTTCCACACATGTAGACATAGGATTAGAAAACCCTGGCCATATCATTTGTTATCATCCAAAGAAGCCGTGCACTTGGTATGTATATACCCTTTAAATTACACGTTGTATAAATCTTATGCAAAAATTTTGAAGTCTTTCAAGTTTATCAAGTTGTGCCTCTGTGAGATCAAGATAACTAACATCAGCGTAGTCTAGGACAGGATGTAAAAGAGACATATTGGCGACAGCTTCCACTCTAATGAGATGCAGCAGATTTTCAATGACTTACATGGGGTGGATACCTATCTGAACTGCACTATCAGTGACTGGGTAGCTCTTGGACGACCCACCTACACACAAACGACACATCTACCTGTCAACATGATCACCCACTACAGACTAAACTCGACAAGCGTTGCTTAACGCGACTGTAATTATTAAGCTCAGAGCTCCTCCACAATAAAATAAAAATAATGTTATCTATCTATAAATTCTATGCTGATCAATAAATGCTCAAAGTTTGACTAAGTAATCTCTGACCGTAAATAACAGCTTACATCATCAACATCTTGTCAACAAACAGCCCTCTATCAATATTTAACAACCCCTAACGACCCCTTATTTGGTAAACACTGTAAAATTGTTGAATCTTGACATAATAACGTGTAATGGAAACCCTATATCTATCCAAAAGGGCTGAAGACAACATCTGGGATGGAGTGTCTATGCACAGTTTCAGCTAAAAATAAGTGACTCAAAGAATTGATACCAAATTATCGGTTTCATTAACTTTCCACGTCACTTTATTTATTTATTTATTTAATATAGGCACACCAACAACTTATTTACAATAAAATAATAATGATTATAAACATTCACGAGAGGGTCCTGTGTAAATAAGTCACTTACAGGCATGCACATCATTCACAAAAAAGGACGAATCTAAGTATAAATATGTATAAAATTAAAAAATACGAACATAAACATAAAACAAAACTTAAGTAAAAAATAAAAGTAAAACATATCAATAAAATTAAATAAAGTTAAATTCAATTATTATTACTAAAAACTAACTATTATTATTAAATTACAATATTTAACCTACAACGAATTAACATTATTTATCATTATTTATTTAATTTTAAAATATTAAGTCACTTGTCAATAACACGATAATTCACATTGTTCTTAATTTGAAAAATTCGGTCTTTCGTATCAATGTATTGAATTTTCTAATAAGTTCCACATATTTAGATATAGGATTACAAAACCCTTGCTATATCGTTTGTTATCATCCAAAGAAGCCGTGCACTTGGTACTATGTACTTATTTTGAGCTGAAACTGTGCATAAAGACATACCAGATTTTGTCTTTGGTTAGCCCTTTTGAATAGATATGGGGTTTCCGTTACACGTTGTATATTGATTGATATGAATGTATAAATGTATGGGCTAAGTATCTACTTACCTACTATATTCAAAGCTAGAACCGCTCCTTGGGTAAATGAGCAATTAATAAACTCGTAAGAACTTCGCCAAGATGTCAAACCTTACTTCAAAACTTTTCAAAGACGCAGGGTGACGCGTGATGTGGTTGATTAACAACTTCTTACGGGGAGGGGAGGGGAGGGTGAGACGGGATTCAAGTGTCAATAGGCAGATGGGAAATTCAATTGTGAGTATGGGAAGCTATGGGCAACAACACACACATACATACATACATACGCCTAAACCTATACGCAAAAAACATTTTGGGAATACTTTCACTGTGCGTAAAACTAAGGAGATTTCTCTGCCAGATTCTGTGTTTCCTGAGAGCCCATTAAAAGTGAGTAGTTTATTTTTAGAAAAACATTCTTCATCTTTGAGATGAAGCGACATTGTGGAAGATGTTTCTCATATTATTGTGGAGTGTGTCCGGAACGAAGCGGAAAAATATTTGAATGAACACGAATATAATATAATTTATGATTTATGATTTTTTATAGGATTATGCAATACCATACTAGCCTTACTAACATCTAAAACTGCTATGGTTATTTATAAATTAGTTAGATTAGGTCTTAAGTATTCTATGTTCTTCAAAAGTGTTCCTCTGAGGGTGGCATGTTCGTATTGTGATCCTTCTTATATAAATAAAGATTTAAAAAAGCTAATCTTCGACCATGCCATTTATAATGTCTCTTTTTCTTGATTTATGTCATTTTATATTTTGTCTTTTGTTATTTTTTGTAATTGTATAAGAATATTTGCTTAAGTTAGTAATCACTTCTACTAAGAATGCTGGTTAACCTGTAATTGGCAAATGTGTAAGCCTAAAACGATGTGTTACCTATTGTTAAAATATGTTATACACAAAGCTGCTGGTGAACCTTTTTAAATAAATAAATGAATAATTAATATCATCGCCTACAATCAAGTGAGATAGTGGTCAAACTCGATCCGATCATCAAAAATAAAAATTTGAACTCAATTAAACACGCTGTTTTGTATTCTTCTAGGCTTGGTTATACTATCGCAGTCCCAAACAATCAGTTTCTAAAAGCAAAATTAAAGACCTACCTACCTAAGTTATCCTACCGTTCACTTTCTAGATTTCTTTACTAGTTTAATATAGATGCCACTATTCAAAATGAATTTATACTTTCTCTCAAGGGTGCTGGGATTTTTGTAATACAAATATCCGATACCATATCTCTAATTAATTCTCTTTCTATTGTTACAGGCAAGAAAAACAAACTACAGAAATGGCCGCAAATCAAAAGTTGTTGCAACAAAACCAAGAGATGGCGCTGCTAAAACCATCATGAAACTCCGCTAGATGTCGCTACGAACATTGTTATGTGAAGTGTTAGAGTGAGATATAAATATTATTTTGTGATAAGTGCGAGTGAGATGCGAGACGGATCTAAACCTAAGCCTAGTGGCTCAGCGACTGGCCAGGGTTTTGATGATGACGGTGAGTTTTTCATTCAATTTTAATAATAGTAATTTAGCCTGAATCCCACCGCTGCGACACAGGCTTCGTTTCTATCAAAATCAAAAATATTTTTTTTACATAGGCGTTCATGGTCACTTACAAAACGTCAAAAGCTAGTGCACGGTTCGTAATTGGTCGTTTCCTATGAATACGAATAAGAATTTAATCTCAGAGTAATTTCTCGCATTCAAATGCAATTCTCGCATTTACAATAAAAATGAGCTTGACAAAAATGGCAATAAACTAAAGCAAAGCACATTAAAAAATGTGAGTAAAATAAAATAATCTATAAATAAATATAAAAATAACGACAACAATGACACATATTAATAGATCAGATGTAGAAGGAATCATTGCTAAGCAGTCTTATGTTTAACGTAGTTCTTAACCTTATAATTTATGCTTTTTCTTATAGACACGTTTAATGTGGTTTTTAAACATGCACTCGCTAAGTTCTATCACAGAATTAGGCAACTTGTTCTAAAAGCGTATGTTTGCTATTTATAAGGAAGAACTTGCTTGTCTTAGCTAATCTCCATTTGGGTATAACAATTTCATGTTTATTGAGTGTCTATGAGAGGAAATGGGCCGTAATCTAAAACGCGGGCCGGAGGGGTCGGGTCCGGAGGGGGGAGAGGGAGTCCACAGGGGACATGGACAAAACCCAGTAGCTGAGTAACACAATACCCCATTGGCTAGACCAATGTCAGATTTACTGGCTACTGACTGCAACAATTAAAAAATAAAATTGGTAAATAAGTCTCTTAGCAGTGACCAGCACTGGCAAAAACGACAAAAAAAAACAAAACAAAGTTAAAAGCAATAGGTAACATTCAATAAACAGTTGAGTTATTAAAATATATGAATACTGAGGATCAAAATTACAAAAACAATTAAATCATTAAAATATACAATTATTAGACTCACCAATTACTAAAATATACAATTTTTAAAACTATAATGATTCAATTAGTACTACAATCGATCCAGGCACTCAAAGTTAGTCAAAAGTATCGAACGAAACTAAATACACGTGAGCTCAAAATATTACTAACTCATCACTAACTTGGACCGTAATGTCTGAAAATAAAGTTATTTTATTTATTTATTTTTTCAACAGCCTCGGGTACCATGGCCTCTCTTGCAACCGTAGTGCGGGTCGTTTTGCACGACATGCCAATTTAAACGACATTATCCGACAAACCCGTGTCACCGTCGGCGTTCCAGCTGTATTGGAACCCAATGGCCTGCCGCATGACGATAGCAAAAGACCGGACGGCATGTCATTGTTTCTTTGGAAGATGGGTAGGCCTTTAATATGGGACGCAACTTGTGTTGATACTGTCGCGCCATCCCATCTTCCCAGTTCATCATGTTTTGCTGGCGCTCCCGCTGCAGCTGCGGTTTCCCAAGCGGCGTAAATGTAGTCATCTCGGTGATAAACATATTTTTGAGCCTTTTGGGGTCGGAACTCTCGGACCATGTGGCCCGTGTGCTTACAGCCTTTTTAAAGACATGTCGAAAAGGCTCACTGACGCTTCCGTGATTCAAGGGCTGGCTATTTCTTTGGTCAAAGGCTAAGCATTGCCATACAACGAGGCAATGCCGCCAGTATCTTGGGTATGTTGCCAGCCGACAGCGTTGAGGATCAACTTTTTGATGCTTTATTCTAGTTTTTATTTTAAATCTTTCAGTACATAATTATGTATATTAAAAACAAGGTTTTAAAATATATGTAATAGCGCTTTATATTTAGGGTACTAACTGATATCAATTGTAGTATTGTATTATTAGTTGTACTAGGCGGCACGACTGGAGCTGCCTTGTGAATGACAGCTAATGAAAGCACGTTTGGCAGCGCAGACCGCGGGAGGGGCGTAGACGAAGAGACGTAAGTTAGGGTACAGAGAACCGTAAGCGCGGGAACTGCAAGTCAAATCAAATCAAAAATATACCCAACCACCGCACCGCGGTTCGTGAGCTTATCCCGAGGCGAGGCGATTACGTTACGATTCCGATTAGTTTGCGTTGCAGTAGGGAGTTTCATACAAATAATACTGAACGGCTCGAGTTGATACGGTGACGATCCTTTTCCGAGTTGATACGTGTGCTACGACTTTTAGCCTTTCAGAGAAAGTAGGCGTGATATTATACCATACCAACTACAAGAGGTCTATTTATTTATTTAGAATGTCTGTCTATCCACTGCTGACCTCAGCGAGCGTTGCTAGATCTCATAAAGGAGACAAAACAAAAATGAATCAACCAATTTAATGGTAGCGAAATGGTGCCGTTTTGTGGAATCTCAGTACATCTTTGCAGTTGTGAAATTCCACAAAATCGCACTTGCTGATGTGAGCGTGACTGAACGTTCACAAAGGAGACTGAATTGAAAAAAACAGCCATGTAGGCTGAATTTCGGCAAAAAAGCTTTTGCATTTATGGGCCCCCATCTATATTCCAAAATTAAGAAGGACTGAAATAACAATACTACACGCATGTCAAGAAGAGTTTGTAAAACCACTGTAACAGCTTGCTTGCTTTTGGATTAGGACTATACTAAAACTGAAACATTTACTACTATCTAAACTTAAATCACTTCATACTAGTACTAAACACTGGCACACAATATATCCCAAATGAAACAACACTCTTACTTAACGAAACAACACTCTTACTTACACATTTCTCTCTCTCACAATTATACACTCTTTAACACATGAAGAATTATATGAATACTTTTTTACTTAATAAAAACAACTGTGACGAAGGAGGCTGGGCCCCAAAACACAGAGGATGGGGAACACACTCGGATATGTGAGGTTCAGCGCAAATTTACTGTGAATGTAAAGACATAAATAAATAAAATAATTAAAATAATTAATAATAATAATATTAATAATAAAATAATTGAAGCAAATAAATACATTTATTTTGGCTCTCTCGTGACTAATATATTATTGTGATTTTGTTTTATTTATGGTTTATTTTGTTTATTTGTTAAATATAATGTGTATGTTTTTATTTTAGAATTATATGAAAAGAAAAGTTTGTTTGTTTGTGTTATTATGATTGTATTTTTATCGGTGCCTATGCCTGAAATAAACTTATTATTAGCTATTATTAGATAGTATTATCACTGAGTCCCTCAAAAGGCTGGCCAGATGATGATGGTGATAAATTATCTTTAAAATGATCCGTTTTAGTCTTCTAAAAACAAAAACAGTCAGCTATTACTGCCGAAAACTTTAAACGAAATTCCTCACTCGGACCTTACGAACCGGGTCGGTCTGACTCCTAAATACTTTCTAACATCGATCGGTTTTCAAAGCGAGCGCTCCACCCAACGCTCTTGTTACTTCTAAACTTTATAACTTGAAACTGTATACAGTAACCTGGTACCTAGAAATACTTTTAAGATGTCAAGTTTAGCAAAAGGGCGTGAAGGAAACATGGCCCTATCTGCATATAGACTAATATTAAAAGGGGAAATATTTGATTTTTGTTTGTTATGAATCAATAAAAAAAATTGGCCAAGTGCGAGTCTGCTCGCCAATGAAGGTTTCCGTAGTAACTACGCCAAATAACTTTGTTATTCATAGTGTATGTTATATTTTCGGTTACGCATACGTGATCATATTTGCGCAAGCCAAATATAAATCTAATGCAAACATTTTGGAGTCGCTCAAGTTTATCAAATTGTGCCTCAGTAAGATCAAGATAACTGACATCAGCGTAGTCTAGAATGGGGAGTAAAAGAGGCTGTGCTTGCGCAATTTTAGTAGCAGTTGGCAGAAAGTTACGCAACCGTCTTAGGGAATAGGCAGAAGCAATTAATTTGCGACTGACTTCTTGTAATTGGGGACCCCAAGAAAAATATTTGTCAACCCAAACCCCAAGGTTCTTAACTTTCTCGCTTAATGGAATAGCAGTGTCGTTGAATATCAGCTGAGGAAGCTGCGTCCATTTAAAGTTACAATGCGGGCTAAATGCCTTAGGTATTCCCTACCAGTCAACGGTATTTGTCAAGCCAAACCCCAAGGTTCTTAACTTTCTCGCTTAATGGAATAGCAGTCCCGTTGAATATCAGCTGAGGAAGCTGCGTCCATTTAAAGGTACAATGCGGACTAAATGCCTTAGGTATTCCTTACCAGTCAACCATGGAACGACCTTAGCAATTGTTGTTTAACCGTGCAGATCGACCTATAATGATGTTATTATTTAGCCAAGACCTCTTCATGTCATTACAAATTATTCAGTTTTATCTCCTGCCAGCCGCTTTTCTCGAGTGAAAAGATTTTTTGTAGCCTCTGTCTTAAGTGAGTTGAACTCTATGTATATAGTAGAATCCCGATTATCCGGATCAATCAAAACCAGGGGTATTCCGTATAATCGAAACAATACTTAACTTTTAATCAATTTTTATTATGATATAGGTTTTACATGCATATGCGTCGTTTAGATGATACGATATATAAAAAAACGAGCTGAATTATACAACGTGTAATTTAAAGGATATATACATACCAAGTGCACGGCTTCTTCGGATGATAACAAACGATATGGCAAGGGTTTCGTAACCCTATGTCTACATGTGTGGAGCTTATTAGAAATTTCAATACATTGATACCAGAGACCGAATTTTTCAAATTAAGAAGAACGAATATAATTATCATTTTATTGGCAAGTGACGTGGAACGTGATGACCCTCATAGTGCTGTGACACGTTTGTTATTACTGGTATTCAAGAAACATATGAAACCTATAATTTGGGGTCAGTTCTGTGAGTCACTTATTTTGAGCTGAAACTTTGCATAGAGACTCCATACCAGATATTGTTGTCTTCAGTCCTTTTGGATAGATATGGGGTTTCCGTTACACGTTGTATAATATCTATGTAATTTAAAATTTTGTTTGAAAATAACTTGTTATTGATTTTTGTCGTAATGAATCACATCTTTTCGTTGCAGCCAAGTCCCCAATGCGCTTCAGTTGTAACAACTGTACGGGATCCGATTCGTCCTGTCTTTCAAACCACTTAAAAGCAACATCTAGAGCTTCCAAAGCTTCTGCGTGAGTTGGTACTTGACATTCATCCCCACTTTCAGTCGCTTCTTCATCTTCTCTCTCGTTATTGTTTAAATCGTCTATGATTTCTTCATCAGTTAATATTTGGGATCCAGAGTCTTCATTATCGTACTTCAGCCACTCCTTAATATTCTTTTCATCGCACCCTTCACCAATGCTAATAATTTTCATTGCTTCTGTGATTTTTTTTAAAATAATCGTGCGTTTCAATTAAAGAATTACCATCGTGCAGATCAATCGAAGAATTAGATAGAGTTAATTTTAATAAAAATATTCCATGCCCTTTTTAATGCTTGCGATTCCACAGACTTCCACGCTTCTATCAGCATATAACAAAAATCTAAATATATATAACTCAAAGGTGACTGACTGACTGGCTGACATAGTGATCTATCAACGCACAGCCCAAACCAGTGGACGGATCGGGCTGAAATTTGGCATGCAGGTAGATGTTATGACGTGGGCATCCGCAAAGAAAGGATTTTGCGAAATTCCCACGGGATCGGGATTTACACGGGAAAAACTTCCCACGCGGGCGATTCCGCTGGCACAAGCTAGTCTTTTATAAAAATTAATTTCCTTAAAAAACTTTAACATCGTTTCTATTTCACTGTTGTCTGCTGATAAAAGACGACGCAGTAGCTGTTTTCTGTATAAACGCTTTAAAGTTTTCATGACACTTTGGTCCAAAAAAATGAAAAAAATGGAGGCAAAATTTTTACTGTAAACTTCCCATTCTCTCTAGTTAGAGTTTCAGCGGGTGCGTTGGCGCATTATCTACCAATAATAATACATGGATAATACAACGAGGGTGTCCTTTCCCATATAAAATAAATAAAAATATCTGTGTTCATCCACGCTTTTTGTTGGTTAGCGTAAGTTAAGGGGATTTCAAAATTTTTGATACAGCGTGGATTTTTTGATTTACCAATAAGTGTGCGCAGGTGAATTCCGTTATGAAATTAGAATTCTTTTATTCAAAACCTAGTTATTTAACTTAAGTATTTCTATACTTAATAAAAATATATACAGACGAAAATAAAAATAAATTATAGGGCATCGAAAAACTCGTCAACATCGCTATCAACGGGAAAAGTGCCCAGAACACTGGCCGCATTGCCACGTTGAATGGCAATGCTGATTCTCTGTCCAAAGAAAAGGCCAGCCCTCTGGTCACCTGTGGAGTCGACTAATCGTTTGCCGATGTCACGAAAGAGTCGATGCGCACTCGGACCCCATGGTCCTAACGTTTCAAACCCAAACGGCTCAAACATATAGCACCCAATTAGGTTGTTGTATTTGCGCCGTTTGAGATAATTTGAATTCTTTTTAATGTCCGATACCGTAGATGTTCCCAAAGTTGGCACAAATGTATAGTATAGATTTGTGCCAACTTTCTGCCAGATTCACAATTTTTCATACTCTTAATTATTTTCACTTTGTCTTTAAGAGACAGCACTACTTTTTTTCACTTCAACATTTTAGATTTTCAACACAAAACGTAAACGAAAATGTTTTAAAGACAACCTATCACTTGAACGCTATCAAAGATAAATAATGAAACAATAACAAACACTATGCCGCAAACAAATGGAACGGGAGTACACGGTCGGATGCGAAAACTTGTCGTAACATGTCTCGTTGCGCCGTCAAAATATTTTTAAGTTGACAATTAGAGCCGATACGAATGAGTCCGGATAATCGCATGTTCGGCTAATGGGGATTCTACAGTAGTTGGATTTTGAAATGAAAATCTATGTTTCAATTTATTTCGATAGCAAAGATCCTTACCAAAAGCTGGTAACGAAACCATGGCGCAACCAAATCTATTTCGACACCAAAGCCAACTAGAATGCAACTATGGGGATTGTTGAAACTATTGATTTTGAGCTTAACAATATGACACATCCAAACGTTCAACTGTATTCGCACACCAGAAAACACATCGAATCACGTTAAAACTGAGCGTAGTTTTGTTGACGAAGTATGACCAACAAAAAAAAAAAAACACTCTTTCGCATATAATATGTAGGTATAACATTAGTATGGATTTGCTTTTTATAAGAAAATTATGGCTATCTGAAAATCTAGTTTTTTATACTAAAATCTGTTTGGTAAAGGTTGTCTGTAAAAGATCACTTTTAGCGATAAGACCGCCCATTGTAACACCCTTTGTAGTTGTTAAATCCTTATTTAATTCTGGTATGGTGCAGAGAGTAGATCTATCTATCTATCTATAGTCTATGTTACTTGTTATAACGTAGCTTTCTATTGGTTAAAGATTTTTTTAAGTGAAATAACTATACGGTTGGAATACACATTATTAGCAATCTTGTAAACCTTTCCCACTAAGCTAATTATGCTTGTGTTTGAAGTGGGTTTACAGTAATAGTATAAGGGATGGGGTTCGAACCCACAACCTGTCCATCACAAATCCGACAACTTAGCCGTTAAGCTATTGATGCTTCAAATTTAGAATCTACTTTCAATTTTAAACCAATCAGCATCTATAAAAGATATCAAAAAGGCCGGAGTCTGCAGTGCTAGGTAGGTCTATGTAGGGAGGCTTATTCGGCTTCACGTAACGAGATGACGCAATGTTTTTATTTTTATCTACATTATTATTACTTTTTGACATTAATTGGATTTTATTTTATTTGTATGTGATTTTCGAGAACGACTGAACTCTAACATTTTTAAGACATTTGTTATAAACATTATATGACCCATTTTTAAGTCTGAAATAAATCTAGTTATTCTATTCTAATACCACCTTCTCTTTCAGGTTCTTCAATACCAGAGGAGACTAATGACGAAGAGTTGGCATCATTGAAGAATATTCTCCGGTTTCCTGAGGAAGTGGCTCTCAGGCTGACCGATACGGAATATCAACTATTTTATCAGGTAAGAAATATATTTAACTAGCTTCGCGTGAAAAATATTTGAGTAACACACATTTTATCCCTTTTTTCCGTTGAGGAAATTTTTGGGTGGAGCGAAAGGGAGTTTCAGACTTCTACTGACTAAAAATCCTCTCTGTTCCTTCAGTTATGGTTGTGTGGTCGAAGACGAAGCACGCTTACCTAGACGTAACCTATTTAATCTTAACTTAAAGAACCCCAGGTTATAGCTGTCAGGAAACATGGACTCCGGCAGGGAATTCTACTCTTTGGCTGTAGGCACAATGAAAGTATTCCCAACACAGAACATTTTGTATGGGAAAAGCCTAAAGGAAAAAATGTAAAAAAATATCCTAATTGGTCGAGTCGTTATCGACTTGACTAACTCGCGCTTAGCAATACATTTAGTGATTCATTTTACAGTACGGTCATAATTAAAATTATTATTTGTAACAGAAAAACGCAATCCCTGAAAGTAGTTGGTTCAGAATCGGCTTCTGAATCGATTTCCGTCATTAAAAATAGATGCTAAATGTTGACAGAAAAATCTTTCATTTAACTTAATGTGGAAACACAGTATCATGACAAATGAATACAATCCTTAATTCAAGGAAAGGCGCTCGTGTGTGTGAAGTCCAGTAACATTGCATGAGTGTATGCGTCTGCGTAAGGATATTGTATGACGCACATACGTTTTGCGTTTAGTAAGGATAACTATTTTATAAAACATGTCTAGGTTTGGTTTCTATTTATGTTTCAGTTTTAGACTTATAATTTAATATTCTAATTGGGGTGTCTGAGATATTGAGCTTAATCTGTTACACTACAATATTAGCTTTCTCTCAAAGAAAATATACTATGACATTATCATAATAATGATAATGTTTTTCATTCCGTAAGACTAAAGACAGAAAACATCACAAACGAATTTATAACAATAATCTCGTTACAGTTCGACCAAAGACTTTGTCAATCAGCGAAAGATGAAGATCTTCATCTTTTGTTGATTGACAAAGACTTTGGATTGGTCAGCGTTTAAAAAAAGAGCGCTCGTTCCATCGTAGACCTCACCTAACGCTTTACATCAGGTGGGATCGGGGCTAGAGCCGGCTCATCAGTAAAGAAAAAATAATTGTCACCCAAAACCTTGGACTTATACCGAACGTTCGACGGATATAAAACGAATTTTAGCTAGTGACATCTTTCCACAAGAATAAATCTGAAATGGCAATTCGTCTCTCCATTCGAAATGATCTGCGGCCAGCGTTATGTAATCTGACGGCCTTCTCGATTTGAGTTTGAATATTTTATTAGACTCGTTGATTTTTAAGAAAATAGGGCAGTGAAAAGATGGATTGGTTATATGAATGACTAGCTGTGCCCGCGGTTTCACTCGCGTATAATCCTACTACTATTATTACCGCGAAAAACTCTGTTTGTCGATGAATAGATGTTGAAAAAAATATACCTATCTAATTCGCACTGATAGAGAATCGCAAAGTAAAGATAGTTTTTAATTATACCAATAGGTATAATTTTGAATAATAAATAAATAAAAATTAATAATAAATTATGGTATGAATACATAAGAATAGATTTAGAGTATTTCGGTATATACAATACAATATTTTAGTTACATTTTCTTGTGGCATGAGTATGCATTGGTTTTCCCTGCGTCCGGATCTAGATAAAACATATAATTGACAAAAATGAAAAAAATGGCCAAGTGCGAGTCAGACTCGCCCATGACGGGTTCTGTAGTAGCTACGTCAAATAACTTTTATTTTTCATAGCTTTGTATGAATAACAAAGTGCAAACGATTCATATTTAAAAAAAAATACAAAGTCAAAGAACACTACCTGTCCACCATTCCGTAATTTTATATAATAAAGGTACAACTTTTTACAGTATTAATATAAATATTTATTTTACCTCTCTGTATGTTTATATTTGTTTATTGTATCTTTATAATTTATTTTATTAGTTAAGTATATTTTAATTTACGTAATTAGTAATTATACACACTGTGTCCATCATCTCTTATGCAACTCTCCGTGTCCTCTCTGTCGCAGGTTTGCTGGAAGAAATTTCTTATGAAATAAGCAGCACCTTTGTGTGTATTTGTTTTTCTCTTATACCTAATGTCATGTGTCTCAAAAACAACTGACTGTATCTCATTCAAACCAATTTTAATTAAAAGTTTTCATTAGAATCTACAACATATATATATTTTTGATTTTACTCTTTATTATTTTAAAAGTTAGAGAGAACACATATTACTACTTTCGAAGTGCATATCTTCCAAGCGATTGACTTTGAAAAAAAAATGATTTTAGGAATCATAGTCTATCATCTATATGTACACCAACACCCACACGTACAGGTATGATGAATAAAAATTGTTTTTAGTTCCTTTTCCATGTATAGGGAGCCTTCCCTTAATGTTGTTTTCAAATTATTTTTGTATAAAAATCGGAAAGCGGTTTGCGGAACATACCAAGTATTATTTCAACTCTGTATAGTCTTAATACATAGTTTCGGAATAAAATGACTGTGAAATACGGAAGGACAGACGGACTGACAGACATGACGAATCTATAAGGGTTCCTTTTTTTGCCATTCGGCTATGGAACCCTAACAATATGGCTTTAAATCCATGCCGACGTGTTTGAATGTCTGACCCTTTTTTTTGGGTGGGAATATCATCGACTGACTTCAAACCCACCCTGTTCCTTCATGTTCCCTTGCGTTCCGGAGTCGCGGTATCACGTAAGAACATTCCCGCAACTACGGCGCTTTATTTATTGTGTATTGTATTTTCAACTCTATTTGCAAATGAAAAGTCAATATAACTAGACTGTAATCCATCACTGTACGTCGAAATGTCACCACCCAGCATTTGTGCAATATATTCTGTTACACTGGCCTAATCATTTGCGTACCTACTTTATTGGTTCTCTAAATAGTTTAGTTTGAAATTGGAACACGGAATTGTGTATAGCTCAAAAAAGAAGAGTCGATGGCCTAATAGTTAAGGTGTCAGACTTGTGATCGAGAGTTCGCGGGTTCGAAACCCTCCCAATACACGATTGCCGTGAACTCACTCAAGATACAAACATATTTAGCATAGTTGGAGGGCTTAACAAGATTACTTGTTATATGAATACCACATTGCTAGTTCTCTTTAAGAGGAGGCTCCCTAAATTGTATGTAATTTTGTATTAATATTCTGAAACAATCACGCATACAATCAAAATGGAACTTTAGTATATGATTTATTGGATCTTTTTCTTTCCATGTCTAGACCAATTTTGTAATTGAAACATTGTCGCTAGATTCATTTTTAATCGAAAATAATGTCTTTTTTAAAGATTATTCAAAATTTAATCAAGATTACTCGGCTTTTATGTCTAAAATTAGTATTGACAGTAAGAAAATTTAGTTTATTATCCAAATATAGGACATTTTTTCTCTAGATCAATTATCACTTTAGTTATAAACGAAATAAAAATTGAGACTTACGACATTTAGTTTCAAACCCGAATATGGTAAAAGAGCGCACGCGATGTTCAACTTTATTACTGCTGCGTTAGCGTTTGGCACACAACGGCAGTTTCGAAACTGAACATGGTGAAAGAGCGTACGCGATATTCAACTTTATTACTGCTGCGTTAGCGTTTAGTATACAACGGCCTAACCGGTGTGGATGGAGGCGGAGCTTGCGTGAAAATTATTTTGCACTGCCTGGGTCTTAAAAAGACGAAGTATCAGACTTCTACTGACTAAAAATTTACCCTTTAGTTGCCCTCGCGTTCCGGGGCTGCAGTGTCTCATTAGAACATTCCTACAACCCCTGGGGACTAAAGCCTTAACATATGTACCTTTCCGAGGCAAGACTTTATTTGGTTTATCAAAATATCGTTAATTTTCACAGTCACCTCAGTACAAGTTAAATAGGTATGAAAGGACAATATAATATACCAATTAACACGGCACAGAGCTTGACAACTTGTTATAAAAGCGTATACCATTAACAAGGAATGACTTGCTTGTCTTGGCTGATCTCCATTTGGGTATAACAATTTCATGTTTATTGCGCGTGTTTATTGTATGAAGATCGCTTCTAATCTTAGAAGTCATGTTTTTGCGTTCATATAATATGCTTTGTAATGTATAAATTGAAGGCACAGTATATATACTTCTTAAAATAAATTTATAAGGGACTCGCGAAGACCCATTTTGTATATTGCTCTTTTGTAGTATAAAGATTGGATCTACATCAGCTGCGGATCGCCACAGTAATATAACATGATGCTGTGGAAATAAGTAATGTAAGGCAACCGAGTTGTTGCTATATCAGTCTTATTTTTATTATATTTATCACTGCCTAATTTTTGTTGCATATACAGTTGAGCTTAATCTACCTGAAACAGTCTAATGTGAGCCCCTCACTTGATTATTCTAAAAACAACCCAATTTTCTCAATTTCAATTTACACCTGTCTCTTTGAGGAATTGCAAATGCTATACATAACTAATGCGAAAGTTGTACGTACAAATATAAACAGTTTTACATAAACAAAAGTAGATAAATTATGTTTAGCAAACCTAATTGTTTGTCTAATCGAATAAAGAAGAAATTACGACTAGCCAGCACACAGATAAGCTCTAAGAGGCTTTGGTGTATGGCAAAACATATTGTAATAAATTATATTGTATGGAGTGTATTGGATAAAATAAATAATTTTTATGTTTATTTTCAAAATAAAATAACTGAAGCTTACAGAAAACCATTTTCATATGTTACGTGCATTGAGACATATAAAATATTTCTCGAGAAGTAATCCTTTTGTGACTCGGTTGCCATTTTGAGAATGTGGCCTTCTATAATGAAATATTGATGTTTATTTTGCAAATAGGTTATAAATAACACTTTCACACGTCATTTTTTTCGTAAATGTAAGCTACATGAGGCGAGTGCTTTCTAATTGACTATTCTGAGAAGAAACATTGCAACAAACTCAGAGGTCAACGTCTCTTTTAAAGTCCATAAAATCTGTAGTAATTAAGTCATATGAGAGCCATGTAGGTTTATGTCTGTGGCGCCCTTTAGAGGACAGAATCACACAGATTTGAGCAGGCCCGTCCAAATAGTGCAAGCATTTGTCAGTTATCGCATAGCTCAACTTAGAACCTTATGGAACTCGAAAGATTAGACGAACAATACCAAAGTAAGAACATTTAAGTAAGTCGTATAAAGCACTCAAACTACCAGATAGTGTGGTAATCGTCTCATAATATTCGTTGTTTTCCCACATTGCTGTCACATTTACAACTTAGCTTTTGAAAACAAAAAATATGTTACTTGAAAAAGAAAATATTGTCATCTTGTACAAACAAAATAAAAATGATATAGTAAAATTAAAATATATTCTAATACTTGAAAAAGTAAATAATGTATACAGAATAATCATTATTAAAAAACGATATCATAATTTTGAAAAAAAAAATTAAATACTGCGCTTCAGACATTCCGTCATAGTTTTAACAATGAATATTCATAGTCCGACATAAATTATATAAGACAATGCCGCTGCACCAAGCACGGACAACAGCAAATTGGCGTTTCAAATTGACTCAATAATCTTCCACGACGGCGGCAGAGCGCTAAAATGGCGCTTTTCTTAAATATTCTTGTATGTCTTGCATCACATTTAAGCGTCAACAGCCTAATGGCTAAGGGGTCACCTTTATACATACGACATAATATTTAATGTAATGCAAAAAATACATTGTATAATATAAATATATATATTATAGATCAGTAGCGAAGGCTCCATACAACTCGATTCCTACCGGCTTCCCTTTTGAAATATGACAAATATTAGTCTATTATCTATACTTATAATAAATCTGTAGAGAGGTCAATTCTGTACATGAAATATATTTACAAAATAACTATCAGGGGGTGATTAGGGATCGATACTGATGCCAAAAATGCAATCAGTAAAATTTTTGTCTGGCTGTCTGTCTGTCTGTATAACCGTTGTAGAAACAAAAACTACTCGATTGATTTTAACGAAACTTGGTGCAATTATTTTTCATACTCCTGAGCTGGTTATAGTATACTTTTCATCACGCTACAATCAATAGGAGCAGAGCAGTGAAGGGAAATGTTGGGAAAACGGGAGAAATTACTCCATTTTTTAAGCTTCCGTCGCGAGTGCAACCTTAATGGTTAAAGCTACACAGAAATCATTTATGAAGGAAATGTTCTCCTTAAAATTATATAAAAAATATCCCACGACAGCCTATATCTATCTTTTATGGTTGACTCACAATAACACGTGTAACTCCCGATAGCTTAGCAGTTCGAAGCTTTCTGATTATTATTCTGCTCCTAAATTTAAAACCACCACAACTTTGCAATGGAACTTGGCTAAAAGTAACCCAGTTGCAACAAAATATAATCGAGGCTCAAATTTTAACAGGTTGCGGTGCAGGAGAAACCGTCTTTATTCCCAGAATTCCCATAATACCAAATAATTTTCCATTCCAATCCATCCCAGTATCGGTGTGTTATGCAATGACAATTAATAAGGCTCAAGGGCAGACTTTTCGTGTTGCTAGAGTAGATCTCGGTGTCAGTTGTTTCTCGCATGGTCAGTCGTACGTCGCTCTTTCCCGGGTTAGCAGTTCTAGAAATCTTTATGTTCACGTTATAGTATTTGTTATTACAAATACCAAATAACTTACGTTTTCTTTGTAATCATAATCCATAATTCATCCATCAAAACAAATATTTTCTTGTCATGACATTTTTTACGTCAAGGCTGACAAACTGTAATTTTTCCTTCTTGTAGTCACTTAATGGCTAATAGACTAAAAAGGTTGTTCATACTTTTATTATATAATTGTTATTCACTTTTATCGATAGGACTAGCTTAATATTGTATACTATATTGTGGTTGTCTACTGATTAACGGCATTTTAAATTATAATTATAAATTTCTAAAACACACTCTCAGATTTTATCGAAGAGGTTTAATAAATTATGCTCGAATATAACTGGCTGATCAAATAACTGGCAAGATGGACTATTTTGGACTCTACAATTTGAATTCTGGTACAGAATGAGAATGGAATGGACTTTGAACGCTGAGCTGGGTATAAAAGGCGCTGGGGGCCATCTCAGGGGAGTTCAGTCTTAGACCAGTTTTTAGAAGAGTTTAGTTCTCGACGACTTTTGACGAAGAGGAAGTGCAGTACCCGCTACCCTGACTCCTTGCTGGGAGCCTGCTGCCTTGACTCCTTGCTGAGAGCCCGCTATCCTGACTCCTTGCTGGGAGCCTGCTGCCTTGACTCCTTGCTGAGAGCCTGCTGCCTTGACTCCTTGCTGAGAGCCTGCTGCCCTGACGCCTTGCTGAGAGCCTGCTGCCTTGACTCCTTGCTGAGAGCCTGCTGCCCTGACGCCTTGCTGAGAGCCTGCTGCCCTGACGCCTTGCTGAGAGCCTGCTGCCCTGACGCCTTGCTGAGATCCTGCTGCCCTGACGCCTTGCTGGGAGCCTGCTGCCCTGACGCCTTGCTGAGAGCCTGCTGCCCAGACGCCTTGTTGGGAGCCTACTGCCAGACCGAGTGGCCTGCCAAGCCGTCCCGCAAGTACTATTTTCTAAACCTCCTCCTCTTCTCTCCTGAGAGTGTGTCAGATAGGTAGGTAGGCCGGTTTCTAGGATAGGTAGATAGGTAGGCAGGTTTTTTATATAATACTGTATATAAATAATATATTAAATTTAATGGTACATTTACCCTCTTTTATTGGTGAAGAAGAAGGTATCGTTACAACGTGCCGGACGGGTCAACTTTCAACATAGTTTACCCGGAAGCTTTGCGCTGAAGTATTTTCGTTCTATAGGTACTTAAGCCTCATGTGCACGTGATCTAAACAATATTACCAATACATTAACTTAATAACACACAAGGAGTTACACGCTTACGGAGTCCCGGGCACAGCTATTAACAATAATATTGTGCGGTTCGGTATTGCGATATTTTTCAACAGTATTATAGATTGACATATTATATTTCCCTACTAAATTACGAAAGTTAATCTGTCTGTTACATCAAAATCACTGAACCGTGAGGAAGGACATAGGCTACTTTTTTTTTACAAAAAACGACGGAAATTTGGACGAAGTCGCGGGCAACAGCTATCTATACTAATAATATAAGGCTGAAGAGTTTGTTTGTTTGTTTGAACGCGATAATCTCAGGAACTACTGGTTCGAATTGAAAAAATATTTTTTAATTAAATAGTCAATTTATAGAGAAAGGCTATAGGCTATATATCATTACGCTAAGACCAATAGAAGCGGAGCGTCAATGAAGAATACTTCAAAATCGGGGTTAAATTTAACGTTAGCCAAAGTAACTATTCCACGCGGACGAAGTCGCGGGCAAAAGCTAGTTTTATATGTGAATATATAAATAGTAATCTATTATTTTCAATTAAACAAATAATTATTTACGAAGTTACAAAATTTCGAAGTTAGCCACAGGGCCACAGTTACTGGAATTCAGGCATCACGCTTCCCTTTTATGAAAATTCACCCTTCGCCACTGTTATAGATAGAGAGATAGACAGACAGGTTAAAGTATTTGTATGAAATACAAAGTTATATTTACGGTTTAAGAAAATGTGCTCTATCTCAAAAACCGCTGACCCGATCTCATTCAAACTAATTTTCTTTGAAAGTTTTCATTAAGATCTACAGCATACATTTTTTTTTTCACTCCATTATTATAAAAGTTTGAGGGGCGACACACATCTTACCACTTTGGAAGCGTATATCTTTTAAACGAATGACTTAAGGAAAAAGTGGTTTTAGAAACCTCAATTTTAAAGACCTGTCTGTAGATACTACACACGTATAGGTTTGATGAAAAAAATATTTTTAGTTTCAGTTCCATGTTCATTCATTCATTCATTTATTTATTTCATAAACAATTTTAACATTGTGTTGAAATTATTGTATTGTATGAGAAGCCCCCCTATATTATACTTACATTTTTTATTTTTGGCTCTAAATCGGAATATATGTGTAATCTTAATAGTTTCGGAATAAAATGGCTGTGACATACGGACGGACAGACAGACATGACGAAATTATGAGGGTTCCGTTTTTTGCCATTCGGTTATGGAACCCTAAAAAGGGTGATACATGGGCGGTCTTATCGCTAAAAACGATCTCTATATAGTATAATACGATACGAAAGTACAACTAACCGGTTTTAATTTAAAAAAAAAAACCTTTGGTGAAAAATTATCTGACATTACAATTCACACCGAATGGATATTTCAAATTGACTTAATCATTCTGATGGCTGCGAGCGGTAATATGGCGCTTTCCTCAATTTCTCTCTGCATTTTAAAGCAATAAAATGCAAAAATCTCGTCCTTTTTATACTTATTTCTTCTGGCGCAGTAAACTGTGTTAAAGTGATGTTGTTAACTTTAGTTGAGAAAATATGTAGGTTACTAGCTTTTAGATGTTTATTTTAAATCGTAAATAATGTTGTTTATCGGATCTTGCATAGTATTTTGTTATAATAAATACTTCAGAAAAATATTATCTAGTATTAATTCCGCCAAGAAATAGATGATCAATCTTGCATGCAGTATGCAGCACCGCCCCCCCACACACCCACAAATATATGCAAATGTAGATGGGTTACAATAAAACATACCACATGCAAGCAAACCCTGCATACTGCATGCATGATTGATCATCTAGTTTTTGGTGGAATTAACAATAGATATTTTTCTAAGATATTAATTGTTTATGGATTTCCGCAAAATAACGCCTGATTCCATTTTGTTTTTTTTTTTCGTTCGACCACGGTGCATGTGGTGAAACGTTCTCGGAAATCGCACAGGAAAGAGTAGTTTAGAAGGAAAAAGTGGAGGCGATTGCCCAGCAGTAGGGCAAATTATAGCCATGTGTATTATTATACATATCGTGTGTATTTACTTTAGTCTGTGTTCTGATAGCTATCACCTGGGGATATTTTAGGTCAAGAGTGAATAGGTTACTTTTAGGTAAGCGTGCTTCATCATCGACCACGTCATCGCTTACCATCAGGTGACATGGTAGTCAAACGCGAGCCTATTATTAATAAAAATTGGCCAAGTGCGAGTCAGACTCGTCCATGAAGGGTTTCGTAGTAACTACGACGAATAACTTTGTTTTTTTATAGTGTTTGTATGAATTACAACGTCATATTTGCGGTTTTAAAAAATATGCTATATCTCAAAAACTGTTCACCTCGCTCGTTCAAATTAATTTTCGTTGAAAGTTTACATTAAGATCTACAGCATATATTCATTTTAGATTTTTAACTCCATTATTGTCGAAATTAGAGGGGGGGGGGGGACACATTTTACCACTTTGGAAGCGTATATCTTTTAAACGATTGACTTTATGAAAAAGTTGTTTTAGAAACCTAATGTAAAAGACCTGTCTATAAACGCCACACACGCATAGGCTTTATGAAAAAAAAAAAAAATCAGTTCCATGTATGGAGGATTAATTTTAAATAGTTTTTTCTTTTGTTCTTAATATCGGAAAGCGGTTCACAGAATACATCTACCTACTAAGTTTGACATGTGTAATTGTGTAGTGCTAATAGCTTGGGAATAAAATGGCTGTGACATACGGACTGACGGACAGACAGACATGAAAAAATTATAAGGGTTCCGGTTTTGCCATTTGGCTACGGAGCCCTAAAAAATTGAGTAGGCTTATAATTAAAAGTAAACCTACATTTACTTACTCTGTATATATATATCTGGACGACCTCACCGACGAATAGAGGTGACCTCTCATTATTTATAGCACCTGAACATGATTATCAAACGTGCTACAATTCACGAACACACAATACATTTCAAAACAATCGCAAAGTAATAATAACTATGGCTGTGCGGCGTATAAATTTAGAATAGGTCGATATCTTAGGGTACTTGCTCACTGCGTAGCGGCCACGGTCCGTTGTCGGAGCAACCAGTCAAACAAAGTCTACGATTATAATTATAAGAAAAATTTATTTTATTTCACAAATTAAACTTTTGCATTAAAACAAAGAATAATGGTAAAACAAAATAAAATAATTATTATTTACAAAGCTTAAATAAATTTTGCACTATTTCCACAGTTTACTATTTACTAACTTCTGCCCACGACTTCGTTCATGTGGGCGGATTTTTTAGTGGTAATTCCGGTATAAAATGTAGCCTATGTGTTATTCAATGATGTAAACAATATACTTACCAAATATTGTTCAGATCCGTTCAGTAGTTTTTGCGTGAAAGAGTAACAAACAACCATACATCTATACATCCATTTTCACAAACTTTCGCATTTATAATTTAGATAAGAAGCAATATTTACAAAATATGACATCAATAAGACCAGACAGAATAGTTACTGCAATATGCAAATAGAATGTTATACGCCTTATCTTAAAGACCATTTTTGGTTTCTCTGTGACACACATTCAAGGTCCTTGAGATCATCGGAAAATTTAGAGTTAAGTATCGTATGCATTCCACTTCTTTCTTTGATAAATCTTTCACTATCCAAGCGGCCCGTTTATGGAATGCATTGCACATAGATGTAAGGCGTGCTCAAATATTACCTACATACGTTCAAAAGAATGGTGAAGGAGCATTACCTCTCACTATAGTTCTTTTTCCCCTCCATTCTCTATTATGATATTTGGTATTATTATTTATTTAAATATATAATTTATACAACGTGTAACAGAATAAACGCAATTCCTGACAGTAGTTGGTTTAGAATCGGGTTCTGAATCGATTTCCGTCATAAAAAATAGGCGTTCAATTTTGACGGAAAAATCTTTCATTTAACTTAAAATGGATACACAGTATCGACAAATTAATACAATCCTTAATTCAAGGAAATGCGCTCGTGTGCTCGTGTGCCGCTAACATTGCATGAGTGTATGCGTTTGCGTAACGATATTGTATGATGCACATACGTTTTGCGGTTAGTAAGGATAACTATTTTATAAAAAATGTCTAGGTTTGGTTTTAATTTATCTAGTTAGGGATGTTGTTTTAGACTTATAATTTAATATTCTAATTGGGGTATTTGAGGTACTGCGCTTAATCTGTTACACCTTGTATATTATATTTTGTGGTATGTATTTTATACATATTATTATGTTTAATTAGTATTATGTATGATGTTGTACACTGACAGCCCTAAATCTATCTCCTTTAATTTCTGTCCATCCAAAGATTGTCTGTAAGAGATTGCCCTGTGCGATAAGACCGCCCACTGTACACTAGTTTTATTATTTGTATCCTTAAGTGTATTATAAGGTGTACAATAAAGTATACAATAAATAAATACACCAGGCATCTATGTTTAACTACTATTATCCTGATTTAATTTTAGTTATTTCAATGATTATGTACACCTACCACTTAAGATAGTTTGTAATTCATCGCCTGAAGCACAGGTTTTTAATCTAGTACAGACATATAATTATGTTGTTATTCCTTAATTTAATGACTTATTAAGCCTTTTATTGTCAATAAATATTGCACTATTCCTTCAACTAATTATTTACTAGCTCCTAGCTGCGACTTCGTATGTGTGGTCGGGTTTTCCTGCGTAAACCCCGATCCCGTGGGAATTCCAGGATAAAAAGTAGCCTATGTGTTATTCAAAAGGTAAACTATCTACTTACCTATCTTTTCCTAAATTTCATTCAGATCCGAATACATCCATACTCACATACTTTCGCATTTATAATAGTAAGAAACAATATTTACAAAAAATTATGTCAATAAACAGACAGAATAGTTACTGCAATATGCAAATAGAATGTCATACAATAGGAACTTACTATCTTTTACTATTATTATCTCGATTTAGTTTTAGTTATTTCATGGATTTTGTATTAATTCTTAATATTTTTATTGTAGATAAATTTTGAACTTTCCTAAATTTTATTACTTACTAGCTTCTGCCTGCGACTTCGTTCGCGTGGGAAGGTATTCCCGCGTAAATCCCGTTCCCGTGGGAATTCCGGGATAAAAAGTAGCCTATGTGTTATTCCAAGATGTAAGCTATCATTCAGATCTGTTCAGTCATTTTTATCTTCACAAATTTTCGCATTTATGATATTAGTAAGCTTATATTCCATTTATTAAATCTATGTACATATAAATTACATTTTTAAATATTAATATAAAAAATAAAAACATTTAAAAATATAAAAAATAGTAGCCCACCGGTACCGGGAACAGGGTCCAAGCTACCGGTGGTCAGGGCTCCATAGAGAGGAACCTCCTCACAATACGCGCCGTTTCCAGGAGTACTGCTTTCTGTATCAAGCCCTTGATCCAGCTGCCCAACGAGAGCCTCCTTAGATGTTGGTCGAGGCTCTTGGCTATTATACCATTGGCTGAGACGACTATCGGCACAATGATTGCTGTCTCCACATCCCACATGTCGACAACCTCGCGCGCCAGGTCAAGATACTTATTTTTTTTATCTATCTCAGCTTTCACGAGGTTCTCGTCATGGGGGACTGCTATATCAACAATCATTGTGCGACGCTCTAATCGGTCTATCACCACTATGTCAGGCTTATTGGCAACAATAGTCCTGTCAGTGATGATAGACCGATCCCAGTACAGTGTAATATTGCCATTTTCGAGAACTGGGTCGGGCACATACCTATAGTATGGTACTTCTGATTCCACAAGATTGTATTTAAGTGCAAGTTGCTGGTGTATAATCCTGGCTACGAGGTTGTGTCTATGCAAATATTCTCCGTTAGCCAGGCGAGAACAACCGGAAATAATGTGACGAATGGATTCTCCCGGTTTGTGACATGCCCGACATGTGTCTACCGTACCATCCTTCACAATATATTTCCGATAGTTATTCGTCATCATAACTTCGTCCATAATCGCACAGACAAAACCTTCGGTTTCCCCGAAGAGGTCACCAAAACGTAGCCAGGCTACGGACGCTAATAAATCTACTTCAGACCCATGAAGGGCTCGGTAATAGCGTTCGTGAAGCTCCTTGCTCTTCCATACTTCTCTGCGGTCATTAGTATCTAATACTACAGGTTTGCGCCAATTCTCGTTACCTAAGGAGAGCGGCGTGAGGCCTTTATCCACCGCTACCACATCCCGATGCATACCCACGTCGGTTTCTAGGAAATATTCCCTAAGGCTGCATACCTCGCGGTTGTGCAGGGTCTTTGCATTTAAAAAGCCACGACCCCCGCACTTCCGCGGGATATACAGCCTCATCACTGATGAACGTGGGTGATGCATCCGATTTGCAGTCAGCGTTGTGCGGACCCGCCTGTCCAAGGCGTCAAGTTCAGTCTGAGTCCATTTGAGTATGCCAAAAGAATACATCAATACTGGCATAACCCAACCATTGAAGGCACGCACCTTGTTTCCGCCTGATAGAAGACTATTCAGTACTTTATTCAGGCGGCCAAAGAAGCGTTCCTTCAATGACTGTTTAACATAAGCAGCATTGATGCCTAGCGCTTCTGAAATACCCAAATACTTGTAAGTTTCAGTTGATCCGAGGGATCTTAGGTGTATGGAATCCGAGAGTTGAGTTCCCACGGATTCCATAATCTCCCCTCGCTTTACATGCATAACTGCACACTTGTCCACCCCAAATTCCATCCCGATGGCGCTACTGAAAGTTTCTGTTACCTTCAGTAGCTCCATCAGTTGCAGTTTGTTGGTGGCAAAGATTTTCAAATCATCCATGTAAAGCAAGTGTGATATGACCTGACCACCTCTTCTCAACTGGTAGCCTAGCCCCGAACCCTCCAGCAATGTACTGAGAGGGTTGAGAGCCAGACAAAACCACAGTGGGCTCAGACTGTCGCCTTGGAATATGCCACGCTCAATCCTAATCGGTTCGCTGTTTTCCTGGATCTGTCGACATCCTGGATAGCAAAGGACCGTCTTCCATTGCCCCATACATGACTCAAGAAAATTACGTAGTATTGGGTCTATTTTATACAACTCCAACACCTTCTTGAGCCATGTATGTGGAACAGAATCATAGGCCTTCTTATAATCTATCCAACATGTCGACAGATTCTTTCGGAAACGACGAACCTGTTGGTTAATGGCAATATCAATGAGGAGAAGCTCCTTAGTACCGCGGGACCCGTTCCTACATCCATTCTGAGAAGCAGACATGATTGAATTTATATCAATATGATTATTAATTTTGGCTCTCAAAATGGAAGTAAGAATTTTATAGACCGTCGGTAAGCACGTGATCGGTCTATAATTTTTAGGTTCCGCTGTACTACCTGATTTATGGAGCAGGTGGGTTATTCCTGTAGTCAGGAATTGAGGTAGCGATCCTGACTCTAAGGCAGACTGGAACTGAGATGCCAAGCGGGCGTGCGATCTTTGAAACCATTTTATCTAAAAATTGTGCAGTCCGTCTGGTCCTGGAGATTTCCAGTTGGATACCGGACGGACTGCATGGGTTACATCTTGGGGGCTGATCGTAATTGCCCCCATTTCTGCTATAAGATCGCACGTGCGCTTGATCTCACTCATCCAGTCACCCTCGGTGTGACAGACAGGAGCCGACCAGATGCTGCGCCAGAACGAACACATGGCGTCATCATCCGGTAAGCACGTATCAGTCACACCTTGGTCAGGTCGCTCCCAGGCCCTATAAACCCACCTTTCATTGCTTTGGAATGCGCGATTCTGAGTGTATCGCTCCACCCGCCGCTTATATCTACGAATTCTATTTGCCCACGCATAGACTTTCTGCTTCAGGAAGTCGATGCGCTCTGTGACGCAGGTCAGATAATCCCGAGGACTAATATCAGTCCCCGCGAACGCCCGCCTCACAAAGCGCATCACTCTAGGGCGAGTGTTGCCCTGTCTGAAGCAGATAAGTTTGCCAATGAGTGCTCTAGCCTCAGCAATACGACGCTCGATCCTGCCCTGCCAAGCTGGTACAGCTGGTCGTATAACTCTGTCAGTCTTTGGGAACTTGACATGAGCTACCCGACAAGCCGCTACAGCTGCACAGTATAGGATCGAATGAGTATCGGTGAGGTCTTCACTATTGTCAAAATAATTTGACAGCAGTGAATCTAGAGCACACACTAGCGCCCTATTTTTCTTATGCATGGGTAAACGAGGCAGACGAGGTCTAAGCTCAGGCTGTGTGGAGCGATACTCCCGTAATGCGCACTCCAAAGCACTCCTCAATCGTTCACTGCACTGGGTACTCACGGTTCTAGCCTCGTCATCATCATCTTCATCGACGTGGTAGGGTTGCGGTGAGACACTGGGTTGTAGATGCACCGCGGCCAGTGGTGAAGCAGATGAGACACGGCTGCACCGTGAATCAAGGCGTAGTCTATCAAGTACGGCGTCATCCAACATACGGTTACGCTGGATTACCCGCACCTGATCCGATAGTCGTTGCGCCGAAACGTTGACATCTGGTTCAAGTACCTGGAACAGAGAGAGCATCCGACCACGGTACGCAGTCAGGTTAGTTCCCCCCTCTGTGGCCCCAAAGTATGAGCGCATGACATTTTCATTGATGGAATGTGTCCATCGCATGCGCTGCACACTTCCACCGGCAGCGGGGACCCCATCGGAGGCCGGAGGGCCTCGAAGTCCTAAGCCGGCCGGAGGGCAGCCTCTTCCTCGCCGACGCGCAGGTGGTGGTGTCGTCGGCGGCGAGAAGTACTCATCGCTCGAGCTCGACGCAACTGCAGCGGCCGGAATTTCTTGACTCACGGCTGGAGAAGGTCCCGGTGGCTGCGAGGCGGAGCTCAGCGATGATTCCGCTGGTCTTGGGCGTGTGGTTTGCTGTAACCGGGCCCGGTATCTTGTCAACATTTTTTAATTTGAGTCGTCTTGTAGAGATTTTCTTTCCAGAAGGTATATTCGGCATTTCTGCAGTGGCCTTTGCTTTTTTTTTACGGTTTTGGTTTTATTAAACATGATGCATTTGTTATATACTATTTATTTATCAAATTTTTATTCAAAAATAAAACTGAAGAAGAAAATTTTTGACAGGCGGGTTGACATCCGAGCCACAGATTATTATTTTAGTAAGCTTATTATTATAATTCTTTCGTTTTGTTTTTTTCAAATAAAAAAAAACTTATTTCACTGTTATAATATTTGTTTATCAATGTAAAATAAAACATTATCTCATTTCTGTCATGAGATATGTGTGTATAATTGTATTTACGCTCAATTATCTGATTTTGTGACAGTAACATGACAAGCACTATGTAATCTTTACTCTGCTTTTCCTTATCACAGGTTTTTCATGACCTAGCTAGGAGAGCAGTGCTCACCCACACGTTTGTAGATATAGTACTTATTATGTGAAACTGTATTGTAACGTGTACTTCAATGCATTGTTTTGAGCTAATAAATAATAATAATAATATCTAATGTGCGAGGTTCTTTAAGCTAGGCGGCTTACAAACTCGTGCACAATGTGATTTAAATCTATCCTAGAAATACATTGTGGCAGCCTCGCAACATGTCCTAACTTTTATATATACAGATATATATTATACAGATTTGCTGTAAGGTTCTATTATTTTGTTTTAAGTTATATTTTTTTTATAGTTACGTTTAAATTGATAGTGATTTGAAGTATACTTTCTTTTTCAGCTCTTTACAATAACTAATTAATTTAGTTAATTAATATCCTAATGTAACTTTTCAATAATGTCTCAAATATTTGCACATCAGTTACCTGGTAGAATATGATGGACTCTTTAATGTATACCTATCTACTTTCTGTACTCGAATTCTTGCAAATAAATAATATTCTATTCTATGTTATTGAATATACAACGTGTAATTTAAAGGGTATATACATACCGTGCGCACGGCTTCTTTCGATGATAAGATAACAAACGATATAGCAAGGGTTTTGTAATCCTGTGTCTACATGTGTGGAGCATATATTAGAAATTTCAATACATTGATACCAGAGACCGAATTTTTGAAATTAAGAAGAACGCAGAGAGTTATCGTTTTATTGGCATGTGACGTGGAAAGTGATGACCCTCATAGTGCTGTGACATGTTTGTTATTATTGGTATTCAAGAAACATATGAAACCAATAATTTTGGGTCAATTCTGTGAGTCACTTATTTTGAGCTGAAACTTTGCATAGTGACTCCATACCAGATGTTGTCTTCAGTCCTTTTGGATAGATATGGGGTTTCCGTTACACGTTGTATTATAAAAACTCACAAGTGCCTAAATTAATAAGGTGGAACCAATGATAACAAAATACAACACACCGGTTCCATTGTTTTCAGTTTCTTTTAAAATAAAATACTATTAACCTTCTTATATAAAAATCAATTGCTGTTCGTTTGTCTCGCTAAAACTCGAGAACTGCTCCATTGATTTCATTATTTTTTTTTGTATTATGTTCCCTCTAATACAGGGAAGGTTTAAATATGGTGGTACGAAGTTCAGTGGGTCAGCTAGTAACTAAATAAAATAATAGTGGTGATTAAAAAAGCATCAGTAGTTCTTTCATGGAATTGTTATTGGTACTAACAGCAACGAACCAATATTACAACCACAGAATTCATTCGGCTAGCACCTAAATTGTTATTGTTTTTGAGGGTTTCGTAGCCGAATGGCAAAGGTATTCGTAATGATAAAAGATTCGTAATGTCTGTCTGTCTATCCGTCTGTATGTCACAGCCAATTTATTCCGAAATTATTAGGATTACATATTTGAAAGTTAGTAAGTATTCAGTGAACTGCTTCACGATTTTTGAATAAATATTTTTTTAAATTGAAGGGGAGCTCGCCATACATGGAATCGACTCTAAAAGAATTATTTGTTTTATAAAATTCTTTATTAACATAGAAGGTGTACACAGATAAAAAAAAATAATTTACATCAATCCTATACCTACGTTTGGAATCCCTATACAACGTGTAATTTAAAGGGTATATACATACCAAGTGCACGGCTTCTTTGGATGATAATAAACGATATGGCAAGGGTTTTCTAATCCTATGTACGGTAAGGACGTAGAGCAAGTCGTGCTAGACGGCCTAGCGGAGATGGCAACACTTTGCAGTCGCTAGGCCGCCGAGCACAGCCAACAGAAGCCCGCGGCCCACGAGGACAAGTCAATGTGTGGAGCATATTAGAAATTTCAATACATTGATACCAGAGACCGAATATTTCAAATTAAGGAGAACGAAGACAATTATCGTTTTATTGGCAAGTGACGTGGAAAGTGATGACCCTCATAGTGATGTGACACGTTTGTTATTATTGGTATTCAAGAAACATATGAAACCGATAATTTGGGGTCAATTCTGCGAGTCACTTATTTTAAGCTGAAACTTTGCATAGAGACTCCATACCAGACGTTGTCTTCAGTCCTTTTGGATAGATATGGGGTTTCCCTTACACGTTGTAGATAGGTCTTTAAATATGACATTGAGGTTCCAACAACCAGACAGATTTTCTGGTTTGTGACTACCCGTAATGACTGCCAAAGATAGATATATTGTACACCAAAATTTAAACACACCTACTGAGACCTGTACGAATGACAGCTGGGACAAAAATGGGGGAAAGGCATGCAGACCCGCTGCCGGACAGGAAAATGGGAACGAGTAATTCTTAATATTTTTACGCACATAATTTTTGCTCGTAATATGAATATATAATAATAATAACATACTATGTTTATTTGGACTTGCATGTACAGACAAACATTAATCCACAAAAAGTTGTAATTAAGCGCCAATCTATACTAATGTATTATAAAGAGGTATGTTTGTAAGTTTGTATGCAGGGGGTAATCTTCGGAACTAATGATAGATAGATTGATAGAATATACTTTATTGTACACCAAAAATTGAAACACACTTACATAACCTTATTGCTATAAAGGTTACAATTTAATGATCCAATTCAAAAAAATATTGGGGAGTGCTATAGACTATAAATTATAGATAGATTGAAAGATAGAGTATACTTTACTGCACACCAATAATTGAATCATACTTACATAACAATATTGTAAAAAAAAAATTATTTCAATGGCGGTCTTATCGCTGAGAGCGATATCTTCCAGACAACCTTTGGAAAGACTTTATGAGCTTTAATTAAAACGGGGAGGGCTATATTAGTGTACTACTGTACAAATACTCATCAAAACGGAATAGGTATATAAATATACATAAATACAATACATAAGTACATAAAATATATAAATATATAATGTTCTTTAATATCGTGTGGTTTTAACAAAGGAATAATCATAAATTTGAAAGAAAATAATTGACAACCGAGCTTTTAAAAACAACGAGTAACTGAGCTTATCTTACTGACACCGGCAATCCATTCCACAACCGAATAGCCTGCACCGTAAACGAATGAATGGTCGTAAAATTTTGTAGAATGTGTAGGCATCAAAAGTCTCGAATTCTCTGATGATCTCAAATCTCTAACATGTGTGTCATGAAGAAACTTAAAACGTTCTTTGAGGTAAAAGGGAGTCGTTGGATTGAAATGAATACTGTAGAGTAATGATAAAATATGTGCAATCCGGCGAAGGCGTATAGGCAGCCACTTGAGTTTAATTCGAAACCATTTCGAAATTCAAGCAGACGAAGTTGCGAGTGAAGTGTTAGTGTTGTTATAACAATATGATTTACGTGGAAATCAATAGTTTGTATTTTTTTAACGGATAAATGCGAAGAACGGAAGAATCTTGATATTTTAAACTGGTCACTTATTCATCGAACGCACAGGCAAACATTGCTTAACCCTAATAATCAACTCGAACAATCTAAATGCCTATAGATATATACAACGTGTAACAGAATAAACGCAATTCTTAAAAGTGGGTGCAGAATCGGCTTCTGAATCAATTTCTGCCATGAAAAATAGGCGTTAAGTTTTGACGAAAACATCTTTCATTTAACTAATAGAAACACAGTATCATGAAAAATTAATACAATCCTTAATACAAGGAAATGCGCTCGTGTGCGTGTCGGCCGCTAACATTGCATGAGTGTATGCGTCTGCGTAAGGATATTGTATGACGCACATACGTTTTGCGTTTAGTAAGGATAACTATTTTTAACCGACTTCAAAAATTCTGGCTGGACCGATTTCGAAAATTCTTTTTTTGTTTGAAAGGGTATACTTTCTAGTTGGTCCCATTGTCGTCATGTTTGGATCTGATGATGGGATCATGAAGAAATCGAGGGAACTCTTCAAATATTATAGGCACACCTATAGCGTTTTGGGTATTTCTTGTGCAGTTGCTATCGAAAAGCACCATTTGAGGAAGTGAAACTGATGATTAAGACCCCAGATGGCCACCGAAACTTATCAATAATAAGTATTTCGTGGATTGCGATTAGATTACTTGAATATAGGTGTTAAGCACTTTATGCTCGTCACAATGCATATGGTGAAGTAGAGCGGATGGTAATGTACCAGGAGAACTCCTCAAAGATTAATGGCTGTGCACCGGGATAAGCAATATTTTGTAAAAGGTGATTAGTAGTTGACATTTTGGCTTTTGTAACTAGATAAATTACTAACCGACCCACTAAAAAGCGGGAAATTTATTTTTGGCAAAAAATAGAACCGACTTCTATATAAAAACACTACAAAGGCAAAAATAACTTAAATATCGGAAGGCGGTGTCAAAAAAAAAGAAAATACAAAAGAAATGACACCGACTACCGAAATTAAAGTTATTTTTGCTTTTGTAGTGTTTCTATTTTTTGGTAATTTTTTTTTTTATAAAATGTCTAGGTTTGGTTTCAATTTATTTAGTTACGGATGTTGTTTTAGACTTATGTATAATTTAATATTCTAATTGGGGTGTCTGAGGTATTACGCTTAATCTGTTACAACTTGTATTATTTTTAAAGACAACTATCAATGTTTGTAGAATTGACTTTACTAGTAATCTTGTTAACCACTCCAACTAAGCTAAATATGCTTGTGTCTGGAGTGGGTTCACGGCAATAGTGTAATAGGTAGGGTTCGAACCCACTCCCTCTTGATCACAAGGCTGACACCTTAACTATTAGGCCATCGACTCTTCTTTTTTGAGCTATACACAAGTCCGTATCCAAATTTCAAACTAAAATATTTAGAGAACCAATAAAGTCGGTACGCTAATGATTAGGCCAGTGTAACAGAATTTATTGCACAAATGCTGGGTGGTGACATTTCGACGTGCAGTGATGGATTACATTCTAGTTATATTGACTTTTCATTTGCAAATAGAGTTGAGAATGGATGGCATAAAGTTGTTTGACTGGCTTTATTTCGCAGGCAATAAATATATCATACAAACTTCGCTTGAGTAAAAAGCTTATTTTCAGGGAAATTAAAGTAGTCTTTGTCACTTTCCAGCCCTTTAACTGCTTATTTCCGGGGTCCAATCGAGACCACCGAGAGTTGCGGTGTTGTTGTAACGAGATACCTTTACTCGCAGCGGGAGGAGATATTTGATGATTTACTCAACCAGAAAAATACCATTTAAAACATTACAGACTTTATAGTATAAAGGTAGAAATGTAATTTTTTATAGTACTTATAATAACAGTAGTTTATTATGAAACTTGGAAATGTAACTCTAAATACGCATAAAGTAAAAGGCTTAAAATTATACGCATAAAATAAAATTTTATATTATACACGTTTTTATCCCGCAATTCCCACAGGGTCGGATAAAACCGCGTCAGTAATATTGACTTCCACGCTAAAGAAGTCGCGACTACAGTGATTATTAACTAAAAGAACATACAATATGTAGTACAATCAATCCGATCCATCGGTAAATAATACTCGTATTCAGCGCTTTATGAACAAACGCTGCCATTAAATATTTAGGCCGTCTGTCACATTGTCACGATACAGAATAAATCAGAGATTTTAAAATGGGAGCTTTTAGGTGACATATTGAAATAAAACCTATATAATAATGCAGAGCGAAATTATTGTTATTAAAGTTGTAGAAGTCAGAAGTTAGAAAATCAGGCACCAGTCTTGCCAAGGGGTATTGTGTTACCCAGTTACTGGGTTGTGGAGGTCAGATAGGCAGTCGCTCCATGTAAAACAATAGTACTCAGCTGCATCCAGTTAGACTGTAAGCTGACCCCAATATATTTAAGAACAGTCTGATCAGACTACACAACAAACACACACACGCACACACACATACACACACATACACACACATACATACACACACACACACACGCACACACACGCACACACACACACACACACTGACAGTACACAACAGTCATAGTCTGACAGTGATGACTAGAAGTTGAGTATACTAACTAAACACAATTTATACACAACTGTGTCTATCATCTCTTCTCAACTCTATTGTCGCAGGTCAGCTGGAAAATATTTTTTTTTTACATTAAGCAGGACCTTTGTACTCTTTTATTTGTCTTTTTCGGGTTCCGTAGCCGAATGGCAAAAAACGGAACCCTTATAGTTTCGTCCTGTCTGTCTGTATGTCCGTCCGTCCGTCTGTATGTCACAGCCGAAACTATTAGAACTATACATGTGAAAGTTGGTAGGTAGACGTATTCTGGGAACCGCTTTCCGATTTTAAGAATAAAATAAAATAAAAATATTTAAAATAAAGGGGGCTCCCCATACATGGAACTGAAACTGAAAATATTTTTTTTTTCATAAAACATTTTTTTTTTTTTAGGTAGGGCCACTCGTAGATCAGCTCAGTAAGGCTGTGCGTCTACTTAACCGGTCTGTCCTATGGTGACCTCTAATAAATTAAAGGCCCCCAGCCAGGGCTTACAAACTAAAATATACTTACAAGCTAATGACCGCACGCTAAGGGCACTCCCTGTGGAGTACGGGCCTCGGCATAACGGGGTCATTTTGGGAGGGCAGCAAAGGGACAGGCTGGGTCGTATTTAGGGGAGTATTTATTGCTACTGGCTCAGCATCGCGGGCTGGCTCGTTTGGCAAAGGTCGGGGAGGATTTCCATTACAAGTACGCGGACGTCGCGATGGGCCTCGTCGGTGAGGCCGGAATACGGAACGCGTTTTGTATTTGTATTTTCTAAGAGTGCTGGTTTCCCTACTGCTGTCTTGTCGGATGGTGGTGGGATCGTCAGGCTCGTCTAGGACGTTACGCGGGCGACGAACCCGAGAAATCTTGGAGGGTCTGTATCGGGCGGCCGATACGATCAGGGGGTTAGTGTGGGTATCAGCAGAGGTGAAGTAACGCACTGACATGCGTTTCAACACTTGCTTTATGGTCGGGAGTTTGAGGTCTACGTGGAGATCCTCATTCCTCAAGAACCAGGGCGCGCCCGTGGCCTTTCGGAGAAAACGGTTCTGAATGACTTGCATCCTATGGATCTGATTGGGACTGGCATGAGCAAACACCGGACAGGCGTACGTCATGATAGGACGTATGCATGTCGTGTAGATTCGGATTTTACATCTAAGGGAGAGCTTACTGTGTTTATTCAGCAAGGCGTGGAGCCTACCGAGAGCGAAAGCGGCTCGCGAGCGAACCGACTTTATGTGCTCACTGAAATTAAGGAACTGGTCGAGGATCACACCTAAGTATTTGGCTCGCTTCTCCCAAGGGATTGGCTTGCCAAACATAGTGATCGGGCGGGGGGCAGTGAATTGTCTATGTTGGCGAGCTCTGCGAAACAGGACTGCTTGACTTTTGTCGGGATTTACCTCAATCCTCCATTTCCTAAACCAATCGCCTAATGCGTTGGCTGAGGTCTGGAGGGTATGAGCGATGCTATCAGGACTATGTCCCGAGTAATAGATGGCCGTGTCGTCGGCAAATAGGGATAACTCTACTGGGGGCTTTTTGGGGATATCGCTTGTGAATAGCGTGAAGAGTGGGGGAGAGAGCACGGCGCCCTGAGGGACGCCGGCTCTGATAGGGCGGGGAGTGGAAAGCGCTCCTTCGAAACGATATCTGAAGGAGCGGTTCGACAGAAAGTCTCGAATGATGAGCACGAGACGGTCCGGCACACCTGGTTGGTAAAGCTTATAAATTAAGCCATTGTGCCAGACTTTGTCGAAAGCCTTACCTATATCAAAGAATAGGGCCCCCGTCACCAGACCGCGTTGAAAACGGCCGCTAATGTGCTCTACGATGCGGTGGGCTTGGTGGACACTGGAATGATGGGCTCTAAAGCCATACTGCTCGTTGGGGATTAGGCTCTTTGCCTCGATAAAGTCCTTGAGCCGATTAAGAATAATCCGCTCGTAGACCTTGCCGAGGGCGCTGAGCAGACTAATGGGTCTATAACTAGTCGGGAGGGACTTGGGCTTTTTGGGTTTTGGGATACCTATCACTATAGCCTCTTTCCAAGCTTGTGGAAACAAGTTGTTGGACAAGGCGCCATTGAAGATGGCAGCCAGTAGGACTATGATCGTACGTGGGAGGAGTTTAAGTGCCCTTGTGGTCAGTCTGTCAGTCCCGGGAGCTTTCCTAGGTTTGAGTTTCATGATGATCTCCTCCACCTCGTCTTCCGTGACGGGGGGGAGGGGAGCATCAGGGTCCTCGACAGGGGGTAGGGCAGATCTACGTTTGACCTCAGCATCCACGTGGGCAAGGTGGGCTGGGTCGACTGGTTGGGAGCTGGGAGAGCACTGGGCCTCCAGACTGTCGGCCAAGCATTCGGCTTTGTCTTCGTCGTCGAAGGCAATGCTTTTGTCCGGGCGGATAAGGGGAGGCATTGAGGCAACCTCAGTGTCGCGCATATTCCTCTGAAGTTGCCAGAAGGCATGGTGGGTGGGTTCCAGTTCGCTCAGGGTCTTGTCCCAGCCGGCTTCACGCCACTCTCTAATGCTGTTACTTACTTTGCGCTGTAAGTACCGCATGAAAGTTTTGTTATTCTGGCAGGGGAAAGCTCTGTAGGCACGGACTGCTGCGTTCTTCTCAGTCAGCAGGGCCCGCACATCGTCCGGGAGTTTCCGGCGCCAGTGCTCTGACACCGGAATCTCCTTTGAACAATCGTTCAAGACGGATTGTACGTGCTCTGTGAGTGAGTCGATCGCAGCCGTCGTGTCGGCGGCGTACTGGATGTGGTCGGGGATCTTGTCCAGGTGAGGTGACGTGTTGGATTTCAGCAATTCGCCTACTTTCCTCCAGTCAGTGATCACCTGTGTGGGAGGGGGGCGGTTAGGGTCATAGGGACCCGATCTCGGAGTTAACTCCAAGATCACCGGTCTATGGTCAGAGTCAAGTTCGTCTACCGTCTCTAAAGAGTGCAAACGTAAGTTCACATTCTTCAGGAGGGCAATGTCAAGTACGTCGGGCAAGTGGGATGGCTCGAACGGGTAATGAGTAGGCCGCATAGGACCTATGACATCTATGTGGAGAGGTGTGCAAAGGTCGTATAGTACCTTCCCACGGGGGTTGGTAATACGACTACACCATGCGGGATGTTTGGCATTGAGATCCCCCGCCATAAGGACGGAGTCACTCATTTCAAGAAGGGCGGTAAGGTCGCTTCGAAGTGAGGCGTTTATCGATGAATTTACATCTACTACGTTGGACGGTGAGAGATACGCGGATACTATTGTGATAGAGGGATGGCCCGTCATGCCTAGCCGGCAAACGGATACCTCTAAGTGGGCAAGGGGCGGCGGATCCATAGGGATGCAGTGCAGGGAGTTCCTATAATATATTAGAGTGCCACCTCTGTGGCATCTAGTCCTATCGTTCCTAACTAGCCGGTAGTTGGCTATCTTGGGATCCCTAAGGTGGAGTTTGAGGAAGGTCTCTTGGACCAGAAGGATGTCGAGACTATGTTCGCGAAGGAAGGTCGCGATCTCGACCCGTTGATTGCTGATGCCATTGGCATTGAAATAACCTAGCTTTAGGGATCGGGGCTTTAATCTCTTACTAGCCGTGTTATACATTATGGCAGTTTAAAAAGGTTGGCAAAATGGCTTTTGACATCAGGATACTTACTGTATACCTGAATCAGGGATTCGATACTATTGCAGGCCATGACCTCCGTTGCCATTTGGATGGCGCGGGGGGACTGGAAGAAATTGAATGTTTTCGCTAGGATGAGGAACGGATCGAGTTCCGGCTCAACCGAGCGAGGGGGTGACTGGGGAGGAGGTGAAGGCTGAGAAGCCACAACGACCGGAGCGGGGGGCGTGATGGGTTGATCCATCAGCCCTGGGACTTTCGGCCTTAGTGCCGGAAAGTTTTGGGCGTGATTCGCCGCCGTCCAAGGAGTTGGACGCTGGGGACTGAGGGTCTGGGGGAGCTCAGACGAGAGTGTAGGACACTCTCGTCCCTGGCGTGCGCTAGCGCGCGTTGCCAGTTTTGGGGCGGAGGTTTTCGGGGCTTTCGGACAGCCTCGGTAATTAGCAGGATGGCCAGATTGCCCGCACAGCACGCAGCTGGGCGGGTCTGGGCACTGGGACCTATCTTTGGGGCGATTGCACTCGGCGGTGCCGTGATCGCCCAGGCACTTTACGCACCGGGGTTTGCCGAAGCAATTCCGTTGCGCGTGCCCGTAGAGCTGACAACGGTGGCATTGGCCTACCATGCCACTCTTGTGTGGCTTCTCTATGAAGATGCCTGACAGACTGCATACAGTCTTCAGCGCAAAGATGGGGTGGGGATCTTCGGAGGTGGGATGACTAATGACAAGGACGTTATTTGACGCCTTGCCTCCTCTGCCGTGCATACGGTGCACCTCAATCACCGGGATATTCTGGGACTCTAGGTCACAGACGATCTCGGTGGTGGGGATCTCGCTAGGGATCCGGCAGAGGACCACACGTACTGGTTTGCTCTCATGGAGCGTGTACGTGTGGTGGGGGATATTTCGAGCTTTGAGGAGCTTCGAAAGCGCACGGTGGTCGTTAGCTGTTGCTAACCCTACTTTTATGCCGTTCTGAACGGCGCGGGCATTCGTGTAGGCGATGCGTTGCTCGCCACACGCTTTGGACACGTTTGTCCAAGCCCCCTTATCATGGATGAAGATGGGTGGGGGAAGGATGGTCTTGCGCACTGAGGCGCTGACGACTGGGGTAGGGGTAGGGCTGGGCCTAGTGGCCGAGGAAGTAGAGGGCTGGCTCTGCACTAAGCGTGCTGGCTCGGGAGGGGAGGGTTTCTTGGCCTTAGGGGCCTGGGAGGACGAGGCCTGCGACCTCTTTTTCCTCTTTCCCTCGACGAGGATAAATTCGTCGGAGGAAGAGGTTTGTTCGGAGGAGGAGTGCTCGGACTCCGCTCGCTCTGAGCGCTCAGAGTGTATGCTCTCTGCGCGCTCCGAACGCTCGCCTTCCGAGTTCTCCTTTTCTTGTTCCTCCTCCTCAGAGTCCATTTCGACGTCTGGGGGGGAGGGGGGACCTATCTGCGATGGGCGCGGGGGTGGGACCTAACTCTGGCTGCGGGGTGGGTGGCAACGCGGGGGGGTGTATGAGACGGGGATTGACTTTTATTGAGTCAATCTCCACCTCATACTTCTTTTGTAGGGCGGGGTTATCATATAGGATATTTCCTAGTATCTCGGTGGTTTGGTTCAATCTTATTTGAAGGGAGTCTACCTTAGCAGATAGAGTCTCCACTATGGCCTTCATGTCCTCCATGTTGGAGGCGATAATGGGGGGCATCCTATTCTCCTAATCCTAACATATGAGCCTCGAGGAGACACGTCAAACGTGAGCTCCCCTAGCAGACGGTCCCCAAAAAGAGCCCTGCCCCGGAGTTTCTCCTAACACAATGTTACCGAGAAGAGAAACCCAGACAAACTCGGTAACTGTGTTGCCGTCTGATGTGGCCTGAAGGGCCCTATTTGCCTACCCCTCCGGGCGGGAATGACCCGGAGGTGAGTACGCTCCCTGCGGGGATAGCAGGGAGGTGTGTGCCTATGGTGTGCCCTAAGCTTGTAACCGGTCGCCAGTCTTAATGTGCGAACCGGGCCCTATTGGGTCTAGTGCGAAGGGGTAGATACACCCAACCGACACTAGGTGTGTAAGCTGTGAAGAGAACTCAGTAACTAGGTTTGACTAGGAGATCCCCCAAGGCCAAAACCTAGCACTCGACTCCGATTGACTGCTTCACCCTGAAGGGGATCAGCGGGTGCGTCGGGTCAGCACCCCCTTGGTATTGTTGACACCGTGAGGTTTCCAACCAAGGACCACGAAACTGTGGTTTTACCCTGAAGGGGCCAAACCAAATTGCTTTTGACGATTCTCTGTTAGAGAAACACGATATCCTTCACCGCCTCGAAAAAGGCGGATCCGGACCAGGCGTCGTAGTCGGCGACTACGAGTGACGTCACGGCGGGCGTGACGAACGGAGCGATGACTCAGGCGCGGAACGATCGAGAGCGCGGAGCGGCACGACTGTCGCGGGCGAGCGTCGGAAGCGGAATGTCATAAAACATATGCGTGTGTGGTATCTAGAGAGAGGTCTTCTAGACTGGAAGTCCACCCATAGTTAGGGACAGTCTGATCAGATGATGATGACTTGAAGTTGAGTATACTAACTAAACACAATTTATACACACTGTGTCTATCATCTCTTTTGCAATTCTCCTGTCGCAGGTCTGCTGGAAGAAATTTCTTTTGAATTACGCAGCACCCTTGTGCTCTTTTATCTGTATTTGTCTTTTTCGGGTACCGTAGCCAAATGGCAAAAAACTGTCTGTCCGTCCGTCTGTATGTCACAGTCGAAACTATTAGAACTATATATGTAAAACTTGGTAGGTTTTTTTTAACCAATTTTAAGAAAAAAATATTTAGTATTAAGGGGGGCTCCCCATACATGGAACTGAAACTGAAAATATTTCTTTTTTAAAAAACCTATGCGTGTGTGGTATCTTTAGAGAGGTCTTCTAGACTGGAAGCCCACCCATAGTTAGGGACAGTCTGATCAGATGATGATGACTTGAAGTTGAGTGTACTAACTAAACACAATTTATACACACTGTGTATATCATCTCTTCTTCAACTCTATTGTCGCAGGTCTGCTGGAAAATATTTTTTTTAATTAAAAAACATTATTATTATTTAAAGATCTATCCAGACGCCTAGTTGACACTTCGCGTGACCCAACTTTGGACAGAGGCTGGCTTTTACCTTGGACAGAGGTTAAGCATTGCCATACAACGTGGCAATGCCGCGTCTTTTGGGCATATTACCAGTGGACAGCGATGCGCACGAATTTCTGGATGCCATATTTTAGTTTATTTTTAGATGTGTATATGTAGTTTAGGGTTTCTATTTAAGTAATGTTTTAGTAATTATTCTAATGTTTTTTTTTTAATTATACAGCACCTTTGTGCTCTTTTATCTGTATTTGCCTTTTTTTTCTTCTTTAAATGTAATGTGTGTACATAAATAAATAAAATTAAATACTACTTTGAACCCAATGCATCGGTAAATAATACTCGTATTTAGCAGTATATATGAACCAACGTTGCCATTAATTATTTAAGCCCTCTGTCACATTGTCACACGGAACAGAATAAATCAGAGAGTTCCAAATGGGAGCTTTTAGCTCATATAGTGAAGCAAAAAACACACAGTAAAGATAGATACAGAAGGGAAATGATTTTAACGACTTCTCACCCATACGCACAAAACGTTTTGGGAATACTTTCATTGTGCGTAACGCTAAGGAGTCGAATTCCCTGCCGGAGTTTCCTGATAGTTCCCTATAACCTGGGGGTCTTTAAGTCAAAAGTGATTACGTTACTTCTAAGCAAGCGTCAAGCAAGCATCTTCAGCGGTAAAACGCGAACCTAGCACCAATAAAAAAAATATTAAATAAAACTGATTTATGATCAATTGATCACACAACTTCAACCAAAATTGGAAACATTCTTATAAATAGTGTTGGCTTTTTAGGGTTCCGTAGCCGAATGGCAAAAAACGGAACCCTTATAGTTTCGATATGTCTGTCCGTCTGTGTCTGTCTGTCTGTCCATCCGTCCATATGTCACAGCCATTTTATTCCGAAACTATTAAGACCATACATGTGAAACTTAGTAGGTAGATGTATTCTGTGAACCGCTTTCCGATTTTAAGAAAAAAAAATAAAAAATACTTAAAATAAATTGGGGTCCCCATACATGGAACTAGAACTGAAAATATTTTATTTTTCATGAAACCTATGCGTGTGTGATATCTATAGACAGGTGTTTAAAAATGATATCAGGGTTTCTAAAACCACTTTTTCATAAAGTCAATCGTTTAAAAGATATAAGCTTCCAAAGTGGAAAAATCTAAAAACAATATATGTCTGTAGATCTTAATGTAAACTTTCAACCTAAATTGGTTTTAACGAAATCGGGTCAGCAGTTTTTGAGATACAGCATATTTTCTAAAACCGCAAATATAACTTTGTAATTCGTACAAACACTATGAAAAACGAAGTTATTTAGCGAAGTAGTAAAAATGTAAATAAGCTAGTTTTAAGAAATTTTAAAGGTTTTTTTTTTATTCATCAAATAAATATACATATTATATTATATTATTATAGTTACTACGGAACCCTTCATGGGCGAGTCTGACTCGCACTTGGCCAATTTTTTCTTAATTTTTGCAGTCGGATCGCACATAAGTATTTGTTTACATACAAAACATATTTATTTTGTAACTAGATAAAAAAATTGTCGTCACCCTTATTGGGTAAGTTTATTTTTTTTTTATTTATTTATTATCCACTTTACATCTATCATTACAGGGTAACCTAATGAGGCCGGTGTTTCCTAGCTCATATCATTACTATGAGAAGGAACACTAAAACAAACAAAGAGGTCAAAGTCTCTTTTAAAGTTCATATGTATGTTTTAAGCAGAATGGCCGAGTTGTAGGATGTTAATTCAGAATGCATAATAAAATTAAGAAACGAATTGCGTATGAACGCAGCAATGTGTTAATGAGAGAGTATGTGTGCGAGAAAGTAGGGAATGAGCCAAGAAATTTAAGACGCGGCAAACACGTTAAATGACTATAAGAAGTTAATAAAATCAAATAGGTTATTTTTTTTTAATTACGGATGAACCCAATCTTGACCTCGATTTTGCCTGATAGTAAGCGATAGATGAGGTCTACGATGGGACGAGCGAGCCCAGAAGATGCATATTTACTCTTGCTTTAAAGGCTGAAAGGTCATAAGTGGCAGGGAACACAAAAGCCGGCAGAGAATTCCACAACTTGGCTGTGCGCACAAAAATGTAGAGGACAAGTGCTTGGTACGACTAGACGGTATATCGACCAAGCGTAGGTGGTACCCAGCCGTGCGTCTGGTAGACCGGTAGTGAAAGGGAGATGGAGGAATCACGTCATGGAGCTCTTGCAAATACTCCCCGAAGTATAATGTCTACGAAACCGACGGGCAAGCAATGGTTCGCCGATGTGCCAAAAGAGGTAAAAGAGAATTTGGGAAAAGTATTACTAGGGCATATGGGGCCCTACCACTAGTGGTCGTCTTCGAAAGAGCCGTCAGCACTAGTGACGGGGCCCCATGGGGTCATTGCCTGCCGGGGTTGCGGGAATGTTTTAACGAGATACCGCGGCCCCGGAACTTAAGGGCAGCTGAAGGAACAGGGTGGGTTTTTAGTCAGTAGAAGTCTGACACTCCCTTCCGCTCCACCCAGAGCGAGAGAGATTATTTGATGATTAACTCACACGCCAAAAAAAAAGTCATCCACACCACCCTACAATATATGGTCTGTTTACTTAATATCGGACACAGAACACAGCCCTTAAATATGCCCTCACACCGAGAAACACTCTCACTCACCCATAAATAATAATTTACGAACCAACTTCAACAGCGTTAACAACGTTATCCCACTGAGTTTCCTACACTGTGGTTCGACCGCCGTAATCCTATTTCCTGAGCTCAAAAGGTCGACAATTCACAATCGATTCAATGCTTTGGCGAAATATATAGGCTCACTTAACTCACTTATCTTGAATGAAAGTACGTTCAGGTGATTGTTGCCTGCGTATGTTAAAGGGTTCCGTAACATGGCAGTAAAATGTTATTTTTAGGGTTCCGTAGCCGAATGGCAAAAAACGGAATCCTTATAGTTTCATCATGTTTGGCCGTCCGTCCGTCCTTATGTCACAGCCATTTTATTCCGAAACTATTAAAACTACAAATGTGAAACTTGGTAGGTAGATGTATTCTGTTAACCGCTTTCCGATTTTAATTAAATTTTTTAAAAATATATAAAACTAGCTTGTACCAGCGGCTTCGCCCGCGTGGGAAGTTTTTCCCGTGTTAATCCTGATCCCGTGGGAATTTCGCAAAATCCTTTCTTAGCGGATGCCTACGTCATAACATCCACCTGCATGCCAAATTTCAGCTCGATCTATCCAGTGGTTTGGGCTGTGCGTTGCTAGATCACTATGTCAGTCAGTCAGACACCTTTGAGTTATATATATTTAGACTAGCTTGTGCCAGCGGCTTTGCCCGCGTGGGAAATTTTTCCCGTGTAAATCCCGATCCCGTGGGAATTTCGCAAAATCCTTTCTTAGCGGATGCCTACGTCATAACATCTACCTCCATGCCAAATTTCAGCCCAATCCGTCCAGTGGTTTGGGCTGTGCGTTGATAGATCACTATGTCAGTCAGTCAGTCAGTCAGTCACCTTTGAGTTATATATATATTTAGATTAAGGGGGCTCCCCATGCATAGAACTGATACTAAAGGTTTTTTTTTTCATCAAACCTATACGTGTATGATATTTATAGACAGGTCTTTAAAAATGACATTGAGGTTTCTAGAAATACTTTTTCATAAAGTCAATCATTTAAGAGATATACGCTTCCAAAGTGGTAAAATGTGTGCCCCTCCCCCCCCCCCTGTAACTTCTATAATAATGGAGGAAAAATTCAAAAAAATATATACTATAGATCTTAATTAAAACTTTCAAGGAAAATTAGTTTGAACGAAATCGAGTTAGCAGTTTTTGAAATTTAGCACATATTCTAAAACCGATTTAGTGAACAGTTTGTGCTACCTGGTTCCTCGTACTGTTCATAAACGTGAGGTGCGGTCAACTCGCCTATTTGCTACCAATTTTTGTCGAACTAACTCTGGCGCGCGCTCACCACTGTTCCGTTTAGTTGACACATATAATAAGCAATTTGATTCAGTGGACATTATGTTTCTGAGTAAGAATGTTTTCAAAAAGCAAGTATGTGCAATCTTAAAAGATAAGGAAGCTAAAGCTAATTATGCATAATTATAATGTATATATGCTTACTCTATAATGTATGTGAATGTGTTTTTTTGTATCTATAAGTTTAGTTTTATTCAGTTTGCCCTAGTTTTTATTTTATTTTTTTGTAAGCCTGATGTCTTGCAACTAGTTATTTCATATAACAATCTGTGGATAATATTGTGAGCAGTGTATTTGTTACATCTAAATCTTAAGCTTTTTTGTTAATTTTTAAATACTCTGTTGTTTGTTATCCCTAATAAAATAAAATAAAATAAAATAACTTACTTATAACTTAACTTAACTTATAGACTGTACATAATTTTTTTTTTAAAGAGAACAAATTATGTGGGTGGAATTCACATTACTAGTAATCTTGCAAACTATACTTCATAAAAGAAAGCTTGATCTCTGCGACAGATGTCAGTAGAATCACGCCTATGAAGTCCTGAATTTTACAATAGTACAGACACAAGGTACTTTTCCTATCTCAATATACAAACAGTACCTGTCAATGTCATACTTTGCATGCCGACCTAATAAGTGATGGGCGATGATTCATCGCGACCACAGACTATAAACTATCGATATTTTAAATAAAACTTAATTTAAAATTAAATTATCTTTTATATTCAGAAACTGATTCAGATATGGATTTGGGGATATCTCCTTTAAGAGAATAAATGCATTTTATATTAAAATATTCGTTTAATTTAGTAACGTTTGTAATTAAATAAAACCCAATTATATGTTACATTAGCATCGATAATAGTAAGAAACGTCGATAATTTCTATCGACAATTTTTTATTTCCTGACAAACCTAGGAATATCAGTTTGACATATGTCGCAGAGATCAAGCTATCTTTTATGCAGTGTAGAAGGGTTAACAAGATTGTTAAGCTAAATATGCTTGTGTTTGAAGTGGGATCACAGCAATAGTGGGGTTCGAACCCGCGGCATCTTGATCACAAATCCGATACCTATTAGCTATTATTGACGCTTAAAATATTATAAACTTTAAATATTACGTAGTTATTTTGTTACTTACATATCATTAAGGTACAGAGGCGAGCTAAGATACCTTAGTGACATTTCCTTAGTTATATATGTGAAAGCAGGTTTTAGTTGTGCAGGTTGCAACCTCACGCACATGTCACTTTTTAAATAATAAATTGTCAGTGCTAAGCAATTCGCCGTTTGATTCGCACGTACGTAACAGTGGCGACGAGGGAACTACAACGCTTGCAAAATGGCGGCCAATTTTTTCGGTATCCTTAATACCTTTGACTATACATCTCAAGATTGGGAGTCGTTCAAACATCGTCTTCAGCAGTGGTATATCGCCAACGACCTTGTGATAAATGACAAGTCGGGTGTGAAACGCAAAGCGATATTGCTTACGACACTCAGCGAGTCCACCTACAAACTCGCAAGCGACCTAGTCCTGCCAAGGAAATTGGAAGAAGAAGAGTACCAGAACATTTTGAACGTATTGGACCAACATTTTACACCAAAGCGTCATGGTTTTGCCGAGCGCTCAAAATTTTACGCGGCGACTCAGAGGGCAGACGAAGGTCACGCACAATGGGCAGCCCGATTAAGGGGGCTAGCGGCTCACTGCGGCTTCGGGAACTTAGAGGAGTCGTTGCTAGACCGGTTCGTCATGGGTATGATGAGCGGACCCGAGCGCGACAAGCTGTTTTCGAAGGATGTCAAGGAGCTGACGTTGGCGAAGGCGGTGGAGTTGGCGGAGAGCGTGCGCTGTGCGCGCGCAGCCGCCGCTACTGTTCCCGCGGTTTCGGCGTGAAACGGTTTCACCAATATTTATATGGTAGGGAAGATCCGTTTATATTACGCACAGATCATAAACCACTTCTATCGATTTTCGGGTCACACAAGGGGATTCCAGAAGTGACAGCGAATAGATTACAGCGTTATGCAATATTTTTAGCGGCTTATAATTTCAAAATAACCTACGTTCGAAGCGCCGATAATATAGCAGATTTCCTGTCACGTTCTATTGCAACAAGCACGGATGAACCGAGTACGGGCCTGGATTTACGTGAAGAGGTGAACGAATGTGAGGATCGGTCGGCATACGTAAATTTTATTGTAGAGGGTGATTTACCGGTCTCTCTGGATCAACTTCGTATGTCTACCGACCGTGATTTAGTATTGCAAAAGGTAGTGGGGTACACACAGCGCGGCTGGCCGCGAAAGGTTACGGACTCGGTTTTAAAACCCTACTATCTATGCAGGACACAACTTTCAGTAGAGGAAGGGTGTCTGATGAAAGGTCATAAAATTGTAATTCCAGCGGAATTACATGGCAAGGTGATTAAGGAGTTACATAGTTCGCACTTAGGTGTAGTCAAAATGAAGTCGGAAGCGCGCGCGCGGCTGTGGTTTCCAGGAATCGACGCAGCGATCGAGAGAGCGGCGCGCGCTTGTTCTGTGTGCGCTCAGTTGCGACCGGCTCCGCCGCGCGCCCCGCTCGCGCCTTGGCCGTTTCCGCCACATGCTTTCTATAGGATACACATCGACTTTTAAGGTCCATTAAATGATCGCATGTATCTCATAGTTGTCGATGCTTATTCTAAATGGGTTGAATGTTTTTCGATGAAGTCCACCATCACATCGGACGCAGTAATTGAGCGTTTATACGAGTTGATGTCTAGAACGGGAGTACCGGCAATTATAGTAAGTGATAACGGTACATCCTTCACGTCGCAAAGATTCAGTGAGTTTTGTAGGTTGAATGGTATCCGTCAACGTTTTTGGGCCGTGTACCATCCTAGCAGTAACGGCCAAGTCGAGAGTTCCGTCAAAATTGTAAAAAAAGGTATCAAAAGTATTTTATTGACATGCCATGATAGGAAAAACTTGGACAATAGAATAAACAAGTTTTTATTTGATTATCGAAACTCCACACATAGCTCGACTAATAAATCACCGGCACAGTTGTTATATGGCCGCCCACTCAGGTGTAGGTTAGACTTATTAAAACCGACTCCATCGCCTTCCTCATCGGAGCTCTCCGCAGCGGTGAAATGTAAACAATCATTACAGAGTAAATACTACGGTGGTAAAAAGAGTAAAGACTTTAATTTAAGAGAAGAAGTGATGATTAAAAAATATGTGAATAAGATAAAACATTTTTGGATACGAGGAACAATAGTTAAAAAAATTGGCAGGGTGTTATATAAAGTTTTCGTTCCAGAATTGAACTCATATGTAACAAGACATAACAATCAGATAAGGAAATTTCATAGTGCCGAATGTCAGCACACATCTTCAACGTGGGATACTGACAGTGATTCCGACGCGACCGATATCGAAACTGTACCTGAAATCACATCACAGTCGGAACAAGTCTGTCCAACTACTGTCCCAGACGATGAGCTCGTGTCAACGGAATCTCAAGTACAGGGACTTGATATACCACTTCCTGCTACACAAGCCAGGTCAACTCGTAATCGTCCTCGTTTTGATTATAAACAGTTTTTTTTAGAATTAAGTCATTACTTGTAAGGGAGGGGTGTTATATATGTGAAAGCAGGTTTTAGTTGTGCAGGTTGCAACCTCACGCACATGTCACTTTTTAAATAATAAATTGTCAGTGCTAAGCAATTCGCCGTTTGATTCGCACGTACGTAACAGATCTTAATAAAATAAATTTAGAGAGAACGGAAAATCTTTTCTTATTCAAAAATAAAATATCCGAATATAAAACCATCCAAATGTGTATGTTCTTTTACTCGATTTTACAAGATTATCCCTAAGAATACTCGACGTAGCACTTCACTCGATAAACGCAATCAACAGGGTTCAGATCCTTTTGATGGTGTTGTTTTATTTTGGAACATAAAAGCACATACAAATTACTTGTATACGTTAAAAACCACATTAGTTGAGAACTGTGTCGTAGCTAATGTTTTCTACTATTATATAACAGTTCTTAAGTGTTGTGAAAAGTGTTGTGAGTAAGTGTTGTGAAAAATCATAAGAATTGGTCAAGCAGTTTTGGAGGAGTACGATCCTCCAAAACGGCTTGACCAATTTTTATGATTTGTTTGTACAGGTATACTTGGTAGAAGTGTTCCGTTTAGCATCTAAACGCAAAAATGGAAAAGCCTGACAAATCGCTGACTGAAGATTGGTGATCGCGATTTTCAGTCATGAAGGGGCGACCACAGAGAGAGACATACTTAGTAGATATTAGGCTAGATCGTACGGAATATTTTATATCCAGGAAAAAACTTAGTCCGTAAAACTGTGGCTAGTCGAGGCATGAAATAATCACAGCGGGCGAAAAAGAACCGTCCAACTAACCAGAAAGGAAAAGTCTGAATTTTGCGATTGCTTAGCAACAACCATCTGCATAATATATTACTCTGTTAGATAGTAAAATCCATCGACTGGTTGGACGCTCGAAAGAGACATGTGTGACAGACTCGACAATCTATTAGTCTATCTTCTACTCAATTTTCTAGATCTTCTTTGCAATTGCACAAACTCTCCTTCTTCTTATTTTGGACTATGCTGATGCCAGCTATCTCGCGACTTCAAAATCTCTGTATCAGGTTTATATTTGGCTTGCGCAAGTATGACCACGTTTATGATTTCCGTGCTCAGCTCAAATGACTTCCTATTAGGTTTCGCTGGAATCTTCACTTACTTTCTCTACTTTATAACGTGCTCTTTAATCCTTTTACTTCTTTTTATCTTAAGGAACGTTTTCAGTTCCTCTGTGACACACATTCTAAATCCTTGAGATCATCGGAAAATCTAGAGTTAAGTTTTCGTATGCATTCCACTTCTTTCTTTGACAAATCCTTTACTATACAAGCAGCTTGTTTGTGGAATGGATTACCCATAGAAGTGAGGCGTGCTCAAACGCTACCAGCATTCAAAAGAATGGTGAAGGAGCATTACCTCTCCCTATAACTTTTCCCCATCTTTCTCAATTATACATGTAATATTTATTAGTATATGATTTTAGTATTGTATTGGTAGTATATGATGGTGGGATGTATTTTATATTATTATGTTCAATTAATATTATGCTGTCTGTGACAGCCCTTAATCTGTCTCCTTTAAGATTGTCCATCAAAAAGTTGTCCGTAAGAGATCGCCCTGTGCGATAAGACTGCCCATTGTACACTAGTTTATTTTTTTGTATTCATCGAAATATTGTAAGGTGTACAATAAGGTATACAGGGTTAATTGTAAAACACCAAAAACCTCTCAGTACTATGTTACTAACATCATAATCAACAACTTTTGTTCTATGACTTTTAAAAATTCGTCATATTTTAGTTCACCAGATTTTCATATAAAAATAAAAATATTTAAATTGAACGCCCTAAACGCATGTGGCGTCTATGCAAAGCAAAAGAAAATGATAGTATAAATTGCTTTCTTTTGCTTCGCATAGAGTTCGTAACATTTAGGGCGTTCAATTTAAATATTTTTATTTTTGTATGAAAATCTGGTGAACTAAAATATGACGAATTTTTAAAAGTCATAGAACAAAAGTTGTTGATTATGATATTAGTAACATAGTCCTGAGAGGTTTTCAGTGTTTTACATTTAACCCTCTATGATAAATAAATAAATAACATCACAACATTGACTTATTCGAGCAAAATATCATCAACTATATTAGGGTCCGCTTCCAGTATAACTGGATGCAGCTCAGTATTAGTGTTTTAAATGGAACGTCTGCCTATCTGACCTCCACAACCCAGTAACTGGGTAACACGATACCCTTTGGCAAGATCGGTGTCAGATTTTCCTGCTTCTGACTACCAGTAGCGGGTGTCAAACATGTAAAAATGATAACCGAAAATAACGGCTTGTAGTGCTTTCCGAGGCAAGGGGTTATTATTATTGTTGTTACGCCAGTCGCTTAGTGAAGTACGTCAAGAAACTTCGACAGAAATCTAGAATGTTCGAGACACTAACGCCATCTAGCGGCGAGTAGCAGTACTGAGTATATCGAGTCGAGACACTAACACCATCTAGCGGCGAGTAGCAGTACTGTGTATCTCAAGTAGCTTCTGGAATATTCTTGGCAGTATAAACAGTGAGTCGATTTTACAAGAAAGTTCTAGAATTCATAGACCGGGGTATAAATAGATCGCAAAGGGACGCAGAGAGTCAGTCTTATTACGAGCCGAATACGCGATATAATCGAAGCTCTACAAGTGAATTTCAGTAAGATTTAAGTTTAAGTGACAAGAATTGAAGTGAGAATAACTGTATTAATTTTTATTGCGGGTTCACTTAATTAAAGTGTTAATTTTGATCTAATTGGCGTTAATTATTTCTACCCCAAACCCCAGCTCGTAACATTATTATTTTTATCAAAACGTGGACTGTTTCTTAGCTCTTTGGCTAGTTTCAAACTACATCTACGGGACCAGCCAAGTCAATGTAGTGTGTGATGAGTGCTTTAAGTTGTGGAATTAGTGTTTTCATTTTCCTCTATCTGCATGAACTTTCTTACTACAGGTATTCAAGATTGCTGCTTTTTGGAGTGTAAATGGAATCTTTCAGGTCTATTAATTTGAGGCTATGGTGCAGGTGGTTTGGTATAATACCTGTGATGGTGTTATCACCACCACAGGTATTATAAATATGCAGAGCTTAAAGAAGAAGTAACTAGAATTTGGAGACAAAAAAAAGTATACGTTGTTCCCATAGACAACTATGGGAACAACGTATACTTTTTTTTGTCTCCATATTCTAGTTACTTCTTCTTTAAGCTCTGCATATTTACGTATTTTCACTCCTATTGTCTTTTGTAAATTATGCGTATTAGGCATTACAATATCTATTAGATAAGTTATTTTATTCACTTTATCTTGGAGTGTGATGTCGAGTCTATTGTAATGGACAGTCCTGTCGGTTAGGATAGCGCGGTCGTACGAGTAGTAGAGTTTATGGAGGTGTTTTCTAGAACGGTTATTTATATACTTTATTGTACACCTTACAATATTTATATGGATACAAAAAATTTAAACTAGAATACAATTGGCGGTCTTATCTTTTATGGGCTTTTATATATCTTTTAAACTCCGGGCTACTAATGAGAAATTCTTTACAGAAAAATCAAATAGCACTTGGCATGGAAGAACCACGATATGATACGATGATCACCCATTGACGACGTGGCTGTTATAATTTAGCCACGAACTTCTAAAACTTTTCCTAAAATCTTTGTAAAGCCAAATAGTATTTCTTCTAACACAAAGGAATGAAACGTAAGCAAACTCACATCACTAAATTCCAGCGACATTTACGAATCTGCTTGACAAACAGTTAAAGCCGTATGTAGGTCGATCAAATATTTGACGACGGGCTCGTACACTGTTTGAAAATAACCGTCGTTTACAAGTGTTAAATAATGTTTAATGCTTTATCATTTGCAGAATACATGTCATTTATCTTTACAAAAAAGCTTCGCTTCCTGTAAAATATAATACTAAACTGCATTTGGTTAGACTAGAAACGACACTAACGAAGTTGAGAAAAATCTAAGCAGAAGCAGAAAGTAATGTGTTTGACAACGCTTTTTATGATTTCAATGACAAGATTTTTTATTTACGATAGGTTCGCGTTTAGTCACCACCTCACCTGATGGTTGGCGATGATGTGGTCGAGACTCAAAGATCCCCAGGTTATAGCTATCAGAAAATACAGACACTGGTGGGGAATTCCAATTCTTCGCTGTATGCGCAATGAAAGTATTCTCAATTTCATTCTAATCCAATATATCGCTCATTTGCGAGAATACCGACATAACTGGAAATGCTGTCCAATTTAACTAGATAATTGTGTGAAATAATCATAAATTTAAGTATAACATCGTGAACTGAGACACAATACCAATTTTGTGCCAACGTTCATCAGAGACTGGGCCCGGGTTTGAGTCAAACCCAGGCCTAGTCTCTCTCACAGAAGAGCTTTGCATGCTTAAGTTTTAAGCAAATCATGTTGGATTCCATATTTAAAATAACATCGTATATTCTATGTTTTATGCAAATAAAATATAGTGTTTTGTCTCAAATGAATAATAACACTGTTTCTTTCTGATGAACGTCGGCGCAAAATTGGCATTGTGTCTCAGTTCACGATGTTATACTTAAATTTATGATTATTTCACACAAGTATCTAGTTAAATTGGACAGCATTTCGAGTTATGTCGATATTCTCGCAAACGAGCGATATATTAGTTACTGTTTCAGTTTTAGTTACTGTTTGCTATTGTCAAAATTTTACTGAACAGTGGTGTAACTTAGTTTATAGTGAAGTGGTGCTAAAGGAAGAGCGCTGATGTCTGAAATACAGATATTCTTTATCTAGTTCAGACACAGATGTTTCTCATTCTGATCCTAGTGTAAGCTTTAATTATAGTGTGTTATATTTTTAGCTGTATGTACCAAATTTGAACGAATAAATTATTGTATTATTTCCGAAACATTTTGTGCGTATGTGCGGTGGGATGTCCAAAATATCGGGATGATTGACTTGTAAAGTCTTGTAACCAACTTATTAAATAATTGTCATTTGTTCGCAGGTGCCTCCAATCGACTATCTGCGTCAAGTGACGCTAGATCTTGGCGGAGAAGGTGTCCTCGGCGCTGTGAATGAGCGTCACATGATCAGGAGAACAACGCCGACACATACAGCATCTAGGAGCTCAGTTAGAGCACTAATTAGAAGATTTAACGCGGTAAGTTTAAATGATTTTGGAATAAAAAAACATCGTATAGGCATACAGGGGCACTTATAAAACAACAGTAGCTAGTGCACGGTTTGAATTTGTCGTTTGGTAAGGAGAAGAACCGGCAAGAAAACGGTTACTCTTTTAAAAAATAATAGATTTTCGCAATCTTTGCATAATTAATACAGTTTTTTAGGTAAGAGAGGACAGTATAGACCAATTAGTAAATGATCTTTATTTTGCAAATTGGTTATTAAATAACACGTGACTTTTTTCGCAAATATTAACTAGATGAGGCCGGTGTTTCCTAACTGACTACCCTGAGAAGAAACACCGAAACAAACTCAGGGGTCTGTCTTTTTAAAGTCCATACAATCTACACTGGTTTAACTATATGGGAACCTTGTAGGTTTCAGTCTGAGGCGATCTTTTGAAGAAAGATGCCCACAGATTTGAGGGGGCCTGTCCATACAGTGCAAGCTTTGGTCAAATGACATATAGCTCAACTTAGAACAAGGAGCTTAACGATTTGACAAACAATACCATGGTAAGGACGTTTGGGTAGGCCGCAAAAAGCACTCAAACTGCCAGACAATTATGTTTAACTCGAATAAAATAACCTACATAATTCACATATTCACAATCGTTTATGAGGTTTATGTAAATTAGTTTGAAATGGGCTTTTGAGGAAAGAACCACACAAGTCCTGTCAGTGCAAGCCTTTGTCAGTCAGTCTGTAAGCTCAACTTTGGATATATGTAACTGGAAACTATGACCTCCGAGTTTGTTTCGGTTTTTCTTCTCAGAGTAGTCAGTTAGGAAATACCGGCCTCATCTAGCTAAACTAAAGTTAACACGCAAAAAAACATGACGTGTAAAAGTGTTATTTAAAACCAATTTCCAAAATAAATATTTCATTTCATTTCCAAGTCAGTCACATCAAATTTATTGTTTATGTCAAAAAAGCTACTAACAACAAGTCACTTACATGAGAACATAAAATAAAAAATTGTAAATTAGCCGCCCCGGCGAACTTCAAATCAAAATTTTATTTTTCGATATTTTCTCACCTTTTAAACCTTCCCAGTATGAGAGGGGAACACGATAAAAAAAGAATTAATGAAATCGGTCCACCCGTTCTCTAGTTTGAGTGAGAGTAACGAACAGCAATTCATTTTTATATGTAAGATTTCGAAACAGGTCACCGTAACGGATCAGATCATAACGTTACAGTGTAGGTATATACAACGTGTAACAGAATAAACGCAATTCCTGAAAGTAGTTGGTTCAGAATCGGCTTCTGAATCATCTTCCATTATAAAAAATAGGTGTTCAATTTTGACGGAAATTCTTTCATTTAACTTAAAATAGAAACACAGTATCATGACAAATTAATACAATTCTTAATTCAAGGAAATGCGTGCGTGTGCGTGTCAGCCGCAAAAATTGTATGAGTGCATGCGTCTGCTTAAGGACGCAAAACGCAAAACGTATGACGCAAATACCCCCGATCCCTAAAGCTAGGTTACTTCAATGCCAATGGCATCACCAATCAACGGGACGAGATCGCGACTTTCCTTCGCGATCATAGTCTCGACATCCTTCTGGTCCAAGAGACCTTCCTCAAACCCCACCTTAGGGATCCCAAGGTAGCCAACTACCGGCTAGTTAGGAACGATAGGACTAGATGCCACAGAGGTGGCACTCTAATATATTATAGGAACTCCCTGCACTGCATCCCTATGGATCCGCCGCCCCTTGCCCACTTAGAGGTATCCGTTTGCCGGCTAGGCATGACGGGCCATCCCTCTATCACAATAGTATCCGCGTATCTCCCACCGCACAGCGACGTAGATTCAAATTCTTCGATAAACGCCTCACTACGAAGCGACCTTACAGCCCTTCTTGACATGAGTGACTCCGTCCTTATAGCGGGGGATCTCAATGCCAAACATCCCGCATGGTGTAGTCGTATTACCAACCCCCGTGGGAAGGTACTATACGACCTTTGCACACCTCTCCACATAGATATCATAGGTCCTATGCGGCCTACTCATTATCCGTTCGAGCCATCCCACTTGCCCGACGTACTCGACATTGCCCTCCTGAAGAATGTGAACTTACGTTTGCACTCTTTAGAGACGGTAGACGAACTTGACTCTGACCATAGACCGGTGATCTTGGAGTTAACTCCGAGATCGGGTCCCTATGACCCTAACCGCCCCCCTCCCACACAGGTGATCACTGACTGGAGGAAAGTAGGCGAATTGCTGAAATCCAACACGTCTCCTCACCTGGACAAGATCCCCGACCACATCCAGTCCGCCGCCGACACGACGGCTGCGATCGACTCACTCACGGAGCACGTGCAATCTGTCTTGAACGACTGTTCAAAGGAGATTCCGGTGTCAGAGCACTGGCGCCGGAAACTCCCGGACGATGTACGGGCCCTGCTGACTGAGAAGAACGCAGCAGTCCGTGCCTACAGAGCTTTCCCCTGCCAGAATAACAAAACTTTCATGCGGTACTTACAGCGCAAAGTAAGTAACAGCATCAGAGAGTGGCGTGAAGCCGGCTGGGACAAGACCCTGAGCGAACTGGAACCCACCCACCATGCCTTCTGGCAACTTCAGCGGAATATGCGCGCCACTGAGGTTGCCACAATGCCTCCCCTTATCCGCCCGGACAAAAGCATTGCCTTCGACGACGAAGACAAAGCCGAATGCCTAGCCGACAGCCTGGAGGCACAGTGCTCTCCCAGCTCCCAACCAGTCGACCCAGCCCACCTTGCCCACGTGGATGCTGAGGTCGAACGTAGATCTGCCCTACCCCCTGTCGAGGACCCTGATGCTCCCCTCCCCCCCGTCACGGAAGACGAGGTGGAGGAGATCATCAAGAAACTCAAACCTAGGAAAGCTCCCGGGACTGACAGACTGACCACTAGGGCACTTAAACTCCTCCCACGTACGATAATAGTCCTACTGACTGCCATCTTCAATGGCGCCTTGTCCAACAACTTGTTTCCACAAGCTTGGAAAGAGGCTATAGTGATAGGTATCCCAAAACCCAAAAAGCCCAAGAACCTCCCGACTAGCTATAGACCCATTAGTCTGCTCAGCGCCCTCGGCAAGGTCTACGAGCGGATTATTCTTAATCGGCTCAAGGACTTTGTCGAGGCCAAGAGCCTAATCCCTAACGAACAGTTTGGCTTTAGAGCCCATCATTCCAGTGTCCACCAAGCCCACCGCATCGTAGAGCACATTAGCGGCCGTTTTCAACGCGGTCTGGTGACGGGGGCCCTATTCTTTGATATAGCAAAGGCTTTCGACAAAGTCTGGCACAATGGCTTAATTTATAAGCTTTACCAACTAGGTGTGCCGGACCGTCTCGTGCTCATCATTCGAGACTTCCTGTCGAACCGCTCCTTCAGATATCGTATCGAAGGAGCGCTTTCCACTCCCCGCCCTATCAGAGCCGGCGTCCCTCAGGGCGCCGTGCTCTCCCCCCCACTCTTCACGCTATTCACTAGCGATATCCCCAAAAAGCCCCCAGTAGAGTTATCCCTATTTGCCGACGACACGGCCATCTACTACTCGGGACATAATCCCGTTAACATCGCTCATACCCTCCAGACCTCAGCCAACGCACTAGGCGATTGGTTTAGGAAATGGAGGATTGAGGTAAATCCCGACAAAAGTCAAGCAGTCCTGTTTCGCAGGGCTCGCCAGCATAAACAATTCACCCCCCCTCGCCCGATCACTATGTTCGGCAAGCCAATCCCTTGGGAGAAGCGAGCCAAATACTTAGGTGTGATCCTCGATCAGTTCCTCAACTTCAGTGAGCACATAAAGTCGGTTCGCTCGCGAGCCGCTTTCGCTCTCGGTAGGCTCCACGCCCTGCTGAATAAACACAGCAAGCTCTCCCTTAAATGTAAAATCCGAATATACACGACATGCATACGTCCTATCATGACGTATGCCTGTCCGGTGTTTGCTCATGCCAGTCCCAATCAGATCCATAGGATGCAAGTCGTTCAGAACCGTTTTCTCCGAAAGGCCACGGGCGCGCCCTGGTTCTGTAGGAACGAGGATCTCCACGTAGACCTCAAACTCCCGACCATAAAGCAAGTGTTGAAACGCATGTCAGTGCGTTACTTCACCTCTGCTGAGACCCACACTAACCCCCTGATCGTATCGGCCGCCCGATACAGACCCTCCAAGATTTCTCGGGTTCGTCGCCCGCGTAACATCCTAGACGAGCCTGACGACCCCACCACCATCCGACAAGAGAGCAGTAGAGAAACCAGCACTCTTAGAAAACACAAATACAGAACGCGTTCCTTATTCCGGCCTCGCCGACGAGGCCCATCGCGACGTCCGCGTACTTGTAATGAAAATCCTCCCCGACCTTTGCCAAACGAGCCAGCCCGCGATGCTGAGCCAGTAGCAATAAATACTCCCGAAAATAATATGACCCAGCCTGTCCCTTTGCTGCCCTCCCAAAATGACCCCGCTATGCCGAGGCCCGTACTCCACAGGGAGTGCCCTTAGCGTGCGGTCATTAGTTTTTAAGTATATTTTAGTTTGTAAGCCCTGGCTGGGGGCCTTTAATTTATTAGAGGTCACCACAGGAAAGTCCGGTTAAGTAGACTCACAGCCTTAGTGTGCTGATCTACAAGTGGCCCTACATAAAAAAAAAAAAAAAAAAAAAAAAAAAAAAAAAAAAAATTACGCAAATACGTTTTGCGTTTAGTAAGGATAACTATTTTATAAAAAATGTCTAGGTTTGGTTTCAATTTATTTAGTTACGGATGTTGTTTTAGACTTATAATTTAATATTCTATTTGGGGTGTCTTAGGTATTGCGCTTAATCTGGTACACCTTGTAAAGTAGAGCCACCCGTTCAACACCTTCATTCGCAACTATATTCCGCAATAATATACTTCTGCAGCTGTTATTTAAAACCGTTGAAAAACATTTTCCTAATCAAAACACAAGTACTGTACTGTATTGGAACCCAACTTAAGCGATCCACATAACAATATCTTACGTATGCAAGCTAGTAGTCAAACTATAACTATATTGCTGGCTGAAGTAGTTTGTATGTATGCCTTGAGGCATTACCCCACGCTCCAAACTTATATCAATCCGGTTACAGTTCGAATAACTTTGAATAGTGCATTTTCTTCTTTCATTATTCTTTTAGCTATCTCCGTGGTTTCACCCTCATTTATTGTGTACATTTGTGTGGAACTTATAAGAAATTTCAAAACAAGATACCAGAGACCGAATTTTTCAAATTAAGAATAAGAATTCTTTGAGTCACTTATTTTGAACTGAAACTGTGCATAGATACTCCATACCAGATGTTGTTTTCAGCCCTTTTGGGTACATGTGGGGTTTCTGTACACGTATAATGCTGTCGCGATCAGCTTTTTTTAATGTCCACGTTAGATCACTAACATACCGCTTTAATAATGAGATAAACGTGACTCTGCAGCAGCTTTTTTTTATTATAATATTATGCACAATTGCACATTGTAAAACGTAATAAAGGCACGTACGAGTGTAGAAATTGTGACCGGGCTTTGTACGTAACTCTAGAAAATTTTTCTATCTTCTTTAAAAACACATCTAACTTTTAATAGAATTTGTCTCTTATGAGAGAATGTTATCAAGCGTTACTTTGAGACCCCATATCTCCTTTTCACTACCAGTCTATCAGACGTACTACATGGTACTATCCACACTTCTTTGAAATAATATCTTATCTTCTACTCCTTGCATATTTATTGTGCGCACAGCCAAGGTGTAGAACTCTCTGCCAGCTTCTGTTTTCGATCAATATTTTATCACTACATAGTATAAAACAAAGTCGCTTCCCTATCTGTCTGTCCCTATGTATGCTTAGATCTTAAAAACTCCGCAACGGATTTTGATACGGATTTTTAATAGATAGAGTGAATCCTGAGGAAGGTTTTAATGTATAATAAGTTAAGGTTTTGTGTAGATTGAATCAAATACGACGATATTACTTCAACATGTCGGAAAGAATTAAGCCTATCGGGAGCTTTAATCGAAAACGCTGCCAAAACCTTTTGAGTTATAAAAATACAATATATGGTGGGATTGTTTCTCTTTTATAGATCTACAAAAAAGTCCGCGATAGCATATGTCTATCTCCCAATAATAACCCACACTAACCATTTTTTTCATTTACAAATTACATTAAAATGATGGGTTATTTACGAATCTTTTTTAACAGTACAGTATTATTCCTTGTCCAATTGAATACGTCAGATATGTTGAGGATTTAATGTAGATCAAAATAGCTTTTTACACTATATCAATAAAATGAATATCTTATGAGTTATCACCGATATATGAGTGTGGCAAATTACCGGATTAGTAATTGATTAAGCAAAATCATATATAAAAACAAATATAAACTTTATTACCCGAGCGAAGCCGTACCGGGTCGCTAGTTAATAGATATACTCTTTATTGTGCACCATAACATAAACAAATAAGGACTTAACAACTAAAAAGGGTGATACAATGGGCGATCTTATCACTAAAAGCGATCTTTTATAGACAATGTTTGGATGGATTTGACACATAAGGAGAAAATAAATACTCGAGTTGTCCATATATAGTACACTACTTTTTTGTCAATAAGAGAACGTGCAATGTGGGTTGAATTCACATTTAACTAGTAATCTCGTTAACCCCTTCAACTAAGCTAAATATGCTTGTGTCTGGAGAGGGTTCAATACATAATTAATTACACTCTATCATCATTATTAATCTAGGCAAGTGTGTTTCGCCCCTCCACATCTCCTAATGATGCTTCGTGGTGGGACGAAACTCGTGTCAAGTATTCGTTTAGTATGCGTTAACACCATATTTGCGATTGCCATACTTCTTTTTAGTTTTTGGTAAAATTTACACTAAATATTGGAGGCAATTAATCCATTATTTTCGTCACACAGAGAGGGTTGAAGAAATGACGAGCGTAGCATATTAGTTTAGTTCTAAAGAAACTGTTATCAAAATCTGATATTTTCCAGTACGCAATATTTTTATAAAAAGCTCTTAGAACAGTCTAGTTATTGGTTTTTATTTGTTATTGTTACGACAAAAAGAATCGAGTAAGAACCAAAGTAATTGCATTATATGAGAACTTAAAAGTTACAAATCTGTAAAAAGAATCATATTAGTTCTAACGTTTGGACAAACTTAGAGAAATATTGCTTGTTAAAGTACATACACTCTACGCATATTAGGGCCTAACATGATGCTTACTTTTAGGCAATATATTTATAGTGTACAGCACGTCAATCTACCCCAATGTGTCAAATTTTACCAATCGAACATTAACCTTCCTCTATTGTGATAAGGTTGAAAATCTATTAAAGAAATTTGACAGATTAAGGTAGGTTGATGTGCTGGCGTCCGTACAACAGGTCTTTATTTTTTCTTTCTCCTGTATCGTGAATGTGTCCCAACTGTGTTGTACTCGACTTTTAGTCTAATCGCATGGAGCGTCTGCCTATTTAACCTACATACCCAGAATCTGGGTAAGATGATACCCCTTGGCAAGACCAGGGTCAGATGTTTAACTTATGGTAAAAAAACAAACAAAGAACACATTATATACAACGTGTAACGGAAACCCCATATCTAACCAAAAGGGCTGAAGACAACATCTGGTATGGAGTCTCTATGCACAGTTTCAGCACAAAATAACTGACTCAAAGAATTGATACCAAATTATTGGTTTCATATATTTCTTGAATACCAATAATAACAAACGTGTCACAGCACTACGAGGGTCAATAACTTTCTACGTCACTTGCCAATTACACGATAATTCTCTTCGTTCTTCTTAATTTGAAAAATTAGGTCTCTGGTATCAGTGTATTGGAATTTGTAATAAGTTCTACATACGTAGACTTAGGATTACAAAACCCTTGCCATATCGTTTACTATCATCCAAAGAAGCCATGCACTTGGTATGTATATACCCTTTAAAGTAAAGGGTATTAGTATTATAGTATTTTTTATAATTTAGCTTATTTGTGATTTCTTTCAATTTATGAATTATTTAAACCTATCATAATGTATTTTACAGTCACGGCCAAGCCATAACAGGGACGGACATTGATCACATGAACCAACTCCAGATACAAGCATGTTTAGCTTAGACGGAGGGGTTAATAATATTGCTGGTAATGTGAATTCTACCCACATTGCTAGGAATCTTTTGAAAAAAAAAAGGCTGGAGACTGACAAAGAAGAAAAAACTTTACCACGAGCGAAGCCGCGGGCAAAAGCGAATTTTCATATATTTCTTTAAGCAGTCTTAAAAGCTATACTATCCAAGACACGGCAGAGTCCTCATGAATAAGATAAAGCTAGTTTCCTTAAAGATCTTGTTATGAAAGACTTTTAAAAGAACCTGCCATCTTGTTTGTAATACAAAATATGCAAATTCCTTTATATTTACTACGCGCATAGTGTCTCTGATATTATAAAATAATACTGGTCTGGAATTGGAAGTAGGGTGGCTGTGGGTTTGTTAAATTGTGGGATAAGTCTTGTTTTCTGCTAATACTTAACTAAAGACTTTAAGACTACACGAGAAGACATATAGACAAGATAGATAGAATATACTTTATTGTACTAAATTACAATATTGCTAAAACTTTGGATAAAATGGCGGGCTTATCGCTGAGAGCGATATCTTCCAGACAACCTTTGGAAGGACTTTACAAGCGTTAATTGAAATGGAGAGGGCTAAATCAGTGTACTGCAAATACTCATAACGGAAAAACTAATACAAGATAAACACTCTGACACAAAACACAATTAAATCTACGAGCATCCCGATTACACATACATACATTCGAAAACTTAATTTTCAGTAACTGAAAATTAAGGACACGTATTTATGTGCACACATGTAACAAAAAATATTCTAATTCCTTGAGACCACCTGTATGCAACCCATGTATTACAAATAAACGATTTAAATGATTGGTTTGATTTGATTGAGATCATCAGAAAATTTTAAGTTAACTATTTCGTATTCATTCCACTTTTTTTTCGATAAATCATGCGATAAGTCAGCAATTATATGACCGAAGATGAAGCTCGCTTGCTTAGAAGTAACCCATTCACTTTGACTTGTAGCTATCAGGAAACACAGACTCTGACAGGGAATTCCACTCCTTAGCTGTACGGACAATGAAAGTATTCCTAAAACGTTTCGTGCGTATGGGTGGGATATCCACCATGTAAAGGCTCCACCAATTGTTAGATAAAAAATAAACAAAATATATATTTAATTAAAGGACTGTCCAACCTCGTCACCCTACACTAAGGGCAGTTTATTCCGGCCCCGGTGTTTCAATACTCATTATTATCATCCCTTCGGTACATAATTTAAACGTACCCAAGTCGGTTTAAGTGGAGTCCTTGCGTTCGGTTTGAGTGTCAAATAAAGCTTGTTCTGCTGAATAATTTTGTATCAATGTTTTAATATTTACTTTGGCCAAAGGCTAAGTATTTCTATACAACGTGATAATGCCGCCAGTCTCTTTTATTTTATTTATTTATTTCTTACATAATTTTAACGTTGTGTGAAATTTATACTAAATATTATAAAACTAAAATAATTGAACAATAGAATCACAATCATTATTACAATTCAATATGATTTAAAGAATGTGGTACATTAAAGCTTAATATTTCGCAAACGGATTCCGAAATCGATGATTTTTTCGAATGACTTCTCTTTTTTTTTTCAAAAAAAAAAGTTTTTACCAGATGAATCGTTATTTTTGGACACACTTACATTTTTAATTTTAGACTCTAAATGACAAAATTTCGTAACAATGGGGCGTGCAACTGTCAAAGTGGCGCTAGTAGCACACTTACCAATATCAAAGCAGTTTCTCTATGGAACAGTAATGAATTCCTAAATTAGAGACAGTTATTGAGAATTTTTCGATTAAAGAACATGTATTATGTTCTTTAATCGGAAAACTGTACAGAAATATATTGAAATCAATGAAATGAAAATAAAAAATATTACCACAGATAACCATAGATGATACAGATAACTATATAATATCTCACAATCCAGCAAACACTGACAGTGACAAAGGTTCTTACGGTGGTGGCGCCATCTGCAATTAGCTTTCACTTGCACGCCCCATTCCGAAGAAAATTATAAAAAATCAACACAGTGTCAAACTCCGCTTAAATCAAAGTACGCAATATTCTTGGCCTTGGGTGGTATTATCACTGATTTCTCCAGTGAATGAGGAGCTCGTGACAAATTAATACCAACCTTACGGATCAGTCTTCAAAGTTAAGCAACGCTTGCTAAGGTCAGTCCGTAGACGGGTGACCGTCCTAACATATCAAGATTCCTACATGCCTCCGAAACCACGTTTAGCTGTTGTTCCCGGCAGTCATTTGTAATTCTTAAGCCTCAGATACACTAAGGGACAAAATGTCCCCCAACATGATGCGCAGCACTCAATCTACGTGACGCTGCAACGTTGCACAGTGTCCCGCAACTTGCCCCCAAACATTTTGCGACGCTTTTACGTGACGCGCAACATGTTGCTTGCTCCCGCTCCAAGAGCGAGCACACGTGTCCCGCGACAGTGTTGCGCTATTTGTTACAGAGTGTAGTCGTATGTGCAATGTGTCTCGCAACATGTCTTTAGTGTGGGGAAACGAAATTGTGCTAACTTGTCGAGCTATACCAGAGTCATAATTTGTTGTGGGATACTTCAAACCATGATTATCGGAGTAAAATAAAGGAAAATGACGCGTGGGAAGATAATGCCAGGACACACCCGAAAAGTGTAAGACAAGGAAGCTTAAGAATCGCCAATAGACAAATCTTAATGCAAAGGCAAGTGTGATTTGAGGGCTAACAGCGTTCTGTGGTATTGTATCCTGTTTGGGTCTATAGAAGGTTCGATCGTTTGTGATAAAAAGTTTTAAAATCCGCATCTACCTACTTCTCTTTCGCTTGCGTTTTTTCTCCAAATAATATTTAATATATCTATAAATAATAAGTACGCATCACTAATCGCCACCACCTCCTCGGGCGACACTTCTACAAGCACCGAATAGTGTGGCCTGCAAAATGCTCCGCGACATTTTTCCCGCAACACTACACGTAGTTTTCGCGCGTCTTGTTCCGCAACATGTCGCAGTAATTGTCCCCTAGTGTATCTGAGGCTTTAAGGTGTGTCCAAACATCGAGCGGCAACCGAACGCGGCTGCATTGCGCGGCCCACCGCCCCGTGTTTAGACGACTGCCGCGCAAACATTACTCGGCTTTGTCCTAACTAGAGCGCGGCAGAAACGTGTCCTAGAAATGCCGCGTGTTGCTGCCGCGCTCTTGCTGCTCAATGTTTGGACACGCCTTAAAACAGTTGTCACGGGTATTCGAAAACCAGATAATCTATCACCAGTCCTGCTAAGATGTATCGTGTTGCCCAGTTACTGGGTTGTATGCAGCTGAGCTGCATGCTATGGAAGCCGTCCCCAATATAGTTGAAAAAATGCTGAGCACTTGATGATAGCAACAGTAATGAACATTCCTTGACGTAAGATTGGATCATTATAATAATAATTTTCATGATTATGAAGGCAACTACGATATCTAGTAATATGCTAGGCCTACCATTCAGTTGATCGATTTTTCGTAACAAATAAAAAAAAAAATATTTTTCGAGAACACTAATATTTTTTAGAATAAATATTTAGGTTACTGAAAGTTTGTGTTAACGGCTTGATAACTGACAAATACAGTCGGGACAGGTACACTCGAAATTGTGAAGTGCTTTTCAGAAGCCCGCCTGATGGCATAATACCGACATGGTTGTCATATAATTTTGGTACGGATTATTTTATTTTATGTATGTACGGATTGTATGGACTTAAAGTGAAACTTTCAAAGAAAAGAGAACTAGCAATCTGGGAAGAATTCACATTGAAATGAAATGAAATGAAATGAAAAGCAAATATAAAAAGAAAAAATAAAAAGAAATGAAAAAAAAAATTAGTAATTACTCTACAGTATTCTCTTCAATCCTACAACTCCGTTTTATCTCAAAGAACGTTTTAAGTTCCTTCATGACACACACGTTAGAGATTTGAGATCATCGGAGAATTTCAGACTTTCAATGCCTGCATATTTCACTGAATTCTATGGCTCATCGTTTACGGTGCAAGCTATTCGTTTGTGGAATGCATTGCCGGTGTCAGTAAGACAAGCTCAGTCACTCGCTACTTTTAAAAACTCGGTTGCTAATATCAATCAATCAATTCAATCAAAAAATCAATTTTCTGCACATGATGTTAAAGAACACATTATATGTATTGTATTTATATATATATCTGCATTTATACAACGTGTAATTTAAAGGGTATATACATACCGAGTGCACAGCTTCTTTGGATGATAACAAACGATATGGCAAGGGTTTTCTAATCCTATGTCTACATGTGTGGAGCATATTAGAAATTTCAATACATTGATACCAGAGGCCGAATTTTTCAAATTAAGAAGAACGAAGAGAATTATCGTTTTATTGGCAAGTGACGTGCTGTGACACGTTTGTTATTACTGGTATTCAAGAAACATATGAAACTAATAATTTGGGGTCAATTCTGTGAGTCACTTATTTTGAGCTGAAACTTTGCATAGAGACTCCATACCAGATGTTGTCTTCAGTCCTTTTGGATAGATATGGGGATTCCGTTACACGTTGTATATATTTATTTTAATTCTTTTTGTGTGTTTTTATGAGTAATGTAGTAAGTACACAAATTTTACCCTCCCCACTTTAATTAAAGTTTTTAAAGTCCTTCCAAAGGTTGTCTGGAAGATATCACTTTCAGCGATAGGACCGCCATTGTTACCATAGAATAAGCAATATTGTTAAATAGATGTGTTTAAATTTTGGTGATTTTGGTGAATAACCCTTTACGTACCGGAGTCACGGTAACGGGATGAGTCCCACGACCCCGGCAGGCTTCGGCCCTCTGCGGGGGGCCTCGTCATATTGCTGACGCTCTTTGAGGCGCGCGTGGAACACGACGCGCCGTCGACCCGGGCATGGTCCATGGTCGGACAGCGAGTTGCCCTTTACTCGCTGTCCGCATGCCCGCGCCTACGGTGGCCGGAGATCGTCGGCCGACGTCCGACGCCGTGGGCGTCTACCACTGCGGCTGGGCTGGAGGGAGGACGCCATCCTCTCCCTCACGCGGCCCGCCTCCTCCTTCGGAAGCATGACTGCTTCGCAGAAGGAGGCGACCGCTTCCCACTCCCTCTCGCCCCGCAGCATGGCCTCGACCAATGCCGGGCGCGAGAGGTCTCCGCCTATTGTCGCCGTGAGGACACGTCGGTGCTCTGCCCAAGCGGGGCAGTCCTGCACCGTGTGCTCGACTGTGTCCTCAGGGCGACCCTCGCATAGCTATTAGGCTTAGTGTCGCTTAGGTGATTGGTGACCATATAAGACTAAGGCTATTCGTACCTTTTACCCATGAAATGCCATATACAGATAACTATAACATGATGATAAATAAATTAATAAACCCTCACATTTTGTCCTCCAGGTATCCGCGTGGGTGACAGAGCTGGTCCTCTCGCATCCCTCGCTTGAGGATCGGAAGGCAGCGCTCGCGTGCGTGCTCCGGGTCGCCCTCACTTGCTGGAATATCGGCAACTTCAACGGCGCCATGGAAATCGTTGCTGGGTTGAAGTAAGTGGATCTTTGTTCTTTCGAATGCTCTTCTAGCTCGCAAAAGGAAGAGTTACGGGACCCACTTGCATAGCTGATGCTGCAGGGAAATACATGAATTAGTTTTATTTCATCTATACAGTGTGTTAGGTTAAACGAGGGACTTATTGAGGGAGGGTATTCAGTATTCGATTCTCGTCCCAAATATGTGAAAAACCTATAACTTAAAGTTTTGACATAATTGTCCAATATAATACATTTATCACGTACACTGAGGCGCAAGACGTGAAAGAACTTGTAAACAGTACCTAAAGTAATCACGTGGCAAAACAAGGCCCAATCCTGCCAAAAAAAGGAAGCTCGTGTGTAAACTCCGCCCCCGCGGGAGTCCCCCCGAGGACTTTTGGTATGGTTCTGTTTGTTATTTATCAGTGTTTTTTTTTTTTGTTCATATTTTTATTAGTATCATGTAAGCATACATTATTGTAGGTTTGAATATGTCCCTCGTTTAAACTAACATACTGTATAATTAAAAACATTTAAAAAAAATATGATCGACTTCAAAACAAACAAAAACTTTGTTTAAGTAAGGGCTATAGGTATCTACATACATGGCTAAGTCGGTGCCAAACCAATGAATAACTTTTTGGGAGACGCCCGAAGTTGTCAAACCTATTCAAATATCTTGGCACCGACTTCAGCCATGTGAGTAGGTATCTAGCCTAATACAGAACCTCCTTTTTGAAGTCAATCTAAAGAAATAGAGCGATAAAATCTCTGCCGTGCCGTGTGATGTATTGGTTGCTGTATCTCATGTTGATTTAGATACTCTATTTCATAACTTGCATAATATTATGTAAAATACATGACGCTAGTATCAATGTGTCAACGTGTATCGGGTTCACATTTATTCTTTTGTTATAAATGCCAAATTTCTGGTACAATATTCCAAATGCATCTTCCACAGCTTTGCGTGCTCGTCATAAACGTTCATTGAATTTGTGCCTCAGATAAGCCACGACAACGAGGGTATGGCCTCATTAAATTTTTCATTAGAGGAAACGCCTCATCTCCTATGAAAACATGTGGTATATCTCTGTTGCTGCCAGGTAGTAGTTTATTATTTGGAATATGTAATGAATTACTTTCAAGAAGTCTCGCTAGTTTCTAAGATGCAAATATTCCACCGTCACTATTTCTACCAAAAACACCTATATCAACTATTATAAATCTATATTTATCATCAACCACAGCCATTAGGACAACAGAAAAGTGCTTTTTATAATTAAAATACAGCGAACTTAGCGTTTTTACTAAGATTACTATATGTATAAAACTCTGAACTATGGACGACTCAATGAAACATAAATATATGATTAATTAAATTATTGATTAAATGGTCTGAAATATGACAATGATTATTTAAAGATGTCGGCAAAATCACTGGGAGCTTTTATACACGGCAACGATATATCATAGCGAAACTTAAAAGTTTACACAGTTATATAGGATCGTACTATGTTCCCCACATAAAATTATACTCACAAAAGCTCGTTTTAAATAATGCAAGAAGACGCGGAAGAGAGAAGCTCTCGGTACTGTCAGCAGGGGTTTCTTTCGGCCTTCAGCTGTTGAGAGACTGTAGGCCGGCGGAAACTACTTGCTGACTGTATCTATACACAACAGTCTAGAAGAAACAGAAGAGCAGAAGATTACAGAAAGGAAGAGAAGAAAATAAAAAAGGACGTTTCATTTTTTTAAGTGTATTTTGCAGCGTTTATAACCAAAAGGTGTCAGACTTGTAATCGAGAGGTGGCGAGTTCGAACTCCACCCAATAAACTATTGGCGTGAACTCACTCCAGACAAAAGCATATTTAGCTTAGTTGGAGGGTAACAAGGTTGCTAATAATGTTAATTCTATCAATATTTATAAGTGAAAGTTTATTATAAAGAAATAGCTCAGTAATTACAGCACGCTTCCGAGTTCTTTAGCAGTGAATCATAAAGATGGATGGTGACGAAATATGATAATTACATGTATGGATAGTACTATAATAATGGGTATCATACGTATATTGTGGGAGCCTGGTGCCTGAGCTAGGCCAAAAGCCTGTATTTCAGGTCACTAGGTCTCCTCCCCGATTTAGAAAGTCCTCGCGAATATACAGGGCTACTGGTAACTCTACGTATTCCTTGCAGGACGTTATAGCAGGGTTGAAATGCGACAAATTGAGCAGCCAAATGTTCTACCGAAATTCAGTAGTTTTTTAGTTAGCTAGACTTTTCATTTTTTAATGAAAAATCCCAGATTAAATCATTTGAAACCAATTTAAAAATGATTTACGGCGCAACTGTACTGAAATTTAAGTTATTATCATAGTTGATGACGTAGCAGATTTTTGTTAATAATTAAAAGTTCAAAAAAGCCTTAAACCTTGGCAAACATTTATTTTTTTTTGGAATTTTTGTTATTACTTCATATAAATTGTTTTCTAATGGAAAAAAAATGAATTTCGGTAGAACATATGGTGGCGTAATTTGTGGTATTTTAACCTTGCTATGACGTCCTGCAAGGAATACGTCGAGTTACCAGTAGCCCTGTATGTAATACACTACAATAATGAGCAAATATAATGCGGATACATATCCGCATTATCTCTGTATAAAATAAAAACAAATACAATAAGTAAAGAAAACATATATGGTATGTTTGTGAAATGCAATTACCTACTATTGTTCATCCTTTTCTTAGCTATGTTTTCTAAATGTTTTCTATTTAGCTGTTGTGTAATTTGACTATGTCATGGAAATTCATGTATGCATGTACGTTTTTGAAATGCAACTGCTATAGTTCATCATCTGGTCAGTTGGGACTCACTAGGTTGGGGTCGGAGTTTTAACGCCAAATGGGTTTCAAATACAACGTGTAACAGATTAAACGTAATAATAGGGAAGATGCAATATTTTTATTTTTGTTTTCATTTTAAAGAATTCCATGTACAATAGATCACAAATATATTAAAAAATTAAATCTTTGTAATTTATCGGAAAAAAAGCGGTTTTAAATTGACAGTTTAAATTTTCGCGCGCAAACGGACCTATAGTTCCGATGACGTCATTCCTGTCTGTCACTGGTCGTACTTGTTCGTCGCTGGCTCATAATTATGCATATTTTTCGAATTTCGAGATTTTTTTTCTGAAAATTTAAAATAGACTATCCATCAATCATCAGGTGATCATAACAATACCACTAATATTCCGAAAAAAGCCGTGTTGACTCATGTTTTATGCCAATGTGTCCAACAACTTCAACAAAGTTTCTATATAAATTGTTTGGGACTCGACCTTCTGACCCAAAACTGAGAAAAATGTGGTTTCAAGCTGCAAAGAGAAATAACAATTATTCTCCAAATTCGATGCTGTGAAGATCACTTTTACGTAAGTCGGCGTATATACTTGTTATATTTTGTAGTTAATCGGCTTGTACGCAAAAATACGTTAGTTACCTACTGTAGCGTAAATAAAATTAAGTGCACAGTAAAACACAAACCGCTACTTAACACGTTTAATTTTGATTAAAAGGAAAAAGATAGAAAACAAGTACTTAATTAAAAAATATAAAAAAGTTAAATATTAGTTATTATTGGGAACCTTTCAGTGATGGCGTGGGTTAACTTAGCGGAAAGAAAAAGAATGTTATCGAAAGTATTATGCAAATATTTTTAACTTACCTAACAAAAAAATCGATTGCAATCGGTTACAGCTAGGCGAATACGCAATATTAGTAATTTTAGTTACAAAAACACTAAGAGCATCCAACGCGTCTTGATAGGCCTTAGGTTAGAAAGAGTTTTTGACGTGAGAATTTTTAGATTAGAAATATACAAATTAGGTGCACTATTTAAAATAGAACTCTTGCTGCGAAAACTCGGTAATTCCTGGACGGCTGAACACGACTGTGGGAAGTAACGTAGAAATCACGGAGCCACTGCGCTGCGGAGTCCGCATCTAGCTCGTACTCGCTTCAGGCCTTTGAGATGGACGTCTCAGGCACAGGATGTGCTCGGATATCGGGCGAGAGCGCCCCGACCTCCGTCGTCGATAACAGACGTCGCTTGCCCGTAGGGTGGAGCCAAAAATTGGCTTGTAACGGGATCAAATTAACCAGAAAATCACCCACAGACTATACTTTTGCTAGGACACTTTTTATATTTTTTATTGGGTTTACACCAACAGAAAAAAAACTTTCACTTCATAATTTCGATATTAATCACAAAAAATAAGGTCGACCATCACATATCGGGTCCCAAAAATGTTATGACGCCGTCAAAAGGCAAAACAACCGACGATTTTTTCACGATTCCTGGTTCAAATGTGAATAACAGCTATGAAGAAAAAATTTTTTATTGAAAAGTTTGCATTAGGATTGGAGGAGGTTTTAACCGTAGCGGTTTTACGCTACAGTACCCCATTCCCAGTAAAAAAAAAATGAGAGTAGCAACCCTAAAGGTGAGTGGCAACCCTAAAGGAAAGGTGAGTGACAACCCTAAAAGAAAGGTGGTTGACAACCCTAAAAGAAAGGTGAGAGATCAACCCAAGTGAATGTATCAACCCAGTGAGAGGGTGACAATGCTATAACAGATTGACATCACAACAACAGATTGAAAACACAACAACAGATTGAAAACACAATAACAGACTGACAACACAAAAGGGATAGCATCAACCAAGAGTGAAAACCATAATATACAAATTCAATAAACTAGCCTAACTAACTTTAAACTAAATACATCAAATCAACAACATCGAAGTGCAGCTGATACTGAATAAAATTGAAAGCCGGCCTCCAGTTTAGACGTTAACAGTGCGAGCTTCAGATGCGTCTCCTAAACCTACATTAGAATAGAAAAACAAACGATAGATCTAGAGTAATATTCTTAAATATATATAGGAACAAAGAACAATAATCAACACGAAACAAATAAGAGTTGAGATTAAGAAATAACTTAAAAATACGACGAAAACTCAAAGGAAGTCAAACAAAAACTCGAAGTCGAACACAAAAGCTCGAAGTCAGATAAAAACTCGAAGTGAGACACGACTCAAAGTCCAACACGTCTCAAAGTCAAACACCACTCAAAATCAAACACGACTCAAAGTCGAATTTAAGAGCTTAAGTTATAGAGGGATAAGTTAGAAGGTTAAGTTAAAGAGAGAGGGTTAAGTTGAAGAGGGTGGACCTTAAATCAAAATCAAAAATACGACGCCTAATGAGAGGAAATGGTTATGAATAAATATTAACTCCAGGGAGGAATGAGGGTCGAAATAATAAAAGAGGTGTCGTTAATTGAAAACTAATGGCCTAACATAAGTAATGCTGATTTAGTTAAGAATATGGAACAAATTAATTCATTTAAGTATGTCTTTTATATGATATTGTCAAATATGATGAGAATCACAGTCTTGTAGGACATATGTAGTCATGGAGATGACTCTGATCACACGACATTTAATGAAACGAGGAGCAAGCTTTCCTGTAAAGTATTCAGCAGCTGACGATTTTGAAAAATTACGCCTCCATACAATGTCGCCGGCATTAAGTGTAATAGCCGTCCGGTTCGTATTGTAATTTCGTGAATTACGGAGAAAAGCAGAAGAAAGATTGTCCGCTACTTTTGCGTAAATCTCGGCGAGCGAAGTCAGATTACTCGCGTGTTGTTCCCGACTTTCAGCTAAATTAGTGCTTAGAGTCTGGTTATTCGCACGCGATGAATCCATACAGACTTCTCTACCGAATATGAGAAAGTTTGGCGTAAACCCTGTGGCTAAATTAATACATGAATTGAGGTAAAGTTTGACCTTGGGTAACAATTTAGCCCAATTCCTTTGGTTCTCGCCAACCAATATGCTCAAACAAGTAACGACACTTTGGTTATAACGTTCTACCGTGTTTGCTTGTGGAGTGTAATAAGGGGTAAGTCATATCAGGTCGACGGATTGACCTATAATAATTCAAGGCGCGACCGGATAACACTTCGTGGAAGCGTTTAAGCAGATATCTGTCAGTTATGTCGTCTGAATCCTTCTCTTCTTCGATACTGGTAAAAAAATTTCGAACACTGGTATCTCCAGTATAATTTATGTTCCATTTTCTTAGCGAAAATCGTTTTAGAAGGTAACCGGGACAGTCCTCGGATTTCATAGGAGAAGGTAAGTTAGAACGACTAGTACCCGGAGTGGGCCTAGGTGGAATGGGAGGAGGTCTAGAAATAATAATACTTTCGTGTAAAGGAGTCTCACCGATAGAACCTTCTTCGGACATTTTTAAACACAAAATAGAAATAGATTAAATGAAAGAGAGCGGGACTTAGCAGGAGATCGTTAGATATCGTGCCGTAATATCGATACGGGAAGAAGACAACAAAATGAACGTCAAAGGAATCCGCTGGGCTAAGAATCCAACAAAAACAGATACTAGCAAATAGCAGAAAAGCAAACAGTCGGGCTAAAAAATAAAAAAGGTAGACACTAGCACACGACCATTCAAAAAGCTTACCTTTGGTCACGATGCCCAACCATCCACACATCAAACACACTCTACGGGAAACTAACTACCGCTACCTACTGGGATAAAATAAAACTCGGGATAGATACGTATATTTTGGGAGAAAATAAAAGAATTGGAAATTGGGTATAGTTACAAAGTTAATCTTTAAAATTGAATTTCACAAACATCACACAATTAAGCAAAGAACATAAATTCAGTTAGCAATTCCGTAGTCCAGTCGTATGAATCGGGAAAACATTCAAGACAGGTAATCCTTTTAACTTCCATACGGGTATCTGACCAATTCTAAAACCTGAAACTCACAATAAGAAAGATGAAAATTAAAGATTGCTCTCAAGAGCAACCACACACGAGATAACAAAAAAAAATAGGTATTTTAGTAATAATTAATATGCAAACTTACTTTAATTCGGGCGCCATATTGTAGCGTAAATAAAATTAAGTGCACAGTAAAACACAAACCGCTACTTAACACGTTTAATTTTGATTAAAAGGAAAAAGATAGAAAACAAGTACTTAATTAAAAAATATAAAAAAGTTAAATATTAGTTATTATTGGGAACCTTTCAGTGATGGCGTGGGTTAACTTAGCGGAAAGAAAAAGAATGTTATCGAAAGTATTATGCAAATATTTTTAACTTACCTAACAAAAAAATCGATTGCAATCGGTTACAGCTAGGCGAATACGCAATATTAGTAATTTTAGTTACAAAAACACTAAGAGCATCCAACGCGTCTTGATAGGCCTTAGGTTAGAAAGAGTTTTTGACGTGAGAATTTTTAGATTAGAAATATACAAATTAGGTGCACTATTTAAAATAGAACTCTTGCTGCGAAAACTCGGTAATTCCTGGACGGCTGAACACGACTGTGGGAAGTAACGTAGAAATCACGGAGCCACTGCGCTGCGGAGTCCGCATCTAGCTCGTACTCGCTTCAGGCCTTTGAGATGGACGTCTCAGGCACAGGATGTGCTCGGATATCGGGCGAGAGCGCCCCGACCTCCGTCGTCGATAACAGACGTCGCTTGCCCGTAGGGTGGAGCCAAAAATTGGCTTGTAACGGGATCAAATTAACCAGAAAATTACTCACAGACTATACTTTTGCTAGGACACTTTTTATATCGGGTCCCAAAAATGTTATGACGCCGTCAAAAGGCAAAACAACCGACGATTTTTTCACGATTCCTGGTTCAAATGTGAATAACAGCTATGAAGAAAAAATTTTTTATTGAAAAGTTTGCATTAGGATTGGAGGAGGTTTTAACCGTAGCGGTTTTACGCTACACTACCTAATACTTACAAAACTTGTCTATAACATCATTTTAATTTTGCAGTTCGAGAACTACGTCGAAAATTGGATAAAGTTTAAAATGGAGGAAAACTTTTCCTGAAAAAAGGTGTGGTACCTCATATTATTGAATGCCAAAACAGAATGATGCCACTGAAACCTAGATCAGTAATAATGAAAAGGAAAAAACGTGAAATTCTTGAAAGCATTGAAAATACACCGGGTATAATTTTGATTTATTCTTTCAGATTTATTCTTATACGAGAGACAAATAAACATTCAAACGTTCAAATTTATAAAAATATAAGTGTAGTGTATCTAGGTAAATATTAATGCTTTCTAATGTAGAACTATATTATTATTTCTTTCATGTTTCAGATCCATCTTCAGAGTGTTCATTAATCACAGAAACACATGGTTCTTAAAATATTAAAATATCCAATGATAAAGGTGTACAGGTGTCTATATATCCTTATAAACGAACGATCGAAATAACTGATATATGTAGAAGTCGCGGAATAAAATACAAAGTTTTACAACTATGATTTATACATACCGTAGTAATTTAGTCCCTTTCATTTCTACACTTGAAAACTCTGCACTTTCGACAAAAAAGCTAAAATCATGTCAACACTAACTCTTGATAAATTCCTGGAGTCTACTTTGATAAACCCAACTTCCATTTTTATTAAAAAAAACGCAATTAATATTCCTGTAAAATAATATTCACTTTTACAATCATAACCAATGACGTATTATAATAGACGCGTCATATTCCCACAAAACACCTCTCAAAAACGGCACGAAACACACACATAGAGAATTACTATCTAATACGTGTAAAGAAAGGGACAGAAAATAAATGCCATCTTTAGGTACACCTGATGTTAGAGAGAGATGAATATACATCTTTAGTTAACAACTCCCCTAACGTCACGTGACTGACTTCATTCATACGCTAGCCGCCATTAGCCGTGTAGAAAAATAAAAATAAAAAATGTATTTCTGTTGATATTTACCTATGAAATGACACATTTTGACCTCTCACGGAAGCAGTATAATTAGTGCAACGTCTGAAAACACACAAAGGCATGCTTTTTTCCTAATTTTCTTTTAAAACACTTTTTTCTTAAGATATGTAGTGTAGCGATCGCGACACAGGTTCGTGCGTAACTAAACAGACACGAGGCACTTACCTTGATTTCAACTTGCCATTTTAGAGCGCGGACAACGTATCTATAGTTTATTATATATCTTTGATCATAACCTCAAACAAGTTGTTATAACAGGAGTGACGTCACTAAACGCTGATTGGTGTTTTGAAATACGTTTCGTTTTAAGTCATTTTTAAATCGTAACTATTGTTAAAAATCAACATTATGTAAAATAAAAATGTTACAGTGGCCCTTCTTTTATATTTTTTTAACATTTCAATCATAAAATTTTCATAAATATTATATTTGCATCTTCCCTATTGGGGTGTCTGAGGTAGACACCCCAATTAGAATATTTAATTATAAGTCTAAAACAACATCCGTAACTAAATAAATTGAAATCAAACCTAGACATTTTTTATAAAATAGTTATCCTTACTAAACGCAAAACGTATATGCGTCATACTATATCCTTACGCAGACGCATACACACATGCAATATTAGCGGCCGACACGCACGCGAGCGCATTTCCTTGAATTAAGGATTGTATTAATTTGTCATGATACTGTGTTTCCATTTTAAGTTAAATGAAAGATTTTCCGTTAAAATTTGACACCTATTTTTTATGACGGAAATCGATTCAGAAGCCGATTCTGAACCAACTACTTTCAGGAATTGCGTTTATTCTGTTACACGTTGTATATTCCTTTAGATTATTATAGTATTCCAAATGACGCTTAGAGTGGAGCGTGTGGCGTACTGCGTACAGTAAGGGAATGTTGTTCCAAGCAGGAGTCTTTGTTTCCTAACAGATATAACCTGGGGGTCCTTAAGTCTACTGTGTACAGGATAGTTCTAGGTAAACGTGCCACATCATCGCTTACCATCAGATGAGATGGTGGAAACAAGCCTAAAATCATAAAAAACTACCAGCAAATAATTAACGCCAATTAAACCAAAAGTAACACTTTAATTAAATAAACACAAAATAAAAATTAACACAGTTATTCGTACTACAATACTTGTCACTTAACACTTAAATCGCACTGAAAATAACTTGCAGTTTCGATGATATCGCCTCATATCTTCTAATAAGACTACCGTCTGCATTCCTTTGCGATCTATTTATAACCCGATCTATGTGTTCTAGAACATTCTCGTACAACCGACTCACTGCCTATTCTGCCAAGAATGTTTCAGAAGCTACTCGAGTTAGACAGTACTGCTACTCGCCACCAGATGGCGTTAGTGTCTCAAACGTACTAGAAGTCGGTCGAAGTTTCTCGATATACTCAGTACTGCTACTCGTCACCAGGTGGCGTTAGTGTCTCGAACATTCTAGATTTTGGTCGAAGTTTCTCGACGTACTTCGCTAAACGACTGGCGTAACAATACTTATCAAGTTATCATCGCTTGTTTAGCCTTTCCAAACCCATGTTCAGGTCGGCTTTCAGTCTGACCTGCAGATTCAGCTGAGTATTAGTGTTTTACATCGAGTGACTTACTACCTGACCACCACAACTCAGTAGCTTTATGACACCCCTTGGTACACCAGTCAGAGACCACCATTCTTGGTGTCAGATTTCCTGACTTCTTTATCTTTTCCCCAAAAAAAAAAGTGGCTAAAAGGCACAAATGAATGTCAATATGTTCAGACGGACACCCATCTACGGAGCAGGCGCGGTCCGAAGGGAGGGCACAGGGGACATGACAGCCCTCATCCTCTACTACCATCTCAAATTCACCTGCTAATTCACTTGTACTGCTAGATTTAGATAAAGCCGAAGTAGAGTCACTTATTCTACAGTTAAATAATGACAGTGCTTTTGGCTGGGATGGAATACCACCCTTACTGTTGAAGAACTGTAAAAATCTCTTAGTTCCACATTTAACTTACCTTTTTAATTGTTGCTTACAAAAGGGTGTCTTTCCTGAAGCTTTAAAAAAGGCTTTAGTGCATCCGATACATAAGGCAGGAGACAGAAACTGTGTCAATAATTACAGACCCATTTCAATGCTACCTGTGATCTCTAAAATTCTTGAAAGGATACTCAACAACCGCCTCAAAGCATTTTTGGAAAGATATAAAATAATCCTGCGAGGAGTATCTACAGAAGACGCGATACTTGATCTGACGCAACATGTAGCGAAGAACTTGGATAGCAAATCTAAATGCCTAGGCATATTTTTAGACCTATCCAAGGCCTTTGACACAGTTTCTGTTCCCTTACTTATATTTAAGCTGGAACTGCTTGGTGTGTGCGGAATTCCTTTAGAAATTTTTAAAGATTTCTTGAGAAAACGCACTCAACGAGTTTGATTGAATTGATACTCTCCTCAGTGACGAAGAATTTGTACCATTCGGCGTCCCGCAGGGAAGCATCCTGGGGCCTACTTTGTTCCAAATTTATATAAATGACCTATGCAACTTAAAGCTCCCTAAATCCAGAATCTTTACATATGCAGACGACACGGCAGCAATTGTAAATGGATCGACTTGGGAAAGTGTCAAAACTACAGCAGAGTCTGCATTAAATATGATAATGGCATGGCTAAACTCTAACCTACTAACACTCAACTTACATAAATCCAGCTACATACCATTTGCGTTAAGACATAATAACTCAGCTCCAGACTCTTTCTCAATCACTGCTCACTCATGCGGGACTTCGTCTATTTCGCCCACGTTGTGTTCCTGTCCTAATCTCACTAGAACAGTTAGCGTGTAATATCTAGGTGTGCAAATAGATAATGAATTAAAATGGGATAAACAAATTGATACTCTTACCACCAGAGCCCTCCGCCTCTTCTTATTCAAGTCCTTGAGGAAATCGGCAAACCTCGACACTCTAAAGATGGTTTACTTTGGTCTGTGTCAATCGATACTTGGATATTGCATTACGGTGTGGGGAGGGTCGAGCAAAACTATCTTTCTCAAACTAGAGAGAGCACAAAGAGCCATACTCAAAGTGATGACTAAAAAACCCTACAGGTATCCAACAACCCAACTGTACGCTGACTGTAAAGTTCTCACAGTCTGACGTACTGTGAGAACTTTACAGTCACAGTCTCTTTGTGCTCAACTCAGTCCTTAAAAAACATTCTTCCACACCCCCTTCCAATCCAAAAAAGCGCACATATATCCCTCCCAGTACTCCCCACAGGACAACCTTTGCTAAACGTCAGTATCTTATACTGAGCTCATTCATTTACCGGAAAATTCATAAACGCCTGAATATACTTGATCTAACAAAATGGAAACTTTAACGTAAACTTACAGAGTGGCTACTTCAGCAAGATTATAATTCGTAACTTAGCGACAAACACTTACGTGCACTCATATATATACATATTTTCACACACACACATACAATAACACGCTTCTTCACACTTGCTAGCCCAGTATAATATTCAAACATAAACACACATTACCATACACACCCACCCCCATATACACACACCCATATATTCTAATTTAAGCTTCTTTATTCACAAAATTTTGTTCATATTTAAGTTAACTTACCTTTCTTTTATTTATGTACAATTGTAAGTAGATCAACAGAGTCCAAACAAAAAAAATGACAAATCTCTATGGCCGTCCACTGTCGCTTAAAATACAGGTATACCCTAGTTTAAGAGGCAGCGTACGTATATTGTTAGCAGATCACCTTTTACCATAATTTTAGTCAATAAGATTGTATATTTCATCATAGTTCCTAGTTTAAGATTTCTACTTCATCTGTACTTACTTGGATTCAATAAATATTATTATTCCATTTATTTAATATATGAACATATAAATTACATTTTTAAATATTAATATAAAAATAAAAACATTTAAAAATATAAAAAATAGTAGCCCACCGGTATCGGGAACAGGGTCCAAGCTACCGGTGGTCAGGGCTCCATAGAGAGGAACCTCCTCACAATACGCGCCGTTTCGAGGAGTACTGCTTTCTGGATCAAGCCCTTGATCCAGCTGCCCAACGAGAGCCTCCTTAGATGTTGGTCGAGGCTCTTGGCTATTATACCATTGGCTGTGACGACTATCAGCACAATGATTGCTGTCTCCACATCCCACATGTCGACAACCTCGCGTGCCAGGTCAAGATACTTATTTTTTTTATCTATCTCAGCTTTCACGAGGTTCTCGTCATGGGGGACTGCTATATCAACAATCATTGTGCGACGCTCTAATCGGTCTATCACCACTATGTCAGGCTTATTGGCAACAATAGTCCTGTCAGTGATGATAGACCGATCCCAGTACAGTGTAATATTGCCATTATCGAGAACTGGGTCGGGCACATACCTATAGTATGGTACTTCTGATTCCACAAGATTGTATTTAAGAGCAAGTTGCTGGTGAATAATCCTGGCTACGAGGTTGTGTCTATGCAAATATTCTCCGTTAGCCAGACGAGAACAACCGGAGATAATGTGACGAATGGATTCTCCCGGTTTGTGACATGCCCGACATATGTCTACCGTACCATCCTTCACAATATATTTCCGATAGTTATTCGTCATCATAACTTCGTCCATAATCGCACAGACAAAACCTTCGGTTTCCCCGAAGAGGTCACCAAAACGTAGCCAGGCTACGGACGCTAATAAATCTACTTCAGACCCATGAAGGGCTCGGTAATAGCGTCCGTGAAGCTCCTTGCTCTGCCATACTTCTCTGCGGTCATTAGTATCTAATACTACAGGTTTGCGCCAATTCTCGTTACCTAAGGAGAGCGGGGTGAGGCCTTTGTCCACCGCTACCACATCCCGATGCATACCCACGTCAGCTTTTAGGAAATATTCCCTAAGGCTGCATACCTCGCGGTTATGCAGGGTCTTTGTATTTAAAAAACCACGACCACCGCATTTCCGGGGGATATACAGCCTCATCACCGATGAACGTGGGTGATGAATCCGATTTGCAGTCAGCGTTGTGCGGACCCGCCTGTCCAAGGCGTCAAGTTCAGTCTGAGTCCATTTGAGTATACCAAAAGAATACATCAATACTGGCATAACCCAACCATTGAAGGCACGCACCTTGTTTCCGCCTGATAGAAGACTATTCAGTAATTTATTCAGACGGCCAAAGAAGCGTTCCTTCAATGACTGTTTAACATAAGCAGTATTGACGCCTAGTACTTCTGACATACCCAAATACTTGTAAGTTTCAGTTGATCCGAGGGATCTTAGGTGTATGGGATCCGAGAGTTGAGTTCCCACGGATTCCATAATCTCTCCTCGCTTTACATGCATGACCGCACACTTGTCCACCCCAAATTCCATTCCGATGGCGCTACTGAAAGTTTCTGTTACCTTCAGTAGCTCCATCAGTTGCAATTTGCTGGTGGCAAAGATTTTCAAATCATCCATGTAAAGCAAGTGTGATATGACCTGACCACCTCTTCTCAACCGGTAGCCTAGCCCCGAACCCTCCTATATAAAAAATAATCTGTGGCCCGGTTGTCAAAGAACATGTCAAAAAATTTTTCCTCCGAATTTTTCAATATAATTTATAAATTAAATAGCCATACAAACAGCAATTATCATGTTCAACAAAACAAAAATAGTGAAAAAAAAAATCTATAAGTACATCAATGAAGTACATGAATAAATAGAAGAATAAATACAAAAAACTTGAAATGGAAAAATCAAAATGTTGACAAGGAACCGGGCAAGATTGATTCTGAACACACAACCAAGACCTGCGGAATCGTCGCTCAGCTCCGCCTCGCAGCCGCCGGGACCAGCTCCAGCCGTGAGTGAAGAGACTCCGGCCGCTGCAGTTGCGTCGAGCTCGAGCGACGAATACTTCTCGCCGCCGACGACACCACCACCTGCGCGTCGGCGAGGAAGAGGCCGCCCTCCGGCCAGCTTCGGACTTCGAGGCCCTCCGGCCTCTGATAGGGTCCCCGCTGCCGGTGGAAGTGTGCAGCGCATGCGATGGACAAATTCCATCAATGAAAATGTCATGCGCTCATACTTTGGGGCTACAGAGGGGGGAACTAACCTGACTGCGTACCGTGGTCGGATGCTCTCTCTGTTTCAGGTACTTGAACCAGCTCTCAACGTTTCGGCCCAACGACTGTCGGATCAGGTGCGGGTCATCCAGCGTAACCGTATGTTGGATGACGTCGTACTTGATAGACTACGCCTCGAATCACGGTGCAGTCGTGTCTCATCTGCTTCACCACAGGCTGCGGTGCAACTACAACCTAGTATTTCACCGCGACCCGACCACGTCGGTGAAGATGATGAGGACCGGGCTACATCCGTGAGTACCCAGTGCAGTGAACGATTGAGGAGTGCTTTGGAGTGTGCATTACGGGAGTATCGCTCCACACCACCCGAGCTGAGACCTCGTCTGCCTCGTTTACCCATGCATAAGAAAAATAGGGCGCTAGTGTGTGCTCTAGATTCACTGTTGTCAAATTATTTTGACAATAGCGAAGACCTCACCGATACCCATTCGATCCTGTACTGTGCCGCTGTTGCAGCATGTCGGGTAGCTCATGTCAAGTTTCCAAAGACTAACAGTGCTATTCGACCAGCTGTACCAGCTTGGCAGTGCAGGATCGAACGTCGTATCGCTGGGGCTAGAGCACTCATTGGCAAACTTATCTGCTTCAGACAGGGCAACACTCGCCCTAGAGTGATGCGCTTTGTGAGGCGGGCGTTCGCGGGGACTGGTATAAGTCCTCGGGATTATCTGACCTGCGTCACAGAGCGCATCGACTTCCTGAAGCAGAAAGTCTATGCGTGGGCAAATAGAATTCGCAGATATAAGCGGCGGGTGGAGCGATGCACTCAGAATCGCACATTCCAAACCAATGAAAGGTAGGTTTATAGGACCTGGGAGCGACCTGACCAAGGTGTGACTGATACGTGCTTACCGGATGATGACGCCATGTGTTCGTTCTGGCGCAGCATCTGGTCAGCTCCTGTCAGTCACACTGAGGGTGACTGGATGCGGGAAATCAGGCGCACGTGCGATCTTTTACCAGAAATGGGGGCAATCACGATCAGCCCCCAAGATGTAACCCGTGCAGTCCGTCCGTTATCTAACTGGAAATCCCCAGGACCGGACGGGCTGCACAATTTTTGGCTTAAATGGTTCCAAAGATCGCACGCTCGCTTGGCATTTCAGTTCCAGTCTGCCCTAGAGTCAGGATCCCTACCCCAATTCTTAACTACAGGAATAACCCACCTGCTCCATAAATCAGGCAGTACTACGGAACCTAAAAATTATAGACCGATCACGTACCTTCCGACGGTCTATAAAGTTCTTACGTCCATCCTGAGAACTAAAATTAATAATCATATTGATGTAAATTCAATTATGTCTGTTTCTCAGAATGGATGTAGGAACAGGTCTCGTGGTACCAAGAAGCTGCTCCTCATTGATATTGCCATAAAACAACAGGTTCGTCGTTTCCGAAGAGATTTGTCGACATGTTAGATAGATTATAAGAAGGCCTATGATTCTGTTCCACATACATAGCTCAAGAAGGTGTTGGTGTTGTATAAAATAGATCCAATACTCCGCACTTTCCTTGAGTCATGTATGGGGCAATGGAAGACGGTCCTCTGCTACCCAGGATGTCGACAGATCCAGGAAAACGGCGAACCGATTAGGATTGAGCGTGGCATATTTCAAGGCGACAGTCTGAGCCCTCTGTGGTAATATATTATTATTATTATTATTTATATTTTATTGTTAGTGACCCCTCCTCCCCCCCTCCACCCCCCAAATTCCAGGCTGTGACCGTACCTGCTACGGAGTGACCTCGACAAGCATTGCTCTAGCCTTTCAGAGAAAGTAAACGTAATATCGTACCATGCCAACTTCAAGAGATCTATTTACAATGTTAATGTACGAACAAAGCTCCAGGCGACGGCTAGATAAATAAATAAATGTTGTTCTTCAGTACGGCTCGCAACAAAAACAGTCATTAATTATAATCATATGTGGCTTAACATGTGTATTTGATATGCGAGCTGATCTTTTTCACGTCCAAAATACGTCTGAATTATGGTCGGCATTTTATTCGACCCAAATTATGTAAGCGATATGTACACATTGTATGTGTACAGTGTAGTGTACACTGAACCACAAATCAGTGGTCGTGCTCAAAGCGGTTGTGAGTGTTAATAGTCACCACTAATGTGTGGTTGACTGTACAGTGAGACTGTAATAAATCCTATTCCTACTAATATCATAAATGCGAAAGTTTGTGAGGATGTATGTATGTTTGTTGCTCTTTCACGCAAAAACTACTAAACGGATCTCAATGAAATTTGGTAAATAGATAGTTGACACCCCGGAACTGCCATGAGATTGGGATTTACGTGGGAAAACCTCCCATGCGCAACTTTTTTTTATGTATGTTACCTCATAACTCGAAGACGGCTGGACCGATTTAGAAAATTATTTTTTCGTTTGAAAGGGTATACTTTCTAATTAGTTCTAGGTATTTCTTATAATACCTTGTGCAGTTGCTCTCAAAAGGCACCATTTGGGGAAGTGGAACTGATGATGAAGACCACAGATGGCCACCGAAAGTACTCAATAATAAGTATTTCGTGGATTGCAATTCGATTACTTGAATATGGATGTTAAGCACTTTAGGTGATGTAGAGCTGATGGTGAAGTACCAGGAGAACTCCTCAAAAATGAACGGCTCTGCATCGGGAAAAGCAATATTTTGTAAAAGATGATAAGTAGTTGATATTTTGGCTTTTGTAACTAGATAAATTACAAACCGACCCAAGCGAAAAAAAGCGTGAAAAAAAACGTATTTTGCAAAAAATTAAACCGACTTCTATATCAAAACACTACAAAGCTTTTTTGGCTTTGTAAGGTTTTGATATGAAAGTCAGTTTTATTTTTCACGTGGTAAATATTTATTTATTTATTAAAAACTTTATGCTACATAAAAGGTACAAAGGCGGACTTTATGCCTTAGGCATTTTCTACCAGTCAACCATGGGTGATGAAGAGATAACGTGGCAGGTGTACATAAAAAATAAACTTAGTAGATAATATATTTTAAATAAAGGGTTTGAAACATCTGTCTGATAGCTTAATGTGTCGCCCTTGCGATCGAGAAGTGGCGGCTTCGAACCCCATCCATATGAACCCATTCCAGACACAAGCATATTTAGCTTAGTTGGAGGGGTTAATAAGATTGCTACGAATGTGAAATCCACCCACATATATAGTTTAGCTCTTAAAAAAAATACTGTGTTTTCTCTATTAATACTAATTTACACGATACTAAAACACAATCACACGTTTTTTTATATGTTTTTCTGTGCTTTTGTTTGTTTGGGCTAATCTCATGGAATATTAAGTAGGTTAAATTATTGCGCAACAAAGAGGCTACTTGTTATACCGGAATTTTCCGGATTTACTCGAGAAAATCCGCGTAGGAAATGTCGATTCCCATACTAAATAATGGGATAGCTAGTCTTCCTACAAAAGACGCAAAATGACTCTTTTCAAACCAACCATTATGCAATTCACATCTCTTTTAACAAGGTTCTCTTATGTACAGTCGGCCAAGAAAGTGGTGTACCACCCTAGGTTGAATATCGCTTGCAGATTCATAGGTGATAAAGATTAGTTTCGCTTGCAGATCGATCTGACAACTTCTATTGCTGTCTTTATCTGATTATTGATAACGACTATTACTGTTTGTAACGTGACAGCTGTTCTTAGTTTGAACTTGATGGAACCAATGACGTCGTAAAATCAACGGCGGGGGGCTGTAGATTTTGATGACAAAATTGTATCTACAAATTCAGAATTGTAATCAACAAGTTACATAAAATTGTAAAGGCACAAGGCGAGTCCACAAACCTACAATTTCTGTAAACTTGTAATTACAATATCAATAAAAAACAAGCTAAAAATAGATTTATCCTTTTATTAAATTTCTACAATCAATTTTAAAATACTTATAACAAACAAAAACATAGCATATATAGTAATATTTAGAAGATATTGAAAATTTTTAAAAATTAGAAACGGGTGTAACCGCCGTTGGCCTCTATAACCTCTAAAAGACGAGACCTCATTGAACCAACAAGCCGTGAGCAAATATCGGTTCCCCGCATTTCCTCCCAGATATAATTACAGTGACTAATAAGAGCTTGTTTGGTTCTTTCATTTTGATGCGACCATCGTTGGACCATAAGGCCCCAAAGATTTTCTATCGGGTTGAGGTCCGGCGATCTTGAGGGCCACTGAATTACCCTTACGTCAGTGTGTGAACGAAACCAGGCTCTTACGATCCTCGCATTATGAATTGAACAATTATCTTGAACAAAATCAAATTGTGGCACTTCGTTCTCCGGGTAAACATTACGGACTGTCGGTAGCATTGCATTCTAAAGCACGTCGATATAATTTACAGCCGTCGCTCGAGGAGGTAGAGAACACAATTCTCCTACACCATCCGTACTCATCCAGCCCCAAATATTTACGGAAATTCGACCTGATTCTCTATTTGGGATTACATGATCATCTTTATACCGTGTTGAATTATATCGCCAAAGGTGAAGACGTCCATGCTGACTGGATTTAAACATTTTTTCATCACAAAACACTGTATTAGACCAATCAAACTCTAAGTGCTCTCTGGCGAAGTTCAGACGAGCAAGTCTGTGAGCATCCGTCAAATATATTTTCTTGGCGTAATGCCTGTGGTGCAACCCCATGTAATGTAGATGATTCCTTATTGTTTGGGCACTCACATCGAACATCTCCGCAAAATGTTTTGTGGGCTTAAAACCATTGATTTCATATTCCCGTCTCATGAATTCTCTATCGTTATTGGAGAGTGCAGGCCGGCGACCACTTCTTCTGTGATCCAACAAACTTCCCTCCTCTCCTTCACGACGAATCCAAAAGCGGACAGAACGCCTCGATATATTCAAATTCCGGGATATCGCACTGATACTGCTTCCCTCATTAAATTGGGCAATTATTTGTGCTCTTTCGGCAATGGTCAAGTTGGCAGGCATTGAGATGATTTTATATGCAGTTGATTGAAAAATAACACGGCAAATATATCGATTTTTTGCATATATTTGACAAAATGTCAATTGTCAGTTTTCTTTTTCAAATGGAATTCGGTTGTCTAAATAGTTTTTATTACTTTTGTTTGGAAACATTTCAATTGCTTTGTAGAAACTAATGTCCTTTTCATTTATACTAAAGGTTAAAATGTCATGTACTTATATGTGACATATGACGTATGAATACTAAATACATAGGTTTACGTCATGATAATGTTGTCTCTTTCAGTAATATCTTTTTATAACGAACCTTGTTGTAATTTTCGATGACCGGGAAACTAAATCAAAACTGGTACACCACTTTCTTGGCCGACCGTACACACAAAATTCCTTTCTACATCGCCCATCTCTAATATATACAGGACAAAATCTAAATAAAAAACTTTACCCGTTAACTCAATTTGCAAGGCCCGGCAAAAAGGGTTCAATACAGATTCAACGAGTTTTAGGAATGCTAATAATAACGTTATGAATTGGCCCAGTATTCTAAATTGGGGTTGCGTGTCGTGTTTGTAGAACAAGTGACAATCTAAAGCGTCTTTATTATAAAATCTTTATTGAAATGGTTACTAGAACAAAATTTCCACATTTATTTTTCATTTGCTATGAAAAATAAATGTGGAAATTTTGTTCTTTTGTAAGTATACAACGTGTAATTTAAAGGGTATATATATACATACCGAGTACATGGCTTCTTTGGATAATAACAAACGATATGGCAAGGGTTTTGTAATCCTATGTCTACATGTGTGGAGCATATTAGAAATTTCAATACATTGACACCAGAGGCCGAATTTTTCAAATTACGAAGAACGAAGAGAATTATCGTTTTATTGGCAAGTAACGTGGAAAGTGATGACCCTCATAGTGCTGTGACACGTTTGTTATTATTCGTATTCAAGAAACATATGAAACCATTAATTTGGGGTCAATTCTGTGAGTCACTTATTTTGAGCTGAAACTTTGCATAGAGACTCCATACCAGAGGTTGTCTTCAGTCCTTTTGGATAGATATGGGGTTTCCGTTACACGTTGTATATATTTATATATAAGTATTGATATACTAAAAACCCAAGATGCACACTCAATGTCTCAAAACCGTCCGCATAAAATGAGTGCTTAATTCAAAATTATGCGCTCATTTCAAATAGTAACGGCAAATTTCAATGGCCGCGTTTTCAGTGTCAAAACAATGTATTATGGCATCTTTTTTATTTTAGTCGCATAATAAAAATTACCCTGTTGAACAAATAATGGAGTCGATTTTTTTTTTCTTGTATTTATTTATTTTTTATTAATAGGTTTATGCTTTATTGTCCATATTGCCCATACTAATATTATAAACGCGAAAGTAACTCTGTCTGTCTGTGTGTTACCTTTCACGCCTTTTTTTTTTAGCGTGGTAAAATTATCAAATAAATCCTCTCACCCCAGGCAGGGTGGGAGGGACTGTCAGACTTTTACTGACTAAAATCCACGGTGTTCCTTCAATAACCCTTTACGTACTGGGGTCACGGTAATGGGATAAGTCCCACGACCCCAGCAGGCTTCGGCCCTCTACGGGGGGGCCTCGTCATATAGCTGACGCTCTTTGAGGCGCGCGTGGAACACAATGCGCCATCGACCCGGGCATGGTCCATGGTCGGACAGCGAGTTGCCCTTTACTCGCTGTCCGCATGCCCGCGCCTACGGTGGCCGGAGATCGTCGGCCGACGTCCGACGCCGTGGGCGTCTACCACTGCGGCTGGGCTGGAGGGAGGACGCCATCCTCTCCCTCACGCGGTAGGTCAGGACGCCGTGACGCCGATCTAGCCACTCCTCAAAGAGGGGTCTTACCGCCACAATTGCGGCGTGCCCGACCTTTTCACGCCTAAGCCGCTGAACCGATTTAAATGAAATTTGGCATGGGAATAGTTTAGGACCGTGAGAAGGAAATGGCATAGTTTTTATCCCGAAATTCCCACGCGATCAAAATTTACACGGGAAAAACCTCTACGCGAACGAAGACGCGAGCAAAAGCTAGTATTTAGAATAGATTAAAATAAACTTTATTGTACACCAAAAGTTAAACACATCTATTTTACAATAATGAATACTAATTTAGTTTTTGGGAAATATGTATACGTTATATAATATACTGAAGGAGAAGAGGTCGTTAATTTTACGGTTTTTTTAATGTTCATAAATAAAATAAATTAATAATTTATTGAACATAAAAATATTACATCCATCAAGTGCAGCCCCTGACTCCTATGCTAAGCGAGCCTGTGTTACAGGAATCAGTGTTCTACGCTATACATTAAAACACATTTCAATTTTTATGTATTAAATTACAAAAAAGTAACATTAGAAGGTATTGAGAACAAAAGAAATAGAAGCGGAACGTGTATGTGTGTGTAAGTTTGAGTGTATGTGCGTAATTGCGTGTGTGTGTGTGGGTGTGTTTGTGTCTGGCTGGACGCGTGTGCGTTAACATGAGTGTGTGTTTTGAATTGCTTAATTTACTGTACCGACGAAATGATTTTTTTTTAATATCGTCAAAGCTCAAAGACTGAAGCCATAGTTTTAAAATTTGTTTGACCTTATGTCACATAAGCTTCCAAATTGGGATAGTTTTATTTGCTCTATTGTAGATCCTAGAACTTAATGCTTAAAAGTATCTAGACGTAAGTTTAGTTTGACATTTGGGGACTTTACAAACGGGAAACCCAGTGCGTTTGCTTATTAAATCTGGGCTTACCGGTAACAATCTGTGTCCACGTAGTATGGTACGGAGGATATATATTGGGAACTGTAAGTACTTGAGCTTCTGAGTATAGCAGTCCAGTGGGATAAATTCGTTTTTTGAATGACATCACTTTAAGTATTGCCCATTGTGCGCATTCTGCTATTAGTATTACAATTTTAAACGTCCCTCCCCATACTGGAATAATTTAAATAATTTAATAATAGAATAAAAATCTATTTTAAGTATATCGATTCATTATGGGATAACTTATGAGTTCACGACATGCGGTATGCTAATGATAAAAGTGTGTGTGAGTGTTGCTTTGGCGCAACACCAATCTCATTAAAAACTTATTTTTATACCTTAGTTTTTCTCGTGTCCAAATACGATGCGGAGAACGGACATCAGTCGTCAGCCAACAAAGGCGAGAGATTTTTTATGGAGAATTTTTTTGACGAAGATATTATGTTATTGAATTAAAAAAATAATAAACGATTTTAACAGTAAATATTTGTATCATTGATATACACATGTTCTACCCAAAAACATTTACGCTATAATTACGTCTTTAGAACACAATTTAATAAACTTATAATACTAACAAAAATGTCTTATAAAAAATTAGTATAAGGTGTAAGTCTCCACTCAAGGCCTTGTGCTATCGAGTAACGTCAGTCGTAAAATTTGATTGTCTTTCGCACACTGCTTTGTAAAAACAACTTTAAACAATTGTCATAAGATGGAATTTGCAAAAACATATTTTATACTTATAGCATTACTATTACTACGTAGGTGGTGAGTGTTTGGCGACTGTTTTGAGCGTCACTTTTCTTCGAGACTGTGCATCTTGGGTTTTTAGTATATCAATGTATATAAGACAAGTCTATTTGTTATCACGTCGACAAATTAAACCATGTGTTGCTCTGTAAAATAAAGTTTTTATTTTCACTATCATATTTTTCGATAAAAAAAATACTAATTACATTATCCTAAAGCAAATAACAATACATGTAAAATAAAGAAACAACATTTAAAGTTTATTTGCCGATCTTTTTCCAATAAATCATTTTTAAATTATTTTTCCTATATATCAATCACTCAAATGTCACTTGTCAGCCACAAAAAGTAAAGACAATAATGCTCCAAAGAGAATGTAATACTCTATGTTTTATAATGCTGTTTTACTAAGCTTCGGTAGCTGGCGCAATCATTCAAACATAAAGGGATCCTAGACATCTCTAGGTATTTATTTATTTATATTATTTATGTAGATATCTATTTTATGATACTAGATAGATAGATAGATAAAACATTTATTTGGTACAACAACAGGAGACACAAAATACAATTTACATAAAACACGTAAAAAAAACAATTTCTTTTTTTACTTATTACGCCTCCTACTCTATGTCTTCACCACTCATGGTTGACTGATAGAAAATGCCTACGGCATTAAGTCCGCCTTTGTACCTATATGCATGAAATGAAAATAAATAAATAACATATGGTGTTTAGAACTTAAAAAGGTATACTTTTCTTCTTTTAAACAGAACTATCAATAGTAGCATTCACATTACCAGCAATCTTGTTAAACCCCTCAACTAAGCTAAATATGCTTGTGTCTGGAGTAAGTTCTTGGCCATAGTGTAATGGGTGTGGTTAGAACCCACGACCGTTCAATTACAAGTTTGAGGCTTCAATTTACCATGTATACTAGTTGTTAAGCGTCATGATCATGGATCAACTGATGACGCTCATAGCGCTTGCAACAGTGCCGATATATTAGAAACTCGAAAATATACAAGGTGAATTTATTTATTTATTTCATTTATTTAATTGATAATAGGCTCGCGTTTGAGAGATCTATTCAAACCAACGTAATAGAACGATAACAATATAAGGCCAAAGAATACCTTTTAAAATCAACAAAGGGATGAAGTTAATAATTATATCAGATTGTACTCAAACTTTTCGAGTTAAATTCAATAGAGACTTAACCATTGTTCATATAGTAGACGGTACTTTAAGTCTTTGTTCTTTATTAAAGACTATTTCAGAGGTACTAGAGCGGATTGTGTTGAAGAATTTGTATGGTATTAAGAAATAGGCTCGAAACTTTACTATGGTCGAATTTTTGTATGGCTATAGCATTATGTATGTATCCATCCCAAAGAAGATGATCCCAGAAATCTGGGCTTGATAAAAATTGAGCAACTGTTTTTTTTTATTGATAATAGGCTCGCGTTTGACTACCATCTCACCTGATGGTAAGTGATGATGTGGTCGAAGATGGAGCACGCTTGCCTAGAAGTAACCTATTCACTCTTGACTTAAAGACTCCCAGGTTATAGCGATCAGGAAACACAGACTCCGGCAGGGAATTCCACTCCTTAGCAGTACGCACAATGAAAGTATTCCCAAAACGTTTTGTGCGTATGGGTGGGATTTTCACCATGTAACGATGGCGCATCGCCGTTTGTCCTGTAGTCCGATGATGGAACGGACTTGGCGGAATTAGATTGTATAATTCCATCGCGCACTCCCCGAAATGTAACCGATTAAGTATCCCATTTTAAGCTCTAATGATTTATCGTAAATCGTTTCTTCTTGCGCTCTGTATGCTTAGATCTTCCGAACTACGCAAAGGATTGTTAATGTAGTTTTTATCAATAAACTGTATGATTTAAGAGAAAGGTTTGTGATGTGAGGTCGTATTAAAATATTTTAGTGGGCATTGGAAATGTTGGCAAAACATTACAAGATAGATCAAAATAACTTACTACGGAATTGTATATTTATATATATATTTATATAGACTCATTGGCAACGATGCACTGGTCGAATCAAAGCTCCAGAGCCTTGAACATCGACAACGAGTTGCAAGTCTATCGGTTTTCTATCGGTTACATTTCGGGGAGTGTGCGATGGAATTACACAATTTAATTCCAACAAGCCCGTTCCATCATCGGACTACGAGACAAACGGCGAAGCGCCATCGTTACATGGTGGACATCCCACCCATACGCACCAAACGTTTTGGGAATACCTTCATTGTGCGTACGGCTAAGGAGTGGAATTCCCTGCCGGAGTCTGTGTTTCCCGATACCTATAACCTAGGAGTCTTTAAGTCAAGAGTGAATAGGTTACTTTTAGGTAAGCGTGCTCCATCTTCGACCACATCATCACTTACCATCAGGTGAGATGGTGGTCAAACGCGAACCTATTCTAAATAAAAAAAAATAAAAAAAAAAAAAAAATTTAAGGCAAGATCTACAAAATATCTAGCATTGTATTGTATATAACCTCCAAAGAATAAATAAAACTTGGTTTATTAATTTATTTACAAAACTATTTTAAAAACGTTCAATACTTTATGCATTAAATATAAAACAAAACTGCGCTTCACAGCATTTCACAACAATAAGTATATTACAAAATAGATTTAAAATGTGAAGGCAAAATCACTCCATACAGACACGTTAATAATTAGTATAAAGATCTGGCAGTTTGAGTGCTTTATACGGCCCACCCAAATGTCCTTACTTTGGTATTGTTCGTCAAATCGTTCGAGCTCCTTAAGGTTCTAAGTTGAGCTACGCGATATTTGACAAATGCTTGCACTGTTTGGACGGGCCTGCTCAAATCTGTTTGATTCTGCCCTCTAAAGGGCGCCACAGACATTAACCTACATGGCTCTCATAAGATTTGATCTCTACAGATTTTCTGGACATTGAAAGAGACATTGACCTCTTAGTTTGTTTCAGTGTTTCTTCTCAGAGTAGTCAGTTAGGAAACACTGGCCTCATCTAGTTTACATTTACGGAAAAAATGACGTGTGAAAGTGTTATTTATAACCTATTTACAAAATAAACATAATTATTTCATTATTATACATATTGCAGTGCGAAGCAGAGGCGGGTCGCTCATAAAGTATTTCCATAAATACAGTATGTTAACTAACTCCACCCAGTGAGACGTAACGTAACGTAAAAGAAACACTCGCAATTTATTTATGAATGCGTACACGTGTACAGAGTGTTTCTTTTACTTATCAATTTAACATTTTTAGTGAATATTTTAATATTAAAAAAGAATAAAAACATTTTGTTTTCTAATGGTAGCATTTTTTTAGCATGTATGGATGCTATACTATTGCGGGTTAATGGAAACGCCCTCTGTTACTTAACATGCTGTATGTTAATATTTATGCCTGTAAACCTGTAATTGGAATCAAATATAGCTCACAATTTAGGATCCAATAAAATCAGTCTTCGTCTGCTTACCTTTTTCCCAACTTTGTTGGGCTTGGCATCCAATCTCACTGGGTGGAGTTGAGTATTAGTGTTTTACATGGAATTAGAGCCTATTTGACTTCCACAATCATAACAAAGAGTAACACGACAACCCATGGACTGATTGTCAGATTTTCAAGACTTATTGCTATTTTCTCTATTGAATTATAGCATAGTTTAATTATAGAAAAATTTATTATGAAAATTTTATTTTATTAATTTTATTTTGTTTATTGACATTTTTATTTCAATTAGTTCTTTTTTTGTAATTGTCATTTTCATTTTTATTTATTCTTTGAAAATAATATTTGGTGTGTGTGTGTGTGTTTCTAATTATGTTAATCTTATATGAGTTACGTTACTTGAATTAAATGCATTTTATATTTTGTTATTTTTTGCTTCCAAGATAAGGAAGAGGCTCTCTCCCTCTAGGTCGGTCCCTCATATCTGAGGTTCATGAACAGCATCAGAGTTGCATCTGGAACGGATTACCCGCCTCTACGGGTTCCTATTCTCAATCAATTTGGAAGACCACGAGTCTTTCGCTTGATCTATCCAACTTGTTAGTGAAAGACGGCAGAATCTTCGGTGTTCTCAGCGAGGATCTGCTTGATTTTTTTTTTTATTGATCATAAGCTGGCATTTCAATTGATGGTAAGCGATGATGTGGTTGAAGATGAAACACACTTACCCAGAAGTATCCTATTCACTCTTGACTTAAAGACCCCTAAGTTATTAGCTATCAGGAAGTACGGACTCAGGCAGGGAATTCCACTCCTTAGCTGTTCCCACAATGAAAGTATTCCCAAAAAATTTGGTGCGTATGAGTGGGATGTCCACCATGTAACTACGACGCATCGTCTTTCGTTTTATAGTCCGAAGATGGAAACGCTTGGTGGAATAAGATTGTGTAATTCCATCGCACACCCCCCGAAATGTAACCGATAGACTTGCAACGCGTCGTCGATGTTCGAGGCTCGGGAAACTTTCACTACCTCTGCGTACCTGTAGCTGTTATTATTTTAACCACCCTTACAATTACAGATTACTCTGTCTACGAGAAAAACGCTACAGTTTAACTATAGGTACTCAGGTACTTACCCACCTCGTATCTCATATACGCTCGACCTCACGCCTTTATTTACGGTTACAATAAAGCGGGAAAGAAAGACGTTCATAATAAATTTCCTGACTCAACATATTAGGTGGGAAGCCAGTGGCGCTCAAGGTTAGATAAAACAAGACTGTATAAAGAAAGATAAAAGAATTGTTAAAAACACAGTAATATACAACGTGTAATTTAAAGGGTATATACATACCAAATGCATGGCTTCTTTGGATGATAACAAACGATATGGGAAGGGTTTTGTAATCCTAAGTCTACGTGTGTAGAACTTTATACAAATTCCAATACACTGATACCAGAGACCGAATTTTTCAAATTAAGAAGAACGAAAAGAATTATCGTGTTATTGGCAAGTGACGTGGAAAGTTATTGACCCTGGTAGTGCTGTGACATGTTTGTTATGATTAGTATTCAAGAAATATATGAAACTAATAATTTGGTATCAATTCTTTGAGTCAGTTATTTTGTGCCGAAACTGTGCATAGAGACTCCATACCAGATGTTGCCCTTTTGGACAGATATGGGGTTTCCGTTACACGTTGTACAGTACCTTGAAGCTCTAAAAAAAAATCAAACTTCTAAATTAACGTTAAAATAAGTTATATTTCGACTTACTCTGCAGCTTGCAGGATCTGAATGAGGCCAGTAAAAGATCTGTATAGGTAGCTGCATATTGGTCAAAGGATGTTTGAGCATCGACTCGAAAAGAAGATACCTATATATAAAATTGAAATGTCTGTCTGTAATTCCGCTGAAGTTGCTAAACACCAACGCTATGTCATTGTAAACGATGACTGTTTTGCGTGTATGTGGCGCATATCCATACAATCCGTACTGATGAAATCATACTTGAACCATATAGGTTTATTTCTGCATTGGAACTCGTTTGAGGAGAGAAACACAGATTTGAGTGGACTTGTCGAAACAATGCAAGCATTTGTTAGCTATCGCGAATAATAACTTTATTTTTATTGTTCCGGGTGGTAAAATCATCAATTTTTTTTTTTATTACGGATGTGCTCGCTCTTGACCACGATTTCGCCTGATGGTAAGCGATAGATGAGGTCTACGATGTGACGAGCGAGCCCAGAAGATGCCTATTTACTCTTGCTTTAAAGGCTGAAAGGCCATAAGTGGCAGGGAACACATAAGCCGGCAGAGAATTCCACAACTTGGCTGTGCGCACAATAAATGTGGAGCGAACCAAGCGCTTCTCGCTTGGTACGACAAGACGGTATATCAACCAAGTGTGGATGGTTCCCAGCCGTGCGTCTGGTAGACCGGTATTAATAATATAAAATTCCACAACTTTTCACACAACGCCATCTAGTCCCAAACTAAGCAGAGCTTGTGATATGGATACTAGACAACTGATAAACATACATATATATTTCTAAATACATACATATTATAGATAAATTACACCCAGACAAAGAACAAATGACCGTGCTCATCACACAAACATTTGTCCTAGGTGGGAATCGAACCCACGACCTTGCGAAATAGGAATCAGGTCATGGAGCTCCTGCGCACACTCCCCGAAGTACAATCTGTAGAAAACCGACAGGCAAGCAACGGTTCGCCGATGAGCCAGACCATGAAGCTTGCCCGATAGCACCTCGTCGCCTATAAGCCTTTTAGCCCTGCGCTCGATCGAGTCCAGTGCAGCAAGTTGGTATTTTGCAGAGCCATCCCACAAGTGGCTGCAATACTCCACGCAGGAACGGACCTGTGCTTTATATAGATTCAGAAGCTGTCCAGGCTTTTCCCGCTCGGGTGGAGCGCAAGGGAGTATCAGACTTCTACTGACTACTGACTCACCGTGTTCCTTCAGTTACCCTTGCGTTCCAGGCCGCGGGATCTCGTTAAAACATTCCCGCAACCCCAGATCGCGAATAATACTAAGGTTATTTGGGTAGGCCGCATTACAGTACTTACCCATAAATTCATAATTCAAAACATTTATTTCAGACTACTCAATACTCAATTCTTTATTGCATTCCACAATGTAGGCTTAGGTGGTAAACAATTTTTTTTGGAGACAATCGTGGACTCTGACGTGCACAGCAAAAGTAAGATGTGTGGAGAGGACTTATCATTTAAGTATCTTTATAATCTAAATTATTCTAGAAACTTAAACATTAAAATTACTAAAAACATTACTTTTCGAGTTTCAAGGATTTATCATTCAAATATTCGTTGACACTGTAGTAACATTTGCTCAATAATAACTTTTTTAACTTATTTGTGAATAAATAGAGTTTATTCTTAGACTAATTCAGTCCATAGTGTCAGTATTACATTGTAAAAACATTTTACCAAAAAATTAAACCGACTCCCAAAAAACACTGCAAAGTGAAAAATAACTTTAATTTCGGTAGTCGGTGTCTTTAGTTTTGTATTTTCGTTTTTGGCACCGACTTCCGAAATTAAAGTTATTTTTCACTTTGCAGTGTTTTTTGGGAGTCGGTTTAATTTTTTGGTAAAAAGTTTTTATTTCACTCTTTTTAGTTGGTCTATTTTTAATTTACCTAGTTACAAGAACCTAATTATCAACTACTTATAACCTTTTACAAAATATTGCTTTTCCCAATGCTGGGCCGTTAATTGTTGAGGAGTTCTCCTGGTACTTCACCATCAGCTCTACATCACCATATGCATTGTGACGAGCATAAAGTGCGTAACATCCATATTCAAGTAATCGAATCGCAATCCACTCAATACTTATTATTGAGTAGTATCGGCGGCCATCTGTGGTCTTCATCATCAGTTCCACTTCCTCAAATGGTACTTTTTGAGAGCAACTGCACAAGTTACTATAATAAATACCCAAAACGACATAGGTGTGCCTATAACATTTGAAGAGTTCCCTCGATTTCTCCAGGATCCCATCATCAGATCCTGACGTTTATGAAAATGGGACCAATATCGAAGTATACCCTTTCAATCAAAAAAAGAATTTTCCAAATCGGTTCAGCCATATTCGAGTAATCGATGATCATACATTAAAAAAAAAAAAAAAAAAAGAAATATATATATACGCCTCGAATTGATAACCTCCTCTTTTTGTCGTCGGTTGAAAAAGGACTTAAAACTAAGTTAGTAAATAGAGCGAGGGACAGTCGTAACAGCATCCTGAGAACGGTGAGTGAGTGTGTCCTCTCCTGTAATGAAGCAGTTTGTTCGGAGGGTAGGGTACTAACACTAGATAATAAACTATTAGGTATAAGTTACTAACATTTTATGGATTTATGGTCCAAAATAAAAAGATTGTATTCGGATAACAATAAGAAAAGAGTCAACCTACGTTACATGTACTTTATAATCCATTAGCCCTAATATACGACCGCCCATTGTAACACCCTTTGTAGTTGTTAAGTCAGTATTTAATTCTGACTGTACAATAATCTATCTGGTCTTTATTTTATCATTTAATATTCATTTTGGGGAGTTTGTACAAAAATATTTTTTGAAATACGCGAATTTATCACAGCCTCGCCAGTTGCTTTATGAATAGGCCAAAAGATGCGTGAAAAATTTAAGCTCAATCGAGAACTAGCAAATGGTGCAAATTTAACTCGCAAGATTTGAGCAAACGAACAGACATGTAACATGGTGGATTAACCGTTTCCCATTCTCTCTCACAGAGGAGGCCTCCGTTCTGTTACTACTGGTAGTGGGAACGTTACTTTTTTTTGGGACATACAACATTTACACGTTTAAATTTTAGTAAAAAACAAACTAGGGTAAGATGTAAATTTTCAAAACAAATAGTCGAAGCAGAGTTTTCATAACCCCCTTTCTATGACTTTTTATTAATATACAGTATATTACATAACAGAGGACGTTCCCGTTAACCCGCAATAGTATAGCATCCATACATGCTAAAAAAATTATTACCATTCAAAAACAAAATGTTTTCTTTTTTTTATATTAAAATATTCACTAAAAATGTTATTTGATACGTAAAATAAACACTGTATACGCGTACTTGAAGGATGGCAACGTCGCATTTTATTTATGAATCGCGTGTATACTTTAACTTCTTTTAAATGAGTTTTATTTTGCTGTAACGTGTACTGAATGACGGAATTTATATAAATCTGCATTTAAAAAGTTACTACTTTAATTTACGGTCCATAGTCAGTTTGTTTTTCGATTCAGTAAACGATTCTGACAAAACTAATTTCAGGATGTTCATTAATTATGTTGCATCTTGTATATATACTTGTAATCTGGGGGCACGGCAGTGCCCCCGCCAAGTCGAGCAAAAAAGCGGCACGGCCGTACCATCCTTTTCTCAAAGCAGTTCAGGCCATTTTCGACTCCTTATAACTTCGTTGTGGATAAAACTAGAAGCCTGAATTTTCAGGACCCAAGCAGGCATTGTATAAACACGGTATATTTCAAATTTCATTCAATTTGCACTAGTAGTTTAAGAATTATAATGAATCAAACTTTCTGAATTTTGTCACTCACTGACTGACCGACCGATCATCTAAAGTCTAAGGCACTTCTAGCAGACATAGAAGATTCAAATTTAGAATACAATTAGTGTTTAGTGTATGAATTAAGGAAAGACTAAAATATTTTTCAATTTCGGTCCAGTTTTCTAGATACATCAACTGCATAAATAACTTTGTTATCCCATATAAATATACAGGATTACAAAGTTATATTTACAGTTAATTAATCAGTTTACCTGTATATATGTATAATATAATAGAATGATAGGTGTAGATATGTATCTAGATATAATTATGTTCAAAGGTAACTTGTAAAATGGTCAACGCAATAAAAAAGCCAGAGAGAGAGGGCTTTAAGAAAATTTGTTGTTGGTATACAAGAAGTAGAAGGTACCGGAAAGGAAAAAGTAGGACTATCTACAAAAAGAAATGAGATCATATAAAAAACAATACTTGTGAAAAAAACCAAGTCTCACAACTCAGTTCTTCTACCGTAAAAAGTTATGAGATCCATGTAATACCAAGTTGGTTATTAATTTATTCAGCCTCTACTTAAGGGACCTTCTGTCTTAAGTTGTTACGTAATTATCTAACCTAACAACTTCTTATGACCATATCGATATTAAAAATCTTTGTAGAAGAACTGAGTCGTGAGACTTGTTTTTTTTTTGACAAGTATTGTTTTTTATGGGATTAGACTTTTACTTTAAATATATTATCAAATTTTTTTTTTATGCACCTGCCATGTTATCTCTTCACCACCCATGGTTGACTGGTAGAGAATGCCTATGGCATTAAGTCCGCCGTTGTACATTTTGTGTTACATAAAGTATTAATAAATAAATAAATAACCCACACCAATGCCCGCGGAATAATCTATTATGTAGAACTAAAACAAAACCTCGCATCTAGAGGCGATTTAAGTTAAGAAGAATTAATAATTATTGTGCAAGCAATTGAATAGCCAATCGTAATGAAAACGAACGAAACGAATATGAGAATATTAAAATAAATTCAACTGCGATTTGAGTACCGACTGCCGTCTCCGTGTTTTGAAACATGTTGGTCATTATTTAATTATTAAATTTTTGTAATTTATACAATTTTAATGATTAATATTCCGATTTAATTTAATTTTAATTTATTGATTATATTGATATTAATATATATGCATATTATTAACGCGTAATTCAATTTTTCATCGTTCAAGCGGTGTTAACTGAAATGTTTACGCGTGTGTATTGCACGTTCGAGGGTGTGGCATCCGTGGGCTGCGGCTGAAAATCAGCGTTAGGCGGTAATATTTAGGATTGCCACCTGACATTATGCTGAGTTGAGGCCCTTTTGGCACAACGATGTTTTTTTCAACCGACGACAAAAAGAGGAGGTTATCAATTCGACGCATATTTTTTTTTTTTTTAAGATTACTCGAAGACGGCTGAACCGATTTGGAAAATTCTTTTTTTGATTGAAGTGTATATATACTTTGAAATTAGTCCCATTTTCATAAACGTCAGGATCTGATGATGGAATCCTGGAGAAATCGAGGCAAATCTTCAAATATTATAGGCACACCTATGACGTTTTGGGTATTTATTATAGTAACTTGTGCAGTTGCTCTCAAAAAGTACCATTTGAGGAAGTGGAACTGATGATGAAGACCACAGATGGCCGCCGAAACTACTCAATAATAAGTATTGTGTGGATTGCGATTCGATTACTTGAATATGGATGTTAAGCACTTTATGCTCGAGCTGATGGTGAAGTACCAGGAGAACTCCTCAACAATTAACGGCCCAGCATTGGGAAAAGCAATATTTTGTAAAAGGTTATAAGTAGTTGACATTTAGGCTCTTGTAACTAGGTAAATTAAAAATAGACCAACTAAAAAGAGTGAAATAAAAACTTTTTACCAAAAAATTAAACCGACTTCCAAAAAACACTGCAAAGTGAAAAACAACTATAATTTCGGAAGTCGGTGCCAAAAACGAAAATACAAAACTAATGACACCGACTACCGAAATTAAAGTTATTTTTCACTTTACAGTGTTTTTTGGAAGTCGGTTTAATTTTTTGGTAAAAAGTTTTTAATTTTTAATGTTGTCTATAATGTGTTTTCTTTGTGCCAATAAACGCAATTTTCTTTCTTTCTTTCTTTCGTAAGTTTTGTTTTTGACTAAGTCAAAATATATTCTGTTTAATTGTAATTAAGTTTAACAAACAACAAATTAAAAGTTTGTTTGTTTGTTTAAACGCGCTAATCTTAGAAAGTACTGAGTGGATTTGAAATTTGGTTTTGATTTGAAAGTAGATTGAAGCTTGAGGAAGGTTATGGGCTACTTTTTACCCGATTGCAAAACAAGGAGGTTATGTTTTTACCGTGATAAAGTTCAGGGGTTCGAAGCCCTGCTAGTTGCTTATATAACTAGTGGGCTAAAAGTATAGCAATACAACATAGAAATTGTGGATCCACTTTCTTCACCAATAAGCAGAATTTCCACATTTAATTTTCATTTGCTTCTTAAGTATACAACATGTAATTTAAAAGGTATATCCATACCAAGTGCATAGCTTCTTTGGATGATAAAAAACGATATGGCAAGGGTTTTGTAATCCTAAGACTACGTGTGTAGAACTTATTACAAATACCAATACACTGATACCAGAGACCGAATTTTTCAAATTAAGAAGAACGAAAAGAATTATCGTGTTATTGGCAAGTGACGTAGAAAGTTATTGACCCTCGTAGTGCTGTGAAACGTTTGTTTATTGTTATGATTGGTATTCAAGAAATATATGAAACCAATAATTTGGTATCAATTCTTTGAGTCAGTTATTTTGTGCTGAAACTGTGCATAGAGACTCCATACCAGATGTTGTCTTCAGGCCTTTTGGATAGATATGGGGTTTCCGTTACACATTGTATAACTAGTAGGCTAAAAGTAAAGCAATACAACATAGAAATTGCGGATCCACTTCCTTCACCAATTAGCAGAATTTCCACATTTAATTTTCATTTGCTTCTTAAGTATATATGTATTTGTATTTATATAAGTTTTTATTCATATATATTATTTATGTAGATTTATATTTTATGATACTACGATTTTATGATATTAGGTTTTTTGTGTTATCATTATCACTATTATTATCATTATTATTTCCAATATAATTTTCACGTACATATTGCACCTTCCACTCTATCTCTTCACCACTCATGGTTGACTGGTAGAGAATACCTACGGCATTAAGTCCGCCTTTGTACCTATGTGCATAAAGTGTAGATAAATAAATAGAAGCATCTACTGCTGAACTATGAAATAACCTGTATCTCAGCAAACGTCAATAGCCAATAAGTGAAAATTGAAGCGTCAATAGCGTAATGGATAAAGTGTCGGACTTATGATCGAGAGGGCGTGGGTTCGAACCCCACCCATTACAACATTGCCGTGAACCCACTCCAAACACAAGCATATTTAGCTTAGTTGGAGGGGTTAACAGGATTGCTAGTAACGTGAATTCTACCCACATTGCAAATTATGTTTAAAAAAAGAAACTAAATAAATAAAATAAGCTATTAGGTAGAATAGAATATAATAAGAAATGGAATGAAATAGAATAGAAAAATAATTATTTAAGAGCAGACACACAACAACTACAATAGAAACTTCCAAAATCCGTTGCGGAATTGTTTGAAAGAGTTACCGCGGCCTCTGAACACGAAGGGCAAATGACGGAATACGGATGCGTTCTAGGCAGTAAAAGTCTGGCACACCTTAACGATTCGTTTAGATCTGGAGGAAGTCATTGAATGATTTCACATACTTAAAAAAAAAACAAAGAGTAGGAGTATGTAAACTTAACTAAACTAAACCTAAATGTGTAAGATGTGTGAAAATGTAAACACAAACTCAAAATAGAACCGACTTCCATATAAAAACACTACAATGACAAAAATAACTTGAATTTCGGTAGTCGGTGTCATTTGTTTTGTATTTTTGCCTTTGTAGTGTTTTTATATGGAAGTGCGGTTCTATTTTTTGCAAAAAGTTGATTTTTTACGCTTTTTAGTGGGTCGGTTTGTAATTTATCTAGTTACAAAAGCCAAAATGTCAACTACTTATCACCTTTTACAAAATATTGCTTTTCCCGGTGAAGAGCCGTTAATTTTTGAGGAGTTCTCCTGTTACATCACCATCAGCTCTACTTCACCATATGCATTGTGACGAGCATAAAGTGCTTAACATCTATATTCAAGTAATCTAATCACAATCCAGGAAATACTTATTATTGAGTAGTTTTGGTGGCCATCTGGGGTCTTCATCATCAGTTCCACTTCCTCAAATAGTGCTTTTCGAGAGCAACTGCACAAAGCACTATAAGAAATATCTAAAACGCTATAGGTGTGCCTATAATATTTGAAAATTTCCCTCGATTTCTCCATGATTCCATCATCAGATCCAAACGTGACGACAATGGGACCAACTAGAAAGTATACCCTTTCAAACAAAAAAGAATTTTCCAAATCGATCTAGCCATCTGCGAGTAATGAGGTAACATACATAAAAAAATCGTTCAAGACGAATTGAGAACCTTCTCCTTTTTTTGAAATCGGTTAAAAATATTTTATTTCACAGAAGCCTACGTAGGCACTTATAAAACATCAGAAGTATGGTTTGAAATTGATCGTTTTCTTTGGAGAAGAACCGGCAAGAAACTCCACAGTTACTCTTTTTAAAGAACTCATAAGTGTCAACGCGTTTTTCAAATCAAGGATTACATGGGTAGGTATTATTAAAACCTTTTCTGTTTCTTCATAAGTATATACTTACAAGAAACAGAAAAGGTTTTCATAATATAGGTATATACTTATTCAGGTTTCCTAAATATCACAAATAAAATTCTGTAGTCACTACGTTATCACCTTTTTTCCAATTTACTGAGTATTTTCTTCTATTTTGCATCAATACTCGTATAACGGAACCCCACTCAATACTCAAGTATAAGGCACTCAAACGCTCGTTGAACGCCATTTGATTGGTTGAAACTAAACTAGTTACAAGTACCCTTGTGCAAAGTACTGTAATACGAACCATTTTTATTTTTTGTAGGGGGAAATTCATTAAATGAATCCTCCCTGTCTAGTTGGAGCGGAAGGGAGTGTCAGACTTTTACTGACTTAAACCCACCCTGTTTTTTCAGCTGCCCTTAAGTTCCGGGGCCGCGGTATCTCGTTAGAACATTCCCGCAACCCCAGTACAGTGAGCTACCCCTGCTCGCCGTCCGCAAGTCTGCGCCTTCGGTGACCAGGGACCGGCTTGTGATCCCCAACACCCGGGGCGTCTCCGGCGGCATGAGAGAGTTTTATCTTCCTCGCGCGTTCAACCTCTTCCTTCACTAGCATGACTGCTTCAGAGAAGGAGGCGACTGCATTATACTCCCGCTCGTCCCGCACCATGGTCTGAATCAGCGTGTGGAACTTACCACAAGCAAGTTCAATTCCAAACATAAATGAATCTAAACTACAAACAAAAGTACAGCATCAAAAAATTCGTCCTCAATTCTGTCAGCCGATAATGTATCCAAGAGACTGGAGGCATTGCCACGATGTATGACAATGCATAATCTTTTCCCATGAGTCAAGGAAAGCGTCAATTGAATCCTAAGCCTATTTGTTGTGGCAGTTAATTGAATTATTTTATTATATGACTCACTAGCTGATCAGCTAACCTGATAGACATACTCATTATTATATCACACACCATAACATAAACAAATAAGGACTTATCAACGAAAAAGAGCTGTCTATAATGGGCGGTCTTATTACTACAAGCGATATTTTACAGATAATCTGTGGATGAATTATTTACAATATAGGTAGCGAATTTTTAGAAAAATCTGTACGTATAGAAAATATTAAAATCTATTAGCTGACGATGATACTACAAACGTTTTAATGTACATTATTTCAAACAAAAAAAAACAACTTACGACAATTTTTTTTGGAAAATAAAGCTTCTTATATTCATTCTGAGACCTACCCAAAACAGGAAAAGAAATCATAAAAGTCGGTCAAGCTGTTTCGGAAAAGTTCAATAACAAACACTGTGATATGAGATTTTTATTCATCAGACTTCTACGAACAAGAACTCTATGAACTTTGGTTATATTATGTAACATGTTTAACGGAAACTTTTGATATACAGAATAAAATATTTACAGGCCTTACGTGAAATGAAATAAAAGGACATCAACCACTTTGTATGGCGTTTGGGCTTGAACATGAACATAAAAATATTGCACTATTTTTGATTTTATTGAGTCGCTTACAGTACAAAGAAAATATATAAATAAGAAGTTTTGTATCAAATTGATTAATATAATACAAAAAAAACCGGAACCCGGAATAACCTATGCTCGCTAGGGCCACGGGGAATTTCTGAAAAGGATGTGTATATAGTTAGTAAAAGTCTGACACACCCTCCCACTTCACCCTAGAGCGAAAGAAGTAAATGGATGATTTATCACTTTAAATACTCCAACGGTCAGAGTAACGCTCGGTCGTCCAGAAAAACATTTTAATGTTTTGAAGCTCTAAAATCGAAATATCAAATATCGATATTATTTTTTCTGGGTTTTTATTTTGGCAACCCTAACTCAACGCACGCCGCACGCTGCACCGCATCTGGCACCATACACAAACAATATAATCAATTAAAAATCTTTTTTATTCGTTTTTAATATTACTTATTTTGACACTCCCGAATAGAGACCAATGTTCACTAAATATTATTACTAAATTATTTATGAATTCCTTTTTTCCAAATACGGCTGTTTGCGGTTATGGCCTATTTTGGTTGATGTCCTTTAATATTTATTTTGTTAATTGGTTATAAATAACACTTACACGTCATGTTTTTTTGCGTGTTAAGTTTAGTTTAGCTAGATGATGCCTGTGTTTCCTAGCTACTCTGAGAAGAAACACCGAAACAAACTCAGAGGTCAACGTCTCTTTTAAAGTCCATACAATTCGTATTGGTCCAATCATATGAAAAGCATGTAGGTTCATGTCTGCTCTTTAGAGGATAACACCACTTTAACCTTGAATGCTTCAATTTTGGCATTGGTCCTTCTTAACAAATCTCCCCTCCTTAAAAACACATTATTAAGAATAGATTGCCGCTTCCTATGAGGTTTTATACAGTATGTTAACTAACAGAGGGCGTTCCCGTTAACCTGCAATAGTATAGCATCAATACATGCTAAAAAATATTACCATTCGACCGAAAATGTTTTTATTTTTTAAATATTAAAATATTCACTAAAAATGTTAAATTGATACGTAAAAGAAACACTCTGTATACGCGTACTTGAAGGACGGCAACGTCGCAATTTATTTATAAACGCGTACGCGTGTACAGATTGTTTCTTTTACGTATCAATTTAACATTTTAGTGAATATTTTAATATACCATACAGGTTATTACCGCTATCCCATGTTATATCGTGGCTGTCTTTGGCTGAATCCTTTCTTGCTGTATTTGTATACTATCCAATATGCAATTGGTGCGCCTTTATAATAAGATTCATCCTACTAATATTATAAATGCGAAAGTTTGTGAGGATGTATGTATGTTTGTTGCTCTTTCACGCAAAAACTACTGAACGGATCTGAATAAATTTGGTAAGTAGATAGTTGACATCCTGGAATATCACATACTTTTTATCCCAGTATTCCCACGGGATCGGGACTTACGGAAGAAAAACTCCCAGGCGAACGAAGTCGCGGGCAAAATCTAGTAAGATTTAGCTGAGGTTTGAGAAAGTAGTCGTGGCTTAGTGGTGGTGGCCCGACTTTTAAGAGGAGGCTCCTTAAAATGTATGTAATTTTGTATTAATATTCTGAAACAATCACGCATACAATCAAAATGGAACTTTAGTATATGATTTATTAGATCTTTTTCTTTACATGTCTAGACCAGTTTGGTAATTGGAACATTTTCGCTTGATTCATTTTTTAATCGAAAATAATGTATTTTTTAAAGATTATTCAAAATTTAATCAAGATTACTCGGCTTTTATATCTAAAATTAGTATTGACAGTAGGAAAATATAGTTTATTATCCAAATATAGAACATTTTTTCTGTAGATCAATTATTACTTTAGTGATAAACGAAATAAGAATTGGGACTTACGACATTTAGTTTTGAACCCGAATATGGTGAAAGAGCGCACGCGATATTCAACTTTATTACTGCTGCGTTAGCGTTTAGCACACAACGGCAGTTTCGAAACCGAACATGGTGAAAGAGCGCACGTGATATTTAACTTTATTACTGCTACGCTAACGTTTAGTATACAACAGCCTAACCGGTGTGGATGGAGGCGGAGCTTGCGTGAAAATTATTTGCACTGACTGGTCTTAACAAACAGGTCGTAGGTTTAAACCCTGTCAGGTACATTACTTTGTGTAATTTGAATCATTAATACTACTTATAAATTGGTGAAAAAAAACATCGTGAGGAAACCGGCCATATCTTAAGACGGAAAATATGAAGACATTTTATTTAAGCTATTAATCATAATACACATCTATTTTTGTAAGTTGGTTACAAATAAGACGTTTTACACATTTTTTTTGCCGTTTTAAGTCTAAACGTGAAATTGTATTTGACGGAGAAACAGAGTTACTTTCCCATTTACAACGTGTAACGGAAACCCCATATATATCCAAAACGACAGAAGACAACATCCGGTATGGAGTCTCTAAGCAAAGTTTCAGCTCAAAATAAGTGACTCACAGAATTGACCCCAAATTATTGGTTTCATATGTTTCTTGAATACCAATAATAACAAACGTGTCACATCACTATGCTATACTATATATATACTATAAACGTGTATCATCACCTTCCACGTCACTAGCCAATAAAACGATAATTCAATACGTTCTTCTTAATTTGAAAAATTCGGTCTCTGGTATCAATGTATTGAAATTTCTAATAAGCTCGACACATGTAGACATAGGATTACAAAACCCTTGCTATATCGTTTGTTATCATCCAAAGAAGCCGTGCACTCGGTATGTATATACCCTTTAAATTACACGTTGTATAATATGTACCTATTAATAGGGATTCCAAACTTCCAAAACAGACAAGAAGAGTTTTTGTTTTCTTTCTGCAAAAGTTTTGCAATAAAATCGAACGACCAGCGGTGCTCAAAGTTAACGGTGATAGCACCCCAGGGGGCGGTCTAAGTGACCCCCAAGCCGCCGAGAAACTTAATAGGAACAAAATCGGCGGAAGCTTACGGTTACACGTGTTACTCTGAAGTTTTTCCTCGTAGTACGATTGACTACTTGAATTATATATCACGTTATTCTGTATTCATTATGTACTTTTATTTGACCTTGTTTGTTCGCTTTTAGAACTCTGTGTATCTACTTGATTTCTTTTTTAATTCATGTAGGCTCGCGTTTGAACACCATCTCACCTGATGGTAAGCTGGCGGTCGAAGATTAAACACGCTTGCCTAGAGGTAACCTTTTCACTCTTGACTTAAAACCCCTAGGTTATAGGTATCAAGAAATACAGACTCTGGCAGGGAATGCAACTCCTTAGCTGTACGATTTTTGGTTAAAGATATATAGATAAAATATTCTTTATCGTTCACCTATAATTTAAACATTTATATTTCACAATATTGTATAACCTAAGATATTTATTTGTATACATATAAATGAGTAAATGATATGTATTTATATATATGTATTTTGCAGTTATTTAGTAACACTTTTACACGAAATTTTGCGTAACTTTGTTTTTGATTTGATTTGAAAGCATTAGCAGACATCGTATTCAATGATAACTTGTATTAAATGAGAACTTTCAGAAGTTCAAACATTAAGAAATCTTAAAATGAGAAGTATTAAAGAAGATATTAGTAACATACCTTTTTTTCAGTGGGAAAATCATCTAAATACTCCTCCCACACTCAGGGTGTAGCAAAAGCGTGGCAGCTCCAAACAATGCTTTTTTCAGCTCAGCCAATCGTTGGCGGCCTCCATAGTATTATGGATCCGGATGGATAGAGATTTTGATACCTGGTGAGATCAACGCGTGAGTCTGAGCCTCTTTCTCGATTTCCTTCAACAGTCCCAGTGATCTGGAGTTTCTCCACATTATCCCCAGTCTTAATGATAAGTGATCTTTATCGTGCGAATTGCATATTAAATAACACTTTTACACGTCATTTTTTACGTAAATGTTAACTAGATGAGGCCGGTGTTTCCTGACTACCCTGAGAAGAAACACCGAAACAAAGTTGTCCAGACAATCTTAGATACTGATTTAATTATACGAGAACCTTGTAAGTTTCAGTCTGAGGCGATCTTTTGAAGAAAGATGCTCACATATTTGAGTGGGCCTGTCCATACAGTGCAAGCATTTGTCAAATGATGTATAGCTCAACTTAGAACCAGAAGCTTAACGATTTGACGAACAATACCAAGGTAAGGACGTTTGGGCAGGCCGCAAAAAGCAACATAATCCTCATAAACTTCCTGGCAATGTGCTCAAAGACTTCGATCAAATTATTAAGGGAGCCATCCAAACTTGGTCGATATACCGTCTTTTCATACTAAGCGCTTCTCCGCCACATTTATTGTGCGTACAGCCAAGGTGTGAAACTCTGCCAGCTTCTGTACATATATATATATATATATACATACATACACCACATATGACCCACACATATTTTTTTGTATTTTACGTTATAAATAAGAATTTACGCGTCGTATAAATAAATAAAATATGTTTTGGAATATGCACAACAAGCCCTTTTATATATACAACGTGTAATTTCAAGGGGATATACATACCGAGGGCACTGCTTCTTTGGATGATAACAAACGATATAGCAAGGGTTTTGTAATCCTATGTCTACATATGTGGAGCATATTAGAAATTTCAATACATTGATACCAGAGACCGAATTTTTCAAATTAAGAAGAACGAAGAGAATTATCGTTTTATTGGCAAGTGACGTGGAGAGTGTTGACCTTCATAGTGCTGTGACACGTTTGTTATTACTGGTATTCAAGAAACATATGAAACCAATAATTTGGGGTCAATTCTGTGAGTCACTTATTTTGAGATGAAACTTTGCATAGAGACTCCATACCAGATGTTGTCTTCAGTCCTTTTGGATAGATATGGGGTTTCCGTTACACGTTGTATATTTTTTTTTATTACTGATGGGCCCACTCTTGACCCCTTATAAGTCTATATTTTTATTATTTAATCACAAATCTATAGTTTTCACATTTATCCTTTTATCCTTAAATTTGTACTAGATAGCAATGTTACTTGTCAAATTTCAGTTCTAGCTCAACGTAAAATACCCAATCAGTTTTGATTCCCTTTTTTTTCCGGTTGGGAAAATCATCGAATAACTTCTCCCGCTCTGAGTGGAGTGGAAGGGAGTGTCAGACTTGTACTGACTAAAAACCCACCCTGTTCCTTCAGCTGCCCTTAAGTTCCGGGGCCGCGGTATCTCGTTAGAATATTCCCGCAACCCCGGCAGGCAATGGCCTTATGGGGCCCCGTCACTGGTGCTGACAGCTTTTTGAGGCGCACGTGGAACACGATGCGCCACCGACCCGGGCCTGGTCCTTACCGGACGGTGAGCGACCCCTGCTCGCCGTCCGCAAGCACGCGCCTACGGTGGCCGGAAATCGGCACGCGATCCCCGACGCCCGGGGCGTCTTCCGCGGCGGCTGGGGCGTGAGGAAGAGAGTTGCCGCTCCCTCGCGCATTCGGCCTCCTCCTTCGCTAGCATGACTGCTTCGCAGAAGGAGGAGACCGCATCCCATTCCCTCTCGCTCCGCACCATGTTCTGAACCAGGGCCGGTCGCGAGAGGTCACTACTGCCGATCGCCTCAACGAGGACACGGCGAGGCTCTTCACACACCTCCACCGTAAGCTCCACAGTGTCCTTTGGGTGGTCCACGCAATGTCGACACCCGAGCGTGTCCTCGCGCTGAATCTGAAACAGGAGCCCGGTAATTTTGATTCCCTTGAGCCTACGCGATACCGCGATTGATACCTACGCGTTTTTTGCGACATAAACGGTCTATTTTTATTATACTTTTTTTACGTTAATCGTAATGTTTGATTTTTTTCAGAATCTCAAGGGACTTGAATATATAGGTATATGGTTTTAATTTCAACTCGATATCTTCACGCATTTCCAAAATAAAGGGTCTAAACAGACAGACAGACAGACGGATAGATAGACGGACAATAAAGTATAATCCTATAAGTGCTCCGTTTTTTTTTTTACTTTTTAAGTACGTAACCCATACACCATATGATATAAACTCTACAAAAAAAATTGCCCGGAAACCCTTGACAGAATTTCGCGAATTTTCTTGTAGCTTACATAAAAATACCTTTTCTTCTTAAAATCTGACATAAAAGAAGATTGTTTGAAATAAAGTCTGACATTTATAAAAGCGTATGTACTTTGATAGAGGTTAGCAAAACGATTCGTAACAAAAGGAGGGAAATCCGAGAGATTCAGACAGTCAAAATGTATTGCGACTCATAAAGGAATAGGTACGGCCTGTGCGTACGTAGATCTATAAATGCTGGAAGTCGCTTTTTGTATATTTTTAGGGTTCCGTAGCCGAATGGCAAAAACGCGGAACCCTTATAGTTTCGTCATGTCTGTCTGTCTGTCCGTCCGTTCGTATTTCACAGACATTTTATTCCGAAACTATTAAGACTATTATACATGTGAAACTTGGTAGGTAGATGTATTCTGTAAACCGCTTTCCGATTTTAAGAAAAAATTAATAAAAAATATTTAAAATAAAGGGGGGTGCCCCATACATCCCAACTAGCACAAATGGGCTGCATTAGGGCTTTGGAGCGTATCCAATTATTACTTATGGTAATAGACGTAAGCGCTAGAGCGTCTACTACAGACTTAAAGCAGCCGCTTTAGCGCTATTTGGGCGCCATTTTATGCAACCTAAAGTTCCATTTAACCTGCACAACGGTTGCATAAAGGTTCCTTAATAGCTATAACGATTTATTAACGCTATACTAAAGCTCTCGTAGCTTTGAATGATTTTGAACTACTTTGAACGAATGAATTGATTATAGTTCTTTATTGTATATCTTCAGTTGACATTATTTGTAATATTTTGGTAAAGTGTTTTCGTCGCCATCATGAAAATAAAACAAAAAGAATAAAAGTTTGTATTCTGTATTAGCAAGATATATAAAGATACTTAAAACGCTGTCCAGTTTACTGTAGATATATAAGATAATTTTCGAGTAATTTTAACGCGCTTTTATGATATTTAAAAAATTAACAAAAGACATGTGATATTTTTTATTTGTTATACAGAATAAATTTTATTTCCGTATTTTTACGTGTCGATAACTTACTATTCGCAAGTGGCCGATTGTTTACCGGTACATTTAATGCACATTTAACTGAAAAACCAATGTATATCAACTCAATTTTGCAAGTGAACTATAAGTTTTCTTAAAAAATCATGGTGTCATTGTAATGTAGTCATAACCTGCAGTTTTAGCTCTAATAACTCCCTTTTGAGAATCATAGCGCTAATTTTCACCCTTCTAACGCTTCCAGTGATTTTTGTTCCCCTAGTGCAACTCACAGCCACAAAAAGCTCCTATTTTCCTGTTTTTGAGGTTATAAGATCTAGTTACGTTTAGCATCCATTTTTATTAAATGTTTTATAATAGTTACAAAAGCGGCTGTAAAATGGCGAATGGATTGAGCCTGCAAGGAATGACTATTGCTACTAAAGTCCTTAGTTACACTGATGATTTTTTTTGTAACTATAGTATGCATAAGAGTTTCTATTATTTCTATAATGAAACTTATAGTAATATAATAGTGGTTACTATAACTATAACCTATAAAAGTTACAATGGAAACCACTGTGCAGCTGTGAGTGGCAGAATGACCTTCGTAACTCTCATATAAAGGTGTAAGTGGTAAATGAGTTCTACCGTGGACTACTGTGAAGGCTAGGGTAGTATTTGATTCAGCTGATAGCACCTTAAGTAACTTTTATAGCTATAGACGTTTACGGATGCAGATATGCAACTTTGAACTGCTTTTTGAACCCTTAAACCGCTATTTTACAGCCCAAAGTAACAAAATAGGCTGATATTTCCACTAATGTGCTCGTTGGGATGGAACTAAAACTGAAAATATTTTTTTTTTCATGAAACGTATGCGTGTGTGGTATCTATAGATCTTTAACAACAACATTGAGGTTTTTAAAACCACTTATTAATAAGGTAATCGTTTAAAAGATATACGCTTCCAAAGTGGTAAAATGTGCCCTCTAACTTCTATAATAATGGAGTGAAAAATCTAAAAAAATGTATGTCTGTTGATCTTAATATATAATCTTTCAACCAAAATTAGTTTGAACGAGATTGGTTCAGCAGTTTTTGAGATACATCATATTTTCTGAAACCGCAAATATAACTTTGTAATTCATACAAGCACTATGAAAAACAAAGTTATTTGGCGTAGTTGTACAAAATGTAAATAAGCTAGTTTTAAGAAATATGTAAGGTTTTTTTTTGTCAACTAAATATACATTTTATATTATATTATTATAGTTACTAACTTAGCCTATTTTTTATGATACAACATGTAACGGAAACCCCATATTTATCCAAAAGGGCTGAAGACAACATCTTGGTATGAAGTCTCTATGCAAAGTTTCAGCTCAAAATAAGTGACTCAAAGAATTGGTGGATTATATTATAATAATAATTAGCCATAAATCAGTTTATAGGGGCAATGCGACTAAGGTTTGTTTTTGATGGGGACACAGATATTATATCTGTTTTGCATACTTCATTGACGATACGCTCGCGTTTTATCACTGTCTCACCTGATGGTAAGCGATGATGTGGTCTAAGTTGAAGTACGCCTACCTAGAAGTAACCTATTCACCAGGCGCGTGCATAGGATTATGACAGGGCATGCGGCGGAGTAAAAACACACAAAAACTTCTTCTTTTATAGATTTTTAGCATAGCCACAGCCACGCATCGCCACCATGCTACGATGCGTGGCGGTGGCTATGTTAAAAATCTACAAAAGAAGAAGTTTTTGTGACCGATTACTCACAAAAACTTCTTCTTTTATAGATTTTTAGCATAGCCACAGCCGCGCGTCGCCACCATGCTACGATGCGTGGCTGTGGCTATGCTAAAAATCTATAAAAGAAGAAGTTTTTGTGTGTTTTTATTCCGCCGCATGCCCTGTCATAATCCTATGTACGCCCCTGCTATTCACTCTTGACTTAAAGACCCCTTTTTTTCTGGGTGGGAAAATCAACGAATGACTTGTTTCGCTCTGGGTTAAGCGGAAGGGTGTGTCAGGCTTCTACTGACTAAAAACTCACCCTGCCCCTTCAGCTGCCCTTAAGTCCCGGAGCCGCGGAATCTTGTTAAAACATTTCCGCAACCCTGGTGGGCAATGGCCATATGGCCCGTCACTGTTGCTGTCAGCTCTTTGAGGCGTGCGTGGAACACGACGCGCCGCCGACCCGGGTCTGGTCCTTGCCGAAAGCCCGTGCCTACGGTGGCAGGAGATCGGTCCGCGATCCCCGACGCCCGGAGCGTTTCCCACGGCAACTGAGGTGTGAGGAAGAAAGTTGCCTCTCCGTCGCACGTTCGCCCTTCTTCTTAGCTAGTGGATACGCGGGAAAGCTATAGATTACGATTTTTAAAAGTTTTAGGTTACACAAATTGACGGGAACGTCACGCTTGGATTGGAACAAAGATATATGAGCCAGGCGCCGTGTAGGATTTGGAAGCACTAACCTTAATAGTCCAGCTCGTCTCCTGTCACTCTGGAATCACGTTTCACCACCACAATACCACAATTTCTTCTACTACGATTTTTTCACACAGGGCGCGTGATCGCTCGAACGCAACTCGACAGCCATTAAATATTCGATCCCGTATTGGAGGATCTTGAGCGTATCGTCCCTCCCTTTCACTCTCGAGTAGCCAAAGGTTTAGTGCAAAGGAGAGGGAAATGCGGAAGGGAAAATGTCAACCAATCAACTATTAGGCGTATTGCCAATAATTAAATACAAACGAAAAGAAATCGTATATCAGCGCAACCAGCTAACATGACTGCTTCGCAGAAGGAGGCGACTACACCCCATTCCCTCTGACTTAAGGACCCCTAGGTTATAGCTCTAATAAAATATAGGGAATTCCACTCCTTAGCTGGTATTAAGCTCTTCGTCCCAGCTGTTATTTGGGCATCTTTGATAGTCGTTACGGGTAGTCAGAAGTCAGTAAATCTGACTCTGGTCTGACCAAGGGGTATCGTGTTACCCAGTTACTGGGTTGTGGAGGTCAGATAGGCAGACGCTCCATGTAAAACACTAATACTGAGCTGCATCCGGTTAGACTCGAAGCTGATCCCAACATAGTTGGGAAAGGCTAAGTGATGATGGTGATTTTATTATATTGTTGATAGAAACGCGAGGTTTGACCACCATCTCACCTAAGCCCAATCAAAGTATAACTTATGTTCCTCCATGACACACATGTCAAATTTCTGAGGTCATCGAAAAACTAGAGGCTAGTGGTACCGAGTCACTCCACCAATTTCTTTGGTAAGTCGTTCGCAGCTCAAGCAGTACGACTGTGGAATACTCTTCCCGTGTCAGCAAGACAAGCACAAACCCTTACTTCTTTCAAAAACATGGTAAAAGATCTCTATCTCTCTCTTTAATTTGTTAGTATTTTTTTATATATCCCAGCTTTTTTATGTATGTGTATCGTGTATGTAGGTTATAACTTATGTATTGTATATAAGTGAATAAAAACCATGGACTATGCGCGTATTTATTTTCTCCTGCTGTGTCAAATCCATCCAAAGGTTGTCTGTAAAAGATCGCTTTTAGCGATAAGACCGCCCATAGTAACACCCTTTAGTTTTTAAGTCCTCATTTAATTCTGTTATGGTGTACAATAAAGAGTATATCTATCCATCTATCTTGCTGAAATAGTTTTGGAATTGAATAGTAAATTTTGTTTTTCCTTGAAAATATTAAAATTTTCCTCTTCATCATAATTAGTGTGGATATTTTGTAAGTTTGGTTCTTAGAAAAGACAAAACATATCCAGTCCAAAGTGCGCACAACTTATAATAGATCTTTGTAAAGTGTATCTACCTAACACCACAAGGCACTCAGATATATTTACTGTACACCTTTTATATCCTCGGACGTTAATTGGCGTCCCTCGACTGGACAGGAACGTTTATACTATCTGTACTAATATTATAGAGCGGAAAAGATTGTTTGTTTGTTTTAACTTCGAAAGTTATTGGTGGATTTGGATAAAATTCGGTATGAAAGTAGCTTGAAGTTTGAGGAAGGTTAAAAGGTACTCTTTACCTTTCTTTTTTTTTTATTGAAAATAGGCTCGCGTTTGACCACCACCTCACCTGATGGTAAGTGATGATGTGGTCGAAGATGGTGCACGCCCAACGAGCACATTAGTGGAAATAGCAGCCTATTTTGTTACTTTGGGCTGTAAAATAGCGCTTTAAGGGTTCAAAAAGCAGTTCAGAGTTGCATATCTGCATCCGTAAACGTCTATAGTTATAAAAGTTACTTAAGGTGCTATAAGCTGAATCAAATACTACCCTAGCCTTCACAGTAGTCCACGGTAGAACTCATTTACCACTTACACCTTTATATGAGAGTTACGAAGGTCATTCTGCCACTCACAGCTGTATAGTAGTTTCCATTGTAACTTGTATAGGTTATAGTTATAGTAACCACTATTATACTACTATAAGTTTCATTATAGAAATAATAGAAACTCTTATGCATACTATAGTTACAAAAAAATCATCAGTGTAACTAAGGCCTTTAGTAGCAATAGTCATTCCTTGCAGGCTCAATCCATTCGCCATTTTACAGCCACTTTTGTAATTATTATAAAACATTTAATAAAATGGATGCTAAACGAATAAGTACGTAACTAGATCTTATTTATTTATTTTTTTATTATATACTTTATTGTACACCTTACAATACACTTAAGGATACAAATAATTAATCGTATAACCTCATAAACAGGAAAATAGGAGCTTTTTGTGGCTGTGAGTTGCACTAGGGGAACAAAAATCACTGGAAGCGTTAGAAGGGTGAAAATTAGCACTATGATTCTCAAAAGGGAGTTATTAGAGCTCAAACTGCAGGTTATGACTACAGTACAATGACGCCATGATTTTTTAAGAAAACTTATAATTCACTTGCAAAATTGAGTTGATATACATTGGTTTTTCAGTTAAATGTGCATTAAAAATACCGGTAAAGAATCGGCCACTTGCGAATAGTAAGTTATCGACACGTAAAAATACGGAAATAAAATGTATTCTGTATAACAAATAAAAAATATCACATATCTTTTGTTTTTTTTTAAATATCATAAAAGCGCGTTAAAATTACTCGAAAATTATCTTATATGGGTCATACACAAAACGGGTTATAAAAATATACGAAATAAAAAGTCGTTATTTTTTTTTTCGAATCAGTCTCATTTATTAGGTAATCTTACAAGTAATTAGAAATTAATCAAAAACCAGATCGTTATTCAGATTTCAGCAAGTTATTTAACTTAATTTTTTTTTTACGTCCACTGAAAAGACCCGTTTCCACAGAAGAGAGGTTAATCAATCTGATATTGATATTTACTTGCCATATAAACTCGGTATTATTAACAAAAGTTATCCAGCCAATTAAAGGTACTTTGGAGAACACAAACAAAAAAATCTTATTTTTTCTTTGATAATATTAGTAATAAAATGTCATTTTTCAAGGGCAATATTTTGATTATTTTTCATTTTAGCCTCTTATCCTTATCAATAAAAAATCGTCAAACTAATAAAAAATCAACAAACAAATACGCTTTCAAAAATGTTTTATCACTATCATCACTTTCAAAGAACGAAGGTCGTACTTTAGGTTTTTTAGGTGGTGTAACTGAGTCATCAGAATAGTTATTCTCACAGAAAATCCTCTTTCGCGGAGTACATGGTTGACTAGTCACATTGTCTAATAGTTCTGGAGAAGATGTTAACAACAATGGCGAAGGAGTTCTTGGCCCAGTGATAGTTGATACAGATGCTGTCTCCAAAGTGGGCTGATTGAATTTCAGATCCGTACTTACAAGAATAATTTTCTGAAAGTCTATATGTCTTTGATGGCAAAAGACTTTGTTTTATGAATTTTATAGCATTATACTGACTAGTGCTGTTGGCAAGAAGCTGCATGATGATAAGGTTTTTATTTAAACTATTAACAAGCAATTGATGCGATGTCTTTACGCTTTATTTCACAGTTTTCTTGCAAATCTTCTCATTGCCTTTAATTATTACATTACAATTCTTAGTTACCCATCTTTGGTAAATTATTGTATCATTGCCATTTAACAAAGTGTACTTTGGAACTCTCTCAGAACATTGTGTATATTTCCGTTCCAAGCAAGGAACACTAAAAGCATTATTACAGCAAAGAGATTTTGCGAGATCGGTGGCAGAATAATGATTTAATATCGTAGATTGGTGTAAGGCTCGAACAATATAATCATTATTCGTATGAACGGAATACAGGCAAGTATTTCTTGACGCCGCTTTAGGGAATATTACCCAGAATGGACGATGTCGGCGGAATGTTTCATATGAGACATTCAAACCAGTCGTATTATAAATTTTTTAATGATATTTGTATCATTCCACTTCACTTCTAAACCTAGAAGCGAAGTGAAATGATACCATTTAAAAGTCGTATTTGCTTTTTGACTTTTCTGCGCGTGATCGTTTCCTCTTTACCAGCCGTTAGTCTGCTATTTTCGTCATTGATTAAAAATTCATGTATTCTTTTTCTTAAGTCAATATTTATGATAATCTCCTGTCCTTTACTTTTTTTAAATCTTATTATTCCGTTCTAAAATATTTAATCTTTCTATAAAAACTGATTTTGAGCCTTCAATATTCGGCGATTTCGTAATCGTATTGCTTTACCCACCTTCTCACTCACTACACGTGAGTGTGATGAGCGAGAAGAACTGGGAGAAGAAACCGGTGTATTCACGTGTACTATTTCTTCTGTTTGTTTTCTTAGTCGATCTCTTTCACGTCTTAGCTTGCCTTTTTAATGCCACATTTTTCGCATCTGTCTGGGTGTAAAATCTTTAATTGTCTTCAATTACCCATTTTGTTTCTTCAGATGATATCTTTCGCGTTCTTTTCTACGTCGTTTTTCTATGGCAGTAGCATCTAATTTAGCTCTAGCTCTTCGCATGCTAAGTTTTTTCTGTTCACGACGATGTATTTTGTTTTCTTCGTCAGTTCATTGGGTTCTAGACCGACTTGATCGAGGCATTGTACCTGAAACAAACCCAGCCATGCTAAGCACACCACATTTGGCAAAAAATAAGTCAAGCTCCTTTTTCGGGTGCCGATACCAATAATGCAGTATTTAAATCATGCTATCACGGTTTTCCCGTTTGTTTGACCAACATTGTAGCTTTGTTAGCATGGAAAACCGTTAAAATGTTATTTTTTGTGGACATACATCTATCCTGTGGTCATTTATGTTCACAGGAAAGATGTCCACAGAAGATATATTTCAAACTAAAATCAAAGCAGCCATTTTATTTTTAAGGTTACAATCACAACAAAAGAAATTTTGAAAATACTGCTCAAAAGGCATATCGGCGGAATATTTACTAAAATATTGAATAATAACTTACCAAATTACAACCTAAGCAGGAAAGACGCACTGAACTTTGACAAAAACACTTAATTTTATTTTGAAACTTCGTAAATTATAAAACGGCACGTAGATGAACTGATAAGGACTCCAACAAATGGTGGCTATCCAGGGTTGTCAATTTAAAAAATATACGACATATGGTAGCTTTAGTAGAAATTAAAATTTGGTTGATTTTTAGGTCCACCAAAAAGACCTAAATCCGTATAACAGCATGTTTATTGGAAATAAAAAAATATATGTTGTGCAATTATTAACAACTATCTAATAAAAATAATATTCATTATATACCACGTAAATGCGACAGTGATGTTTTGATAAATACGTAACAAAATAATTAACTACATCTATCCAAACACTCATACCCCGAATCTGAACAGTCCACACGACGAGACTTTTGAAACATTTTGATTTTTTTTTTAATAATAATTATCATTTTTTTTGTTTGAAATATTATGGGTAAATAGAAAAGTAACAATAATTTAACTGAAAAATAAAAGTCTTCGGATACTGTCGTAAATTTTTAAGTTATTTTATCCGAACACCCATATGTGTATGACCCATATATCTACAGTAAACTGGACAGCGTTTTAAGTATCTTTATATATCTTGCTAATACAGAATACAAACATTTACTTCTTTATGTTTTATTTTCATGATGGCGACGAAAACACTTTACCAAAATATTACAAACAATGTCAACTGAAGATATACAATAAAGAACTATAATCAATTCATTCGTTCAAAGTAGTTCAAAATCATTCAAAAGTAGCGCTTTTTTTTTTTTTTTTTTTTTTTTTTTTTTTTTTTTTTTTTAACGTGGTAAAATTATCAAATAAGTCCTCCCACTCCGGGCAGGGTGGGAGGGACTGTCAGACTTTTACTGACTAAAATCCACGGTGTTCCTTCAATAACCCTTTACATACCGGGGCCACGGTAACGGGATGAGTCCCACGACCCCGGCAGGCTTCGGCCCTCTGCAGAGGGGGCCTCGTCATGTTGCTGACGCTCTTTGAGGCGCGCGTGGAACACGACGCGCCGTCGACCCGGGCATGGTCCATGGTCGGACAGCGAGTTGCCCTTTACTCGCTGTCCGCATGCCCGCGCCTACGGTGGCCGGAGATCGTCGGCCGACGTCCGACGCCGTGGGCGTCTACCACTGCGGCTGGGCTGGAGGGAGGACGCCATCCTCTCCCTCTCGCGGCCCGCCTCCTCCTTCGGAAGCATGACTGCTTCGCAGAAGGAGGCGACCGCTTCCCACTCCCTCTCGCCCCGCAGCATGGCCTCGACCAATGCCGGGCGCGAGAGGTCTCCGCCTATCGCCGCCGTGAGGACACGTCGGTGCTCTGCCCAGGCGGGGCAGTCTTGCACCGTGTGCTCTACGGTGTCCTCAGGGCGACCCTCGCAGTGGTGACACCCAGACGTTTCCTCCTTTCCCATCAGACACAGGTACCTCCCGAAACTTCCGTGTCCGGTGAGGACCTGCGTCATGCGGTAGGTCAGGACGCCGTGACGCCGATCTAGCCACTCCTCAAAGAGGGGTCTTACCGCCACGAGAGCTTTAGTATAGCGTTAATAAATCGTTATAGCTATTAAGGAACCTTTATGCAACCGTTGTGCAGGTTAAATGGAACTTTAGGTTGCATAAAATGGCGCCCAAATAGCGCTAAAGCGGCTGCTTTAAGTCTGCAGTAGACGCTCTAGCGCTTACGTCTATTACCATAAGTAATAATTGGATACGCTCCAAAGCTCTAATGCAGCCCATTTGTGCTAGTTGGGCGCTTATCTAAAAGTAACCTATTCACTCTTGACTTAAAGACTCCTAGGTTATAGCGATCAGAAAACACAGACTCCGGCAGGGAATTCCACTCCTTAGCCGTATGCATAATGAAGGTATTCCCAAAACGTTTAGTGCGTATAGGTGGAATGTCCACCATGTAACGATGGCGCATCACCGTTTGTCTTGTAGTCCGATGATGAAACAGGCTTGTTGGAATTAGATTGTGTAATTCCATCGCACACTCCCCGAAATGTAACCGATAGAAAACCGATAGACTTGCAACTCGTCGCCGATGTTCAAGGCTCTGGAGCTTTGATTCGACTAGTGTATGAATTCGATGGTGTATTAGGTTTTTTATCGTGATAAGAAGGCCCCGCGTCAATAAGTACGTGATATGATGACTCCAGACTATCTCGATAAAATTGTGAATTTGTACGAGTATGTTTGTGTTGTCATACAAAAAGGGCTGAGCAGATTTCTGTTGAATTTGGCACATAAATATTTTTTTTGGTTACTAACAATGTGGGTAGAATTCACATGACTCGTAATCTTGTTAACCCAACTAAGCTAAATACGCTTGTGTCTAGAATGGGTTCACGGCATTAGTGTAATGGGCGGGGTTCGAACCCGTGACCTCTCCCTCACAAATTCGACCCTTTAGCCATTACGCTATTAAACTAATTACTTATTAACCAATTATGACTGTGCGTAAATTTATTAAATATTATCTAAGCCGTAAATTGGCTCTCAGTATTTAGATTGGTAGGTGCGTGTAATAAGATTAATAATTTGTACATGGCTGTGTGTGTGATAACAACGTATTACAAATTATCTGTTAATTAGAAACCTGATGATATATCTACAACGCGTAATTTAAAGGGTATAGGATACATACCAAGTGCACGGCTTCTTTGTATGATAAAAAACGATATGACAAAGGTTTTGTAATCCTATGTCAACATGTGTGGATCTTATTAGAAATTTTAATGCATTGATACCAGAGACTGAATTTTTGAAATGAAAAAGAGCAAAGAGAATTATCGTGTTATTGGCAATTGACGTTGAAAGTTATTGACCCCGTAGTGCTGTGAAACATTGGTATTCAAGAAACACATGAAACTGATGATTTGGTATCAATTCTTTGAGTCACTTATTTTGAGCTGAAACTGTGCATAAAGACTCCATACCAGATGTTATCTTTAGCCCTTTTGGGTACATATGGGGTTACCGTTACACGTTGTATATCTACAAAAAAAAACTAATTGTTTTTAAAGTCTGGATTAAAATATTGTACTATTTTAATTCTTTTTTATAATACTAGATTTTTCGTAATATGTTTTAATGTTTTTGATTATTGCTTATCACGTACATACGTCAATACGTATGAGTGAGTGACCATGAGTGGTGATGAAATAGTGTGGGAGGTGCAATCACCTCCCACACTATTTCATCACCACTCATGGTTGACTGGTAGAGAATGCCTACGCCATTAAGTCCGACTTTGTACCTATTTGCATAAACTGTAAATAAATAACTGTTGCGGTAAACAGCGTGAAAATCGTGGGGCGCGTCAATTTTATTTTGCCGTTCATACGCTTTAAATACTCCGCCCGAACATTTTATTTTAATCAAATAAGTGCCCTAAATTGACAAAAACTGTTGTGTGACCTACCTACCAATTATTTATAAGCTTTTAGTATATTTACTGAATCATTATTACGATTCTTAACAAAAGAATATATAAAACTAAGTAGCAGACGCTCGAGGCTTCGCTTCCGTGGAGTTTATCACGATAAAAATATAGCCTTCCTTCTTTTAAGGGTTAAAAAAGCCTACAATTTCCCCCAAGCTTCAAGCTGCTTCTATAGCAAATAACACCCAAATCCATCCATTACTTTCGAACAATAGCCCGTTTAAACAACAACAACTGTAGCCTACCTACCCTTCGCTTTTGAGAAGCTGCTGATCATAAACAAATGTCTGAGACACGCGCACCTAGAACCGTACATACAATGCACAAAGGAATATTATTATAAATACTATAAATTAAATATAATGTAAATAAACATACGAAACGCGTGCCCTGAGAGCGCGCTCACACAGTGACCACTGTTAAATTTATGTAAACATTACCAATTATATATACACAATTCTATTTTAATAAAGAACATTCATTTGATTCCACATTCATTACTGCGACTTCACGCCTTGTCATTGCTCTCCCTAACTTATTCTCCAAAGTGCTGTGTATTAAATCTCTGCTACCTTAAATATAATCTCTAAAAATAGTGCTCAACCATGGCACTAAAGTGGTGACCCCGACGTGATCATCATCTGACGCGGAAAAATCAATCATAGCACTAAAAACAAACAAACTTTTCCGCTTTATAATATTAGTAATAATTAAAATATTTTGGGCATTTGGTATTTACCTTTAAGTAGTTGTTACTCTGTTATTCTTGCATATCAATAGTTTTCAAGCTTAATTATTAGTGTAAACAGTACTTGTTGAGCCCAACGTCGCAAACATACAGTCTGCTCCTCCATTCGCACAAAGTTTCATTCAGCCCAACGTAGTTTTCCTTTCCTCAGCAGCTACGTTTAAAACAAGGCTAATAAAACTTTAAACATCTATTCTATGTGCAAATCAAAATGTAAAAGAATGGTCACAAATTGACTCCTTAAATTAGATTATGCAGACACTAAAATATCCTAAATATTTTGAAATGATTTTCGATCAGAATCTTAATACACTCAACTCATATATATAGCGTCTTTTCAACTTATTAATCACAACACACACACACTCGGACACACTCGGACACCTGTAGGTAGGTACTCACACTCAATGCGTGAGGACTTATATTACACTCACAAACACACAACACTTTTCAAAACACAAAAAGCATGCTCACTTATTATTATTTTTTTTCTGTATCGGTTTTAATTTACCTCCTCTCAGTACTGGAAGCTGTTATATTTGTATTTGTAGTACCGAAATGCCATTAAATTAACAATTTTTACAGAGTGTGAGCCTGGAGATCTATAATACAGGTCCAGAACCTAGTACAGACTCCAGCTCTCACTAAGGTCTCTTGTTGTGACTTATATTTTGTATACCTATGTTGTACCTTTTTGAGAGAAATAAATAAGGATGATGTATGTTTAAGTTAAAAGTATTTTATTAAGAATGTCTTTCATAATAATTACGTAGCTTAGTGTCGTAAAAATGTTTCTACATTATCATCAATTATTAAAACATAAATATTTTCCGCTGCCATTTTAAATGGCAAAAACTATGTTTATATATTAACGTGAATTTACCTGTTCATATCGACACAATATGATGATTAACTGCCTCATTGGTCGAGTGGTTGCAAGCGCGACTGCCGATCACGAGGTCCCGGGTTCGATTCCCGGGTTGGACAAAAAGTGATACAGGGTTTTTCGCTTAGGAATTTCTCAGTAGTAGCCCGGAGTTTGGAAGTTGGCGGTGTGATACGCCCGTGCCTCAGAAAGCACTATGGAGGCGTTTGAAGTAACGAACAACACCGTTGATTTTAAAGCGTTTATTGTAAGCAAGAGGTTGCAGATATACAGTTATAAATAGCACAGGAGAATAGCAAAGAAGAGTAAAGTACGATTCAGACCAACCGGCTCGCGTCACGCCGCTTTGGAACGGAGCTGTACGCGTGCCGCGGCAGCCGAACGCGTCCGTTGGAGCCGTACCACTACCGCGGCATGCGTACGGCTGCCGCGGTAGCCGTACGCGTGCCGCGGCAGCCATACGCATGCCGCGGCAGCCATACGCGTGCCGCGGCAGCCGACAGCGTGCGCTGGAATCCGTACGCACTCCAACAAGCGCCCAGAAGTGCTGCTCATATTGCGCCGCGTAGACGTAAAGTGAATGATTCGCTAGTTGCTGCACGGTAATCTCCGTTCGTATTCCACGACGCACGGCCGACCGGCTCCGAACGGACCCGACGGCAGCCGATTGGATGCCGACGGCGCCGTTCGGAGCCGGTCGGGGCCGGTCAGCCATCGCGACAGCCGAATGCATTCTGCGACACGTCGCGACGCGTCGCGGAGTGCCGACGGAGGTAACTATGCGTAAGTTGCATGTAAATATGAACTGTAATTACTGTTGATACATTTCAATGTTCTTTACCGCATTGTAAAATGCCGCCCGGCCCGGCCCGATGCGAGCCGGTTGGTCTGAATCGTACCTAAGTATTGAAAGAAAACTTTTAGAAATATACAATATAGCTGAGAGCCGCGATATAATGAAAATAAGCGAAACTATAACGGATTTGCGATGGAAAATTTGCACGTGCATTCGTGATTGGAGCAGGCTGGGTACTGGCCAGGAGGGCACACTTAACACTGTCATCAATTTCAATAGACAACAGCGACATCTGAAGTTTGGTGAGTTAAAAAGACTTGGCAGCCATCTTGTCTTGTTTATAAACTTTTCAAACAAATATCATTGTCGGCCATTGTCAACTCTGGCTTTCCCGACGTTGATGCGCTTCCCGAAATTTCGAGTTTAACTCAGATAATTCTGATAGAATTGTTACTTGTTACTGTTATTTGTTTTGTTAACGTGTTCTTTTTTATTTAGGACAAAACCCTGATTGTGACCCTAATAAAATTTAGAAAGACTACATACATACTCATAGTAAGTATGCATATACAACGTGTAACGGAAACCCCATATCTACCCAAAAGGGCTGAAGACAACATCTGGTATGGAGTCTCTATGCACAGTTTCAGCACAAAATAAGTGACTCAAAGAATTGATACCAAATTATCAGTTTCATATTATGTTTCTTGAATATCAATCATAACAAACGTGTCACAGTACTACGAAGGTCAATAACTTTCCACGTCACTTGCCAATAACACGATAATTCTTTTCGTTCTTCTTAATTTTAAAAATTCGGTCTCTGGTATTGTGTATTGGAATTTGTAATAAGTTGTACACACAAAACCCTTGCCATATCGTTTGTTATCATCCAAAGAAGCCATGCACTTGGTATGTATATACCCTTTAAATTACACGTTGTATATGCAGGTGTACCTATATTTATTAGAGCCTTAGTTCACTCACCAAACTTAAGGTGGCAGCACTTTCCATACATGCAAATTTTACCATAGAGATGTCACTCTTTCTCCCTATAGTTACTTTACTCTTTGGCACTGGCGTCCGTGACCGAGCGATAGCGAGTCGGCCAGTGGCGTACCACAGCAGGTAGGTCCGCGGGCGCAGGCAGCGAGGTGCACAGTCGACGCGCTAGATTAGGGTGCAACCTTCATACGACGAACGAGCGTGCGTCTTTACTGTGTGTCGCCACAGCACGTTAAATCTTTTGTCCTGAATGTCATTTGAACATCTTTGATAGCCGTTATGAGTAGTCAGAAGCCTGAAGATCTGACACTGGTCTAGGCAAGCAAATAAGTGACTCACAGAGTTGACCACAAATTATTGGTTTCATATGTTTCTTGAATACCAGTAATAACAAACGTGTCACAGCACTATGAGGGTCATCACTTTCCACGTCACTTGCCAATAAAACGATTATTCTCTTCGTTCTTCTTAATTTGAAAAATTCGTTGTCTGGTATCAATGTATTGAAATTTCTAATAAGTTCCACACATGTAGACATAGAATTAGAAAACCCTGGCCATATCGTTTGTTATCATCCAAAGAAGCCGTGCACTTGGTATGTATATACCCTTTAAATTACACGTTGTAGATCTAGCTATAAGATAAACCAGAAACAAACACTTAATCACCGCGGAATATCGAGCAAAGCGCTAGTAATTTATAATTCAATTAAACAGTTTACTTAAATCTTATGAAGCCAACGGTCTAGCTAAGTGGATGGCAGGCTTGTGTAAACCAAGCAACGTTAAACAGGCCTAAAAACGCTGTTCTAAGGAGATACAGATGTAATTAATGAATAGGATTAACAAAGACTTCTTATCTCTGAGTTTCACGCGGGAAGAGATCGGAAAACAGAAATATCAACAAAGGTTCACTTACACCTGACACTGAAAGCCGGGAAGATCGTTACATGGTGGACATCCCACCCATATGCACGAATCGTATGGCTAAGGAGTGGAATTCCGTGCCGAAGTCTGTGATTCCCGATAGCTATAACCTGGGGATCTTTAAGTCAAGAGTGAATAGGTTACTTCTAGGTAAGCCTGCTCCATCTTCGACCACATCATCACTTACCATCAGGTGAAATAGTGGTCAAACGCGAGCCTATTATCAATAAAAAAAAATTAAAAGAACTGAAGGTTCACTCACTTATATGCCGCATAATATCACCTTATTAATCACACACACAAACTCTTGGACACCTGTAGTTACTCAAACTCAATGCGTGAGGACTTATATTACACACACAAATACACAACACTCAAATTCAAAATACAAAAAGCATGCTTACCTATTCTTTTTCTATTTCTTTTAATTTACCTCCCCTCAGTACTTGGTGCTGTTTGCTTGTTTGTATTTGTAGTTCCCAAATGCAAATGAATTTTCAATTTTAACGGGTGTCAGAGATCTGTCATATAGGTCCCAAACCCAGTACAGACTCCAGCTTTCACTAAGGTCTATATCTTGTTGTTGTATTCTGTAAACCTATGTAGTAACTTTTTGAAAGAAATAAATACTGTTTTTTTACTATGTTATTTTATTTGGCTAGACAGGGACGAGGACAGTGCGTTGTTTGACACAGATACAACAACACACATAGAACATAGATGCTTTGGAGGTGTAGTGCTTTAGAAGTTCCGTAGAGTGTAATTCAACCAAGAATAATTAAAATTAATTAAATACAAATATTTTTATGGGTCTGGGTATTTGTAAAAATGCACTCACGATACTGGAAAAATTCCCAATGTACAAAGATTAAAGGCTTATAAAAAAGAACTTCTGAATTTTCTATTAAATGGTCAAAGATTTAAGAAAAAAGTGTGTTCTATGTCATTGTACTTAATTAAGTAAAGTCCCAATGTTGACGCTTTTAATTAAAGATATCGCTTTTGGTTCTTAAAATAGAATAGTGCGGGCAAGTAAAGAGTAAACTGGTTCGGGAAGTAAAGTACCGTAAATATTGATGTTAATAATTTATATTTTTATTTAATACCTTAATCATTCATCATTGTGTATATGTATTGATTATATGATATGTTTTATGGGTTCCCTATTCAACAAGGAACCCTTATAGTTTTGACATATCCGTCTTTCCGTCCATCTGTCCGCGGCTCAGCTCAGAAACTATTGGTACTGGAATACTGATATTTGTCATGTATACCACATTTAATCATGTCGACAATGGTTAAATAAAATCATGAAATATAATTATTTAGGTTAGTCTTCTAAAGAGGAGATGATTTTTTTATCTTTCCTACCCCCTAGTTTAGGGTATCGTTAGATAATTCGTTCAAATTAATGGGAGTGTGGGAAGTTCAGTTCTCGATTCAGTGATCCGTTTGAAAAATTTGAAGCTTTAAAGTGGTTATTTTCGCTAGAGTCCCCTACCCCCTAACAACTAAGTGGTTGTTGGTAGGAATTCAAACGTCACTTACATATAACGAAGTTAAAAGGAATACTATCAGACTTAAGTTGGCTTCACAAATTTACGAGTAATAATCATAGTATTCTACTCGCTTTCGAAAAAATTCAATTGAAAAATATTTAGAACAAGTTATTATTTGAGAGTAATTTGTTGTTGAAAGAGCAGGGTACGAGACTCTCGGTCAGCTGACTCGCACATGGCGTTGTAGTAAACTACGGAACCCTACACTGCGCATGGCCCGACATGCACTAAGCCGGTTTTTTTAAAACTTCTTTATAATAAAAATTACATAAAAATCTTTTATTTTCAGACTTCGAATACCCTTAGATATATTGATATACCCATTAATGTACACCGTAACAGAAAACAAATAAAGAGTTAACAAATAAAAAGAGTGATACAATAGGCGGTCTTATCACTAAAAGCGATCTTTTACAGTCAACGTTTGGATGATTTTGACATAGAAGAAGAAAATAAATATTCGATGGTGTACTATTCACTCTTAGTGTTAGTCATACAAATTACTTAAAAACGACGTTAGTAAAAACAGTTACGCCCACACAGATAATTATTAAGGACAGAACAAAATAAAACAACTCACAATCACAGGAAGATTTATCGAGCCCCATGTCCAACCTGCAGTTATCTGCGAAAACCTTCAGAACGCTATTGCTGCTTCCTCTCACTCTGCATATTATAGACGCGACTTTCTTGCACGTATTTCGAAGTAATCGTCCGTATGCGCGAACATATCAAATCTTTACTACCGCACTAAATCTTTATAAATAAACATGAATCGCCGTAATGGGTGTACGCGCATAACTTTGGAACGGCTGCACGAAATTGGATAATACTCTTTTTATTGTGTTTGTTTTTATCAGGGGGGAGGAATAAGTATGAAAAAATGTTTGGTTAATAATGAAGTACAAACACTTCATTACTACTTTGTACTTCATTATTAACCAAACATTTTTTAGCAAACTTACATTTTGGGAATACTTTCATTGTTTGTACGGCTAAGGAGTGGAATTCCCTACCGCAGTCTATTCTTCCTGATAGATTTAACCAGGGTCTTTAAGTCAGAGTGAATAGGTTACTCCTAGGTAAGCGTGCCATCTTCGATCACATCATCACTTATCAGGTGAGACAGAGGTCAAACGCAAGCCTATTGTCAGAAAAAACAAACTTATATAGATTACAACAGGAAGCAGAAACATTTAAATTCACTTGCACAAACATACGCCTACCAACCCAGAATAAATCTCTGTAAGCTATCTGTAGGAATCTGTAACACAGTTTTATTATCTAGCACAGTTAAGTCAGGAAATTCACAGATTTTTGTGTGCATGTATATTTTTACCCGACTGCAAAGGAAGGGTTATGTTTTTCGCGCGTATCTTGTATGTATGTAATATTCTTTATTACCTCATATCTCCAGAACCGCTGAACGGATTCACACAATTGAGGTATCGTTAGATTTGTCTTAACAGCCCGAGTGTTCTTAGATAGTTGACATTAAAAAAAAAATAAACATGGCGGCTGTGCGAAGCTATTATACATGGTGAAAAAAATAACAATATGGGTATCAAATTAAAGGGCTTAACATAAGGATTTCAAAAAGGTATATCATGTTTATCATTAGTGTAATACTAGCAAAATAACACAATGAGAAATTTTAAAAAAGTTATTTAAAAAATCTAAAAACCCGACTGCTCAACTGAAATGCAAGAAACAAGCACATTTTTATTTTAAAAACACTACAAAGCCAAAAATAATTTTAATTTCGGTAGTCGGTGTTATTGGTTTTGTATTTTCTTTTTTTTTCACACCGCCTTCCGAAATTAAAATTATTTTTGACTTTGTAGTGTTTTGATATGGAAGTCGGATTTATTTTTTGCAAAAAAGTTTTTATTTTCGTGCTTTTTAGTGGGTCAGTGAATTTTCCAAATCGGTTCGTAAATGACGGAGTTATGCGCGAACAAAAAACGCAATGCAGAGTAAACGAAAAGATCATCAACGTAAATATGTTTTTTAGACTTTTGTTGATTTTTCAGAAACGGCTTGTCTGATTTCGATAAAATTTTCATGGGACCATTTGGAAAGTATACCCTTTCTAACCAGATAAAAATTTTTCAAATCGGTTGGCAAGCGACGGCGTTATGCGTGGACAAACATAAAAAAAAATACAAACATCCGAATCGAGAACCTCCTCCTTTTTTAGAAGTCAGTTAAAAAGGTGACAAGCAAGCAAGACCCAACTGATTTCTTTTTTAATGGGATGGGTCCGCCTGCTTGTCACTTTTTAGAATAAAAATGTGCTTGTTTCTTGCATTTCAGTTGAGCAGTCGGGTTTTTTTTTAGATTTTTTAAATAACTATTTTTTATTTAAATGATCATCTGATCAGCCTTTTCCTAACTATGTTCGGGTTGGCTTCCAGTCTGCCCTATCTGACCTCCATAACCCAGGGTAACACGTTACCCTTTGGCAAGATAGAAAACAATACACCAATGCCAACTAAAGCACTGAAACGCTCTCTCCCCCTTAACTGCTAAATAAATCTAATCAATTTGTGATTTCGACCCGTTCACCTTGTATTAATGTTTTTCTTACCCTTGTCCTCAATCTATCAAGACGAAATGTTTCGGCAAATGTATCGGTAAAAAGAAAACGAGGCGAGTTTGGAGGCAAAAAAGAAATATTTATTTATTTACACTTCGTGTACATAGAGACAGGTACAAAGCCGGACTTAATGCCGTAGGCATTCTCTAACAGTCAAATTTATTTATTTATTAGCTTGGTCACGTAATTCAGTGAAAGTGAAAAAATTAAACCTCGTAAGGCGGTCATAATCCATACTTCCATACTAATATTATAAATGCGAAAGTAACTCTGTCTGTCTGTCTGTTACCTGTTCACGCCTAAACCGCTGAACCGATTTAGACGAAATTTGGCATAGGAATAGTTTAGGACCCTGGGAAGGACATAAGATAGTTTTTATCCCGATATAAGGTTCCCCTGGGATAGATTTCGAATTGCACGTGGATGAAGCCACTGGCAAAAGCTAAATCAAATTAATTGAATTTGATTTTAAAATTGGTTGGTTTTAAGTTGAGAATAGTTTAGGACCCTGAGAAAGACATACCATAGTTTTTATCCCGGAAATCATCCCTAAATGGTGTTGGAATTTCGTATATGGAATCAATAATGTCCCCGCCCTTCCCACACAGAATACACTTAGACCGCTGAACCAATTTAGATGAAATTTGGTATGGAGATAGTTTTAGACACTGGAAAAGACCAAGGATGGTTTTTATTCCAGAAATCATCCCTTAAGGATGTGAAAGGGGTGTTGGAACTTTGTTTCCCTCCCTCCCAATTCATTCAAATTGCGTATTCAAGAACCTCTCGAAATATTTTTTTTTAAACTACACAACTACATGTAGGCCATATAAATCTTTGTTTAGGGCTGGGGTCGAACCTACGATGACGTGGGTTCGACTCCAGCACCAATCAACCGTCACGCCAACCGTGTCGTTAAAATTTTAACCAATCAAGTTAATAAACGAATCATTTCTATTTTAAAATCTGGGCAATATGCGGCTGCTCTTTTGAAAATAGGAGAAGATCGTGTGGCAACAGATATCAACGGGATGATTTATTTGAGCTCTGAATTCTGTAACATAGTCCAAGATACAGATAATTTAATAAACCACGTTTATTCGGATTTGAAAAGAAATATGAGGGATAGAGTATGGCTGCGTGAAAGAGCAGTTTTGGCACTGACTAACGAAATTGTAGGGCAGAGCAACGAAAAGATTATGTCTCATGTGGATTGTGATGTTGTCGAGTATCTGTCCATCGATAATATCATGGATATTGAGCAAGTGACGTCGTACCTTGTAGAGTTCATCAACTCTCTAGAATTGTCAGGGTACCCCATCACATTATTTGAGGCTTAAACTTAGTGTCCCAGTCCTGTTGATGTGTAATATGGACGCACCAAGGCTTTGTAATGGCACGCGACTGAAAATTACATACCTTGGATAAAATGTTGTTCAAGCAATAATTATATCAGGAACAGGAAGCGGTGAAAACGTATTTATTCCTCGCATTACAATAATTCCGACTGATTTCCCATTCCAGTTTAAAAAACTCAAATTTCCCCTAAAAGCAGCATTCGCAATTACCATAAACAAAGCTCAAGGACAGACACTGAAAGTCGCAGGTGTACATTTAGAAAAAGACTGCTTTTCCCATGGGCAACTGTATGTGGCTCACGGGTATCAAGCTCACAAAACGACACGTTTTAGCCAAAGACGGGAAAACCAGAAACGTAGTTTAAAAAAATGCTACTAAGTACTATTTCCTGCTGGAAGTGATCAAAGGATCTGAGTTCAGCAGAAGTCTGTTTATAAGATCTGTATTAGTGGAGACTCGTAACATTTAAATCTTTTTTGGTTGAGCCTAAAAGCCTTAATATTTTTATTATTTGACTCTGCGGCTTCTTCAGAAAGTTCACCAATAGAAACTAATGCGTTATCAATTACTACAGCTCCGTGAACGAGCACTTTATGCACGGGTGAAGGTAAGTTATACCACGGGTATTCTGTCACGAGTCACCTGGCCGTGCCATGTATGCTATGTGCATGAAGTGTAAATAAATGATTAAGTTATTTAAAACATTAATATTAAATGATCACAGGCTGGAACTCTCTGTATAATTATCTAGTTCATAAAACGATAAGGAGTTTCTGATATAATCTTTCACACATGCTTATGTTGTTTGCTACTACGACTAGCATTTATTTCACAGACATGTTCCGTAAAGAAAGTATGACGTTTTGAAAACTACTATTGGTATAGTAATAACTATAAACATACTCTATCCCTGTATAGACGGTGTGGGTCTATGGCAGCCGGCAAGCTACGGTCACCGCGCCTTTACAACGGGTCGCACCAGGCCACATCAACCAGTGGCAGGATAAATCCTGCCTTATCCTGCCACTTGTTTATGGGTTACCCTGCCATTGGGTTATGGGTTATTCTGACACAGTATTAATGGTTTTCCTGCCACTGGGTTAATGGGTTAACCTGCCACAGGTTATACGATAAATGAACAAAATATTCAAAGAATCGGATCCATGAATGTAATGGTGACCGACCAAATTCTAATTTATTCATATCAATATCTCTTTTGACGCAAGAATCGATATCGTTCATGTCTTTTGGCAAAGCTCCACATATGTAGCATTTTGCATTGGAAGTGTCGCTAATCGCGCTGCATATCTTTCCATCAAGCATGGTTAACTGTAGATACTGATCCACATTGATTTCTTTATTATCGTCGTAAAATACTTTTGTGGGAACGAGTTTGTAAATTTTATCTTGAAAGTAATTCAGTTCATTACAGTTGAATCCTTGGTTTCCTTAATGAACTGAAAGCGGATTGGTCGGCAATATGTTGTAGATGATGGGCGAGGAGATGATGAGAGGAGAGGTGTCCGTCGAAACCAATCTAAGCGGCACATACGAAGTCACGAATAAGCTTCCATCTTCTTAACTAAGAGCCACAGAGTAGAAAACCCTGCAACCTCGCAGCAGCGTAGATGCTGACAGCAAATGTCATCGCGGACGTACACACAGACCTCAGCCTGCTACTTAAACTTATGCTCAAGTGAGTATCCTGGGTAGTTGCGGTACGCCATATTTGCGGGAGTCGCTATCCTTGTCTCCGTCAAAAAGAGTAAGTGTGGCTTATCAGTCTCGAGATGGTGATGAACCGGATCGATATTTGAGTGCAATCCACGGATATTGGTGAATTGCACTTTGAGTGGAAGGAGATGCAGTCGTTGGTTATACTGACTACTTCTTCATTTTTGCTTCATTTTAGAGATTGGGAAGGGAATTTAGAGAGAAAGGGAGGCGAGTCCAATTGTCTAAACGGCTCTCGTGAGCTTACTTCAGCATGATGGACAACTCACCTGGAGACTGCGGGGACGCCCAAAGCCCCCGAAAATATCCACCGGGTCCTCCCTTCCAGTCGCCGACTGGCACGGTGGTCCACATTAGGATTTTTTACGAAGTAGCGGAGCAGCCTTTTGCCCGGGACTGGCGGTCGGCCAACAGCAAGACCGTGCTTTGGATCCCGCTACCATCGAGAGTGAGTTGCCATGCCGAAGCTTGCTTCGAGGCCGAGATCAGCATAGAACAACGCAACTGCTTTCTCTCTAAAACCCAAAAAGGCACTGGCACTCCCACGCGTCGACGAAACACAGTGAACTGCTTGACGTTGAACTCCGGTGGGAGCCAGGCGGGCGTGAGCCCTACCACCGCAAACGAAGAATCAGTCTGTCACTAAAGGTCATGGGTGTAACTAGAGTTGTAAAAAAACGGTTTTTTTTTTCCTGAGATGAAAAAAAAAACGTTTAAAAAAAACATGAAAAGAAACAGTTTTTTTTCTGGAGTAGGTTATTTTTCATGAGTAGGAAAATAAAAATATGGTAAGGCGGTTGTCGTATGTGAGTTGATATTATTATTTATTTTTGTTCAATAAGAAAATACCATTTGTTTTTTTGTTAAATAATATATGTCTTAACATAACTGGCTACACCAAGTGTAAACTACATTTACGGACGGGGATTTCCCAATTCCTCGTTAGGTTTATGTTTTGGTTGATTTGCGTGCAGACTGCAGAAACATTTAGTACGTACAGCGACATTCATACCAAGAAACGTAATAGACTGACAAATGACAGGGCTAGGAAAATAGTGTACATTGTGCAATCAGTACAATCATCAACAATATTAACACAAGCAGAATGTAATAGAGTCCCTGATAGTATAGTCGTTGATTCAGAATCAGATGAAACAAATACAGACACAGAACATTATTCCGAAGCTAGTAAAACAAGCGTAGCCGTAGCTACTGATACTGATGATTGTAACACATTAAGTATTTTTTAAGTTCATAATAATAGTTACCCATTGATTTAAACATTATTTGACTTGAATAAAAACAAAACAATCAAATTTAGTGTCTTATTCCACTTTAGTTATAGAGTTTCACTTTTTCTGAAAAAAAAAACAAAAATGTAGAAAAAAAAACAACGGTGCAAAGATTTTTTTCATGTTTTTTTTTTCAAGATTGTGAAAAAAAAAACATTTTGTTTTTTTTTTCAATTTACATATCTAGGTGTAACTGTCCAGGATGCACCGAGCGCTAGGTTCAAATCAGTGACTAATGGAACTAGTTGCGCTACATGTGGAGGCTTCTTCATGCATCCTAATCGTGCCATAATTCACCACGCGGTCACAGTGCGGGGTGGAGAATGTCACGTCTTCGAATTTTTGGTCCTAAGACCCCTTCACCAATTTGACAACAATGGTTATGGTACGATTTACACAAAGTAATGAGTCTGATTGGGTTCGAACCCACTACCTTACTCTGGCCGTAACCACAGGGCCACCACTGCTCTTAAAGTAACCCAAAATTCATTCTTGTGTCATGGGGCCCGAAAACGCGTCTCCTTTATAAGGAATTAACTCGCCGGCTGATCGATTCCTTGTGTGACCGGAGGGCTGGCTCGTTCTTTGCACAAAGAATAAGCATTGCCATACAACATGGCAATGCTGCTAGTCTTCTGGGCACGTTTCCGGACGACAACGGCAGTCTTTACAGCTTTCCATTTATAACATTCAAGTAGATATATGTTCGAAATTGCATTTAATCTGTTTTAGAGAAGTGGTCCCAGATACACACAAAATGATCGATGTAAAAGCACACTGTGCTCGTTTTTTCAGTGCCAGCTAGATAAATACTATATATTATTTACAGTTAAGCAAACACCTAGGTAATGATATAAGTATACTGCATACTAACTTAACAGGTATATTTCGTGGGGAAGGGTTACTGGTACGGTCGTCCCTTTCTAATAAATAAATAAATCTTTAATGAACTAAAGCCTTAAAAAGTATTACAAATGATATAGTAGAAGTACATATTATATTGAATGGCTTATACTAGGTAGTAATACATGGAAACTTTGACCTCTAAACAAGGTTAACACAGGTTCACAGATCTTAGAAGATCATTGTCCCTCCGCAACAATATTACAAGGCAGACATTTTTACAGCTCTAGGATAATTACTAAATATCGCAAAAATAATAAAATATAAATATTAATGAAGGGTATACTTTTACAAATCAAAAGAAGTGAAAGTACGCCATTAATGTGTGTTTGAGGTGTGTATATGAGTGTTGTATGTAACTGTTCTTAACAAAAGGATGTCATGGGGAGGGGTTACTGATACGGTCGGCCCTTTCTCACTACGGATGAAGGGGGATGTTATCTACTATCGAACACTGAGCCCCCATTAATAATGCGCTTTCAGTATGTAATTAAGAATCCATTATACCATCACACTTAGTTCAAAATAGAGAAATTTCAAGAATATTAAATGATGTATGTGTGTAATAATTTTAATTTATATAAACTAGTCTAGTTTCGGTCCGCGACTTCGTCCGCGTTTGAAGGTTTTCCCGCGTAAATCCTGATCCTGTAGGAATTCTGAGATCTGGTCAACTAATTACTTACTAAATTTCACTCAGATCCGTTCAGTAGTTTTTGCTTAAAAGAGTAACAAACATCTATATATCCATTCATCTTCATGAACTTTCGTATCTATACTAATATTATAAAGCGGAAAAGTTTGTTTGTTTGTTTGTTTGCTTGAACGCGCTAATCTTCGAAAGTCCTGGGTGGATTTGGATGCAATTTGGTATGGAAGTAGCTTGAAGCTTGAGGAAGATTATAGGCTACTTTTTACGCGACTGCAAAAAAGGAGAGTCATGTTTTTACCGTGATAGAATCCACGGGAGCGAAGCCCCGCGTGAGTACTAGTTTACAATATTAGTATCTTAGTACAGATGAGGCTGATTAAAACTTATAAATGGTGATAATATTTGAGCGACATCAGTGAAAAGAGGATTGAATGGAGGGACGTCTTTGTCCATGAGTGACACAGAGTAAGCAAATAAAAAATTTAAAAAAATAGACCTATTTTCATAAACACATAATTTATTTACATGCGCGGACTTAATGCGACAAGGCATTCTCCAACCTTTGGGTTAAAAAGACCACAATGTGGTAGATGTATAAGTAAAATAAATGTGATTATCGAAAGAATATATAGATATACAATAATAATAATAAAATACATAATATATATGCTAAAATAATAGACTTATAAATACGGTGCTTTATAATAATCTTTCTAACTAAGAGAACTCACAACAAACATAATGATAATTATAAACATTTAATTAAAGGTCACATTCACATGTCATTCTTAATCTGTAAAATAACACTACCGTATTCAAACCTAGAATTCGAGATAATTATACAATTTTGGTACAGTGAACTTGATGAACTGAGTAGCTGGGTAACACGATACCCTTAGCAAGAATGGTGGCAGATATTCTGACTTCTTACTACCCGTAACTTCTTGCGTATTATTGAAAACTTTATTCAATAACAAAGCCCAAATATTCAAATTTAATATCAACTTCCCAACATAGTCTCATCTCACAGGTCTGCGAGCGTCTTAACTAAAATGTCTTTTGCACTATACTCTGTAAATAAGACTTAATTGCAAGCCTAAAAAAATACTAGAAGGATAACTAAGTAAGCTTTGGCGAAACTACGGCGTAGGCGTCTGACTTTGACGTAGGCGAATAGACTACGGCGTAGGCGAAAGTGAAGACATATTTCGTAGGCTTGCTACGCGGTCGTAGCCGCTGGCTAACCCAAGTTACGAGAATGCAAATAGTTCTCTTGGTCATTATTTTTACTTTCTTTAGGACTGCCTTTATAGTGTACTTTAAATATAAGTCAGTAATTAATACACAATATCTTTTTATAAAATTAATAACATGAACTCTTCTTTTAGCCAAACATTCTAAATTGACGATAGCGATTATTCACTTCTTTACTACGGCGTAGCAGCAGACCCAGTTGCTTTACGCTATGTTTGCTACGCCGTAGCAAACTGCTACATTACTTATTTAACTAAGGGTATACCCATTTACTACTTACTAGCTTGTGCCCGCGGCTTCGCTAAAGACTTTTTTCCGCAAAATGAAAGTAGCCTATGTTAATATTCAGCCCGTCAACTACCTTCACTGTGCAGAAAACACACCAAAAAGAAGTCTTTTTGAAAAAGAAGTTATTGATCTTACTGAAAATATCTTTCTCTATCTTTCCAGATCCAACAAGCTGAAGTCGTTTTGGTTCAGCATATCAGATGAATCTCTGCCAGCGCTCGACTTCTTATCAGCGGCCCTGCTGTCTGCCGAGTATGAGCGAGCTTTAGGCCGGGCATTGGCTATGCCCGAATGCCGGCTTATACCTTTTTTTGGAGCCTTCCTTAGAGAGTTAAGGTAAATATAATAGAGTGGTAACAGGCATTACTTTACTTTACTTTCAGAATTAATTTCGCACAGAACGAGATGATCATTCTTGCGCGCAGTATGCAGCACCCTGCACCACCATTTTTATCCGGGTGGGAAAATCATCGAATGACTTCCCCTGCTCTGGGTGGAGTAGAAGGGAGTGTCAGTCCTCTACTGACTAAAAATCCACCCTATTCCTTCAGCTGGTTTACCCTTGCAACTAAGCTAAATAATAAAGGAGATAGACACAATAATATCCAATAAAAAAAATCAAACATAAAAAATAACACCATGTCCACACCGAAAGGGTTACCAACTCAGCATTTGCTCGGCGAAAGACAACCAGTGCTGGTTTTTAGGGTTCCGTAGTCAACAAGGAACTCTTATAGTTTCGCCATGTCCGTCTGTCTGTCCGCGGCTTAGCTCAAAAACTATTGGTACTAGAAAGTTGTACTTTGGCATGAGTATACACGTTACTGACGTCGAAAAAGTGGTAAAATAAAATTTTGAAAAAATCAATTATTTAGGGTACCTCCCATACATATAAAGTGGGATGATAATTATTTTTTTTCGTTCTTCCCATAGTGTGGGATATCGTTGGATAGGTCTTTTAAAAATATTAGGGGTTTGATAAGACCGTTTTTTGATTAAGTAAACCGTTCGTGACTTATCAAGCTTTAAATTACCAATTTTCGTTAGAGTCAAGTGTCCCCCCCCTGTATCAACTAAACGGTTGTAGTTAGAAATTCAAATGTCACGGCAGTAGTACCTATATATAAAGAAATTTAAAGGAAAACTATCACACATAAGTGGGCTTTACAAGTTTACGAGTAATAGTCGACCAATTGTATTTGACTCGAAAATTTCGAACAACTCTATAGAAATGTCGATAGATGGCGCTAAGCGCCAGTTGTATCGTGCTAGCTTCTTGTGACGATTGAGTAGTGTAGCTCTGTGTCCGTATTTAAATTCAAAACACCGGCTATGACAAGTTTAATACAAATCTCTAAAAAAAATTAAAACTTTCCGTGCAAAATTGTCGGATCAGGTGCGGATTTGTATAGGAAGTCAAATTAGTTAGGTAGTCACTAAAAAGTTAGATTATGGTACGAAACGATCAGTCAGCGAATACGACACGCACTTGGCTGTTATAAAAACTACGGAACCCTACACTGCGCGTGGCCCAACACGCACTTGACCGGTTTTTTTAACTAATATTAAATGGTGTAATATCGTGTACGCTAAAAATACCCTTTTGATTGTACAACTGGCCACCAAAAAGCGCGTTAGTTGCCAAGTATCGAGCTGACCGCCAAAGAGAAAAAAAAGTTATTATTGTAATGTAAATTATTAATTTACATTCAAAATTAAATTATATCTTTAAAATAAAATGTATTTATAAATTAAACATGTATTCTGGAATGGGTTCACGTTAATAGTGTAATGGATGGGGTTCGAACTCACAACCGCCGCTTAATGAGATGACACGATGCTTTAGTAAAACGAGATGCAATCAGGGTTGATAATGGATTCATAGCCGATTTTCTCCACAATAACTGCATTCCCGTTGATTGTTAAGTGTCCTCACATGACTGATATAACCAATTTTATAAGTCAACTTGCGAGCACAAATGTTACATGTGAGGACACCGTTCAGGCAATAGTAGATGTTAGACTGCGTTTATTTTTGACTTGTTCTCTCTTAGCGTACAATTCTCGCCGTCTCTGATCTTCAAACTGCTTGACGCAGCTCTAAATATCCCTTCCCATCAATCAGGATTAGTAGGATGATGAAAGTATTGGAAAGTGAATCCACTCACTTCTGCTCACCAGGATCTGGTTATAAGTTTCAAGCGAGACACACACACTGTAGTGTTTGCCTTACTGCGTATTGGTCCCTTCGTTGTTTAGGTGAGATTAAGATATTATATTAAGATTGAAGAAAAGATTGCTTTCTTTTATATCCTATTCTATACTTATCTATCGCCTTTAAGTTTTGTCTATCCAAAGGTTGTCTGTAAGAGATCGCCCTGTTCGATAAGACCGCCCATTGTACACTAGTTTTACTATTTATTTATGGCACTTCAACGACGTATTCTCTGCAACATTAAAAATATATATATATAGAGTATTATATATTGTGAATAAGTCTCTTACAGAAGTGCACAGCACTACACTAGTTTTACGTGTACAATAAGGTATAGAATAAATATATTTCAGTAATACAAACGAGATAACAATAAAAACTAATTAGGTGAATGGGATGAGATTAAGTTGCGCCCGATAAGCGATCTGAAAGCGTACTGACTATTTTACTTAGGTAATACATAAAGAATTCAATGCATAGAGCGCGTTTTCGTAATTACGTTAGTTCAGGCCAAAACCAGTTTCAGATTTTCTGGCTAAAAGCCACTCGTTACGACTGTCAAAGATATACAATTGACAGCCGGAACCAAAAGCTTAAAGTCTTTTCTGAGGCTTGTAGGACTCTCAATTTGAATGAATGCGCGAAATTTGTTAGAAAGCACCCGGAACTATTTAAAAAGGCTCATGAATTGTATCCAAAAAGTTCTAGACACAAAAATAGAATTGTTTTGCCCATAATTCCTAAAACAGCACTATATAACAAGAATAGCTATGCAATGTGCGGTCGTATATTTAATGCTATACCTGACAGCATTAAAATCTTACCAACTACTAAATTTATAAGGTGTCTTAAAGCATGGCTTAACGAAAAGACTTTCTACTCGGTAAGCGAAATATTTAATAAGACATTGAAAAATAATTAACAATTGTAATAATTTAACTATATGACATAATTCTAATAATAAGAATAATAATATTGCTATTCAATTGTAATTTTAATAATTAATTTAATAGAATCATAGATTATTTTGTTAACAATTATTAATTAAGTATAAACAAAATGTTTGCATGTCACAGTCATTTGACTAAGTGTTAAGGATCCATAATAATAATGTTATTATAATATATGTTAAGACCGACATTGTACCAACACTTATCGCAAATAAATAAATTGAATTGAATTGAATTGTAAAGATGTTCACCCATCCGAAAACTTACCTCGGCAACCGTGCTTAACTTTGAAGATCGCTTTATGCCACGATCTTCCTCAAAGAACGTTTTAAGTTCCTTCATGACACACATACTAAAGATTTGCGATCATCGGTAAAGACACTTTCAATACCAGCACATTCCACAAAATTTTATGATTCATCGTATACGGTGCAGGCTACTCGTCTGTGGAATGCATTGCCGTTGTCAGTTAGACAAACGCAGTCACTTGCTGCTTTTAAAAGCTCTGTTGGCAATCATTTTTATACACTCATATGATTTTACCTTGTATTTCTCTCCTATGACATAAATGGTGGTGGTGGTCAAACGCGAACCTATTTTCAATAAAAAAAATTAAAAATATGACATTATTATATATACAAAACATATATATTTATTTATACTTATTTATGTATTGTATTATATTATATATATATATATATATATACTCTTATATTAACTACTTTAGTTCCTTTTTGTGTATGTTATATTCTTGAAGTAGGTACACTGACTTTCCCCTCCCCTCTTTGTTTTATGTTCTTAAAGTCCATCCAAAGGTTGTCTGGAAGATATCGCTATCAGCGATAAGTCCGCCATTGTAACCATATTTTGCAGTATTGTAAATCAAGTGGTTGTTTAAATTATTGGTGTTCAATAAAGAGTATACTATCTATCTATTTACTACAATGTTTTAAGTTTTATTAGAAATCCTGTAAAATAAATATAATTCTGTCGTTTTACAAATTTTTACTTTTTCTCTTAAACACTACTTTTTTGCGTCGGAGGTTATTAAACGAAGAAGATTTGTGTAAGTAATTTGCTGCCGTGTAACGCCTGTACGGTTCACTGGTAAATAATTAAAACGAAAAGCCAATAACTCCTCCATAATTTGTTTTTTTTTTTTACAATAGACTAACCGTTTGCGCTCAGAACAATATTAACAGAAGATCAACAGAGTTCATTGGCTTCTCCCATTCAGTGCCCTTATATGCTGAAAAACTGAAAGAATTTATGTTTTACATATTAAGTATTGGCTTAAAGATGATAATACCGAATTTGCGATTTTTTATTTTGTAAATGTTAAATCTATAATTATATTATAAAGAAGTAAAATTCGTTTATATGTAAGGGGGTAATCTTACCGCTGGAGCTGCTAGAATGTTCTAACGAGATACCACGACCCCGGCACTTAAGGGCAGCTGAAGGAACAGGGTTGGTCGGGAGAAATCATTCGATGATTTTACCACCCGGAAAAAAGGGAGTAAATTTGGGAAGCCGTAATTAAATTCTACAAATTGGCTAAGATGTAGAGCTTACGATCGAGAGGTCGCAGGTTCGAACCCCACCCATTAAACTACAGCCGTGTACTGCAAACACAAACATATTTAGCTAAGTTGGAAGGTTTAACAAGATTACTAGTAATGTGATACCTAAATAGCCAGTTATATTTATTTAAAAAAATCTGTATTCCACTTATGACCTTTCAGCCTTTAAAGAAAGAATGGGCAGACATCTTCTGTGCTCGCTCATTCCATCGTAGACCTCATCTATCGCTTACCATCAAGCGAGAGCGAAGTCAAGAGTGGGTTCATCCAGAATTACAAAACATGATAATTATGCTAAGCAGCTGAGTTAAGCTGAACTGAGCATTGTGATGTAGCAGCTAATACTTACACATAGACACGCAAAATAGAGGAGCCCATGCGAATGTCCTGCGCCATGAGGCCGTGCGCACTAAGCTAGCCAAATTTAAAGAAACTGGGAAATAGTGAAGTCGAACACTGTATTGAAACCACCAGCCCGCCGATATTTACAAAAGCAAGACCACTACCGCCGCATAAATATAATGCAGCAAAACAAGAATTCCAACTCATGATGAGCGAAGGAATTTGTCGACCATCTAATAGCTCATGGGCAAGTCCATTACACATGGTTTTGAAAAAGGATGGTACCTACAGATCCTGTGGTCAATACCGTCGACTCAATGCAGTAACCATACCCGATCGCTACCCGATACCACGACTCCATGACTTCACACATAACCTGCAAGGCAAGAAGATATTCACTAAAATTGATCTTCAGTAGGTCTACTACCAAATAAAAAATAGAGAAGACGATATAAAGTCACACGTTTACACGGACCACAAACTACTGTGTAATGCATTAAATTCAAACAGTTTTAATGCAACGCATGGGAATCCATCGTACCCGCACCACTGCCTACCACCCGCAGAGTAACGGCGTGATAGAACGATGGCACCGCTCATTCAAGATGTCACTCACCGCAAGACTAAAATCAACAATAAGAGCTATATACAGTACTCCTCGGTCTACGCGCCTCGATAAAAGATGTTGGTGCAAGTACTGCTGAATTATTATATGGCCAAACACTACGATTACCTGGAGAATTTTATGAAGAATCTACAAGACATCGTGACACAATTTCAAACTTCATGAATAAGTTGAATGGAGCGTTAAAAAAGGCCCAGGCGCAACGTAAATCAAACTAAACCCGAGCGACATTCATTCACGATGACCTACATAAATGTTCGCATGTTTACCTACGTAATGACGCATCAAGAAAGCCCCTGACGCCGACCTACAATGGCCCGTACGAAGTAATTAGTCGTAATGACAAGTATTGCACTACCCAGTTATGCAATAGAAGCGCCAACATAAGTATAGATAGACTAAAACCTGTTTTCCGGATGAATACCGAGTCAGAAGCACCAGTCACAGATACATCCGCATACGTCACAAAATCAAGAAGGATATCAAACCCCTGTGTACGTTTCACTAGCGGGGGAATGATGTAGCAGCTAATACTTACGCATAGACATCAAAATAGAGGAGCTCATACGACCGTCCTGCGCCATGAGGCCGCGCGCACTAAGCTAGCCGAAGTTTAAGGAATGCGGACTGGCCGTCCGCATCATCGCGCTCGCTACATGAAAGGAGCGCGGCACAAGTATCTAATTTTTTTTTTATTGAAAATTGGTTCGCATTTGACCACTATCTCACATGATGGTAAGTGATGATGTGGTCGAAGATGGAGCACGCTTACCTAAAAGTAACCTATTCACTCTTGACTTAAAGACTCCTAGGTTTTATTTTGATTATTGTGTGACTGTTTTTGTATATAAGGAGCGCTTCCAAATAAACCACACAGATCGTTATTCGTCTTCTTACTTAACACTTCCTAATACATAAAGTACCTTACGTATCTAAAGTGAAAATGAATGATGTTTTGAAAAGAGTAACCTTCAAATTTCTTGCCTGTTCTTCTCCTTGAAAAACGACCAATTTTGAACCATGCCCCAACTGCTGACGTTTTATGAGTGCCCACGTAGGCCTATGTGAAATAAAATATTTTGATTTTGAGCTGATGAGAGCATATTTCATAAAATAAGGCATAGGCTTCTGTGTTCCCTGCCAATTATGACCTTTCAACCTTTAAAGCAAGAGTGAACAGGCATCTTCTGGGCTCACTCGTTCCATCGTAGACCTCATCTATCGCTTACCATCACATCGACATCGCGACATCGAGGTCAAGAGTGGACTCATACCGAATAAAAAAAAAAAAAAACCAAAGGGTCTTAACAACTCTATGCATATATCAATCATCTCTCCATTCTCGCTTCATTGGCCGACGCTACTCTGCGTCTTTTTTTTAATTACGCGAGTACCTAAAACAACCTCTCTGTGCACCAGTATGTAGCTATGAGTGTATGTTCTTTTAAATTGTTTACTATCAGATTGTTTTTCACTGAAAGCTCAGCTTATGGGTTTAACTTTGTAGTAGCGGCGATATTTGTGTGTTTTATTACGAATTTTCCAATGCCACTAGATCGAATTTTACCAATCTTTGCGTAAATCTTGGCAAAGTAAAAATATTTTTGCGTTATTATTTATCTACGCATCTTCACCATGAGCGAGCCCACTACTACTGGACGCGAGAGGAGAGGAGTGCGGGGTGTGCTGTGGTACCGAATTCAACCACGCGCGGCGCGGTCGTAGCATGAACGGATCGTCCGCCATCATACGCGCACAAAAAACATTATCGCTACCTAAATTTGTAAAATCTAAGTCATTAATTATATGCTTAATTACTATCGAAGAAGATTTTCATTCATCTCCAAACATATTTGGACCTTCATCGCCGGATGCAGCAGAAGACATCGTCGCGATCAGCATTAATCGGACGCACGAGGCCATCAGCGAAATCATCCACGGTACCAGCATAAAACGGTCAGGTCAATCATCATTCTTCATCATTACCCCTGTTCTTTATTCAGTGCTTCATTTGTGTTAATTTTGTGTGAAATCCTAGTGTTTTAATCCCGTTAAATAGTTAAAAACGCGTAAAGATTTTGCTTAGCCACTACCCTAAACTTCGTTTAAAAATAAAAAAATCATAGTAAATCTTTACAAATAAGTATTTACCATTATCTTCCACAAATTCCAAAATGACTAAAACTCCGTCAAAGGAGGGTCGTAGTGGTAGTAGTGGTGAGGATATTAAAGATTTAAATAAAAAAAGAGGTGTTGTTCGCGGTAAATTACGACTATTTATGAAGTATGTAGACTCTGTAGAAAAAATACCTGTTACTCAAGCCATTAAAACAGAATTACAAACGCGTTTACAAAAGGCAGATTTATTGTTACAGCAGTTTTCAGAAATTCAGGATGAAATAGACTTAAAAATCCCTGATAGTCAAGTAGAAAAAGAATTATCTGAGAGGGAAACTTTTGAAACCGACTATTATGCTTATGTGACTAAAGCTATGTGTATTATTAACGTAGATAACGAGCAAAGTTCTTCTAAAGTTTCTAGTAAAGTTCAATTACCTACAATTTCACTTCCTTCCTTTGATGGCTCTTACGATCATTGGTTAGAGTACCGTGATACTTACCTATCACTCATCCATAGTTCTAAAGAAATAGATAATGTTCAAAAATTTCATTATTTACGGTCTTCTCTTACTGGCAGTGCATTATCGGTGATTAAGTCATTGGAATTCTCCTCTGATAATTATAATATAGCATGGGGTTTAATGGAAAACAGATTCAATAATAACCGTTTACTTGTGCAAAACCATGTAAAGGCTTTGTTTTCTATTACGTCACTTAATAAGGAATCATCTAATCAAATCCGTAAACTTATAGATACCGTTCTCAAAAATCTACGTTCCCTAAAAAACCTCGGCGAACCGACTGAGTCTTGGGACACCTTAATTATTTACTTAATCACATCTAAACTTGATTCAGTTACAGAAAGAGAATGGGAGACTCATAAAAGTTCAATTATGAATAGTCATAACCAGTCAAATAAACGTTTATCTCTTGATTATTTGATTACTTTTCTTAAAAATAGGGCTGACGTACTAGAAACTATTCATTTGGCCCATAGTAAATCTGCCACGGACAACAACGCAAAGAAACCATCACATTCACAACAACCAAACAAATCACATAGTTACACATCAACACAAAATAAACAATCTAATAATAAAAATTCCAAACGTTCTCGTATTTGCACTATGTGTCAAGCTAACCATCCGCTTTATTCTTGCGATTCATTCTTAAAATTATCTGTTAACGATAAAGTTAAATTCATTAATGAAAAGAAGTTATGTTGTAATTGTTTACGCGCAAGTCATTCGGTAGATGAGTGCTGGTTCGGTCCTTGTAGGCAATGCAATAAAAAACACAACAATTTAATTCATGATAAATGTGACGATAATGTAAGTGCATCCACATCGTCAGCTGTTGGGCTTAATTCACAGGCATCGCCGCAGGATACAACTAGTGCTAACTCTTCAAACACTACCACATTACATACTGCATCTCACACAACACATCAAAGTACTACTCATTCATTATTAGAGACGGTACTGCTGTCTACTGCTTTAGTTGAGGTTGCAGATAAAAGCAATAATTTTCACACTACCCGTGCTTTATTAGATAACGGCAGTCAGCATTGCTTTATTACAGAATCTTTATGCAAACGACTAAATCTTAATTTAATACAGTCCACTGTGCAAGTCTCCGGGGTAGGTAACTCGGTGACTAATTCCACACAATCGTGCGAAATTCATTTGAGGTCTAAAACTACACAATATAGTACACGCTTTAAATGTTTAGTTTTAAATCAAATCACAGCTCAGTTGCCATCTTTAGGTACAAATTCACACATAAATATTCCTGAACATGTACAGTTAGCAGATCCCAAATTTTATTCGCCAGCAGAAATCGACATATTAATTGGGGCTGATAAGTTCTGGGAACTTTTAAATGACGGACTAATTCGACTAAGTAGCGGTCCATATCTTCAGAATACAAAGTTGGGATGGGTAATATCTGGTTCATTGTTAAATAATAAAACTTCACGCAATAATCGAGTTCATTGCAATTACTCACAATCATTAGATACTCAACTTAAAAAATTCTGGGAGTTAGAAGAAATAGTTCCGCAAAATAAATTAACTAAGGACGAGTCTTTATGTGAAAACTTGTTTGTGCAAACTACGTACCGCGATAACACTGGTCGGTTTTTTGTGCGCATTCCATTAGCCGAGTCTAGTGACACACTAGGAGATACGTATACACTCGCGCTAAATCGTTTTCACGCACTTGAACTTAAATTAGATAAATCTACACCTGAATATAAAAAATTATATTGCGATTTTATGAATGAGTATTTAAGTTTAGGACACATGCGTCGAGTCAATCATTATCCATCATTAAATTATTTCCTACCGCATCACGGTGTTCTAAGAGTTCATAGTAGTACTACCAAACTTAGGGTGGTTTTTGATGGAAGTGCAAAATCAACATCGGGCAAATCGCTTAACGACATTCAGTTTACTGGCCCTAGTCTACACAATGACGTTTTCTCAATTTTATTACGTTTTCGACAGTATAGATTTGTTGCGTGCGCTGACGTCGAAAAAATGTATCGACAAATTTACATTCAACCGGATCAAAGAAACTTCCAATTAATTCTTTGGCGTGAAAATAAATCAGACGAACTCGGTGTGTACCAGCTTAATACTGTGACATACGGTACCGCGTCCGCTCCATACCTGAGTATTCGATGCATCAAACAGCTGGCATCTGAATGCGAGGATGACGTCATAAAGCAAGTTATAGACGAAGATCTGTTTGTCGATGACTTAATTACTGGTCATGATAATAAACAATGTTTATTAGACATTTGTACCAAAGTAAATGATGTTTTAAAATCTGGTTGCTTCCATTTACGTAAATGGTTGTTTAATTTGGAAACTTCTACAACAGATCAAACAAAAGAATTAGCTTTAGGCGAAAATTGTTTAACTAAAACTCTTGGTCTTGGTTGGTTGAATGATGTAGATTTATTGTATTTTACTACAAAGATTGATCAAACCTCCACTCATGTGACTAAGCGTGTTATTCTATCTGTTGTCTCACAGGTGTACGACCCATTAGGCTTGTTATCACCTTCAATTATAATTGCAAAAATACTTTTACAAAAACTATGGCTTTGTAAGTTAAGTTGGGACGATCCAGTACCTGACAATATTTTGTTTTTGTGGAAAAACTTTATCGACACCCTTCAACACCTACAAAACATAAAAATTCCTCGCCTTGTTAGACAAGTGAATACAAATCACACAGATTTACATATTTTCACGGATGCATCGCAGGATGCGTATGATGCATGTGCATACGTAAGTACATACAGCGTTAATTCACCAGTCACTGTTAGGTTACTTTGTGCTAAGAGCAAAGTCGCACCAATTAAACCAGTTACAATACCGCGACTTGAACTGTGCGGAGCCTTAGTGGGTGCTAAGTTATATAAAAAAAAAAATCAGTCATGGAGATTAACTTTTGACAATGTATATTTTTGGTCTGATTCCACGATCGTTATAAACTGGATTAAAATTACACCTAATTTGTTTAAACCATTCGTCCAGAACAGAGTAGTGCAGATCAATGAGTTGACTGGTGAGTTATCGTGGTTACATGTTGCTGGTAAAACCAACCCGGCTGATCTTTTATCTCGCGGGCTCACGCTCGACGCGCTTCAAAATTCAGATATTTGGTGGCACGGGCCAGCATTTTTAACCGAAACTAACACTAATTTTAAACAAAATAATCACGATGAAATAATTAAATTGCACGATTTACCAGAAATTAAATCAAATGTTAATTCTCTATTTACACAATCAACTTTTACTAATATTTTTACCTTTGAACGTTTTTCAAATTTTAATCGCATGACACGTGCAGCGGCTTACTTGTTACGATTCATTCATAATGCACGAATCAAGGTCAAAACAGAACGTAGCACTGGCCCGTTTACGTCTAATGAATTAAATAAAGCAACTTTAGTTTTAGTACGTTTAGCACAACAAACGTCATTTCCAGTAATTTTTAATGCATTAATAAAAAACTTACCTGTTAAACCAATGAGAAATATAGCTAGTCTTGATGTGTTCCTAGATTCTGATTGCATTATTAGAGTGGGAGGCAGATTAAAAAATTCACATACCTTCTCCTATAGTAAAAAACATCCCATACTGTTGTGTTCCAAACATACTTTTACGCGACTTCTTTTCCAATTTGAACATAAACGTCTACTCCATGCTGGTCCACAACTGCTCTTGGCTACTATTAGAGAAAGTTGGTGGCCACTTAAGGGGCGTGATTTAGCCAAGCAGACAGTGCATAAGTGCATTACATGTACTCGCCAGAAAGGGAAGGCACTTTCAGTAAAAATGAGTGACTTGCCTCCTGAAAGATTAGAACCGGGGTATCCTTTCTTGTACTGCGGTGTAGATTATGCGGGACCTATGCTCATAGTGAATCGCAAAGGAAGGGGTTCAAAACTAGAAAAATGTTATGTTTGCTTATTCATATGCTTTACTACTCGTGCGATACACTTAGAATTAGTTACCAGTCTAAGTTCTGAGGCATACTTATTAGCTTTAAAAAGGTTCTTATCCCGTCGTGGAAAACCCGTAAAAATATTTTCCGACAACGGAAAAACGTTTGTAGGTGCACTAAAGGAATTCTCTAAATTTTTAACCACTAATGAAAGTGATATTTTAAATTTTGCTGCAGGCGAAAATATTGAGTTTAGCTTTATTCCTCCCTACTCACCACATTTTGGAGGTTTGTGGGAGGCAGGGGTTAAATCCTTTAAACATCATCTCCGTCGTGTAGGAAACGTAAACCTCACTTATGAGGAATTTTCCACTTTATTGACACAAATAGAAGCCCTCCTAAACTCCAGGCCTATGTATCCCATGTCTTCAGACCCAAACGACCTACTCCCTCTTACACCAGCCCATTTCCTGATTGGCCGGCCGCTCGTTGCTCCTACCTACGAAGACCTCACAGCTGCAAACACTTCACGCTTGGTCCGCTACGAGCGCATCGAACAGATGAGGCAGAACTTCTGGAAGCGGTGGTCGCAGGAATACGTTTCGGAGCTGCAGACGAGGAGTAAATGGCAGTCCAACACCGACACAATAGCACCTGAAACCTTAGTGCTCATTAAAGACGACAATCTGCCGCCCTTGAAATGGCGTCTCGGGCGAGTCATAAACACTTCACCTGGCAAGGATGGACTGGCACGTGTAGCAGACATTAAGACAGCTAACGGAGTGATACGAAGATCATACCCCAGATTATGTCCACTGCTAAAAGAGAAAGAACCTTAACCTATCTTAATTGCTACCTGCTTCTGCTTCTCTTCGTTGGAGGCTGTTACTCCAAGGCGGGGGGCATGTCTACGCATCTTCACCATGAGCGAGCCCACTACTACTGGACGCGAGAGGAGAGGAGTGCGGGGTGTGCTGTGGTACCGAATTCAACCACGCGCGGCGCGGTCGTAGCATGAACGGATCGTCCGCCATCATACGCGCACAAAAAACATTATCGCTACCTAAATTTGTAAAATCTAAGTCATTAATTATATGCTTAATTACTATCGAAGAAGATTTTCATTCATCTCCAAACATTATTTCTAGCTAACTGCAGTGGCTGCCAAGAGAGGCCAGTAGTAAGGGAACAATTCAAAAATGCTAACACATGTATTTCTTACATATTATTAAATGAAGTCTCTGGCTGCGTCTGTCTGTTTTTATGACAGATTGTCATTACGGTTATAATATGTATATTGACTGAAATATAACGATTATTACAACAGTAATAGAGGTCGTGAAAAATCTTGCTTTCTAGGAGCTTTACTCGCATATGCTGCGTAAACAACCACATATACCTTAAAATAATGCACTAAAGAATTGTAGGTCAGCAATAATGTTACAAATAAAATCCAACAGAATATCTCCACCTTCTACGGTTGACTCACATAACTACTTTTCTGATCAAAATATTCATTAAGATTATTACGTTGTTTTTGAAGAGCTGTTTCCTATTTTTCAGTATTAATCCGTATCTAAATAAATACGGTCGTTAGCTTAGACATTGCATTAGCATTTTGCCTGTGACTTCGTCCGCGTGAATCTCGAAACAATTTATAGCATTCCCAAATGGGATCCTGCCATTTTGCCGAAAAGATTTTGTCAAAATTTCACTTCCCAATCAAATTTTAGCAACCTTTTTTTATACCACTTCAATGTTTGGAATCATTTTAGTACGCACATTTTCATTTGGTCAAATTGTTACTTGGCAGAATATTATCAAGGATAATGTCATTTAGGCATTTGGTCTTTAATCAAATGATTTGTTACAGCAAACAATCTTTAGGCAGTAAACGTTTGTTTACTATTTAGATTAGGTTAATTTTTTCTTTAAACAAAATGGGTAGGTTAGGTTAGGTTAAAACTGTGACCTCCTATGCACGAGCCGAGCGAGCGAAGCGAGTGGTGCCGCGGCAGCGTCTGGCAAGTGCCAGAAACGACTTGCATTAATAGAAAAAAGAGATGTTATTCCAACTGAAATATTTGACTAAATAAAAAATGTTAAAAGTACTAGTTGGTAAATAAGTTATAGTTTAACGTTCATTTCCCAAATACTAGGTTTGCGTTACAATTTTTTGTGAATAGATTTTTTGCTAAGTAATAATTTGTCAAATGAAATTATGCAAAAAATTGTTTGGGAAGTGAAAATTTGTCAAATTCCTTTCGGTCAAACAAGGGAAACCCCTCACAAATATTGCAACTTACTATCTACGAATTTTTTTTCCGAATTAAACATTACTTCCGGTGATTACCCCCTACGTACAAACTAACAAACGAATTTTACCCTTTTTATAATATTAATATAGATAAATCAAATAAACACTTCAAAAGACATTACGAGTATAGAATCAAAATAAAATAAATTGTCGGTAGAGTAAACAGCGGGGTTTTTTTTGGAGTAAAGTTACGTAGAAAATGCAGGTTTTTTAATGAACAAAAAGGATCACGATTACTAAAATCCACACGCGCGAAGATGCGGGTGGAAGCTTAGTCAAATCAGTGGGAATATACTAGGCTAAATTATTAATTACCTTCTTTAGGGTTCCGTAGTCGACAAATATACCCTTATAGTTTCACCATGTCCGTCTATCCGTCCGTCTGTCCACGGCTTAGCTCAGAAACTATTAGTACTAGAACCAGAAATTTGGCGTGAATATACATATTAATCACGCCGATAAAACCGACAAACGCGTTGCTTGTCTGTCGGTTTTCTACAGATTGTACTTCGGGGAGTGTGCGCAGGAGCTCCATGACCTGATTCCCCCATCTCCCTTTTACTACCGGTCTACCAGAAGCCCGGCTGGGTACCACCCACACATGGTTGATATATCGTCTTGTCGTACCAAGCGATTCTCCTCCACATTTCTTGTGCGCACAGCTAAGCTGTGGAATTGTCTGCCGGCTTCTGTGTTCCCTGCCACTTATGACCTTTCAGCCTAAAGGCTGAAAGGTCATAAGTGTCTTTAAAAAGCACGAGTAAATAGGCATCTTCTGGGCTCGCTCGTCCCATCTTAGACCTCATCTATCGCTTACCATCAGGCGAGATCGAGCTCAAGAGTGGGCTCATCAGTAGTAAAAACCACACCCGATTTCATCCAAATCTAACCAGTATCTATTTTCGAAAATTAGCGCGTTTAAACAAACTAACTTTTCTGTTTTTAACCGACTTCTAAAAAAGGAGGAGGTTCTCAATTCGGATGTTTGTATTTTTTTTTTATGTTTGTCCGCGCAAAACTCCGTGGCTTGCAAACCGATTTGAAAAATTCTTATGTTGTTAGAAAGGGTATACTTCCCAAATGGTCCCATGAAAATTTTATCGAAATCGGACAAGCCATTTCTGAAAAATCAACAAAAGTCTAAAAAAAATATTTACGTTAATGATCTTTTCGTTTACTCTGCATTGCGTTTTTTGTCCGCGCATAACTCCGTCATTTATGAACCGATTTCGAAAATTCACTGACCCACTAAAAAGCATGACAATAAAAACTTTTTTGCAAAAAATAAAACCGACTTCCGAAATTAAAATTATTTTTGGCTTTGTAGTGTTTTGATATTATTATGGAAGTCGGTTTTATTTTTTGCAAAAAAGTTTTTCATAATATTATTATAGATGGTATGGAAATCCATAACAAACTACAGAAAAATATCGAATGATAAATCCAACGTATTTTTTGGACAGAATTAACAGCAACTTATTTTTCTGCAATATAGAAATATATTTTTTTCGCTTCAACCGTCCCAGATATAAACCCAAATCAACAAAAAGACAGACAATTTGACAGGTACAATAAATAGGTATAAAAAATATTGATTCAGTATCGTGTAAATAACTTGCGAAAATGTTAAATCCGACTTATTTTTGGGCAGAATTAACAGTAACATAATTTTCTGTAATATTATTTAGATAACCGTTCATATCACATGTTTTTTTATTTCACTTAGAATTAGATTTACTTTTTTAATGGATGGTTGTATTCTTATTGGCTCCCGTTTGACCACCATCTAACCTGATGGAAAGCAATGATAGAGTCGAAGATGGAGCACGCTTACCTAAAAGTAACCTATTCACTCTTGACTTAAATATCCCCAGGTTATAGCTATCGGGACACAGACTCCGGGAGGGAATTTCACTCACACAATAGAACTATTCCCAAAACGTTTTGCAAGTGCGTATAAGATGTGATGAAACCATGGGATGTCCACCATGAAACGATGGCGTATCGCTGTTCGTCTTGTAGTCCGATGATGGAACGGGCTTGATGAAATTAGATTGTGCACTTTTGGCTGGTTTTTGTTATTTTTGGCCATACGCCCAAATAACCGTTTCTTTACCCATAACATGATTTACATATACTACTTAGTAGATTCTAAACTGAAATTCTCCATAGAAGAAAACAGAAACTGATATAGATCAATGTGTATTTTCCTGAAGTTCCCTATCTAAGTGCTAGTATACAACGTGTAACGGTAACCCCATATCTATCCAAAAAGGCTGAAGACAACATCTGGTATGAAGTCTCTATGCACAGTTTCAGCTCAAAATAAGTGACTCAAAGAATTGATGCCAAATTATCGGTTTCATGTTTTTTGGATACCAATCATAACAAACGTGTCACAACACTACTAATAACACGATAGCTCTCTTCGTTCTTCTTAATTTAAAAAATTCGGTCTCTGGTATCAATGTATTGAAATTTCTAAGCGAACTAATTTTTTGAGCTGTTATTTAAATATTCGAGATGTTATTATGATCAGTTGAAAAACATATTGAGCAGTTATTTAATTTAATGGCGGTTGATTAATTATTGCGACAGTAAAACATGGACAGTAATAAAAAATCAATTAGTCGGTTATTTTATCATACAATGTCAATTCTAAAAATGATTGAGCAGTTCAATAACTGAATGAGCGGTAAAAATGATGGCCTCATATATACCTGCGTCAGATCCCCTCTATGGTTGGTGAATCATAAAAGGTTAGGTTAGATTAGAACCATGACCATTAGCGCACGAAGGCGAGCGAGCGAAGCGAACGCGCCGCGGCAGCGACCGCCGAGCGCCAGATCCCTTCTATTGTTGGTGAATCATTAGGGTTAGTTGAGGTTAGAATGAGATTTCTTACCGACAAATTCCGATTTATTACTGCCCACACGTAACCGCTCGTTCAATAATTTTTACCGCCCATTTAATTATTTTCCTGCTCAATTATATATTCACTGATCCGTTTCATTATTTTTATTACTCATTTTTGTTTACTTTACTGCTTAGTTTTAACTGCTGAACTAGTTATTAAACGTGCCATTTATAATTTTTAACTTACCAAAACTGCTATTTACAACTGCCTCTTTAAATCAGTGCCAATTTCTAATGTGTTCCACACGTCATGTAGACAAGATTACAAAACCCTTGCCATATCTATAAATGGCAAGGGTTTTTCAAGTTATCATCCATAGAAGCCGAGCACTTGGTATGTATAATATACCCTTTAAGTTACACGTATATGTACTTAACATATTCAAGTGTTTATACAGATATCCACATCATCCTAACCACAAAGGACTTATCACCTTATTACAAGCTATTAAGCCACAAAACCACGTACGCGTGGCCACATGTTCAGTAGTTATACAGCTATGTAAATGTTTGTATAATGTACCGCCGTTTGTGGTTTTCGTCAAAGACATTGATTGAAATATATATATATATTAGTTGACAAGCTGTGCCCACGACTTCGCTCGTTTGGGACTTTATTTATTTATTGGTCTATCTACGATTGTCATACTGTTCATCCCAATAATAAATGCAATATGATACAAAAATATTGTACAATATGATGCGATTTGATTTAATCGACTTGTCTATCTTCCAGTGAAAGTCCCATTAAAATCAGTTCAGCCGTTCCAGAGATAAGCCTTAACAAATAGAAAGACAGACAATCCGATAAACAAACCAAATTTAAAAATGGTTGTTTTAGTATTGTTTAAATAATTATTAGCACTTGAGAAAACATAGTTATTATAAAATCACAGACAGCCAGTTACATTTTATTTATAATATGTATAAATTAACACATTAAAACGTGAAGCAAAAACTTTTTACCCCGTGTTATAATATTTATAAAACAAATAAATTAATATACATATTAGTAAACCAAACCTATGTTACACGAGTTATCGGCATCGTGTGTCGCGCGGTATACGTAACCGGCCGGCTCTAAACCGCGTGAACATTACGCCTCTCGGCCAAAACTTCATGAAAGTCGACAGATGTTCGGTCAGCGCTCTCAACACAAAAGAATTAAAAAGCTGAGGTGTCGGACTTGTAATCTAGACGGGTACGAACCTCACACATTACACTATTGCCGTGAACACACTCCAGACACAAGCATATTTAGCTTAGTTGGAGGGGTGAACAAGATTGCTAGTAATTTTTTTCTATATGTATCTGTGTAATTCTATACAGAAAAAAAATAAATAAAAAAAAATAAGATCGTTTACTTTAAAAAAATCAGTATTCGCTTTTTAGGGTTCAATACCCAAAGGGAAAAATGGGACCCTATTACGCTATGCTCTGGTATCTGTCTGTCACCAGGCTGTAATCTCATGAACCGTGATAGCTAGATAGTTGAAATTTTCACAGATAATGAATTTCTATTGCCGCTATAACAACAAATACTAAAAACAGGATAAAACAATATTTTAGGGGCTCTTATACAACAAACGTGATTTTTTGCCGTTTTTTATAGAATAGTAAGGAACCCTTCGCGCGCAAGTCCGATTCGCACTTGACCGGTTTTTTTGTCTTTCTTTGTTAATGGTAATATTTGTTTCCTCAGAGAAATCCTGGCCGCCTCTCCGTCTCTCACGGGAAGTCACTCGGTGGGGGCCACGCCGACGCACAGAAGAGAATTTAAACGAGACTCTCTCAAAGATGACAGGTGAGAACAAAGACATGAATACGTATACAGGATATTCCAATAGTGTGTGGCCATATTAAACAATAATTCAATTCAATTTATTTATTAATGAGATATCAAGATTCATACTGGTTAGTGACAGTTGATACTTATAAACGATGTTAGTATACAACGTTGATAAATGCTAGAGGCATTAAATGACACCACATTTAGAATGCATCTTGCCGGCTACATACCAAAAATCGAAGCAATAGTTTAGTCACATGGTGGACATCCCACCCATACGCACAAAACGTTTTGGGAATACTTTCATTGTACGTACGGCTAAGGAGTGGAATTCCCTGCCGAAGTCTGTGTTTCCTGATCGCTATAACCTGGGAGTCTTTAAGTCAAGAGTGAATAGGTTACTTCTAGGCAAGCTTGCTCCATTTTCGATCATATTATCACTTACCATCAGGTGAGATGGTGGAAAAACGCGAGCCTATTATCAATTTAAAAAAGTCACGGGAAATTATTGTGAAGTGTTTTCTTAGTTAAACACGATGTATCTTCTCGAGCAGCTGAATAAGTAATTACTCATAGTTATCTAAGGCCGTACACCTTAACCCTCCGTGCACCACGTGGGGTTTAATAAACCCCAGTGAAACAAAAATCTTCGTATGTTTTTTAATGACCGCGCGAAAACCTCGAAACATCGTCTAGCTGGAGTTGCGACGTTGCCAATCCGCATAGTAACAGTGATTTAGTAATAGCGTCACAGGCGCCTCGGACTGATGCCGGTAAAGTGCGGTGGGGTGTCACAAACCCCACGTAGTTCGGGACGTCGTCTAAAAGGTAAGCGGCATGATATGGAAAGTATGAGTATTTCTACACAAATTCTTGTTTTTTTTTTACTTTATTTATTTCCAGGACTCATAAAGGCTCGTCGTATAAATAAAGATGCAATGTTATCGGCACTTATGGAAGACAGTGATGGCAGCACGGATGAGGTGTTTTTACCCGAAAGTGAAGGCGACTCGGACTGTTGTTGGGCTTTTATTTTTAGCAGGATTGTATTGTTCTGAGAGACAAAACCTCAATGACTTCTGGGCTTAAGATGGTACTGGAATCGAAATATTTCGGCGATAAAGTACCGTTCGTCGTCGAAGTATATGCTTAGAACATTCTCATTTTTATTTTGTAAAAATTATGGTAATTTGAACCAACTAGGATCTCAAGAACACTAATTATGTTTAGGTTTTTTAATTTTATTTTTGTTTCCTACCTCATCAAGCCCTCAATGAAAGGCAATAAGAATGTATTATTTAAGTTGCTTTTTTTTAAGGCTAAGCCAAAGAGGTTTGTCTCCTTTTATTTGGTGAAAAGCACTATTTTTGTTACAATGCCCAAAGATATTAAAAATGTTTATTATATTTGACAAATTTATTTTATTTTTATCCTGTTATAGTCCATAAACAATAATAATACATTTAATATAAATGTAAATAAGATGCTACTTATAAAAAGGTGGAATGATGATGGGGTTCAGGAAACCCCACGTAGTTCAGGACGTAACTTTTATCCAGACTGTGAAAGCATTTGACATAATATGTCTAAGCTATACGTTATATTATAACGTATAGCTCAACTTAGAACTTTAAGGAGCTCAACGGTGGAGTTTAACGACGGACATAATACCTTAAATCCATCTTTAATCCTTGCTTAAACCCTTAATAAATAGAGAACGGGACCAGTAAATACGACTACACACATGAAAAACACTCTGTATAACCCTAAACTTTAGCTTAGAGCGATTTCATTGATCCTGAAGCAAGAACAAAGGTGTTCAGCCTGTCAGTCATACTCAATCTGTTTTAATCCTGGGGTACACATCCAAACATACACATACAAACTATAATAAAGGAGCAAAATAAACTACGGTACAATACATTCATGATTTCATAGAATACTGTAATAACAAAAATAAATAATATTTTATTCAAATAAAATGTAAACTAAATGGTAAATTTAAAAAATGGTAAAATATAATGCTTACTGTAATATGCCTGACGTAAGTTTATAAAAAATCCTGTTTCAGGGTACTAACAGAAAAAGGTCTTTTTTCAGCGAAATTAAACAAGCCTATGTTACTTGCTGATAATGCAGCTTTCTGTTGGTGAAAAAAAAACTAAGTTCAAATACTAAAACACGACTACTGAAAAATCACGCTCTAAAATTTTTGAAACAAGAAAAAAAACTCATCCGGAATTGTTATGCATGTACAAATTACTCAATATTCATTATATTATTTTTTCTGAATCCGGAGAAAGGCGTTGTTAGTCGCGCTACAGTTTATACTTTTGCAGCTAACATCGTTTGACTTGTTGTATCCTCACATTTGACCACCATCTCACCTGATGATAAGTGATGATGTGATCGAAGATGGAGCACGTTTACCTAAAAGGAACCTATTCACTCTTGATTTAAAGACTCCTAGGTAGCTATCGGGAAACACAGACACTGGCAGGGAATTCCACTCCTTAGCTGTACGCACAATGAAAGTATTCACAAAACGTTTCTATCTAGTGTTGTGTTATAGTTCCTGAATAGACTATTTATTTTGTAGCCTATGAAATAATCAACTTACACGTAATATATTTTAATGTATTTAATATTTGTAGTGATGTTTAGAAGAAAGCCGTGGTAAGCCGCGATACTTCGTTTGAACTTTCCCGCAACCACAGATATAAAATATACCTAGTCACAATAAACACAAAACACATAATTATATCCTAAAAGTATACCTACCACTCCATAATCTTACATATCTTCAATTTATGTATAAGATTACGCAATGGTACAGAGTTAAATTTAGCAACGTTTTAACGCCTAATTAGTAATTTATACGAACTGGACGTTAGGTTGTGTGAGGTTAAACCTACAACGCAGTAAGAATATATCTTATTTAATCATGCTTAAAAGGAGACGCCTCCAACTATACTATATGTATAATGTGTAATAAGGATAAAACTTTTTTTACAAAAAATTGAAACAACTTCAAATCTTACAAAAAAGACTTGCACTACAAAGAGAGAAATAACTTTAAATATTGTTTTATTGGATGTCTAATTCCGTTAAAAATAAGGACTAGGTATCTACTCACATGGCTTAAGTCGGTGCCTCATCACTTATCTCCGAAAGTCTTCATTAGAACCTAATGTGTTATATACTAAAACCTTCCTTGTAAAATATGCTTTCATACAACGAAAACGCCATCGAAATCGGATCAGTAGTTTTTGAGAAAATCGCAGATATACAAATATACATACATACATACTGATTGAATACAGAACCTTTTTTATTGAAGTCGGTTAATAAAGCATTTTGTTTTTTTGTTCTGATATTTTGATAAGTGTAAATAAATTGACTGAAAGACTTCTTACGTTTGGGAAGATTAAAAACGCCTTTCTAGGGTTCTGTAGTAGAACGGGAAAGAACAAACCCTAAAAGATTCATGATGTCTGTCTGTCGTAATTTCACAGCCACTTTATTCCGAAACTGTTAAGATAATAAAGAAAATATCTTTTTAAATAAGACATTTAAAAAGAACCTACCAAAGGTCGTCCCTAAACACTAGGTTACCATGGGTCTTAATTATATTTTTAACCGACTTCTAAAAAAGGAGGAGGTTCTCAATTCGGATGTTTGTTTGTTTTTTTTTTTTATGTTTGTTCGGGCATAGCTCCGTCGCTAGCCAACCGAATTAAAAAATTCTTTTTTTTGTTGAAAAGGGTATACTTCCCAAATGGTTCCATGAAAATTTTATTGAAATCGGACAAGCCGTTTCTGAAAAATCAACAAAAGTCTATAAAAAATATTTACGTTGATGATCTTTTCGTTTACTCTGCATTGCGTTTTTTGTTCGCGCATAACTTCGTCATTTACGAACCGATTTGTAAAATTCACTGACCCACTAAAAAGCGCGAAAATAAAAACTTTTTTGCAAAAAAATAAAACCGACTTCCATATCAAAACACTACAAAGCCAAAAATAATTTTAATTTCGGAAGGCGATGTGAAAAAAAAAGAAAATACAAACCCAATAACACCGACTACCGAAATTAAAATTATTTTTGGCTTTGTAGTGTTTTGATATGGAAGTCGGTTTTATTTTTTCGCAAAAAAGTTTTTTAATAATAAGCTTCAATAGCTTAGTGGGTAAGGTATCGGTCTTTTGATCGTGAGGTAGCTGGTTCGAACCCAGTCTAAGGTTGAGCCTTAATGCTATGCGTGTTCAATGTCTCTTAGGTTGAAAGTCATACACAATACAAATCTGTATGTGAACCGGATTAATATGCGCGGTAAATAGTCAAATACACAGGTTAATGTAAACAAGGAAAGGATGCAACTGCGTGGCCGCGGTTAGAGTCGATTGCGTCTCGTGCAATATGTAGGTAATGTGAATTGTACTCAAACTGCTAAAACTTTTTTTATTGATAATAGACTCGCGTTTGACTACCATCTCACCTGATGGTAAGTGATGTCGACTACATGTCGAAGGTGAACACGCTTACCTAAAAGTAACCTATTCACCCTTGACTTAAAGACCCCTAGGTTATAGCTATCAGGAAACACAGACTCCGGCAGGGAATTCCACTCGTTAGCCGTACGCATAGTGAAAGTATTCCCAAAACGTTTTGTGCGTATGGGTGGGATGTCCACCATGTAACGATGGCGCATCGCTTGGTTTTTGTTGTGTTTGTCTTATTCTCTTTATAGAAAAAACTACATTTTATATCTTCTCTCTCTTTCTTCAGAGGATCATTAAAACGGGACACAAGAAGAGAGAGCGGCAAACGAATGGACCAGAGCACAACTACTAGCCCTCTAAGAGACAGCTGCAAGCGAGACCCCAGACTTACAGATGCCAATAAACAAGTGGTAAGTTGTCGATTAAGGCATTTTCAAACTTAAATTTAGAAAGAAAAAAAATAAAGAAAAACATTTATGCTACTATGCGCAAGTGGAGTGCATTCCTGGTGCGCCGAGTGTGAACTAGCTCCAACACTATTTTGAAAATGATATCAGGTAGGCTAGACTCTCCCTATACAACGTGTAACAGAGTAAACGCAATTCCTGAAAATAGTTGGTTCAGAATCGGCTTCTGAATCGATTTCCGTCATCAAAAATAGGTGTTAAATTTTGACGGAAAATCTTTCATTTAGCTTAAAATGGAAACACAGTATCATGACAAATTAATACAATCCTTAATTCAAGGAAATGCGCTCGTGTGTGTGTCGGCCGCTAACATTGCATGAGTGTATGCGTCTGCGTAAGGACACATACGTTTTGCGTTTAGTAAAAATAACTATTTTATAAAAAAATGTCTAGGTTTGGTTTCAATTTATTTAGTAACGGATGTTGTTTTAGACTTATAATTTAATATTCTTATTGGAGTGTCTGACGTGTTGCGCTTAATCTGTTACACCTTGTATATACGACATTGTTGTGGGAGACATGTCGCGTGTGGGGTGAGATAGCCTATATATCTGTTTTGCATGTTTTTCTTTGATTTTATTGTATTTTTTTTATTATTGTGTGGATGTTTTAAGGTAATTTATAATGGGAAGGGACTTTTGAATCCTGAATTAAACGTATTTTTGTTTATTTGGCATCAGTTTTTTAGGCATACACACACACGAAAATACATGCAAATAAAAGGGAAAAACAAAAAAGACCGCGCGTGCCTCACGCTTGCACCAAAAAGGTCCAATACAGCATTAATGCCAGACAGATATGACGCTGGTCTTCCAACGAACCTCAAGTGTTATACATTTCTGTGGCAGTATCGAGATCGTACAACCATATACTATGCGATTCAAATAAGAATAGGAACGTCTATGAGCTCTATCTGTTAAATGTCACCTGAAAAGTACAGTTGGCAAAGAAAAACTTAATAGCGAAAATTAAAAACGGTAAACCGTTTTTAATTTTCGCTATTAAGTTTATTTTACTTTGTTTAACCGAATCTCTTAGCAAATTTTAATGTTTTAAATTATTCAAAGTCATAATTAGTTTTATTAGTTTTTTTCAAACATACTTTTCTCTGTTATTTTAATTGTTGGTACCAATTCGTCTGAAAGTAAAGAAGACGCATGGTGCAAAGGCCTCCAAGCCATGTCAAAATTATTATTTTTATTGATATTAAGCTCGCGTTTGACCTCCAAAATAAGGAAAGAAGTCTATTTTTACCCGACTGCGGCGAAGCCCGAAAGGAGGAGGGTTATGTTTTTAGCGCGTATGTATGTCCTTTAATTTATTCCCTCGTAATTATTAAACAAGTTAATCGATTTTGATAAATGGTACGTCGTTGGATTTGTCTCGATGGTGCAAGTGTTATTGGACATTAAAATAAAAAAATAATAATAACTTGACGGCTATATAGTCGATGTTTTTTTTTTTCATTTAAAGTAACTGTTTAATATGTACTTATCACGTTTTAAAATGGATTTGTAGGGCCATAAACCAAATATAAAAAAGTTATTAATAAATGTAAAAAAACCCGACTGCTTAACTGACAAATTTTCATAATTATATGTTCAATTGTTTTATTTCTTGTTTAATGTTGTATTTCTTGCATTTCAGATGAACGGTCGGGTATTTTTTATATTTTTAATGACTTTTTTAATTGTAAGATACACCACAATACTAAGTAACTCATCAGGTACCTAACAAAAAATATGTTTCAAACAAACGATTATTTATATTTACCAGTACATAGCATCGTTTGATGAGGAAGGAGAGCAAGCCCCAGGATGGAGGCGGGTCGGCCCTGAGGGTCTGATCAACCTGGAGAAAGTTTACCGCACTCAGGCCGTCATGGACCACATAGCAAGCTTTCATCAACACCATTACGCTCTAGCCAGGAGCAACGCACCTATATTTGGAGATTTTTTGAGGTGATATTTTTGATGGGGTTAAACAGGACATCTAAATTCTTAATCAGATTTTTTTTTCAAAGAGACTAACCAATTTAGGTTAGGTTAGGCTGAGAATTACCACCTAAACAGACCGACTTAGAAAAGACCAAAAAAGGCTAGGGAAACATTGTCGAGGTCGCCAACAAATAAGACGGGATGACGACCTCAGACTCTCGGCTGGGCATCATTGGAGAAGAGAGAAGGTTCTGGAACCCTAGATGAGGCCTAAGCCAAAAGGCACTCTGAGTTACGAGACATCCTCTGACAAATAGTTCAGAATAAAGGGCTTATTATATTACTAATGTAGGTTGAATTCAAATTCAAACTAGCAATCTTGTTAACCCCTCCAACTAAGCTAAATATGCTTGTGTTTGGAGTGAATTCACGGCAATAGTGTTATGTTAGACGGATTGTCGCTTCTAAGGTATTAGTTTTGAAGGAAATGAAATCAATTCCTTGAAATTCAGTTGCCATAAGCTTGAATCTATATACATTGATATATTTAGCTTTTTATTGATTGGTTTGAGAGGTTCAATATTATATTGAGAGAATTACGGTATCGTTTCCTACTTAGATTACTCAGGATTTGAAGTATTAGAGACAATTATTGAGTAATAATTTGAAACTCAATTTCCAAAATATATACCTTTGTTTTATTATTATTACTGATGGGCCCACCCTTGACCTCGATCTCGCGTGATGGTAAGCGATAGATGAGGTCTAAGATGGGACGAGCGAGCCCAGAAGATGCCTATTTACTCGTGCTTTAAAGGCTGAAAGGTCATAAGTGGCAGGGAACACAGAAGCCGGCAGAGAATTCCACAGCTTGGCTGTGCGCACAATAAATGTGGAGAAGTGCTTGGTACGGCAAGACGGTATATCAACCAAGTGTGGGTGGTACCCAGCCGTGCGTCTGGTAGACCGGTAGTGAAAGGGAGAGAGAGGGATCAGGTCATGGAGCTCCTGCGCACACTCCCCGAAGTACAATCTGTAGAAAACCGACAGGCAAGCAACGGTTCGCCGATGAGCCAGGCTTTGAAGTTGTCCTCATCGCCTATAAGCCTTTTAGCTCTGCGCTCGATCGAGTCCTACTTCTATCTATTATTTTTTTTTTATTTATAAACAATAATTGCATTAATAAAGCATCACTACGTCTGCCTATATGTCACATTTTGACGCCTAACGATGCGCTGCACTGGGCTACAAAGTTGTAAATTATATAAATTCTTCAATTTACAAAGTATTCGCTCCCAAAATACAAGCTTGAATTAGTTTGAGTTAGTAGATCACTTATACCATGTATTGATGTACCTACCTACAACCTAATAAATTAATGTACCTATGTACATATTCAATGTTCATAGCGTTAGAATGTTCATAGAGTAATAAATTATTCTATTGTTATTCTTATATTTCTTATAAGAATGACACTTAGTTCAGACAAGCAGTTTGAGACCCTCAAAATTAGATCTCTATTTATCGTAAAGTTTTTCTCTCGATAGCGCGACAGAGCTAAGGAAATACCACTTAGGTCGAAACCCACGAGTCAAGACGAGTGGAAAAGCAGTAGATTATATTCTGACTAGCGTGTGTTCGCGCCTTTGTTTGTGTAAAAAATCTATTTTCGACCAAAAATTTTAGTATATCTCGACGTAGACCTGTAGCGCAATGAAAGTATTCCAAAAACATTTTGTGCGTATGGGTGGGATGTCCGCCGTGTAACGATGTTGTATCGCTTTTGCTACCTCCACACCAATTATAATCGTTCATCTTACCTGTGTTCAATCGGTAGTGGTCAGATTCCCCGCTCAGAGCGCCTGTGACCCCAGAGACCTGAATAGTGTCTTCAAAACCTAATCACTTCTTTCTCCCGCAGAGCAGCAATGTTAACATGTGAGGAACCGGTTTTCTCACACCCCACCTCCAAGATTAACGGCGAGTTTGAAAATGAAGCCCTATACGAGTTGGAGGGCACGGGGTACTGTCCCGTACAGCCTTTGCCCCACGACCATGGGGTGACCATGTTCCCCCTTGCACCGCAAAATGGAGAGAGAATGGATAGGCATATTTTACAGGTAAGAGTAACATATGATAACAAAGAACGCCCCTCGATGTCGCTTGATAGAATATCTTGTTTCGTTGAGGTCAGTAGTATACGACCACGGCTGTACTCTCTTTTTTAAGGTTCCGTAGTCAATAAGGAACCACTATAGTTTCGCCATGTCCGTCTGTCCGCGGCTTAGCTCAGAAACTATTAGTATTAGAATGCTGAAATTTAACATGGATATACATATTAATCACGCCGACAAAGTGATAAAATAAAATTATGAAAAACATTTATTTAGGGTACTCCCCCTACACGTAAAGAGGGGATGTTTGTTTTGGATCTTGTTAGAGCATGGTACGGAACTCTCGGTCAGCTTATCCGTCTGGCACTTTGCTACGGAACCCTACATAGCGCGTGGCCCAACACGCACTTGGCCGGTTGTTTTTTATTGATAAGTAAACTCGCGTTTCACCACCATCTTGCCTGATGGTAAGCAATGATCTGGTCTAAGATGAAGCACGCTTACCTAGAAGTAACCTATTCACTCTTGACATAAAGAGGTTATAGCTATCAGGAAATACAGATTCCGGCAGGGAATTCCACTCCTTAGCTGTACACACAATGAATATATTCCCAAAACGTTTTGTGCATATGAATGTAATTTACATTATTATGTTTAATTAATATATTATTACCGATGTTTGTACACTAACAGCCCTAAATCTGTCTCTTTTAAGATTTGTCCACCCAAATTTTGTCTGCAAGAGTTAAGACCGCCCATTATAATAATATCGAGATAAGACCCTGTGCGATAAGACCGCCTATTGTACACTAGTTTTACTTTTTATTTCCATAGAAATGTTGTAAAATGTACAATAAAGTACCTATATAATAAATAAATACGTTATTTCTTTCAGATAATGCATCACGGCACGGCGTGCGTGGTAACAGAGCCGGAGTGGGGAGGCACGCTCGCCCAGCTCAGGTTAGAGAGAGCATGCGCATTGCTAGCGTGGTGTAGGACGGCTCACCAACCTCATGCTCAACACGGTAAGGATGAGACCTGTCATATTAATGAGAATATTAATAATGTTTTAAATGGTACAAAAAACATGACAACAAAGTCAAAACCTATGCCGCACCTGCCAACGCTCGACTTCTAATGAAGAAGATTATTCCGGTGATGATAAGTATTTCATGGGTTCTGATTCGATTACACACAATGCATTTGGTGATGTGTAGCTGATGGTGAAATAATAGGAGAACGCCTCAACAATTAACGGCTCTGCATCGGGAAAAGCGATATTTTGTAAAAGATGATTAGTAGTTGAAATTTAGGCTTTTGTAACTAGATAAATTCCAAACTGCTCCGTTAAAAATAGATAAATTAAAACTTTTTAACAAAAAGTAATGTTAAAATAAGGTATAAGGCATATTGTACAACAAAGAGAACCTATATCTATCTAAACATATGAAACTATGGATCTGGATTACTTTTAGATTGCAGTACTTGAGGACACGGTGCGTATCGTTAGGAGGGTCCTTTGTCTCGAGCCCTGATCGCTGGTGGCTTGACGTTCGTTCCCGGGTCCAATAGGCTTTTTCCAGGTTTTTTTAAAGATATAAACGGAAACTAAAATAAACAAAAACTAATTTATTATTATTTATTTATTTTAAAATTTATTGTATACCTTGCAATATATACAACGTGTAATAGAATAAACGCAATTCCTGTAATTAGTTGGTTCAGAATCGACTTCTGAATCGATTTCCGTCATAAAAATAGATGTTAAATTTTTACGGAAACATCTTTCATTTAACTTAAAATGGAAACACAGTATCATGACAGATTAATACAATCCTTAATTCAAGGAAATGCGCTCGTGTGCGTGACGGCCGCTAACATTGCATTGCGTCTGCGTAAGGATATTGTATGACACGCAAGTTTTGCGTTTAGTAAGGATAACTATTTCATAAAACATGTCTAGGTTTGGTTTCAATTTATTTAATTACGGATGTTGTTTTAGACTTATAATTTAATATTCTAATTGGAGTGTCTAAGGTATTGCGCTTAATCTGTTACACCTTGTATAAGACACAAATAATAAAACTAGTGTACAATGGGCAGTGTTATCGCACAGGGCAATCTCTTAGAGACAACCTTTGGATGAACAGATTTAAAGGAGATAGACTTAAGGCTTAGGCTGTCAGTGTACACAACATCTATACTTATAATAAATCTGTAGAAAGGTCAATTCTGTACATGAAATATATTTCCAAAATAACTATCAGGGGGTGATTAGGGATCGATACTGATGCCAAAAATGCAATCAGTAAAATTTTTGTCTGTCTGTCTGTCTGTCTGTATAAGCGTTATAGAAACAAAAACTACTCGACGGATTTTAACGAAACTTGGTACAATTATTTTTCATACTCCTGAGCTGGTTATAGTATACTTTTCATCACGCTACAATCAATAGGAGCAGAGCAGTGAAGAGAAATGTTGGGAAAACGGGAGAAGTTACTCCATTTGTGCAACCTTATTGGTTAAAGCTACACAGAAATCATTTCATGACGGAAATTTTCTCCTTAAAATTATATAAAAAATATCCCACGACAGCATATTATGTTTATGGTTGACTCACAATAACACGTGTAACTCCCGATAGCTTAGCAGTTCGAAGCTTTCTGATTATAATATTTGTCTACTCTTACGTTTATAACACTCTCAGTCACCCCTAATTGAAAAAGTTAACATTACTAACTATTCCATAAAAAAGAATCATATAAATCGGTATAGAAACACCAAAGTTATACATGAAATATGCTAATAATAAGCCATCGCGCGTGAATACTGAAACATGCTATAAGGATTATTTTTGAGAATCGGTCGCCGCGCTCGACGCGACTCGCGGCCGAAGGTATAAAATTTCGTTCTATAGGTACTTAAGAGCCTCATGTCAACGTGATCTAAACAATATTACCAATATATTAACTTAATAACACACAAGGAGTTACACGCTGACGGAGTCGCGGGCACAGCTATTAACAATAATATTGTGCGATTCCGTTTTGCGATATTTTTCAACAGTATTATCTAGATTGACATATTATATTTCCCTACTAAATTATGAAAGTTAATCTGTCTGTTACATCAAAATCACTGAACCGTGAGGAAGGACATAGGCTACTTTTTTTACGAAAAACGACGGAAACGCGGACGAAGTCGCGGGCAACAGCTATCTATACTAATAATATAAGGCGTAAGAGTTTGTTTGTTTGTTTGAACGCGATAATCTCAGGAACTACTGGTTCGAATTGAAAAATTATTTTTTATTTAAATAGTCAATTTATAGAGAAAGGCTATAGGCTATATATCATTACGCTAAGGCCAATAGGAGTGGAGAGCCAATGAAGAATGCTTCAAAGTCGGGGTTAAATTTAACGTTAGCCCAAAGTAACTATTCCACGCGGACGAAGTCGCGGGCAAAAGCTAGTCATAAATAATATTTTAAGATCGGACTTAACAAAATTTTCAGTTACACTTTACTTGATTAACATTTTTATTTACCGTATTCTTTAATTAATTTTAGGAGAAACCCCATCAGAGAACGTGGCCCAACCAGAAGTAAGTCTATCATACAATCCAGAGGAAGTCATCCCTTTGAAGTACACCGCCAACCTCGCGCTGGAGAATGAAGCTGGCATTGTTGGAGAAGAAGGGTAAGAAATTAAGAATTAATGTTGCCCTTAAAAATAAAGAATCTTCAAGGTTACATGGTAGACACCCTTATGCACAAAACGTTTTGGGAATACTTTCATTATACGTACGGTGAAGGAGTGGAATTACCTGCCGAAGTCTGTGTTTCCTGATAGCTATAGCTAAGGGATCTTTAAATCAAGAGTGAATAGTTTACTTCCAGATAAACGTTCTTCATCTTCGACCAAATCATCGATTACCATCATCGATTGCTATCGATTATCACTACATAGTATAAAACAAAGTCGCTTACCTGTCTGTCTGTTCCTATGTATGCGTAGATCTTAAAAATTCCGCAACGGATTTTGATGTGGGTTTTTTAATAGATAGAGTGATTCCTGAGGAAGGGTTGAGTGTATAATAAGTTAAGGTTGTGTGTAGATCGAATGAAATACGACGATATTACTTCAACATGTCGGAAAGAATTAAGCCTATCGGGAGCTTTAATCGAAAACACTGCCAAAACCTTTTGAGTTGTAAAAATACAATGTATGGCGAGATTGTTTCTCTTTTATAGATCTACAAAAAAGTCCACGATGGCATATGTCTATCTCCCAAGAGTAACCCACAATAATCATTTTTTTTTCTTTTACAAATTACATTAAAATGATGGGTTATTTACGAATCTTTTTTTAACAGTACAGTATTATTCCTTATCCAATTAAATACGTCTGATATGTTGAGGATTTAATGTAGATCAAAATTTATTTTTACACTATACCAATAAAATGAATATCTTATGAGTTATCGCCGATATATGAGTGTGGCAAATTACCGGGCGAGAAATTGATTAAGCAAAATCATATATAAGCAAATATAAACTTTATTACCCGAGCGAAGCCGGGCCGGGTCGCTAGTTATCAATAAAAACTTTTTTGCAATAAATAAAACCGACTTCCATATCAAAACACTACAAAGCCAAAAATAATTTTAATTTCGGTAGTCGGTGTTATTACGGTTTTGTATTTTCTTTTTTTTTCACACCGCCTTCCGAAATTAAAATTATTTTTGGCTTTGTAGTGTTTTGATATGGAAGTCAGTTCTATTTTTTGCAAAAAAGTTTTTATTTTCGTGCTTTTTAGTGGGTCAGTGAATTTTCCAAATCAGTTCGTAAATGACAGAGTTATGCGCGAACAAAAAACGCAATGCAGAGTAAACGAAAAGATCATCAACGTAAATATTTTTTTTTAGTCTTTTGTTGATTTTTCAGAAACGGCTTGTCCGATTTCGATAAAATTTTCATGGAACCATTTGAGAAGTATATCCTTTCTAACAAAGTAAGAATTTTTCAAATCGGTTGGAAAGTGACGGAGTTATGCGCGGACAAACATAAAATAAAAAATACAAACATCCGAATTGAGAACCTCCTCCTTTTTTAGAAGTCGGTTAAAAATAAAACAAAGTTGACAAACACGATAAAACCATTGCCTGCCGGGGTTTGGGGGAATGTTCTAACGAGACATACCCGGCCTCGGACCGCAAGGGCAACAGAAAGGACACAGGGTGGGTTTTTAGTCAGTGGAAGTCTGACACTCCCTTCCACTTCACCCAGTATGAGTCATTTGATGCTTTCGATTTGAAATAAAAAATTTAAAAAAAGGCTAACATTCAACAATTTTTAATGACAAAATATTTACATATAGACAATCCCGCAGCCCGCGCCATTCCTTCTCATAGAGGCCTGTGTCTCAGCATTAGAAATGTAACAAGCTGGTTAAGTTTGGAAGTCTTATTTGAATTCAGCGCGTCTGAAACTTTGTAGACATGCTCAGTGAAATTCTTAGTGTTACATATTTTTTATGTTTGTAATTTTCTGTTGTTGTGTGTGTTTATCACCGAATAAATGGTTTTCAATTTCAATGGTTTTCATTATTTAAAAAAAAGTTCCTTGGTGTTTGCAACTGCATGGCAATATATGTATGTAACTATCGCTTACAACTGTTAATATTTAGCCTCAAGCTCAAAAAGTAGAGCTTGAGGCTTCTTGACCACCATCTCACCTGATGGTAAGTGATGCTGTGGTCGAAAATGAATCACGCTTACCTAAAAGTAACCTATCCACTCTTGACTTAAAGACCCCCAGGTTATAGCTATTAGGAAACACAGACTCCGGGAGGGAATTCCACTCCTTAGCTTTATGCACAATCAAACTGAAACTCAAACTCAAAATATTTTATTTCCCATAGGCCTACATGGGCACTTAAAAAACGTCAGCAGTTAGTGCACGTTTCAAATTTAGTCGTTTTCTATGAAGAAGAACCAGCAAGAAACTCCACAGATATTCTTTTAAAAATATTTTTTTACAATGTATCCTAAATACAGGTTAATTAGGTACGGGAGGACAGTATAGACCAATAATTTATTAATGTTGCACAATCGAATTACAAATAATAAAAAAATAAAACATATTTAAGAGTCTACAATGTGCTCCCATTCACAAAAAAGCTTTAGAATATATTAAATTAAACTGGAAATTAGACTTCAAAAATGAAGGAAAAATTAATAATAAAAATGAAACAAAAGAAAGTCTGTCAAATCGGATTGATTATCGTAGGGAAAATTAAAAGACACACTCACACAAGTAGAATTGTTAATCGCAATTACAATAAGCCAGGGAAACCACATGTGCAGAAGGAAGGAATCAATGAAAGTATCCCACACTATTGCTATTAACCCACTCCAGACACAAGCATATTTTGCTTAGTTGGAAAGGTTAACAAGATTGCTAATACTGTGAATTCTATTTTAATTTCTCATTTTGTACATATAGGTGGGATGTCCGCCAAATTACTTTTTGTAATCTTATAAATTATCTATCTCTGTTTTCAGCTTCATTGATCTCCAATGCGTGAAAGACATGCGTCTCGGTGGCAAGCTGCTGGAAGCTCGCGACGTCGCTGAGCTGACAGCTTGCGCTAGACGGCACGGCCTGGAGACGTGTGCGCATGCGCCGCATATCATATCTCTTGTATACGGACGAACGCTGAGTGATAACAGGACGGTGCACTTTGTGTTACCGGCTTACTCTTATAGGTAAGGTTTTTATTTGCACTAGATAGACATACTCTTTATTGTACACCATAACAGAAAACAAATGAGGACATAAGAACTAAAAAAGGGTGATACAATGGGCGGTCTTATCGTTAAAAGCGATCTTTTAAAGACAACCTTTGGATAGATTTGACACAAAAGGAGAAATATATACAATCAATAAATTACATTCTCAAAACATATATACATATACAGAGTTGATACGACAGAGGGGCATTAAATTACACTACGTATACTATACGTGTTTAGTGTTAATTTGATACAGGTAAAAAATAAAAAGAGCCAAAAAAATTTTTTTTAAACAAACTAAATAGCTTACAAATCAGAGTAAAACGCAACCACCCTTTGTAAATAAACGTGACTTACCTTAAATACCTAACAAAGTGGCAACGTAGCGCGGCGTGTGTTATCTCTTGTCTTGGTCAGATTTATCGCTTTAAGGTGCATCTCATCAAAATCATTTGCGACTAAACTACTTCTCCTATTTAATTGATTTTTGGTACAAAGCTTCAAAATGGTACCTAGTACACGCAGTTTAAAGTAAAGCCCCTCGGTCGTATCAACTCTGTATATCAAAATAAACTAAGACTGTATAACAATTCAAGGAGAAAGAGATAAAGATCTTTTACAATGTTTTAAAAGACGATAGAGTCTGTGCAACAACTCCATTCTTGACCAACTTAAGATCAAGACCAGACTATCTACCATCTGTTACCAGCGAGTTTTAAGTTACTTTGGGCATATCCCTCGAAGACAACCCGAAAGTTTGGATAAGTTGGTCATTCTGGGGAAGACAGGTGGAAAGCGTCGACGGGGTCGTTCACCTACCCGATGGTCTGACTTAATAAAAACCATCACCGGTCTGCTAATCGACAGCCCTGTGAAAAGCCGAAGACAGAGTGGTGTGGAGGAATGTTATTGCATCTGCATCAGTATTATCAACACAGCACTCTATTGGCGACCGTAACTGCAACGCCATTGACAGAGTCGACACCACAAAATATCTAGGCATCATAATTGACGAGAATCTGAACTTCAAAGCACATATTCGAACACTCACTAAAAGAAACTCGCAAATTAATTTACATTGCAAAACTCTTACGAGCCAGTGCTCCAAAGAACATAGGTATTCAGGTATATATCTCTTTATGCCAGTCTGTCCTTCAATACTGTGTCAGTGTTTGGGGTAGCGCCGACAAATCGTGCATGCTGGAGCTAGAACGAGCCCAGCGTGCTGTTCTCAAGGTACTTCTAGGAAAGCCTCGTCGTTTCTCTACGGAAGAACTATATAGGGAGGCAAGGGTTTTACGCGTTCGTCAACTGTACATCCTATGGTCACTTTTAAAACTTATTAAAGTAAACATTAGACACTCTAGTTGCAGTAAAAGAGGTAGGAAAATTGCAGAAAGAATCCTGCTTCCAAAAACCCTCTTTGCTGCTCGGCTTTCATCATACCTACCCATTAAAGTATTTAACGCTATAGGCAAAGTCTTCAGTATACCCAACAACTACTACGAGGCCAAAACCAAACTAAAGGAATGGTTGTTGGACCGGACTTATGAGGAAACTGAAGGCTTTCTTAATAACTCATGTTGATACTCTCATACCTTAGCTGTAATACACACCCTCACTCACTATCACAAACACACCCACTCTTACTCACCTATCTGTTGTTTTTGTACCTTATGTGTTTTATTTTTAAAGTCAAAATTATTAGTTTCTTCTGCAACGTGTAACTTAAAGGGTGTATACATATCAAGTGCACAGCTTCTTTGGATGATAACAAATGATATGGCAAGGGTTTTGTAATCCTATGCCTACATGTGTGGAACTTATTAGAAATTTCAATACATTTGATACCAGTGACCGAATCTTTCAAATTAAGAAGACCGAAGAGAATTATCGTGTTATTGCCAAGTCACGTGGAAAGTTATTAACCCTCGTAGTGCTGTGACAGGTCTGTTATGATTGGCATTCAAGAAACCTATGAAACCGATAATTTGGTATCAATTTTTGAGCTAAAAGTGTGCATAGAGTCTCCATACCAGATGTTGTCTTCAGCCCTTGTGGATAGATATAGGGTTTCCGTTACACGTTGTATAATATTTTCGGTTTATAAAGTATATTTTCTGTTTATATTTTTTAGTTTTAGTTTTTAGTGCGCTAGCAGAACAGAGTCAGATAAAGACTAAATGAGTTGTATGGGTCACCAAAATACAGGCTGTGCCTAGTTTGGGACCCGCTGTGTAAACCTGTGGCATGTAAATTATATTCTGTCAACGAACTAAATAAATAAGAGACACGACCTTCAGCATTGATTTCAGTCTAACTAGATGATGCTAAGCACTAGTGTTTTACATGTAGCGACTGTCTATTTAACCTCCACAACTCTTTAGCTGGGTAACCCATGACTTGACCAGTGTCTTTTCGGGCTTTTGACAGCCGGGTCCAACGGCTTACAACGGCACGCTTTCCGAGGCATGGGAATATAAATCATACCGCCAATTTTATTTATTTATCCTATTTATTTATTTAAGAAGTATGGAGGACTAACAGCTATTAAATACAGAAAATAAATAGTATAGTAGACAGTGAGACAATTTTTTTTTTTTTTAAAGTTTACTAGCAATTTGGGTACATTTCGCATTACTAGCAATCTTGTTAACCCCTCCAACTAAGCTAAATATGCTTGTGTCTGGAGTGGGTTCACGTCAATAGTGTAATGGGTGGGGTTCGAACCCGTGACCTCTCGATCACAAGTCCGACACTTTTATCCATTAGGCTATTGACGCTTCAAAATTAAAAAGTCCTCACGTTTAGAGGCAGGAAAATCTTAAATTGAACACTTAAAAGGTAGTCTTAATTTATAACCATTATCATAAATAAAATATTTAAAAAAATCTTTTGCAAAAAATAGAACCAACTTCCATATCAAAACACTACAAAGCCAAAAATAACTTTAATTTCGGAAGTCGGTGTTATTAGTTTTGGACTTTCTTTTTTTTTCACACCGCCTTCCGAAATTAAAGTTATTTTTGGCTTTGTAGTGTTTGGATATGGATGTCGATTCTATTTTTTGCAAAAAAAAAATTTTTCACGCTTTTTAGTGGGTCGGTTTGTAATTTATCTAGTTACAAAAGCCATAATGTCAACAACTTATCACCTTTTACAAAATATTGCTTTTCCCGATGCATAGCCGTTAATTTTTGAGGAGTTCTCCTGGTACTTGACCATCAGCTCTACATCACCATATGTATTGTGACGAGCATTAACTTTTTAACATCCGTACTCAAGTAATCGAAACGCAATCCACGAAATATTTATTATTGAGGAGTTTCAGTGGCCATCTGTGGTCTTCATCATCAATTCTACTTCCCCAAATGGTACTTTTCGGAAGCAACTGCTCAAGGTACTATAAGAAATACCCAAAACGCTATAGGTGTGCCTATAATATTTGAAGAGTTCCCTCGATTTCTCCAGGATCCCATCATCAGATCCAGATTTCGTAACAATGGGACCAACGAGAAAATATACCCATTCAAACGCAAAAATAATTATTCAAATCGGTCCGGCCGTCTCCGAGTTAAGAGGTAACATACATAAAAATAAAAAAAAAGTTCAAGACTAATTGAGAACCTCCTTTTTTTGAAGTCGGTTAAAAATGACTAAATAGATAGCAGATATAAATAACACATACAACACAGTAACTACAGATATTAATTATTATTGAAAAAATCAAGACATAGGCGTCTTCTGGCTCCAATCACACTTGTTATAAACAGGTCAAAATCGTGCTGCTTACACCGGTTATTAAAGCTTCTGCTTGCACGCACAATAAATGAATTTTGCCTATACTTGGTTGAGCTGAAAAGTACCCGTAAAGGTGGATTATACCGGGTTTTAGTCGTAATGTTTAAATTAACTTTAGATAAGAGACAGGGCTATCAATATTATTGTTTAACAGTAGAATGCCGTCAGATATCTCACGGCGAGTACTTAATGAAAGCAAATGAAATTTTCTACATAGTCTGTGGTAGTTATCGGAATGATACGTGATCTTCTGATGAAAGCATACTTCAACCTCCTTATTTCCAGAGTATGGGCAGTTGGACTCCACTCCGTCATCAGAGCACTGATGAGCCAAGCTAAGCTGGCCGACCGGAGTTTAGCTTGGCTTAAGAATAAGTACACCGCTTTGTACTATGAAGATGGATGCTGCTGTGAACCTCTGGTGTCTGATGCTATTCGAGTACGTATTCATCTTTTTAAGCTAACATTTTTATTTTATTTTTTTATTAAAAATAGGTTCGCGTTTGACCACCATCTCACCTGATGGTAAGTGATGATTTGGTCGAAGATGGAGCACGCTTATCTAAAATTAACCTATTTACTCTTGACTTAAAGACTCCTAGGTTATAGCTATCGGGAAACACAGACTCCGGCAGGGAATTCCACTTCTTAGCCATACGCACAATGAAGGTATTCCCAAAACGTTTTGTGCGTATGGGTGGGATGTCCACCATGTAACGATGGCGCTTCACCGTTTGTCTCGTAGTCCGATGATGGAACGGGCTTGGCGGAATTAGACTGTGTGATTCCATCGAACCGATAGAAAACCGATAGACTTGCAACTCGTTGTCGATGTTCAAGGCTCTGGAGCTTTGACTCGACCAGTGCATCGTCGCCAATGAGTCTCTTGGCCCGCTTCTCGATAGACTCAAGCGCGTCCAGTTGGTATTTAGCAGATCCATCCCATAGATGAGAGCAGTACTCCATACACGACCGAACCTGACCTTGATAGAGATTGAGCAACTGTTCGGGTGTAAAGTACCGTCTCACCTTTCCTAGGATTCCCAACTTTTTTGATGCTAGTTGAGCCTTAGCCTCGATAAACGGGCCAAAATTGAGGGTAGATGTTAATGTTACACCCAGAAGTTCGATACGGTCGGTTATCGGCACGGTTACACCCCGGAAAGTAGAAGAGCTGTAGAGCTAACATGGTCACTAACAGTATCATTAGAACTTAAAACGAGATATTTACTATGTGTTTTTTTTTTGTTACTGATGATTCAACTCTTGACTTCGTTCTCGCCTGATGGTAAGCGATAGATGAGGTCTAAGATGGGACTAGTGAGCCCAGAAGATGCCTATTTACTCGTGCTTTAAACTATTATTTTTTTGGTTTGTTTTTTCTATTACGATTGAGCTCGCTATTGACCTCGATCACACCTGATGGTAAGTGTAAGATGAGGTCTACGATCGAACGAGCGAGCCCAGAAAATACCTATTCACTCTTGCTTTAAAGGCTGATGGGTCATATGTGGTAGGGAACACAGAAGCTGGCAGAGAGTTCCACACCTTGACTGAAACCTTGGTATTGTTTCGAGTTTCCGATATTTCAGCACTGTTGCAAGCCCTATGATCACGGATGAACTGAAGTAATTGCGGGTGGACGTTTATGAGCAGACGAATCGGTCTACCCTCTCTCTCGTTCGTTTTTTGTGATCGACACGGCTACCACTGTCACATGTACTTAACACTCAAAGTCGATTATGCTCCCGACTCATAAAACTCACCGCACAAAACACATCATAATAGCGGGAACTCGAAACAATAAATACACATGGTATATATTCCGTTTGAAGTTCTAATGATAGGTATTAATCTGCTTAGACATTTCCCAACTATTAAAGCTTCAATAACCTAATTTTTGCCAAGGTGTCAGATTTGTCGTGGGTTCGAACCTCACCCATTACACTATTACCGACTTATAGGCGACGAGGTGCTGGTGGACAAGCTTCATAGCCTGACTCATCGGCGAACCGTTGCTTGCTTGTCGATTTCCTACCGATTGTACTTCGGGGAGTGTGCGCAGGAGCTCCATGACCTGATTCCTCCATCTCCCTTTCACTACCGGTCTACCAGACGCACGGCTGGGTACCACCCATACTTGGTTGATATACCGTCTTGTCGTACCAAGCGCTTCTCCTCCACATTTATTGTGCGCACAGCCTAGCTGTGGAATTCTCTGCCGGCTTCTAATATCCTTACGCAGACGCATACACTCATGCAATGTTAGCGGCCGACATGCACGCAAGCGCATTTACAATCCTTAATTCAAGGAAATGCGCTCGTTGTAATTTGTCATGGTAATGTGTTTCCATTTAAAGTTACATGAAAGATTTTTCCATCAAAATGTAACACAATTTTTTATAACGGAAATCGATTTAGAAGACGATTCTGAACCTATTACTTTCAGGAATTGCGTTTATTCTGTTACACGTTGTATAACTTAAAATCTTGAAATATCACATGTGCTACTTTTTAAGCCGGAATTCCTACGGGATTGGGATTTACGTGGAAAATCTCTTCAACGCGAGTGAAGTCGCGAGCAGACGCTAGTAAATTATCTTCCTCTCCAGGTGTTCGGCGGCAGAGAGTCTACTTGCGGCAGTTCGTCACACTCCACTCCGGTCAAGGGTTACACTGACTCACACTGTGACTCACTCAGGAGTTCAGGGATCAAATTCAAGGTAATTTTAAATTAACCATTTTGGTAAAGAAATTCATTTATTTATTATATACTTTATTGTACACCTCACAATATATCTATGGATACAAAAATTGAAACGGGTGTACAATGGGCTGTCTTATCGCACAGGGCGATCTCTTACAGACAACCTTTGGATGGACAAAAATTAAAGGAGACATATTAAGGGCTGTCAGTGAACAAACAACATAAATAATATTAATTGAACATAATAATATAAAATACATACATACAATACATATATCATATACTAATAAATATTACATGTATCTATAATTGAGAAAGAAGGGGAAAAGTTATAGGGAGAGGTAATGCTCCTTCACCATTCTTTTGAACGCTGGTAGCGTTTGAGCACGCCTCACTTCTATGGGTAATGCATTCCACAAACGAGCTGCTTGAATAGTGAAAGATTTGTCAAAGAAAGAAGCGGAATGCATACGAATACTTAACTCTAAATTTTCCGATGATCTCAAGGACCTAGAATGTGTGTCACAGTCCTCTGTGACACACATTCTACTCCTTCTTTACTTTCGCATTCAGTTCCTACTGAAAGCGAAATTTATGACTATTTTGTTGTTGGTTTTGAGGTGGAAATTCTTAGGGATGTCCTCCACTCTATTCTAACAGACTACTAACTAGGTACTGACTAAAACGACCCTGTGTTAAAAAAATGCAAAAAAGAGTTATTTAAAAAATCTAAAAGCCGCGACTGTTCAACTGAAATGCAAGAAACAAGCGCATTTTCATTTAAAAAAGTGACAAGCTGGCGGGACCCAATTGAACATATAATTACAAAAAAACCGGGCATGTGCGTGTTGAGCCAGGCGCAGTGTAGGGTTCCGTAGTAATACTGTTCAGCGCACTCAAAAACTTATTCCCTCTGAACCATGTTAGCTAAAAAAAGTATCTGGGGGCACGGCAGTGCCCCCGCCAAGTTGAGCAAAAAGCGGTACGGCCGTACCATACTTTTCTCGAAGCAATTCAGGCCATTTTCGACCCCGTATAACTTCGTTGTGGATAAAACTAGAAGCCTGAATTTTCAGTAACCAAGCAGGCATTATATAAATACGGCATATTTCAAATATCATTCAATTTGAACCAGTAGTTTATTAAGAATTATAACGAGTCAAAGTTCCTTAATTTTGTCACTCACTGACTGACCGATCATCAAAAGTATAAGGCACTTCTAGCAGACATAGAAGCTTCAAATTTAGAATGCAATTAGTGTTTAGTGTATGAATCAAGGAAAAACTAAAATATTTTTCAATTTCGGTCCAGTTTTCTAGATACATCAACTGCATAAATAACTTTGTAATCCCATATATTTATATGGGATTACAAAGTTACATTTACAGTTAATTAATCAGCGTACCTGTATATAATTATTTATAATATAATGGAATAATATGTGTAGATAGGTATCTAGATATAATTATGTTCAAAGCAAGTTCAAAGGTAACTTGTAAAATGGTCAACGGAATAAAAAAGCCAGAGAGAGGGCTCTAAGAAAATTAGTTGTTGTTATACAAGAAGTAGTAGGTACCGGAAAGGAAAAAAGTAGGACTATCTACAAAAAGAAATGAGATCCCATAAAAAACAATACTTGTCAAAAAACCAAGTCTCGCAACTCAGTTCTTCTACCGTAAAAAGTTGTGAGATGTAATACCAAGTCGATTATTCGATTATTCAGTCCCTACTTAAGGGACCTTCCGTGTTAAGTTGTTACGTAATTATCTAACCTAACAACATCTTATAGTGACCATATCAATATTAAAAATCTTTAACGTTTTAAATAAATAGATTGACTCTGCCATCGCATGAAAACACAATATATCTCACAACTAAAAAAAGTAAGTAAAAAAAAATTGTTTATATTGTTTATTGTTTATTGTACATTACATGCATAATCTAAGTACTAAATTTAATTAAACTATTGTACATTAATGTCAGTTTCAAAGGCGAACTACTGTCTCCTAAACTAGACTACGAGTCTGTGTTTTAGGAGCCAAAGTTCCTCCAGAAATGCTCACAATACGTTATTGAAATATGCAAGTACTTTAAGTATCATAACTACATGCATTAAAAATCATAGCATAATTTTACTAGGTATCTATTATTACACAATTTAGGTACTAAAAATTTAGCTCATTAATATTAAACAATTATTTCATTATATGTATATCATTACTATTAACAATTCTAATCTACGATAAAAATTCTTATTATTACAACATATTTCATTCAAATTAATTATTATAACAACATATTATATGAAATTAAATATAACATTGTTTAAATTATATATATGCATTAAACTTCAAAATTAAAATTACATTAAACTAAACATAATATTGTGTCATTACATAATTATTTATTTAGTAATACATACATATATAAATTACATTGTTTTTGCGATTGCCAAGCCAATCTATTTATTTAAAACGTTAAAGATTTTTAATATTGATATGGTCACTATAAGATGTTGTTAGGTTAGATAATTACGTAACAACTTAACACGGAAGGTCCCTTAAGTAGGGACTGAATAATCGAATAATCGACTTGGTATTACATGGATCTCACAACTTTTTACGGTAGAAGAATTGAGTTGCGAGACTTGGTTTTTTGACAAGTATTGTTTTTTATGGGATACAGTATATTCAAATATTTTATTTATTTATTTATTTAAATAGTTGTACACCATAACAGAATCATTACATTACATAACTCATAATGTACAACATACCGAAAATGCGCTATAATTAGGTCTCCTGGCTCCCAAACTAGGTTTATACCTGTGCCTTGGGAGACAGTGTTCCTCCATTTAAAAAAGACATCATGTAGGCATGTCGTAGTAACAAAAGGTAGGTAGTAAATAAGGGGCGAGAGAAAAGAAAAAAATTAAAAATAATAACTTAATTACTAATTACTAAGTATATTCAAATATGTCTTTGTTGCCAGAAAAACAAATCAACGTCGGAGCTAAAAACAAGTTCACCAAAGAGTTTTGTATCTACTCACACGTCAGGGACAAGAAGCGAAGACGAAGTCATACAGGGATCACTACGACATAGGTAAAAAAAATGTTACTTATTTCTGTTTTTTTTTAAGAAAACTATCAATTTGTGTAGAATTCACTAATATGAATCTGTCAATCTTATTAATGCCTCTAACTTTTTTATTGATAGTAGTTTCGCGTTTTACCACCATCTCACCTGATGGTAAGTGATAATGTGGTCGAAGATGGAGCACGCTTACCTGAAAGTAACCTATTCACTCTTGACTTGAAGACCCCGAAGAGCTATCGATGCAAAAATTAGGCCACCGAGTTAATATTTATATTGTAAACTAATAATTCAGAATGGATGATTCTGAATTATCAGTTTTAACCTGATTCCATTCTGTATTTATGTTGTAACCAATAGCCAATTTTAGTTTTAGTGTAGTTTTAAAGGTAAGTGCCGTTAAACCTTGAAAAGTTACCTGAAACTCCTGAACAGTGTCACGAAATCGATGAAGTCCAGCTGCGTATCGTAGCCGACGGAACCCGTTCTTAAATGTTTCGTGTTCTCCCAAAATCCCCACTTGTTTCTAGTCTTCTTAAACTGTGAACAAAACCAATAAACAAGAAAAACAAATTGAAGCCAAATACCCTTTGAAAGCATTATTATATTACAATCTTTTTTTAATGATAATAGGCTCGCGTTTGACCACCATCTCACCTGATGATAAGTGATGATGTGGTCGAAGATGGAGCACGCTTACCTAAAAGTAACCTATTCACTCTTGACTTGAAGATCTCGGGGTTATAGCTATCGGGAAACATAGACTCCGGCAGGGAATTCCACTCCTTAGCTAAATATGCTTGTGCTTGGAGTGGTTTCACGACAATAGTGTAATCAGTGACCTCTCGATCACAAGTCCGAACCATTGGGTTATTAACGTTTAATATTGACTTGTGTATTCCCCAAAAATTCAAATGGAACTACTTCCAGTCCAAGTGGGTGCAGCTGAGTTGAGGTTCTAGTGTTTCACAAGGGGCGACTGGCTGTTAGGGTAGTTTAGTTTCTAATAATGGAAGCGTCAATAGCCTTGAGGCTAAAGTGTACAGGCATATTATTACTTTGTGTTATTTTCGACTTCTTATGTCATTAACATTTAATAGATGAAATCATCTTACGTAATACATAAATGGATACTAAGACAGTTGTCCCAGCGAGGAAACGACTAGCTGTCTTTTTCCGTGTAAACCAAAGAGATACATATTGTTACGCGTGTAGCAGTACTGAGTATATCGAGAAAGTTCGACTGACTTCTAATACGTTCGAGACACTAACTCCATCTAGCGGCGAGTAGCAGTACTGAGTATCTCAAGTAGCTTCTGGAACATTCTTAGCAGTATAGGCAGTGAGTCGATTTTACAAGACTGTTCTAGAAGTCATAGACCGGGGTATAAATAGATCGCAGAGGAACGCAGACGGTAGTCTTAATTCAAAATACGAGGCGATATAATCAAAGCTTTACAAGTGAATTTCGGTGCGATTTGTGTTAAGTGACAAGTATTGTACTGTGAATAACTGTGTTAATTCTTGTTTTGTGTTTATTTAATTAAAGTGTTAATTTTGGTCTAATTGGTGTAATTATTTCTATCCCGAACCCCAGCTCATAACAATATATTAATAGTCGATCGCATCGCTGTTTACACTGCCAGCGAAGACTCGCTCCATTACTTTGTCGCTGAGCGACAAGAGCTATCGAACTTAATAATACTTGTTCAGCAATGCTCGCTTTGCGGTCAGAATTCTCGCCAAGAGACCAACCATACGATAGCCCGGCGACAAAACTATCGGAACTACACGCTTATTGCTCTTCAACTCGTTTTCAGATGCTAGCTCTACTCGCTACTCGTTCATCGTCGGCAGTGGGACTACTGCCTAAATAGCAGAAAACAAAAAGTAATTCAGGTTAAAACCTTCTTACTCTTCTTTTCCTCAGTTCCTATTCATCATCGATGATGAGTCACCACCACCAGTATGGACCCCGGCACAGCAGTCTGACTGCTGCAGCCACCAGCATTATGGCTGGGTCACCTAACAGGAGTAGGTGAGTGATGACTTTGAATTCTTGTTGTGATGACCTTGACATTGTGAAAAAATAACCTTTAATTTTGATGGTAATCAAAATTTTCAGAGTTTGGACTGATTTGAAAATACTCGATTTCAAAGTGGTCGTGATAATATTAGTCAGCCCTTTGAATTTTATAATACTAAGAAAGTTCTTTCTTTTAAATGGGTGTATGAATTAATTTAATAATTATGAATTGATATTTATTTTATGAGCTATTAACATACTAGCTGTGTCCCTTGCTTTCACCCACGTTAATTTGACGGAAAACCTACTAACATAATATATTCCTTTAGCTAAAGATTATACACACTACTGATAGTTATACAACGTGTAACAGAATAAATTTAAAAAATAGGTGTTAAATATTGACGAAAAAATCTTTCATTTAACTTAAAATGGAAACATAGTATCATGATGACAAATTAATTAAATCCTTAATTCAAGGAAATTAGCTCGTGTGCGTGTCGGTCGCTAATATTGCATGAGTGTATGCGTAAGGATATTGTATGACGTACATACGTTTTGCTTTCAGTAAGGATAACTATTTTATAAAAAATATCTAGGTGTGGTTCCAATTTATTAAGTTACGGATGTTGTTATTTACTTATAATTTAATATTCTAATTGGGGTGTCTGAGGTATTGCGCTTAATCTGTTACACCTTGTATACACTGTTCAACCTAACTATGTACTTATAAAAAAACACTTAGGAGTCAAAGTACTCCCCCACATCGCTGTCCTCTGGAAAACTGTTTTATTTTGCAATTTTTTCGTTTTTAATTTCGCAGTGTATAGTTTAAAATATGACCTTGATTCTAGAAACAACGGGATTAAGATTTTTCAAAATGACCTTGACTTTTGACGTGTTGACCTTTGGTTAGGTGATGACCTAGTTTAACAGATGAATTTGACCTTTAAAACTATGCGTAAATATTTTGATGTTGATTGTTTGCTGATAACTACAGAGTTTTTGTTTGGACCAGCCATTTGTTTATTTTAAGCACGACATAACATATCAGAAAAAACATATTTATTAAAGCCTTACTTTGAAAAATATATTTTTGCTGATATCATGCTTAAAATAAACAAATGCCTGTTTATGAAAAAAATAAAAATAACTATAAGGAATAGAATCATACAATGGTGTGTGTAACGTAATAAATGCGGTATCTAGGTAACATATTTTGCCAAGTTCTGTCTTTAGTTATAAAAGTTAATTTTATCAGTACAGTGTGAAATTTGTAAAAAAAATCTGTATCGAGTGCTAATCTGAATCACACATCGAAAATATGTATAAATACGAAGAAATCTGTATGTATGGAACATTGTCAGACAAAACGTGCGTTTTTCTCGCCGCAGTGCGCGCACCTGAGATTGTGGTTATTCTACCGGTGCGGTAGAATAAATGCACCGCGTGCCACCGCAAGGCAGTGCGCGCACGACCTAAGTTTGTATAGTTTCCACCGTTTCTGTCTGATTTAGTATATATAGTAAGTAAAGTATAAGTAGTATAGTAAATACAGTAGATTTTGGGTGTTACGACGATGAAGGGACCTCTGTATTTTCGACGTTATATCCGGAAGTCGTTACAAGCAAAGGTAAAGAGATACCGATATGTTCATGGTTTATAATATCAATTTGTAATTAAACTATAGATTTAACTCCGACGTAGGTACACGCTTCCCTACCTACCTAGATAATATCTATAAACAAAAAGTAAAGGTAAGAAAGATAAGAAAGCTCCTTCAATATCTGCAGATATTGCAACCGGAGTCGGCCGCCAAAGATACATTTGGGATTTCTAAGAATTTGATTAAAATTATTCATTTCAAACAGTCGCTACACCCGAACTTGGCATTACATCCAAAGTCGCTATAGCGATATATTTTATACTAAAGTATGATTAAATTCAAGAGACTTAGATTTAACGTCGTTATAGACAAATAGTCGCTACAACCAATAAATGATATCCACTGTAGTAGTAAATACTATAGTAAGTAGACTACATATTAAAAAATATTATTTATATAATTTATCTTAAGTAAGAAGCAATTTTGCATTTAATTTCGACTTAAAAGAAAGAGTTAATTACTCCTTATTACACGAGGGAAGGCACGGGCAACAGCTAGTTATAAATGAAAGACAGATTGTAATATAATGCTTTCAAAGTTTTAGAAAATTTATTAGTTAAAGAAAAATTATTAATAAGGCGTACCAAATGTTTGGCTTTGTAATAAAAGCATCTCACGATTTCCGTCGACCAGCTACATTCCTACATTTGTATAAGTCAGTAATAAGACCGCAACTAGAATATGCAGTACCTATTTGGAATCCTTATTATGCCAAATACAAAGAGTCTATCGAATTAATCCAGCGTAAATATCTTCGAGCAATGCAATATAGATTATTCCGCAGAAGAACTTCTTCCAGAACTCTTCTTATTAAGTACAACATGCTGACCTTAGAATCAAGACACTTCTTGACACAATGACCCTCTTCAGTGTATGCCGCAATAAATTTAATTGTCCTGACTTAGTTAATTACTTGATCCCTCACTCAGTGCAGGGGCGAGCAGTGCGTACAAGGCATCTATTTGCTACCAGCCTTAGCAGAACAAATTCTGACGAGCGTTCGCCACTGCATCGTTTGGTCTATACATACAGGGTGGGCCATGAATTAGTTAACATTTAAATGTAACTTATCGCGCAAACTATTGCCGCGCGGGGCGCGGGCGTGGGCGGGGGCACTAGCTCGCTTCTTGGAAATTTAGTCGCAATGGATTGCTTCACGGGGCCGCAACGCGCTTACTGCGTGAAACAGTTTTATTTAAACAACTTTTCGCTCATTACTGTGAGACGCTTATTTCGCGTTGAATATGGTTTACACGACTTAAGTCAGTGTCCAAGTGCCCCTTTAATAAAGAAATGGGTGAAGAAGTTCGATGAGACAGGATCTACACTAAATGTGAAACAAACCGGTGGCCCGCGGACTTCTCGGAGCGAAGAGAACGTGCAGCAAGTTTCCGCTTCTGTTCGACGTGATCCAGATTTATCGACACGCAAACGTTCGGCTGAATTAGGATTATCCCGCACATCATTACGCCGTATTTTGAAATTAGATTTGAAGTTACATCTATATAAGATCCAGCTAGTGCAAGAACTAAACCCTAATGATTTAAATTTGTTTAAGTCATATGCCGAAACAATGTTAACTCGATTCAGTAATTTTCACAACATCTTATTCTCTGACGAAGCCCATTTCCAACTAAATGGACATGTAAACAAACAGAATTGCAGGTATTGGAGCAGCGAAAATCCTAAAGCTAAACATGAGAGGCCACTTCACTCTCCTAAGGTAACTGTATGGGCTGCAATTTCAGCAAAAGGAATCATCGGACCTTACTTTTTTGAAGATTCTCGAGGCCGTTCAGTTACTGTTAATTCTGCCGAGTATGTGAAAATGTTACGGGAGTTCTTAGCACCGATGCTACTGGAATTTGCTGGCTATAATCGTAACACATGGTTTCAACAAGATGGAGCCACGTGTCACACATCGAACGAGTCCTTGCCGGTGGTCAAAGACATGTTTCCGGAAAAGCTGATATCCAGACGGGGTGACATCCCATGGCCACCCAGAAGTCCAGATCTATCACCAGCAGACTTCTTTTTATGGGGTTATTTAAAGAGTCGTGTCTACATTGATAAACCGAATACACTGCGTCAACTTAAAGAAAAAATCATCGAAGAGATGTCGGCGATCTCGCGGTCTCTTTGCAGAAGAGTATTCGAAAACTTTAGGACTCGCATAGATGAGTGTAAAAACCGAAACGGTGGTCATTTAGACGAAATAATTTTTAAAAAATAAATTACAACTAATTAGCTTTCTCGTAAATAAACGATTTCTAAAATATGTTTAATGGTTTTTTTTATACGATTTTTTCAAATGTTAACTAATTCATGGCCCACCCTGTATAATGAACATTTTAGTGCAATCGACATTTTACATCTCCGTAAAACTAGTTATAAAAATAGTATCATTAAAATACTTAAGGATCGGCAAAATGTTTCGGAAGTTTAGTTTAGTTTTTATATCAGTTTTGTTGATTATTTTATATTAGTTTAAATAATAATAACTATTAGTTATTTCTTATATTTTATCTTATACGTTATCACATCACGGGATTATTTTGTTAGTAAAGATACATAAAGTTATGTATGTTTACTATCAAAACAGTGGAGTTCTACACACACATACACAAAATAAGAGACTATTGTTTGTGCAATAGCTTAAGTTTTATGTATTAGGCTAAGTTTTGTTTATAGTAATAATTAATAGTTTGGTTGAAAAACTCTGCAAATGTCTGCTCACAGATAAAAAATGTTTACAGTAATCTGAGGAAAATGTTGGGGGTTGTGTATTAGATAAGTTAATACTTAGTTGTTATTTTTTAATACGCAACTGTTAATTTTCCCTACATTTATAAAAATTAAAAATGTGTATTTGAGTTAATATTTATTTATTGTTTATTGGTTTTGTCCCCAGTTTAAGAAGACTAGAAACCAGTGAGAGATTTTGGGAGAACCTGAAACATTTAAGAACGGGTTCTGTCGGCTATGATACACAGCTGGACTTCATGGATTTCGTCACACTGTTCAGGAGTTTCAGGTAACTAATCAAGGTTTAGCGACACTTACCTTTAAAACTACAGTAGTTTACAGTATATCTGTTTGCCAGAAAAAAAAATTAGCTGTTGGTTACAACATAAATACAGAATGGAATCGGACGTTATTTTGCCGAAATCCATACCATTCATCCATTCTGAAGTACTTATCAGGTATTCGCTAAAAGAGAAAATGTTGTGCAGCATCTTTTAGTGGAGTGCATCAATAACGAAACTGAGAAAAATAGTGTTATTAGGGAGTAATAATTTATTGTTAATTATTAACACTTTAAAAACTTAAATAAAAACCCTAAAATACATATATACATCTAAAAATAAACTAAAATATGGCATCTAGAAATTCGTGCGCATTGCTGTCCTTTGGTAATGTGCCCAAAAGACTGGCGGCATTGCCACTCCATTTAGGAAGTTAGATATAAACAGATTAGACTTAGGCATATTTTATAATTTTCTGGCTCGACTATTGTCCCGTGAGGCTTAAATGATTTATACATTAGTTAATATTTAAGGTTTTTGTTTAGTTTTTATTTGTGTCTTTGTTACTTAGTAGTTTAAGATAAGTTTATGATGGGGCTGACGTGAACTGTGTTCAAAAGCCCCTTAAAATAAAGAATAAAATTGGCCAAGGGGGCGTCAGACTGGCCCATGAAGGATTCCCTAATAACTATGCCAAACAACTTTGTTTTTCATAGTATTTGTATGAATTAAAAAGTTACAATTGCGGTTTTAGAAAATATGCTATATCTCAAAAACTGCTGACCCGATCTCATTCAAACCAATTTTCTTTGATAGTTTACATTAAGATCTATAGCATATATTTTTCTTAGATTTTTCCCTTCATTATTACAGAAGTTAGAGGGGGATACACGTTTTACCACTTTGGAAACGTATATCTTTTAAAAGATTGACTTTATGAAAAAGTGGTTTTAGAACCTTAATGCCATTTTTAACGACCTTTGTATAGGTACCACACACGTATAGGTTTCATGAAAAAAATATTTTCAGTTTCAGTTACTTACATGTATGAGGAAAATTAAGGGGGGTTCCCCTTAATTTTAAATATTTTATTATTAAAATCGGAAAGCGGTTCACAGAATACATCTACCTACCAAGTTTCATGTGTATAGGCCTAATAGTTTCGGAATATAATGGCTGTGAAATACGGACGGACGGACAGACAGACAAAACTATAAGGGTTCCATTTTTTTGCCATTCGGCTACGAAACCCTAAAAAAAACATAAATATTAACTTCATCGATGGCCTAGTTGTCGGAAGTGCGACTGCTGGGCGAGAGATTTCGGTTTCGATTCCAAAAGTGATATTGGGTTTTTCTAAAAGAATATACTCAGTAGTAGCCCGGGGTTTGGAAGTTGGCGGTGTGATACCCCCGTGTCCCGGAAAACACGTTAAGTCGTTAGTCTCGGCTGTCAGACATCTTTGACAGATAATAGAACAGATAGACAAAAACTAACTTAACACGTTCGCTGACAGTACGTCCTTAGGCGGAAAATTAAAATAGTGCGTTATGACAGTACGTCGAGGGACGGGCCACTTATTATTAAGAGTACGTCGTGGAAAATTCTACTGTCGTAATGTGGTGTCAGGGTAAGTGCTCACTGTCAGCGAACGTGTTAATTTTGATGATGTGACCCCGAATAGATGGATAGGTAACTGAAAAATTCCAAACTATGAGATGATTCAGTTTAGATCTAGATTGTTAGTAGCCTCGAAATACGCAAAAGAGATGAAATTCTTGTACTTTGACAACAGACTACTCAAATTCTTCACCCGATAAAAAGTAATCTACTTATAGATTTGAAATTAGTATAAAATTTATAATACTGTTACGAGCTGGGGTTCGGGATAGAAATAATTAACGCCAAATAAACCAAAATTAACACTTTAATTAATTAAACATAAAATAAAAATTTAACACGCAATATAATTAAACATAAAATAAAAATTTAAATTTAATCGCACTGAAATTCACTCGTATAGCTTCGATTGTATCGCCTCGTATCTTCTAATAAGACTGACTGTCCGCGTTCCTTTGCGATCTATTTATACCCCGGTCTATGAATTCTAGAACATTCTTATAAAATCGACTCACTGTTTATACTGCCCAGAATATTCCAGGAAGCTACTCGAGATACACAGTACCGCCGCTATTATGTATTCGCCGCTAGATGGCGTTAGTGTCTCGACTAGATATACACAATACCGCTATTCGCTCCTAGATGGCGTTAGTGTTAGTGGCCGATGTCGGCTACGGCAGCCAATCTCTGCGGAGATAGAGATTAGACATCTGCGCAGGAAATATTATAGTGCACTACTATGTGAGGTGGTACAGGTTCCATTCCTGCTCCTTGCATATGATTTTGCTCACTCACATACTCCGATGGGACGGCAGTCTGATACAACCAGAGTCAATAGTGAGATTAAGCGCAGGTCCAGCATCTCTCCTATTAGAATATTTGATAATAATAATTAATAATTTGTTCACAGTTTAGTGATGCGATCAGAACTGCGAGACATCTTCGAACAGTTAGCAGTCCCAAGAAACCGTTCACCTTTATTCGGAGCCGAGAAGAGCCGAAGTTCCCCCGAACTGTTCCGAAGCAGAGCTATCTTTAGAACAGGTCAGTCCATAGGCCAATCAAGGGTCTACTGCTGATATATAAGCCTCTTCTCTATGATACATATCGTTTTCGCGAGAGAGACAGATATTTTCGCTTAAATTTTTGTTATAACTAGTTAGTTTTTCGATCGAATTCCACTCTGTTTTCACTGTTAATATGTTTATGTGTCCCCGATAGACAGACCAAATCAAGGCGGCAACAAACTGCTTTGATCATCAGTGTTCAAGAAAGGCTGCGGTCTTACAAGAATGGCGCCGTATAACAGAACTTGTCACTCAAACTGTTCCTGATTGACTTAATGCAAGTCTTTACTTAATCTTAGCAAGATTAGACCTTTATAAACAGTTAATAAAAATTCATGCTGATATATTTTCTGCACAACCTAGGCAGGCACATTACTTTGTGTTATTGAATTGCACAATCTTATACCACCAAGTCCGTTCCATTATCGGACTACAAAACGAACGGCCGCGGCGATGTACCATCGTTACATAGTGGACATCCTACCCATATGTACAAAACGGTTTGGGAATACTTTTATTGTGCGTACAGCTAAACAATGGAATTCCCTGCCAGAGTCTGTGTTTCCTGATAGCTATAACCAGGATTCTTTACGTCAAGAGTGAATAGGTTACTTCAAGGCAAGCGTGTTTGAAATTCGCAAGGCAATTACCAAAAATAAATTTCATCATCACTACTGATGTCTTAAAACAATGAAGATTCCCTAGGACAGGGATGGCGAACCAATGGCACGCGTGCCACTGATGGCACGTGACATTATTTTGGGCACGTCACCGATCACGAAATTCATTATGCTCTAAGGAAAAAAATCTGATGTAGGTATTTTATGACGAGCGACCGTGAGTGACCCTACAAACCTACGCTACAGAGTTTTCGATGAGAAATATTGTAAAATTTACCTTTTTGTTGTAAATAAAGGGTTTTGACTATTATTATTATTTTCCAATAACTAAGTCAAAATTATTTGACGTCACGTTAACGATCTCATTAAAAATTTCTTTACAAAAAATGGTACATTGATACATAAAGGTTCGCCTACCCTGCCTTAGGACCATAAAATTCGGAGATATGTAATATTCACCAACCCGTAAAGATCCACGTGGTGCGGCCCATTCACAATTATATAGAGGAGGTCTATATTCCATTGGTGTCCACGTTATAGGCTGATTGTGTAATATTATAGTCTTCCCTGCAGGTCTACTAACAAGAAACGGGTCTTTAGACCTGGAACCTCCTAGCGACAAGGTGGGAAGGAAGAAAGCCTTCGATCTCCTGGCAGCTGCTGCGTTACCTGGTAAGAAGAAAGCAAAAATTTACGCCCATTTACGTTTCGTTCTTAATCATGCTTGTCTGTAAGAGATCGCCCTGTGCGTTAAGACCGCTCATTGAATGTGGGTAGAAGTCACATAACGAAGCAATCTTGTTAACCCCTCCAACTAAGCTTAATAAGCTTGTGTTTTTAGTGGGTTCACGGCAAATAGTGTAAAGGGTGTGGTTCAAACCCGCGATCTCTCGATCACAATTCAACACCTTGGCCATTGAGCTATTAACGCTTTGAATTAATAAAACATAACACATCTCTGAATAAAAAAGCGATATGATTGAATCCACCTGAACATAAGTGACCATATCGCTAAGCTCCAGCGCGATTTGATTGCTTCTCTTCCTCAAAAGAGTGACGCTGACAGACGTGGTCTCTGCGTCTCCCTCACTCCTTCTGTAGCTCTGGTAGAGCGACAGAGAGGTTCGACCGCGTTTGTCTAAATCTCTGTTTGTGGAGTTTTACTTTTTGTATCCATATAAATATTAAGGTGTACAATCTAAATATATGTATATAACTCAAAGGTGACTGACTGACATAGTGATCTATCAACGCACAGCCCAAACCACTGGACGGATCGGGCTGAAATTTAGCATGCAGGTGGATGTTATGACTTAGGCATCTGCTAAGAAAATATTTTATGAAATTCCCACGCGGGCGAAGCCGCTGGCATAAGCTAGTAAAGTATATAATAAATAAATTGTGAAAGTTCCCTTCCCTCTGTCTACTGAACAAAGACCGCAGTGGACGCAATTTATAATTCAAAGATAATTTATAGCACTGAGAACTGCTACTAGAGTTGCAAACTTTTATTTCTTTCACCAGGAGCCTGTCCAGATGTTAGCGGCAGGGTACTGTCCTTGCCCACACTTGGCAAGTTCTGTGAGACGAGGCAGAATGAACCAAAGACTGAGCAGCAATTAAGGGATATTATACAGGTGAATCAAATGTTGTAGACTTGGATTATGTACATTAGGGGGGTGGCGATGGGTTGCAGGAATGTTGTAACAAGATACCGTGGCCACGTAAGGGCAGTGAAGGAACAAGGTGAGTTTTTAGTCACTACAAGTCTGACACTCCTTTCTGCTCCACCCAAAGCGGGTGGAGTCATTAGATGATTTTCCCACCCAGATAAAAAGGGCGGTGCAGTGAAGAGTATATAAGTGCTCCCACAGATAGTATGTAAGCCCTGGCTGGGGGCCTTTAAATTTAGAGGTCACCACAGGATCGTCCGGTTAAGTAGTAACCAGCCTTAGTGTGCTGAACTACGAGTGGCCCTATGAAAAAAAAACCAACAGCCCAGCATGTACGAGGGATGTCGAGCAGCTTATCAGACTTCTAGGCAAGACTAGTGTCATATTTTCTGACTGCTGTCTAGCAGTAAAGGGTATAAGCTAAAAAGTAACAATTGTTTACTACGAGCACACATGGGTGACCATTCTGGCCAGCCGTCTTTATAACAAAAGTGCTGTTGGAATGTTAGACGATACAGGTTGTTCCCAAAAAGTAAAATGTTTATTATTCTATTCAGAAAATCATTATCTTCTTGTGTTGTACCTAAAATATGGATATCGGACTTTATAACACCCATCCACAAAAAAACGTGATAAAACTGAAATAACCAATTACAGGTCCATTTCTAAACTGTGTATTATAGCTAAGATTTTTGAAAGGATCGTTTACGACCAGGTGTATGCCGCTTTTAAAAACTCATTTAGCCCATTTCAGCACCGTTTTCTTAGAGGAAAGTCTATGGTCACGGATCATGTTTTGCTAAATGATTTCATCACAGCCGCCATGGATAAAGGTGATCAAGTCGATGTCGTTTACACTGATTATAGCAAAGCATTTGACCTTATTGACCATAACATCCTTCTTCAGAGGCTTAACAGTATGGGTATTCGTGGTGACCTGCTAAGATGGTTCTCTTCTTACCTGGAGAATCAATCTCAGGCAATAGCATTACATAATTACATCTCTAGTTGGATTTCTGTCCTCAAGGATCGCTATTGGGTCCTTTATTATTCAGTCTATGTAAACAACATCGACTCATGTCTGCAGTCATCAAAATTACTATGTTTTGCCGATGATATGTAAATATATGCTGCTATAGCATCATTAGATGATGTTTCTGCACTTCACGCGGATCTTTGCGGGCAGGAGGACGGTACTGCATGCAAGATTGATCATCTAGTTCTTGGACCACCAAGAACTAAAAATAAAAATATCTAGTGTCAATACCAATTGACACTAGATATTTTTCTGAAGTATTAGTTTGGTATGGATTTACGCAAAGTAACGCCGCCACAAAACTACTAATTCAATAATTCAATATACTTGTCCTCCTAGAGACATGAGCCTGACCCAACTCTTCGCGCCGACAACTGCCTCTCGTTCGAGGGTTTCGTCAGGTTTCTAACGGACAAAGACAACTACGCCTTCGTCCCTGAGCAGATGAGAGCCAACTTCATCACGTAAGTTAATTTGAACAGCACTAAAGCAAGTAACATGTTACAGAGCTTCTAGGAGGGGCATGTGCCCTAACGACGGGAGAAAATGAGCTCAAGAAGAATGTTGTAAAAACTGATTCTGGTTAGGAACATCATTGATTTCTCACGGATTAGAATAACTGAGCTTTCGTGTCTGAACAGATGAGTGCAAACTTCATCACGTAAGTTAATTTGAACAGCACTAAACAAAAATGCTGTAACAAAGGCACTAGAAGAGGCATATTGGCTGCTGGCTTCTGTATTCCCTGCAATACATGACCCGTCAGCCTTTAGAGCGAGAGAGAACAGGCATCTTCTGGACTCCTTGTTCCATCGTAGACCTCCACAAACTTTTACCAGGTGTTATTGGGGGCAAGAGCGCACTTAAACGTAATAAAAAAAAATGATTTATTAAATTAACTGTGCATGTTCGTATGTGTTTGATATGTATTTTATATAGGCGCGAGCCTTCAACCCAATTCTCAATAGACTCACAGCAAATCATATAAGAAAACTTACCAATTTACTTCTACTTAATAATTGTTCCCACAGCAAATCATCAACATCTGATGAGGAAGAAGTCCACAAGTCCATCTCCAAGGACATGACGGGTCCCCTCAGCCAATACTACATAGCCAGCAGTCACAACACCTACCTTACCGGGCATCAGCTGAAGGGAGAGTCTTCAGTGGAACTTTATAGTCAGGTTAGTGGATATTTTAGTCACTTCAGTTGTTGCTTTAGTCATTATAGGGGCAAGTTTAGTCATTGCAGTTGTTTTTTTAGTCCTTATAGGCAAAAGTTTAGTCACTGCAGTTGGTATGTTAGTACTGCAGGGCTATTTAGTCCTATCTGCAATATTTCGATAATCTGTTGACGGTCATTGAAATACAATGAAGCTGTACAATGCTTGATGGTAACTTACGTCTCCTATTCTCCCGGCCATAGTGTGGAGACGTTGCTATTCAGTCGATACAAAAAGCCTACACATTTAAGTTGCATTTAGAAATTGATTTTGGACAAAAATATGTGGATACTCGAGTAATAAAACTAACGCAAGTGTATGTACGTGCAACCACAAGTAGCCATACTAACCATCAACTAACAGGAGTCTTCAATTAAACAGTATACTTAGGTTAGTAATTTAGTCATTACATTGGGCATTTTAGTCACTTTAGTAAGAATAATCGTTTTTACAATACGTAGGTTAGTAAGTAGGTTTTTTTGGCTGTCCGATTTAAGTTCTTTCAGCACTTAAGAATTAAAAGAAACTGTTTATGTAGACCAAACGTCCGAGCCACATGTTTTATACGATAACTCGACCATAATCAAACTTAAAAATCTATTAGGAATAAACCTAGATGGCATAACTCTTCACCACCCATGCCCTTAGGCATTCTCTACTCTACTGTATATATGTACTATTCTACTGTACAAAGGCGGACTTAATGCTAATTATATTAAGTCCGCCTTTGTACCTTTTGTGTTGCATAAAGTTTAAACATATAAATATATAATTGCCAGTGCAAGTAGAGAGTGAAGCGAGCACCCTAAATGAAAAGCGACTGGAGCAATACCTCCCATGAAACGAGCGAGCTATGCGGTCTCAATGAGTAATTAAAATCAAATCAAAATGTTTTATTTGACATAGGCCAACATGGGCACGTATAGTGCGTCGAATTGCAAGTAATACTGTAATGTACCGCTGAAGTTTTTTTCTAAAGTTCACACGCATCGAAATATATCGAAAAACCCTTCTTCCATCTTTCCCAACTATCGCTCAACTTGCCAGAACCCACATCAAACGAGTTCTCGACAAATTTAAACGGTGACGGTGGTGATAACACTGTTTCCACTTTTATTATTTTTATCCACACTATTTCCGGGTCTATTTTACTTTATTTCACACACTGTTAATATTATCGTCTTGTAATTAAAATCCTACCGGCTGCGCCATGTAATGTTAGGTGATACGTGAGTAATATAAGCTCCAGTAATTACTAATACCACGATTGCTCTTTTAAAAAAATAACTGTTTTTCACAATATTTGCCTAATAGTTTTTACTGGGAGCCGACCTAAACATGTTAGGCTAAGGCCGTTAAGCATAAGCCTTAGCCTATTAGCCTTAGCGTATATTTATCTAATAATGAGTTTTAATAGGTACGAGAGGACAGTACCTACACCAACACATAATACAATGTAATTACTAATCAGAAATTAATCTAAGAAAGTCTATAGCGTTCTCGCATTCACATTAAAATTAAGCTTTACAAAACTGACAAGAACTTAAGCAATATACATAAAAAATAGAGGAAAGGATGGTAATTTGGAATACCATTTTGTTTCAGACCTGCAACTTTTTTTCCGTTAGGTATATAGAAATAAAACCTTGATTAAATTGAAGCAATATTATCTTACTATCAATGTACAAGCTATCAAAAACAATTAAATATCCCTACAGGTTAAAATTTTAGCTTGACTGCAAAATGGCACAATTTAGATTTGGAGATGTGGTGCAGGTATTTTGGTATAGGAGTATTCCAAATTATATTCACCATGCTTTACTTAGTTATTTTCGCTATTATTAAGTCAATGTTTAAGAAGAAAGTGTATGATTTGTGATAACAAAATTGATTTCAGAGAGCAACTCCCTAAAATCGGTTCCTAAACAGACTGAAGGTAATTTGGCATCCCATTTTGGTATTCTAAATTACCTTCAGTCAAAGTCAAGATTAGAGAGACTGTGATAGTAGGTACCTAAGTGATTTAAAGGTGAAAGGATAATTATTCAATAAATAAAAAAATATGATTTCTATAATAAAGTTTAATCAGCCTTTAAGTACCTTTAATCAGTTAAATGAAATATATGGGTCATTTGCAAAAATCACAAACATATGATCCAGCTTCATAGCCGGCACATTCACCCTGCACCCAAAGCTCACACATAAAACACGCACCGATATTGATATTGGTCGACATTATCTGGTATAGAAATGTTTTCTAAATTGCTAAAAATAAATTAAAATAATTTACTAAACATAAATTAAATTAAAAACATCTCAATCAGTTCAGTTACAAAAGAACAAAGCAAGATACCGAAAAACTCCATTGCATAATAATATTATATTTGTAAGTAAGTTAATTAATACAAAGCACTTAAAAAGTAGAACTGAATGTATTTTGGAATATTCCAAATTAACATCACATCGGGTATTCCAAATTAGCAACAAGACGTAGTTGGACATAACCTCAATTTATGGATTTATAAATATACAAATTGTTGAAATCAATGCTAATATGCAAAATTAAATATCTATTTTACACTACACATAAAGCTAAACAGCACAATCATAAGGCAATTTAGCGATGGGAATGGGTTAAACACATACCTCAAAAATTTTCTCACGCGCTGTTCCACGTTTTAATCTCTGGTCGCCTTCTTAGAAAAATATCAGACTATCCGTGTCAACATATCGATAGATGACGTTACTTGTGAACATTTTATGATCCGTAAGACGAGATGGCACTTTTCGTTTTTGTGAAACCCTGCTATCCCAAATTAACAACAGTATTCCAAAATACCCTCCTTTCCTCTATAAGTAAATAAAATCTATCTTATACAACGTGTAATTTAAAGGGTTTATACATACCGAGTGCACGGCTTCTTTGGATGATAACAAATGATATGGCAAAAGTTTTCTAATCCTATGTCTACATTTGTGGAGCATATTAGAAATTTCAATACATTGATACCAGAGGCCGAATTTTTCAAATTAAGAAGAACGAAGAGAATTACGTTTTATTGGCAAGTGACGTGAAAAGTAATGACCCTCATAGTGCTGTGACACGTTTGTTATTACTGGTATTCAAGAAACATATGAAACCAATCATTTGGGGTCAATTCTGTGAGTCACTTATTTTGAGCTGAAACTTTGCATAGAGACTCCATACCAGATGTTGTCTTCAGTCCTTTTGGATAGATATGAGGTTTCCGTTACACGTTGTATATATAAAAGAAAGAGGTATTAGTTACCTACACTTCCCACGGGATCGGGATTCTCACGGGAAAAACCTCTCATGCGAATGAAGTTGCGGAGAAAAGCTAGTTAAATATAAAAATAACAACAACAAACACACAAAAAAAAAAACCGGAGCTGTTAATAGACCTTTATACAATAACCCAGGGAAATGTTCTAACGAGATACCGCTGCCCCGGAATGCAAGAGCAACTGAAGGAGCAAGGTGAGCTTTTAGTCAGTAGAAGTCTGACACTCCCTTTCGCTCCACACACAGCGGGAGAAGTCAGTTGATGATTTTCCCACCGAAAAGTAAATTAAAAAAAGAGCAATGTTCTAACGAATAGTCTTGTGTAGTACGTGAACGATGAACGAATAGGAGCCGAATCTTTGCACTGTACTAAAAGAACCGTTTCCGAACGCTGGCTTGTAGTCTAAAGCCTGCAATACATGTTGGCCGAGCGTTGTCGAGTGAAGGCCAATACCAACATGTAGACAGTATATTCGCCTTGTCTTGCTATCGCTCGGTGTCACTTGCCTAGTTGGCCAAATGAAGGCCAGCGCCAACGTGTATAGAGCTCATTTGGTGCAACTTGTCTTCGCTCGCCGTTGCTCGTGATCACTTGCCTCACTTCGGATCGGTGTCGGTTTTTGGTCACAAATCAAAGGCGCTCGCCTGCGCTCGGCCAACGTATGGGCAGCTCTACAGACCCTCTTCTACATTGGTCGTCTGCATTGGCGTTCGACGAACTTGTCGAACGTGTAGACATTATTTCTTGCCTTGTACCTATTTGCCAACGCTCGCATTGGCCTGCGCTCGGCCAACATGTATTGCAGGCATTATAGTTCTTTTCGTACTCGTACATTCTAAACCGTGCGAACGAAAAATGAAATACAGTCACTGATTGATTGACAGAAACGTCATACGAATTCATTCGGTGCCTGAATGAATGAGAACCGTTTCAGATTCACATTTGAATAGTAAAAAATATCTCTGTTTAAATTAAACATGATCCTAATATTATGTCAGCTGTTTACGCTGTGGTAATACAGAGATAAATAAATACATGTCTTTGATAGTACCTACTTAAAGAGCGTATTTGCTCTGTGGACGGCGCTGTGCTCTAAGGAGTTAAGGACCGCCGAGAGCGAAGACCGAATAGAGCTATTAGAACTAATAGAATGAACTAGTTCACTGTCCGAAATGAACTAATACGGAGCGATCTCCAAAATGACCGAGCAGGCACAAGACTACTAACGAAGCCCCGGGAAGTCTGACACGAAGAAGACAAGATGACTTTAACACTGAAAAAAAAAATAGGGAAACCACATGTGCAGAAGGAATTATTTTCACATTAGGAAACCGCGAGAGAACGAACCCTCTTCATCAGACTGCATTCGCATGGATTCCGAACATTCATCACATCTAAAATGAAACACATTTATTATCAAAAGACACTTTTATTTAGTTTATTACGGAAAGGGAGTGATATAACATATTATTAGTCTTATAGGTCTATTTTTTGCTTACATACAATAAACATTACATTTTCATAGTAATACATATCGACTCCCCCAACCAAGAACTCGGTGTGTGCTATTATGGGCTTTATGCTGTTATGTCAAATTCGGCATCTTTGGACTGGAATATACCTTAACAATTTTTTGCTGATTTTTCCTAATGATATTTACAAAGATATAATGAAACGCATGATATTTTATGTATAGAATTTAGGTTTTTCTTGTTCTTAAATAACTAGGTTTTGAATCAAAGGAATTTCATATTAATGACACAGTTACATTTCGCAAAAAAAAACTTTCATTTAATACATCAATGACTTCAATAGTTACGCTCGTTGAAAATATATTATTTGATAAAATCTTTTCTCCTGTAAAATTTAGATTTTTCGATTACCGAGTTATTGCTTGGGAGCATCTAACATTGATAGACAAATATATTTGCATATTGGATGTCATATATCTTATTACACATAAGTTGCTTCAAATTAAAACAAATACAGCAGTTTTGGTATACAGTGACATATTTTAAAAACCACATTATTACTGCAAAAACATATTAAAACTATACTAAGGTAAAATTACCGTTTTTTTTCTTCTAAGTCTATAAATTTTATCAATGTCTTATCAATAACAGTCAAGCATTTCATGAGAAATCACAAGCCGGAAGAACAGTAGAATCCATTTGCAATTATGTTGATTGTACCAACATTGACAATATAAGAGCCTGAATAGTGACACTAAAAGTATATTTTAACATTTATCTAGTTTTAAAATTTAGGAAGGGATTCGAAGGATGAGGAGTCGGAGAAGTTATTAGACGATTTTCTCGCCAATAAAACCATTATTTAGGCTACTGACGTTTAATTATACAATTTTCCGTACTAATAATGTTTTCTAACTTCAGGAACAAAGGACAAGGCCAGAGTCTCTAAAGGGCTTTGACCCATACGACAAAATTAGTTTATGTTGCATTCTGTGGCAGCTTTATTAGTGATAACAAAAATTAGTAAAATTGCTTTAGAACTTGCGGTTCGTGTTTAAATCAAGCCATTATTAACCTCTCAAGGACCGCCATTATTTACGTCAACTATTAGTTGAGCCCCGCTGGCACACAAATTTTGTGCCAGCGGGGCTCAATTAATACTTGTTTACTGGCACATTTTTGTGCCGCTGGGGCTCTAGATTAAACTCCTTTAGATTGGTGTTAGAATCAAGAAATATGCCATAGGTTTTTTTAATATTTTTTAATAGAATTTGACATAATGACCTTATTACAAGATGCCTACATCAACACTAATAGGCTGTCATATTTATTTTAAAGAGAAGTAGCAATATGCCCCTCCAACTAAGCTAAATATGCTTGTGTCTGGAGTGGGTTCACTGCAATTGTGTAATGTTTTCGAACCCACAACCTCTCGGTCACCTTAACCATTATTCTATTGACGCTACATTATTAATTTTGAAGGATTCCATTGGTTCTTGCTAATGTGTGTTACGCCTATACCAGAATCTGGCTCTGTAGTCATCGCTGCACGTCAGGAAAGCTGGAGCTGTGCCGGAATGGACTATAAACCTGGAAAAGAGGGTTCAAATTGTATATTCTATAAAACAATGTCACATTTTGTAAGTATTTATTTCTACTCAGATTCTCAGAGTAGTCAGTTAGGAAACACCGGCCTCATCTAGCTAAACATAACACGCAAAAAAAACATGACAAGTAAAAGTATTATTGACAACCAATTTACAAAATAAATATTTTATTTCATTTCATACAACAAAACTGTAAAAGTGTCCATTCGAAGGTTTCCGTACCATTGTCTATAAAAAAAAATCACATTTGTTGTATGGGAGCCCCCCTTAAATATTTATTTTTTTAGTATTTGATGTTATAATGGCAACAGAAATACATCATCTGTGAAAATTTCAACTGTCTATCTATGATGGTTCATGTGATACAGCCTGGTGACATACAGACAGTGGAGCCTTAGTAATAGGGTCCCATTTTTCCCCTTTGGGTCCGTACCCAACCCTAATAAAAAAATACTTATTGCTTACCTCACAGCACCATTGTGCCCCAAGGACATAAGTTGGCATCTACTAGAGCTCCTAGAATTCCAGGTGCAAAGAGACGTGGTTGCCTCATCGGGGAACATTACATAGTCCTCAGTATGGTTGAATATAGCTTGGGCGAGGTGCTCTTGCTTGCCTACAAGGAAAAGGCAGTTGAATATAAATATGGCTATAAAATAAATAAATGATAAAATTCATTTATTGCAGGCACACAGGCCCATATAAACATATAAAAAATACATCATTAATTTAATTAAAAAAATAAAAAAAAAGTCAGGGCTGTGCTTAAATTAATTAGAATTTCATGCAAAAAGAAATAATAGTAGTGAAATTATAATTCAATTTAGGATTGTACATATAAAAAATGAATATACAAAAATGTCAATGAAAAAATACGTTAGAACCCTAGTTTTTGTAAATATTTATTTAATTTAAATCTTACATTCTGTTTTTGTTTATTATTATTCTGTATAATAAAATTAATAAATCTTTGAACATTCACTAACAAAATTAACACATCTATTAACAAAAACAGGGTGTAATTTGTCATTTTGTTTTAAGATAAATTTACCTGTGGTCCCAGCTCCGGTGTATTGTATAAGACATCTGCTACTAGCTAGCTCCCAAAGTTTGATAGACGAGTCCAATCCAGAAGTCAAGAGATACTGAAAAAATACCATATTTCTTTTACATTTGATATACTTGCGTTAGACCACCTTCTCACCTGATATTAAGCGATGATGTGGTTGAAGATGAAGCACGCTGGCCTAGAAGTAACCTATTCACAGGTACATAGGTATTTTATGCCTAGCGACCGCGAGTGACCCTAGACTACAGAGTTTTCGATGAGAAATATTGTAAAATTTATCTTTTTGTAGTAAATAAAGGGTTTTGAGTTGATACTGTTATTATTATCGTCACATAGTCAAAATTATTTGACAGCCTATGATCTCATTAAACATTTCTTTAGAAAAAATGGCACATTGATAAATAAAGGTTCGCCTACCCTGCTCTAACTGTGTTCTCTATTACAATAAGGGTGAAGCCAAATGAGCGTAATTTTTTGAGTTGTGAGTCGCGTAATTTCAGTCGCGTTATATCTGATACACTCAGTTTCATACAAAAATCATGTTTTATTCACACGACGACGCAAAATGAGTTGCCTGCCGACTCAAGCGCACAATCCCGGCAGAATTGAGTTTGCGGCGAGAGGGGGACGAGGGAGACCGTATCAGTCTTTCACTGTTGAGTAGATTCACCCAGTGGTTCTTTTATCATCATCTTCTGTGTCTTCGCTATATGCTTCGTAAATCCACTACATTTTATTATATCTATTGCACTACACAAACACTCAGTACAAGCGTTGAACAGAAACTGAATAAATTACGCTCGTCTGGCGGCCCAACAGATTTTCTGCAGAGCAGAAATTACACGACCGAAATTACGCGACTTACAACTCAAAAAATTACGCTCGTCTGGCTTCACCCTAAATCGCATGAGACTGATATAACATTTTATTTTTCGGGTGGGAAAATCATCGATTGACTTCTTCCGCTGTGGGTGGAGATGAACTTCACTTTCATACTGACTGAAAGCCCAGCCTGTTGCTTCAGCAGCCCTTGCATTCCGCGGCCGCGGTATTTCGTTACAACATTCCCGCGACCCCGAGAGTAGGATGGATGGATGTTTATTATAAAATATTATCAAAAATATCATACCTTGCTATTTCTTGTGAACGCTACAGAGCATACTTCGGATCCGTCGTGAGCATTTATGAATGTGTTAAAGCATCTATTGGATACCGTATCCCAAAGCTTGACCGAACCGTCTGCACTGCCGCTGGCGAAGTACTTGCCGTTAGGTGAGAATCTAGAATGAAAAATAAACATTTGAAACATAACCTCCTTGTTTTGCAGTTGGGTAAAAAATATAACCCTTCTCAAGCTTCAAGTTACTTCCATACTAATACTTTCATCCAAATCTACCTAGTACTTTCGAAAATTGGCGCGAATAAACAAACAAACTTTTCGGCTTTACAATAGTATAGATTACTAGTTTCTGCCCCGCGGCTTCGCCCGCATTTATAAATACTTCTCACTTAGCGGCATGAAAAATAGATAGTAGCCGATTCTCAGACCTACTGAATATGCATATAAATTTTGGTAAAAATCAGTAAAGCCGTTTCGGAGGAGTAAGGTAACTAACATTGTGACACGAGAATTTTATATATTAGATTAAATCACGCGTTACTTTTCAGTAATACACCGTCTTTTTATGTTTCACAGTCTATATATGTTTGTACTTATGTGGCCAATTTTAATAATTCATACGTCAATCGATTCGTTTTAACCTTGTAAGTGTCACTACAGACATGATAGCTATCAAAATTCACCACAAACAACAAACAATATCACAAACTCTGTTAAATGGGGTATCGTTTAACAGGTTATTATAAGTGATTTTTAAGTTTGTTCAGCATATATAAAGTTTTAAAACAGAATGAAATCGTATAAAAGGACTTAAAAATTATTACAAAATTAATATCAGTTGTCATTGATTATGTGAACCCAAATTATTTTAATGGACCTTAATTGCTTTTGTGGACCCTAATTGCTTTTGTGGACCCTAATTGCTTATATGAACCCTAATATGACCCCTAGGTGCTTTTACGATCCCAAACTGCTTTTATGGTTAAAAAAATAGTGTTTTATATCTTAAACGTTATTTCTACTTACTTTATCGAGTTGACTTGTTTGGTATGATGATGCGAAGGTATCGGACACACGAAACAAGCGCTGGTGGTGACGTCATAGAGACGGATCACTGGCTGAGTACTGGACGCTATGATGTGATCGCCCAGAGGGTGGAAAGCTACGCATAGAACTTGCTCAGCGTCCTGTAAAAAAATTAAATTAATCTTTATGTGGAATAAAAACACATGTTACATAATTATATTAACGATAATAGCTACATAAGTTACAAACTGTGTTGTAGCTATTAACGCCTTCCTCTAGAATTTAAGAGTCAGCGTTCCAAATTAACAGAATAACAAACAAAAAAGAAATGCATTACTAAACTAAGAAGAAGTAACTTACAAACTAAGCATTTAGCAAATAATTGTTGATATTAAAACCATGATTGCATGCATTTATTGTATTTCCTTCTGTGTGTTGTGAATATGCCAAAGTGTGAAACAGAGAGAAAATAAAATTTATTTGACCTAGATCTAAATTTAATTATAGAAAAATGTATTATGGTTATTTTATTTTATTCATTTTATTTTTATTAATTTTTTTTTGTTTATTACCATTTTTATTTCATTTAGTTCTTTTTTTGTAATTTTCATTTTAAATAATTCTTTTAAAATAATATTTGGTGTGTGTGTGCTTCTAATTATGTAAATTTTATGAGTCTAAGTTACTCGGATTAAATGCATTTTATTTTATTTTAATGGTACTAAACAGGTTACTCACCGTGATTGACTTGTAGGCTTTCTTAGCTGACGCTTTAGTAATGTCGAATAGTTTGATGCAGCAATCTCGTGATGCGGAAACCAGGATTTGTTCGCGAGGGTGGAAGTCAAGCGCAGTGATCTCATCCGTGTGGTCGTATCTTTAAAAAAAAATACATATAGATAGAGAGACTTTTTTGTCATTATCAGTCAGCATTTTAATATCCATGGCTAAATAATAGTTTATTCTAATATTACTTAAAATTACTAACATAGCTGTAAGTATTACAAACCAATAATATGGATGAAATGCCTGAATTAAATGTCTAATTTTATATTTATATTTTTATTAATATCATGTAAGCATACACTATTGTAGGTTTGAATATGTCCCTCGTTTAAACTAACATACTGCATATATAAAAGCAACTCACAAAGTCCTGATGACTGGATGTCCCTGCTGCTCCCTGCCAGGGTCTACCTCCTCAGGAGCCGACTTGGCTAACATACGCTCCACATCTAGAATCTGTAACAATGTAAGTCTTTCTCAATTCCTTCCCAGCTTCTCAATGACATCCTGATAACAATTGAAAGCACAGGGAAAGAACGATCAGTCACCCTAAAACTGCTTTGAGGTTAATAACGCCATCTAGTTCGTAAGACGCTAAGCTTGCCTGTCACTAGGCATGAAAAGAACATAAACGTACAATTTCACGATAAATCACGTTTTATTTTATTGCATAGTTATTAGTGATCATAGTCTAAGCAGTAAAAGTTAAAAACGATCAGAGTCCGAGGACTTTAATCGTTCTTACAAGTTTTCGAACGAATAGTCAAACGTCAGTTGACATTCTCTAATCCATAGATGATACATTGCTCTGTGACATTTCTAGGAGTAACATTAATTCGTTTTTCTTTGATTTTGCTGAGATATCTTACAGTGAGCTAATTCCAATTAAAAGGCTCTATACAGTAATTTACAACATTTGAAACGAATTTACTCCCAAAAAGCTCAAGATTATTTTACTAATCTGCCACAATTACAGTGACTTTGATCATTTTTGAATATTTCCACTAAGACTGATCTTTTATATGATTTAGGTTTGGGCCTGAACTTGAAAAATATTAAATAACTCTCATTAAAAATATAAAATATTTTTATTTTTTAGTAAATAATGAAACCAAGTGTCATTTCTTCATGTACTTATGAGTCTTCTAAGTTAAGAAATCATTTATATTCTAATTTATAAAAAATTACTTTGATCATTCTTTCCCTGTACTCTTCAATTAGATTCTGGACAAGCCACATATCGTAACATAATCAGCCTGTAAACATGCCCCCTCTCTATAAGACGGGATGATGAGGGAGGATGGGATATTCCCTCCCATTTATCTGATCAATTTTAATTGTTCTCGCTAATAAAATGTCACTTAGTAGTTTCTTCAGTTTCTTACAAAACTGGTCAAGTTCAAGTCAGACTCACCCATGAAGATAAATTAATGATAAATGATCTTTATTTTGCAAATTGGTTATTAAATAACACTTTTATACGTCATTTTTTTGGAAATTTAAACTAGATGAGGCCGGTGTTTCCTAACTGACTACCCTGAGAAGAAACACCGAAACAAACTCAGGGGTCCGTCTCTTTTAAAGTCCATACAATCTATACTGATTAAAAATATATGGGAACCTTGTAGGTTACCGTCTGAAGCGATCTTTTGAGGAAAGATGCTCACAGATTTGAGTGGACCTGTCCATACAGTGCAAGCATTTGTCAGATAATGTATAGCTCAACTTAAAACAAGGAGCTTAACGGTTCCGTAGTAGTGTTCAGTTGTTTGCATTTTTGTTTCTATCCTCAAAAGAGCACCATAGACATAAACCTGTATGGTACTTGTATGATTTGATCACTACAGATTGAATGGACTTCAAAAAAGACGTTGAATTCTAAGTTTGTTTCGGTGTTTCATCTCAGTTTAATCAGTTCTGGAAACACCGGCCCCATCTAGATTTTTAAAATATAATTATGATATTTTTTTATTGATGATAAAGGTTGTCTGTAAAAGATCGCTTTTAGCGATAAGACTGACCATTGTATCACCGTTTTATAGTAGTCAAGTCCTGATTTATTTTCTGTTATGGTGTACAATAAAGAGTATATCTATATATCTAGTCTCGCATTTGATCATCTCACCTAATGGTAAGCGATTATATGGTCGAAGATGAAGCATGGTTGCCTAGAAATAATCTATTCACTCTTTACTTACAGACCCCTAGGTTATAGCTATCAGGAAACAGACTATGTATTCTGATTTTACGCACTACTCATAAACAAAGGCAAACTTAATGCCTTAGATAGATATACTTTATTGTATACCAAAACGCCTTAGACATTTTCTACCATTAGACATTAGGGTGGAGCAGAGGCAATTTTGAAGCGCCAACAGCGTAATGGTTCATTTTTTGTCGTTCAAGCGGTGTTAACTAAAATGTTTACGCGTGTGTATTGCACGTTCGAGCGTGTGGCATCCGCGGGCTGCGGCTGAAAATCAGCGTTAGGTGGTAATATTTAGGATTGCCACCTGACATTATGCTGAGCTGAGGCCCTTTTGGCACAATGTTTTTTTTTTTTTCTTTTTTTTTTTAATGTTGTCTATAATGTTTTCTATGTGCCAATAAACGCAATTTCCTTTCTTTCTTTTCTAAGGCAGCCTTAAAATTTGCAAAATATCATTATAATTATTTCATTATACCTTTATAGAAGCATCAACGGATCCGGTAGCAACTAACTGACCGCACGCGCTGAATGCGCCCGCGCGACACGCCATCTTGTGGGACGTGACGTAAGCTGTTTCATACGTCGCCGGTTCGGGCGCTAGAGATGACGCGTCCATCTCGTACTCTAAATCTGCAGATAATAAAAAACAAGACTGCGTAAAAAATAAATTTCAATAGAAACTGAGAAGAAAAATCAAGTATTTATTGAAATCCGTAATGTACACATGCAGGTGCAATAAAATAATTATGGACCCTGTCAGGCACAGCTAAATTTCAAATAGGAAAGATGAAGAGCGCTTTGTTTGATTTTTCATAATAGGTCTGTTCTTTATATTGCGTTTATTAATTATTACATGTAATTATTATTATCATTCATTTATGAAATGAAATATTTTAAATAACACTTACACGTAATTTTTTTTCCGTATATTTAAACTAAATGAGGCCAATGTTTCCATACCGTTAGTCGGTTAGGAAACATCGGCCTTATCTGTGAAGAAACATTGGAACAAACTCAGAGGTCAATTTATTTCGATCGATTCGGATGAAATTTTGTAGATCAGACTTTTTTCTGACTGCAAAAAAGGTAGGTTATATTTTATCGTCCACGGGAGCGAAGCCCCCGCGCGTCTTCTAGTAAACGAATAAATATGGTGATTTAAAGTAATCTTTCTGATTAATTACGATTAACATATTGAGATATCTCCATGCCTCGGAAAGCTCTGAGAGAAATTATATTTATTTAATTATATATAATTTGACTTACCAAACCCAGTAGTACCAAGCAGATGTTCAGCACCGCTAGATGCGGCGAGACGGTCTTTTCGGTCCGGTTCATGTTGCAGGCCTACCATCATCAGGTTTAGGAGCCTAGGTAACAAAAACACTTAAACATAACTAAAAACTTCCTAGATAGAAAAGAGAACAACAATGTGGGTAGAATTCACATTACTAGAAATCTTGTATGAATATGATTTTGTTTGTTTCTTGTAACCTCTCAATCATAAGTCTGACAACTTAACTGTTAGGTTATTGACGCTTGAACTCTCGCAATTACTCTATATGTATATAACAGAAAACAAATAAGGACTTAGCAACTAAAAAAGGTGATACAATGAGCGGTCTTATCTATCCAAAGCTTGACTTTTAAAAATCTCTTTTGATTTTAAGACAGTTGTTTGTGTAGTATTATTATCACTGTCACATTCACTATAATAGCCAACACTATAACATTTAAACATTTATTATTATTTTTGAAACTGATAATGTTCGAGGATGCAATTATTCCATCTGTATTTAATTTGTAATTTATGTACCATTTTTTTTGAATTGCAACTTTGTCTATATTGTCTTCTTATATATGCAAGCGGTGCACAAGAAAATATATGAATATTATTTTAATTGATTGTATTCATTTTATATAAGAATATCTGTTTCACATCATATTTAGTGCAAGTAGAATATGTTGCTGGTATGTCAATAAACAAATAAATAAGACCACCCATTGTAACCTTATTGAATGATAAATCTCTATTGGTGCACAATAAAGAGTATAACTATCTATCTTTAAACACACGATTCTGTGATGTAGATAGTAGTGATGTACTTAGCTTAGGAAACTTCCATAATCTAAATATATATAACTCAAAGGTGACTAACTGACTGACATAGTGTCTATCAATGCACAGCCCAAACCACTGGATGGATCGGGCTGAAATTTGGCACTAAGAAAGGATTTTGCAAAATTCCTTCGGGATCGGGATTTACATGGGAAAAACTTCCCACACGAATGAAGTCACGAGCAACTGCTAGTTTATTATATAACTGCATCCATGGTAGAGTGCTTTAGGTGTATGCCTTGTGACCCAGTGGTTGTGGGTTGTGGGTCTGATTCCCGCGGGAAGCATACTTTGTAAAGTTGTTTCGGACATTGAACAAAGACATTGTTGGCCTGAATCACATAATTATCTGATAAAGAGATGGTTCCGTGCTTCGGAAGGCACATATAAGCCAGTGGTCCCGGTTGCCAAATGGTGGTTGTCAAAATAGACCACGTCAGAAGCCCTTGAGGCAGTCTAGAAACTCTGACACTAGGGTGTATGGGGTTGTTAGACCTTACTACCCACACAATAAGAAGATAATTTATTGCTAGTATTCGAATAATAGGAACTAATTTGTTACAACCGTTTTAACCATTTATTTCATTACCACATGAATCATTAACCTTTTACCTATGGGTGTCAACTATTGTTGATTTAGTGATGTCATTTCTAAATACGGGAGGCAACTATAGATCATTTGCGAAAGGGTCTGTTTTAAACCTTTATATTGACAAAACTAGACCGTATTTCCTTGAGATAAAGATCACTATGTGGAGTCGATAAAATTATGATTCTGTTGAAAAAGTTCCCATACAATACATACATGGCAATAAAAATAAATCATAAACAAAAAACTAGGTTTTATACTGGCCACCTTTGGTTATCGGAAAATGTAGTTTATTTTGAATAATTATGGTTAAGTTCAGTGGTTTTGTTAAGTAATGTGTTAAAAATACTATTAGCCTCATATTGAATGTGAATAAAATAAAATTCTGATAAAAAACAAGTGATGTTTCGCCGAATACAGTGATTGATTATGATGCTTAATTTTTTGGCAATTATGTAAAATTTTGTGAATAAACTATAAAATCTATAACATTTCTCAAAAGTAAGTGAAATAATAAATCAGTGTGTGAAATTTGAAGTACCTAGGTATTGTGCTTCAAAAAATGTAGACAAATAAAAACATAAATTACTGCGCAGTTGTGCGCCAAAAAGTACCCGTATTGGGTGATGACATTGCTTTTGAAGTTCCGTAGGTAAAAGGTTAACAATCAACCTAACATGTTTAGCATGCTTCAGGTGAGATAGTTGCCAAAAAATCTTATGCAGAGGTATCGTTTTAAAAATATATATATGAAACACTTGTGCTAGGAGACTCCACAGTAAAGTAAGTAATTACTGAGTCAGATATGAGGCTGACTCAGTAATTAATTACTTAATTAGTACAAGACTGACCTGTCGCTCGGTGGGCACGGCGGGTCGGCATGGACAGCCGATGCTAACGTCGCAGCTATGGGTTGAAAGCCATCGTAGAACAATTGACTGTAAAATAGCAGATATATACATAGTCATAAATCCATTGACGTATTCAGAGCTTTTCAGCTGTAGCCGAGATTTAAGTAAATCGTCAATCGATAAGAAAGGTCATTACTTGTAATACAGAAATTTAAATAATTCTCAAAACTTACAAAGACTGACAGTATACGATCGTAAAAATGCACGACGAAATCAAACACAACATACCTTATAATCATGCGGTAAAGCAACTCCCGGTTCTTAACAACATTCCTAGTATCGACCTCACCGCTGGCTTCCTTCATATCGTCAATTTTGGATAATGAAGCTTTTTTTTTTTTTTTTTTTTTTTTTTTCTTCTTTGGCAACTGAGCCGTTGTCGACTATTCTGCCAGCGTCAAGTGTGACGGCTATGTGAGGTGAGCCGTCGAACTGTGCACTTTGTGGTATATCTATCCTGTTAATAGCTAAAAGGACGACACAATTTTTGTTAGTTAACATAGAATATTTTGTTTTATTACTATTTATATATATTATATATTTATAAATATATATTTTAATAATTAGAAATATAGATATGAATATATAAATGATTATATTGCTACACACAGACCTACATTTTGATATCATTGTCTTTTAAAAATTTGGATAGGAGCTGGATAACTTTAGGAGAAAAATGTGTCAAAAGGGAATTGAAGTTAATAGGGAGGGGGATTTTAATTTTAGAAAGCATATGGTACAAGTCGAAGGATTGGGAGTTGGAAGGACAAGAAAAGAAGATATGGTCCAATGTGCCATCGTCAAGGCCGCATTCGCACAAGGAAGTGTCACGTACTCGTATCTTATTAAGGAATACTGGACTACAGCAGTGGCCGAGTCTCAGTCTACACAGGGATGAGACAGTTCTTTTGGCTAGTTTTGGGCATTTGAAAAACCAAGGTTTCCGCTGGATGTCCGGTTGGATACTAGCATAATGCCTACCCTTGAGTTTCGAAGATACATGCCATGCTGCAGACCACGTGTTGTGAAGCTTCAGTTTGGTGTCTGAACGTAGATCATAACTGTGAAGGATGTAATGTCTTTGATCCACAGGGTTGGATGTCGCATACTTTGCCAGTGAGTCCGCGCACTCGTTACCGCAGATGCCCGAATGGCTGGGAATCCAAACTAGCTCGATGTTCAAATTGCTGTTGTGACAGGTGAATAATAGGTTTCGGATGTCCATTATAATTTTGCTATTCGTTTTTGACTTTAATTGGTTTTCACATAGAGCCTGGAGGCTACTACGAGAGTCTGAAAAAATTACCGAATTTTTAATTTTGTGTGTGAGAATGAAGTTGATAGCTTCTAGGATTCCAATGCATTCTCCTGTAAATACAGAAGTTTCTGGAGGGCATTGGAATAAAAGAGCTATCTTAGAATTCTGGAAGTATGTTGACACACCTGTGCACCCTGTTGTCGATAGTTTAGATGCGTCCGTATAAAACAAGTTCCAACCTTCCCAGAATCTCCTAACAGCTCTGTCGAAGTCGGCTTTTACGTCCTGGGAGTTTTTGGAAATACCAAGACCCAAAACGACCTTTGGCTCGAAATGGACTAACTCATACGCGGAAGAAAAAACCGGGAGAGAGGGGTATTGGCAAACAGGTGAAGAGAGGTGTTTGAGCTCTCTAAATCTATTTATCAATGGAATATTTTTATTGTTCCAATAGGGTGAGGCATTAAGAGAGAGGTAGATTTGCTCTAAAATAGGAAGTAAAGGGTGGGACGATAGAGAAAACACTTTCGACAAAAAGCGATCTGCTAAGTATTGTCTACGAAGGGTAAGAGGAGGTTCTGCACATTCAACCTGGAGAGCGTTTATGGGAGAGGATTTCATGGCTCCAAGTACGATTCTAAGACTTTTGGCCTGGATAGAATCTAGTCTGCTTATAGCTGCTTTGTTGCATGGTTCTATTAAGTAGCAACAGTAGTCTAGCACGCTCCTAATAAGCGCATTGTAGACCAGTTTTAAGGTGTATGGGTGAGCTCCCCACCAGACACCTGCCAAAGCCCTTAGAACCGAAACCGAACGTTCGCATTTTTTTACCGTGTGGTTAATATGATCCACTCCCGACAGTTTGGCATCAAGGACAACCCCCAGAAACCTGGCCTTCTCTTCGATTGGTATGGTTTGGCCATCAATATTGATGTTAACTTGGGGTATACTACGTTTGCGGGTAAAAATAACTGCTGTACTTTTTGGAGCGCTTAAGGATAGCCCATGATCTAAAAGCCATTGGTTTAACGAGGACAATGATACGTTCAAAGATTGGACAGCAGTCTCGATAGACTTGCAACAGACCAATAAAGCAATATCGTCAGCATACTGGAGAATTTTACAATTAAAATTTAAGCACGAAGGGAGGTCTGACGTGTAAATATTGTACAAAGGGGGGCTAAGCACGGAACCCTGAGGAAGGCCCCTCCAAGCTAACCTTGGCTCAGAGCCCCCCCCAGGAATCCTTAGTTTAATGCTACGTTGTAATAACATATTGGAAATGATCTGACATATCCTAACCGGGATTCTCAGCTCTTGCATTTTCTGCCTGAGAAGTGGGAGGAGGACAGAATCATAGGCAGACGAGATATCTAAGAAAACTGCTACCACAGACCCATCTCTACTCAGGGCCAACCGGATCTCTGATGTGAGGGTACCCACACTATCAGCTGTACCCAAGCCTTTTCTGAAGCCGAATTGAGTCGTTGGCAGCAGCTTCCTGTTCTCAACAAACCATACCAGACGGTTTTTAACTAGGTGTTCTAACAATTTGATAAGTATGGACGATAGAGCAATCGGTCTGTAAGAGAAATGATCACTAGGATCTTTACCTGGTTTTAGTATGGGAATCACAATTTGAACCTTCCAGTCAGGGGGAATATATCCAGAGGAAAAACAATAATTGACTAAGTCCAGATAGTACTGGTGGGCTTTATCCCCAGCTTTGGATATGAAGGAGTATGGGAATCCATCCACTCCAGGAGCAGAATCTTTTACACAGGCGAGTACCGATTTAAGCTCCCTCCAAGTAAATGGTCTATCCAATGGGTCATTTGATGGAGTATGTGGGTCAGTAGAGACGCATTCATCTTGGCTAGGAACATAAGCCGGGGCTATTTTAGAAAAAAACTGGTGGGTTAGGTCTTTGCCTATTATGTTCCTGGAAGGAGGCCTCAAGTTATTCCTAAATCCTTTTAGTTTGCTCCAGACTACTGAAGCTGGAGTGGATGGACTTAGTGAATCACAATATTTCCACCAACCTTCTCTTTTCTTTTTCTTGAGTAATTTTCTGGACTTAGCCAACGCATGTTGAAATGCAATGATGTTATCCTGGTTCATATTTGCATTGAAGTTCCGTTCAGCCTCATTCCTGGCTCTGATCGCAGAGGAGCACTCCCTATCCCACCATGGCGGGGATGGGATTTTGCCAGTTGAAGGTTTTTTGGAGGGGAAGCAATCATCAGCTGTTGTGGATATGATATTGGAGAACGACAGAAAGCACTGTTGAGCATTTGCGTCATTAATAGGAGGAAGAGAGGAGACCCGGAGATCTAAAATTTTGGAATATAAATCCCAATCAACCGAGTTCAGTTGATATTTTAATAGGGGAGGGGGAGAGTTGTCAGGGATGGATCTGGTAGGGATTTCCACCATGATGGGGTAGTGGTCACTCCCGTATGACATATCCAAACAACTCCAATTAAAAAGACTGGCTATATTTGATGAACAGATTGTTAAATCAACACAGCTGTTCCTCTGCCCTGGCAAAGCCCTACGTGTGGAAGAGCCATCATTAATAACACAAAGGTCCAGTTCATCAAATATATCCACCAAGCCCAAGCCAAAGCTGTCGCAGGTTTCTGAACCCCATCTATAGTGATGACCATTGAAATCACCCATAACAAGTAATGGACCCTGGACATTACTGAGTAAATTTTTAATTGTATGTAGATCTGCAGATTGTGGGTGAGCAATGTAAAAACTAAAAATATTTATATCCTCAGCCTTGACAGCAACAACATTAATGTTGTCACCTAAAAAGGGTAAAGGAATTGGGGAAAATGATACTTTGTTATTGATGAACAAAGCACATCCCCCATATCCATCTGGTCTTTCCTGTCTAACATCACTGAAGCATGGGATCCTGAAGTTACTATTAGGGTAGAGCCATGTCTCAGCGATGCTGCAGACTGATGGTTTATATTTATTAATAAGAAAGAGAAGTTCAGGCTTCCTGGGAGCAATACTCCTCACATTCCACTGAAGAAATGTTAGGGGATGGAACATTATTGATATAATTAACAATTGATGTCAGTTTGTTGGCAACGTGGTCAGTTAGTGTTTGTCCAGGGTTTGCTAATACTGTCATTAACATACTAGAAATTATATTTAAAATGCTTGCTGAAGGGACAAGGCCGCTTGCACTTTCCCGAGGGTAAGCGCAACCGTTTTGGGAAGGAGAGAAAGAGTAATTCTGGGTGAAGTCTTGATGGACCTGTTTATCAAAACTAGGAGAGAGAGGGGCATGGGATTTAGGTTTAAGAAATACCGTTTTACGGTAGGATTTTGGAGTTTGTGGAATTGGTCTGGAGGACTGGTATGGACTGGATTTTGGTTTTAATGGAAGACTAGAAATTTCAGCATATGACCTTGAGACTCGGGGGAGTACTTGACTTGCTTCCGCATACGAGACAGACTTTTCAGCCATAAGAGCTTTTATGCTCTTTTGCCGGCCAAATTCTGGGCAAGCTTTGTTTGTGGCATAGTGGTTACCAGAACAAGACACACAAAAAGCAGTATCGGAGGGAACTTGACATGCATTACCTGGGTGGTCTTCACCACACTTAAAGCATCGGGGTTTTGATCGACAGACTGTTTGGGTGTGACCATACCGACAACAATTAAAACACTGTACAGTTGGGTACATGTATTGTTCTACGGGAAGCGCAGAGTAAAAACAATAAACTCTTTTGGGTAATGTTTGTCCATCAAAAGTTAAAATGACAGTTTGAGTAGGTTTCCATTCAGAAACATCTAGGGAGGTTATCTTTCTATTCATTCTTCTAGCCTTAATAACCAAGCCACATCCAGCGGGAACCTTGATGTGTTCTATTATTTCATCTTCTGTCCATTCAATGGGAACATTTCTGACTAGTCCTAACCGTGTAATATTAAATTGAGGGATAGATGCAATAAAATTATGTTTTAATAATATCGGACTAACCAAAAAACTGTTTGCATCCTGGTAAGACTTAAAATCTACTGATAATTTATTCCTTCCAAGACGCTTGAGGCTTCCAAGTACGACATTAAAAAAGTTATTCTGTTGTAAAAACATACCAAATTTGATGGGATGTAATACAGTTCCAGTAGTCTGGCCGTCTTTAAGTGACACATGTACCACATACGGAGCGTTGTCTCTCGCTGTGTATGAACTTCTGCCAATCGTGTGTTTTACTTGTTTAGCAGGATTTATCGGAGTAGGCGGGGGAGAAGCAGCGGGTCTTTTTCTGTGGGCAGGTTCGGAATTCATTTGGTTTGGTATAGCATCGTCGTCGGGGAGGGTAACCGTTAAAATAGGAGAGAGGTCAAAGGAATCTGGGGGGTCGGGTGGTTTTTTGTTATCCATGGCGGAAAACAGATAAAATTATAAGGAATATGACAAGTTTAGGTTAAAACAACACTCACTACTAAATCACAAGCACAAAGAATAATCCCGATTGAAGTTTACACTAATAAAAGTAACTTAAATCGAAAAAATTCCAATCACAAAACAAAAGCACGCTAACAACCTTCACCGATACCAACAAAAGTCCTATGAAGCTTTAATTACACGATTTTTAACCGGCCAAACAACAAGCGAAGCTTAGGTTATGTTTGACAACAACTTGACAGTTCTCCTTGTCTATGGCCGAAACGTGTGGCTTTGCTAGGCGATTTTACTGTTTATGACATACAATCGACTAAATTGAAACGAGAGTGTTGAAAGACTAAGCTCAGAAAGCTCGATAGGGATAATGTGCTTAGGGAAGGAAAACACTAATCAATAACGGTGCGCATGCGTTGTAGCTTTTAGTCTCGGCTGAATGAACTTATAAAAGGAACTTCAAAGGCTTGAATATTATATGCATGACAAAACATTTACGGTGTAGGTAGAGTAGTTAGCGGAACGTAACAAAAAGAAGTGTTTCTGGCAGGCAATGTGTGTTGATTTTATTGGAACTAAATACGTTTGTATTTTTGATTAGAAGGTTAACAGATATTCATACGTACCTATTTAATGATCAGAGAATGATAATTATCGATTCACTATAATTATTAAAACATACATGCATACATGTAATACCAACCATAAAACCTTAAAAAATTATAAGTACAATGTATGCAATAAAAAATATTGGACACGCATTTTTAATTTTTTCAGCAACCTAATTAATGTAGGTATCTCATCTTATCTTACTAATATTATAAAAGCGAAAGTTTGCAGAAGTAGATAGATGGATGTATGTTTGTTACTTGTTCACGCAAAAACTACTGAACGGATCTGAATGAAATTTGGTAAGTAGATAGTTGCCATTCTAGGATAACACATAGGCTACTTTTTACCCCGAAATTTCCACGAGATCGGAATTTACGTGGGAGAACCTTCCCACGCGCATGAAGTCGCGGGCGGAAGCTAGTTTTATTATGAAGATGCTACAATGAGTTGAAATTTCACGTCACGTCATGCCGTGTTATTCTTTTTAGTACGATGTGACGTCAGCAGAACCCTCTCTTAACAAAGTTCAATAACTTTAAAGTTCAGGAGGAACTTTAAAGTTATTGAACTTTGTTACATTTTTAACCGAAACCAAAAAAATCAATTCGATTGTCTTTTTATGTGTAACAACTCATAACTTCTTCCTGGGGTGTCTAGATTTTGGTGATTCTTTTTGTATTCGAAAGCTGGTAAGTAGTTGTCGTGTGGTCCAATTATTATTTAAATTTCATCGAGATCTAAGTAATTAGTAATTTTTGAGTTATCCTTAATACATACAATACATCATCATCCCTTTTTCCAACTATGTTTAGGTAGTTAATGAGTGGGAATCGAACCTGCGACCTCTCGATCACATGTCCAACACCTTAGCCATTAGGTAAGCTACTGACGCGTCTTTGCTTTGTTTATACGGTATGGAGCTTTGCTACTATTATTAGGCAAGTACTTTTAGGCTTATCAATAAGGCGGTACCTATACTTCCTGGAGATTCAAGGTGGAGATTGGATCTTAATAATCATAAGTAATAATATTTTATTCAATTTACATAACTCACAGTTTGAACAATTTAACTTGTCTATGTTAGTAGACTGAAAATAATAAATAACACTTAACAATTTTAAATAATTAAGGAGGAGGCCTGGTGTCCTGAAATACAAGCCATGAGCCTAGCTTAGGCACCAGTCTCCCACAATGTGTTTTTATATTATTTGTAATATATTGTTAATGTACAAAACCATTGTATTGTGGCGAGAAATAAACCATTTACTTACTTACTTACAAACCACAATCACATCAAAGCACTTTCTTATACTGTTGCAATTCCAGCAGAAAAGGTGGTGACCATCTTTAGGATGCTGTTGGTGCTGCCCCGCACCCTATGTACCAAGGATTATTGTGCAAAAGCAATCTAGTGGGCTTCTGCAAATATCCCTGAAACATCACAGAAACGGAGCAGCACCCTAAACGGGAGTGATATGAAGATTCCAATGACGTTATTGCAACGCACGCTATTTCGAAAAAAATTAAGAGTGGTACGCCAGTTCGAAAACACACCGCTATATCGAATGACGTTGTCGCGAACACGCTGATTCGAAAAACTGTTTGAATGGTACGCTAATACGAAAGTCTTGGCATTGAAATCCACTGTTGCGAATAGCATATTCCAATCTGAATTAGTCTGGGGATCGAATTCGCGACCCAGTGATTACCAAGACGTCCCTACGCTACGATGAAACTGACATTGAGCTAGTTGTCTATACTACTAAGTATAAATGATTAATATTAGTACTTATTAAGACTACTAATTAAGACTACTAATTAAGACTTTTGTACTAGGGTACCATTCAAACAGTTTTTCGAATCAGCGTGTTCGCGACAACGTCATTCGATATAGCGGTTTTCTACTTAATATGTTTTCGAATTGGCGTACCACTCTTAATTTTTTTCGAAATAGCGTGCGTCGCAATAACGTCATCGAATCTTAAATATCACTCCCCCCTAAACACATTGAACTCTGTATTGGGCGCTGTATACCTTAATGACAACACTGGTTAGCTTCTAACTCGTCTCATCCTCCACCTACCGGACATTCCTGTAGATATTCCTCCAGATCCTGTACTTCTTTTTCTAGATTTACAATGTACCTACTTACTTTAGACTAGACGTTCCTTTTGTACGTTATTTATTCACACGTTTTCGCTGAGATATACCAGTCTAGAATTGTGGTATTATTTTACTTTTAAGAACATTTCAGTCAGTTTTGTGTCCAATTCGGTTTTCCAGTTGTTTAGCAGGGACATTATTTCTTGCTTAAAACTTTGATGTTCTTTGTGTAGAGCTGACGCAGGTTCATGGACGATAGCATTTAGTATTCCGTTTTGTGTTCACATAATATTAATATTGAACATCACCCAGGTGCACAGAACGGTCTGGTGGAATGTCTATGGGTGGCGAACTTTGCACTGACATGATACTGCCAAGAAATATATTATTGCAATAATGATTAGCTTCTATTTTTATATTGAAATATCGAGTGCTAATTTCGTAATTAATCTTGCATTCAGTATGCAGCACCACCCTCATGGCCATATATAAATGCACATGCAGAAGGGATGCAATAAAAACATAACACATGCAAGCAAACCACACTCGACACGTGTTTCGTCCCTACACGGAGCTTCATCAGGAGTTGTTGATTCGTCGATACATTGCATCACAATATAAGTTTTTAAGCTACCATGGTCACTAACAGTATCATTAGAACCCAAAACGGGATATTTCCGATATTTACACACGGTAAAAATATCCCGTTTTAACTTGATGCGAATTGCGATGCATGTTCATACATTTGCGGACGAGAGGGCGGTGCTGCATACTGCATGCAAGATTGATCATCTACTTTTTGGCAGAATTAACACTAGATATTTTCCTGAAGTATTGTAAATCTATTATTGTAATAAGGATTGTAAATCTCATTAAGTTTTATTTTGTCTCCAGGTCCTCCTCACAGGTTGCCGCTGTGTTGAGCTCGATTGCTGGGACGGAGACGATGGCAGCCCTGTCATCTACCACGGCCACACATTCACGACCAAGATACCTTTCAGAAGAGTCGTTGAGACTATTGCTAGGTCGGTATACCTTTACATGTGACTTACTTGACTTAATGCAAAGCTTTAAGCGTGAATAGCTTGATGGCTATGATGTCGGACTTGTGATAGAGAGGTCGCGGGTTTGAATCCTACCCATTTACTATTGCCGTGAACCCACTCCAGACAGAAGCATATTTAGCTTAGGGGTTAAAAGTCTTGGTATCGAAATCCAGTTCGATGCCCAGACAAATTCAGATCGGAATATACTATTCGCAACAGTGGATTTCCATAGCAAGACTTTTGTACTAGCGTACCATTCACACAGTTTTTCGAATCGGTGTGTTTGCGACTACGTCATTAAATATAGCGGTTTTCGACTTAATGTGTTTTCGAACTGGCGTACCACTCTTAATTTTTTTCGAAATAGCGTGCGTCGCAATAACGTCATTCGAATCTTCATATCACTCCCTAACAAGATCGCTGGTAATGTGAATTCTAACTACATTGTTTGTCCTCTATAAAAATGTTGTAAGTCCCCTAGGTGGGGCAGGGGGCATCTACAGTGCTCCGACATCGCGTTCTTTCTTGGGCTACGAGCTTCACCATGTTAACCCTTTTATCTCCAACTATGCTGCTGCCGAAAGCTTCCAAGTAAAATTTGGACGGCTACGTTTCCGCTTTCCCTGTGTGGTCCACTCTAGGCCTTATCTGTCCACTTCAGAAGAAACACAGTTATTTTGAATTTGACATCCGAACCGGACACTTTAAACATCAAGGTGTTCACAAGGCATACCTACGTATTATTATATGTAAGTACTTTCAGTCGCACGGCGCGGCGCTTCGCTCCTGTAGACATTATCACGATAAAAACCTACCTTTTTGCAGTCAGGTAAATCTATAACCTTCCTCAAGCTTCCACCTACTTCCATACCAAATTTCATCCAAATCCACTACTTCGAAGATAGCGAGTTCACACAAACAAATTCCGCTTTATAATATTAGTGTAGAAAAGATGTACGTTTTATGCTCAACAGGAGCGCATTCGTGGCGTCTCCATATCCCCTGATACTGAGCATCGAGAACCACTGCAGTCTGCCGCAACAACAGGTCATGGCAAGCACGTTTGAGGTCAGTTGTTCATATCAAATCAAATATTTCTGAACACAGTGTAACAAACTATTGTCACCATAGGAATATTATCAAGCCACGGCCATTATAATTTATATAATGTGGACTGGCAATTTGAGGAATTGTGTAGTTAACCTAAATGTCTTACTTTGGTATTTTTCGTCAAAGCGTTGAGCTCATAACGTTTAGAACGTTATGAGCTCAACGCTTTGACGAGTTGAGCTACACGGCAGGTCCACTAAAACTGTGTACTTCTCCGTCTGACCAGTACGGATAGTATGTACTTTAAAAGAAATGACATCTGTAGGTCAGTCCAGTATCACCTAGCTTTCTTAATACAACAAAATAACTTGTAACCATAGGTTAGGTTAGGTAAATTATTGGTGTACAATAAAGAATATTTTATCTGTCTATCTATCTATAATGCTGGTCCTCTATTGATGTCGTCTTCATTCAGGCAGTTTTTGGAGACAAATTGGTGACATCGTTCCTTTTCGAAGTGGATTACACCGACGAGCCGCGCTTACCCAGTCCTGAACAACTGAAATATAAGGTAATTTATCATTATTATTGTCCTTTGATAAAGTTCCGTTCTTTTTAATATAAGCTTCAACATTATATATGTAGTTATAACAGTTTACCATCACTTTTGAAACTGATTGACATTATTTGAATCTTTACCTACCAATTATGTATAGTTCAAAATATATCCTTTTTTAAATGTCTAATGCATGCCATATTCAACATAATGTAAACAATGTTTTTAAATAAAAAAAAAAAAGTTCCATTAACGGGCCCGTGACTAAAATTATAATTCCCATACGAAACGATCATCGAGTACCTTTGTTTTTTTTTTTCAAGTAGTTATCGTTCCTTTCTATATTATAGACCACTTGGTAGGATAGGATCACTTTGTTGTCCGTCCGTTCGTTCATCCGTCGGTCTATCAGAACCTTTTTTTCTTAAAACGCGTATAGATATCGAGGTGAAATGTAAATATCAGATACTCGATCGTCTCTACGGTCTCTTACAGTTTGTAAAACAACGTGACATAAATTATAATGTATTAATAATGATTGTCTGGTCAGTCTTTTCTTAACTATCTTGGGCTCGGCTTGGGATACAAAAACTTAGAATACAACCGTACAATGTAATAATTAAATATTAAATATCACATAGGGTACATATGATATCCCAATTATTGTAACTGTATAATAAAGAAACTAAAGCGTAAATATGATCGAGAACAATTAGCTAAAGCACAAAAAATCCTAGAAATGTATGGAATACAATTAACTATATAACACATCGAAATTTCGAAATCCGAAGACGTACGAAGGTATTCGATATGGGAAATCGCATTATGGAACTCAAGTAGAATTACACAGGCAGGACACCTAGGAAGGTGCGATGATGACTGGTGGAATAAAGTTATGACCGAGTAGCATCCAAGGTCTGGAAAGAGGAGCGTTGGTCGTCCGCCAGCGAGATGGGCAGACGACATTGTTGCTATTTTGGGTATACACTGGATGAGACTGACACATGAATGTGGAGCTTGTTACAAGCGAAGGGAGGCCTATACCCAGCAGTAGGTGAAGTCCGGCTATTGATGAATGATGAAACTAAATAAAACACCTAACGAAGACTTCATAAAACTAAAGGACAGTCCTCAAAAGTCCGCTGACACAGTTTATGAATATTTCTTGAATATTAGCAAAATTGTTGCTAACGATATCATTGCAATCAATAGCGGAAAGCAGATGACGAACCCCGGTTCAACAATCTGTGCTTTGAACAAGCCACATTTCCAATTGCACTGAAACTAGTCTTAATAACTCCCGTGCTCAAGAATGGAGATAGAGACGACCCGTCAAACTACAGGCCTATATCGGTCTTACCTTCTCTGTCCAAATTCTTAGAAAGGCTAATAACCAATCTGCTGTCTCCCTCACAATTGGGTTTCAGACAGGGAAGGTCTACTGAAGATGCTGCGCTGTCTCTTGCCTCCACTGTTACCAGTAAAGTGCACAGTGAAGACTAGGGCGTCATTAGAGCGCGATCGCTCAGTGACTGGCGGCCGGCAGTGTTGCAAGCAACGCGGGGGCCGATGTCGCCCGTTTTTCACAGCTTATATAGCCTAATATAGCCGAATTTCAGTCAGTGGTAGCCGAAGTATGAAGCCTAAAATATCAGTAAAGTTTTTTATTCAGTATTTGTTACTGTTATTTGTGAAGAAAAAACGGTGTCATTTGATTTATCGCATACTAATAGTAATACCTAAATAAATGTGGAGTTAGTTGATTAATTTATTGTTTTTTTTTGTGATAAATAAACGGTGTAATTTGATTGATCTCATACTAGTAGTAATACTGGAATAAATGTGGAGTTAGTAGAGTAATTCTTTGTTTTTTTGTGATAAATAAACGGTGTAATTTGATTGATCTCTGTTAGATATGCGGGAGTTACGGACAACCATTAAACACGCTAGTCAATGTCACACTGCTTTATTCTCATATACACAGGTTAAAGTACCGGGACGCAGCCACGATACGCACACATACAAACATAGTTTTAGCATACAGAACATTCCCTTCCCATTAATTAAGAAATACCCCGGCTAACAGCAAAAGAACATAATGAACTAAAAACTTAAAACTAAGGAGAAAAGTTGTCTGGTGACAACGCCAGACGGCGCGGGTTAATCACGGGCACAGGTGTCGCCGGCGCATCACGCGAGGCGTCGGATTCAGGCGTGGCAAAGGACATATCCCTTCTACTTCCATCTCCCTCCTCACTCTCTTCTAAGGGCGTACTGGTAAGGGTTGATGAGATTGACTCTTGTGCGGGGGGTGGGGTATCACAAATCACTAAATCTGAGTCGTTGGAGTTAATGGTTTGATCAGCAGCAACGTGCGGAACGTCGGGAATCGTGTCGTAATACGATGAACCTTGACCTTCACCATGCCCCCGAATTTGATCTAAATGCCTTTTTACCAGACTGTCCAAATCAGGTACATAAACTTCGTACATGACCTTTCCTATCTTCCTTTTGATAATTCCTTCGATCCAAATAAACTTTTTATTGTTCATATTTTTAGTAATCCAGACTAAATCATTTTCTTTGAATTCTTTCCTAGGCTTTCCTTTAAAGTATTTGGCCTGTAAGCACTGGTTACGCTCGACTGTATGAGTGAGACTGGTGGATGACGAGGCCGACGCCGGTGCACCCACCGGGGACAACAAATCAAGACGCGAACGTAACGGCCGCCCGTACACTAGCTCCGCGGGTGACTTTTCAGTGGTACTGTGCCTGGAGTTCCGATAATCAAACAAAAATTTAGAAATCTGTAACTGTAATTGATTTTTATTTTTATTATCGATTATAATACTTTTGAGCCCCTTTTTAACTATTTTCACAACACTTTCTGCTTGTCCGTTACTAGACGGATGATATACCGGGGAAAGCTTGTGAGTGATACCGTTTTTTGAACAAAACTCCTTAAAATCCTGCGAAACAAACGAAGTACCGTTATCAGTTACTAAAGTGTGCGGAATACCTACTCGTGACATTAAATCGATAAGCTTTTCGATGACGGCTTTCGATCCATACGATGAAGACATAATAAAAACTTCAACCCACTTACTATAAGCATCAACAGCTATTAAAAACATTTGATGGTTAAATGGGCCCAAAAAATCTAAATGTATTCTGTAGAAGGCGTGCGGCGGGTGAGGCCAGGGCGCTAGAGGGGCGCGAGGGGGCGCGGGGCGCAGCGCGCTGCACACGGCGCACGCGCCGGCCAGCCGCTCCAGCGCACTGTCTACACCCGGGAACCATAACCGCTTACGCGCTTCTGCTTTCATTTTTACAATTCCAAAATGAGAACTATGCAATTCGTTACAAATTTTACTCCTTAACGTTTCTGGTATGATAACCTTGTGGCCCCGCATTAAACACCCATTTTCAACTGCAATTTGATTACGACAGTAGAAATACGGTTTTAATTCAGTTTCATATACCTTCCTTGGCCAACCTAAATTGACATAACTTTTAACTTTGCTTAAAATTAAATCTCGCTCAGTTTCACGTTGTAAATCCCCTAAAGTAACTGGTAACCCGCCATCGACGACAAAGTAAACATACGCGGAGCGGTCATCAGCTGTGCACTGGACGCTCGTCCCCGCGCCTTCACTTCCCCCATTCAAATATGAGCTCGAGTCAGCTGATGACTCATTTTGCAACGGCGCGCGCGATAGGTAATCAGCATTGTTGTTTTTACTGCTAACGTACTCGATTAAATAATTGTATGCCGATAAAAATATTGCATACCGTTGTAGCCGATTCGCTGAAATCGTCGGTATACCACGGTGAGGGCCGAAGATCGTTAACAATGGTCTGTGATCAGTTCGTAAGGTGAAAGGCACCGCTCGTGCATACAAATACTGATGAAACCGCTTTACTCCGAAAACAATCGCCGTAGCTTCTTTCTGTATCTGTGCGTATTTTTTTTCTGCAGTGGTTAAAGTTCTAGATGCATAACTAATAGGGCGCTCAGACCCGTCATTACCGACCTGCGACAGCACGGCGCCTAGCCCGCAAGGAGAAGCATCCACCGTCAATATCAACTTAGCTGACGGATCGAAATGTGCCAACACGGTATCCGATGCCAACTGCTGCTTGATTTTTTTAAATGCATTTTCGTGTATTTCTGTCCATTCCCACTTGGAATTTTTATGTAGGAGATTATATAGAGGTGAAAGTATAGCTGAAGCGTTAGGTACAAAACTGCGATAGTAATTAGTTAATCCTAAAAATGATTGCAACTGAGAAACATTATGTGGCCTGGGCGCTAGTAAAACTGCTTTTACTTTATCTGGTGATTTTTTTATGCCATTTTTGTCAATGGTATGCCCCAGATAATTTACCTCATTTTTAAAAAACTCACATTTACTATGTTGTATAGTAAGGCCTGCATCTTCTAACCTTTTCAATACTGCAACTAACCTATCCATGTGCTGTTTTTTATTCACCCCAGTTATCAATATATCATCAAGAAAAAGAACTACTCCCTCTAACCCAGATAACAACATTTCCATAGCACGTTGAAAAATCGCGGGTGCACTCGATAAACCAAACACTAACCTAGTGTATTTAAATAGTCCCCGATGTGTATTGATACAAGTCATATTTTGTGATTTTTCCATAAGAGCAAATTGTGAATAAGCACTAGAAAGATCAATTTTACTAAATTGAACACCTCCATACAATTTAGCAAATAAATCATTGACCGTTGGCAACGGATAATTATCAATTAGAAGCTGCTTATTAATGGTAACGGAATAATCTGCGCAAATTCTAATTCCACCGTCTTTTTTTAACACGGGAACTATCGGTGACGCGTACTCGGAATGTTGAACTGGAAGCAGAACTCCTAATTCTACTAATCGATCTAGTTCGACGTTAATTTTGTCTTTCAATGCGTAAGGTACCGGCCGAGCTTTGAAAAATATTGGTTTCGAGTTGGGTTTTAAATGTAATTCCACTTCGTATTTATTAAATCTACCTAATTTTCCGGAAAATACACAAGGGTATCTAGAAACCAATTCGTCTAATATTGTTTTATCGGTCGAGTCGTATATAGATTTAATTATTGGAGTCAATTCTAATCCAAAGTTGGTTATAAAATCACGGCCTAGCAATGGCGGCCCTCCGTTACGAACGACAAACAAACTAAGTGTCCGACTTATATTGGAATACTGAATGCTTAAATTAATAAAACCAATTGTTTCTAAATGATTACCAGTGTAACTAAATAGTTTTTTATCGGTAGTTAATAACGGTACTTTGCTGAAATGCTGGTCATAGGTATTTTGTGAAATAATACTAACCGCAGAACCACTATCTATCTCGAACTCCAGAATTAGCCCACCTACATTGACACTAGCCACCATTGGTTGACCTTTTTCGCAGCGAATATTAAAGCACAACTTACGGTTGTCGTCCTCGTCATCCATCGAACCTCGCTCCACATACTTCACTTTTACATCACCTGGGCACATTTTTCTTAAATGACCCTTGCTATTACACTTTTTACATTTGTAATTTTTAAAACGGCACTGATTTGACTTGTGATTGGAATACCCGCACACACTGCACTTATCCTTAGGGCCAATTTCACCGATCAAATAAATCGCGATCAACTGAACATAAACGGCGTTTTAGTTTTAATCTAAGTTTAAAGTTTGGTTTGGCATTTCACCACCAATATTTAAACTAGTTTAGTGCTAAACGCAGTTATTATACTAAACGCCCAATTTTGACCGTTTAACGATCTAAACGCGATTATGTGCGCCACCATCTGGTATTTTATAACGTAGCGCGCCCTTTTTTTTACGTTCGCTTCGGCTATATTGTGTTGAAGAAGTGATACTATTGTGATATTACCTGTTTTGAATCACATAATTACGAATATTTTGAGATATATAATGAGAAGAGTTTACTCATTGGCCTTTGAAGAAGATGAGGATGAATTTGTACTTCTACGACCAAGGTGGATTCGCGAAAGAGAGGGACACCATATTCAATGTACTCTGTGATCCACGCTAAACGAACACTGTTTTTATAACCTCACTCACTGTAGCAAGTTGTCAATTGACTTGACAACCGAAGGAATACGTTTTGTTTCATGTATTTTAACACAACTATTGCAATAGTTTTGACAAGTTTCAGAGCAAGGACCAAACGCAACGCGAGGTTGCCATTCTAACATGCCGTAAACTCTGTTTTCGTAAACGCGATCAACGATCGTGGCGTTTTGCTCTATGAAATGCACTCAATGTTAAACGAGATAAAATCTTGATAGTAAACGCAATTAGTGTAAACGCAGTTTTACTGATCGCCGTTTTAGAGATGTTCGGAGAAATTGGCCCTTAACCGCGAACACTGAGCCGTCGTCGCCGCCGCTGGCGCCGCTCGGCCCCGCAGTGGTGAGCGCGGCGCGCCGAGCACACCGCACACTCTCCGCTAGTTCAACCGCTCTCGCGAGGGTCAAGTCCGCTTGGTCCTGGGCGAAGAGCTTGTCACGCTCGCGTCCTGCCGACATGCCCATGATGAACGTGTCGAGCAGAGCTTCCTCCAAGTTCTTGAACCCGCAGTGTGCCGCCAACCCCCTAATTCTGGCCGCCCATTGAGTGTGACTCTCGTCTGATCGTTGTACCGCCGCGTAAAAAACCGACTTCTCCGCGAATCCAAGTCGTTTAGGCTCGAAATGACGGTCTAAAAGTTTGAGAATTTCTTCATAATCGGTTTCTTCCAACTTTTTCGGCAGCGCCAGATCCCTTGCTAGCATATAAGTAGGTCCGGTGAGGGCGCTAATTAGAATTGCCCTCCGTTTGACCTTCAATTTGTCCGACTCTTCCGTTAAATCGTTGGCAATATACCATTGCTGTAAACGAGATTTGTAGCTCGTCCAATCTTGTGATGTGTGATCGAAATTAGTTAAAATTCCAAAAGAAACGCCAAAAGATGTCATTGTTGCACTTGAGGGTAATTTTCAACTCGTCGCCACTGTTAGATATGCGGGAGTTACGGACAACCATTAAACACGCTAGTCAATGTCACACTGCTTTATTCTCATAGACACAGGTTAAAGTACCGGGACGCAGCCACGATACGCACACATACAAACATAGTTTTAGCATACAGAACAATCTCATACCAATAGTAATACGTAAATAAACGTGGAGTAAGTTGATTAATTCATTGTTTTATTTGCCTTGTATAAATGTGAATATTTTCAATATGTGGGATCGCGCAAACACCGAGATCCCGCGGGATTGAAAATTCGTAGTCCCGCAAATACCGAGATTGAATTCAGGCTGCGGGATTGGACGCCCTAGTGAAGACCATCTGTTTTATTCGAGTTAAACATGTTTGTCTGGCAGTTTGAGTGCTTTTTGCGGCCTATTCAAAAGTCCTAACCTTGGTATTGTTCGTCAAATCGTTGAGATCCTTGTTTAAAGTTGAGCTATACGTCATCTGACAAATGGTTACACTGTATAGATAGGCCCACTTCAGCATCTTTCCTCAAAAGATCGCCTCAGACTGAAATGTACAAGAATCCCATATAATTTAACCAGTATAGATTGTATGGACTTCGAAAGAGACGGACCCCTGAGTTCGCTTCGATGTCTCTTCTCAAGGTAGTCGGTTAGGATACACAGGCCATAAGTAGTTTAAATTTACCAAAAAAAAAAATGACGTGTAAAAGTGTTATTTAATAAATAATTTGCAAAATAAAGATCATTTATAATTTTTTTATCATTTGTACTTCTTGACCTTAAAAAGCCTTCGACAACGTTTCTTTCTCCTTGACCATCTAGAAGCACATTAAATGAGAGGTCTACCACTATCTCTACTTAAGGATTATCTTCAAGATCGCAAACATAAAGTTAAAATTACGGTGTCGTACGTTCTGAAGAATTGGTCGCTTTTGGAGTACGAGTAACATTTATTTTTTTTAAACTTCCAGGTCCTAGTGAAGAATAAGAAGCTGCTACCAATCGAGTCCAGTCCAACAATGGGCCTGACTGGAGCCAGCTCAGCACAAGGGTATAGCGGTGTTCTGTCAACTACATTCAGGTAACTATTCACCCGTTTTCGAAATATATGCTTATTGTACTGGGTTGCGAGAATATTCTAGCGAGTTCTAGTGTTCACACTTGGTTGATATACGCGTGAATGCTATCGAATGCTTTTCCATTGTGTTGAATCTCTAAATAAACAAAGATATAAGTCTTAGCAAGAGTTTTATAGATATACCTTTCACTACCGGTATACCGGACGTACTGCAGTATACCATCCACACTTGGTTGGTATACCGTCTTGTTGTACTAAGTGCTTTTACTCAACGTTTATTATGCGCACAACCAAGGTGTGGAACTCCCTGCCAGCTTCTGTGTTTCCTGCCAAATATAACCTTTTAGCCTTTAAAGCAAGAGTAAATAGGCATCTTCTGGGCTTGCTCGTTCCATCGTAGACCTCATCTATCGCTTACTATCAGGCTAGATCGAGGTCAAGAGTGAGCTCATCAGGCATAAAAGAGAGATTCGCAGAGTAACTGAAAGAACAGGGTGTGGCTTTTAGTCAGTAGAAATCTGACACTCTCTTTCATTCAACCCTAAGCAGGAGAAATCATTTGATATTCCCACCGAAAATAAAAATATTATTTATTTATTTCTCGGGTCATTCTACAATGTACAAAAGCGCATAAACAATACACAACGTATAAACAATATTGCAGCCCACTGCAATAGATGCCGCTGGATAAGCATTTAAACTCAAAATAATTTTATTATTATTGTAGTACTGAAACGTAATTAAGGAAGTGTCTTGGAATTTGGGGCAACCGTAATCGTCAGGCCGTTTATTATGGACGGGATTTTATAATACTTTTCATTACAAATAAGAATCTAGGCGTCGTAAAAATAAACATATACATTTGGAATATTCACATCAAACCCTTTCATTAATATTCATTCATATAGGCTATTTCTCTCCAGGTCTAATGGCATCCGGCACACCAGCACATCGCTGCCAGAGCAGAGCAACCGCACCAGCTCCATCATGTCCAACCAGTCTGCAGGCAGTTCCCTCACCGAGTACTTCTCCGACGAGGACTATGATGAAGATGACGAGGAATTGGATGGTAATGATAAATGATCTTTATTTTGCAAATTGGTGATAAATAACACTTTACATGTCATTTTGTACATGAGGCCGGAGTTTCCTTAATGACTACCCTGAGAACAAACACCGAAACAAACTCAGAGGTCAAAGTCTCTTTTGAAGTCAATTTATATGGGAACCTTGTAGCTTACAGTCTGAGGCGATCTTTTGAGGAAATATGCTCACAGATTTGAGTGGGCCTGTCCAGACAGTGCGAGTGTGTGTGCAATGCGAGTGCATTTGTCAGATAACGTGTAGCTTAACTTAGAACTTTAACACGTTCGCTGACAATACGTCGTGAGGCGGGAAATTAAAATAGTGCGTTATGACAGTGCGTCGAGGGGTGGGCCACTTATTTTTAAGAGTACGTCGTCTCACGATAATTTTTCATATAAGTATTATGAAGAGCAGTATCCACTGTCATAATATGAGCAATTTCATATTTCTTACTGCCGTAATACGAGTATTTTGTGGGTAGTTTCATATTGCTTGCTTGTGCACGAGTACTACGTTGATTTGTAATTTATAGTATGGAAAATTCTACTGTCGTAATGTGGTGTCAGGGTAAGTGCTCACTATCAGCGAACGTGTTAAGGAGCTTAATGATTTGACGAACAATACCTTTGGCTATACAGCTAAAACTACTCAAACTGCAAGACAATCATGTTTAAAAAAAAAAAAAAAAAAAAAAAAAAGAAAAAAAAAAAAAAAAAAAACTCGAATAAAATAACCTACATAGTTCACATATTCACAATTGGTTAAGAAGATTAATGCAGATTACAGTCTGAAATAGCCTTTGAGGAAAGTACCACACAGATTTGAGTGCACCTGTCTCGTCAGTGCAAGCCTTTGTCAGTAAGTCTGCAAGCTCAACTTTGGACTACCAAGGAGGAGCTCAACGACTTGACGAACAGTGCCAATAAGGGACATTTGAGTAGGTCGCGAAAGTACTCATACTGCCAGACATCGTTGAAAGATAAATATTTTAAATAGAAAACAATAACCCACATAATCCTCATATTTAAGTACACAATCATTAAAAATATAATAATAATATTCCACAACTTTCACACAACGCCATCTAGCCCCAAACTAAGCAGAGCTTGTGCTATGAGTACTAGACAACTGATAAACATACATAGGTATATATTTCTAAATACATACATATTATAGATAAATTACACCCAGACAAAGAACAAATAATCGCAAAATTCACAATACATTTACATTTATATCGACGGTTAAAAGGAAGTAGGGTATAAGCGACATTTTGGACTGGTATTGTTTTGGAAGCCGACTGTTTCTTGTGTTCTGTTATCTTTTATACATACAACCACAGTGAAAAGTACCTTATCCTTCTTTTACTATAACACTTATTCAACTGTCTGATGTTTTAATAAAAAAATACGTAATAATCAGTTTCAGTACATAATAATCAGTTTTTCTAAAATTCTAAACTTTGAATGGCTCTCCTAAGCATTTCTTTTTTGTCGCTTATACCCTGTTTCCTTTTAACCGTCGGTATAATTCTTTACAAAGTAAATATTCACTATATGGCATAGTTATTTAATTTTTATAAAGAGAACTAGCAAAGCAATGTGGGTAGAATTCACATTATTAGCAATCTTTTTAACCCCTCCAACTAAGCTAAATATGCTTGTCTGGAGTGGGTTCACGGTAATAGTCTAATAGGCGGGGTCGAACCTGCGTCCTGTTGATCACAAGTTGAAAGACACAGACACCTTATCCATTAGGTTATTGATACTATTATCGGTATCTTGGTCACGATAATAACGTTCGTGCCGGGTTCGAACCCATAATCTACAACTCGTAAACCGTGTCTATAGTACCATTGGGCCACGGCCCCCACTGTTTTGATATTGAGTAATTTTTGTAAGTTTTAAAGAACATTATTATCGGAGAAATCGAGGCTTTTGATGCCTACATATTCCACCTTTACGGTACAGGTACAGATTACTAATAAGTTACTTGGTACAGGGTATTCGTTTGTGGAATGCATTGCCGGTGTCAGTAAGACAAGTTCAGTCACTCGCTAGTTTTAAAAACTCCGTTGCCAAATTCGTTGGTTGCCAATCATTTTCATTCAAACAGGATTATTCCTTTGTTTTTTCTCGACACGATTTTAAAGATCACGTTATATTTATGTATTGTATTTACTTATATACATAATTATAGTATATGTGTTTATATATTTGAATTAGTTTTTCTATTTTAATGAGTGCATCTAGTAGAATAATTTAGCCCACACAACTTCAATTAAAATGGGGAATTTTAATAGAAGTTTGTAAAGTCCTTCTAAAGGTTGTCTGGAAGATATCGCTCTCAGCGATAAGACCGCCATTGTAATAAATAGGTGTGTTTAAATTTTAGTGTACAATAAACTAATCATACTATCTATCTAATTATCATACTTCTACTTTCCAGAAAAAGAGCTCCACAAAATCCTGAACTCGATGGAAGACAAATGCGGTCGGACCTCTCTGTCACTCTACCAGAGCTACAGAAGGAGTGAGGGAGACGCAGAGACTACGTCTGGCAGCGTCAAGCAGGCTCCTACGAGAAAGAGAAGTAATCAGATCGCGAGGGAACTGAGTGATATGGTCACTTATGTTCAGGTGGGTTCAATCATATTGTTTTTTTATTACGAGACCTGTTATGCAGAACAACCTAAGCGTCAATAACTTAATGGTTAAGTTGTCGGACTTGAGATCGAGAGATCGCGGGTTTGAACCCCAGCGTTTTGTTTTGGAACTCTGAAAGTTTGTTTATATTTGGTATCGCGTCTCGTTGGCCGTACTTTAGTTTTATAACTATCATTGTTAGTAACCATTATAGATCCCGGTATCTGATTATTAAGACTGGATACTTACATTCACAATTAAGTACTGCTTTATACTTATCTATGTATATAATAAAAATGAATAGCTAAATGTGTTGCTAAGCGCAAAACACAAAAACGGCTGGACCGATTTGGCTGATTCATTTTTTTGTTGTGTTTGGTTTGGTCAGGAGAATTTCTTATGAAATTACAAAAAATAATAAAAGAGTAGGAAAGGTCTCAAGGATAGGGGTAGGGTAGAGGTAGGGTAGGGGTAAGGGTAGGGTACGGTACGGTAGGGTAGGGTAGCGGTAGGGTATAGGTAGGGTATAGATAGGGTAGGGTAGGGGTAGTGTAGGGTTTGGGTAAGGTAGGGCTAGAGTAAGGTATGGGTGGGGTGTCGGTAGGATAAGGGTAGTGGTATCGGTTGGGTAGGGGTAGGATACCACGCGAACGAAGTCGTGGCGGGTCAGCTAGTTCTTTATAAAAATCTAATGTTAAAGATATATTCTTTTCACAGGCAATCAAATTCCGTGGCCTCAACCCGTTGTCTCCGCGTAGTTCTATGAAGCAGGCGAGCAACCCACCCAAGGACAGCGCACCGGGAAGCAGCTTCGAATCTTCTGAAAGCAGCGATAGTACAAGCACGGTAAGACTATAGATGTCTTTTAAAGGTTCCGTAGCCGAATGCCAAAAAACGGAACCCTTATAGATTCGTAATGTGTGTCTTTTTGTCCGTCCGTCCGTATGTCACAGCAGTGGCGTGCCTAGGGTTTCAAAATAACGCAAGCCCAATAAAATTTTAACCGATTTCAAAAAAAGAAAGTTCCGTTTTCGACTGAGTATGTAGGTACCTACGTATGTATCATCGCAATTTTCTCATAAACTACTGGTTAGGTACAATAAATTAAAAGTGAATTCATCCATCTTCTTCTTTCCTCTTCTTTCTTCAATTTCACTCTTGCTTGTCGTGCGGTGAATGAGGTAACCAAAGCACACTGAAGGCATGCTAGTGCTAGATTGAATATAATAAACATATCAGCAATTGCATACCTCCGGTGGCTTTGAAAAAATCCGTTTGGTTTGCTTCATTGCTTGAGGGAACAAAGTTATGGTAAGTAGTTGCTTGGTAAAAGCCGGTGCGTGTAAGCGAGATAGCAATATGTAGATCATTAGATGCTACAAATGCGAAACTCTGCGCGCGAACAATCGCGATGCGTAGTAGTTTAGCTGTACTCAGTAGATTCATTGTGTTATTTTGATAAGAATTAAGCGCGCGAACTTTTAAATAGTTCGGGTTTGACATTGATTCTCTATCGAGCATTTTTTAGTAAGGCATGCCGGGGCTTTTGGGCTTATATGAAGGTACCGCCACTGTGTCACAGCCATTTTATTCCGAAGCTTTTAGGACTACGCATGTGGAACTTAGTAGGTTTTATACAGGTGTTTATACATTTACATCTTACATTTTATACATTTTTTTATTTATAATAGGCTCACATTCGACCACCATCTTACCTGATGGTAAGCGATGATGTGGTCGAAGATGAAGCACGCTTACCTAGAAGTAACTTATTCAATCTTGACATAAACTCCCCCAGGTTATATCTATCAGGAAACACAGACCCCGACAGGGAATTCCACTCCTTAGCCGTACGCACAATGAAAGTATTCCCAAAACTTTTTGTGCGTACGGGCTGGATGTCTACCGTGTAACGATAGCGCATCGCCGTTTGTGTTGCAATCCAATGATGAAACGGGCTTGGTGGAATTAGCCGGATCAAGCCAACGCTTCTAATGATACCACATACATTAAAGCTGTTTAGAAGTTATGGTAGAATAAAGAAACTCACAAACATGCTTACATACATGAACTCTGAAAACACAACTTTTTTGGGCAATTGTGTATTTTTTTAATTAAAATACTTAAACTACAAACTAAAATAAAGCATTTCAATTAATATTTATACAGAAATCACTGTGCGATAAAGTTGTCTAATAAGTAAACTCAAACTCAAAATACAGGGTGGCAGGGACATCGACGCACAAGTAACATGGAAATTTTTCAGGTCTATTCTTTCGGTGTTTCTTCTCAGGATAGTCAATTAGGAAACACCGGTCTCATCTAGTTAACATTTACGAAAAAATGACGTGTAAAAGTGTTATTTAATAACCATTTTGCAAAATAAAGATCATTTATCATTATCATCCCCTACAGATAGCCCAACAACCCCGGCCCCGTTGTCTAAGCGCGCCTGCAATGCACCACCCCTGCTACCGATGCTCCTCAGTCAATGAAGCCATCGGCAAGAAGATCTGCAGGAAGCATCCCATGGCACTCATCGCACACACCGAGACTCAACTCGTCAGAACTTATCCCGCCGGGTGAGTCGAAAAAAAGCATATCTTAATAATGATGTTGATTTGTTTTGCACCAATGCAAAAACACTAAGGAAGCTCTTAGCAAAGCCATTTTTTTAACCAGAGGCACCTACTTGCGCTTGAATTGAACTACACACCTGAACATAAATTAATTGTTTTTAGTTAACTTGTGTAGTCGAATAGAACACATCAGTCTATTTTATATAATGCTAGTTTAGTTTAAAGATAGTCCTTTTTACATAACTTTGTATTTATCTATGAGGGCTTGTAATTAGCAACTTAGTTTTAATATATTATTGTTATAATGTTATTAGTCTGTAAGCCTTCCGAAACTAAAATAAATAAATAAATAATGTTGTAAACGCGAAAAGGTTTGTTTTTCTGAACTCGCAAATCGTAGAAAGTACTAGAAGGATTTGGATGAAATTTGGTATGGAAATAGCTTAAAGCTTGAGGAAGGTTATAGGTTACTTTTCACCCGATTGAAAAAGAAGGAGGTTTTGAAAGATTAAGATAAAATCCACGTGAGCGTAGCCCTGCTACAACTGCTAGTCTTACTAATAATATTATAAATGAGAAAGTTTGTGACAACAATGGATATATGAATGCTTGTTACCTTTTTCACGCAAAAAGTACTGAACGGATCTGAATGATGCTGATAAGTTTCGCTTCATTAGGTGCGCTTCAAAATAGTAACGCTTCGAGGAATACCTCAACAATATTGCTTATTCTATGGTAACAATGGCGATCTTATCGCTGAAAGCGATATCTTCCAGACAACCTTTGGAAGGACTTGAGAAACTTAATTAAAGTGGGGAGGGCTAAATTGTTAAAGTGTTATTTTTATATTTGTAATTTCTATCGTATGTTGTTGTGTGTGTCTATCTCCGAATAAATGTTTTGCTCGCCTCCTCAAGTTCAACTTAAAACACAAAAAAAATAAGTGTAAAAGTGTTATTTATAACCAATTTTCAAAATACATATTTCTTTTCATTTCAATACAAGTTTCTTTCCTTTCACACACGTCTCATCCCCTTTCTCTTTCCACAGCCTAAGAATTGACTCGTCAAACTTCGATCCTGTGACCTTCTGGTGTTGTGGCGTACAGTTGGTGGCACTGAACTATCAGACGGAGGACGCGGCGATGGCTGTGAACGCGGCAATGTACGAGAGCAATGGCTCGGCCGGGTACGTCCGCAAGCCTAGCGTGATGTGGGACCCCGGACATATTGCGTATAGAAGGTAACTACCTACTTTATATTATTTATTTAAACTTGATTTGCAATAGTGGTATATGGGCGGACTTAACGCAACAAGGCATTCTCTACCAGTCAACCTTTTGCGTTGAAAAGACCACAATGTGGTAGGTGTACAAGTAAATAAAATGTCATAAATTATCGAAAGAGTATACGAGTAATATAAATGTAATATTAAAATACATATACAGTCTGTTAACTAACAGAGGGCGTTCCCGTTAACCCGCAATAGTACATGCTAAAAAAAATACCACTCGAACTAAAATGTTTTTTTCTTTTAATATTAAAATATTCACTAAAAATGTTAAATTGATACGTAAAAGAAACACTCTGTACACGCATACGCATTCATAAATAAATTGCGACGTTGCCGTCCTTCAAGTACGCGTGTACAGAGTGTTTCTTTTACGTACCAATTTGACATTTCTAGTGAATATATTAATATAAAAAAAAAACTAAAAACATTTTGTTTTCGAATGATAATATTTTTTAGCATGTATGGATGCTATACTATTGCGTGTTAACGGGAACGCCCTCTGTTAGTTAACATACTGTATATGCTACAATAATAAACTAATAAATAAAGCTTTATAATAATCTTTCTGATTAAGAGAACTAGCAATAATTATAGCGAAGACCAAACTAATAATGACAGGCTTTTAAGTAGTCTAACCGGATACCGCAAACTTCGGAAGCGGGCTACTACTGACAAATTTCATTATTTATCTATCTATATCTATAAAACTCCCGCTTAGATTTATATAGGTATTTGTTTATTTACAGATTCAACCCAATGGATAAAGAATTCGATGGCATTCACGCGGCTCATCTCACTCTAGCCGTGATTTCGGGACAATATGTCGCCGAAAATGTCTACTCCTTCTACAATGCCTTCGTCGAAGTAGAGATTTTAGGAGTCCCTACTGACTGTAAGAAGATAAGGACGAAAGTCGCCAGAAAGAACGCCTTAAATCCTATCTGGAATGAAACTTTTAATTTTAAGGTAAGAATTTGAATTAAGTGGAATCATTTCTTGCAGTTGAGCAAAAAGTAGACTTTAACCTTCCTCAAGCTATAAGCTACTTCCATACTATCTCCAAACTTCCATATTTTATCCAAATCTCCCCAGAACTTTCGAAGATAAACGCGTATAAATAAGCAAACGATCTTTTCCCGTTTATAATATTCTAGGAGTCCCGTTGGGCATCACTCCAGTTGACTTTATCACGATTAAAACATGACCCTTCTTCTTTTTCAGTCGGGTAAAAAGCATATAACCTTCCTCAAGCTTTCAGCTTCCATCTCCATACCAAACTTCACCCAAATCCACCCAGTAATTTCGAAGATAAGCGCTTTTAAACAAACAAATAAACTTTTCCATTTTATAACATTAGTATAGATTGTTTCTTTATAAAATTACCTTTTAGCTTTAAATACCTACAATTTTTAAAATACGTATGTAACAAAGATTTTTTTAATTTTTCACCCGATTTTGGATTGACGTCGCCTTATGGGGCACCCTGTATTTACCCAAAAATTAAAATTGGTACAATACATAAAATTGAAGTAATGTAGGTATGTTTGATACGTAAAGACGACATGTCTTGTGATCAGTGGGTTTGTTATGAGTTTGAAATACTATTGTCGTTTTCGTCTTTATTGTTTACTAGCTTTTGCCCGCGACTTCGTCCGCGTGGAATAGTTACTTTGGGCTAACGTTAAATTTAACCCATTTTTGAAGCATTCTTCATTGGCGCTCCGCTCCTATTGGCCTTAGCGTAATGATACAATATAGCTGTGCCCGCGACTCCGTCAGCGTAAGTTAATGTATTGGTAATATTGTTTAGATCACGTTCACATGAGGCTTAAGTACCTAGAGAACGCTTCGAGCGCGAGACGCGTCGAGCGCGGCGACCGATTCTCAAAAATAATCCTTATAGCATGATTCAGTATTCACGCGCGATGGCTTATTATTATAAGCGTATTTCATGTATAACTTTGGTGTTTCTATACCGATTTATATGATTCTTTTTACGGTTTCGTAGCCGAATGGCAAAAAACGGAATCTTTATAGTTTCGACATGTCTGTCCGTCTGTCTGTCTGTCTGTTTGTCCGTCCGTCCGTCTGTCACAGCAATTTTATTCCGAAACTATTAGGACTATACATGTGAAACTTGATAGGTAGATGTATTCTGTGAACCGCTTTCCGATTTTGAGAAAAAAATTAAAAAGTATTTAAAATAAAGGGGGCTCCCCATACATGGAACTAAACCTGAAAATATTTTTTTTCATGAAATCGATGCATGTGTGGTATCTATAGACAGTTCTTTAAAAACGACATCGGAGTTTCTAAAACCACTTTTCCATAAAGTCAATCGTTTAAAAGATATAAGCTTCCAAAGTGGTAAAATGTGTGTGTGGCGGACACGACCTCTAACTTCTATAATAATGGAGTGAAAAATCTAAAAAAGATATATGTCTGTGGATCTTAATATAAACTTTCAACCAAAATTAGTTTGAACGAAATCAGTTCAGCAGTTTTTGAGATACAGCATATTTTCTAAAACCGCAAATATAACTTTGTAATTCATACAAACACTATGAAAAACAAATTTACACGGCGCAGTTGTAAAAAATGTACAAAAGCCAGTTTTAAGAAATTTGTAAGGTTTTTTTTTTCAAAACAAATTTATTTGGCGCAGTTGTAAAAAATGTAAATAAGCTAGTTTTAAGAAATTTGTAAGGTTTTTTTTTCGTCAAATAAATTTGCATATTATATTATAGTTACTACGGAACCCTTCATGGGCGAGTCTGACTCGCACTTGGCCAATTTTTTTAAGGAATAGTTAATCATGTTAACTTTTTCAATTAGGGGTGACTGAGAGTGTTATAAACGTAAGAGTAGACAAATATTATAATCAGAAAGCTTCGAACTGCTAAGCTATCGGGAGTTACACGTATTATTGTGAGTCAACCATAAAAGTTAGACATAAGCTGTCGTGGGATATTTTTTATATAATTTTAAGGAGAACATTTCCGTCATGAAATGATTTGTGTAGCTTTAACCATTAAGGGTGCACACGCGACGGAAGCTTAAAAAATGGAGTAACTTCTCCCGTTTTCCCAACATTTCCCTTCACTGCTCTGCTCCTATTGATTGTAGCGTGATGAAAAGTATACTATAACCCGCTCAGGAGTATGAAAAATAATTGTACCAAGTTTCGTTAAAATCCGTCGAGTAGTTTTTGTTTCTATAACGGTTATACAGACAGACAGACAGACAGACAGACAGACAAAAATTTAACTGATTGCATTTTTGGCATGAGTATCGATCCTTAATCACCCCCTGATAGTTATTTTGGAAATATATTTCATGTACAGAATTGACCTCTCTACAGATTTATTATAAGTATAGAAGAAGATTTATTTCAGGTTACCAAGGCCCGTAGACAAAAATAAGAAGTAACTATAACCTAATACATATTTTAGTAATTACACAAGGCAACTACAAATAAAATACATTTTATTACACACTGAACCATATACCTACTAACACATATTTTTCAATTTCAATTTATATACTTATATATATTTTTTTTTATTGACAATAGGCTCGCGTTTGACCACCATCTCACCTGATGGTAAGTGATGATGTGGTCGAAGATGGAGCACGCTTACCTAAAAGTATCCTATTCACTCTTGACTTAAAGACCCCTACGTTATAGCTATCGGGAAACACAGACTCCGTCAGGGAATTCCACTCCTTAGCCGTACGCACAATGAAGGTATTCCCTAACAATTTATTTGCAATAAGTGTTGGTATAGCATTGATCTTAACATATATTATAACATTATTTTTATGTATCCTTAACACTTAAAACAATATCATTATCACTATGGTTAGTAAATTGGTAATTGGTAATGGTTGATCCTCACCCCACCAAAATCATATTACGTAATAAATAGATGAAACTTACAGGAGATAATAATTAACTACTTGACTTACTTGGTATTAATGTCTTAAGTCTCCTAGGTGGGGCAGAGAGCGTCTACAATGCTCTGCCATCGCGTTCTGTCTTGAGCTACACGCTTCACCTCGGGCCACGTTAACCCGATTTCAATAAAATAATAAACTCAGTCTGTTCTTTTTTTTTCTAGGTCAACTTCCCTGAGCTAGCGTTCCTAAGGTTCGACATTTACGACGCTGACACCAACTACATGCTGTCACAACGAGTGATTCCACTGCAGTGCCTTAGACCTGGATATAGGCACGTCAGACTAAGGTAAGGAACTGAAAACACTTCTATTATTTACTAAACATATCGACGGTTAAAAGGTAATAAGGTATAAGCGACTAAAATCAAATTGTTCAGGAGAGCAGTTTAAAGTTTAGAAATGAACATAACTTTCTACAAAACGCAGTTTTTTGCTTGGGCATAGGTGACAAAAAAGTCATCACAGAGCAATGGGAGTTAGCGCATTCGAAAGAGTGGAAAATTTTAAGTAGAATGGCATTCATAAGTAAATTTCGACCAAAATGTCGCTTATGCCCAATTACCTTTTAACCGTCGATATATAGTAGGTACATACACTAGCAGTCAAGCATTCAGCACTAGCATCCAGTACAGATTCTATGGACTTCAAAAGAGACTCGGTGTTTCTTCTCAGGGTAATCAGTTAGGAAAGACTAGCTCATCTAGTTTAAATTAAGAAAAAAAAACGACGGGTTGCACTTCGGGAGTGCCGGCAGAAGTGAAAACTTGAATATTAACGTTGTGCATTTCTGATATTTTGGAATGGTTAGGGAATAATTTTGCACGAATTGCTTTAATTATCAGTATAAAAGTACTATCATTTATGTGGTAGAATACAATATTTATTTATTGCGCTATCGTACACAAACATGACAATTTATATTACATTAAAAAGTTTGCGCAGGCATACATTTTCGCCGCGCCGTAGAAAGAGAGGGGGATACTTCCTCTCCTACGCCGCGCCGGCTGTCTACTCTCCGTCCGTCTTACGAATTTTCGATCAGGTCACGTGTCCTGACACGAGTTTAACATTTTTTACCCATTACAAAAAAAATGCCCAACGCCGCTAAAGAAGTTTTCACTTCAAAAATTACGCGTAAAAGTGTTCTTTAATAACCATTTTGGATAATAAAGATCATTTATAAATAAAGATAAAATAAAATCATTTAGTCGCATGGGGCTTCGCTCCCGTGGAGTTTACCACGTTAAAACATAACCTACTTCTTTTGCATTCGGCTAAAAAGTAGACAACGAGATCTACAATTATAAAAAACAAAATTTCATTGTTAAAACAAAAATAACTTAAATGCTAAAAGTTACTAATAAATTTTACTTACATATGATGTTATTAATTATATGCTACTAGCGCACGGGGATTCAGTCTAGTGGACTTTATCGCGATAAAAACATAGCCCTCCTTCTTTGCAGTCGGATATCTTGTTAAGCTTCAACCTACTTCCATACCAAATATCATCCAAATCAACCCAGTACTTTTGAAGATTAGCGCATTTAAACAAACAAACTTTTCGCTTTATAATATACTTAGATTTAAAATTGCATGAATTACAAATAGTAAGGTATATTTAATGCCTTAAGCATTCTTTACCAAGAGCTTTTCATTTGCATTCTCTCAGGAGTGGCTGGAGACGGAGAGACGCCATGGTGACTTTACCTTCCGCCTTATATAGGTAATCTCTGGAACAGCGGAACCGTTTTTACGGTTCGGAAACGGAAACTTTTATAGTTTCACCATGTTCGTCTGTCCGCGGCTTAGCTCAGAAACTACTAATCGCGCTGACAAAGTGGTAAAATAAAATCATGATATACTTTTTTTGGGTAACTCCCCTAAAGAGTGCATGATTTTTTTTATTTCGTTTACCCATAGTGGATAGGTTAGGTTAAGGTTCGTTGGATAGGTTGTTCAGAAATAATGGGAGTATGGCAAGACCAATTTTCGATTCAGTGGTCCGTTTGCGAAATATTAAGCTATAAAATGCTAATATTTTGTACGAGTCTAGTTTCCCCCCTTCTTTTCAAGTCAACTGCTTTTCAGAAATTATAATACTTATGGAGAACCATTTAGCTCGGTATTTTTCTAAGGTTCCAACCATATCTCCTTCATACTGTAATTTTACAGGTCACCAACAAACCAGCCACTAAACATGGCTTCCCTCCTCATCTTCTCCCGCTGCTGCGAGGAGCTGGCCGGGGAGAGCTGCCGAGGAGACCTGGAGCCCTCGTCTCCTCACGAGAGGAGGAAGATTCACTTCCTTGTGGTGTATGCGGTCGCGAGGCACGAGGCGTACTCTATTCTGAAGGTGACGCAGGATACTACAGCCAACGAGGTAATTTTTTTTTTTGACTTAGTTAAATTCATTTATTGGGATTTTAATTTATTTTTAATTAATTTTAGTACTTTTTTTTATTACGAATGAGCCCGCTCTTGACCCCGATCACACCTGATGGTAAGTGTAAGATGAGGTCTACGATCGAACGAGCGAGCCCAGAAAATGCCTATTCACTCTTGCTTTAAAGGCTGACGGGTCATATGTGGCAGGGAACACAGAAGCCGGCGGAGAGTTCCACACCTTGGCTGTGCGCACAATGAATGTTGAAGAACAGCGCTTAGTATGACAAGACGGTATATCGACCAAGAGTGGATGGTATCCTGCGGTACGTCTGGTAGACCGGTAGTAAAAGGGGGATGAAGGGATCAGGTCGTGGAGCTCCTGCGCACACTCTCTGAAGTACAATCTGTAGAAGATAGACAGACTAGCAACATTTCGCCGGAGAGTCAGGCTGTGTAGCTTGCCTCCCAGAGCCTCGTCACCTATGAGCCTTTTAGCTCTGCGTTTGACCGAGTCAAGTGCAGCTAGCTGGTATTTGGCTGAGCCATCCCACAAGCGACTGCAATACTCCATACAGGAACGGACCTGTGCTTTATATAAATTTAAAAGCTGTCCAGGTGTGAAGTATCGCCTCACTTTCTGTAGGATGCCCAGCTTTTTGGCTGCAGTCTGAGCTTTAGACTCAATGGTTGAGCCGAAGTTGAGGTCAGACGTCAACTCCATGCCCAAGAGCTTCTGAATAAATTCAGAGAATTCTGGGATAAAAAGTAGCCTGTTTTTCTCCAGGATGTCAACTATCAAATTTAATTTAGAGCGGTTTAGTAGTTTTTGCGTAACAGAGTAACAAACATTCATACATGTATACATTCATCCTCACAAACTTTGGCATTTATATTAGTAAGAAAGATTTATTGATTCGTCACTTCAACGTCTAACTCACTAAGGCTCAATTTACAACGCCGCGGAATGGAATAAAGAAACACCGCTAGTCTGGCGGGCAGAACGACCTCAGCCCATCATTACATAATATTATTGTGTTTGTATAATTTTTGCTTGCGTCGAAATATAGTTTAAGTATAGTAGTATAGTATATAGGTATTATGAAGTATTGATGGAATAATTCAAAGATTCCACGAGAACACTGCCGAAAACTGTACCTGCTGCAGTTTGGCAAAAGAATAATGTGTATTTATTTGTGAAACTTGTCTTAATAAATAAATAAAAATTATTAGTTTAAAAAACATTAGAAAAACACGCTTTTATAAATTAACGTAAAAAAAGTCCGTTTTCTTTGTGTTGCTATTTCTTTTTTTTTAGTTTTTGCCATATTAATCCCACGAGTAGTAGAACAATAAAACTGTCGATCCCTCCAGAGGATTTGAAAGTGACATCTATAAAAAAGAAATCTATGGATTACGCGGTAATTCAAAAAGGTTAAGAAAACCGATAACGGATTTTCTTTAGGTTTGTTATAACCTTGAAACCTGATCGTGTTCAAAGTCCATTACGTGGACTTTCTCACAAGTGCAAACACGACTATGATACGATATTCCATCATGGAATGCCAGTGCCTATCTTCCAGCTTCATCATCAGACCTTGAAACTTAATCGTGGTCAAAGTTCATTACAAGACTTCTCTAAGAAATCCAAAACAGCTATGATACGATTTTCCATCATGAAGTTCCACTTCATATCTTCCAGCTCCATCATCAGATCAGTTCGACAGTACCATATTATTGTATTGTCATCAGAACTACATACGGCTGCCAATTTTCATTACGCTACGACCCTTGGAAGATGGTTAAATTAGTTACCTTAGATTTCATTACATAGTTAGTTACATACAGGTCGACCTAATAAAAGCGTGTTAAAAAAGCAACACACAGAAATCACAGAAAGTATTTGGATAGAATTCACATTTCTAGCATCATCACTTACCATCAGGTGAGATAGTGGTCAAACGCGAACATATTTTCAATAAAAACAAAAAAATTGATGCGCTTAAATTTTGAGAAGAAGGAAGAGTTTTTACTTGTATTTAACCCTGGATGAAGCCATTTGTTTTTTCTATACAGGCTATAGCGCAATGCTTAACAAAAGCCGGCGTGTGTCGCTCAGCCCGCGGCTCCTACGTGATGGTGGAGGAGGTGCCCTCGCGGGCGCCCACACAGCGGGTGCTAGCTCCGCACGAGAGGGTGCTGCGCGCCGCCAGTGCGAGGCCTGGCGCCAGACTGTTGCTCAAGAGGGTGGGAGACGACCCCAGCAGTAGAGCCTGGCTCACCAGCATTCGGTAAGTACACCAACCAACTTGTTTAGTGTCCTAAGTCCCCTTAGATGGATGGATGGATGGAAGTAATGAGAATTTTTAATACATTGATACCAGAAACCAAACTTTTTGAATTGAAATAAGCACATCACAGAAGAGATTTATCGTGATACTAGCTTCCGCCCGCGACTTCGTCCGCGTGGAAAAATAATCCCCCGATTTTGAAACATTATTACTAAAATAATAAACTTAGTGCTTACGCACACAAACGTGACACATTTGGCCTGACGTTTTAAATAGTTAGAACGTAGTTATGAGGGTACTTGGTTTCTAACAGGCTAGCTATGAGTTCAAACCTTAGATAGACCTACCCTTCTAATGTTTCACAATTTTTTTCCCCATCTTATGTTTAAACGTAAATTTAATGTACTTTTTTATTATTATTATTGCATGCTGTGTCATTAGACGACAATGAAATTATTGTTAAAACATCAAATCTCATACAAGTGAACTGTACAATGTTCTTTTTGAGAAATAAAGATTCTTTAAACCTAAAACTTTGTGATTGGAAATCAAATATACTAAATACCTATATTGTATAAATAATTAGTTTCCTCAGCAATAAATTGAAATATAAAGATCTTTGATTAATGTTAACAGTGGTGGCCGAGTTACGGGACCGACTTCCGAATTACAGGTCATATAGGTTCGAACCTATTCAGGCATGTCATACGACCAGAAAATTTGAAGAAATGCGAAATCCACCAAACCGCATGATAGACTACAGCCCATTCTCTCTCATAGACAGGAAGCCTGTGTCTCAGCAGTGAGAACATTATAGGCTGAATTAGTAGTTACTAATTGGTTGCGCCAACATGCAGAATTCGATTGACATTCGCTTTCCAAAACCTTCCCTCTCCCTCGCATAAAACCTCGCAAGGATGACGTAGATTGGCTACGCCATTTTGTTGTCGCAAACCCACACTTCAGTTTGAACTTCGCGAGCGCAGACCGATGGCTGCGCTTATCAAAGAACAATAAATTGACAATCTTGGATTCATCGTATTTCGCAGACTAAGTAACAACAATTTGTGTTCGTGTTTAGTGTGTGATTTTTGTGTTGGACAGTAAAAGGAAGAAGGAAGAATTGAACACCGGTGTCGACCAGGCACTTAGCTTCAGTGAAAAGATTCCTTATTCTCCTCTCGAACAACCCTTGCAATTCATGTTCCCACTCCAAGCGTTCGTCAATCGTTTCATTCCGCACCGCAAATACAGTCCACTAAATAAACTAAATCAGCCAGCCGCGCCACCACTAATGTTGACATATCTCCCACTTTCAGATCAGCATCGTCATCGGACCATCACAGAGACAGGTCTGTTCCTTCGGACGAAGAGTCCAGCACCCAGGATGAAGAGCCTTGCAAACCACCCGACAGCTTCCTTGTGTGCGTTCATAATGTCTCTCATGAGATACCTTACGCTATACTCAAGGTAAGTCCGATATTCATTAGAACATGATTATCTGGCTCTATTATTGTTCGTCAAATCGTTGAGCTCCATATATTTCACTATACGTCTTCTGACGAATGCTTGCATCGTCTGTACAGGCCTACTCAAATCTGTGAGCATCTTTCCTCAAAAGATCGCCTCAGACTGTAACCTACAAGATTCTCATATGATCTGATCAGTACAGATTGTATGGAAACCAAGAATTTGACCTCTGAGTTTGTTTTGGTGTTTCTTCTCTGAGTAGTCAGTTAGAAAACACTGGCCTCATCCAGTTTAAATTTACGAAAAAAAAAAACGTGTGAAAGTGTTATTTAATAATCAACTTGCAAAATAAAAATCAATTATCATATCTAGATGTCACTGTAAAATTGCAAAAACCGTTAGATTATAATATATCTCGCGAGATTGTAATCCATGAATAAATTGTGATCCGCACAATACGGTACACAATTTAACGCATTATTTTTCTATAGATTTCTATCAAACTAAAACCTTTTGATTACAATCTGTCACTCGGAAAATTACCAGCTGACCAAAGGCTGTCCATGATTGGCCAGTTTTGCTTTAAGACGTTCTGTGACCATAGAGTTATCGTGCCAACAATCAGAGCGCGAGTTTTATGCCATTTCACAATTCCAAGGTTTCACTTCGATCTATCGATTTTTAATTGGTTTATAGGCTTGCGTTTGACTACCATCTCACCTGATGTTAAGTGATGATGTGGTCGAAGATGAAGCACGCTTACTTAGGAGTAACCTTATCACTCTCGACTTAAACACTCTCAGGTTATAGCTATCAGGAAACACAGACTCCGGCAGGGAATTTTTCTTAGCCGTACGGACAATGAAAGTATTCCCAAAAAGAACTCGTGCCTCGACCACTCGACCAACTATGCAGTTTCTTATGTACAATGTTTCAGGTCCCCTTAAGTGCGTCGGCATCGTACGTTGTCTACCAAGCTCTGACCAAAGCTCGGTGTCACGATGACCCAAAGAGGTTCGTTCTGGTTGAGGAGTTGGAGTGGGGCGGCAGAGCCGGTACAGGACCACAGCAGAGGGCGTTAGCTGATGATGAAGTGGTTTATGCAGCTCAGGTGAGAGAGAAACTAGGAGTTCTTAATATAAAATATCAATTTTAGTACCAAATTGTTCAAAAAAATAACAGACCAACCCATCCCTCCACTAGTGAACTGAGTTATGTAGTTGAAATTACTCTTGAAATATACCTCGAAGTATTCTCTACATTACGTTACATTAAAACATAGACAAACGTTTTTAGGGTTCCGTAGCCGAATGGAAAAAAACGGAACCCTTATAGATTCGTCATGTCTGTCCGAAACAAATGTACGTGTACGTAAAATACACACATACATACATAATTGACATACGGAATGTCAGAGCCATTGTTTCAGAAACTATTAGGACTACACATGTAAAAGTTAGGTAGATGTATTCTGTAAACCGCTTTCCAATTTTTATACAAAAATGCCAGATTCCCGTGGGATCTGGATTAACGCGGGAAAAACGTAGTTACACAACTGCATACCTTACCATACCTTGATATAAATAAAAATCCTGTTTAAATTTAGCATCACCATTTCCTTTCCACGTTTCCAGGCGGGCTGGAAGACGCTAGGCCGGTTCGTGTTGCAAGAGAAAGGCAGCACGGCACCTCTGCCTCGCCACAGAGCCGCCATAGCCAGGATACAGCGCGGACTCAGCATGACACGAGGCGCTATTGCAGGTAACATAGAATAGAATAGAATATAAAGGAGATGTTTAATTTTGGGCTACCATTATGTACACTACATAGTTAAATAGAAAATATAACAGGGATTATCATAAAAATATTTAAAAAATTGTTTGGAGATGGGTATAGCTGTGATAAATTATTATTTGGGAAGAGTTTTTATTAGGATAACTCTTGTTTTAGGGCAGCCATGACAGTCGTGTTTGAATTGACGTTTGACAGATTTAAGTTTCGTGACGTTTCATGTCTTTCTATGAGTCGTAGGAATGAGCAAGTGAAAAAATATATTAATGAATATCGAATCGATATTTTTATGCTATGTCGATTATTATCGAGTAAAAATATAGATGTATCGATATTTGTCGTAAAGGGTACACGCAGTTTTTTAGTAGTTAACTAACAGAGGGCGTTCTCGTTAACCCGCAATAGTATAAACTCATCAATTAGATCGCCGCACACGCGGCCCGTCATTCATAAATAAATTTCGACGTTGCCGTCCTTCAAGTACGCGTGTACAGATTTTTTTTTTACGTATCAATTTAATATTTTTAGTGAATATTTTAATATAAAAAAATAACATTTTGTTTTCGAATGGTAATATTTTTTAGCATGAATGGATGCTATACTATTGCGGGTTAACGGGAACGCCCTCTGTTAGTTAACATCTGTATATGCTTGTGTCTGGAGTGGGTTGACGGCAATAGTGTAGTGGGTGGGATTCGAACTTGCGACCTCTCGATCACAAGTCCGACACCTTATCCACTAGGCTATTGGCCTATGTCATTGTTCTATCAAAACCTTGAAGATCTACTCGTGCGGCTGTTATAATCTGCCCACGAGCTACTCTCATTGTTTATTCTAAGCTTACCAGACATAAATCATATTTAGCTGTTATATCTGTTCGTAAACAATAAATAAATAATAAATAAAAATGTTTTTTTTGGCCCATGCTACAATACAAACAACAAGTAATACAAACAAAAGAACTTAGGGGCCGTTCAAGTATTACGTAAGCACATTTTTTGCAATTTTTAACCCACCCCTCCCCCTCGTCAGCAAAAGTAAGCAAAACTCTTCCCCCTCCCCTCCATACTTACGTAAACATTGGTACGATTGCTTGATTCATGAGCAGCAGTTATAAATCTAGAAATAAGGAATAATAGGTTTGGAAAGAAGTCTGTAACGCACATAATATTCATTTAAATAAACTTTACTGACACGGAATTCAACAATTCATTACTTGTAGGAATCACCATCTAGATCCCCCCACCCCCCATGTCATCAAAAATAAGCAAAGCAAAGACCCCCATGCCCCCTATAGTGCTTACGTAATACTTGACGGTCCCTTACTTCTTAACATAGACAGAAAAATATTTAATGTCGTGTGGCTCCCGACTTCGTCAAAAACGCCCTGTTCAGCCAAAAGCCTAGTTTTTGGCAGTGCCATACTCTGGTTTTCAACTGAACCTAGTATTAAAGTCGAAACGGATGTGAATAAATTTTGGATCATAGCTACCTCTAAAAAATTTGGTTACAATCGCGGTTTTATCGCTGAGAGCGAAATTGAGCCTAACTGACTACCCTTGCGACCGAAGCTATTATAACTTAGACTTCTTGATGTCAAAGGGTAGCATGTTCCAGAGTTTTACGGTAGAAATAGCGTAGGAATTAGACAGAAACCCGGTGCGGTGTAAAGGAATGTGAAGAAGTAAGTTTTTGGATGCGAGAAGATTAAGACTACGAGAATTGTCCAAGTCGTTCATAATAGTGAAGAGTATGCAGAGAGATCTTAGGAATCTCCTTTGGCGGATAGGTAACCATTTAACCTACGTCCTGGTTTGCAGGTACCACAGGATTCCCTCTGGGAGGGTTTGGAGCCTCGGACACAATATCGGAGGGGAAGGCACCAATTCAGACTGCTTACAGTGATCCTACCCATTGCAGGTTAGATATCTATAAGCAAGTAGCTTCACCCTATCCTAACTTAACTCAGCCTATCACCCTTAAAAGCTTGCACTGTTTAGACGAGCCTGCTCAAACCTGTGTGTTTCATTTTCTTATTTCTGGATCAGCCCACTCTTGACTTCGATCTCGCTTGATGCAATGCGATAGATGAGGTCTACGATAGAAACGAGCGAGCCCAGAAGTACCTGTTCACTCTTGCTTTAAAGGCTGAAAGAACACAGAAGCCGGCAGAGAGTTCCACAAAAGAGCACCACAGACAAACCTACATAGATCTCATACGTTTCATTTGATCTCATACGACTGCTAGTAATAAATAAATAATAACTAAGTCAACTTATATATTTTCAGGAGAGTGTCCACAGGGGCCCCTCTCGGCAAGGGAATAGGTCGAGCCAAAGGCCACTCAGACAAAGACATGAAGAGTTACATGCAGAAACGAACGAGCACGCGAGAGGTAACTATTATATTTTTTTTAGACTGGAAATAAGCTCGCATTTGACCACCATCTCAACTAATGGTAAGCGATGATGTGGTCGAAGATGAAGCAAGCTTACCTAGAAGTAACCTATTCAGTCTCGACTTAAAGACCTCCAAGTTATAGCTATCAGGAAAAACAGATATCCTCCGTACGCACAATGAAAGTATTCCCAAATGTTTTGTACGTATGGGTGGGATGTCCACCATGTGACTATGGCGCATCACCGTTTATCTTATAGTCCCATGATAAAACGGGCTTGGTGGAATTAAATTGTGCAATTCCATCGCACACTCCCCGTAATGTAACTGATAGAAATCTGATAGGCTTGCAATACGTCGTTGATTTTCAAGGCTCTGGAGCTTTGACTCGATTATCGTTGCCAATGAGCCTCTTGACCCGTTTCTCGATAGACTCAAGTGCATCAAGCTGGTATTTGGCAGATCCGTCCCAAAGATGAGAGCAGTATTCCATACAGGACCGAACTAGCACTTGATAGAAGTTGAGCAGCTGTTCTGGTGTGAAGTACCGTCCCACCTTTGCTAGGATTCCTTAAATAATCATTACTGTACAATGGACTTTTTTTAGAATAAACTCATCTCCAGTAAGTTTGTAAAAATCTAATTGGGGGTCCTGGTGACCTGACTTACAGGTTTTGATAAATACATAGTGGCACTAGTCTTCTATTTTTAAATTGTCCGTTTACTTGGGAGTGACCTTTGACCGATACCTGACTTTTAGAGATCACGTCTCTGCCCTTGCGAAAGAATCTTTTAGGCGCCTAGGTTTTGTACTAAGAAATGCTCGGGATTTCCGCAATCCCAATGTTATTAGGCTATTATACACCACTTTGGTAAGGAGTAAACTTGAAAGCAGTGCCTGTGTCTGGCATCCTTACACTGCAATTCAAACATTAATGATAGAAAAGGTTCAGAAAACCTTCCTGAGGTTCCTATTCAAAAGGTTATACTACTTCTTCCCTTACATGTACCCTACCAACTACCTTTTAGGAATGCTAGGCTTTAATTCTTTGGAGGTGAGGAGAGGCTTTGATCAGCTCACAGTAGCCTGCAAGATCCTGAGCGGACGTATCAATTGTCCCGAGCTCCATGGCCTTTTCTGCCGACTATTCGTGCCTGACAAGTACATCCGACATCGTCAGAACCGCTTACACAATTTGTTTGCTCCACCGACTTCCAAAACTGTCGCCAGAGCTGAATCCCCAGTATGTCGCTCTCTAAGGATGCTCAATGCCCTCCTGACTACCAACCCTGAATGTGATGTGTTTGCTGACGAATGGAGTAAAATTATGCGTGCATGTCTGGTCTTCTGTGAAAGGAAGTATGCAAGAGTGTACTGTTCCATGTTAATTTTAATTTTATTTTATCTTATATAATTTCAATTTTCAATCACAATTATTACTATTCTTATCTTAAATGTATTTCTATTTCTATGTTAATTAATGTAATTGGTGTTGTACCGTTTTAATTAACTATAAATAAATAAATAAATAAATTTCGTCAATTGCCTAATGTATTAATTTGTGGTGAGAAAATAAATAAATTCTATTCTATTCACTTTTTCTGGTATACCCATTTAGGCACAAGCTGTAATCTCTACGTTCTCCCACCAGGTCCATTCAGAAGGAGAGACGGGTGGAGTAGGTATGTCAGCGGGAGCGGAGGCGCTAGCAGCACAGGTAGCTAGGTTCAAGAGACTCTCATTACGGAAACTCAGGGCATGGCGTTCCTGAGTGTTGCAGGTAACTATTAATTGTTAATATTAAATGTCGGACATGTGATCGGGAGGTCGCAAGGTCGAACCCCACCCATTACACTATTGCCGTAAACCCACCCCAGATACGAGCGTATTTAGCTTGGAGGGGTTAACAAAATTGCTAGTAATTTGTATTCTACCCACATTGTTAAAGAAAAACAATAAAATCTCGTTATTTGAAGAGAGAAACATATTCACGGACCAACCATCGCCAACGTTACTTCACGTAGAACAGTGCGGCTGCTATTATTTAACAAACAAACAGACATACTTACTAGACGAACAGCCCCGCTATCAATCTTACTAGTTCATCCGCCCCGGTTAGGGTGCAATGTACTAATAATATACATATAAACCTTCCTCTTGAATCACTCTATCTATTGCTGAAAACTGTTTAAAAAAATTAGTTTCAAAGATCGAAGTATACAGACAGCGGGAACGACTTTGTTTTATACTATGTAAAGATGACCTGCATGTAAAATCCTTATCGAGTGCAACAATATTTTCATCAGCCTCTATGTTCGTTCCAGGTCTTCCGGCGGCTAGGCAACCGTTTAGCTAACCACCGAGCCTCGCTCTCCTCAGAGCTGGGCTCCCTGTGGGACTTCATTAGAATCGATCGAGACCGCCGAAGGTCTGCACCTTCGGCTTCCACCTACGAAGCCATACACACTGACACCCGATCGCCAGTAAGACTAGCAAGAGACCTACTCCAAGTCATCCAGGAAACAGTGTTCTCCAAAAAGTACGAAGAATCTCCCAGAAGATGTCCTTTGGTTAAAGAAGAATCCGATCTAAGTTCCGACGGAGAAGAAGGCACTGAAAGGAGAATTGCTAATCTTATTGATTTCTTCTTTACGATAGTGAAGAGTCAAAAAGGTGAGAGGAAGAATAGTACGGGTAGCTGTTTCAAAAGCGAAGTCAGTCCTGAGGAAAGTACAAAGCAGTTCGTTCCTAGCAGGATGAATACTGAGCTTGAAGCAAAAATGGAGACTTTAATGGACTTCTTAGCTACTACAGGCTGCATGGAGAAGGAAAATGAAGTAGGTGAAAATAAAATTACTCTGATGGAGTTCCTATTTGGTCCGGAAGACCTGAAACCTAGCATAGAAATTATACAAACTGACGCAGGTCTTAGTGAGGCCGCTATTAATGTTAAAGACCTATCTTATATTGACGATACGCCTGAAGAAGAGGCGGAAACATTAGTTGAAATGCTAATAAAATACATGGAGAGTTATACGACGAAAGACAAATTCCATTCTAAATCATTAACACCTTCGCTCTCTGAGAAATCAAAGTCAGATATAACTATAAGTAAACTTGAAACTTTTAGTGATATTAGTAAGACGAAATCTGATTCGACCCTTACACATACTCAAGACACTGTCATAGATAGAGGTGAAGACAGTTCTGCTGAGAGAAGAATATCAGAAACTGTGATAGACTTAAGTAATATCAAGAATGATCTAGAAATGATATTTGATGAAGCCGTAGAAAGAGTTTGTGAAATAAAAAAGCTGGAAGATGACACTATGACTGAAGCAGAAGATTCTGAGAACTACGAATCATATACAAAACCTCCCATGCTACCTTATATACAATATCTACCATATAGTGTGGAACTGTCAGATATTCTAGAAGAAGATGAGCCATCCTCTCGAGATCTCGACAGAATGTATACAGAAGATCGCAATTCTCAAATAAGAGCAGTGGCAGAAGATTTAGTTCGCTATATAGAAGATAAAGTGGCTAAACATTTCGACGAAGATTCTGATGATGAGTTTGATATAAGTTCTAGTTTACAACGATCATCGATTAGTTTAATCGATTTGAGGAATATTCCTGATTTGCCGCCAAGCATGATCATAAAACCAAAAGTCGTAAAAATCGATAAATCGACATCCACTACAGAGATATCAGATTCTATATCGGAAATATCGAAAAGAATCGATTCCGCTTGCATGACCGAGGATACGACACTGACATCTAGTTCAGAAAAAAGTGCAAGAGCATTAGATAAACTGGAGTCTTTACACAAATTCTTTTCGAGATCTCGTTTAGAGATTATTGATGAAAGTGAAGAGCAAGCTGATAAGGCTAATAAAAATTCTAAACCGAAAACTTCTGGAAGTGATAGTTACGGACATGATTATAAAGCTGGTCAAGCAAGTTTAGACGACGTTGAGGACATACTGGACGACGAAAGAGCTAATGTCGGCTGCGGCGAAGGAACGATTGACAAGCTATACATAACCAAAACTGGTGAAGAAACATCTGAGAGTGTTAAGGAAGTTGATGGCAAAATGAGTAAAAGCCTTGATGAGATTCAAGATATCAGTGACGATGACGACAGTCAAGTTATTGATAGCGATCGGGATATGAAGAAGTGGAGCCCATCTCCTGAAGAAATGAGAGAGATAAGAGAACAGTACAGACTAGCTGTTAGTGCTGAAGCGAGTAAAAATCAAACAGAATCTGAAGATATTGTAACGAAAATTGATAATTCTGTGTTAGAAATTCAAGGACATCAATTATCAACTGTGTTGTCTGAAGTTGATGAAATGGCTGAAGAGGCTGTGGTGACCACGAAAGGGAAAGTGAGACATACTTCGGTTTAAGAAAAAAAATTAAGGACACAGTACAAATGACTAATTAGAATTGTCTCTTAAATGAAGCTCATAACAATATTAACAAATTAATCAAAACGGTAGATCAATGATGATTCAAAGAAATCAAAATGGACTATGACTATGAAAAAACCGGACTCTAAGACAATTCCCACAATATGCCCATGCAAGACAGTGCAGTATACATGTTGTTTCAATTGTGTGGACATCAAATTTAGTTATTGGCATGTAATTTTATTGCAAATATACGTCGCCTTTAATTTTCAACATTTTATAAGTTTTTATAGTCAGGTTTTTTATACAACTCGATGTTTTTTTTGTAATTTTTCTTCACCAGTTACGAAACATTTTGTTAAATATTACCACACGCTTCTCAAACAACCTGTATGTACGCTTGTTATGGTAACATTGTGGGGTGGGGGTTGTGGGAGAAACTCTTCTCTAATTCAGAAGAGACTTTAGAGCTCTGCATAAATACTAATATTGTCAAAAGAAATTCATCAAGCCAACTTCGGGTTCTATATTGTCAGCAGTTAATAATAAACATCTTTCAAAAAATGTCACTTTATCTGACACATTAGTATTTATAAAAGTGTTATTTAAAGCACAACACAATATTAATCTTTAGATTATCTGTCACTTTTTAGTGATGCAACCTAATAGTGAGATTTTATAAAAAAATAATAAATTTTATTATAAAATATTATAATATTAATAGGTTTTAATAGTTGTAATTATTATATTCTGTTTATTTATAATTTGACTGGACTTTGTAATGCACAGAAACGTCTTGTAATTTTTGTACATATAATTTTTGGTTGTCCATGCCATCTGATGATATTTTGTTTACCGTACATTTTCTTGAATTAACTGTCGTAAGCAATAGTGGGTTTAGTGACCATTAATTTCTTGCTTAAATTGTAAGCAATTTACGATCATACATTTAAAATGAAGACCATATCCTACTTCCATTTTAAACTTGTTACATATCCACAAAAAATATCATAAATTATACGAAATCTAAGTCCAGTTAAAGTATTAATAAATAGAAGAATACATTGCCAAGGATAGTATCTGGAGAAAATGGTAGAAGAGTAGAATTTCTGTAGCAAAAGTATAGGTCCTAAAATGCTACCTTAAGGTACACCAAATATGGGTTCAGAAAAGTAATGACATAATTGCTGACAGATTGAATTTTCATGAAAGATAATAAATTTATAGTAACAAAAATTAAAAGATATAATTACCCGTAATCAACAGATAACTGTCTGACGAATAATGTTTTGTATTCTAATGTATCAAGGTGTCGAAAGTTTTACCAAATAAAATCATTGGTTGAAAATACAATACGTTGCAATCATAACTCCCATCATGTGGAATTGCTTTATTTATTGCTTCTACCACTTTCTCCAGATTAATATTTCTACAGACGTCTTAATCTTGTATCTTATCTGATAGATCAAGAAAAACTGGAATAACGAGAATCACTAATAGAATACCTATATCTAAATGAGGGTTAGAAAGACCCCCATTTTTTCGAAGCAATTTCTAATTTTTCCAACCTGATTTACCATGGCGATATGAAATACATTCGCTTTCAAAAATATTGCTTCAAAAAGGAATACCGCCAGACACCGTATGAGATTCATCTCATACGGTGTAGGAGGAAATTTTTTTTCTGTAGGAGAATCATAAACTGACTCAACCTGCTCTGAGTAGAGCGGAAGGGAGTCTCAGACTTCTACTGACTGAAACACCTGGTCTATTTCTTCAGTTTCCCTTTTGTTCTGGGGCCTCTTTCGAACATTCCCGGTGCCCTGAAAGTGAGTACTTTAATACAGTTTTTACAGTTTTTAGTTTTTAATACAGTTTCACACTTTGTGGGAGTCCACAAAGTGTGAAACTGTATTAGCCATGCCATCAGATTAGATATAAAGTTGGAACGTCTGTAATACTTCTAAAACAGCTCTAATTACTATAACGTGTTACATTTAAATTACTGTGTATATCAAAAGTTGAATTTATATTATAAAAAATAAAATATTATAGAGTTTTATACCACTGTACTTACTGTTTTGTGTCATACGTTCGACGATCGTAATTCAAGGCATACATCCACAGCTTACTTAAATAATATTAATGAATTTTTGGCTTAATTTAATACTATGTTTAATTTACTTTTTAATTAATTTAATTTGTGTGAGGGAGATAGGGCTATATCACGAGTAACAGTATCCTTTTCTACAACTTTTACAAGATGGCAATCATTTTCATTTATTCTTATAAGATCTTTTATTAGTACACCTAAGAGGTGTATTTAATCAATTAATTTTTCTTCCGCTTAATCTTATCTCAAATGTGTCAGGATTGGCTTCCAGTCCAGTCCCTATACATCCATCCTCATATCCTTTCGCATTTAATAAATTAGTTGCCTTAAACTACATTGGACATTGATGTATTAAAAGGAGGAAGATATTGTACGCGCTAACATCGCAATCAGTAAACCTGGGCTCGGCTCAAGAATACATGCACGGAAACTCACACATCTGTGTTCAGTGTCATCATCAGTCCCAAACCTACAGTTACCGATAGACAAGGACAGAGATAGGAGACGGTGCTGTAGTGCGAGCGAAATCGCCTCAGCTGCCGAATGTTTGCGATTATGAATGAAATGAGATTGCATGTATTAGGTAAGTAAGTAGTAAGTGATCCCATGACCCATGTCACAGCCCATGTCTCTTATTATTCTTCCTGGTGTAATTAAAACACTGTTTAGCTACACAAGAAGTCATTTTGATACGTATTTATTCCAAAAAAAATCCTTAAAAACACGAAGAGACGAGAATTTCTTGAGCTGTGTGATCAACAACGTTCCGTGCGCGACTGAGCGCCAACTACGGGCAATCACTTAGTTTAGTAGGACCAAAAGCTGTGTCTAGTACCGTATCTTCCTCCTTTTAATACATCAATGACATTGGGTATTTTTATTTACACACAATCTAAAATTAACAATAGATAGTCTAACGTAAGATCACAAAAGAGTTTTATTTTTCTTCAAAAAGATAACTAGCAATGTGGGTAAATATTCACATTACTAGTAATCTTGTTAACCCCTCCAACTAAGCTAAATATGCTTGTCTGGAGTGCGTTTACGGCAATAGTGTATTGGGTGGGGTTCGAACTTGTGACCTCTCGATCACAAATCCGACACCTTATCCAATATGCTATTGACGCTTAAACCCTTGATTTATAAAAGTATGATCTAACTTATTTTTAATACAAATAACATAAGCATAAAGTTATTTAAATACTCATAAAGCTACAGACTTGGGAAAGTATTGCAACCAGGTTAAGTTATTTTTACAAACATGGCTCCACTAGTAAGCCATATTATAGGATCGGCTTACGAACTCTATTTTCCATTAAAATACCTTCTGTATAGTGTATTTTGGACATCCCACCCATACGCACAAAGCGTTTAAGGAATACTTTCATTGTACGTACAGCTAAGGAGTGGAATTCTCTGTCGGAGTCTGTGTTTCCTGATAGCTATAACCTGGGGTCTTTAAGTCCAGAGTGAATAGGTAAGCATGCGATTGCTGAAATCAGGTGAGATTGTGGTTAAACGCAAGCCTATGAACGATAAAAAATGTCAAACTGTTATATAGAGTTTTTTCTTTAAGACTATTACGTCAATTTGGTCCAAGACATAATAAATTTTCATATCAATAGTGACACCGCAATTTTTTTATTTTTAATTAGAGTTTGCTATTTCTGTAGTATTCACATTACTAGTAATCTTGTTAACTCGTCCAACTAAGCTAAATATGCTTGATTTTGAAGTGGGTTCACGGCTATGTAATGTGTGGGGTTCGAAAATGCGCCACCTATTAAATTCATGCCGTGAGCCCACTTCAAATTCAATTTCAAATTTCATTTATTTGCTAATATGGGTTATGGGTATAAAGTTGTTAAAAGAAATAGTTTCATAGTTCAACCATATCACGCCTTGCGGCATGCTAATCTCAAGCAATTACAACATAATTACACTAATACAATAATTATTATTCATTATAAAACATTAAAAAGTAATAAAAAGCAATAATAATTAAAATGTCATACAGTATTAAACAAGAATGTCAAGCCCATGTATTATTTGTAAATAAATATTAAAGTAATTTATAACAATGTCAATATTTAATATCATATCACGCCAACAGCACAAGCTTACTCAGTTTAGTTGGAGGGGTTAACAAGATTGCTAGTTATTTAAATTTTACCCACATATTTTTAAAAGAGAACTCGTAATTCGAACTCAAGCTCAAGTTTGAATTTGAATTACGAGTACTCTTTTAAAAAAATGCTCTATTTGGGAGAGCTCGTTGCTGAATAATAACACCCACACGTATCGATCTTCAAGGTGTGTGTGTGTGTGTCTTTCATCCTACGCTTGCCGAAGTAGGTTTTTGGATTAAAGACTGTCTTATAACAATGCTTCCTTGCGTTTGGTTAGCCAGGAAGATCTCCTTAAAGTTGGGAAGCGTCAATAGCCAAATAGCTGAGGTGTCAGACTTGTGATCGAAAGGTCACGGGTTCGAACCCTACCCATTACACTATTACAGTGAACCTACTCCGGACACAAACATATTTAGCTTAGCGAGGGGTAACAAGATTACTAGTAATGTGAATTCTACAGAACTTGTGACATTCAGTTCTGTCTAGTTTATTTAAAATAATTACTACATTACTTAAATAAAAAAAAACCCTAAACTACATATACACATCTAAAAATAAACTAAAATATGGCATCCAGAAATTCGTGCGCATCGCTGTACACTGTAATGTGCCTAAAAGACTGGCGGCTTTGCCACGTTGTATGGCAATGCTTAACCTCTGTCCAAGGTAAAAGCCAGCCCTTGGGTCACGCGAAGTGTCAACTAGATTATGATGATGAAGCCTCGTTGCAATACTATTTCAGACTATGGCTCTGTATTACCAATAACAACTGAAACGTAAATAAGTTTTGTTTAAAACATACTTTCAATAGATTTAACTAGCATTTGAAGATGTTTTCGAAACCCAACTTAGTACCTACTTAATAGCGTAAATTTCGAAAAAAGAACTATTGAGGTCATCAATTGTTTTATCAAATAATATTGGATACTATTCAAAACCAAAATGAAGACGATGAAATGAATTTAAGTTTCGCATTACACATTTTTTTCCTCCGGTTGGGAAAATCATCAAATGACTTCTCCCGCTCTGTGTCAGACTTCTACTGACTAAAAACCCACCCTGTTCCTTCAGCTGCCCTTAAGTTCCGGGGTCGCGGTATCTCGTTAGAACATTGCCGCACACCTTGGAACTCTATTTACGTCGAAGTAAAGATCTTGAAGTTTAATGTATTTTTTCTTGCGTATTTTTTTTGGTTTTGATCTGATAAAGCAATAGATGCGCGTTCAATATTCATTGATAGTGTTCTTGACCGACTAAACATAACTAATATTTATTTATCCAGATAACATTCTTATTTGTTTTAACTCCTTTTGTGAACTACTTATACAGGATTTAACAGGGGTGGGGGATCTCGATACCCAGGTACTAATAGAAGAATGTATGGTCATCACTGTTCAAAGATTCAGCAGATATAAGACTTTAAGCTAACATGGTCACTAACAGTATCATTAGAACTTAAAACGAGATATTTCGCATGTGTACTTATTGTTTCGAGTTTCCGATTGTTGCAAGCGCTATAATCACAGACGGGAACATAATCAAGTGATACATGTGACAGTGGTAGCTGTGACAATCACAAAAAACGAACGGGAAAGAGGGTAGACCGATTCGTCTACTCATAAAATATGTCCACCCGCAATTACTTCAGTTCATCCGTGACCGTGGCGCTTGCAACAATTCCGAAATATCGGAAACTCAAAACAATAAGTATACATGTTTAATATCCTGTTTTAAGTTCTAATGATACGATTCAGCTGATATTTGGGTAAGATCCCCCCTCTCTCTGTTACATCCTGTATAGTCTGTGTTAAATATCTCTTTTTGTAAACGGTTGTTTACTAAACAGATGCATACCAAAGATGTATATATATCCTAAACTTATTCGCAGAAACGTTAACTGTCTTATTAGATTTTCAAATATTGTTTTTTTTTTGTATCGTTGCGTATAAAATTTGATATAAGTAATGTATTTATACCAAAAAACATGTTGAATTTAATAAAGTTAAACGTATATTATTATGAATGTTTGAGACTCACAATATTGTAACAATACTGTCATGGAACGATGTATATTTTAGATTTAGTTTAACAGAATGTTTTTAAGCAATGTTTATATTTTACTAAAACAAATACAGGTTTATTTATGCGTAGCTTTTGTTTTTCTGAACCCTTGAAAACTTATTCTAATAGAAGTACTCTCTGTCACTACAAATACAATATACGTCAAAGATACACTGGTGGAGTCAAAGCTTCAAAGCTCTAGAGCCTTGAACATCGACGACGAGTTGCAAGTCTGTCGGTTTTCTATCGGTTACTTCTTCGCTCTTTGGCCTGGTAGTTAAAAAGTAAAAACCCTTGCCAAGTGAAGAATAATAAAAATGGTACCATTTTAAAGGTCAAACTGTTAACTTTAAAAATGATACCAAGTTCATTTAAATTACACCAGTATGGAGCCATCCCGGATTGAGTGAAGGAGTTAGGAAAACATAAGGATAATGGAAAAATAATAAATGAAGAAAACAACAAAAATTAATAAACAAAAAAATTATTTGGCCTTAAAATTAAATGTAAATATTTTGTGTTCCCTCCCTTCGCCCTAATAACTGCTCGAAGACGGTTCTTCATTAGGTCAATGAAGAATCGTCTTCATCAGCTTCTGAATCGATTCTTGCGGGATACCTTCCCACTCCTCTATCAAAGCCAATTTCACACGTGCTCAATGGGATTAAAGTCCGGGCTGAGCGCTGGCCAGTCCAATGTGGCGATACCGGCTTCTTCGAGGTATTCAGGTGTGGCACAGGAAGTGTGACAACGAGCGTTATTGTGCATCAGGAAAAAGTTATCAGTGATATATCCCACATAAGGAACGACATGTTCCAGCAGAATATCGGAAATGTAGCGGTGTGTTAGACCGCCTTCTCGTCCCCCGGCAGGCACAAAAACAAGCTCCGTATTACTGTCGAAGGAAATGCCGGCCCACATCATACAAGAACCGCCCCATAAGCCACTGTCTCAGCGAAAAAGCACTGCGCAAATCGCTCCCCAGGCCGCCTGTAGGCCCGACCCCTTCGGTCTCTGCCGTGCAAACACATTCTGTAGGTACTTGTCGGAGAACAGGACACGCCTCCATTGCTCAACCTCCCAATCAAGATGGGAGCGAGCAAATTGAAGGCATGCTTGTCGATGACCTGCCGTCAGTTTCGGGTTTGTGGCAGGCTTTTTTGGAGTCAAATTAGCTTGCTTAAGTCTTCGACGAACTGTCCACTCGCTGGCAACTACCCCACGAACATTTCGGAGCTCCTGTTGGACGTCGACACCAGTCAAGTGTCAATTTCGGAGAGAGGCTGACAGGTTAAAACGGTCATCCCTCTCCGATGTGCACCGGCGCCGTCCAGATCTTGGTCTCGGTATAAAGCCACCAGTCTCCCGAAAGCGTTTATTAACACAAGACTGGCTTATGTGAAGCTGACGTGCGACAGCTCGCTGGCTGAGCCCTTCCTGCAATAGGGCGACGATTTGTGCTGCTTCTGTAGGTGTAGTATCCATTGTCGTCCAAGTTCAAGGGTCAAAAGTAGAGAAGATGTATACTGGTCAACGTGTGAAAGCCGACTGATAAAGAAAATCTAATAACACGTGCTTTTATTGGGGGTCAATAGGCCACAACTCGCTACGCATCAAACAATGAAACATATCTTTTTCCTTACTTCTTCACGTAATCCGAGATAGCTTCTTAAATTATGGCGTGATTTGAATGAATTTAATGTCAGTTTAAAGTTAACAGTTAAACCTTTAAAATGGTACAATTTTTATTATTCTTAACTAGTTATTAAGTACTCAAGATCGCGCGGAATCAATTCCAAGTAAGTGATTCCATACGCTCGCGAGTGTCGTAACTAGCATGCAGTAGTACACGGCCAATGTAGGTAACATTGGCCGTGTCGTGTCGAGAACAGGATATCTCGTCCAGGAAAGAAAAGAAAGAAAGAAATAAAAAACGTTTATTGACACATGCTACAAGTAAAAAATACAAAAAAAAAAACAAACAAAATCGTATTATTATGAAAATAAAATATATACAAAAATAGTAAAATTGAATAGATCCAGGATGATTAATGTTACTGTGTGACTCACTCAGGATAGTCAAAGCTCGGGCAGCCTTTATTTAATAACCAATATGCAAAATAAAGATCATTTATCTTTATACCGAGACCGGTAGAATTAAAGTTAAAATCCTCCGCTCCAGCTACGTGACAATCGTCCAGCTATATGGATGCGAAACATGAAAGGTTACCAAGGACATCGAGTGAGGATCCAGGTATTCGTCAACACATTCGTCAACCACTGTCTCCGTCAGATTCTTGGTATCTTCTGGCCAACAAATACAGCAGATCACTCGGCGCATGTTGTCTTGGATTGGCCACACTACCTGTAGGAATCCTAGCCAAATTCCTAAAAAAACGTTTAGACTGGACCACACAGTTTAGTTTTTTTTCCCTTACTGCTTGGAAACTGAAGTCTGTAGGTCATACCAGTGTAAAAAATACTAAAATTGTACTAAATACACCCAATGTAAATGTAATATTGAAAATTTCAATCAGCGGCATCTATCAAAGAGTTGCTGAACTCAAATAATTTACTTATGTCACCATAGATGGCATTGATTGACCTGTTCTTTTACTACTTTTGTTGCCGTTTATGAAAATAATTATGTAAGGTACTGTTTGTTGGCTTTAATAGTAGTCTGGAGAAGGGAAACTTAAGAATTGAGTAATATTCTTTTGGTGAACAATAAAGTATATTCTATCTATCTACAAGTAATAGGCAGTACCTATTAGTGCCAACTACCAACCCGGTGGCAACCTCAAAGAGGACGGATGGGAATAAACCGATTGCAAGCTGGGATACTGAGAAATTTAACAAAAAATGTTTTAAAACTAGGACCTCAAGACTTAGTGGAGATACTATCTTCCTCCTGAAATCGGTCCCTCAGTGCTGAGGATAGTGGCTACGATGGAAACGTTGCAACAGGCTCCTCCATATACTACGATAAGATAATTTCTACAGAAGGAAATGTCACAGACGGCTCAGATCTCAAGCGTGACCCCACAAACAATGGCCCGTCTTCTATCTTGCTTGTATGCCCTGTCACTTGTATACTTGATCTAATATCTGCATCAGCGAGCGAAGTTCGCGTAACTGATTATTGGGCCAATTTTTTTTTAAATATGCTTGCCGCTACTCGCTAGGAAGAAGTCGTGTAAACTATGGTTTTGATAAAACTTTATGATGATATAAGCTATAATTTTTATATCTTACTAACTGACCCGTCAGACATTGTCTTTCTGAACTTTTAAAGCTTCCCGGTATGAGAAGGAATATAATCCAAAAAGATTTAATGAAATCGCTCCTGCAGTTCTTAAGTTTTAGCGAGACTAACGCACAGCAATTGATTTTTATATATACAATAGATAAATATATCTAGCCCTATAAAATATACTCATCAATATTGTTTTGAAAAGAGTAACTGTGGAGTTACCGGTTCTTCTCTATAGGAAATGATCAATACGAACCATGCCTAGAGCACGGATCCAATTGAAGTTAATCGGAAATTTTATAAATATCCTATGTGAAATAAAATATTTTTGATTTTGACTGAAGCAATATTTTACAACTTTTTACCTACGAATTTCAGGATCGTCTAGTAACCAGATACTACTACTGAATAAGTTTTAAACAGGGAAAATAAAATAAAACAAAAATGTAATAAATCAATATTATTATATTATGAAAAAATATATTCTGTCATCCATGCTTCATTCTGAGTTTTATACAATTTTATACAAAAACAATAAAATTCGATAAACTCTTAATTTTTAAACATTTATAATGATCAGTTCTTTCGCTATAAGTTCGTACAATTCTATTTAGTAACTATTGATTACAAAAATAGAAAAATATCATTTATTAAACATTTATTTATTTATCATTCAAAATAAATTACTTACATTCATCATTTCTAACTTAAAATATTAATAATTCTGAATAATTACAAATATAACGCCGTGTGATCTTAAACACAGATGCGCTGGTAAGCTTAATACAATTCTAGTGCGGAAAGATCTATAATTATTTCTTAAAATTAAAATATAATCAGGTATAATATTTAAAATAAAAAAAAAGTATTTACAATCAACACCAGACCCTTTATAACAGCACTTTGAATTATGTATAAAAAAAACTATATTTTATTGTTTTTACCTACCAGCTACCAGCGTCCCTGTCACGACTGTCGAGACTTAATCAAACACACACATACGATTTTGGTTTAAGACAAAATAAATTCAAAAATCGCAGTATGCAGTTATTTACTTACTATGTTAAAAATTATAATTATGTACTTTTTATCGAAATAAACTTATAATCAGCTAGTTTATTTTTCACTTTTAGCTACCCTTTCACTATTTTCATTTTATTGTTATATTAATTTTCAAATTTTTTTTTTCGTTTTTTTGTAAAATCAATGTTTGAATTAGGTACTTGAACAGTATTTAAATATCCTGGTTTTTCTTTAACATCGAAAAATAATCGTTATTAACGGTAAGACCGCCTATAATAGCGGATTACTGTTTTTATGATTCCCAGCCCTTAAAAACCAGGGTTTTAAATACAATTCAATCACACCTATTGAGCAAATCTCAATAACGTGAGCTAAAAAGTCATTTTGCAAAATATTATAGTTTATCAGAGTAGCAATAAGACATTACATTATTTTCACGCAATTATCGAGTTCATTAAAAAGCTAATCAACAAGCTAGTAACTTCATTGTATTTTGCAAATTAAAAGTGTTTTTTGCTTGATACGAAACAGTGGCTCCTAACTTTTGCGCCATATCGTCGTATTTGCAGACCATAGATTTATTACGCCCTCTGCAAGGTGTTACTTTGTAACAGCTGACTGCAGAAATCAGCTTTCTAGACTCAATGCAGTGACAACAGTAATTAATTGTAAAAACTTTCAATTCATTATCAAATCAAATTAATTCTAAAAAAAGCTTTCAATATTGAATGTTGTTATTTTGAAACCTTTTGCAATCTCGAAACACAAAAGAAAACTTCCCAAATTGATTTTTTGCGCCGGTAAAAGCAACTGGTATTCTAGTCTTTTTATCAATCAAAGTTGGCAATGAAATTCAGTCTTTTGCACCACTAAGAATTCTAAAAATATCAGTACACCAGTTGCTATATAATTACTAAATTTAATTGAAAAAAAAAAACAATAAACCATCACGCTTCTGTCCCTTACGGAGAAAGCAGAGGTTGATTTTTGAGCAAAAGTTTTAATTATAAAAACATGTTACTCTATATTATTAATATTTTGTTGAAACTCAATCGGGGCATGTTTCTTAAATGTGTAGACAAAGCAATAAAAAAAAGTAGGGACTGCAAATGTCTGAAATGCCTCATAATAATAACTGAGTACCACTGGCACCTTCTATTATTAATCTCGATATTAGCTTTGCATATAAAGTACCACTCAAAGCTTCGATTTGTTTGCATTTGCCCGAAACGAGAACTACAAAGAAAAACTAGGATATTTATTAAATGACTTTTCATTAACAACAAAGCTTAGTTTGCTTTATCTGTCAAAAATGACAGATGTCATTCTGACATTAATAAAAATGACCTTTCAAGAAAGTTTTAAATGAAAGTTAAATAATGAACCGATTAGATAGGGTTTTTATTAATAAACAAAGTGGAACTGTGTTTATCAAACTGGAATTCAAGATGGCGCAAAAATGTAGACAAAACAAGATTACAGTGTTTGTAAACTTAAAACTGTTTTGTGTTTTCAATAATTTTGATTAATTATATTTTGTTTCCATTGAAATAACAATGATTGATAAATTCGATTGTAATAACAATAATATTTGCAATAAAACTTCAAAGTCGAGTCCGAGTATATTTTGACAGCTGTCAAAATTTTGCCACAATAATTTCGACCACACTTTCTGTTAGAAAACTGTGGACTTTTTTATAGGCACATGCGTCTACAGGCACCAAAATCTATAACATAAAATACAGACAAACATCACAGTGGTTTGGACAGTTATAAGCACAGCCTTACGTGAAACAAATGGCTTGTAGTTATTTACAAAAAGTCAAAAAGTATAGAGCTTTATCGGGACGGACTATAATTTAAAGGTATTCAATGTTTACATCAAAACAGTTTGACAGCATTAAAACTTTCAATGTTGCTGACTAACTTATTATAATAACATCACTCATTATTAGCAAATCAAACTATTAATTAAATCAAAATACCTCTGTAAATTTGGTCCTTATTCGGCTCTTAATGAGGTCTTATACCATTTAAAAAAAAATGATATAAATCGTTACTAAAATCTTTAATGAGAAATTCACTAAAATATGACTTCTGATACTCGTTTATATTCAAACTAGAGTTTGCCAAAACGGTACAAAACGTTCTAGGTAAACTCGGGGCCAGAAAAACAAGTCAGAAATCACGTAACTGCTTAGTGACAACGCCAGCTGTTTCACTAATTAAATATGCTAATGACTTGACGCTATTCAAATCAATTTCGTCGTGGAATCTTTTGTTTAATCATAGATTTTGGTGACTAGTTAACTAAATAGTGAACATTTTTGAGGTGAAAAACGAACTAAAAAAACAACGGTTTCCATAGCAACAACTCTAGGTTCGTTTAAAATATGTAAGTGTATGGAATTGCAGTCTTTTTGTCGAATTAAAAGTTGTCCACTTATTGTTGTGGACAATTTCCCCCTCTTATAAAATTATTCACTTTTATGTCGCATATTAATGATTGGACTAGTTCGAGTTTGCCTTACGATCCTCTTTTTTGGTTTCACCTAAAAGGTTTATACACAGGTGGTTCGTAGGTATATCTTAATCGAGATAAATTATATTAATCGAGATAGAATTCCTTAGCAGTTCTAACCTCTATTCCTTTTCTCTCTCTTTCTATCTTGCTCATTGAGAAAGACGTAGATACTATATTTATAATAATGAGACTGTTTTTCATCGAGACAGCATTTTCATCTCTATGAATCTAAGTCTAAATCATTTACAATGAATTCAACCACGCACACACTATAATTGGCTAATAGCTGAAATATCACTGTGATCTCTTAACTTAGGGGAGGAATCCACTTGGCACATAGACTAAACATTGGCATTTTGGGTACAAAAATGCTTAAAGCATCAGCATTCCTACCTAAGGGCGGAAATATGAGCCAGTGGTCTAACACCAATAGTAAAATTGGCATTTGCTTATAGGAAAAGCTACAAAATTTCCTTTAACACCCTTTCTTTAGCCATAAGGAATTGAGCACTAATAGCTTCACTTGCCATAAACAACAAAAAATATACAGACCTTGAAAATCACTAGAGGAACCAAATATGGCACAAATCACCAGCCCTCAGGCTTTCGACACTAATTCAATTAAGGTCCTTTAACATTTCACCAGTACGGCACATTTCCATCTGCCTTCGATCTTGTAGTCCAAGAGTTTCCGTATTTAATTCTGGCACAAGAAATTGCTGGGGTGCTCCTGACGGAAGCCTTTTCTATGCAGTAGTTTAGGCCTCCGTTGTTGTCCCAGAACTCTTCACCTTTGCATCTGAAGCAGACACAGAATTCCAGTTTCCTCGAATGAATCGGTAGCTGCAGTCTGAAGCCGAAAGTATCGTACGTCGATACTCCGTTCTGGTTTAAGGGACCAGGTTCGACGAACGCGCAAAAGGTATCCTCGCTTGTTAGCCAACCATCCGAGGAAATCCGAACGAAAACTTCTTTAGTAAAGTCCAGGTTTTTCACTTTCACAGTACCGTCGACCGCGCACTCATTCTGTTTCACAATCACATTTTCTAACGACACACAGTCTTGGGTCACTCTTCGACGGAACTCCAGGTAGTTTGAGGCCGGTTGCACGAATCTCGTTTCCCATAAGTCTACTACTGGTGTCTGCGGTTGTTTTCTTTCTGGAGGTGGACTGGTTTCAAACTTCAGTGTCCAGTGAGGTGGCAGATGCGAAGGCTCTGTCATAAACTTGATTTGTTCTAACTGAAACCCTCGATCATCTGCGAATACGACTCTTTTTTTCGTCTTCTCATTTGGTATCCTTATGCACGATCTGGGTGCTGATTTTAAAGTTAGCTGCACTGGTTTCAAAGGTGTTAGACACGGTGCTGAGAATCCTCTTGTTGTCAGTTTAGTTGGTCTTCTGGGGGCTTGTATGCTGTAGTCTGACAGGAAGCCGGCGGGCGGACTGTGCCCGTAGAATGACTCCGATGCCAACATGTCGATAGCCGCGCACATTTCTGTAACAACACACGTGTGTACTGAGCGAGCGATGGTCGCAAACTGAAAGGCATTTATCGCGTATAGCCGGTTTTGAGCATGCGCAGGCCCAGGCCACACGAACGATACCAATGGACTAGGGTGACAATGTTTGTTGTGGAATATTTTGAGAGACTATTTCTGTTATTGGGTCAGGGTGTGTGTGTTCGTGTGTAGGACATTTTTATTGTTTTTATTATATTTGGTGATAATAAAAATGACAGTGTATTTGGACTGTGACCATAAATTATTGCTGATTTTAATTGAGTTGAGTACGTTAATTACATATTTATAAGAGATCAAGTAATATGCTAAAAATGTGCAATATTATGGTTAAGTACGTACAGAAATATCCATGTCTGATGAAGAATTTGGCATTACACCAAAATCGATGAAATCATGTAATCAGATAGGTAATCTAAAATACCACTGCAGAAAAGAGGAAAAACATGCTTTTAATGTTAATGCGAAACGATGATAAGATATAACCAACGTAATAATAACCTTTTTTTGGGGACTTAAACAATACAGAAGTACATTAAATTTTTTGTACAAACGTGCTATAGGATTTTCATCTTTCTTCTCAGTGCTGAGAGTAAAATTTCGTCATACTAATAAACTTTAGATTTTCATTTAGGTATAACAGATTTAGATAAAATAAGTAATTGACAATTGCAGTACTTCCATCGACCAGCTGCTCTTAGAGTAAGGATTTGATTACCACTCTGACTCTTTCTGCCTCATTCTTGGACTGGCAAATTACGAACATAATATGAACAATATGGTAGTTTCCTGAGTTGAGACATAATTATTCTATCTGAGTCGTTAGATAGATATAAAAAATATTCTACACATATTTTAAGCATTTACAGATCAATAAAACTTTGTTAAGAATTCACTAAGTCAAACTTCAGGAGTAAAAAAAATACTTGTCCATTATTTTGGTGATCTCCCTTAGATTACGGACTTAATAGATAATTTAAAAAAAACCCCTATTATTATCAGATTTTTTAAAGTCCCTTGCCCTTGGTTCTGTCCTGCATACGAGGAATACAATTTGCCAACCTATAGAACATAGATACAAATTACAAAATGGTCTTCTAAAACAAAAGATTAAACTAAAGGCAGTCTTATCGCTAAAATCATTTTTTTTCAGCGAACCTTTGTATGGATTCAACACAGGAGAAAAAAACAAGCAGGTAGTTCGTGGTGTATTATTTAAATGTTTACTAATGGCTAAATAGAAACAGCTGCACGGATTGATCTTCAAAGTTAAGCAACGTTTGCTGAGGTGTGTTCGTAGATGGGTAATTAATATATCGAGTTACCTCCATGCCTCGGAAAGCAAATTAAGTAGTTGGTCCCGCCTGGCATTTGTACATCTTTGGCAGTCGATACGGGTAGTCAGTAGTCAGAAAATCTGACACTGGTCTAGCCAAGGGGTATCGTGTTACCCAGTTACTGGGTTGTAGAGGTCAGATAGACAGTCGCTCCATGTAAAACACTAGTACTCAACTGCAACCGATCACACTAGAAGCTGACATAATGAAAAAAATATGAAAATAATTATACGGAACAAATACAAATGACCCAGTTTTTTTTGTAGCTTTACGATCTCGCATGACGCAGTCACTAACGTTAAGTGTTCTTTATGAACACGAATTATGATCCCTCGTAAATCTAATTAGTTATATTTGTTTGTTTTTAACACAAATGATCTCGTTGGCCATTAAGTTAAATACCTGTTTTGTTATGATGGTAATTATTAAACCTTTCAGCATAATAAGATATCATCAATAAGAGGATATTGTTTGAAAAATTAATTAATTATTTTGTTTTGCCTTAATTGTATTATTTGTATTATTTCAATAAAATAAATTATATCATTTTTTTTTATCTACATAAAAATATGAATCAGCGTAATAGGAAGGGCTTAGACCCACATAATATTAAGTTTTATTAATAGACTAGCTTTTTTTTCTGTACGATAATTACAAAATGACTCCTCTCAAACTGACTAAAAACCCAACTTATCCTCGGCCCGGAACACAAGGCCAAGGACAGTTGACCTTGTGTTCCGTGGCCGCAACACCTAAGACCCAGATTTTTTTCAATTATGAGTTTTCCGTGAATATTTGTACATATATTTGATTGCCAAAAACATGAAAAGTCGTCATCTGAATTGGCCTTCTCTTTGCATTATTGTTTTAAATCTAAAAGCAGTTTTAAAAATAAATCTACACAAAAACATGTCAAAATTCAAGAAAAATGTATGAGCAAACAACTCCGATTTGAAGACTGTCCGACAAATAAAAAAAATCATGGCCACCTGAGATAACACGTCTCGCTCACACACGGCGCTGGCGCTTCTGCGTGATCGATATTATTATTAAATACGACTTGACAACGGCGCGGGCGAGGTTAAGCAATACCACGGTCGGATGTTGGATGGGGTGATGAAACACAAAAAGGGTTTCCCGTGATTTTTTGCTTTGATTTTAATGACGCTAGAATTTTTTGTACTAAATAGTATTACACTTGTGAGATTAATGAGAAGGTTGGATACGTTCAAGGTTTTCAAGTAAGCCTTTGAGTAGAACTTATGAATTTCATTGATGTAATAAATTTATATTAATTTCCTGTTTAAATTGAATGGATTTAAGATATTTTTAATAACATGGGCGTGTTGCTAGGCAATTTTTAGCGTCACTTCTACTGAGCCAAAACATAAGGAAGGGGTGACGGTGCGCATTGAGGGTAGTAATGTGTCTCTTTGTAGGGTCAAACGGATTTGTTTAAACAAATTTTGACGTTTAATATGTGCGGACTGTACGTATATTAAATAAATAAGCGTCAATAGCCAAATGGCTAAGTTATCGGACTTGTGATCGATAGGTCGCAGGTTCGAATCGCACCAAGCATATTTATAGTAGCAGGATTCGACCCACATTGCTCTTTAAAGAAAATAAAATGACTTTTTGTTGTAATGTTAAATATGCTATGAGGTAGGCGAGGTATAAATACAAATGATTGAATACATTAGATTTTTTTAAATTAATTTGTTACAGTGTGTTAATTTTAGATTATTGATTTAATTGTTTCATTTAGTTATTTAATAACAACGGTAGGTAACCAATTACAGTAATTAAAACGAATAACAACTAAGATAACGAATGTACATACAAAACAAACAACAACTTATGTTACAATGAAACGTGTTTTTTTTTTGGAAAAGATCAATAGTTCGCATGTTCATAATTGGACTTCAGTATCTCAAAAGTAACATTTTGTGGGTTGGATCCTTTTTGTGTATGTAGATACACAAAAATGATCCAACCCACAAAATGTTACTTTTGAGATAATGAAGTTTAAGTTGTATTTGCTCTTTGATATTCTATTTTGTGATTTTGTTGATTTGGGACATAGTTTTAAAAATTGGTGTCCTTTTTATAGAAATATGTTTTATTGGAAATAAATAAATATTTTTAGAGATATTTAAGTAAATATGGGGTCGTTTTTGCGGAATTAAAATATAAACCTATCATAGATGTGGGTTGGTACCCCATACTAATAAAAAGGTCAAATTCACATATTTTGACTAGGGTGTTTTTACTAATCGAAAATATAGACCATAGCGACTAATTTGGCATACTCAGCTCATTTTCGACCATACTGTGGGTTGGATCCTTTTTGCGTATCTACGTCCAATTACTATTTCCGTAAACCCACTCCAGACACATCTTAGTTGGAGTGGTTGCTGACAAGCGCGACTCCTGAGCATGGGGTCTCGGGTTCAATTCCTGGGTCAGTCAAACAGTGCTATTGGGATTTTCAATTAGAAATATCTCAGTGGGAGCCCGGATTTTGGAAGTCGGCGATTTGATACCCCCGCGCCTCAGAAAGCACGTTAAACTAGGGTTGCCAACCGTACTCTAAAATAGAGTATTGTACTCTATATCATATAGGCGTACTCTATAATCTATAAGACTAATAGAGTATGCTAAAATACTCTTTTTTACACAATGTGTACTATACTAGTGCCAGTCATGTAATATTATGCAAAACCATTATCATAAACAAAAATGTCGACCAGTTACTGTTAATATGTTGGTATCCCCAATTCGAATGAAGACTAAATATACATATGGACAGTTTATATTCAGAAGTTATCATTTTAAAAGAACTCCAAGGTGTTATTGTTAAATAACACAGATTTTACGCAAAAGTCCACTGCAGAAAATTGACAATTTATGTTTAAAAAATATACTGACGACTTTGTTTGTTTAAAAAGAAAATATTAGCTTTATAATCTCTGTTCCCGCCACTTCAGCATTTACTGAGAGAGTCTTTTCGATTATGAATGTGAAGTGGCGGGAAGAGAGAAACAGAGCTTCATTGAAATTGATTAAAATGAGCTCTTGATCTATATAAATTTAGAGTTAGAATGTTTGGAGTCATACAATTCTTTTAAAAATAATGAAAAATTGTTATGTGCTGCAAAAAGTACAAAAAAATACCTTTTTAAAAATATTAAATAAATAATACTCTTTTTTGGAAGTCCGTACTCTTTATTCACCTCCTTTGATATCAGATGTACTCTATTTCTGCTAATAAAAGTTGGCAACCCTAAGTTAAACCGTAAGCGCCTCATCTCTCTCCGGTCATGTCGGTTTGACGTCCCTTCGGGCTATGAGAGTAAAGGAACAAAGAGTACATCTGTACCTGCACACATACTTGTGTACTACACTTCTGGACACATCTATTGGCCCACCTTAGAGTTTAGGTTTCGATGGCCCCTACCGAAATATGATTGCTAGATTGAACAAAAACTGTTGATGCAGTTTTAAACCTGATACATTTTACCATCTTTTTCGATCGTATAGTTTTAAATTTGAATTCAGAATACCATACGACATGGACCTACGCCTAACAAGTCGGATATGCGCCTTGTTAAAGGCAATTAATTTTTGAATAAAAAACATGTTTTATCAAATAAAGGTTTAATTTAATAACGCGTGTTGCCTCCATGGGCATCTACCACAGCTCTCATACGATTAGGCATAGAGTTTATCAACCGCTCTATGAAATTTTGAGGGATCATCTCCCATTCCTCTTCTATGGCAGTTTTCAACTCCTGCATCGTCTGGGCAACTGGCTGACGAGCCCTAACACGCCTTTTTAGCTCGTCCCACATGTGCTCAATGGGGTTCATGTCTGGGCTTCTGGCTGGCCAGTCCATAACTGTGATGTTCACATCCCGAAGATATTCCCTGACGATGCCGGCCGCATGGGCTCTTGCATTATCATGCATAAAAAGGAAATTTGGGCCCACATAGTCCGCGTATGGTATCACGTGAGGTTCTAAGCACTCACGAATGTATCTTTCAGCATTTAATGTTGGCAGCCGTGGTCCTGTAACAACCTCAAGTTGAGTTTTGCCGCTCGCGGATATACCGCCCCAGACAGTCCATGAGCCACCGCCATAAGCAACCCTCTCTTCAAAGCAGCATTGTGCGAAACGCTCTCCCTTACGCCGGTAGACCTTCTTCCTTCCATCATTGCCATGTAACACAATTTTAGACTCATCAGAAAAGAGTACACGGCTCCAATCTTGCTGTGTCCAATTTAAATGACTGCGTGCGAAATGAAGGCGCGCTGTTCGGTGGGCTCGCTTTAGTTTGGGCCCATTAGCTGGCTTGTGTGGTACCATATCGCGTTCTTTTAACCTTCTCCGAACAGTTCGAGCGCTCACAGATACTCCGTGGAAGTCGCGAAGTTGGTTTTGTATCTCAATGGAGGTAAGGTGACGATTTCTCAAGCTGGTCGTCACGATGAATCGATCCTGCCTTTCAGTTGTGACCCGAGATCGTGGCCTTCCTTGGCGACGAACAAAGCCGCCAGTCTCTAGGTACCTCCGATAAACATTTCGGACCGCAGATCGACTTAAATTAAGTTGAGCACTCACGTTTCTTTGGCTGTGTCCGGCCTGAATAAGTGCCACAGCTTGGGCGGCGACTTCAGGTGAAGTATCCATAGATTATTGATAGAACCTCACCTTAATGTTAAGAATAAGTAATGTTTGTTGCAAAAGCAAAGATATCAATCACTTTTTCAAGAATTAAATCCAAGTAAACCAATAAAACCAAGTTTTCTTAGTATTCGATTGTTTGATATCAACAAACAGGCTCCAAATTGTCTTTTGTTTCTTTAAATTCTGTGTTCGAAATTCAAAAAAAGACTATTGAATGAAATTGTGAATGTGCCAGGTTCAAAACTGCATAAAAACTTTTTGCTCGACCTAATATAAAATTTTAGCTAGGACCAAACGAAACTGAAAATACAAGGTGGGCCAATAGATGTGTCCAGAAGTGTATAATATCTCCTGCGCAGATGGCTAATCAATGATGAGATTGACCGCCGTGACCGAAATTGATTAGAAGGACTATTATTGTCATAGCCGTATATGACCACTATCTCATTCGGAATCGGTGGGAAGGCCGTGACTGATGATATACAACGTGTAATTTAAAGGGTATATACATACCAAGTGCACGGCTTCTTTCGATGATAACAAACGATATGGCAAGGGTTTTGTAATCCTATGTCTACATGTGTGGAGCTTATTATAAATTTCAATACATTGATACCAGAGACCGAATTTTTCAAATTAAGAAGAACGAAGAGAATTATCATTTTATTGGCAAGTGACGTGGAAAGTTATTGACCCTTGTAGTGCTGTGACACATTTGTTATGATTGGTATTCAAGAAATATATGAAACCAATAATTTGGTATCAATTCTTTGAGTCAGTTATTTTGTGCTGAAACTGTGCATAGAGACTCCATACCAGATGTTCTCTTCAGTCCTTTTGGATAGATATGGGGTTTCCGTTACACGTTGTAGATGCCCCAGATTGCAGTTGAATTCATTGTCATAATTTCAGGCGATTAACGTCTACTGATGGTCGTTGACTCCCCTCCCCTCTCACCCCACAAGCGTCGCGACATCGAAATGTTTTTCATTACTGATTAAACAAATGCATACAAGACATGCATATATTAACTTATTATTAGACTGACCTTCGCGCATTCAAAAACTTACTTCTTCTGCACGTTCCTTCTCACCGCACCGGGTTTATGGCTAATTCCTATGCTATTGCTTCCATTAAACCCTGGAACATGTTACCCCTTGACATCAAGAAGGCCGAGTCTAAATTCTCTTTTAAGCGTAAAATGAGAAACCACTACTTAAAAGCCTGCCATTCTTAGTTTAGTTTTCGTCATAAATATATTTATTGTGAGTTCTCTTAGTCAGAAAGATTATTATAAAGCACCGTATTTATTAGTCTATTATTCTTATTACACTTGTAAGCTGGTTGTTCGTGTAGCGGTCAGATGACCGAATACCGCCGGACACTGTGATTCTATGCCACTGTTGTATATTTAGAAAAAAAGTTGTGAAACGCGGCGATCTGCTGTGTTCGTGTTGTTATGATATTTTAGCATCTACACCTACCACATATTGGTCTTTTTAACCCAAAGGTTGACTGGTAGAGAATGCCTTGTTGCATTAAGTCCGCATTGTACAAATGTACATACCACTATTGTACATAGTTTAAATAAATAAATATTTGCAGGCGGGGTGCTGCAAATTGCATGCAAGATTGATCATTTCGTTCTTTCATTCTTTTTTTTTTTCTTATGAGCTCTCTCTTGAACCCGATTACACCTAATGGTAAGCATTAGATGAATCTACGAGCAAGCCCAGAAGATGCCTGTTCACTCTTGCTTTAGAGGCTGAAAGGTCATAAGTGGTAGGGAACACAAGCCGACAGAGAGTTCCACACCTTGGCTGTGTGCACAATAAATGTGTAGGAGAAGCGCTCGATGGTATTCAGCAGTAAGTGTGGTAGGTCGGTAGTAAAAGAGGGAGGGAAATTATAGGCAGAATTAACACTAAATATTTTTCTGAAGTGTTATTTTGTTACTAATAACTTATGAAATCTTGTAGTATTAAACACACAGCCGTACTTGGCAAAATTAGGAACAAGTTTCTTTATTGTAAAGATGAATGGTTGTGCCTACATAATTTACTTGAATTGAATTTATAATTCGTGTCTACATATTTCAATGCACTGCAGCCAGTAAAAATATAGACATTATCGCTAAGTAATAAAGGTCATTTTGAAGTGCTATTTTTTATCAAAAAGCCTTATGAATTGTGTTGCAATGGAATATGTACTTTGTCGTACATGTTATAGCGTCTATAGTTCCAAAACTGATCGTAACTATTTGATTTGCTGAGCAGTAGGGTGTCCCGAAAAACTTTTTTTTCGCTTTTCGCTACTCAAGCCCCCTCAAAAGTTGCATTATTAGTTTTAGATTACCGTAAAAATAATAACAAAAACATAAAAAACTATCTTGAGGGTTCTACCGGCATTTTTTTTATTTTTTTATCACTTAAATAACCCTCCAGTCAATGTCGTCTATTCTATTTTACGTACATTATTCCCATTTTATTTATTATTTCATTGATAGTGAAACCCTAAGTTATGATTTGCAGGCAACGACAGGATTTTTTCTGTTAGGAATTGGTTTGGAACAAACTCGCAAAATTCATGTTTTGACTTGTTTTTCTTAAATTCTCTACTTCTACTGTGAGGCAGTTCGTCTCATTTCTATTGCGGTTTTATTGCGGTAAGGTGTCGCTCTGCACTTCCTTGTGATAAAATACGTGTTTTTGTTATATATAATAATGGGTTCAAGACGAAGTGAGACTACTTGTGCTATTTTGGGATCATATAAAGAACTTGACGATCGCCAGTTACCAGTGATAAGTGACGTTATCAAATTCATTTTGTTTACTAAAAATGAACTAAAACAACAGAAGAATGGGAAAGATCCTTCTAACACAGAAGTTTTTTCAATCGTTTCTGGAAAACTTGATACGATTTGGACCAAAGCTTCGATTCCTATCGTTTCCAACGTACGAGTTACCCAATTGCTGAAATCGTATTTCGACAAATACCTGTCATTGATAAGATATCCCAAAAATAAAAGAAATGATAGTTACGAAAGCAAAGTGAAGTGCTTTTTGGAATCGTCGAACAAGCTCTTCGATATTGCTGCTTGTAAGTGCACTTCGTTTGACATTTGTTCCTGCATAAAACCTAAGAAAGATCCTATTTCTGAAAGAGACATTTTACTGGATCAAAGAAGTGATAGAAAAATGGCAATAAGCGGTATAGACACAAAAGAAACAGCAAGACTTTTAAAGAAACATCAGAGACAAGAAAATTTGAATCGGAAAGAGTCAGAGCACGCATGTTTTCCCAGTGCATCACTAAAAACCAATCCTGTTCCGGTGCGCGAGTTGCCGCCTCGACCGCAGTCGCCTGTAACTTTCTGCGAAAGCTGCTGTAGCTTTCTGCGAATAGTGACGTGCCTGTAAATGAGACTCCATCTACTTCGTTGAATCGGAACACTCTGGCGCTGCCAACAGTAGCTAAGATATGTGATCGGTATGGACTATCAACGCGATCTGCGGCTGCGGTCGCTTCGGCGGTCTTAGCTGACGTAGGATTGGTATCTTCCGAAGATCTAAGTCTTGTTATTGATAAGAATAAAATTCATAGAGCTGTTTCAAAAGCACGGACCAAGGCCAGCAAAGACATTGATACGATTGTAATAAAAAGTATCTACTTTGATGGACGAAAGGACAAAACATTCATAAACGAGAAAATAGGCGATCAGTACCACCGCAGAGAAATCTTGCAAGAACACATTTCAGTTCTCACAGAGCCGGGATCTATTTATTTGGGACATATGACGCCAAGTCGTGGCACTGCCAAAGGGATCGTCTCTTCTATCATATCTTTGTTAGAAAATCAACGGTTGAACTTGGAAGAGGTGATCTGTGTGGGGTGCGATGGTACTGCTACGAATACAGGTTGGAAGGGAGGTGTCATTCAATACCTGGAAAACTATTTAAAGAGACCGTTGCAATGGTGTGTTTGTATGCTTCACGCGAATGAATTACCGCTTCGTCATTTGTTCATGTCTCTGGATGGTAGCACATCTGGGCCAAAAGAATATTCAGGACCTATTGGAAAACAGCTAGCTGCTTGTGAAAGTAAACCTCTAGCGTCTTTTTGTGCAGTGTCTGGCAATTTGCTAGTATTACCTGATAATATTGTGAAGGAACTAAGTACGAATCAAAAGTATCTGTACGAAATGTGTCATGCTGTGATGGCTGGTTCCTGTTCCCTTGAGCTAGTGAACCGCCAACCTGGAAAAATGGCGCATTCGAGATGGCTCACTACTGCCAATCGCATACTCAGACTTTACGTAAGTACTGTTTCGCCGTCAAATAATTTGCAGCTGCTTGTGAACTACGTGGTCAAAGTTTACGCTCCTGTTTGGTTCCTAATCAAGCAAAACTCATCATTTAAAGATGGAGCCAAGCATATTTTTCAAATGGTTATATACTCTCGATTTTTGCCTGATAGTCAGAGATCTATTGTAAATTCGGTGATCGAAAGAAATGCTTTTTTTGCGCACCCAGAAAACTTGCTTATTGCCATATTATTCGACGATAGAGAGCATATTCAAGAGCTTGCATCTCGCAAAATATTAAAGGCCAGAGAAGCAGAAAAGAGCAACTCTCGCAGGGTATTTAAAGCACCAAAGCTTAACTTCTGTGCGCGAGACTACACCGATATAATATTTTGGCAAGAGTGTGAAATATCAGCTCCACCAATTTTGCGACACGTCTCCAACGATGAACTTAGAATTAAGGCTAAAGAACACATCCTCGACATTATTGACTTTCCCTGCCACACACAGTCAGTGGAAAGATGTGTAAAACTAGTGACGGAGGCTTCTCAAAGCGTCACGGACGCTACAGCTCGGGATGGTTTTATTAGGAACAGATTAAAATCTCGCTCAGAAATGCCTAATTTTGGTCACAAAAGCCAGTTCCGTTTTTAAAGTTGCTATTGATTATTTTGTCTTTCAACTATTTTAAACCTTGCTTTAACTCATTGTTGTACCCTTAAATTTAATAAAAACCATTTAAATGTTATTTTTGTATGATTTATAGTTTATATTAGGAACCCCTAAAAATAGCAAATTTGAAAAACTTCAAGGACTGGTAGTGGCCTCAAGATGCCGGACATCTAATTAAATTTTATAATAATCGTAATATATGTGTCAAAACGCAACTTTTGATACCTCTTGCGTAGCCGTAGCTCATTTTTTTTTTCCCCCCATACATGAACGGGACACCCTACTGAGCAGTAGTAGCCTAGTGGTTAAAGGCACGAATTGCGAGTTGTAGGTCATGAGCAGGCAGCCTAAGCAGGCAGGGAAATACCATCAAGCTAATTCCACACCTTAAGTAATATGACCCAGCCTGACCCTTTGCTGCCCTCCACCAACGACCCCGCTATGCCGAGGCCCGTACTCCACAGGGAGTGCCCTTAGCGTGCGGTCGTTTAAATGTAATTTTAGTATGTAAGCCCTGGCTGGGGGCCTTTAAATTTAGAGGTCACCACAGGATCGCCCGGTTAAGTAGTAACCAGCCTTAGTGTGCTGAACTACGAGTGGCCCTACCTAAAATAAAATAAAAAAACTTGAAAGGTGTCAAGGGACACCCGGATGGAACGAAGTTCCTTTCGATTAATTAGTGAAGGAATTGTAATGATTTTTTTTTTTAAGGTATAATAATATTTTTTTATTATTAACAAATATAATGTAATATAAACAAACGAAAATATCTGGCTTGCTTTCTATAAGAGAGAGAGAGACAGACAGAGAAACATGCGCACGCCGCACGGCTTACTATAGCAAAAAGTGTCGTTACAACTTTTCATCTTAATTTTTTCCGTCGAGCCCCCTTTTGCAACACGCGATAAGGAACTTCGTTCCAAAAAAATCAAGAGTGAATAGGTTTCTACGAGTAGGTAAGCGTGTTCCATCTTCGACCACATCATCGCTTACCATCAGGTGAGATGGTGGCCAAATGCGATCCTATTATCAAAAAAAAAAAGATAGAAAACCGATAGAATTCCAACACAACGCCGACAATGTTTTCAATATCACGTTAATAATATATGTCCATATCGAACGAATACCAATTCTTTATATAGCAGTATTATTATGACAAGACATACCACAAGACGGCGAGTGTAAGGTTACGATGAATCGATCTACCCTTGACATTCGGTCCGCAAATAATATTCTTATTTAATGTTAATACATACAGTAATGACATTGTGTAGATTCAATCACGGAAAGTATTTCCACATGTTTTCAGAACCTATAACATATTTTCTATAACTTTTAACTTTGTATGGATTATGATAAATATGTATGTAAGTTTATTCTAGTTAGAAGTATAAGTATATATATACTTGTAATATAACGTTTACGTTGAAAATATTATCTACTTAGTTTATTTTTTTTATGCACCTGCCATGTTATCTCTTCACCACCCATGGTTGACTGGTAGAGAATGCCTATGGCATTAAGTCCGCCTTTGTACATTTTGTGTTGCATAAAGTTTTAATAAATAAACGTGAACAGTCGTTTTCTCCTAAATTATTAAACTGTTTAGTATTTACAAAGCATACTTTTCGATAAGAGCATATACTGTACTAGCTGTGTAGGTACTGCGGTTTCACCCGCGTCAATCAACAACCCAACAATACATACTTTATCTGAACCCTTTAAGGATTGATTTAAAAAAAAAAACTTTTTTGCAAAAAATAAAACCAACTTCCATATCAAAACACTACAAAACCAAAAATAATTTTAATTTCGGTAGTCGGTGTTATTGGTTTTGTATTTTCTTTTTTTTCACACCGCCTTCCGAAATTAAAATTATTTTTGGTTTTGTAGTGTTTTGATATGGAAGTCGGTTTTATTTTTTGCAAAAAAGTTTTTATTTTCGCGCTTTTTAGTGAATCAGTTTTAATTAATCTAGTTACAAAAGCCAAAATGTCGTTTACTTATCACCTTCACCAGCCGAGTAATCGAAAAGATCGTCTATGTAAATATTTTTTTCAGACTTTTGTCTATTTTTCAGAAACGGCTTGTCCGATTTCGATAAAATTTTCATGGGACCATTTGGAAAGTATACCCTTTCCAACAAAAAAAGAATTTTTCAAACCGGTTGGCAAGCCACGGAGATATGCCCGAACAAACATAAAAAAAAGAAAAAAAAAGCAAACATCCGAATTGAGAACCTCCTCCTTTTTTAGAAGTCGGTTAAAAAAATAAAACCGACTTCCATATCAAAACACTACAAAGCCAAAAATAATTTTAATTTCGTTAGTCGGTGTTATTGATTTTGTATTTTCTTTTTTTTTGACACCGCCTTCCGAAATTAAAATTATTTTTGGCTTTGTAGTGTTTTGATATGGGAGTCGGTTTTATTTTTTGCAAAAAAGTTTTTATTTTCGCGCATTTAGTGGGTCAGTGAATTTTCCAAATCGGTTCCTAAATGACGGAGTTATGCGCGAACAAAAAACGCAATGCAGAGTAAACGAAAAGATCATCAACGTAAATATTTTTTTTTGACTTTTGTTGATTTTTCAGAAACGGCTTGTCCGATTTCGATAACATTTTCATGGGACCATTTGGGAAGTATACCCTTTTCAACAAAAAAAGATTTTTTCCATTCGGTTGGCAAGCGACGGAGCTATGCCCGAACAAACATTAAAAAAAAAACTAACAAACATCCGAATTGAGAACCTCCTCCTTTTTTAGAAGTCGGTTAAAAAATAAGTAGCCTATGTTTGACCCATGACCAACGACTTAGAGTGCTTTCGAGTCACGACTGTCAAAGATGTACAAATTACAATAGGGACCAAAGTCAAGGAGGATCTTGATATGTTAAAATGGTGAGTCCATATTGGCTCACCTAAAGTTCTTTACCCGAAATTGTTGTTCCTAATGATTTGTAATCCGAATGATCACTCTTCCCAAAATTTTTCATCCTAAAGTTTCGATTCATAATTATTGTAGTGCTACCGGCGATGTTCATAACACTCATGTTTCCGAAAATTGTAATTAATAAAATCATTATTGTAAACTAGCTTTTGCCCGCGACTTCGTCCGCGTGGAATTGGAAAACCGCGTTGGGCTAACGTTAAATTTAACCCCGATTTTGAAGCATTCTTCATTGGCGCTCCGCTCCTATTGGCCTTAGCGTAATGATATATAGCCTATAGCCTTTTTCTATAAATTGACTATTTAATTAAAAATTAAATATTTTTTCAATTCGAACCAGTAGTTCCTGAGATTATCGCGTTCAACCAAACAAACAAACTGTTCAGCCTTATATTATTAGTATAGATAGCTGTTGCCCGCGACTTCGTCCGCGTTTCCGTCGTTTTTCGTAAAAAGTAGCCTATGTCCTTCCTCACGGTTCAGTGATTTTGATGTAACAGACAGATTAACTTTCGTAATTTAGTAGGGAAATATAATATGTCAGTCTATAATACTGTTGAAAAATATCGCAATGCGGAACCGCACAATATTATTGTTAATAGCTGTGCCCGCGACTCCATCAGCGTGTAACTCCTTATGTGTTATTAAGTTTATGTATTGGTAATATTGTTTAAATCACGTTCACATGAGGCTTAAGTACCTATAGAACGAAAATACTTCAGCGCAAAGCTTCCGGGTAAACTATGTTGAAAGTTGACCCGTCCGGCACGTGAACATAAAGATTTCTAGAACTGCTAACCCGGGAAAGAGCGACGTACAACTGACCATGCGAGAAACAACTGACACCGAGATCTACTCCAGCAACACGAAAAGTCTGCCCTTGAACCTTATTAATTGTAATTGCATAACACACCGATACTGGGAATTGCGTTCTTTTAAATTCGAATGGAAAATTATTTGGTATTATGAGAATTCTGTGAATAAAGACGGTTTCTCCTGCACCGCAACCTGTTAAAATTTGAGCCTCGATTATATTTTGTTGCAACTGGGTGAAAATAAAACTAATATAAAAAAAGTGAACGTAAATTAGCCAAAACTTACCTATCGTTATACTAAAATAACGAATACCTATTTTATAAAATAACAACAAAAGGAATCTAAAAATAAATTATCAACGACTAAAAGTCGCGCTGATAAGCACGGTTTGTTAATATCTGTCTTATAAGTATTGTCCAATATATGAAAGTACTCTGTGGTATTGTCTGTCAATAAGGTCGAACGCTCTGAATGTCTATTCGAATCAACCATACTTTTCCTATCTCAATGGGATCAACAGGCAAAAATTGTATGTTTTTTTTTTTGGGATTTTATGACCTGGTAACTGGACCTTTAGGTCAAATCTTATTTTAAAAAATTGTATGAAGCCCGCACTTTTTTTTTTAGATAGGGCCTCTCGTAGTTCAGCACACTAAGGCTGGTCACTACTCAACCGTGAACCTCGCGCTCGGACACCCCGCCTTTTTAGGGTTCCGTAGCTGAATGGCAAAACACGGAACCCTTATAGTTTCGATATGTCTGTCCGTCTGTCTGTCTGTCTGTCTGTCCGTCCGTCCGTCCGTATGTCACAGCCATTTTATTCCGAAACTACTAAGACTATACATGTGAAACTTAGTAGGTAGATGTATTCTATGAACAGCTTTCCGATTTTAAGACAAAAATTAAAAAATATTTAAAATAAAGGGGGATCCCCATACATGGAACTAAAACTGAAAATTTTTTTTTTCATGAAACCTATGCGTGTGTGGTACTTATAGACAGGTCTTTAAAAATGATATAAGGGTTTCTAAAGCCACTTTTTCATAAAGTCAATCGTTTAAAAGATATAAGCTTCCAAAGTGGTAAAATGTCCCTCCCTCCCTCTAACTTCTATAATAATGGAGTGAAAAATCTAAAAAAAATATATATGTCTGTAGATCCTAATGTAAACTTTCAACCAAAATTGGTTTGAACGAAATCGGGTAAGCAGTTTTGAGATACAGCATATTTTCTAAAACCGCAAATATAACTTTGTAATTCATACAAACACTATGAACAACAAAGTTATCTAGCGTAGTTGTAAAAATGCAAATAAGCTGGTTTCTAGAAATTTTAAAGGTTTTTAGGAACCCTTCATGGGCGAGTCTGGCTCGCACTTGGCCAATCGAGACGCGTCGAGCGCGGCGACCGATTCTCAAAAATAATCCTTATAGCATGATTCAGTATTCACGCGCGATGGCTTATTATTAGCGTATTTCATGCATAACTTTGGTGTTTCTATACCGATTTATATGATTCTGTTTTATGGAATAGTTAATAATGTTAACTTTTTCAATTAGGGGTGACTGAGAGTGTTATAAACGTAAGAGTAGACAAATATTATAATCAGAAAGCTTCGAACTGCTAAGCTATCGGGAGTTACACGTATTATTGTGAGTCAACCATAAAAGATAGACATATGCTGTCGTGGGATATTTTTTATATAATTTTAAGGGGAACATTTCCGTCATAATGATTTCTGTGTAGCTTTAACCATTAAGGTTGCACACGCGACGGAAGCTTAAAAAATGGAGTAACTTCTCCCGTTTTTCCAACATTTCCCTTCACTGCTCTGCTCCTATTGATTGTAGCGTGATGAAAAGTATACTATAACCTGCTCAGGAGTATGAATATTAATTGTCCCAAGTTTCGTTAAAATCCGTCGAGTAGTTTTTGTTTCTATAACGGTTATACAGACAGACAGACAGACAGACAGACAGACAGACAGACAGACAGACAGACAGACAGACAGACAGACAGACAAAAATTTTACTGATTGCATTTTTGGTATCAGTATCGATCCCTAATCACCCCCTGATAGTTATTTTGTAAATATATTTAATGTACAGAATTGACCTCTCTACAGATTTATTATAAGTATAGATATATTTAAACGCCTACTGTTTTTTATCATAACGCTTTTATCCCTAAACATAATTACCATAATATTTTCACTAATACTCAGAAAGAAACATTTACCATGTGTAATAAAAAATATAATTATGTCGAGGTAGTTGGTCACAGTTCTAACCTATGGATATCCATGCAGGTACACACCGCTATAAATAAAATTAAAGAAGACGAAAGAAATCTAAACAAAAAAGATATGACTTTGAATAATAGTATAAAAGATGGTTATGTTGAGAAAATATAGGAAAACAAATAAAAGTATAATAGATGTTTATTGCTACTGACATTATGAAGTTGAATGCTTCGGAATTATGAACATTAGAGACAGAGTAGTTAGGAATTGTGATTGTTCGGATGAAAAATGTTAAGAAGAACATTTTCGGATTTCCAATTATCGGAGTTGAAAATTTAGGTGAAATTTGACGCATCCAAAAAGAGTCACCTACCCTTGGACTGACCTTGGCAAACGTTGCTTATCCTTGAAGATGTGGCATACGCACAAAACGTTTTGGGAATAGTTTCATTGTGCGTACAGCTGAGTGGAATTCCCTGCCGGAGTCTGTGTTTCCTGATAGCTATAAGGGCGAGGCCCCATTAGTGCGCTGCGCTGCGTTGCGTCGTTGCAACATCGTCGCTGTGTCATTTTTCATATATTTTTACTAGCTTCTGCCCGCGACTTCGCCCGCGTAGAAGTCGAAAATATTCCACGGGATCCCGTCCCCGACTTGCTTGACAAAGATTATAATAGCTCGGCTAATATGCATGATATAAAGATAATTTATAGCCTATAGCACTCAGGGATAATGCAGCTACATGTAAGCGAAAGAATTTTCAAAATCGGTTCGGTAGTTTCAGAGATTACCCCCTACATACAAACTTACAAATTTTACCTCTTTATAATATTAGTATAGATGACACGCCCCATTAAACCGTTGCGTCGTCGCGCGCGACGGTTCAACGGATCGACGGACAAGAGACGAAGCGGGAGGGAAGGTGATGCGCTGCGTTGTCGGAGCTCCGCTGCGACGACGAACAGTGATCCACTGCTAGAGGAGGAAGCTAGGAACTGAGACGCAGCTGCGACGGCGTGCATACCATCTTGCGTTGCGTTGACGCAGCGCAGGTGTGGCATACAATGCGTTGTTCCGTTGCGACGACGCTACGCAACGCACTAATGGGGCCTCGCCCTAACCTGGGAGTCTTTAAGTTAAGAGTAAATAGGTTATTTCTAGGTAAGCGAGCTTCATCTTCGACCACATCATGGCTTAACTTCAGGTGAGATGATGGTCAAACGCCATCTTATCAACAACAAATATCGATTCGTGTGGATGTTATTGTTTAGCCGAGAAGTACTTCATAATATTAACGAATAAATAATGTTAATAATGTTAATTCATGCGCGAACACACCACTTTGCATGACTAACTTTCTTTCCAATATTCCAGTAATTATAATTTTAACTTCAGTGAAGCAACTGACACCTTAACTGTCCACTAAATTAAACAGAAACATTTATGCTTAACTAGTTTCTGCTCGCAGAACCGCTCGCGTGCAATTTTTTTTTAAAAGAAGTAACTGTGTGGGTAGTATTCACATTACGAGTACTAGCTAACTGGTTCACCTCTCCAACTAAGCTAAATGTGCTTGTGTCTGAAGTAGGTTCACGGCAATAATGTCATGGTGGGGGTTGAATCTACGATGTTTCGATCACAAGTGCGACCCCTTAGCAATTTTTTTTATAAATTTAATTGACTTTTAATATATCTTTGAATCATTTTGTATGTAAATTTCTCCATTTGTATTTTAAATTAGGAAGCCGAGCAATTGTTAGGAGTGAATAGGTTACTTCTAGGCAAGCGTGCTCCATCTTCGACCACATCGTCACTTACCATCAGGTGAGATGGTAGTCAAACGCGAGACTAATAGAAATAAAAAAAAAATTTAAAAAAAATTGTTTAAATTTGTGTATTTTTATTTTATTTTATACTAGCTTCCGCCCACGACTTCGTCCGCGTGGAAAAAAAATCCCCCGATTTTGAAACATTCTTCATTAGTGCTCCGCTCCTATTGGTCTTAGCGTGATGATATACAGCCTATAGCCTTCCTCGATAAATGGGCTATCTAACACTGAAAGAATTTTTCAAATCAGAACTGTAGTTCCTGAGATTAGCGCGTTCAAGCAAACAAACAAACAAACAAACTCTTCAGCTTTATAATATTAGTATAGATGGGTTTTTATTTATTACGTTATTGACGCTTAAGTATTGTCTTGATTATCACACTAATTTCCCCTTAACAGCCTCATTGGTCTTGTGGTTGCAAGCGTGAGTGCTCAGCCTCTCAGATGAGCTGAGAGGCTGAGCTCTCAGGTTCAATTCCCGGGTCGGGCTACACGTGCTATTTCTCAGTTCTCGGAGAAGTTGGCAGTTTTATACGCCCGTGCCTCCCAAAGCACATAAAGCTGTTGGTCCTACGTCTTAAGCCGGCTCTACACGTTGGCCAACACAGTGGCGAATGTAGTGGCCAATGCGTATTGGCCAACGTGTAGACGGCGTGTTTGTGCATGTTGGGTGCACAAACACCCCCTCTACACGTTGGCGAATAGTCATTGACCACTACATTCGCCACTGTGTTGGCCAACGTGTAGAGCCGGCTTTATCTTGCCGTCCCATTGGACAATGATAGTAAAGGAACAGAGAGTGCAAACTCCGCTGTGATTGGCCGCTGTAGCTGAAATCGATCAGGAACACTATTATTATAAATTTCTCCTTAGAAATATGTACATCTTCATGATTCTGGTCGCCTGGTACTTTCTGAGTATCTATTTATTCATTTAGCGATTTTTTAGTATAGATATTTATGCTGCGTGCACGCTTACCAACTGGTTACATTACCTAACAGATTGAAGCGAACACTTAATGTATGTTCGTATGCCTCACACGTATGTATACAACGTACCTATTGTAAGGTTTTTTTTTTTTAAATCGCATGTTGGTTGGTAAGTATTGTGGAGAAAGAAGGTCGAATATTAAGGGTCTGTCCTTACGCTGCAGACGCATACACTCATGCTATGTTAGCGGCCGACACGCACACGACCGAATTTCCTTGAATTAAGGATTGTATTCATTTGTAATGATACTGTGTTTCTATTTCAAGTATTTTTTTATGACGAAAATCGATTCAGAAGCCGATTCTGAAACAACTACTTTCAGGAATTGCGTTTATTCTGTTATATGTTGTATATATATAAGTATATATACATAGATTGCATTCAAAATGGTTTGAATTAAGTTCAAATTTCGACCACTGGGGACCACTAATAAATATAATTCACAAATCACAAACGATCACAACAAACTACGTATACTCGTAATCACCTGATATCATCACGCTGTGATAGCGATATCAACATTATAGTGTCATCTGTTTACTAACACATATTATCACGAGGGCACGCCCGGGAAACATCAGATGCACTTTATATAATGTGATCAACATATAAACATGAGCATCTCACACACTATGTAGGGTTTTTTGGGTTCCGTAGCCGAATGGCAAAAAACGGAATCCTTATAGTTTCGTCATGTCTGTCTGTCTGTCTGTCTATCTGTCTGTCCGTCCGCCCGTCCGTCCGTATGTCACAGCCATTTTATTCCGAAACTATTAGGACTATAAATGTGAAACTTGGTAGATGTATTCTATGAAACGCTTTCCGATTTTAAGAAAAAAATTAAAAATATATAAAATAAAGGGGGCTCTCCATACATGGAACTAAAACTGTTTTTTTTTTTTTCATGGAACCTATCCATGTGTGGTAAAGTAAATTGTTTAAAAGATATACGCTTCCAAAGTGGTAAAATGTATGTGTGTGTATGTGTGTGTGTGTGTCCCTTCTAACTTCTATAACTTTCAACCAAAATTGGTTTGAACGAGATTGGGTCAGGAGTTTTTGAGATATAGCACATTTTCTAAAACCGCAAATATAACTTTGTATTTCCTACAAACACTATGAAAAACAAAGTTAGTTTGCGTAGTTACTACGGAACCCTTCATGGGCGAGTCTGGCTCGCACTTGACCAATTTTTTATTTAACTGATAATGTACGAGGATGTAGCGACACAAACTTTTAATTTGTAAGTTTTTCTTATGCAAGTAATGTGCACAGTTTTAATCATATATTCATGTTATATAAGAAAATATGTGTAATAAGTATAAGTTGAATCTATCACTGGTGAGTCAATAAATAAATATATCGTTGTTTAACTGCAAATAGGTATAGCTTTGTTGACGCAACTTTTTTACGTGATAGAACTACAAAATAACTATTTACGGGTTTTTCCCTTTACTTCTGCTATGAGACCTTACTTCTTATGAGAAGTTACTCTGAAAATTTTGATATGTTGACGAAGCGTCGTAAGTTTTGTAAATGTACAAGTAAGTCTTATAAATGACCGTATTTTTTAGGAATACAGAAAGCTTGATATTTTTACAGCGTCAGGGCACTATAGACCTGCGTGTATGATATTAATTTCAACTTCATAACTGAACGCTTTTATAAAAATCCTCTCTAACTTTTAAAATTATGGAGTGAACACATTTAAAAACACTGCAAATATAACTTTGACAGTTCTTACAAATACTATGAAAAACAAAGTTATTTTGCGTACCTACTATAGACCCCTAAATAGACAAGTCCGACTCGCACTTGGACAATTTTTTTTTTTATATTTTCTTATTTTATGTATCGAAATCTTTAATTGAATACCCGTCCACCATATAAGATTTAAAATGACGTAAGTTAGCTAACCATGCATTATCATCCAAACTTAACGTATATACAAAATTTCATCTTAATCGGTTGAGGATAACTGCTATAAAATTTAGTTGCAAGATTTGACCCAAAAATACTCACGAACTAACTAACGAGGTAACATAAATAAAACCTTGTTAAAAATGAATAAGAATTAAAATTTTATGTAACCCCAGACAACCTTGAAACGCGTGAACAGATCTAGATAAATTGTAGCTAAGAAACATCTCGATTGCGTCAGCTTTCTAACTAAAAAAACCGCATCATAATCAGTCCATTCGTTTAGGAGCTTCGATGCCACAGATTTTTGCGATGGGGTTAAAAACAACAGATGACAACAAGCAAATCAGCTGATTGTCAACTTCGCATCAAACATGGCTGCCAAGATGGCGAGCTGCGAGACTCATACTTTTACTACGACCACGAGTTTGGCATAGGTATGCAACTGTTATGCCAATGGACGAGTTTAGTTTACTATTTATAAAGTGACACAATGTCATGGGACAATCCTGAGTTGATGGCGTGTCGTGTCTCACGCGCAGCATATTCATGCTGACTGCTAGGTATGGACTGATGGGTCCAGATAGGGCCATTATATGTCGAGGTTGCAGGAATGTTCTAGAGATATCGCGGCCCCAATATGCAAGTGCAACTGAAGCAACACAGGGTTGGATTTTAGTCAGTAGAAGTCTGACACTCCCTTCCATTCAACCTAGAGCGGAAGGACTAATTTGGCAATTATTCTTCGAAAAAATAATAATTACATGGGATAATTGTTAGTAGCCGGTTATAAGTTTAGCTGGAAAATGAGTTTGAGTGTCTTTAATCGTGTCAGTTATGTTTTTGTACAATAAAAAGTGTCCCTATCTATCGCACGCGTTCAGCTGTTATTTTTAAGCTCCATTTTTTCGGGAGGTTAACATCAAGACTCCTCCTTCGCCCAATTCTACCGCTTCACCCAGTGGTAGAATTCAATTCATGAGGTGATTTAGGAATTCTATAAAAATGTGTAATAATTCCTAGATAAACACGTATTTTTTGCGGCCGTCCACTACCCACACGTCATTAAATAATTGTCTGACGAAAGAATGTCGTATTACTCAGATATAGAAACAATTGGAGGAAAACCAACGAAACTATTTGCTAGGAAAGTCCGAACATAACACAAAAATAATAAAAGCACACCATAACGAGTAGTTAGTCAATTTATAACTAGCCCTACCTGCGACTTTGTTCACGTAAGAGGTTTTGCTTGCATATATCACGATAGCGTGGGAATTTTGGGATAAGTAGCTTTAATATTCCAAAATTTCAACTATCTATTATTGTAATAGCCTAGCAGTAAATAATAATAAATAATTATTTATTAGCATAACATTTTTACAGAATCAGTGAAGACCTGTCTACCGAACTCGGTATACCTGTATTTCGGTAATCAGTAGCTTCTCCTCAATAACAGGTTGTGCTACTTATATTCAATGAACCAAACTATGTTATTAAAATAACAGTCAATGAATTATAAAATATTAAACAGAAATATTATAATACATCATTAAAATAAATAATTACAAATTGACAATAAAATATTACAAATAAAAAATTGGCCAAGTGTTATAATAAGTGTATAAAAAACAATATTTTAATTTTTTTTTCTTAAATCGGAAAGCGGTTTACAGAATACATCTACTTACCAAGTTTCACATGTATAGTCCTAATAGTTTCGGAATAAAATAGCTGTGACATACGGATGGACGAACGGACGGACGGACAGACAGACAGACAGATAGACATGACGAAACAATAAGGGTTCCATTTTTTGCCGTTCGGCTATGGAACCCTAAAAAAGGAAAATGATATTAATATTAACAAACTAACGTAAAATTCTCGCCTCTCTCTCATGAGGGTAGGCAGTAAATGACGATAAGAAGTCGTCACGTTACGGTGAGGCACGAGTTTGAGTTCGAACCCAAGAAGAACTATGAAAGTTTTGCCGGGGTTGCGGGAATATTCATACGAGATTCCGCGGCCCCGAAACGTAAGGACAATTAGAGGAACAGGGTGAGTTTTTAGTCAATAGAAGTCTGACACTCCCTTCCACTGCACCCAGATCGGAAGGAGTATTTAAATGAGATGAGGTTGAGATGAGATTAAAAAAGAGAAGGATTTCAACTATACAACGTGTAAAGGAAATCCCATATCTATACAAAAGGACTGAAGACAACAGTATGGAGTCTCTATGCAAAGTTTCAGCTCAAAATAAGTGACTCACAGAATTGACCCCAAATTATTGGTTTCATATGATTCTTGAATACCAGTAATAACAAACGTGTCACAGCACTATGAGGGTCATCACTTTCCACGTCATTTGCCAATAAAACGATAATTCTCTTCGTTCTTCTTAATTCGAAAAATTCGGCCTCTGGTATCAATGTATTGAAATTTCTAATATGCTCCACACATGTAGACATAGGATTAGAAAACCCTTGCCATATCGTTTGTTGTCATCCAAAGAAGCCGTGCACTCGGTATGTATATACCCTTTAAATTACATGTTGTACACATACCATTTCTGATATAAAGTTTCTTTGTCTTTTAGTTTCGTGGAAATAACTATAAATATTTGTCAAAAACACAATTATTTTAAAATAATAGACAGACACTGTTATTTGTATGAGAAACGCTTGATAGAAAAGCCTTTCTTTTTATTATATCGGATGATCCCACTCTTGACTTCAATCTCGCCTGATGGGAAGCGATAGATGAGGTTTACGATGGAACGAGTAGGCACAGAAGTTTTTCTGGTAGGTACTAAATTCGAATCATAACACAAATAGGTTTCATGCTACAAAATCCCGAATGATTCTAGTCAATAAACCACATTGAGGAAAATAACACACTTTACAAATATTATGAAATAACTAAATAACGCATATAAATACCTTTCATGGGTATGAGCGTTCGTATTTTACTGTACTATAACGTCACAAACGCGTGAGTGGGGAAAATACCTATGTGATGTTATTTCATTCATGTATAGGTTATTAAGGAAATCAGGTGATTTTTGTGTCTATGTGGTTCTTGGGCCAAGGACTAGGTTAGAAATTGACCTTACTTATAAAACCTATTTCTTCTTCAGTGAAGAAGCCTGAACCCTGACCTAAAATAACCTATTCAGTCTTGACCTAAAGCCCCCCAGGTTATAGCTATTAAGGAACACATACTCCGGCAGGAAATCCACTCACTAGCTGCACGCTTAAAGTTAGTATTCCAAAACATTTTGTGCGTATGGGTGGGATGTTCATCATGTAATGATCGCGCATCGACCTTTGACTTGTAGCCTGATGATGGAACTAGAACCTCATCGCACACTGCCCGAAGTGTAGCTGATAGACTTGCAACTCTTCGCCGATGTTCAAAGCCCGACCCGTTTCTCGATAGCCTCAAGCGCATCCAGTTGGTATCTTTTCCTGTCAACAGCGCGTATCGTCTAGGACTCGGATACGTACAAGAAAATCGAATACCAGAGTGCGTTGTGAGTAATCTACGAATAACCTCCCCATACATTTATCTCAAACTCGTGCCTCAAACATACCTATAAGGAGTCACAGACGCGTGTATTATACTGCACAAATCAACCTATTAAGATGCGCGGGCGCAAGTCACCTTCCAATGACATTAATTTATTTACCATGTTCGCGCAATCGTATGTATGTAGATTGGTACAGGATCTTCACTCATGTCTATGTACTAAAATCTACTCTAAGAAGTTTTTACATATACATTGCGATTCAACTAAGAATAGGACCAACTTAGCGCCATATTGTGCCGTCACTGCTGTCCATCGAACCATTTGGGTTTTATTTACAGATATTAATAAAAAAGTTAGTCCTCATTCTTAATTTTGGAGCTCAAACGCGAGCCTATCATAATGGAAAAAAATCTTTAAATGATTTTGCCACGGCTTCTGGGCCTTTGCGCCATACGTTTTTACTTTAAGGCAATTGGTGCCAACGATGAAAATAAAAGAGAGAGAAAAAATGATATTTCAATTTGATTTGAGACTCGGTTAAACAAAGCAAAATAAACCGATATTAATTTGCAAAATAAGTTTTCTTACTTTCCTCTACATTAGGCTATAGGGCAACATACTTCTTATTCGGATTTACGTGGGAAAAACCTCCCAAGAGACCGAAATCGTGGGCACAATTCGTCCTAAATAAGACACAAGTCAGGATGGCCTGACATGACCAATATGTCCGACTAAACAAAAAGCTTGCCAACACAAACTTCATTCCGTTGACACTTGTAACAACGTTACGCAATTATAAAAGGTAAACAGTATTGTTACCGAGAGGCAAATACATTGATGAATTTGGATGTTTGCCGAAAACGATGCGCTTGCGTCGCTTTGGGAAGAGAAACGAAATTATATAATAGCCTTTCTCTGGCATCTATGCAGAGGCACATACAAATGGCTTTCAGGCTATAATCCGTAAAACAGCAGTCTCACTGCTGCAGCGCTTACGAAGCAGCAGCAACAACCTCCTCAAGACTCGCAGCGCGATTTGACTGCCCTATTCAGCGACACTGGATAGAGGTAGCGATAGGTTTAAGTTGAATGTCTATTTTTGTATTCTTATTATTTTATTTATTTGTTTGTCTTTTTTTTTGTACTAACACAGCATAAGGTTAAATTGTTAAATCTGAAATAAAAGATTTTATGTTTTTAAGCTAACATGGCCACTAACAGTATCATTAGAACTTAAGACGGGATATGTATCATATGTATTTATTCTTCCGAGTTTTCGATATTTCGGCACTGTTGCAAGCCTGTTGTTAGTTCATACGTGATCATGACGCTTGCAACAGTGCCGAAATATCGGAAACACGAAACAATAAATATACACATGGTAAATATGTCGCTTTAAGTTCTAATGATACTGCTTAGCCATTTCCCAACTCCAAACTGTGTTGGGGAAAGCTTCTAGTGTAACCTCATGAAACTGAGTACCACAACCAGTACACCAGACACATTTTTTGCTAAAGATCGCCTAGTGGTCGAAATTCAACTGTTATTTAAATTATTTCAAATGCACAATTATAGATTTAGTTTTGGCTTTCCGCACTCTTTCACATAAACCATACAGCTGCGCGCCGCCATTGTAACCATAGAATTAAGAATATTGTTAAACAGGTGTGTTTAAATGTTGGTGTACGGTGGCCGGCCCATCAACCTACTCCAATCTGTCAAAATAATTTAATAAATTTACAACTTTATTACAACATGATAAGGTTCAAACTCAATTGGGTAAATTTGACAGATTCGTATAGCTTGATGTGCTGGCGACTGTACAATAAAGTATATTCTATCTATCTATCTATAAACATAAACCAAGGGGTACAATATTTTTGTCATCTGAACACACACACACACACAGTTTGTTTCTTTAAAATACTGGGTAGATTTAAATGAAAAATTAGTATGGAGGTAGTTTTAAGCTTGAGGAAGGCTATAGGCTTTTTACCCGACTTCAAAAGAAGGGGGTTTATATTTTTATCGTTATAATGTCCACGTGAGCGAAGTCCCGCGCGTCTGCTAGTGTATAAGAAGAAGCCTTGTATATACAACGTGTAACGGAAAGGGTATATTGCTCGACTTGGACTTGGGAAGTGATATCAAACGATATTCGAAGGGTTTTTAATCCTATCTCTACATGTTCGGAACTAATGAAGTCACCGCCTGGACGGTAGGCTACTACAGTACTAGGCGCACAGAATTACGGAAGAGATTTATCGTGATATTTGCAAGTAACGTGGAAAGTTATTGAACTATGTAGTGCGGTGACACGATTGTTATGATTTCAATTTAAGAAACTTACGAAACCGAAAATTTGGTGTCAATTTTTAGAGTATTTTATTTTGAGTTGAAACCCTTCCAATATCGTTTGATATCATCCAAAGAAGCCGTGCCCTTGGTATGTATATAACCCTTTCCGTTACACGTTGTATAGTTTGCACCACCGTGAAGCAAAAACGGGTCACTGAGTTATATTTTTATCTAAACTGATACAAACTCGTAAATCTCAAACAAATATGCATAAGAACACAACATGAGTGACGTTCAATATTTACGAAATAAACAACCAATGACGTGTTTTTGGTAGACAAAGCGATGCGCGAGCGCATTTATTTTAAGCTCAGATACTTATCATTATATCTATATTTGTGTATCTGTAGATACCTTCTCTTTTATTGAAGTATAAAAATGTCAGGTGTGTTTTTTTTTGTATATCGTGCCAACTAAGTAATCCGTCTTGGAAGCGTTTGGTAGCGGCGAAGTTGAAGAAAATCGGATTAACGTAGCCTGAGGTGAAGCGCGTAGCCCAAGACAGACCCCTCTACCCCACCTAGGGGACTTAGGACATTAAGTCAAGAAATTCGTGCAAAGACGGTGGCACAATAATCACGTGTCACTGCACGAGACTCTGGGGAGAGTTCTTTAATATCTCCCCAGGGATGTGGTACGGCACCGTGTGTAGGGGATCGCGAGCTGATCTCCAGCCACAGATTGTGCAACTTTGTTACATAGCCAGTTAGAGTGTTAGCCGACTTTAATATAGTTGGGAAACATCTGAGCAGGTGAAGAGTGTGATGATTATGAAACAAAGTCTCTCCTCGCTTTAAACTCAAAGAGTGAGTGATTCAGGAAGAAAGTTATAGTGTACTAATTTCTGTCCACGACTTTCCTGAGTACGGCTACTGGGATCCAGCAGAATACCAGCGTCAGGCATATTTGCTAGGCACATGCTGAGCTAGACTCCCATTTGGTGCAATTCGGAGACATATACCACACCGATTTTTCGTGTTACATTTTTAATTTGTTTTCTTTTTTATATTTTTAATGGTATATATAAGTTTGTTCTGTTCTTTTTTTTCTCTAATTTATGTGTTATAAGTTAATGTACGTTTGTGTGTTGTGTCTTCTTTTGACCAATAATTTATCTAGATAATATATTACAATAAGTTACGCAGATAAAAAAATTACGCAGGATAGATAGATCCCTGCGTAAATCCAGATCCCGTGGGAATGTCGGGATAAAAAAGTAGTAGATATATGTGTTATTCCAGGATGTCAACTATCTACTTACGAAATTTCATTCAGATCAGTTTAGTAGTTTTTGCGTGAAAGAGTAGGTAACAAACATACATCGATCCATACATCCATCATCGAAAACTTTCGCATTTATAATATTAGTAACATAATAAATTAAGGTTTTATACGAATTAGCAGAATCAGACTGTCTTCCCGACAAAATCCGTTTTCGCTTCAATAAAACTGACAAAATACGAGTTTTTTTTACAGCAATGTAAACTAATGAATGCCGGAACACGTGTTCTCATGATGTAATGCTATGTTCCGATGTATCTGATGTAATATTCGTAGTGGCTTACAGTGGCAGCTATGAGAACTGCGTAATCTGGTGGCTATTCTGAGACCGGATAACGCAGTTCAATATGACTGGTCGTGGCTGTGTAGTTTGCGCGCCTTGACTACGCTTTTCTCTTTACTAAACTCACCTACCCCAACTTCTTATGTATTTATTAAGACTTTATGTAACACAAAATGTACAAATACGGACTTAATGCCGTAGGCATTCTCTAGTTTATTTTTTTATGCACCTGCCATGTTATCTCTTCACCGCCCATGGTTGACTGGTAGAGAATGTCTAGGGCATTAAGTCCGCGCTTGTACTTTTGTGTAAATAATATGTTCATTTGCAAATAAGGGTCAATGAACGATTCAGTAAATACGTATCTCGACTTAAAACGTTTTTCGAATATAATTAATACACAAGCGTCAATATTTAAAATGTATTGAAACTGGATTTCGTTTTACAAATTTTAGCCCATAATTTGCGATTCGCATACACACAGCAAAACAAATACGCCTTAAGTGACACGGACTGATCACGCGTAGAACTTGTGCTAGACATTTTTATCAAACGCTCGAGTTATCTATTTAATCTGTTCTGAATTGAATACCTTTCCAAAGGGTGGGGTACGTCATTAAAGAAACTTTACACGTAGGCCGAATCAGCGGTGTTAAATTGTCAGATTCTTGAGTTATGGGATAGATAGTTAATGGGATGATGATTTTAGGAAAATTGGACATGCGAGTCGGACTCGTCAATCGAGGATTCCATTCCGTGTCTAACCTCCACAACCCAGTAACTGGGTACAAAGACACTTGAAAAGACTAGTGTCTCCTTTTTTTACATTTTCTGGCTTCTCACTACCCTTAACGTCTGTCAAAGATGTACACAATACAAATGACAAATGACTTATAAAGCGTAAAAGTTTAGTACTTGTGTGGCCTACCCAAATGTCCTTACTTTGGTATTGTTCGTCAAATTGTTGAGCTCCTTAAGTTCTAAGTTGAGCTACACGATAACTGACAAATGCTTGCACTGTCTGGACAGGTCCGCTCAAATTTGCGTGGTTATTTCCTCAAAAGAATACCACAGACATGAACCTACATGCTTCTCATGTACAAATACAAATTGTCTGGACTTTAAAAGAGACTTTGACCTCTGAGTTTGTTTCGGTGTTTCTTCTCAGAGTAGTGAGTTAGGAAATACCGGCCTCATCTAGCTAAACTAAACACGCAAAAAACATGACGTGTAAAAGTGTTATTTATAACCAATTTACAAAATAAATATTTCATTTCATTTTATTCTATTTCATTTACTATAAAAAATAAATAAACTCAAATCACTATAAGTGTGCCTATAATATTTGAAGAGTTCCCTCGATTTCTCCAGAATCCCATCATCAGATCCTGACCTGGTGACAATGGGACCAACTCCCCTTTCAAAAAAAAAAAGAATTTTGCAAATCGGTTCATCCGTCTTCGAGTAATCGGTGATCATGATCATACATTAAAAAAAATATATGCGTCGACTTGATAACCTCCTCCGTTTTGTTAAAAAAATATAGCATAGATATATCCAACTAACCAGAAAGAAGGTGAAATGAGGAGGGATAAAACATATGTGATGGGTTTGAATTTTGATTAATGGAGAGGAAGATGAAGGGCAACGAAAATATTTATAGATTGTGATAGAAATCTTATGAAAGATTAAAGAGTAAATGATGCTGTGACGTCTATCAGGAGAGCAGAGCCGGATTAACCCTGTCAGAAGGCAATAACATTCTCGGGGCCCCTTTTCTTACTTTGACTGACCAAATCACGTGTGATTTTTTTTTAATTGTTTTAATTCTACTACTAAATCTAATGATTTTTAACCGACTTCTTAAAAAGTTGGAGGTTCTCAATTCGGATGTTATTGTTTTTTTTTTATATTTGTTCGGGCATAGCTCCGTCGCTTGCCAACCGAATTGAAAAATTGGTTTTTTGTTGAAAAGGGTATACTTCCCAAATGGTCCCATAATTTTTTTTATCGAAATCGGACAAGCCGTTTCTGAAAAATCAAGAAAAGTCTAAAAAAAATATTTACGTTGATGATCTTTTCGTTTACTCTGCATTGCGTTTTTTGTTCGCGCATAACTCCGTCATTTACGAACCGATTTGGAAAATTCACTGACCCACTAAAAAGCGCGAAAATAAAAACTTTTTTGCAAAAAATAAAACCGACTTCCATATCAAAACACTACAAAGCCAAAAATAATTTTAATTTCGGAAGGCGGTGTGAAAAATAAAGAAAATACAAAACCAATAACACCGACTACCGAAATTAAAATTATTTTTGGCTTTGTAGTGTTTTGATATGGAAGTCGGTTTTATTTTTTGCAAAAAAGTTTTTATTATTTTGTGAGATAACAGTGAATTCCCTAAGTTCACACGCACATCAAATTCTCGTTCGAAGAAACATGTTTTCTTGGTGCGTGCACTGGGCCTGGCCCCTAGTTGATGCGGGGCCCCTAGGCAGTTGCCTACTCCGCCTAATGGTTAATCCGGCCCTGCAGGAGAGAATGGAAGAAGGAAACGTATTGCGCCGCCAACTAAGTGAGTCGCAAATAGAATGGCTAAGGTGTCTGACTCATAATCGAGAGATCCCCACCCATTGCAATATTGTCGTGAACCCACTCCAGACACGAGCATATTTAGCTTAGTTGGAGGGGTTAACAAGATTGCTAGTTGCTACACCCATGGCTAGTTCTGTTATTAAAAAAATAAAAAATAAATGGGATTAGGCCAGGAAGATATCGAGAAAGAAGGTAATGATTTCGCAACAGTCTCCTCACTAATTACACAAACAAAAGTTTACGACGTCCAAATTTTACTGCAGGAAAATTATGAATGAAATTGACTACATCTTGGTATCAATTGTCGTCAATGTTCCAGAACATGTGCAAAGTGTGATTTGGGCAGCAGGACAGAATACCGCCTACTCTATTGACTGATTTGGCGCCAAGACGACATTCTCACCAAGAGAATCTCGTCTTGTGTTTATAGGAGACAGATACTTGTATCACGAATTATCTGAATGTTTTAGTGATGATAGGTCTAGGAATGCTCACGGGTCGGCAGCGCGTTGTGTTCCACGCGCGCCTCTTAGCTGTCAGCAATAGCGACGGGGTCCTATAGGGCCATTGTCTGCCAGGGTTGCGGAAATGTTCTAACGAGATACCGCGGCCCCGGAACTTAAGGGCAGCTGGAGGAACAGGGTGAGTTTTTAGTCAGTAGAAGTCTGACACTCCCTCCGCTCCACCCAGGGCGGGAGAAGTCATTCGATGATTTTCCCATCCAGAGAAGAAAAAAAAAAGAATGCTGATTTTTATATACATACATATCTCTCTCTGCTTAGCCTTTTTCAACTATGTAACCCCAACATAGTCTTAACAGTACATGTAGACTTGCCTACTTATCTCTATAACCCAGTAATTGGGTAACGCAGATAACCCTAGGCAAAACTTGTGTCAGGTTTGTCTGGCTTTTGATTTACTTTTTATTATTTACTTTATACACATAGGTCTGTACAAAGGCGGACTTAATGCCATAGGCATTCTCTACCAGTCAACCATGACTGGTAAAAGAGTCGTGCAATACGTAGGTACCTGAGAAGTGATAATACAAAAAATTTGGCCAAGTGCGAGTCAGACTCGCGCATGAAGGGTTCCGTAGTAACTACGCCCAATAACTTTGTTTTTCATAGTGTTTGTATGAATCACAAAGTTATATTTGCGGTTTTAGAAAATATGCTGTATCTCAAAAACTGTTGACCCAATCTCGTTCAAACCAATTTTGGTTGAAAGTTTACATTAAGATCTATAGCATTTTTTTTTTAATTTTCACTCCATTTTTATAGAAGTAAGAACCCCCTCTTACGAAACGAAACATTTTACCACTTTGGAAGCGTATATCTTTTAAACGATTGACTTTATGAAAAAGTGGTTTTAGAAACCTCAATGTCATTTTTAAAGACCTGTTTATAGATACCACACACGCATAGGTTTCATGAATATGAAAAATATTTTCAGTTTCAGTTCCATGTATGGGGTAATAAAGCGGTTCACAGAATACATCTACCTACCAAGTTTCACATGTATAGTCATAATTTTTTTTTTTTTTAATGGCAGTGAATACGGACGGACGGACAGACAGACAGTCATGACGAAACTATAACGGTTCCGTTTTTTGCCATTCGGCTACGGAACCCTAAAAAGGTCTATCCGTTACAGCTGTCAAAGATGTATCAACGACAGCCAGGATTTACGTCTTCGTGATATGTTAATATGATAACCCATCCCCTGGCCGTCCTCTGCAAGCGTCGCTTAACCTTGAAATTCGACTCTAGCATTAGCATCAGCATAAATAAGACGTAATATTATGATTTGCCTAACTTAAAAACCGACTTCCATATCAAAACACTACAAAGCCAAAAATAATTTTAATTTCGGTAGTCGGTGTTATTGGTTTTGTATTTTCTTTTTTTTCACACCGCCTTCCGAAATTAAAATTATTTTTGGCTTTGTAGTGTTTTGATATGGAAGTCGGTTTTATTTTTTTGCAAAAAAGTTTTTATTTTCGCGCTTTTTAGTGGGTCAATTTGTAATTAATCTAGTTATAAAAGCCAAAATGTCAACTACAAAAAACTAAAAACGCGCGAACAAAAAACACAATATAGAGTAACCGAAAAGATCATCAATGTAAATATTTTTTTTAGACTTTTGTTGATTTTTCAGAAACGGCTTGTTCGATGTCGATAAAATTTTCATGGGACCATTTGGGAAGTATACCCTTTCCAACAAAACAAGAATTTTTCAAATCGGTTGGCGAGCGACGGAGCTATGCCCGAACAAACGAAAAAAAAAAAAAAAAAAAAAACATACAAATATCCGAATTGAGAACCTCCTCCTTTTTCAGAAGTCGGTTAAAAATACTACAACGTGTCTGGGTGCAAGCTGCCAAAAACATAACTCATTTTGAAATACGAAGAAAGCGTATCGTACGCTTTATGGGTGTGTCACATTATTAATAGTCTGAAGAAAAGATTAGTCACGAAAAGAGTGACCTAACTCGTCACTAATAAAGGAGACTATAAAGTTTTTTTATTGATATTCTTATTCTCTTCTTCTTATTATTCTTTTTTTTATTATTCTTTTTTTATTATTTCTTTCATTATGCGTACGGCTAAGGAGTGGAATTCCCTGCCGGAGTCTGTGTTTCCCGATAGCTATAACCTAGGAGTCTTTAAGTCAAGAGTGAATAGGTTACTTTTAGGTAAGTGTGCTCCATCTTCGACCACATCATCACTTACCATCAGGTGAGATGGTGGTCAAACGCGAATCTATTTTTAATTTAAAAAAAAATATAGTCTCGCGTTTTACCACCATCTCACCTGAAGGTAAGCGATGATTTGGTCGAAGATGAAGCCTGGTAACCTACAAGTCACACCTATTCACTGTTGACTTAAAGACCCCCAAGTTATAGGTATCAGGAAACCCAGACTTCGGCAGGGAATTCTACTCTTTGCTGTACGCATAAAGAAAGTATTCTTAAAACCTTTTTGTGCGTATGGTTGGGATATCAACCATGTAACGACGGCGAAACCCACATGAAAATCAGATCAGTCGTGTTTGTGTTTATGGCGAACAGGCAAGCAGACTTTGTTTTATACTATGTAACATAAGACATAAGATTGATGTCACCAAAATGTAACTCGTCACCTCGAAGCGATGTTTAAAATGATAACGACTAAGCCAAATTATCAGTTCAAATGATGACGCGCTATTTCCAAGAACAAATTCTTATCGTGGTGCTATAGAAAAAAAATGGATAAAACTGCATTGTATGACCAGCCTACAATATTGTAGTCCTTTCTATGATAGTATTGGGCCGAAATCCAGAACGCGGCGCGGGTCCAGAGCGGTGCACTGGCAATATTGTTAACTCCTCCAACTGAGCTAAATATGCTTGTGTCTGGAGTGGGTTCACGGCAATAGTGTAATGGGTGGGGTTCGAACTCGATCACAAGTCCGAAACTATAGGCTATTGAAGCTGGAAGTTGTCGCACGTCTTCGCATTTTTCGGTCCTGCGATTTATAAAAAGAAGAAAGATAAAGATATTTCTTTCCGAAAGATATTCCTTATTTTGAAATCTCAAACAGACATTTTAATTTATTATGTATGTACGTATAGCTTGTGGGAAAGTGTAGTGTGCTAATAAATGTGGTTATCATATTTATTTGTTTATTATACTTAATTGTACTCGTTACAATGTTTCTATGGATACAAAAAGTAATTTTACATGAATACGTTTTAATGAAACTTGGTACATCCGTTGCCCATATGGACCTACCTCTTTCTGGTTAATTAAATAGAATGCAATAAAGTTTTTATGGTATTTTATTTAATAAATTCTTTAAATAAATTATTACTATCTTTTTACAACAGTCTGTAAGCCCGCAATTATGTAAATAAATCCAAAATTTTGTATTCATTTTTGGCCTCCGCCATCAATGAGAGTTGTGCCTCAACAATACTGCGCCACTACAAGATATTTATGACCCGTAATGCCAGGGTTCTCCGCGACGAACTTCTGGCTGCCAAGCAGCAAAATAACAGAAAATTAATCACTGTGTTATACAGCCAAATTTTCAGCAGATATAACAAATTTATAATAGATAGATAGATAGATAGATAGAATATACTTTATTGTACACCAATAATTGAATCACACTTAAATAACAATATTGTAAAAAAATTAGATACAATGGCGGTCTTATCGCTGAAAGCGATATCTTCCAGACAACCTTTGGAAGGACTTTACGAGCTTTAATTAAAATGGGGAGGGCTATATTAGTGTACCTGTAAATATTCATCAAAACGGAAAAACTAACAAAAATATGCAAATATATATACAGTATGTGTACGACAATAAAGGAAAACACTGGCAATACTCATCATAATTAACAACTTTTCTAAAGGACCTATTTTATAATCTATAACAATATAAAAAAAACAATGGAATACTTCATATTTCCCAAAAACGATGAGGTATGTACAGTTATCAATCTATAAAAATAAAACGTCGTACTGTATTTACACTTCCTAACTCCAAACACCGTGGCTAGAAAAAGTTCGTAAAGTCAATTATCTCACAAATGCAATGCAATATTTTAAAAAAAAATCGAGCAATTCTACCCTTAAATCACAAGTTGAAATATTGCAATAAATAAAATAATCGGCTTTTTCTTGCTCCTGTAAAATTTACTCAAATGGAGTTACGAACTCTGATATTTAGACCGTCCACAGACAGATCTCAGCAGGCACTCACCCGCACACACCTCGAAGTTGTTATTACATAGCCACGAGCTCCGATAGATTAATAAAAAAAAAACATATTGTAACCTTTTTAACGTGTACCATGTTAAGTTACATTTAATTACCCACGTCAAACAGTTATGTCACGCAAAATGACGTCTTATGTTTATAAACATTAAACGTCAACGTGACGTATATCAAATACGTTTTTCACTTGCAAAATACATTTTAATAACATACTTATGGATATAATTGATTAGTCATAAAACGGTCTGTGAAATTCATTCGTTACTTTATACTGCTTTTTGTGTTTCATTCAATTATTTTTTTATTATCAAAGCCATGTAAACTGATACACTGTGTAGTGATAATTGATAAATAAAGCTTAAATATAGGACTAGATTATTATATCCACACTATATTAATATTTACCATGTGTATTTATTTATTTTACTTTTAAAGATAGTGTTAAGGATGGTTTAATATTATCTTTACATACTTAAACCTAATACGACAGTGTGGCTATCAGTTATATTTACTTAAAAAATAAATTATAATTAAACAATTTAAATATATGATTAAAAACATTAAAATAAAAAACACTTTACTTAATTATATGTTTAATTCACTCAAATTGCACGTAAATATATCAATCCTTTCATGAAGTTCGTTCAATACTCGGATTGTTCTGTTCACTGATGTTTTCGCCAGTAGATTGGTCCTAGCTAATGGCATTTATTATTTCGAGTTTCCAATATTTCGGCACTGTTACAAGCGCAGTGATCACGGATGAACACATTATCAATATCCCGTTTTAAGTTTAATTATACTATTAGTAACCATGTTAACTTAAATACTTAAATGATTATAGCCTGCGTTACTGACATTGCTGTTTTGAGTGAAACAAGTGAATTTACTGTTTTTTTTTTCGTCGAATTTTTCTTAATTTTATTAAATTAAGAAAAAGCCGACGAAATCTTTCGATCCAGAATCATGTCCTGAATCCATGGTAAGCGATTGCGCGTCGATATTTCTGCTACCCTGTATGGTGTACCTATATACCTAATACTGTCCTAAAATTGAACATCACATCATGACGGCATTTTGTAATCATTAAGGAATCTAGACTATTCCGCAAAATCATTGCATAATTTGAAATTCTAAATCAATTTATTTATTTATTTATTTATTCAAAAAACACAATACAAGCTCACAGTAAAACCAAAACGCTTATATGTTAACAATGAATTATTTAAACATAAGGGAAAAAAAAATTAACTATTGTAGGTAATTGACTGTCATAGTTACATAACTAATAATACAAATCTATGAAAAAAATGTATACATGTCAAGTTATTAAGTTCAATACAAATAAAATCAATATATATGTAAGACAAAAAGTATACATGTCAAGTTATAAGGTTCAATACAAATAAATGTCAAAAATTATACATGTCAAATTTTAAAATTCAAAACAAATAAACGTCAAAAAAAAAATTATACATGTCAAGTTATAAAATTCAAATGTTACAGAAATGAAGATTAAATTTATTCAAAAACAACATTACATATTTCCTTGAGCTGTTAATATTATCTACAAATATGTCGGCATTTGGACTACTGTCAAGGTAATTATTAATTAGAGAAATTGCTCTCGCAGTTGGGCTGTTGTTACACTAATGTGTACGCCATGCCGGCGGACACGCCAAAAGCTGATGCCGTCGCCGCCCAATGCCACGCATGTATTGCTGCGGTACATACAAATGGATATGTTCTCTTGCCGAAGGATTATCAATCTTATCTTGTACTAATGTAAGGTAATGCATAATGTGCATCAATTTACGCCTGAGCTGCAAGGTATCCAATCCGATCATTCCTGATACAAATAAAGATGGATACAAGAATGGGTAATATCCGTAGGACAGCTTATATACATAGCGGCAAAATTTCCTCTGAATTCTTTCAACCATTAGTGTATACAACTTCTCCCTAGGATCCCAGACAATTGCATTATATTCTAGTTTACTGCGCACATATGCATTATACAACAGCCTCACAACCCTGACACTACGAAATTGGGAGGAAGTTCTAATGACAAAGCCCAATGCTTTATTTGCTTCTTTGCATACCTTTTTAATGTGTTCATGGAAATTAAAACTGCTATCCAAGGTTAGTCCTAGGTCCATTATTGTTAAGACACGTTCTAGTGGCTCATCCGCCAGCTTGTAGGCAGTAGTAATTGGCGTATGAGACCTTGAAAATGTGATGACTTTACACTTCGACATATTAAGTGGTAGCTTATTTTTCACACTCCAATCCAAAACAGCATCAATGTCCCGCTGAAATGCCAAACTGTCTCCCGGTCCAGTGACCGACAAAAACAGCTTCAAATCATCTGCAAACATAAGGCATTTTGCCGCAGATAGAACTCTCGGCAAATCATTAACCATGATTAAAAATTGTGGAGGTCCAAGGGTACTACCTTGGCTGACACCTGATCGTGTAAAATACTCTGGTGACTGATAGCCGTTGATTTTTACGAACTGTCGCCGATCTCTGAGATAGTCTGCCAGAAATCGGAGTAGTTGAGGACCGAATCCGAGAGATGCAAATTTTGTCAGAAGTATATCATTGTCAACTAAATCAAACGCCTTTTTAAAATCAAAATATGCCGCATCAACCTGACTGCCAGCGGTCATTTTGGTCTTCACGTAGTCAGCAAAACATATATGGTTAGTTAAAGTGGAACGTGAAGAACGAAACCCATGCTGGGAATTATCAAGTAAGCCACTGACTTGTTTGGAAATGGAATTATTCAGTACAGACTCGAAGACTTTCCCGAAAACTGGCAGAACCGCAATTGGTCTAAATGTCGTCACGTCAGTTGATGATCCACTCTTTGGTACGGGTGTGACCCTGGAAACCTTCCAGAGAGTGGGATACACTGCACGCTGCAGTGACAAGTTGAACACAAACAAGAGAGGCTCCACCAATACGGGCAGACAATCCTTCAGAATGAAAGCTGGGAACGCATCAGGCCCATAAGCAGACGAAACTTTAAGTCCGTGGACTGCTCGGCGTAATTCTGATGCATTGATGTGATCTATTCTGATCATAGGTAAACAACCTCTGTCCATGGCACTGTGCTCAGCTGCCTCAGGATCTAATCTTGGAAGGTCACTATGAAAAACGGAACTAAAATAATCCGCGAATGCATTAACGGCCGCCTGTCCTTCTACTACCTTGTCCTCGTATACGAACTCGTTATTCAGGTGTTTATTTTTCCTTTTCTCTTTTACATATTTCCAAAACTTTGAGGGATCACTACTTATAGTTTGTTCCATCGTATTAATATAATTTTTAAAAGCAATTTCAATTGTAAAGTAACACTGATATAAAAACGACCACGCATAATTTGATAAGATAAAATATTCTAGTATGGGTTTTTATGATATAAGTAGAAGAATAACCACCTGAACTAGCAAACGATGTTTTTCATACAATTATACCTAGTGAGAAATCTTACCTATGACATATTCCCAGATCTACCAAATACAGATAGATAGAATGACATACTTTATTGTACAGCACACAATTTAAACACATAATTAACAATATTACTTACGCTATAGCTACTATGGCGGTCTTATCGCTGAGAGCAATATCTTTCAGACAACCTTTGGAAGGACTTACACACCTTGGACTTTGGAGGAAAAAAAAATAAAATCGGTCAAGCCGTTTCGGAGGAGATCGATAAGGAAAAGGAGATTGATCGCCGAATCGACAAACACTGGAAAAGCTACTGGTCCATGAAGACGCTAATGAAGGGAGATCTGCCGAAATCCCTGAAGCGCAAACTCATCGATATGTGTGTCTTGCCCATCTTTACCCTACGGTGCTCAGACCTGGTCGCTCACCGAGTCACAAAAGTTCCTTCTTGGAGTGTGCCAAAGAGCAATGGACCGCTGCATTCTGGGTTTAAAAAGATCAGATAGAATACAGAATATCACGCTGCGCTCCATCACAGATATAATCGATGTAGGTAAAAAGGCTGCCACGCTCAAATGGGATTGGGCGGGTCACGTAAACTGCATGCACGACAGTTGCTAGGCAAAATTATTCACGCACTGGGTGCCAGAGAATGGATGGCGCTGCCCAGGCCGGCCCAGGAAAAGATGGCGAGATGACCTAGACGCACATTGCGTTGGATGGTCCGAAGTGGCGCTTGAAAAGAAAACCTGGAAGGATTTGGGGAAGTCCTTTGCCCAGCTGTGGGACATCAATGATTAAATAAAAAAAATATATATGAATATGATAAAGCGGAAAAGTTTGTAGGTTTAAGCGCGATTTTCGAAATTACCCGACCTCTAAATATGGAGAAAATATTTTTATCGTGTTAAAGTCAAAGGGAGCGAAGCGTGCAGACTAGTTAGAATATAAGATATGTTTTTGTACTCTCTTTTATATTATTTTATTATTCACTTTTCTAAACAACAAATTAAAACAAATTCTAGATAAATGCTGTCTGTAGTAATGTATTCAAGAGACTAGCGATATTGCCACGTCACGGCCAAAGTAAAAAACACCCCTTGGGTCACGGAAAGTGTCAACTATTATAGCCTTTTCGAAATTCCTTCGAAAAGCTGTAAGCATAAAGGCCTAACGGTCCGAGAGTTTCAACCCCAAACTGCTCAAAATGATAAATGATATTTGTTTCGAAAATATAGTAAAAATAACTCTTGAGATTGCACGAAGGCAACTGAGGGAACAGGGAGGGTTTTTAGACGGTAGGAGTGTCGACTCTCTTCCGTTCTATTTCGGGAGGTGTCGTATGATGATTTTTCCTCCCGGAAAAAAACCACACGTAAATACAAAAATAGAAAAAACTAACTACAGTTTCAACGATAACCTTTGGCAGCTAAATGACAGATACGAAGGAAGTTCAAAACGCAATGTTTTTGTATGTTTTGCAATTTAGATCGCGTGGTAGAATTTTCCTGCTTAAGACCCCATCCCACGGGAATTCCGGGATTCCCTCATGAATGGAAATCCTCATGGATGTCCTCCGCCCTGGGGCGGGCGAAGCAGGCCCCATCTTTTAAATATTGGCTCCCCTGTAACTTCTGAGAAGGGCGCGCGTGGAACAAAACGCGCCACCACCTCGGGTCTCGTGTTATAGGGGACGGTGGGTATCCCCAAGCCAATTTATTGTTCTATAAGAGAACACGTGTTGTGAATACTTTCATTGCGCGTACAGCTAAGGAGTGGAATTCGAAGGCGGAGAGTTAAGAAGAGATGATAGACACAGTGTGTATAAATACGTGTACGTAAGTGTGTATAATGTCGTTATGTGTTTGTGTACTGTGCTTGTGGAGTGTGCTCTCTTGGAGCAGTGTGTTAGCATCATCGAGAGTGACAAGAGTATGCCTTGGTCGGCGAACCTTGGAGATGCGGGATCGTATCGGGCAGCCGATGCGGTAAGGGTTTAATAGCAGTTACAAAGAAACGCTTTGTTACATTTGGATTTTGTCCCTCTAGAGGTAATGGAACTAAATCCCAGATGCGAGGTGGTTGGTATTGAAACAATAAACGGTTTCAAACAATATTAATTTATTAAAACAAAGAAAAGTTAAATACATAAAAAGAGTTATTTCCCTATTTTAACAAGGTTAAGTTCAATACAATACCAAAGGTTATTGCCAGCCAGCTTAAACTTCAGTCGGTGGATCTTCGGGTTGTGGGGGGTTGAGATTATACCAGTACTGTTCTATTCTTTCTAAGTTTAAGTTTAATTTTGACATAAATTACAAAATAAGTAAGTACTTAAACTTGAATTCAATTTCAAGGAACAACCTTCCAGTTTTGGTGAAATTAAATTATTACTAAATGGGCGCCAGGGACTATAACAGTCCCGAATCCCTGAGCCGACGAAGATGTTCAATATTCTTCCAGTTAAGCATAGGTGTCGACCCTAGGGTCCCTCAATTAAATTTATTGTAGACCGGCTTCTTCATTTGAAAACCGGTCAGGTGATAAGCAGGTTACTTCCTGAACCGGTAGAATTTGTATGCGTAGTAAATTTATCCATATAAAACTGAATAAAGAGTTAAAAGAAAAAATATAAGGAAAGTAATAAAACTAAGAAAAATTAAGAAAAACCGTCCCGCCTGCGCTGTACGCTAGCCGTCTACGCAGGAGGCTTTTGGAAGGGCTCGAGGAATGGGTCTCGCATCCAGGCTCCAGAGATGCATCTAGATCCTGGCGGCGAGACGAATCTCTCGGGCCGCCTCATGGTTGATCAATAGCGAAAACCCATGGTAGCAGGCTTCTACGGCGGGAGAAAGGTGCGCCACTTTTCTGGTGAATCCTTATAAAACGTGGAGTCCTTTTAAAACATGAGACTAAGTTTGTACTTTATTTTAAGCGTGGTCTAATGACAAATGACCGCGTCACCGGATATTCTCCGCTAGTCGACCGAAAAACCACAGACTAAATATAGACTGTGTTCCTTTCGAAGTTCCTCGACTAATGTCTATGATGAAAAAAATAATTTCACTTATGTTTATTAAGTATTTTAACCAAAAGCTGGAAACTATTAAGGATTGGTCTTTTCGACATTAGTTCAGTGTTTTTCAATCAATTTGCTCAAATTAATTAATATCGATCAGAACTAAAACTGCAAATCGGCTACCGCCAGACGTCTCCACCAACTGTCAGAAACTAACCTACAATTGAATGACATTTGGAATGTAAACATAACCCCAACCTGATTACGATCCAATCTTTATAATTTATTGTGATAGTTTATAAGTGAAGTGATTCAACATCAGAAAGTGTTAGCCTGGAACAGTTCACTTGGAAACCCCACAATTTACAACGCAGGTAAGCTAGGATAAAAAAAAAACAACGTAACAGCTTGGAGACGCGTTTCATCAACTGCTGGATGGTGGCCGGTTTGAGGTCTACATGTAGACTCTCATTGTGAACATAAAAGGGGGTTTCCGTGATTATACGGAGGAATCGGTGGTGTATTTTAATCGTTCTCACGGTCGCTTATGATGAAACTGTGCTCGATTTTTTCATGTAATCGTTTCGGAGCCCCAGACGCGCACCTATTTTGACCGGTATTTTCTATAAAAAACCGGCCAAGTACGAGTCGGATTCGCGCACGAAGGGTTCCGTACCATTATCTATAAAAAACTACAAATAAAGACACGTTTGTTGTATAAGAGCCCCTTCATTCTTTGTCCTGTTTTTAGTATTTATGTTAAAGCGGCAACAGAAGTACATCATCTGTGAAAATTTCAACGGACTAGCTATCTCGGTTCATGAGATACAGCCTGGTGACAGACAGACAGACAGACAGCGGAGCCTTAGTAATAGGGTCCCCTTTTTAACCTTTGGGTACGGAACCCTGAAAATAACTTATAGCGTACAACATATACATATATCCCATCAAAACGACCTTCGACCTACCCCATAAAGATAACAGACAAAAAATGTCTAGCAAACCGAATCGTATGTTTCCCGTCACAGATAAGATACTAATGTCTGGCATACGCATATCACGTACCTCTCACGTGGTGATAAGGCCAGGTCGAGACGTGGCTGCCGAATGATTTTAGGATCATTAAGCCCCTTATCATACATGAAATTTGGATCAAGTGTTTCGATGATACGATTTTGTTTTCAATGACGAATTTCGTAATTAATACAAAAGGAAGTTGCAAAGTAAATATATTCGTTGTACTACTGTTCGAGGTTTTCTATCATAATCGTTTACAGGTTGAGATTAGCACCATGACTGAAATATTGCACGCTACTCTTGCGAGGCGAAGAAATTGATCATTGATTGATATATTTATTCATTGTACTATTATGATTTTACATAATCATTAAAGTAGTATGAACAGTTTTTTTTTTCTGAAGCACACCAAGTGCTGCGGAATCAGATAAATATTTCTAAACACAATTTCTCTTTTATTCATTTTGAATTAAATGAATACTACTCTACTGTACTAAGTCTTACTTCAAAATCATCTACAGATCGAAAATAACACCCATGACTGAAATGAAAGGATGATATTTAATTTTACACGTTATTTTTTTTTCTTTTCAACCACATGAGGCCGGTTTGTCCTAGCTGACTACTCTGAGAAGAAACACCGAAACAATTCCAGAGGTCAACATCTCTTTTAAAGTCAAAACAATCCGTACTGGTTAGATCATATGAGAACCAGTAGTAGGTCTGAGGTGATTTTTAGAGGCTAGAAGCACACAGATCTGAGTGGAGTCGAAACAGTGTAATTTGTCACTCATTATGTAGATCAACTGGACTAATGGAGCTCGGAGAAAAACTACGTCACAGAAGGAATGGAAAAATCATATTTTGAATGTTGCAAATCATACTCTCAATCTTCAAGTTGACATGTTTCGAGGGTCACATCAGTAACGGAATATTTACCATGTATATTGATTGCTGTTCATCGTTGATTATGTCGCTTTCAACAGTGTCGAAGTATCAGAAACTATAAATATACATGGTAACTATTCCGTTACAAGTCCTAATGATAATGATTAATTACGTGTAAAAGTGTTATTTAATAATAAAGTAAAGTTTATAAAATAAAGACCATTTATCATCACTAACTTTATTAAGGAAGGCAAATAAAATAAATAGAGGGATTTAGGAAAAATTGGAACGTTTGTTATGTATAATAAGATTGTTTGGTTTAGTTTTCAATATTGGTTCTACTTCTGGTGTGAGTGTGTTTTTGTTCCAAAGAATAGATTTATTTTATTTGTTTATGAATGATATTATCGTTTACTCTACTAACGAAACTCTAACTAAAGAAACTTGAAAATTAAATTTTATATCACTATAATCAAAAGTCCAAGGATCAATCGCTAGTACCATGGGAACACGAAAAATTGCGACCCACCGGGACCACGGGTGCCTCAAAAAAGTGGCTAAGTGGGAGTCGGACCACTTAAGTTCACATTGTGGAATGCAATAAATGTATTGAGTTTCGTAGAAGCAAGCATTGTAAACATGAGGCAGTTTATTGAGAAGAGCCGAGAGTTTAACGTGCCTGTGTTAATGTGCTTTATTGAACTACTGATGTGCTTTGGAGTAGCCAAAGCATTTGACTGTGTACGATGGGATTATCTATGGATAATTCTTCTAGAAATGAGAATACCTAGGCATTTGACAACCTTAATTGCAAACTTGTATAGGGATGGCACCTCCAGAGTAAGAGTAAATGATGTGATCTCGTAATCGTTTAAGCTTGGCAAAGCGTCCCGTCCCGTCTTTGGCATTGTTCGTCAGGTCGTTGAGCTACTTAGTAGTCCAAAGTTGAGCTTAGAGACTGACTGACAAAGGCTTGCACTGACGGGACGGGTCTACTCAAATCTGTGTGGTTCTTTCCTCAAAAGGGCATTTTTAGACTAATCTACATAATCTTCATAAACATTTGTGAATATGTGAACTATGTAGGTTCTTTTATTCCAGTTAAACATGATTGTCTGGCAGTTTGAGTGCTTTTTGCGGCCTACCCAAACATCCTTACCTTAGTATTGTTCGTCAAATCGTTAAGCTCCTTGTTCTAAGTTGAGCTATACGTCACTTGACAAATGCTTGCATTGTATGGACAGGCCTACTCAAATCTGTGAGCATCTTTCTTCAAAAGATCGCCTCAGACTGCAACCTACAAGGTTCCCATGTAATTAAACCAGTATAGATTGTATGGACTATAAAAGAGACGGACCCCTGAGTTTGTTTCGGTGTTTCTTCTCAGGGTAGTCAGTTAGGAAACACCGGCCTCACCTAGTTAATATTTACGAAAAAAATGACATGTAAAAGTGTTATTTTTTTTGAGGATTGACTCCTAAGTCACAGGAACTTACACCTAGTTTAGGAGTCAGGGTATTTCCATCTCTTTGGACCTAATAGAATAAGCCTTTTGTTCAAACTTTTTTTTTGTGGTTGTTTTATTATTATTGTAATGGCTTTTGTGAAAAAAAAAAAATAAAAAAAAAAATAAAGGATTATTTATTTAATAACCAATTTGCAAAATAAAGATTATTTATCATTTAAAGGTGTTCGCCAAGGATGTATTTTATCACCCGTTCTTTTTAATATTTATGGCGAGTATATAATGAGGAGAGCTTGGGAAGAATGGGAAGGTGGTATATCAATAGGTGGCACCAAAATCAGCAACCTAAGATACGCCGATGACAGCACATTATTTGCGACGTCAGAGAAGGAGCTAGCTGACTTGTTCAGAAGAGTGGAATATTAAAGCAAGAATGTTAACCTCTCAATCGATCGAGCGAAGACTGAAGCCATGGTGGTAGATAGAGCCGGCAATTTCTCGTGTACATGAGAACTCTCTGATTTGCAGTATGTCAACGATTTTGTATATCTGGAGTCTTTACTAACCAACCAGGGAAGAAGCGAAAAAGAGATTCGACGAAGAACCCAAACGACGAAATCTGCTATGAACAAACTCATAAAAGTATGGCAAAGCCGAAAGGTTTCCAATCACACCAAAATGAGACTGGTAAGAGCAGTGGTCTTCTCGATTTTTCTCTACGGCTCTCCATGAAACGCAAGAAAATTGATGCGTTAGAGATGTGGTGCTGGAGATGTATGCTGCGCATTTCAAAGAACAAACAAATCTATCCTAAAACAGCTTGAAATCAAAACCAGACTCTCTACCATCTGCTACCAAAAAGTTCTCAGCTACTTTGGCCATATTACACTGCTAGTTATCACCGGGAAAGTTAACGGTAAACGATCTCGGGGCGCTCTCCCATCCGATGGACTGACCAGATCACGTCAGCGTTGAAGAAAGCCGAAGCTAGGAATGGATGGAGAAGAATTACGACCGAGGCTACTAAGAGTTTTCAAGACGGACACGACCTTCAGTAATAAAGAACACGACAGAAGAGAGAAGCAGGCATCAGATGCGAAAAACTTACCTTAGCTTTTCGCAGTGTTTGTATAAATGAAAAGTTGTATTTGCAGTTTTTCAACCGACGACGACAAGAGGAGGTTATCAATTCGACGCATATATTTTTTTTTATTTTTTTTTATGTATGATCATCGATTACTCGAAGACGGCTGAACCGATTTGAAAATTCTTTTTTTGATTGAAAGGGTATACTTCGAAATTGGTCCCATTTTCATAAACGTCAGGATCTGATGATGGGATAGAAATCGAGGGAACTCTTCAAATATTATAGGCACACCTATGACGTTTTGGGTATTTATTATAGTAACTTGTGCAGTTGCTCTCAAAAAGTACCATTTGAGGAAGTGGAACTGATGATGAAGACCACAGATGGCCGCCGAAACTACTCAATAATAAGTACTGAGTGGATTGCGATTCGATTACTTGAATATGGATGTTAAGCAATTTATGCGCGTCACAATGCATATGGTGATGTAGAGCTGATGGTGAAGTACCAGGAGAACTCCTCAACAATTAACAGCCCAGCGTTGGGAAAAGCAATATTTTGTAAAAGGTTATAAGTAGTTGACATTTAGGCTCTTGTAACTAAGTAAATTAAAATAGACCAACTAAAAAGAGTGAAATAAAAACTTTTTACCAAAAAATTAAACCGACTCCCAAAAAACACTGCAAAGTGAAAAATAACTTTAATTTCGGAAGTCGGTGCCAAAAACGAAAATACAAAACTAAAGACACCGACTACCGAAATTAAAGTTATTTTTCACTTTGCAGTGTTTTTTGGGAGTCGGTTTAATTTTTTGGTAAAAAGTTTTTTTCAAATAGTATTTGAAAAAACACGTAAAGGTTCGATGATGTATGGGGAGTGACTTTTGTTGCTTTTTTTGGTTTGGTATAAAATCGTAAAGCAGTTCACAGAATAAATCCAGCTACCAAGTTTCAACTCTGCAATCCTTATATTTTCTGAATAAAGTGGCTATGACATACAGACATGACAAGTCTATAAGCGTTTCGGTCCGTGCCATTTTGGCTACTGAAACCTAAAAAGGTACTCACAAAATGACTTCATACTTCATATTGACAAGATTTCCTGTTCATAAAGATGATATATTATTTGTTACAATTAAAGTAGGTAGCCTAACCGGTATTTTAAGGCTAAACCCCCTGTCATACTTCCGTACTTCCGTTTGCCCGTGATATTTGCACGACATCCAAATGAATTTATTCATAACATTATACACATGTGGTGGTATTTTTAGAGTTTATGTTACCGGCAAAACTGTATAAACCGGAAAGGCTATAGAGTTTATGTTACCAGCAAAACTGTATAAACCGGAAAGGCTATGTCTATATATAGAATACCTCAAACGTTTAGGAAAATGTGAAGTACTAGAGACTCGCGGGACTTCGCTCCCGTGGGTGTGTCAGTGTGTGATTATGTGATTAGGTTTATACAACGTGTAACATAAAGGATATATACATAACAATCGCACGCCTTCTTTGGACGATAACAAATAATATGGTAAGGTTTTTGTAATCCTATGTCTACATGTGTGGAACTTATTAGAAATTTCAATAGATTGATACCAGAGGCCTATTTTTTCAAATGAAGAAGAACGAAGAGAATTATCGTGTTATTGGCAAATGACGTGGAAGTTATTGACCCTCGTAGTGCTGTGACATGTTTGTTATGTATGGTATTCAAGAAACATGTGAAACCGATAATTTGGTATCAATTCTTTGAGTCACTCATTTTGACCTCAAACTGTGCATAGAGACTCCATACCAGATGTTGTCTTCAGTCCTTTTGGATAGATATGGGGTTTCCGTTACACGTTGTATAAGTAAGTTTTCTGTTTCATTATAGTTTAAATTTAGTAGCCCGTTAGTAAGCCTCTTGTTAGGGTTCCGTACCCAAAGGGTAAAAACGGGACCCTATTACTAAGACTTCGCTGTCTGTCCGTCCGTCTGTCTGTCACCAGGTTGTATCTCAAGAACCGCGATAGCTAGACAGTTGACATTTTCACAAATTATGTATTTCTGTTGCCGCTATAACAACAAATACTATAAACAAAATAAAGTAAATATTTAAGGGGGGCTCCCATACAACAGACATGATTTTTTGCTGTTTTTATAGAAAATGGTACGGAACCCTTCGTGCGCGAGTCCGACTCGCACTTGGCCGGTTTTTGTATGTATTTTTTGTGAGACTAAATAAATGAAATAACTTTATTGAGTCTTATTTTATAAGTGGCCACCTATACACCATTACCATACTAGTCGCGCGGGACTTTATGGTTAACGTACTAGAGTATAGGCATGTTCTTGTATTTTTAAGTCATTTTTTTATTTGTCACAGGATTGCGTTTGACAACCATCTCACCTGATGGTAAGCGAAGATGTGGTCGAAGACGAAGCACGCTTACCTTGAAGTAACCTATTCACTCTTGATTTAAAGACCCCCAGGTTATAGCTATCAGGAAACACAGACACCGGCAGGGAATTTTACTCTGTAGCTATACGTAGGTACAATGAAAGCATTCCAAAAACGTTTTGTGCGTATGGGTGGGATGTCTTAAACTCAACATTTTAGAATTATAATATTAATTAGCTTTGAAGTGTATTGTTTCTGTATGTGATACTTAATGTTAATTATAGACCGGTTAAGTAGTCTCACGGCCTTAGTGTGCTACGAGTGGCCCTACCTAAAAAAATAATAAAAAAAAATGTAATGTTAAAAGCAATGAAAAAAAAAACTTTTAAACAAAAAATAAAACCGACTACCATATAAAAACACACAACAACAAATTTCTGTGGTCGGTATCATTTGTTTTGTATTTTCTTTTCTTTTTTTTTGACACCGCCTTCCGAAATTTAAGCTATTTTGCCTTTGTAGTGTTTTTATATGGAAGTTGGTTTTAAATTTTGCTAAAAAGTTTTTTTTTTACGCTTTTTAGTGGGTCGGTTTGTAATTTATCTAGTTACAAAAGCCAAAATGTCAACTACTTATCACCTTTTACAAAATTGCTTTTCCCGGTGCAGAGCCGTTAATTTTTGAGGAGTTCTCCTGGTACTTCATCATCAGCTCTACTTCACCATATGCATAGTGATGAGCATAAAGTGCTTAACATCTATATTCAAGTAATCTAATCGCAATCCACGAAATACTTATTATTGAGTAGTTTCGGCGGCCATCTGTGGTCTTCATCATCAGTTCCACTTCCTCAAATGGTGCTTTTTGAGAGCAACTGCACAAGGTACTATAAGAAATACCCAAAACGCTATAGGTGTGCTTATAATATTTGAAGAGTTCCCTCGGTTTCTCCATGATTCCATCATCAGATCCAAACATAATGACAATGGGACCAACTAGAAAGTATACCCTTTTAAACAACAAAAGAATTTTCCGAATCGGTCCAGCCATCAGCGAGTTATGAGGATAACATACATAAAAAAAAATTTCAAGGCGAATTGAAAACCCCCTCCTTTTTTATTGAAGTCGGTTAATAATTAAGAATAAATTAGTCGAATAAAATAAAGGGACTGATAAACGACTGACAAATTATGTTATGTTTTTTTTAATTCTCATAAACCAATCTCTTTTTGTCTGTGGAACATACGAATATGAAATTATCAACATTTAAAAATTCATAATAGGAACGTGACACGATAAGCGATGTGAACGAACTCGTTATCGCATTTAAATTTCGAATGTCAAGGCCTCTTATCGTGTTTTTTTTTACAATCTATTTTATGGCTACTTATATTTGTTGTTTTTTTATCTATGATTACGCGAAAACTGTGGCTAGGTTATAATAGCCTGTCAGGATGGCAGGAACATTCAAACGAGATACTGCAGCGCCGGAACGCAAGTAAACCTGAAGGAGCAAACTTCTACTGACTAAAATCCGTTTAGTCAGTAGAAGTCTGACACTCCACCCACAGCGGAAACATTTAATGATACATATAAGATGATAGTTATATATATCATATTACCTATATATCATTAAATGTTTGATGATTTTCCCACCCAGAAAAAGCAGGTTTTAATTTAAGCCTAAGTGTTTCGATGTCAAAATATTGTGTCGTTGTCGACAATGGCCCACCTTCTAATCCGTCCGCATCACTCCACAGTGACATGCGGACGGATTTCCGCATGTCACTGCGGAGTGATGCGGACGATATAAAGAGATAAAGAGCAAAGAGATAAAAGCATATAAAGAGAGAAATAACCTTAAAGATTGTTTTATTACATATCTAATTCCGTTTAAAATAAGTGCTAGGTAACTATTCACGTGGCTGAAATCGGTGCCAAGCCAATGAATAGTTTTGATAGGCAAAGTACGCCACATTCTGGGGCACACCCGAAGTGTTGAAACCTATTAATTTATCTTGACACCGACTTCAGCCATGTTAGTAGATACCTAGCCCTTATTTTAAACGGAATTAGACATCTAACGCGGTCGAAATCGGACCGTTTAAACCGGAGAAAATCGCAGATATACAAACATACATATACTGGTCAAATACAGAACCTCCTTTTTTGAAGTCGATTAAAATATATACGCTACCGGTAAGTACCTACTCCATTTTCCTGATACATATACCTACATGTATCGTGCTGACTTCGCTCACCGATAATCTGTAGTTATGTCATGGTTTATCGCTTCACTGGAATCGTTTCTTGCTACAATTACAGGTGATTAAGTTCATAATTGCGGTCGGTGTTCGTTTAGAAAGTGTCTGTTACATGCCCGTATAATAACTTAATCCGATTTGAAAATAGTATTGAAGCTATGTGGAACTCCTTGTGAAATAGTTTACTTTCGTATTTGCTATTTTGTAAAGAAACAAATTGAACGGAATCATGTGTTACTTTGCAGGAATTTATATAACACTAAGCTTTTGTCCGCGGCATCGCTCGCGTTATGTTCGGGGTAACAGAAATCCTCTTTATTGTACGGATACTTTAATAATTTTCATTTTCATGGAAAAGAGAAATCCATATAGAAATAATAAATTATGTTTATTTTTTATCTATCTTTACTAATATTATAAAGCGGAAAATTTTATTAGTTGGTTTGTTTAAAACGCGCTAAGTAACGTGGAAGTATAGAAATTCAAGGATCACGAGAAAGTACCAGCTTCATCACTACATAGTATAAAACAAAGTCGCTTCCCGCTGTCTGTCCCTATGTATGCTTAGATCTTTAAAACTACGTCACAGATTTTGATGCGGTTTTTTTTAATAGATAGAATGATTCAAGAAGAAGGTTTAGGTGTATAATTTATTAAGGTCTGCGGATGAAGTCGCGGGCAGGAAGCTAGTTTGAATATAAAAAGGTATCATCAAAATCGGTACACTCAGAAGCAAGTAATGAGGTAACAAAAACTAGAAAGAAAAATACAGTCGAATTGAGAACCTCCTCTATTTTTTTAAGTCCGTTAAAAATAATACTAAAGGGGTGCCAAATTCTAAGCTGCATTTAATTCCTATAATTGCTTGGAAGCGTCGGAAAGTTCCACAAAAAAAGGATAAGAAGTTTATCTAGTTCTGTGTGGTATTTTCTGTTATTTACGAAAAAACACCCACCGACAGCCCGATTCTACTATTATTTAACAGTAATAAGAGGACATATCTCATTGTTTTTCTATCCACGTGCATAAGTTTTGTTTTATTGTTGATAGGCTTGCGTTCAACCACCATTTCACCTGATGGTAAGCGATGATGTGGTCGAAGATGGAGCACGCTTACCTAATCATTCTTGATTTAAAGACCCCCAGGTTATAGCTATCAGGAAACACAGACTCTGGCAGGGAATCTCACCTGCTGATAAGCGATTATGTGGTCAAAGACGCTTACCTTAAAAGTTATCTATTCATTCTTGACTTAAAGACCCGTAGCACAGTCTGAACCACGGAATAGATGAATAAGGTTGGAATGGTAATGTGGGCGTGGTGCGCGCGCTACATTTATGATACGACAATCACAGCGCGACCGATTAATTCATTCACCGCGTTTAGTGCGTTTCGGATTACTTCGGAACACAGAGCTCTGCTTTAAAATGCCGTGTTGTGCAATTATAACCTGTAAAACAAAAAGTCAGACCGCAAGTATAGAGCGAGGAGGTATATCTTTCCATCGGTAAGTCGAAAATAACATTTAATTACAATTTTATTTGTAAAAAACCTAAAAACATTCTGATCACTATGAAATTCCGAACATTAACAATATTATTGCAACAAGGTACAAAAAGTATACATTGCCCATTGTGTACTCGCTTAATCAAGGCAATGACCAAGTCTGCTTACAATGAACTGCATCCGCCACACTTCAACCATTGACGTTTTGTCCTTTGCCCTGATTGGCCGTGATGCATGGCGCATGTTTATCAACAGTGAGTTACAATCAGTAGCAAGCTCTCGATTTAAGTGTGTGTAATTTATTTGTGTGCATAATTCGCATACGTAACGGGCCTCTTGCATGTAGTAGAGCTTAAGAGTGGGGAGACAAGCGACGACACGCGTTCTTATACAAATCAGGAACTATTTCCTTTCTAACCTCTTTTATCTGTTCTGTGGTCTGAACTCTGAATAGATCTGCTCAAATCTTTGAAGTGTTCCGCTAAAAATAACACTTTATACTAAACGGCAATAACTTAATAGCTAAGGTGTCGGTCTTGTGATCGAGAGGTCGCGGGTTGGATAAATGATCTTTATTTTGCAAATTGGTTCTTAAATAACACTAATACACGTTATTTTTTTCGTAAATATTAACTAGATGAGGCCGGTGTTTCCTAACTGACTACCCTGAGAAGAAACATCGAAACAAACTCAGGGGTCCGTCTCTTTTAAAGTCCATACAATTTATACTGGTTTAATTATATGGGAACCTTGTAGGTTTCAGTCTGAGGCGATCTTTTGAAGAAAGATGTTTACAGATTTGAGCGGGCCTGTCCATACAGTGCAAGCATTTGACAAATTACGTATAGCTCAACTTAAAACAAGGAGCTTAACGATTTGACGAACAATACCAAGGTAAGGACGTTTGGGTAGGCTCAAAAACACTCAAACTGCCAGACAATCATGTTTAACTGGAATAAAATAACCTACATAGTTCGCCAAAATCGAACCCTGTTCAAAATTTTATCAAGATCCACTTATTGTTACAGCGTGAATGAGATATAACTCAATCACGACAAAATTATCAGCACGATCAGTATAGATAATTATAAACTGACAGCCTAAAACAATTTGGTAGTCAGCTAGGAAACAATGACGGCATTTAGTTTAATGTTCCAAAAGCAGATTGTTATCCTCCAGCATCCTCAGGAGATGTTGACTCGTCAATTGCTGCGCCGCGAATGAATTGTTTGACGTCAACATATCTTAAGGATGCTCCATGGAGGGGCGAAACACGTATCGAGTGCGGTTTGTTTGCATGTAGTATTTTTTAATGCATCCCGTCTGCATATGCATATATTTGCGGGTGGGAGGGTGGTGCTGCATACTGCATGCAAGATTGATCATCCAGTTTTTGGCTGAATTAACACTAAATATATTTTTCTAAAGAAAAAAATTTAGTGTGTAAAAGATGCATATCAAAACGCATGTTATTCCCGTGAAACACCTACCATGAGGCGATGCGTAATTACTACGTTTAATCCGACAATTATACCAATGTAGACCTTTCTGACATCAAGATAAAAGCCTTGTTGTTTATTTGTCGCCAAGATTAACATGGAGGTCAGAGATTAATACGTAGGTGGCTAAACTTAAAACTGGGGTGATAAGAATTTCTTCTTGTTCAATTTCGGGTCTTGGGAAAGAATTTTGACCGTTGCATAATAACTGATCTTTATTTCGTAAATTGGTTATTAAATAACACGTAATTTTTTTCGTAAATTTAAACTAGATGAGGCTGGTGTTTCTTAACTGACTAACCTGAAAAGCCCTAATATTATAAATGCGAAAGTAATTCTGTCTGTCTGTCTGTTACCTTTTCACACCTTAATCGCTGAACCAATTTGCATAAAATTCGGCACGGGAATAGTTTAGGACCCTGGAAAGGACATAGGATACTTTTTATCCCGATATAAGGTTGCTGTGGGATAGTTTTCGAATTGTATCTTTGTTGCTCTTTCATGCAAAAACTACTGAACGGATCTCAATGAAGTTTGGTAAGGAGACAGTTGACATTCTGGAAAAACTCACAAGCTAATTTTTATCCCGGAATTCCCACGGAATCGGGATTTACACGGAAAAACCCTTCCATGCGAACGAAGTTGCGGACAAAAGCTAGTTTACCATAATGTCATTTTAGATGTTACATAATTGTATCCCAGCTGGGATATAATTATGAACCCTGTAGGGCACAGTAAATTATAAAATTAATTCAATTTACAATAATAATTAAATATGTCAATAGATGTTTTAAACAAAAACATGTCAAAAGATTAATAAAAATTTCAAGAGATTATTAAACTATTTAGTTAAGCATACTAATTTTTTCCTCACCGCTATCGTCTGATAATATACCAAAGTTACTGTGATTTTCCCCACAAAACCTTTAAAAAGATTACATTACATTATATTATTATAAACCCACTAATCTAATCACTGAAACATTGCAAAACAGTGTGTATTAGACTCACACGCTAATCTTATCGCCAAAGCATTAGAAAACAGAATGTTTTCAAGTCAACAGGTTATCAAAACACAGAGTACTTACTAGAGAAAGGGTTATCAAACGCGTTCCTGGTAGCTGTATAGTAGAATCGGGAAATGACGTAGCTGTGGTAAAAGAAATGCAATGCACAACATCATCTTAGGTAGATGCGATGGGTAGCGGACGGCGAGCAGGGGTAGCTCACCGTTCAATAAGGACCAGGCGAGCAGGGGTAGCTCACCGTTCAATAAGGACCAGGCGACCAGGGGTAGCTCACCGTTCAATAAGGACCAGGCGACCAGGGTTAGCTCACCGTTCAATAAGGACCAGGCGACCAGGGGTAGCTCACCGTTCATTAAGGACCAGGCGACCAGGGGTAGCTCACCGTTCAATAAGGACCAGGCGACCAGGGGTAGCTCACCGTTCAATAAGGACCAGGCGACCAGGGGTAGCTCACCGTTCAATAAGGACCAGGCGACCAGGGGTAGCTCACCGTTCAATAAGGACCAGGCGACCAGGGGTAGCTCACCGTTCAATAAGGACCAGCGGGTCGGCGGCGCGTTGTGTTCCACGCGCGCCTCAGAGAGCTGTCAGCAATAGTGACGGGACCCCATAGGGCCATTGCCTACCGGGGTTGCGGGAATGTTCTAACGAGACACCGCGGCCCCGGAACTTAAGGGCAGCTGAAGGAACTAGGTGGGTTTTTAGTCAGTAGAAGTCTGACACTCCCTTCCGCTTAACCCAGAGCGGGAGAAATCATTAGATGATTTTCCCGCCCAAAAAAATAAAAGAAGATGCGATGGGTAATATACATGATTGTATATAGAAATATTGGCCTATAGGTGACTTCTATACATATAATAAAACAGTAAAAAAAGTCTGTCTTTACTTACATATTTCTTTTTACAAAAAGTAAAAAATTCATCTTCTATTACCGTTTCAAAGCAGGGCTTCCAAACGGTAATAGATCAAGATTTTTTTTAATTAAAATAAGAATAAAATTTCGTTAGACAACTTATATTATACGATTTAGTTAAGTTTAAGTATGTAATTTGTATATAATTAATTACACAGGCCGACAAAATTTTTAACCAGAAACCAGACTATATATGTATTTCCGAAGGTTTTCGATGCGCTGAATCCAAATCTGACCTCTGGCCTCAGAATTGCTCTATCACGTCAGGTTTCTGAGATATCCTAACCTAAAAGTGCAAAAAGTAGGTACCGTTCTGCCCGATTTTGAGGTTATGTAGACTCACGAATTATTTTTTCTAAAAAAAATAAAGGTTACCATATTAAAGAACAAGTCTTCCTCTTTCAAATGCCGTTGAGTTTGCTCAACTATTTTGTTTTTCTCTGAGATATCATGTTTTCAAAGTTCCTTACCCCAATTGGGGGTGTTCTTGTAGTCACCTATTTAAAGCAGCCACTGGTAAGTCCGGTTAAGCATTCGACAACCTCAGAGGTTGACCTGCGAGATTTTTGTATTTAATTAAATAGAAGGGCCGAAACCAATTGCACTATCCATACTAATATTATAAATGCGAAAGTAACTCTGTCTATCTGTATGTTACCTTTTCCCGCCTAAACCACTGAACCGATTTAGATGACATTTGGAAAAACCTCCAACGCGAACGAAGTCGCGGGCAAAACTAGTTAAATATAATTAATTTAACACATTCATGCATTCTTCTCACAAAAATTCAAACATTCTGACAGTATTCTCGTCCATTCATCCGCAAAACCTATCTAAATCTGTGTTTGAGTCCAAGAGAGCGTTAATAGCGGCTAGAGTTCGAGGAATAGGCGACTTGGATTGTGCAACTGTTCAGCGAGTGGGAACAGCCAGTGGGCGGTGTTTTCTATGAACACAGTAGTTGACTGGGACAAACAGATTGCAGACCTCATTATGCAGATCAGGTGCATCAATAATTCCTCTGAGAATCTTAAATATCACAATAATCTGATCACGCGACCGTCTCACTTTCAACCAATTGAAAGACAAGCAACCCAACAATTTACTGGGATACAGGAATGGATAATACTCATACAAGTGTTTGTAAAGGGATCTTGCCACAAACAAAAAAGAGTATTTCTGAGATAACCAATGGTCATTATTTTCAATAATATAATATATAATAATAATATGATATATCCTTTATTTCAATTACAAATTACAATTTCAATGCTTCTGGTATCCCACGTGACCGTGCCGATTCAGTATCAGAATCATCAGGTAGGCCATTCAGTAGCGTTTCAATAACATGAGAAAAAAAAATACATAACATGATGTAATTAGCGTTTATCACCTGTTTGTCAGTCCACATTGTTATTAATAAATCTCTGACCTCTTGAACTGTTTCCTCGATGAACTAGATACATGTTGCGCAACCGAACGAACGCCTCGTGAGCATGTCGTGGCGTTTATTTACGCGTGTACGCGTGTTTGAACTCTACAAAAGGTTGCGGACAAAGTTGGCGTAAAGGTGGACGCGTTTAGCTATAATAATAATTCGACACACTACGTTTTCACTGCTGGGGCAAACGCCTACACAATACATTAGAAATAGTATCTAGTGGTAATTCTGCAAAAATTCATATAAATAAATAACATAAAGGGTAGCTTTTTATTCAGGATTTTTCGCGGGAAAAGCCTCGCACGGGCACAGCTGGTACCAAATGATTACGGTTACGTGTGATACCAGAGGTATTGAACCATTGGTTATCTCAAAGATACTCTTACCTCTACGCTGAATTGGTTAGCTTAGTTGTTTGTTTATTTTGCACTAGCAAAACCAAAACCGCCACGGGCCACACTGGAAGAATATTTAACACTTTCTTTTTCGAATCGATGGTAGTTATCATTTAAATATTATGTTGGGCCCAGTAGGTAGCCACGCTAATCGCGGCCTAAGTGGCATTTATAAAGTCATTAAAGATGCACGTATTTGGGCACATAGGACACTCCAGAAGATGGGACATGGTTTGCTGAGGAGTGGTCTTTGATCCCATTTTGCTAAATTGTGCCTGCAACGGCCTACTATTTTTATTGATAATAGGCTCGCGTTTGACCACCATTCTCACCTGATGGTAAGTGATAATGTGATCAAAGATGGTTCACGCTTGCCTAGAAGTAACCTATTCACTCTTGACTTAAAGACCCCCAGGTTATAGCGATCAAGAAACACAGACTCCAGCAGGGAATTCCACTCCTTAGCCGTACGCATAATGAAAATATTCCCAAAACGTTTTGTGCGTATGGGTGGGATGTCCACCATGAAACGATGGCGCATCGCCGTTTGTCTTGTAGTCCGATGATGGAACGGGCTTGGCGGAATTAGATTGTGTAATTCCATCGCACACTCCCCGAAATGTAACCGATAGAAAACCGATAAACTTGCAACTCGTCGTCGATGTTCAAGGCTCTGGAGCTTTGACTCGACTACTACTTGGGTGCGCAGTCGGTTGATTGCTTTCCAAACTGGCCACTGCAGGTCACGTCCGGGTGGCAAATGCTCTTGAGACTGAACAAAGTTCAAATACACTTCTGGACACATCTATTGGCCCACCTTGTATTTTCAGTTTCGTTTGGTCCTAGCTAAAATTTTATATTAGGTCGAGCAAAAAGTTTTTATGCAGTTTTGAACCTGGCACATTCACAATTTCATTCAATAGTCTTTTTTTGAATTTCGAACACAGAATTTAAAGAAACAAAAGACAATTTGGAGCCTGTTTGTTGATATCAAACAATCGAATACTAAGAAAACTTGGTTTTATTGGTTTACTTGGATTTAATTCTTGAAAAAGTGATTGATATCTTTGCTTTTGCAACAAACATTACTTATTCTTAACATTAAGGTGAGGTTCTATCAATAATCTATGGATACTTCACCTGAAGTCGCCTCCCAAGCTGTGGCACTTATTCAGGCCGGACACAGCCAAAGAAACGTGAGTGCTCAACTTAATTTAAGTCGATCTGCGGTCCGAAATGTTTATCGGAGGTACCTAGAGACTGGCGGCTTTGTTCGTCGCCAAGGAAGGCCACGATCTCGGGTCACAACTGAAAGGCAGGATCGATTCATCGTGACGACCAGCTTGAGAAATCGTCACCTTACCTCTATTGAGATACAAAACCAACTTCGCGACTTCCACGGAGTATCTGTGAGCGCTCGAACTGTTCGGAGAAGGTTAAAAGAACGCGATATGGTACCACACAAGCCAGCTAATGGGCCCAAACTAAAGCGAGCCCACCGAACAGCGCGCCTTCATTTCGCACGCAGTCATTTAAATTGGACACAGCAAGATTGGAGCCGTGTACTCTTTTCTGATGAGTCTAAAATTGTGTTACATGGCAATGATGGAAGGAAGAAGGTCTACCGGCGTAAGGGAGAGCGTTTCGCACAATGCTGCTTTGAAGAGAGGGTTGCTTATGGCGGTGGCTCATGGACTGTCTGGGGCGGTATATCCGCGAGCGGCAAAACTCAACTTGAGGTTGTTACAGGACCACGGCTGCCAACATTAAATGCTGAAAGATACATTCGTGAGTGCTTAGAACCTCACGTGATACCATACGCGGACTATGTGGGCCCAAATTTCCTTTTTATGCATGATAATGCAAGAGCCCATGCGGCCGGCATCGTCAGGGAATATCTTCGGGATGTGAACATCACAGTTATGGACTGGCCAGCCAGAAGCCCAGACATGAACCCCATTGAGCACATGTGGGATGAGCTAAAAAGGCGTGTTAGGGCTCGTCAGCCAGTTGCCCAGACGATGCAGGAGTTGAAAACTGCCATAGAAGAGGAATGGGAGATGATCCCTCAAAATTTCATAGAGCGGTTGATAAACTCTATGCCTAATCGTATGAGAGCTGTGGTAGATGCCCATGGAGGCAACACGCGTTATTAAATTAAACCTTTATTTGATAAAACATGTTTTTTATTCAAAAATTAATTGCCTTTAACAAGGCGCATATCCGACTTGTTAGGCGTAGGTCCATGTCGTATGGTATTCTGAATTCAAATTTAAAACTATACGATCGAAAAAGATGGTAAAATGTATTAGGTTTAAAACTGCATCAACAGTTTTTGTTCAATCTAGCAATCATATTTCGGTAGGGGCCATCGAAACCTAAACTCTAAGGTGGGCCAATAGATGTGTCCAGAAGTGTATTTAGCACGCGTCCTCTCGATCCACGACCGGCTGAACAATTTTTGGTTGTGCGTAATTATGAATCTGTGATGACCGCCTCGTTGATCTAGAGATCGTAAGCGCGACTATTGAGCTTGAAGTCTCGGGTTCAATTCCCGGATTGGGCACAAAGTGCTATTGGGTTTTCAACCGACGACAAAAAAAGGAAGAGGTTATCAATTCGACGCGTATATTTTTTTTTTATGTATGTTCATCGATTACTCGAAGACGGCTGAACCGATTTGGAAAATTCTTTTTTTGATTGAAAGTGTATACTTCGAAATTGGTCCCATTTTCATAAACGTTAGGATCTGATGATGGGATCCTGGAGAAATCGAGGGAACTCTTCAAATATTATAGGCACACCTATGACGTTTTGGGTATTTATTATAGTAACTTGTGCAGTTGCTCTCAAAAAGTACCATTTGAGGAAGTGGAACTGATGATGAAGACCACAGATGGCCGCCGAAACTACTCAATAATAAGTATTGAGTGGATTGCAATTCGATTACTTGAATATGGTTATTAAGCACAATATGCTCGTCACAACGCATATGGTGAAGTGAATTATAAATCGACCAACTAAAAAGAGTCAAATCAAATCAAATCAAATCAATTTTATTTGTGTAACATAGGTAGTGAATACAGTTCTTAAATTAAAGATAGGTCGCTATGTTATGCCAAGAGGCGTACAAATATATGGTTGCATGTAAAATAAACAAAAAAAATATATTAATCATGCGAGAGGTAATTACAAATTATTTGATAGGTATAATATGTCAATATTCATAAGTCTACATTAGTTTATCATCGTATAATAACATTTTTCAATTAACAACAGCTTTAATTTTGTTTTGAATTGTGTAGCATTCAATTTTTTTATATTATCTGGTAATTTATTGTAAATGCGCGGTGCCATGCCTAAGACGCTCTTTCTCACTAAGGCTGTCTTACAACGCTGATTACTCAAAGAGTTTGCGTATTGGCTACGAATCGCTACATCTCGTAAAGTTGACACTTTTTCGAAGAACCTCATGTTTGTTTTGACGAAAACACTAATTTCAAAAATATATAATGAGGGTAAGATTAGTATTTTCAGCGATTTAAAAATTGGTACACAGCTATCATCAATTTTCAGACCACTCATCGATCTGATGCATCTTTTTTGTGCCTTAAAAACGATATCTTTATCAGTAGAATTGCCCCAAAAAATAATACCATATCGCAAAATTGCGGCTACTAGGCCGTGATATGCAACTAGTAGCGCATCCATATTAACTTTTCTTGCAATTTGGAAAAGTGCGTATGCTGATTTATTTATTTTCTTACTTAGGTCCTCTATGTGGGCCTTCCAGTTAAGCTGATTATCAAGGAGTAAACCTAAGAATTTTGCTACTTTAACTTCTTCAATGTCCCAGTTACTATGTCTAATATTTACTTTTGGTACTTCAGTTCTTTGGTGAAAGTGCATTATTTTGGTTTTCTTTAAATTAATAACTAAATTATTTTTATCAAGCCAGTTAATTATGTCGGATAGTGTATTATTTATGTCATCTTGATAAATATTGCGATCAATACATTTCACTATTGCAGTACTGTCGTCTGCAAACATCACCATTTGATGTTGAGTCACCTTTGGCAGATCATTTATATAGATCAAGAAAAGAGGTGTCCCTAGGACGCTACCCTGTGGGACACCAAACTTTATTAATCTAGGATGAGATAAAAAACTCTTTTCAAATTTTGTCTTTTCACATATTCTTGTAATCTCTGTACATTGCATTCTGTTGGTGAGATAGGATTCGAGTAGTTTTAAAATGTTACCTCTGATACCGTAGTTACGCAGCTTGTCCAACAAGATGTCGTGCTTTACGTAATCGAAGGCTTTGGTCATGTCTGTGTAGATAGCACAAACAGGAGCTTTTTGGTCTACTGCCAACATAGTACAACGTAAAAAATCAAAAATTGTCATGTTGGTCGTGGTATTCTTCCTAAACCCATATTGTTCCTTGCATAATAAGTCAAATTTATTGAGATAACAATACAGAGACTTATAAATAATTTTTTCAAAGATCTTGGAAAATACAGAAATTTTAGCTATTGGCCTATAGTTCTGCATATCAGTTTTGTTATCTTTTTTATGTAGTGGTTTAATAATAACTTTCTTCAATTCTTCAGGATAAACTCCGTCAACAATGCTAAGGTTCATGATATGCGCTAATACGGGTGCTATAAGTTCATTCACAAATTTTATCACCTTTGTTGACATACCGTCAAATCCTACAGTACTTGTATTTTTAAGTGATTTTATGGCCGAAATCATGTCGTTTGCTAGAACAGGCAGCATGAACATTGATTGGCTTGTTGAATTATCTAATTTATTGTCAAATTCCATGTCAGTTTAAATATTATTCTCAATTTCATCTATAAAATAATTATTAAATGTATTTGCAATGTCAAAAGGTTTTGAAAAGGTCTGGTAAGATTTATTAATGGTCATTATTTGTTCTTTAGGATAGTTATTTTTAGGTCTATTAACAATTTGCCATGTAGCTTTCGACTTATTTTTCGAGGTTTTTATATAATTATCATTTTGAGCTTTTTGTGTAAGCCTTATAATTTTCTTATATTGTGAAGAATATTTTTTAAAGTTAGTTTTATTTTTTAATATAGGATTTAGTCTGTATGTCCACAGTAATTTTCTTTGTTTTTTGCTACAGCTTTTTATGCCGCGCGATACCCATTTTAAGTTCTTATTTGTATGAATTGTTATTATTTTATCAGGAAAGCAAAGTTTGTAGAATAAGGAGAACGTTTCATAAAATCTTTTGTAAGCTATATTGGCATCGTTACTTGCATATACATCTGTAAAGGTTAAACTTCGAATGCAGTCGCGGAACTTTTTGAGGTTCTCTGTTGAGTAGTCTTTTTTAACAGTTTTCCAGAATTTTAAGCGGCATGTTCTATTTTTGGGAACCCTAAGTATCTGTGACGTGTGATCAGAAAGGATAAGATCCATAATTTCAACTTTACATCCTCTTTCGCAGGTTATGCGCGAAATTATCGATACATGTGTTACTACTGAGCCTGGTAGGTTGATTTATTTCTAATTTCAAGTTATAATTCAGTAAAAAATTCTCCAGTTCTACAGTAATTCTATTCCTTTTTAACGTATCAATATTTAAATCGCCACATAATACTATTTTTTTTCTATTGAACAAACATAACTTATTCAAGTGAAATAAAAACTAGAGTTTAGAGTGAAATAAAAACTTTTTACCAAAAAATTAAACCTACTTAAAGTTTTTATTCTATAAGAAATTTCTCATTAGTAGCCCGGTAAATGGAAGTTGGCGGTGTGTTACCTGCAAGCCTCGGAAAACACGTTAATTCGTTGGTCCCGGCTGAGAATTTGCTAGTTGTGGTAAGGTGTTTTTGACGTGACAACGTCTTATAATTCGATGAAGCTGGCTGCATGCACGAAAATACATGACTCATGCGGCGTTACCTCGCTCTGAAGCGTTCCATTGCTCTGAGGCGTTCCAAAGCAAATTAAATTGGATCTACAAGTTGACATTTATGTATGATTCAACGAGTCAAGTACTAGGCTATCATAAAACAGTAAGAGATGACGTCACTGTGTAGGGATTCTTTGACATTTATGTATGACTCAACGAGTCAAGTACTAGGCTATCATAAAACGATAAGAGATGACGTCACTGTGTAGGGATTCTTCCATTGTCATGAGAAGTGCAGTAATAGTGATGTAAAATTAAAATTTTCTTTTGAAAAATGCAACCATTCCATCAGTATTTTCTCATGACGTTGTCACGTTCAACTATCGTCAGTAAACCGACTTTACAGACAACCGATTTTTTTTATCAAGATGGTAGGTTTTTAGTCTGATACTCCCTTCTAGATCGGGAAGAAGCATGTGATGATTGTTCCCCCCGAAAAAAACAGTCGAATGATTTAACGAACACTGGACTTGCAAACGTTGCCAAATATTATTTATTTTCCTCTTAATATCGACCGTGGGTGTTTTATAAACAAAAAACCTGTGACTTTCAGATATCTTTATTATTTTTCGGCAGATACTTATTATAGATTTATTTGGACTGAACTTAACTTGCTATTTTAAGATGTTTTTTATCTGGCATGATAACTGAGTAGCTCGTGTCAAAATAATAACACTCGCAATATTCAAGGTTAAGCAATGTTTGTCGAGGTCTGTATTTGGATCGGTGACCGTACCGAGATTTCTCCGTGATTCGGAAAGCACGTTGGTCTCGGCTATCATTTGTACATCTTTGACAGACGTTACAGGCAGTCAGAAGCCTGAAAATCTAACACCACTCTCTTTTCAATTTCAAATGAGTTACAATATTATACCTACTACTTATATGCTATATACATAATTATTATTACAAAACATTACAAAAGTATTAGACATCTGTAGCCGAACTAGACAAAAACCTGTATTTCGGCTATCAGCACCAATCCCCTCGAGTACAATCTGTTATTTATAAAAAAAATGTAGCAACGTAAAAAATATAATTTTAGATACATAATTGAAAAAAAAAGGAATTACAAAAATATTAACATTTAAATTAAATATTATTAGAAAATTAAATCCAAAACTAATACATAACTAATAAATTAATTAATTAAGAAACAATAAAAGAAAAAACAAAATTCATAATTATTACAATGATGTCTCTATATTAAACTGAAATAATTTAGGCAAGTAATAAACAAATCAATAAAAAAAAAACTCTTGACAAGAGGGATAGTATACAGAATGGATTCAGGCGTTACTAAGTGGAAATCCACACGAAAGAAACACTTAAAAAATTTTAAAAATATCTAGTGTTAATTGCGCCCAGAATTAAATGCTCAATCTTGCATGCTGTATGCAGCACCGCCCTCCCGCACGCAAATATATGCTCGTGCAGTCATGCAGAACGGATGCAATAATAAATTAATAGTTTTAAAAAACTTATTTAAAAAATCTAAGAATCCCGATTGTTCTACTGAATTGCAAGAAACAAGCACATTTTTATTTTAAAAAGTGACAAGCAGGAGGGACCTAAATGAACATATTATGTAATATAATTTTAATTAAAAAAATCTCAATATCATTTTTCATGACAGAGTCTATTTTAGATTTTTATTTTTGACAATATGGCGTCTGGTTGTCGTTGAGGTGATTTATTTTAATTTTAATGTATCCAGTAACACTCGCGCCATCAAGACAAATCCAACGACGTATCATTTATCAAAATCCGTTCACTGGTTTAAAAGTTACGAGGGAACAAAGGACCGGACATACATACATACATACGCGCTAAAAACAACTCTCCTCATTGCTTCGCTGCAGTCGGGTAAAAACTAAAAACACGCTTTTAAGATGAATGTAATGAGCACAAACTTGATATGTTTACTAGTAGGCAGTCCAAGGTTCCATCAGCCACCTTCCAATTGCATCATCAGACCAGCTCGATGGTACCATAATATTGTATTGTCATCTAATCTACATATAATTGCCAAGTTTCGTAATGATACAACAGTTAGAAGTGCGTGTAATTCAGATTCTTAGATTTTATTACATAGTTTGTTACAGCTCGACTTAATAAAGGCGTGTTCAAAAACATACGTTAACCCATCTGCGACGCAGTCGACGAGTCCACGTATGTAACCTAGGACTGTGTATGAGACCTAGGACCGAAAACCCAAAAAATTCATAGAGAGGATTATCGGCCCGTTCCCTCTCACAGAGAAGCCTGTGCCTCAGCAGTGGAAACTTTATAGGTTGATTACGTTATGTCATCTGTACTCAATCTACAACCTTAGTAATTCAAAAGAATGTCAACAAGCCTACTCGTATCAGAGAATCGGACAGGTAACAGCGAATTATTCCTCAAAGGCTTAAATCAACTGTGTCCATTGTGTAAGCTATCAGCCTGAACTTGCTTCCAAGAATCCTCGTGGGATTCTTTGAAACAAGTTCAGGCTGCTTCCGAATTGACCCGCAATTCGCGCGCACACGGCACCAAGCCTGCGCTTATCAAGAACAATTGACAATCTTGGATTCATCGTATTTTCACGGACTAAGTAACAAGAATTTGTGCTTGTATTTAGTGTGTGATTTTGTGAGGACAGCAAAATTGAAGCACAACTACTTCTGCACCGGTGTCGACCAGGCACGTGGCTTCAGCAAAGGTTTGTGCGCTCCCATGCTTAATATCGGGTTGCATTCTACTGTCCAACACCCTTGCAACTCGTGTACCTATATCCAAGCGCCTGTCAATCGTTTGTTCCGCACCGCAAATACAGTCCACTAAAATAAACTAAATTAGCTCGCCACGCCACCATTTTCTTTTTGGTCATTCATCGACTGCTTGGTCTTTTTCCAACAATGTTAACCGATGCAGCTGAGTACTAGTTCTTATATTGCCTGGATTGCCTATCTAACCTCCACAACCTAATAGCCGGGTAACACGATACCATAACATTGTAACCAAAATATATAAATGTAAATAATAAGTTGAGCAATATTGTGAATTAGGTGTGCTGAGATGTACAGTATTTATTAGTTTTTAACATTAAATTTTTAACACTTAAATAAAAACCCTAAACTGCATATATACATCTAAAAATAAACTAAAATATGGCATCCAGAAATTCGTGCGCATCGCTGTCCACTGCTAATATGCCCAAAAGACTGGCGGCATTGCCACGTTGTATGGCAATGCTTAACCTCTGTCCAAGGTAAAAGCCAGCCCTTGGGTCACGCGAAGTGTCAACTAGGCGTCTGGATAGATCTTTAAATAATTTATTGAGCACTCGGACCCCACGACCCCAAGGTTTCAACCCCAAACGGCTCGAAAATATAACTACCAACAAGGTTATTATATTGGTGTGTTTAAATTATTGGTGTGCAATAAAGAGTATTCTATAGAATAGAATAAACTTTAATTCTGCAAATATGTGTAATACATTTTACACAAGTTATAAGTGTTATACATCAGCTCTGCCACATTTCGCCATTCGGCAAGCAAATATTAAATTATTATTATTAAATTCTTATTTTAATCACATTACATTATTACGAATTTCTTTCACAGAAATGAAGCCAAAATTAAATAAATTAAAATTAATTATTCAGCAAAAGTTTATCTGTTAAAAACTCAGTTACACTGTAATATGTTTTCTTTGCTAATAGTTTTCACAGTCTACTCTTAAACTGCACCGTGTTTAATTCTTTCCAAGCAATTGGTAATTTATTATACACTAGCGACACGGCCCGGCTTCGCTCGGGTAATACAGTTTATATTTGCTTATATATGATTTTGCTTAATCAATTTCTCGTCCGGTAATTTGCAACACTCATATATCGGCGATAACTCATAAGATATTCATTTTATTGATTTGATATAGTGTAAAAAGCAATTTTGATCTACATTAAATCCTCAACATATTTGACGTATTTAATTGGATAAGGAATAATACTGTACTGTTAAAAAAAGATTCGTAAATGACCCATCATTTTAATGTAATTTGTAAAAAAAAATATGGTTATTGTGGGTTATTCTTGGGAGATATATCTATACTAATATTATAAAGCGGAAAAGTTTGTTAGTTTATTTGTTTGTTTGTTTGCTTGAACGCGCTAATCTTGGAAAGTACTGGGTGGATTTGGATGAAATTTGGTATGGAAGTAGCTTGAAGCTTGAGGAAGGTTATAGGCTACTTTTTACCCGACTGCAAAAAAGGAGAGTTATGTTTTTACCGTGATAGAATCCACGGGAGCGAAGCCCCGCGTGAGTACTAGTATGCTATAAAAGAGAAACAATCCCGCCATACATTGTATTTTTATAACTCAAAAGGTTTGGGCAGCGTTTTCGATTAAAGCTCTCGATAGGCTTTATTATTTCCGACATGTTAAAGTAATATCGTCGTATTATTATACACTAGCTTCTGCCCGCGACTTCGTACGCGTGGGAAGGTTTTCCCGCGCAAATCCTGATCCCGTGGGAATTTCGGGATAAAAAGTAGCCTATGTGTTATTCCAGAATGTCAACTATCTACTTACCAAATTTCATTCAGATCCATTCAGTAGTTTTTGCGTGAAAGAGTAACAAACATCCATCCATCCTCACAAACTTTCGCATTTATAATATTAGTAGGAAGGATTAGTAGGACTAAAACCTTTCTCAGGAATCACTCTATCTATTAAAAAAACCCGCATCAAAATCCGTTGCGGAGTTTTTAAGATCTAAGCATACATAGGGACAGACAGACAGGGAAGCGACTTTGTTTTATACTATGTAGTGGATAATTAGATCTACGCCTTAAGAAGACTGGTGTCAGAACTTCGGGCTTCTGACTACCCGTTACGACTGTCAAAAATGCACAAATGACTGCCGGAACCTACGCCTTAACGCTTTCTGCGGCACAGAGGAATCTCCATATCGTCGGTCTAATTATCACAATGCGTAACTCAAAATAAACGAAAATGGACTTTTAATGCCATCTCGTGCAGTATTTTATAATCTACACAATGGAATACTTCTTATTTCCCAAAAACGATTATACGGTGAGGTATGTATATTTATCTTACTTCTTATCTTACTAATCTTAATCCATACTAATATTATAAATGTGAAAGTAACTCTGTCTGTCTGTGTTACCTTTTTACGCCTAAACCGCTAAACCGATTTAGATGAAATTTGGCATGGGAATAGTTTAGGATCCTGGGAAGGACATAGGATAGTTTTTATCCCGAAACTCTTACGGGATCGGGATTTAAGCGGGAAACCCCTCCCACGCGAACGAAGTCGCGGGCAGAAGCTAGTAATATTATAAATGTGAAAGTTTGTGAGGATGGATGGATGTTTGTTGCTCTTTCACGCAAAAACTACTGAATGGATTCGAATGAAATTTGGTAAGTAGATAGTTGATATTTTTGAATAACACATAGGCTACTTTTTATCCCGAAATTTCCACGGGATCGGGATTTGCGCGCGAAAACCTTCCCACGCATACGAAGTCGCGGGCAAAAGCTAGTCAATCTATAAAAATAAAAAGTTGTACTGCATTTAGAAGAAAGAAAGAAAAAACGTTTATTGACACATGCCACAAGTACACACAGTAAAAAAAAATAAACAACATCTTATTATTATTAAAAGAAATTATACATTAAAAATAAACTCCAAACACCGTAGCTAGAAAAGTTCGTACTTAAGTCAATTTTCTCACAAATACAATCCAATATTTAAAAAAAAATGTACCCTTAAATCACAAGTTGAAATATTGCAAGACATGAATAAATAAAACAGTTTTTTCTTGTTCCTGTAAAATTTACTCAAATGGAGTTACGAACTCTGATAATTAGACCATCAATATGTTAAGATGTTTATTAATCCACAGATCGACCTCGGCTAGTGTTGCTTAACCTCTCAAGGACCGCCATTATTTACGTCAACTATTAGTTGAGCCCCGCTGGCACACAAATTTTGTGCCAGCGGGGCTCAACTGGCACGTTTTTGTGCCGCTGGGGTTCTAGAGGTTAACCTTAAAGATCGACCCAAGCTGCTATTATTATGTAGTCACACAATCCTATCTTTTAGAAGAATCTCTCGAACATTCTCGATGCTTAAAGAACTGTCTATCACATAGTCAAGTCCCTTATCATTCATCCATAAACTAAATATCTCGGAGCGTCCAGAAAGTCGAGTGCCAACACACGTGAGTCTGTTTACCAAACAGGGGTCTCATCACTATGTACTCAAGGATGATAATGGCAGTAAGTTCTGATAAGAACGCTTGCTCAAAATAGATGTGTAATTACTAGAAAATGGTCTAGCTTATGCATCTATTTCATTTACAGTAGTAATCCAACGGAATGGCACGTAATGGCAGGAGACCAAACGGCATGTGTTTTTTTAATTGATTTATAAGCACGCTAAATTTGCACACTAAAAAGAATAAGAATAATTTATTTCACACACTTAGGTACAAACATCAGTGTTGCTTTGGCTCTTGCAGTACGAAATCTGTATCACAAGAGCTAGACTAATAGTTGCATATAAATTATTTATCTTTGGTATGTTTTATAACAAACTTCGTTCTGCTCCAGGAGCATCTGACATCCGCATGTGACGCGCGGTGGCCAGTTTGGAAAAACACACGTCGTTAGGCATTTCATCCTTTTGAAGACCTAATAAACACCATTGAGTTCGCGACTAGCGTGATTACCTACAACTGGGCCCAAATTCTTACCCCTTTTTACGAAAATTATACGGTCACGCGGCGACCACGAACAAGAAGTACGTTTTATAATGATATTTATTAAACTTAATCATTTATGGACTATGTATTTACTTAAAGTGAATATGTATTTATATTTTCCCCTTCTATTGTTACATATGGTTTCTATGGCCCACGGCGTTTATGTCGCCATGTGTTTCGCTGGTACCTATGCTGGGAGCCATTTCTGGAGAAATCACCTTTGTAACTTGATTTTACTTCGACTTGTCTGTATGTTATGTATTTGTGTATATGTGCTTTTGTGTGTGTCAACATTAATAGTGAAATTAAGAACAATAAGGTAGTTTCCTAAAATGTTTTATTTACTGTTACTTAGATTACTAATAGTTATTGGACACCTATTCTTTTCCACGTAAATGAAAAAAAAAGGAGCAGATACAGTGAGTTGAAATTGCACGTGACGTCACTCTGTGTTTTGTGTACTTTTAAGCACTCTGTGACGTCAGCAGCCCCACTCCTGAACTTGAAGCTTTTGGGCTTTATAAATTTTTATAATTTTTATATTTCATAAAATATATTTTTTTTAGTATTTAAGTAATTAATTTTTATTAAGAATCCACAAAATGTATGTAGGTACAAAATTTTGTGAAAATTATACTAACAGAGCAAATAGAAAAATCATTTTGAAACACAGGAAACTACCCTATAATATTTTTGAAGGCGTTTAAATATATTTTGATATTTACCTCTATTTCGTAGTCTGCGAAGCAAATCTTCTGCTCCTAATTTGATTTTTCACTCGTAATATCTGAAAAAAGAGAAATATAAGATTAGAATCTTAATCATGTGCCAAACTGTTAAATATAGTTATGTAACTAAGCAATCTGGGGGATTATAAAATAATTGTAGATTTTTTCTAGTAGTAGTCTGGCGTTTGACTTCCAACTCATCTCATGGTAAGCAATGATGTGGTCGAAGATGAAGCACGCTTGTTATAAAAGTAACCTACTTAATCTTGACTTAAATACTCCGAGGTTTCAGGAATGACAGGAAATACAGGCCCGGACAGGAGATTTATTTTCTGACCAAATACTAAGTTTGTTTCGACGAATAAACAGAGAGTTTTCAAATCAGTGCGAACAAACCATCACACCAATCCAATTTCCTACTAATATTGTCAATGCGAAAGTAACTCTCGACAGTTTGTCTGTTACTCACTCTTCCACGCCTAAACCATCTGTGGTTCTACTAAAATTCATCAAAATTGGTTCTGACCAATTTTGATGAATTTTAGTAGACCTCTGAAAAGGACATAGGCTACTTTTTATTGCGAATTAGCAATCCGCCCCGGCTTCGCACTGCAAAAATCATGAGAACAAGCTAATTGTTAATAATTGCATACTGCATGCAAGATTGAACATTTAGCTCGTAGCGGAATAACACTAGATATTTTAAAAGTATCCATAGATATAGTCTATGCGAAGCAAAAGAAAGCGATAGTATAAATCGCTTTCTTTTGCATAGACTTCGTAACATTTAGGGCGTTCAATTTAAATATTTTTAAATAATAATAATAATAATATTCCACAACTTTACACACAACGCCATCTAGTCCCAAACTAAGCAGAGCTTGTGGTATGGGTACTAGACAACTGATAAACATACATATATATTTCTAAATACATACATATTATAGATAAATTACACCCAGACAAAGAACAAATGACCGTGCTCATCACACAAACATTTGTCCTAGGTGGGAATCGAACCCACGACCTTGCGCATAGCAGTCAGGGCCACTGACCACTATACCAACGGGCCTGTCTTCTATTTCAATGCAATGTAAATACTCGGACTGCAAATGTAAGATTCATAATCATAAAAAAATACGTGATAGAACTAAAAAAATATTATTATTATTATTACGGATGAGCCCGCTCCTGACCTCGATCTCGCCTGATGGTAAGCGATAGATGAGGTCTACGATGTGACGAGCGAGCCCAGAAGATGCCTATTTACTCTTGCTTTAAAGGCTGAAAGGTTCATACCTTTTCCTTTACTGTGAAACCTTGATTTGATTCTTATACATTTTCTGCAGGTTTAACGTACCGTAGATCAATATAGTTGTCATTAATTTTAACGACATACATTGACACATTCTTGAGAAATTTTATTTTAATTTTCGGGGAGTAAGTCATCAAATGCCTCCTCCCGCCCTGGATGGAGCGAAAGGGAGTGTCAGACTTCTACTGACTAAAAACCCACCCTGTTCTTTCAGTTACCCTTTCGTGCCGAGTCTCTCTATTTAGACCATTCCCGCAAACCCCGCGAGAAAAAAGGTCTTGACATACAGGTGGACAGTTTAGTGATCTTATAAGGGTTTCCTTATTTATCCTTTTGAGATGCGGAACTCCCAAACTGCAGCAGTCACAAATATTGTTCATATCTTTCTTTAACTATAAAAATGAGTGATTAAAGAAAAAATTTGCAAAGTGTGTCAGGGCTAAAACCCGTTACTGTAATTTTATCTGTTATCAAAATAAATTAAATAATGTCACCGCCAATTTGGGTCATTGCCAGACCGGGACGAGTGTGGAATTAGTGGAATGCCCTGCGTATAAAACTGAGGTGACAGAAGCGTAAAATTTGCCAAATGTTTAAGCGTATTTGATGAGGCCAGTATTGTCCTCGATGTCGCCTGGTAAATGTTAAACGAGGTCTACGATGGAACGGGTGAGCCTGTATACTCTTGCTTTTAAAGCTAACGGGTCATAAGTGGCAGGACCGGCAGAGAGTTCCACACCTTGGCTGTGCGCACAATAAATGTGGAGGAGAAGCGCTTGGTACAACAGGACGGACAATTTATTGTTAAGTACTACTAGCTTTTGCCCGCGACTTCGTTCGCGTGGGAAGTTATTCCCGCGTAAATCCCGTTCCCGTTGGAATTCCGGAATAAAAAGTAGCAACGCAAGTAGCAAAGTAGTAGTCAACTATCTAGTTACCAAATTTCACTAAGATACGTTCAGTAGTTTTTGCGTGAAAGAGCAACAAACATACATACATCATCACAAACTTTCGCATTTATAATATTAGTAGGATATGATTTGGCACGAGCATGACCACAATCACACCTGAATTATGTGTTCGATGGGTCACATTCACAACACATCATATTATTTTATAACACACATGAGTGGGCCCGTCAAAACAGTGCCAGTTATCGTGTAACTAAACTTAAAACTTAAGGAGCTCAACGATTTGACGAGCAATACGAAGGTAAGTTTATTTTTACAGTCGAGTATATCCTCTAACAATTTATCGTTTTTTTCCATTTAGGTATGATTCGTAAATAAAAATTAGCTGATAATGAAAGATGGGGCAAGGAAACTAAGTAATATGATAATCCAACCCAGAAAAAAGGGAAAGCCAAAAAGGTCAAACTTTAAAGTTAAAACGTTTTGGGAATACTTTCATTGTGCGTACGGCTAAGGAGTGGAATTCCCTGCCGGAGTCTGTGTTTCCTGATCGCTATAACCTGGGGGTCTTTAAGTCAAGAGTGAATAGATTACTTCTGGTCAAGCGTGCTCCATCTTCGACCACATCATCACTTGCCATCAGGTGAGATGGTGGTCAAACGCAAGCCTATTATTAATAAAAAAAAAGTTAAGCAACACTTGGCGATGATAGTCCAAGGACTACCTTCACATATCGATATTTCTTCGTGCCACGGAAAGCACGGAAATCCATTGGTTCCAGCTGTCAGCCAGAAGTTCTGACATCAGTCTTGCCAAGCGGTATTGTGCTACCCAGCAACTGGGTCGTGGAGGTCAAACAGGCAGTTACTCCATGTAAAACACTAGTCCTCTGCATTCTGGACTGAAAACCAAACCCGACGTAGCTGGGATAATGTTAGGTAGAACCTTGAACCTATTTTTTTTTTAAATCAGAATGATCTCACTCTTGAACTCGATTTTGCCTGATGGTAAGCAATAGATGAGGTCTACGATAGAACAAGCGAGCCCAAAAGATGCCTGTTTACTCTTGCTTTAAAGGTTGAAAGGTCATAAGTGGCAGGGAACACAGAAGCCGGCAGAGAATTCCACAGCTTGGAAGTACGCACAATAAATGTGGAGGAGAAGCGCTTGGTACGACAAGACGGTATAACAACCAAGTGTGGATGGTATCCAGCCGTGCGTCTGGTAGACCGGTAGCGAAAGGGAGATGGAGGGATCAGGTCATGGAGCTCCTGCGCACACTCCCCGAAGTACAATCTGTAGAAAACCGACAGGCAAGCAACGGTTGGCCAATGAGACAGGCTATGAAGCTTGCCCGATAGCGCCTCGTCGCAGTATTGCGGCATATAAAACCTTATTTCACAGTGGTCAAGTATTTACCGCCCACTCATCCTCCTCAAGTCAATCCCTCAGTGTTGAGAATCGTGGCTATGACGGAAACGTTGCAACAAGCTCCTCCATCTGCTACGGTCCTCAGCTTGATGGAGAGGCTGGGACTTCGGCATCTGCAGTACTTCGTCACCTGGTCAGCCCATCGTCTGGGACCACGTCCTCTTGGTCGTTTACCATCTGCATTGCCGGTAACAACGGGCTTTTCCAAGTTGTCTGTACTTTGACGTGCTATATGGCCAAAGTTACTGCAGTATTCTGTGAAGGCATATTATTGTGGAGAGGCACTGTTTTACTCTCGTTTTGATTGAGCTCCTGTAAGATTTGTCTATTTTCGTGTTTGCAAATATGTACAAAAGTATTTGTTTTTAGGGTTATACTAAAAAAGGAACCCTTAGAGTTTCGTCATCTCTGTCTGTCTGTCTGTCCATCCGCATGTCACAGCCATTTTATTCCGAAACTAAAATGTGTAAATGAAAACATATTTAAAATAAAGGGGGGCTAAAATACATGGAACCAAAACTGAAAATATTTTTTTTCATGAAACCTATGCGTATGTGATATCTATAGAAAGGTCTTTAAAAATGACATTGAGGTTTCTGAAACCACTTTTTCATAAAGGCAATCCTTTACATGATATACGCTTCCAAAATTGAAAAATGGGTGTCTCCCCCCTCTAACTTCTATAATAATAGAGTGAAAAAACTAAAAAAAATATATGCTGTAGATCTTTTTCGAACGAGATCGGTTTCGCAGTTTTTGAGATATAGCATATTTTCTAAAACCGTAAATATAACTTTGTAATTTATACAAACACTATGAAAAACAAAGTTATTTTGTGTAGTTACTACGGAATCGTTCATGGGCGAGTCTGACTCGCACTTGGCCAATTTTTTTTGTTGCTTTCCTTTCGTATCCTGTTGTTTGCTTTGTGGCATGTGCCAAATAACAACCTTTTCATTCTTTTTAAGATTGAGATGTTAGCGCGACGCACTCTCCAGTGGGCCAGCACCTCATCTCCAAAGAGTGGATTCTTCACCTATCCGTCGTATATAAGAGTCCCTTCTTAGTAAAAGCAACATTAAATAGAACACTAAGTACTTGTAATTAACACAATACACTCGACTCTATAGATAACTTTCTTTGACCCCGATTGTTGATAATTTAATGTTAAAATAAATATTGTTTTTACTCGCTATCTGGTCGATAAGGCTATGGAGGACGACCCTGATCGGTGACAGAGGTGGTGGGTGGATATAGTGCGGTGGGGATAAGGATGGAGCGAGATCTGCATTAAGGGGCAGATATATCTATGAGAAATTATAAGTCAAGCCACAGATTTCTTTATAGGATACGTGAACAAACTTTTCATTTTATAACTAGGCAACGGGAAAATTAGATAAATGGATATACTCACTTTATTGTACACCATAACAGAATGAAACAAGGATTAACAACTACAAAGGGTGTTACAATGGAGCCCAAAAACTTAGATAGCCCCTAATAAACTAATTCGTCTTGTTTACAATGCCAACTAAATATGCTACAGAAAGCGATAAGGAAAGATCAACAATTTTCTTAACTTGTCCTTCTTATTTATATATTGCCACCTAATTTACTTATTCAGCCACGGATTTTACATCTCATCACTATTTTACCTTTTTTCACCCTCAACACTATGGTCCTCATAGGTTAGGTTAGACTTTTTTAGATTTTTAATTCACTAGCTCCTCCATCGGTCACCTTATCTATCTAATTCTCATGCATTCCAATTTCATAATGTCTTTGATAGTTTATTTTTATCTTGTCTTTTTTATATTTAAATTATTTTAATTAAATTTTAAATTTATTTGTTAATTGACTTTTGTATGGAGCATTATATCATGTTTTCTGAATCCGTAAAAGGGCGTTGTTAGCTGCGCTACAGTTTATAGTTTTTCACGTGACTTCGTTCACGTGGGAGGTTTTTCCCGAGTAAATCCTGATCCCGTGGGAAATTCCAAAAATCTTTTCCTAGTGCTCCCCTACACACCCCAAGGAACATACACGCCAAATTTCAGCTTCTTGTGCCCAGTATTTTGGCTGTGCGTCAGGGGCGGATCTACCTATGGGCTATTTGGGCTGCAGCCCAGGGCCCCGTGGATATAAGGGGCCCCCTGCCAGTGCTCATTAAAAAATAGACGATACTTTTTAATATATATAATAAATCGGAAATATGTAAAATTAACACAATATTTGCAGCGCCATAATCGATCAATCCGACGACTATCGAGAACGAAGCAGGGAATTCCCTTGTTGCTTATCAATGATCAAGTATTCAGTATTTTTAGCTAAAGAGGGCGTTTTGTTACAAGGAACTACCCGCAGCGTAATTGCGTCGGGTGGTACCGCCGCAATTTTGTTCTTGTCGTCTAAATATAAACTCAGTGTTTAATTGTCACAACTGTGTGTGAGTATGGGTATTTCGTGTGCTATTAAGTGATAAGTAATTTATCCTAATTAAATTCAAATTATTTCTAAAACGTACCTAACCTATGCCAGAAAGCTTTTTACACAGTCAAAAATTATATTGAGGACAAAAAGGCTTGAGAATGAGCTGCTCCAATGATATACCTACTTATGTGGGCTTTTTAATATATTTTGCTGAGTTAATGATTGACTTTCTGAAGTATTGTATATACTTTTTAATCTATTGTTTCTTTTTATTTATTTTTAACTTTTATATTTTTATTATTGTAAATGTGAGGAATATGTAGGTTTCTTTTTATGTTATTATCATTATAATTTATAGTTGATGTCTGGCAGTTTGAGTATTTGTGTGGCCTACCCAAATGTCCTTACTTTGATATTGTTCGTGAGATCGTTGAGCCCCTTAAGTTCGAAGTTGAGCTACACGATAACTGACAAATGCTTGCACTGTCTGGACAGGTCCACTCAAATCTGGTGTCATGCTCTGCCGCAGAGCCACCATATTAGAAGTGGATCAATTATATCTTAAAATGATGTACGTGTAACGAACATAATGTACGCATACCGTAATTACTGTACGTGCATTAGGTAATGATAAAATATACATTGATTGTGGCTCTGCTACAGAGCATACTCTCTAGCAGAGCCACACGGAACTTAAACTCAGGAAAGACAAACGCGACTAAAAACGGCAAAAAGATCATGTCTGTTGAATGGGATTCAACAGACATGATCTTTTTGCCGTTTTTATAGTTAATGGTACGGAATTATTCGTGCACGAGTCCGACTTGCACTTGGCCGGTTTTTTTTTGCTAAGAATTCTAATTTCAAATTAATTTTATTTTAAAACATGGAATTCTTATTTTAAAGTTTGTCATAACGTAATGGTTAGCGTTCTGTTTTCATTGCATTTGAATATTTTTCGTCATCACGGGTAGGTACGTTAAAAATGCCGCCTTTATTTATAGTTTAACTGTCTATAACAACTGAACAAAATAAAAGCAATAAGTTGACATTATTAAACCATAATCGAGTAACAACTCCTTTCAGACTGTTCCTGATTATATATTTTTAAGCGTTTTTCTGATCAAATTCGAAAAATCGAGTAATTATGGAATATGAGTACCGTCGTGGCGGCAAAGCCTCGTTGTCGTCGCTGATGTTGCGGGTCGTAGGTACAAGCGGCACGCAACATAAGCGACGACAACGAGGCTTTGCTGCCACGACGTTTACGGAACGAACACTACAAACGAATGCACCACCCGTTATTAGTTTTCTCGCTTCCGATCTGGAAATTTCGATCTGAAAAAATGAACCCCGTGGTCGTCCAAAAACTTTGGTCGATAATGACGAATTAAAGACGACTGTGGGAGCTGGTGATACTCAATCCACGGCTGAATTAGTAGCAACTTTCGACGCTAGCATCAAATCAATATTGGTTCACTTGCGTCAAATTGGCAAGGTAATAAAGCTTGACGTCTGCCCCATGAATTCAGTGCTCATCACGAAGCACGATGGACGAATTTTGTTGCTTGCGATAATCCTGTTTGACAATCGCAAGCGCTCAGCAAATTGGTTGGATCCTGGTTTAGCATCTAAACAATTCCCTAAACGAAAACTGACCCCTAGAAAAGTGATGGTTTGATGAAAGATGATGTTTGGTTGTCTAACCCCGGTGTAACTTATCCCAGCTCCTTACCAAACAGGGTGAGCATTACTGCAGAACTGAATACAATGACGGAGAAGCTCGCACAGTTCCAACCAGCTTTGTTCAATCGCTCGGCTCCGCTGCTCTTGCTCTAACTCATACTACACAGCAGACGGTCTACAAGTTTCAAGAGCTGGGGTTGGAAGTTCTCCGCCATCCGTCGTACTAACTAGACTTTGCGCCTGCAGATTTCTATTTTGACCTGGATTTGGATAATTTCTTGGCGGGAAAAAAATCAACACCCGAGAAGCAGTAAAAATGCCTTTGAAGAATTTGTTGCCTCCCGTCCAACTGATTTCTTCAAGAAGGGCATCATTATAACCTACCACTGAGTTGGAAAAGATGCATCGATTGCATGGGTGTCTACTTTGATTAATAGAATAAATACGCTAACTTATTTCACGAAAAACGGCAGTTTCATTGGTAAGGATCTAATAAATATTCAGATGAACACCTGACGTAAGGAAGAAGTAATCATATTTTTGAAAATAAAGTAGTTATGTTTTCACTAATTGCTATACAATCTTAAATATTAATTATTTTGACATTAACAATCTCTAGCTGTGAAGCGGAGCGCTCTTTCACCAAGATGTCGTATATTGAAAACAAATATACGACAAAAAAGTTGAACGAGTCTAAATCATTTGTCAATTCTTTCCATGTATTATGATTTAAAAAAGGATTAGTGATGAGCAAATAACTGTTTGTACTTATATAAATTACTATATTAGCACTTAATACAGGCCTGATTCTTCGATCTCCCTTTCACTACTGATCTACATACCAGACGTACTGCAGGGTACCATCCTCATTTGGTCAATATACCATCTTGTCACACTAAGCGATTCTCCTCTACATTTATTTTGCGCACGGCTAAGGTTTGGAATTATTCTTTGCCGGCTTCTGTGTTCCTTTCCACATATGACTCGTCTGCAGCCTTTAAAGTAAGAGTGAACAGGCAACTTCTGTGCTCTGTCGTTCTATAGTAGACCTCATCTGTCGTTTACTATCAAGCGTGATCGAGGTCAAGAGCGGTCTCATCAGTAATAAAAAAAAATATAAACAGGAACTCTTATTAAATAAATTTAATTTAATCCATTTTAATCCTTTATCTTATTTTCATCAAATAGATATAGAAAACGGTTTCTTGACAAAATGACAATAATTTGAATAATTAAGAGGCCCCCGAGCAGTTGTAGCCCAGGGCCCCACAAATTCATGATCCGCCCCTGCTGTGCGTTATCTGTCAGTCAGTCAGTAACGAAAGCGTTTTATATAAATTGATGATTTGTGTTATTGTTCCTAAATAAACTATTTAATTTAATTATAATTTATATAATTATATTCCACTTCTCGCAGTTATTATTCTCGCACTTAAGTTAAGTTTAAGTTTCTTTTTCAATGTCATTTATTAAAAGTTTACTGCTTGAATGCATACCTATTACAAATGTAGATGCTGAAAAATCACCATTCTGAGTTGTATTTACAGTGGCTTACATAGAAGATAACTAGTGGCTAAGATAGTGTCATTTGGACGCTCAAAAGCTGCGTAGGTTTTAGGCGATTACTGAAATACATCGCCATGCTGTAGGTACGCATAACGCGGACGAAATACCCGGAACAGTTAGTCTCTATTGAGGACAATTTTAACATATACAGGGTTAATTGTAAAACACCAAAAACCTCTCGGGACTATGTTACTAACATCATAATCAACAACTTTTGTTCTATGACTTTCAAAAATTCGTCATATTTTAGTTCACCAGATTTTCATACAAAAATAAAAATATTTAAATTGAACGCCCTAAATGTTACGGAGTCTATGCGAAACAAAAGAAAGTGATAGTATAAGTCGTTTTCTTTTGCTTCGCATAGACTTTGTAACATTTAGGGCGGTCAATTTAAATATTTTTATTTTTGTATGAAAATCTGGTGAACTAAAATATGACGAATTTTTAAAAGTCATAGAACAAAAGTTGTTGATTATGATGTTAGTAACATAGTCCCGAGAGGTTTTTGGTGTTTTACAATTAACCCTGTATATCGAGTTTCTTCCATGCTTTAAAAAGCACATTAACCCGGTGTCCTCAGCTGTCATTTGTAGCAGCCATCTTTGACAGTTGTGACAGATATTCAGAAGACTGAAAATCAAACACCAAGCAATATTGTGCTTCCGAGCAGCTGGATTGGAGGTCAGACATCGCTCCATGTAAAACACTAGTACTTGGCTGCATCCAGTTAGACTGAAACCCGACCCTGACGTAGTTGAGAGAAGGCTAAGCAAATGATTGTGACTATACGCGTCACGTTACGCATTTTTTTTTTCTGGGTGGCAAAATCATTAAATCTTGCTTCGCATAGACTTTGTAACATTTAGGGCGGTCAATTTAAATATTTTTATTTTTGTATGAAAATCTGGTGAACTAAAATATGACGAATTTTTAAAAGTCATAGAACAAAAGTTGTTGATTATGATGTTAGTAACATAGTCCCGAGAGGTTTTTGGTGTTTTACAATTAACCCTGTATATCGAGTTTCTTCCGTGCTTTAAAAAGCACATTAACCCGGTGTCCTCAGCTGTCATTTGTAGCAGCCATCTTTGACAGTTGTGACAGATATTCAGAAGACTGAAAATCAAACACCAAGCAATATTGTGCTTCCGAGCAGCTGGACTGGAGGTCAGACATCGCTCCATGTAAAACACTAGTACTTGGCTGCATCCAGTTAGACTGAAACCCGAACCCGACGTAGTTGAGAGAAGGCTAAGCAAATGATTGTGACTATACGCGTCAGGTTACGCATTCTTTTTTCTGAGTGGCAAAATCATTAAATCTGTCGTGAATAGCATAGTTGCAGTAAGTACGCTCTATTCGGTTTCGGGAAAAACGCGGTATAAGTTTAGGTGACTACTGCTACGCCAGTCGCTTAGTGAAATACGTCTAGAAACTTCGACATAAATCTAGAATGTTCGAGACACTAACGCCATCTAGCGGCGAGTAGCAGTACTGATTATATCTAGTCGAGACACTAACGCCATCTAGCGTCGAGTAGTAGTACTGAGTATCCCGAGTAGCTTCGAGAATAGTCTTAGCAGTGTAGGCGGTGAGTCCATTTTATAAGAATGTTCTAGAACTCATAGACCGGGGTATAAATAGATCGCAGAGGAACGCAGAGTGCCCTCTGCGTTCCTCTGCGACTGCCGACTTATTTCATGATACGACGCGATATAATTCGAAGCTTTACAAGTGAATTTCGGTGCGATTTAAGTGTTAAGTGACAAGTATTGTACTGTGAATAACTGTGTTGATTTTTGTTTTGTGTTTATTTAAGTAAAGTGTTAATTTTGGTTTCATTGGTGTAAATTATTTCTATCCCGAACCCCAGCTCGTAACACTACGTTTGGTGAGATACGTGCTGAGGTCCTCTTTCATTTAAGGTATCAACGATCACGATCTGATTAAAAACAAAGGATTTATCGAAGATTTTCTCGAAACCGTCTAGAGCGTACTTACTGCAACTACGCTATTGACGGCAGAAATGACTTCTCTCGCTCTAGGTGGAGCGGAAGGGAGTGTCAGACTTCTACTGACTAAAAACCCATCCTGTTCCTTCAACTGCCCTTACGTTCCGGGGCTACGGTATCTCGTTAGAACATTCCCGCAGCCCCGGCAAGCTTACGCATACCTAGCCGAATGATTAATAACAAGTTTTTCCTCAACATTTTCTTAAAAAGACTCGTCTAATTTATTTATAGGAGAGACAGAAATAAAACGACGCCTCAATGTGGGTTCCCGCCAAAATTACGTTATCAAAATGGCTGCCAGGCGCCATTACAGTGAACGTTATTACATTAATACGTTCAAATGTTTTTAATAGATAATGCGTAATATTTTGGATAAATATAGGTTGTCTGTCATTCCGTGGGTGTGGGAATGAATGGATTCGACATTGTCGAAATCATTGTCTGCGTTGCCTTTCCCAAATATGTAGAGGCCGTCTTCTAATTTTAACCAGATTAGGGCATGCATTCTGGAATTCCGGAATTTCGTAATTCCGGAATTCCGTAACAATTTTTCTGGTATTTCAATTCCGGAATTGAGAGGAGTAATATCGGAATTCCGATATTCATAAATTTTTGATATTTGGATTATTATTTTTTCTGAACGCAACCAAACTAGTCTGTGGAACTTTCCACGAGCCGCTATCTCCAACCTCCAACTAGTAAATAGTTATCTTTGGCGTTATAGCACTAGTGCAGTAACGTAAAGTAAAAAGCACGCGTTTCTAATACACTGTATTATGGACCTAATAGCGGTTCATAAAGAACCACTTTTTTAGAGTTGATAGGCTTTCGTTTGACTATAATCTCACCTGATTTTAAGCGATGATATGGTCGAAGATGAAGCACGCTTGCCTAGAAGTAACCTATTCACTCTTGACTTAAAGACTCCCAGGTTGTAACTATCAGGAAACACAGACTCCGGCAGGGAATTCCACTCCTTAGCCGTACGCACAATGAAAGTATCCCCAAAACGTTTCTTGCGTATGGGTAGGATGTCCATCATGTAACGATGGCGCATCGCCGTTTGTCTTGTAGTCTGATGATGGAACGGGCTTGGTGGAATAAGACTGTGCACTTTACGAGCAAATGTGTTGAAAAAACATTAAATTGATTGTTCTTTCAAAGAAACTTACATTTTATTACTTGACACTGTTGAAAGTACAAAACAATAAGAATAAATATTTCGATATTATTAATAAGTGTCGGTGTCGCACCTCTAGAGCAGAAGCGAGCAATGTCAAGAAATCCGTGCCAGCTGCGCCACTGTCGTCATAGAATAAAATAGATAGATATAGAGACATAGAATAGAAAAATAGTAATAAAATCCGTAAATGTGACACAAATTATTACATTTATGTCATAAAGGACAAAGCGGGTTGAAATAAAACTCAACACAAGGATAGTATGGCTTTCGATAGGGTGTGAAACTTTATTCTTTCGGTATACCTACTGAACTTTGCGTTTGGATAGAAGACTTCCTGAGAGATCGGTCTATTCGAGTGGTTATTGATGGTTGCTCGTCTGGCCAATTGGCTATTAATGCCGGGGTCCCTCAGGGGTCAGTTCTCTCAGCAACTTTATTCTTGCTGCACATTAACGATCTGCTAATGGGTACCTTTGGGTATGCAGACGACAGCACTGTTGCTGAGAGATATATATCTAGCGCGCGTGCTAGTGGGTCACAAGTCCAGTCTCTCCGAAAGGCAATGGTGGGGCGCTTGAACTTGACTTTGAAGGCTGTCTCTGAGTGGGGCGACGCCAACTTGGTCAAGTTTAATGCTGCCAAGACCCAGGCATGTCTTTTCTCCGCAAAAAGGAGCCAATTTAAACCGGCTCCTTTCCGTGGTGTAACCGTGCCGATAACTGATCGCATCGAGCTTCTTGGGGTTACGTTGACATCCACCCTTAATTTTGGTCCGTTTATCGAGGCTAAGGCTCAATTGGCTGCCAAAAAGTTGGGAATCCTAGCAAAGGTGAGACGGTACTTCACACCGGAACAGCTGCTCAACCTCTATCAAGCGCAAGTTCGGTCGTGTATGGAGTACTGCTTGATGCACTTGAGTCTATAGAGAAATGGACCAAAAGGCTCATCGGCAACGAGAAACTGGTCGAAACAAGACTCCAGAGCCTAGAACATCGGCGACGTGTTGCAAGCCTGTCTGTCAGTCTTCTATCGGTTACATTTCGGGGAGTGTGCGATGGAATTGCACAGTCTTATTCCACCAAGCCCGTTCCATCATCGGACTACAAGACAAACGGCGATACGACGATGCGCCATCGTTACATGGTGGACATCCCACTCGTACGCACGAAACGTTTTGGGAATACTTTCATTGTGCGTACGGCTAAGGAGTGGAATTCCCTGCCGGAGTCTGTGTTTCCTGATAGTTATAACCTGGGAGTCTTTAAGTCAAGAGTGACTATTCACTCTTGACTTAAAGACTCCCAGGTTATAACTTAAAAAGTAACCTATGTTACTTCTAGGCAATCGTGCTTCATCTTCGACCACATTATCGCTTAACATCAGGTGAGATTATGGTCAAACGCAAGCCTATCAAATATAATAACAAAAAAAATCTTTATTCAAATTAAAGCCTATGTTAAAAAAATATTGTCAGTTTTCCATGAGCTTTATCGATATAATTTCGACCTCACTACTATTTTGTAGGTTTAAAAGATGAATTCGAAGCTTGGCGCTGAGGGCACGCTTTTGCTTTTTTGACGTGGTGGTCAAAAGGTTAAAAGACTGATATAATTATAAATCTTGTTTGATTTGAAACAAACTTTAAAAGTTTCCAGAATTCCGGAACTGGTTCCGGAATTCCGGAATCAGATTTCCAGTATTGGAACTCAGTTCCGGAATTGAGAACCTTGCGATATTGCATGCCCTAAACCAGATGGAGCCGTGTTTTTAAGTCAAGATAAAATAGTTAACTTATAGGTTAGCTTGCTTGACCACATCATCGCTTACCAAAAGATGAGATAGTGGTAAACACGAGCCTATAAAGAAAACACCCTTAATTGTGTTAATAATATAATCTTTTTATAAATAAAAATCAATAGCTGTTCGTTAGCCTCGCTAAAACTCGAGAACGTTTGGACCAAGTTGCATTGTATTAATTTTAAAATAATTGTAGAACACCAGAGAAAATTTAAAAGGTGACAAAATAAAAATAAAATAGAAGATCGCCCATTGTATCACCCTTTTTAGCTGTAAAGTCCTTATTGTTTCACTGTTTTGGTGAACATTAAAGAATATATCTATCTATCTAAAATATGAAATATAATAATAATATAGACAATAACGATCGAAGGAGGATATGGCAGAGTAAGGAACTACACGGTCGTTTTTTCCGGGCCCTTCATGGACCCGATGTAGACCAGTTAGCGTCCGTAGCTTGGTTGCGCTTCGGTGACCTCTTTGGGGAAACCGAAGGTTTTGTCTGTGCAATTATGGACGAAGTTATCATGACGAACAACTACCGGAATTGACATGTGTCGGGCATGTCACCGACCGGGTGAATCAATCCCTCACATTGTCTCTGGTTGTTCTGGTCTTGCTAATGGAGAATACTTGCATAGGCACAACCTTGCAGCCAAGATTATTCATCAGCAACTTGCTCTGAAATATTCTCTTGTGGAATCGGAAGTGCCGTACTATAGGTATGTGCCCGACCCAGTTCTCGATAATGGCCATATAACATTATATTGGGATCGGTCCATCATCACTGACAGGACTATTGTAGCCAATAAGCCTGATATAGTGGTGGTGGACCGAAACGAGAGGCGTGCCATGATTGTCGACATAACCATCCCGCATGATGAGAACCTCGTGAAAGCCGAGAAAGATAAACTAATCAAATATCTTGACTTGGCGCATGAGATTGTCGACATGTGGGATGTGAACTCGGCAGTCGTTGTACCGATAGTCATCTCAGCCAATGGCTTAATAGCCAAGAGCCTCGACCAACACCTTAGGAGGCTCTCGTTAGGCGGCTGGATCAAAGGCTTGCTACAGAAAGCGGTACTCCTGGACACGGCGCGTATCGTTATGAGGTTCCTCTCTCTAGAGCCCTGACCACCGGTAGCTACGACCCTGTTCCCGATACCGGTGGGCTACTATTTTTTATATTTTAAATGTTTTTTGTGTTTTATAGAAATATTTAAAAATGTAATTTATATGTGTATAATTAGAAATAAAGGAAATAATAATATAAACAAAATTTATAAATAACACTATTACATGAAATTGTTTGTTTCCCAGCTAACTACCCTGAGAAGAAACACCGAAACAAACTCAGAAACCAACGTCGCTTTGAAATCCACACAATCCGTACTGATTAAATCATTTGAGGACCATCATGTAGGTTACAAACTTACAATGCCAAAATTAAATCTTTATGTAGACGTTTACTAACTTCTTCTTTTTTTATATTTCTCAATTAGGTACCTATCTCCAGCCATTGCCTCCGAAAAAAGAAAAAGGAGGTTATTAAGAACTCGCACAAGTTAAACAACAAAATAAAATATAAATAAAACATCATAAATAGACCTGTGCCGAGGCTAAAAAGGCTTCTTATTTCAACTATATACATTGTATTATCCTTTTAAGTTGTTAAATCCATATTTGTTACTTTTATGGTGTAAAATAAAGAGTATGTCTTGAGTATGTCTATCATATCTGTCAATTTAAGAAAAAATTACGAGTGTCTTTATTACGCAAATATTAATACGGCAAAACCTTTATACCTACCTTTACCCCTTTTTAAGAAAATTTTACGGACGTTTAATTTTATAAATGCGGAGTTAAATTTATATTTTCTAGACGTTTATGTCTAAACCACTGATTATCATAAATTTTGAAACAGAGACAGATTGGACAATGAGGAAGACCTTAATTTATTTTCACTGAAAAAAAAATCACGTGAAGAATCCGCGGATAGAAACTGGTACGTCCTTATGGAATAAAACTCGAACTTAAAATTTTTATGACCTATAGTCGAATTTTGTCTACCCGACGGCTACCTATCCTATACAACGTGTAATTTAAAGGGTATTATACATACCAAGTGCATGGCTTCTTTGGATGATAACAAACGATATGGCAAGGGTTTCGTAATCCTATGTCTTCATGTGTGGACCTAATTATAAATTTCAATACATTGATACCAGAGACTGAATTTTTCAAATTAAGAAGATTAAAGAGAATTATCCTGTTATAGGCAAGTGACGTGGAAAGTTATTGACCCTCGTAGTGCTGTGACACGTTTGTTATTACTGGTATTCAAGAAATATATGAAACCAATCATTTGGTATCAATTCTTTGAGTCCCTTATTTTGTGCTGAAACTGTGCATAGAGACTCCATACCAGATGTTGTCTTCAGCCCTTTTGGATAGATATGGGGTTTCCGTTACATGTTGTATATACGTGAAACAAAACCTTTGTTACCTAAAAACCCTTTTTGCCAAAAACCACACAGACGGAGGAGATAGATACTCTTTGTTGTACACTATAAAAGAATTAAATAAGGGCTTAACAACTACAAAGTGTTACAATAGGCGGTCTAATCTCTGAAAGAGATCTTTTACAGACAACCTTTGGATGGATTTGATGTGTCTTGCTGTGGCAAGAGAAAGTAAATACGCGGGTAGTTCATGGTGTACCTACTATTTACTTATTTAGAATCCATCTATATTAATATCATAAATCGGATTTGTTTGTTTGTTTGAACGCGCTAATTTTAGAGAGTGCTGGGTGGATTTGGATGAAATTTGGTATTGAAGTAGCTTGAGGAAAGTTATAGGCTACATTTTACCGATTGTAAAATAGGACGGATATGTTTTTATCGATGCTTGTAAGTAATAAACTAAATACTCAATACTGTTAATGTTTACATGGAGGAGGATAGCAGGAAGCTAATATTTTCTTACCTACATTTGAATCATTAAATTTCAACAACTGTGCGACATCTATTTGGAATAAATAAATGTCCTGTTACTCAAGCTGACCTAATTATTGCAGACCCAGGAAAGCTCATCTACTATAGCAACTAAACAGTAGTCAGGTGATCTGACACACAAACATACAAACCGCAGGCCACCCGATAGTCTTCCTGCAAAGTTATGATATTTCATACAAAACGTACGCTCAGGGACGCGCAACCGCAGACTACAGGCGCCATCTATGTTTACACTTGATAATGAATGTAGTTCGAGGAAATGGGCGATAGATGGCGTTTAAAGAGAGGTTTGTTTTTGCAGAAATATAAGTAACTAGTTCTCACGCGGGGCTTCGCTCCCGTGGATTCTATCACGGTAAAAACATAACTCTCCTTTTTTGCCGTCGCGTAAAAAGTAGCCTATAACCTTCCTCAAGCTTCAAGCTACTTCCATACCAAATTGCATCCAAATCCACCCAGTACTTCCGAAGATTAGCGCGTTCAAGCAAACAAACAAACAAACTTTTCCGCTTTATAATATTAGTATAGATAGATTTTCTGTCAAATCGAGATTTTGAAATATTTAAAGAAAACCTATGTGGACTTAAATTTAAAAAACTGCGTTCACTGACTATATTATTATGAGACAAATCTATACTTAATATTATAAAGCTGAAGAGTTTGTTTGTTTGCTTGAACGCGCTAATCTCAAGAACTACGGTTCTGATTTTAAAATTATTTAAGTGTTGGATAGCCCATTTATCGAGGAAGGCTATAGGCTATATATCATCACGTTAAGACCAATAGGAGCGGAGCACTAATGAAGAATGTTTCAAAATCGGGGGATTTTTATTTCCACGCGGACGAAGTCGCGGGCGGAAGCTAGTCGTTTAATATATATAACTAATTAATTCTAAGAATTTTGGTGAAAAAAATGTCTGCAGACCCATAGCATTCAACTTATAAAGTTAGAACACTATATAGTGAACAACTTTAAAAGAGATTTCGACCGGTATTCTCAGGGTATTCAAATAAAAACACCGTCCTCATCTAGTTTAAATAAAAGAAAAAAATGTCGTGTAAAAGTGTTACTTAATAAACAGTACTAATCTTTACATAGTATAAAACAAAGTCGCTCCCGCTGTCGGCCCACTTTCATCTTTTAAACTCTGCAATGGATTTTAATGCAGTTTTCATACAAAGCAGCTTTGCTCGTAAGCAAAGATAATATACCAAACATCAAACAAAGCATAGACCACAAGCATCCCAGGACTTCTGCTTTTTTAGTTTCATTATCTTATTTCAAGTAACAAGACTCAATTTGTTAACAACAAAATACCATAATCCTTTGTTAGTACTTAACCTAAATCACAAGGTTGATTCGTGAATAGAAGCTACAAGCTCCACATTGACGTGGAGAGCTTGCAGCAGCGATTCATGAACACCGGCCTCATCTAGCTAAACTAAACTTAACACGCAAAAAAACATGACGGGTAAAAAATTTATTTATAACCAATTTACAAAAATTTGTAAGTTGTTTTTTTGTCAATTAAATATGGTAAATATGGTATATTTAGTCAAATAAAATATAAACAGGCGAAAATAAAAATAAATTATAGGACATCGAAAAATTCGTCAACATAGCTATCAATGGGAAAAGTGCCTAGAACACTGGCCGCTATAAGATCAATTTTGTTCAAGAACTGAGATTGCTTCCATAGTGGAGAAGAACGGAGGAAATAAATAAAATTTGGACCAAAACAATAATATCTTATGAGGGTGTAAGCCGAATGTATGTTAATTTGGAAAAATCATTCTGAAATATCATTAAAATGATTAATTTTGCTATCAATAATAGAGGGAAAACTTTCTTCTAAAATAGGGGAGCCTAGGAGGTGCAATGAACTTTTTTGCAAAATTTAGATATCAGGGGCTATTGTATGGAATTTGTTTAGTGTCGCTTATCTGTCAGTATTTTCATAGATATAGAGATCACATTTCGAGAGGTTCAGGTCAAGGCCGATGGATTGGAATTGCTCTTTCAGGAAAATAAAATCTTTTATTACGGTGTCTACTTCACCTCCTAGAGTTCCATCATCTAAATACCACACGTTAAATTTAGAATTTAGTTGTTGAATGATTGGATGGATAGCCAAGCTGAAAATGACTGGTCCGAGAGGGTCACCTTGTTGGCATCCAACTGTTGAATCCAGAACGTGGTCTTTATATAATAATAATAAATGTTTCATTTCATTTCAAACTGTCGAGCCGGCGCGCTACACGACGTAAAATGATCAAGGATAGAATGATCATATGACTCCTGCCGCTCTAAGAGCAGGCGAGAGTATCAGACTTATACTGATTAAAAACTCACCCTGTTTCATCATGCCCGTGCGTTCCCAAGCCGCGGTTCTCGTTACTACATTCCCGCAAACCTAGCCCACGATGTCTGCGTATAACGCGGATAAAACGACCTGGAGTAGAGCCGTAAACAGACGAACGAACAAAACGAGTTAGATGTAATTCGATTAGACGCATTACATGAAGCCGTTCCAATAGGCATCTGAACAAGGGAAAATCACAAACGCAGTTTTATTTATACAGGGTGGCCCGTTTACAGTGGTCCAAAGACTTTTTTCAGCTTGAGAGCATCATAAGTGATCATTTAAAACATATTTTAGCTAAGCGAAAACTTATGGTTTAGAATACATGTTTTTTTTTTTAATTACCCGAAATTTCAATATTTTTGACACAATACCACTCTGTTATGAAAAGTACTGGACCGAATCGAATGAAATTTGGTATAAGCATAGTGCAATAATCTACCTATCGCGCTATATGCTCATTTAGTGTAAATAACTAGACTAGAATATTAAAAAAAATCATAATTTCGAAACCATAAGTTTTCGCTTAAATATAATGCTCTCAAGCTGAAAAAAATCTTTGGACCACTGTAAACGGGCCACCCTGTATCTGTCGAGTCTATTCTCGTAGTTTCGAAATCGTTTTGAGTATTATACGCACAAAATGTTTTGGGAATACTTTCATTGTGCGTATAGCTAAGGAGTGGTATTCCCTTCCGGAGTCTGTTTCCTGATAGCTATATCCTCAGGGGTCTTTAAGTCAAGAGTGAATAGGTTACTTCTAGGTAAGTATGCTCCTTCTTTGCTCACATCATCATTTACCATCAGGTGAGTGGTGGTCAAACGCAAATCTATGTACAATAAAAAATGGATGGAAATTAAAGCAATGTAATAATAACTTGCTCCACCTTTGATCACATCATAGCTTACCATCAATTGAAATGGAAGTCAAACGGAAGCCTATAATCAATAAAAAAAACTGTCATTTCAGGAGAAATGAAACATACGAATGTGGGGACGAAATCATCACCAAGCAGTCTTGTCTTCAACGTAGTCCATAATCTTAAGAGATGCTTTGTTTATTGAGAGACACCAGTTTGGTGTGGGTTGCATGTTATATCACCTGGAACGGCTTTCTATTCAGGGGTAAGTAAAAGGCAATCGGTCACACGGTCAGACTTAATTAAAGCGGCAAAAGACCTTAGGTAGTCCAAAGCTCCCAAGACGCTGAAGACCGCACGAAGTGGAAGTACATTGCAAGGGCCTTTACCTAGGCAAAATGCATCATTGTTAACCACAACCATTCTGTCAAGAATGCACGAATGAGGAGGAAGTTGGATCACCACCCTATTATTCGCAAATATACACACGCAAAAGGTATGGTAATGCAAAACGCAACCCAAACCTATACTCCAAGCGTCTGTTGACATGTCAACCGCTCAGACGCGAAGCTATTAATCCAACGAATCTAAATCTAGAAACAAAACCACTCAGACACACCACAGACAATGTTGCTTATCAGTTGCCATAAATACATTGGGTTGTCAACAACTCTCGCAAATCGGGGCAGGGTTATCACTAAACAACCTACTCGAACAACTAGGGATGTTACGGAGATGATTTTATCGGAACCGAATCGGAGTTGGAGTTCTAAAATTTGGGTTGTGCAGTGTGTTTCAACTAAGAATAGGATCGACTTAGCGTCATATTATGACGTCACCGGCCTCATCCAGCTTAACTTAAACACGCATAAAAACATGAGATGTAAAAGTATTATTTATAACCAATTTACAAAATAAATAAGTATTTCATTTCCTTTCATTTCATAGCTTATAAATCAAAGTAGTTGGGTAGAATTGACAAAACGAGAATTAATTAAAATATATATTTATAAACATTGAGCGAAACAAAATTAGTCCCCATTCCGTATATTCAATAAAAAGTAAAAATAATGCTTTGATAATTTTTACATGACTTCTGAAAGCAAAGAGCGCTTAGGGCTCTTTGCTTTCAGGCAAATTGGTTCCAACAATGAAAATAAGAGAGAAAAGTATGTTTAAAAGAACTAATTATTACTTTAAATAATATAAACATTTTATTTCAATTTGATGTGAGACTCGGTTAAACAAAGTAAAATAAAGCGTTATTATTGTAATGTTCGCTATTAAATTTTCTTTGCAAACCGTATTTTTCTTGTGACATTTGACAGATAGAGGTCATTGACGTTCCTATTTTTATTTGAAACGCATAGTAGGAGTTTTGAAATTAGGTTTTTTAGAGTCGAATTCAGCAGTGATGGCAGAAGTGGTGTGCCATAACGGCAGGCCTTTTCTTTTGTTATCATGGGGTTCCTTCAAAAGGCACCTGGACTTATAAGACCAGCGAGTGTGTGGGATGTCTACCTCACTAAAACCACCCCGGTGTTCACGATTCGAACATAGAACCCCCAGTTACCTCTTAAAAGAGCTACAAAGTACACTACAGAGCAGAGAGGGCTCTGAAATGGTATTTTAAGAGGTAGCGGGGGCTTCTATGCAACGCTTATTAAGGCACACCCCTAAGGTGTATAAATGGCGAAGAACCTAAGAAGATAAATTCATCCGTCAACAAATCATTCACAATTTTTGCGTAATAAACAACATGAGAAAGAGTAATTTTAAAAGATGAATATCTTGACGTAGAAGTCCGCGGGAGACGCCCAGGGCGTCGGGATTACGAGCCGATCTACGACCACAGCAGGGGTAACTCACCGTCCGGTTACCACCAGGCCCGGGTCGGCGGCGCGTCGTGTTCCACGTGAGCCTCATAAAGCAGTCAGCAGCACTGGGGTCCGATTGGACCATTGCTTGCTGGGTTTGCGGCATTGTTCTAACGAGATACCGCGTCTCCGAACCACAAGGGAGACAATGGAACAAGGTCGATTTTTAGTCAGTAGAAGTTTAATACTCCCTTCCTATCCAGTCCAGAGCAGGATTCTAAAACACTGGCTTTTAGTGAACCTGGGGGTCTTTAAGTCAAGAGTGAATAAGTTACTTTTAGGTAAGCGTGATCCATCTTCGACCACATCATCACTTACCATCAGGTGAGATGGTGGTCAAACGCGAGCCTATTATCAATAAAAAAAACTTTCGTAAATCATGTTAAATGCAATAGCATTCGATATCGGATTGAAGTCGTAGCTTCGTAACATCTTTATAAAAAACTATAATACATAAACAGATAGTCCACACGTGCTCAGTCATGATGCAGCAAGTGCCTACATCGTGGCCGGTAGTGCAAAAAAAGATTTTAATGATCACTAATTAAAGAATTGATAAGCGGGTAGCGTGACCCACGGGAGAATTTTTGGCTTTGGAAAACAACACAGACCCACAGGTCAAGAGTTCAGTGTTCGTAATACACTTTTTAATTGATAGGCTCGCTGGCTGGGACAATATGACAAACATACGTACAATAGAATACATACGTATAATAGAATATACCTACAGAGTTATTAGTAAAACATTAACAACCTCTCAGGACTATGTTAGTAACATCATAAAAAACAGCTTTGTTCTATGACTTTATAGAAAATACAATACATTCACCAAAAACAAACCTTCAACTTCTCCTCCGCTGCCTTTTCTACTATCAGTTCTCAGTCCTTATGCCCTAATTCCCTAATTACGGTAATGGATTTAGATCATCACCTGTTTTTTTTTCGTTATGCGGCAGAAACCTTTAACAGACGCCTGGACTTTAGAGAAGACCACGGATTGTGGGATTTTTACTTTAATTTCGGAAGTCGGTGCCAAAAACGAAAATACAAAACTAAAGACACTGACTACCGAAATTAAAGTTATTTTTCACTCTGCAGTGTTTTTTGGGAGTAGGTTTAATTTTTTGGTAAAAAATAATTATTTCACTCTTTTTAGTTGGTCGATTTTTAATTTACCTAGTTACAAGAGCCTAAATGTCAACTACTTATAATCATTTACAAAATATTGCTTTTCCCAATGTTGAGCCGTTAATTTTTGAGGAGTTCTCCTGGTACTTCACCATCAGCTTTACTTCACCATATGCAATTTGACGAGCATATTGTGCTTAATAACCAAATTTAAGTAATCGAAGCGGAGCACATGAAATACTTATTATTCCCATTATTATTCCTACTTATATATTGAGTAGTTCCAGTGGCCATCTGTGGTTCTCATCATCAGGTCCATTTCACAAATGGTCCCTCGATTTCTCCAGGATCCCATCATCAGATCCTGACTTGGTGACATTGGGACGTTGGAAGTGGGTGGTGTGATACCCCGCGCCTCGGAACGGCACGCCACGTTGAGCCGTTGTTGTCTGTCAAATGGCCATCTTTGACAGTCGTTACGGGCGGTCAGAAGGCAGAAATTCTGACACGGGTTTAGCTCAAAAGCCTAATAGGTAAGGTGTCGGACTTGTGATCGAGAGGTCGCGGGTTCGAATCACACCCATTACACTATTGCCGTGAACCCACTCCACTCACAAGCATATTTAGCTTAGTTGGAGGGGTTAACACGATTGCTAGAAATGTGAATAATACCCACAGAACAGATAAAAGAGGTTAGAAAGGAAATAGTTCCTGATTTGTATAAGAACCCGTGTCGCCGCTTGTCTCCCCACTCTTTAGCTCTACTATAAGCAAGAGACCCGTTACGTATACGAATTACGTACACAAATAAATTACACACACTTAAATCGAGAGCTTGCTACTGATTGTAACTCACTGTTGATAAACATACGCCGTGCATCACGGCCAATCAGGGCAAAGGACAAAACGTCAATGGTTGAAGTGTGGCGCGTGCAGTACATTGTAAGCGGACTTGGTCATTGCGCTGATTAAGCGAGTACAAAACGGGCAATGTATACTTTTTGTAAGTTGTTGCAATAATGTAGTTAATGTTCGGAATTTCATAGTGATCAGAATATTTTTATGATTTTTACAAATAAAATTGTAATTAAATGTTATTTTCGACTTACCGATGGAAAGATATACCTCCTCGCTCTATACTTGTGGTCTGACCTTTTGTTTTACAGGTTATAATTGCATAACACGGCATTTTAAAGCAGAGCTCTGTGTTCCGAAGTAATCCGAAGCTCACTAAACGCGGTGAATGAGCGCCACGCCCACATTACCATTTCCACCTTATTCATCTATTCCGTGATAATATCCATATTGCTAGTTTTCATAAAGAAAGAGCTAAAGAGTATCGTGTTACCCGGCTACACACAAACACTAGTACTCAGCTGCGTCCGGTTAGACTCTAACCGACCCAACATAGTTTGGATTGGGCACGCCACAATAGCGGCGGTAAGTCCCCTTTTTGAGGAGTGGCTAAAGAGGCGTCATGGCGTCCACACCTTCCGCCTGACGCAGGTGCTCACCGTACATGGTTGTTTCGGGAGTTACTTGTGTCGGATTCGGCGGGAGGAAACATCCGGGTGTCACCACTGCGAGAATCGCCCTGAGGACACGGTGGAACACACAGTGGAGATTTGCCTCGCTTGGGCAGAGCGCCGTGTCCTCGTAGGGGCGATAGGCGGCGACCTTTCGCTCCCGGCCCTGGTTCAATCCATGGTACGGAGCGAAGAGGCATGGGAAGTCACCTCTTTCTGCGAAGCAGTTATGCAAGCGAAGGAGGTGGCGGGACGCGCGAGGGAGAGGCGGGGAAAAAAACATTGTTTGAAAAAGGCTAAGCTGATCATGGTGTAAAAATAAATTCTTACACACAAATTCTCCGGGTCCAAAGCCCAGTGATTGTATGATAAAGTCAAACAATTCAACTTACAATTTACTCTTGTGAAGTGATAGCTAATAACCAGTGATCGGAGTAGGTATATTGATACGTACTTGCATCATGAATAGTCATAGAAATCATAACATGGATAACCCTTTTTTCCCGGATTTCATTTCGGTACTTACGGGATTGAATCAATAATCGGATAGGATCAATCAAATTTTTTTTTCTGGTTTATCAAGTAATAAAGTGAATCTTACTTTTGTGCGTCCATTCGAAACTTACGTATGACTAATTTAATAGTTATTTCTTGCAAGTTTATTATGTGCTGCTTGTAATTATTATATATTATATTCTTGAATATATAAATAAAAATATCTTTTTATACTCCTTAATATTTTTTCGCTTTCAGTGCAATAACTTTTTATGTATATGAAAACAGGTAAAAATGAAATAAATAGCAGTTTATTGATAAAAATATTTTTAATCTTCATTTTCATTAAAAAGACAGGAAAAGGGTTAAACATTTCTTATTCCTATTGATATATTCTTCATCCTACACATTATATTTGAAATTCCTAAAAAATCTTAATTATTACAAAATCCCGGAGTCCCGGAGGCATATCCATATTAATATATACGTCCAGTTCATAGACCCCAAATCAATCTACCTACTCCTATGACTGCTAATAACAAACAATTAGCCTGATCAAAGATCAATATATCATTGTCGATGATGTCACTGTTGATCAGAAACTATCAATAGAGTGCTTGTTGGAGATATACATCCGTTTTGATAGGCTGAGGAAATGTACTGGACGGATAACAGAAGGATAATTGATAGAGATTACGTTCATTCTATTGAACGTCAATAGCCTAGGTGTCGGACTTGTGATCGAGAGTTCGTGTGTTCGAATCTCACTCTACACTTTTGCCGTAAACCCAATCCAGACTCAAGCATATTTATCTGAGTCGGAAGGGTTAACAAGATTGCTAGTAATTTTAATTCTACCTACATTGCTAGTAAAAAAAAAAAGTAATGTTGGAGTTTACGTAAAGAGTTTCAGTTCTAAGGTATTTGGCACGAAGGTCTCAAAACCGACGGCACATACTTACACACGGAATACAGCAGTCTAAATTAGTGACGTAACGGTAGAATGGAAAGATGGTGCCACTCGCCTGACATTTGTTGTTACAACAAATCTTAAATCAATTTAAAAAACGGGAACGTGGGACGCAACTTGTGTCGATACTGTCGCGCCATCCCATCTTGCCAGTTCATCATGTTGTGCTGGCGCTCCCGCTGCGGCTGCAGAAAACCTCAAGCGGCCTAAATTTAGTCAACTCGGTGATGACTATATTTTCGAGCCTTTTGAGGTCGAAACTCCATGGGGCCCGTGTGCTCACAGCCTTTTTAAAGAAATATCGAAAAAGCTCGTTGACGCTTCCCGCGACCCAAGGGCTGGCTATTTCTTTGGTCAACGGCTAAGCATTGCCATACAACGAGGCAATGGCGCCAGTATCTTGGGTACGTTGCCAGCCGACAGCGTTGAGGATCAAATTTTTTATGCTTTATTCTAGTTTGTATTTTAGTACATAATTATGTACATTTGTTTAGAAATAAAGTTAATTAATATTTAAAAAAAATTAAAAAAGGCCATTTTCGATATGGTATCGTTGTATGGTATTCAGTAAGCAAAAAGATTATATGTACCAGAAGGCCTGAGTCGACGGGTGCGTCATGTTCCACGGGCGCCTCAAATAGCAGTTAGCAGGAATGACGGGGTTTGATATGCCATTGCCTATCGGGGTTTCGGAAATATTGTAACGGTATAGTCCACGGCCTCTAAACGCAAGAACAACTGACAGAACAGACTGTAGAACTCTGATACTCCCTTAGGACGTGCGCGCACTGCGTTGCGTGGAGCGCGTTCGAGGAGCTCAGGATTTACACTGACGGCTCAAAGACAAACACTGGAACTGGAGTTGGAGTTTTCTCCAACGATCTCAACATAAATATATCCAGACCGCTGGGGAAGCTCAACACCGTCTACCAGGCGGAATGTGTGGGCATTATTCAGGCGATCCATGCCATAGAAGCCAGGAAAGTCACGGATAGTCACATCCGCATACTTTCCGACAGTGCCTCAGTACTTCAATCCCTAGAGAAAAATTATATCACGTCCAAGCTCATACTAGAATGTCACAATGCGCTGCAACGCTCAGCGGTCGAGAACCGCAATACTGTGACACTGCAATGGATAAAGGGGCACAGCGGATCACTCGGCAATGATGCGGCGGACGAACTGGCCAGGAGGGGGTCCGGCGCGATGGTTTTCGGACCCGAGCCCATCGTGCCGCTCCCCTTCACCCAGCTGCGCACATGGCTTAAAGAACACACACACGACCAAGCCCGAAAATGGTGGTCCTCGGCACCAGGCTGCAGGCAGTCCAAAGAGGCGATGCCAAACTTAGATAATAAACTAACCAGGCGCCTCCTACACCTGGACAGAAGAAGCCTGCGAATGGTGGCGGGGACCATCACCGGGCACTGCTCACTGAACAAACACTATCACACAATAGGTATAACGGACAGTCCCCTGTGCAGGGCATGTATGGGGACGGAGGAAACGGTAGGACATGTGCTCCTAGAGTGCACGGAAATCACCGAAATACGGAAACGAACCCTCGGGTCATTAAATTCCCTTACAGATATCCTGAATAGACCGAAAGACCTGATCCGCTTCTGGAGGGAGGTTGGCTGGATGGAGTGACGGCCGAAATGGCTCACGCACAATGGTCTCGTGCAGAGACTAAGTGCGGAAACCAAACTACAGAAGAAGAAGAAGACTGCGTTGCGTTTTGGAAACGCAAAATCTGTGAAGTATGGAGTGTCATAGAAGTACGCGCACTGCGGTGGAATAAACGCGTGCGGTAGAGTCAGTGGTGGTCCCGGTCATTCTACCGGGGCGGTACAACTACCGCAATTGCGGCCACCGCAAGGCAGTGCGCGCACGGCCTTACACTTCACACGGAGCGGAAGAAGTCATTACATGATTTTTTTTTTAAAACAAGTATGTATTGTTGTTATAATAGGGTAGTTTCCTGTGTTACAAAATGATTATTTTATTTGGTACGTTAGTTAGATTTTCAATAGCGGGAGCGACTTTGTTTTATTATCTGCGCAAAATTCGAAAAGGACCTACCAAACATTATACTTCTGCCCGCGACGTTCACGCGGAAAGGTTCTCCCGCATAAATTCCGATGCTGTGGCAATTCAGGGACAAAAGTAGCCTTTAATCCGTTCGATAGTTTCTGCGTGAAGGAGTAAAAAATATCCAAACATCTTTCGCATTTATAATATTAGTAAGAAAACATAATTATGGAATGGTGTCTTGACTTTTTTAGGGTTCCGTAGCCGAATGGCAAAAAACGGAACCCTTATAGTTTCGTCATGTCTGTCCGTCTGTTTGTCTGTCTGTCCCTCCGTCCGTATGTCACAGCTATTTTATTCCGAAACTATTAAGACTATACATGTGAAACTTGGTAGGTATGAACTATAACCTATACTATAAACTATATACTATAAACTTGGTAGGTATTCTATGAACCACTTTCCGAATTTAAGAAAAAAATTAAAAATCATTTAAAATAATAATATATAATAAATCCCCATACATGGAACTAAAACTGAAAAAGTATTTTTTTTTTCATGAAACCTATGCGTGTGTGATATCTATTTTATACGTGTGACAGGTATTGAAAATGACATAGGGGTTTCTAAAACCACTTTTTCATAAAGTCAATCGTTCAAAAGATATAAGCTTCCAAAGTGGTAAAATGTGTGTGTGTCCCCCCTCTAACTTCTACAATAGTGGAGTGAAAAATCTAAAAAAATATGTCTGTAGATCTTAATGTAAACTTTCAACCAAAATTGGTTTGAATGAGATCGTACAGCAGTTTTTGTAAAACCGCAAATATAACTTTGTAATTCATACAAACACTATGAAAAACAAAGTTATCTAGCGTAGTTGTAAAACAAATAAATAAGCTAGTTTAAGAAATTTGTAAGGTCATTTTTCTTCGAATAAATATACATATTATACTATATTATTATGGTTACTACGGAACCCTTTATGGGCGAGCCTGACTCGCACTTGGCCAATTTTTCTAAGTCAAGACACCATAAATGTCCAGATGTCGTCTCATTGTAACGACTGACAAAGGAATTGTCAGCAGTTCGAAGAAAGCGCATGATTATTATTGCATTTGAAACGGTAACATTTAAAGGTGACGCAACATCTATCTGAAAATTTATCATAATCTAATCTCAGCTTAAATTAATACTGCGAGCAAGCTACACGTATTATTTATCTATAATCAGATTCATTAGACTTTTATGAAATAAACATTGGGGTTCCGTAGCCACTCAACAGCTCCTGTATATTGTTTATGTGTGCTGTGGAATCGCACAGTCTAATTCCACCAAGCCCTTTCCATCAGCGGACTACAAGACGAACCGCGATGCGCCATCGTTACATGGTGAACATCCCACCCATATGCACATTGTGCGTACAGCTAAGGAGTGGAATTCTCTGCCGGAGTCTGTGTTTCCTGATAGCTAACACCCCCAGGTCTTTATTTCAAGAGTGAATTTACTTCTACGTAAGCGTGCATGACCAGATCATCGCTTACTATTAGTTGAGATAGTAGTCAAACGTGAACCTACGAGTATCATCAATACAAAAACAATATATATAATCATTGGAAACCAATTACAGTAATTAATAAAAAAAAAGAAATTAAAAAAATTAAAAAACTCGACTGCAACCTTATACTAAAACTAACTGAAAAGCTAATAAAAACAAGCCCATTTTAAATTAAATAAAAGTTGGAAGCAGGCGGGGCCCATACCATTATTATAGTTTCAAACTCAAATGGGTCCCGCCTGCTTCCAACTTTTATTTAATTTAAAATGGGCTTGTTTTTATTAGCTTGAAAAGCTTAGTTTTAGTATAAGGTTGCAGTCGGATTTTTTTACTTTTATAATTACTTTTTTTTATTTCCAGCTTTTTAGTTTACAATTGTGAAAGATTTCGCAGACGATTTAGTTCTTGATACGTGTTTTTTACGATTTGTCATTTTGAATTACTTTTAACCATATAAGTTGTATATATGTTTGTAATCACCTTTTAAAACCCTTTATTTTGATACCCCACTCGATAGGTTTTGAGAAAAAAAAACTTTTTTGAATGCATAATATGGCGCCAAAAATCCGCCATTTTGTTTTTTTTTTTTATTTTGATATACCCAGTGTCACTTTCACAGTCAATTCGAATCTAACGATACCTCTCAAGCTAAAATCCGTCGAGCTGTTCAGGCTACAGAGCGTGCCAAACAATTATACATACATACATACATACTCTCGAAAAACATAACCCTCCTTCTGGAGCAGTCGAGTAAAAAGAACAACACCTAAGATTCACAAGCTAAGTAATATTTTTTTTAACTTTCACACAACGCCATCTAGTCCCAAACTAAGCAGAGCTTGTGGTATGAGTACTAGACAACTGATAAACATACATATACCGGGTGCTTCAAAAAAATGTATACACACTTTAAACTATCGTAGTTTTCCCGCTCTACAAGGCTAATGTTATATTTCTTCGCCAGGTGGCAGCATAATCGTCCCTCTATGTTATATTGTCAGTTGGAAGTTGTAATATCAACATGGCGAAAGTACGTTTGAGTTTTGAAGAACGTAAGCAGGTTATTAAGTGGTACTGGAAGTTTGAGAATGTAAATGAAGTTCAAAGACAGTGGAGAAGGGAGTATGATACAGAAACACCTTCAAGATTAACAATTACACGCATACGAGACAAATTCGAAGTTCATGGAACAGTGTGTGATGTGCATAAAGGTCGTTCAGGTCGACCTCGAACAGCTACATGCTTATGGGGCACAGTAAAAAATGAGGTGTACAAACGTAAACCACGTAACCTAGACATTCTTTGGAATGAGATTCAAGCCGTGTGTAGAGAAATCTCATTGGACGTTTTGATACGATGTACAGAATCAGTGGTGACTCGTACTCAGAATTGTATTGATGCTGGAGGTCACCAATTTGAACAGTATTAACATTTGTTATTTATGTTTCATTAACATTGGACTTTCAGCTTTCTAATTTCCTGAAATTTAACTTTGTAGAACGGTAAATAAATTTTCTATGGACGTTCAAAGTGTGTATACATTTTTTTGAAGCACCCGGTATATTTCTAAAGACATACATATTATAGATAAAAGAACAAATGATCGTGCTCATCACACAAACGTTTGTCCTGGGTGGGAATCGAACCCACGACCTTGCACATAGCAGTCAGGGCCACTGACCACTATACCAACAGGCCTGTCAAAACAAAATTACAGACTGGGTCACTATCACTACGGAACCCAACTCCGTAAGAGCTCGGTCACGCACTTAGCCGTTTTCTTTTACCGTTGTACCAAATGCATAATCTATAAACCATCATGCTTCCATACCAGAAATTTCAAGTACACAAGTCTATTTATTATAATACAATCTATTGCCTCAGTTGCATTCCGGATGCTGTGGGCTTAGCGACCGGTCTATAGAGGCGAGTCGCCACTGTCAGCGGGAGTAAACGACGGTCGTGAATTGTGTTAAGTCTTACTATTTTAACTTCTTGGTAATATTATAAATGCAAAAGTTTGTGAGAACGGATGTATAGATACGTGGATGGATGGTTGTATGGATGTTGTTACTCTTTCACGTAAAAATAAATTAACGGATCTTACACCCGTATTTAAAGACAAGTAAAAGTGATTACTTCAGTAAAAGTAATCACTCAAGTAACAATTTTTATTCTATAGTTTAGTAATTGCTTGAAATTAGAACTGTCAAAAGTTAGAATTCTTAGCCAAGTAATAGTCACAATTTTCTTTACTTAACACGTAGAACGCCAAGAAAAAAAAAATGCATCTTCCCGTTCAGGCCGTGTCGGTCAGTGATGGCCGACAACTAGACTTGCCGTTCGGGCCGCATCGGTCAGTGCTGCCCGGCGTTTAATATCTCCATAATTAATTAATTAATGACTAAAGTTGACTTTTATTAATGAAAACACATTTGGACATTAGATATAAGTATCTAATTTTATTTTGAGGTTGGCTTCCCGTCAAGCCAACAATTAAAAAAACATTTGGTGTAAATTTGGATAGAACTGTGATTTTTGCTTGGCCTAAAGGGAAAGCTCACTGTCGGTCAGCACTGACCGCGTTAGCGTTCAACGTGTTAAGCATTGAGAACTCTACCATTTTGCAGATTTAATTAGCAATGGAAAGCATTGAAGCGACTTTTGGTTTTATAGATGATATCGATAGCGATATACTACATAGTCTAGAAACTGCAAAGTTTACTTTCGTGATGTGGATCCGTTTCATGATGAATTAATTATACGGAAGAGTTTTAAAAAGAGAATTCGATTTTCCAAAAGTGTTGTGATTAATGTTATTTTACCGAGACTTGCGGACATAATTTTAAATTATATTTAGGAATAAATCCTTTTCCAGACTCGAGAATGGCTTTTTCCTGTCTACTTCAGACATAATTATGATTTTGAAAGAAACTAATAGAATTTGTAACAGATCTTGAACTCGCCGAAATGACACTAGAATTCAAACGAAATTTCAAATAACAGATACAGGCTAGGAAATTAAAAATCACACTAATTCAAGTGTAAAAAGATACGTCCACAGTAAAAAGAGCACAGAACATAATTATACTCCTAAAGGAGACATTCCATTTTTGGTGGGTTGTGTCGTTCCAATGTCCACCAATCACTTTACTTTAGATATAAATAAAAGAAATTATTAATTAAAATAAGTATTTTTTTAATAGTGTTTTGAATATAGTTTTATCATGATTATAAAGTAAAATAAAATTTAAGTAATATTATAGATGTTAAAGCAAAATAATCTACATCTTACGTATGCCTTCTAATGAAAAAAAAAACGCAGTAACTGAGTGTTACCAAAAGGAAACAACTATCAAGCATAGATTCTTACTTAAGTATTTACTCAAGTAAGTAACCAACATTACTCGACTATAGAGTAAGATTTTGTAATAAAAAATTCTATCTTCAAATAATGACTTCACTAAGAAATTACTTAGCAGCAAGTAATTGCTTGTCTATAAATACAAGTGTTAATGTGGTATGTAGGTAGTCGATCAAATAAAATCAAAGAAACAAAAAAAATCCACTCCAAGAAAGCTTATGACAAATATCCATAATGAAAAAAAGTACTTGCCCCGCTTACAGTAGCACAATGCCTTTATAGGCACCAAAATATGATTTATAAAGCCCTTCACAAAAGGGATATCGAAATTAAGCACAACCGAAATTACATCTTACTACACTCACTTAAGTACACAAATCGATCAACATCAAACGTCATTCTATTTGTCAACCAAAAACGAACCTTACGAAACGTGTTTTAAAACTACGAATCGATCGCAGTCTAAAGATGAACGCACATTGTGCGTTTCAAATGACTAGTGAAAATCTGCTTTAAGTGGATGTTATTAAGGTTGAGATTAGTACCTACAGAATTTATTAAAGACCTCTGGACCTACAGAATTGATTTAAAAATGATTAAGTGTGTCATTGAATTTATTTGTGACTTTGATTAGTAGCTTTATAAGCATATTTGTTGTCTTATGCAAATAAGGGCCAGAGAGGGCTAATAAAAAAGTCAAGTGCGAGTCGGACTAGCCCTTTATGGTTTTCGTGGTAGCAAGTATAGATTAGCTTAACTTTGAAATCAGGAGGACGGGCGTTTGAGGGCTGAAATACAGGTCTATGCCTAGTTCAGCCACAATAGTTAAATTTATTTTTATTGTTGATAGTTTGACTCATCTCAGCTGATAATAAGCGATGATGTGGTCGAAGATGAAGCACGCTTGCCTAGAAGTATAGTATTCACTCTTGACTTAACCCTTCGAATCACGGGTGGCCGCCGGCGGCCACAAAAAACCAGCTTAAGTTGACCTCTAAAATTATTTTTCCTTTTTTCGATTTTAGAGGTCAACTTAAGCTGGTTTTTTGTGGCCGCCGGCGGCCACCCGTGATTCGAAGAGAGACCCTCGGGTTATAGCTATCAGGAAACACAGATCGACCGACCGACCCACTAAAAAGAGGGATAAAAACTTTTTCCTCCTCCGGCTCCGCTCGTGTGATTTTTTTGCAGCGTAAATATATCCTATGTCATTCAGGAATAATGTACAATACTAACATTGTGCGTACAGCTAAGAAGTGGAATTCTCTGCCAGAGTCTGTTTCCTGATAGCTATAATCTGGGGGTCTTGTAAGTAAGTAATAGGTTACTTCTAAACAAGCGTGTTTCATCTTCGACCAAATCATCGCTTCCCATCAGGTGAGATGGTGGTCAAACGCGAGCGTATTTATCAATTTAAAAAAATCACAAACGAATGAACGTTTGATTGGGACATGATTCAATGTTACGATAGTACATACTCGTAAGTACTTAACAAAAGAGAAAGTGTCTTTGCTAGACTCTAAGTAACATGCAATCATGTTCGAGGTGTGATTGGTGAAACATAGTTGTTGCTACTTGACACGTTTTCTGGCTACTTATTAAAGTTTAAGGGCCTGGCTGACAGTCTCTAAGAGCTATTAAACAAAACTTGAACGCCTAGAGTTTGGCAGCATTGTTAATATTTTTGAAGTGATAACTTCTTTAGCATCGTTGTGATTTGAAAATTTATGAAACGAAAAATCGACAGTAAAAAGAGACAGACACAAAAATTGCCGAATTTTGCAATTCTGTTGGGGCCGAGTGGTAGAGCTTTTGATGCCCTTTAAAATGAGCGAGAGAGGGGGTGAGGTAGACATGAAATGGGGGCGGGGGGAGGGGGGGTCTCGTGGGGAGTCAAAAAGCGACAGTAAAAAGAGACAGACACATTTATTTTTTATTTTTATATTATTTTTTCAATGAGAACTCTCATTACTAGCAACCTTATTAACCCCTTCAACTAAGCTAAATATGCTTGTTTCTGGACTGTGTGAATACGTGCGTAGCTATGCACACATCTATCATCATCTCCCTGCCCTTAGCCCATTTTTTTTATTGATAATAGGCTCGCGTTTGACCACCTTCTCGTCTGATGGTAAGCGATGACGTGGTCGTAGATGAAGCGAGCTTGCCCAGAAGTATTCACTCTTGACTTAAAGCCCCCCAGGTTATAGCTATCAGGAAACAGACTCCGGCAGGGAATTCCACTCCTTAGCCGTACGCACAATGAAAGTATTCCGAAAACGTTTTGTGCGTTTGGGAATTTACTTGTAATCGACGCAACACGTTTTCTTCTTTCATTCTCCCTTATATCAGGCGTCATATCATCATTTATTCCTTGTTCTTTCATATCTTCTTCTTATCGTGTGGGTGGTAAGGTCTAACGACCTCATACACCCTAGTGTCAGAGTTTCTAGACCGCCTCAAGGGCCTCTGACGTGGTCATTTTTGACGACCGCCATTTGGCGACCGGGACCACCGGCTTATACGTGCCTTCCGAAGCACGGAACCATCTTTTTATCAGACAATTAGGTGGTTCATGCCTACAATATCCTAGCCAAACTGGAAACAACTTTACAAAGTATGCTTCCCGCGGGAATCGAACCCATGACCACTGGGTCACAAGGCAAACGCCTTAACCACTCGACCACGGAGGCTTTCATATCATTCCTCTTCACGTATTCTTTGGCCTTCCTCGACCTCTCTGTTGTGTATGTACTTACTATGTATGTGAATAATAAAAACGCTTCAATGTTATAGAAATGTACTTCCTTGGGAAGATTATAAGTGCATGACAGAGCACTTTGTGGAGATCATAGGTGACATATTCAGTTACAGATAATCCCGTAGACGCGCTGTCGAACGAGTCATCTTGACCTTATTGTACAAACTCCCGTACAATTTTAGGGCCTAACACTCTACATTACATCCACGAATAATCAACATCTATACTCTATATATACATACAAATAAAACTGAAGTGTCTGTTTGTGAAATTCAAAATCACTAGTCTCAAATGCCAATAAAACAAAAAAAAAATTTCAATTGTCTGTTTGACTGTCTGAATAACCTACCACGCGAACGAAATCGCGGGAAAAACTAGTTGAAGTTTGAAATATTTTTATTTTTATTAAAAAATACTAAAAATTAACTTTGAACACTGCGATTCCATAATCAGATCAGAAATTCGAAAATATTTTATTTCACATAGGCCTACAAAACGTCGTCATGGGCACTTACAAAACGCCGAAAGCCAGTGCACTTGAAACAGCTGTTTCTGACATAACGGAAAATGCCGCAAGCATTCGCGTTAAGATTTTCTTGGACTTTCGCCAAGCTTTTATATCAATTGAGAAAACCGGTTACTACCAGAAAGGTTACTTTTAAATAACGTTAACGATGTGAGTCATTCAGATTTACGCACCAAGAGAAAACAATACTATCTTACGGGGTTGCGGGAATGTTCTAACGGGATACCGCAGCCCCGGACCACAAGGGCGACTGAAGGAGCAGGGTGGGTTTTTAGTCAGTAGAAGTCTGACACTCCCTTCCACTCCACCCAAAGCGGGATATGATCATTATCCCACCCAGAAAAAGAAAGAAAATAATTCTGTATCGGTACGACATAATCTTCCATTCAAATACCCGTTCGACGCACGTCTATTGAGAATGTGGCCAAGAGGCTCATTGGCAACGATAAACTGGTCGAGGCAAAGCTCCAGAGCCTTGAACATCGGCGGCGTGTTGCAAGCCTGTCAGTTTTCTATCGGTTACATTTCGGGTAGTGTGCGATGGAATTGCACAATTTAATTCCACCAAGCCCGTTCCATCATCCAGACAAACGGCGATGCGCCATCGTTACATGGTGGACATCCCACCCATACGCACAAAACGTTTTGGGAATACTTTCATCGTGCGTACAGCTAAGGAGTGGAATTCCCTGCCGGAGTCTGTGTTTCCTAGCTATAACCTGGGAGACTTTAAATCAAAAGTGAATAGGTTACATCTAGGCAAGCGTGCTTCATCTTCGACCACATCCTCGCTTAACATCAGGTGGTCAAAAGTAAGCCTATCAATTATTAAAAAAAAAACTAATATTAGCAGTCGCACGGGCCGTCTTTCGACTTTGTCACGACAAAAACATAACCCTTTGCAGTAGGATAAACGCCGCCTATAATCTTTCTCAAGCCTCAAGCCACTTCCATCGTATCGTACTTCGTACTAATATCGTACTTCGTACTCGTACTAATATTATAAATGCGAAAGTTTGTGAGGATGGATGGATGTTTGTTACTCTTTCACGCAAAAATTATTGATCAGACCTGAATGAAATTTGGTAAGTAGATAGTTGACATTCTGGAATAACACATAGGCTACTTTTTATCCCGAAATTCCCACGGGATCGGAATTTGCGCGGGAAAACCTTCCTACGCGTACGAAGTCGCGGGCAGAAGCTAGTACTATATAATTTCATCCAAATCCATCCAGTACTTTCGAAGATTAGCGCGTCCAAACAAATAAACAAACTTTTCCACTTTATAATCTATATACATAATTATACAACTTATAATTTAAAGGGTATATACATACCAAGTGCATGGCTTCTTTGGATGACAACAAATGATATGGCAAGGGTTTTGTAATCCTAAGTCTACGTGTGTAGAACTTATTACAAATTCCAATACACTGATACCAGAGACCGAATTTTTCAAATTAAGAAGAAGGAAAAGAATTATCGTGTTATTGGCAAGTGACGTGGAAAGTTATTGACCCTCGTAGTGCTGTGACACGTTTGTTATGATTGGTATTCAAGAAATATATTATATGAAACCAATAATTTGGTATCAATTCTTTGAGTCAGTTATTTTGTGCTGAAACTGTGCATAGAGACTCCATACCAGATGTTGTCTTCAGCCCTTTTGGATAGATATGGGGTTTCCGTTGCATAAAAGCGAAATACCACTCACTGATTAATCACGAAATCTCAGAAACTACAAGTAGTAGGGCTCGTAAATTTTGCATGGGGGTTCCTTTAAGTACGTAAATGCTCGCTAAGACGGGATTTTGCTAAATTACCACGGGATCGGGATTTACACGGGAAAAACTTCCCACGCGAACGAAGTCGCGAGCAACTGCCAGTATTAGTATATCGACGGTTAAAAGGAAATAGGGTATAAGCGACAAAAAAAGAAATGTTCAGGAGAGCCGTTCAACGTTTAGAATTTTAGAAAAACTGATGTAATTTTTTATTAAAACATCGTGAAAACTAAAGCAATTTTTAATTTTTTCCAATCGGTAAATATGACAAAATAAAAGATTATAGAACACAAGAAACAGTCGGCTTTCAAAACAATACCAGTCCAAAATGTCGCTTATACTTTATTTCCTTTTAACCGTCGATATACTAAAAATCTTGTGCCACGTGCTTGTTATCGAACTTTTCCGAAACGGTTTGACGGATTTTTATGAAATTTATTGTGTAACTATATTTGGTAGATCTGAGAAGGCAGGTAGGCTATTTTACAATAGAAATAAATTATACAGCGAAATAACGTGTGCCGTGTCACGTAGTCTAATATATTATAAAAAGTCACTCTCGTATCACAGCGTTTGTTATCAAACTCCTCTGAAACGGCTTGATCGATTTTTACCGACTTTTTGCATACACACATTCAATTTTCATTTTAAAGTGAATAGCGGGAAGTCTTCACAAACAGATTTTCAACATAAAAAGAATAAACTTGACAAAATTAAACAAACCAAGGCTAAAACAAACGTGCCAGTTCAATGACTTTTTCAAAAAGAATGGCAGCTGAGTCTACACAAATATATAATTTGAATTTGAAAATAGAATCGTCACGGGTAAAGCGCGTGAGTCGACTGTCTGTCCACGTGTAGACGTTCTGTTGGATTTTTAAATTAACTTTTCTACTTTTGTTTCAGTTAAATTCTCAGCAGCCAGCTACCTACATTTTGATTGATTTGGTTCACCTGACTTTACCAACCACTTGAGAAAAGCGGTTATCTATATAATATTAACACTGCGTGCGAATTCGTATGCGTGTATTTCGAAATAATTGCACTCTATACACTATAAAAAATATTATTATAAGTAGTTTCTTTCTACTCACGTTATTTTTTTGAGAAGAAAGAAAGAATTGGATCATTCGTTCCGAAGATTACCCGCTATAAGTTTGTATGTACAAACTTACAAACAAACCAACTTACAAACCAAAAACCTCTTTATAATATTAGTATAAGCAAAAACTTTGTACTCCTCTTTACGAAAATTGCGTAAACAGACGGGTATGAAATGTGGCACAGTTGAAAGTTTATATAGAGGAGTGCAGAAAATGTATTTTGTATTCTAATTATGGCCTAATTCTGACCACTCATTTTGTTATGACCATAAAGTCATTTGATAATTTTCCCAGCGAAAACGAGAAGAACCAAAAGTATTAGTAGTTTTATTTTATTTTTTATACGAATGAGCCTGCTCTTGACCTCGATCACACCTGATAGTAAGTGTAAGGATGAGGTCTACGATCGAACGAGCGAGCCCAGAAAATGCCTATTCACTCTTGCTTTAAAGGCTAACGGGTCATAAGTGGCAGGGAACACAGAAACCGGCAGAGAATTCCACACCTTGGCTGTGCGCACAATAAATGTTGAAGAAAAGCGCTTAGTACGACAAGACGGTATATCGACCAAGTGTCTCGGTATATCACAATCACTATCTACTTGGTCATAAAATACTGACTGAAATAGAGACTTGAAAATATGTGCGTTCCATGAATGCTCAGATGCATCTTTGCACAAGGTCAATTGATTAAATTGCTCGACAATTGTATCGAAATAAACACACGGTTGGCTCACATTATACGCCGGGCATATAACTAGATATTTCAGTTCTTCACTTTTCTCGGTTTGGGAATTCTGGTCATTTAGTGAATATAAAATCTTCCTATGTTGGGATAGTCTAACTGGATGCAGCTGAGCACATACAACATGTAACGGAATCCCATATCTATCCAAAAGGGCTGAAGACAACATCTGGTATGGAATCTCTATGCACAATTTCAGAACAAAATAAGTGACTCGAAGAATTGATACCAAATTATAGCTTTAATGTTTCTTGAATACCATAACAAACGTGTCACAGCACTACGAGGGTCAATAACTTTTCACATCACTTGGTTCTTCTTAATTTGAAAAATTCGCTTTCTGGTATCTATTGAAATTTCATGTAGACATAAGATTACTAAAACCCTTGCCATATCGTTTGTTATCATCCAAAGAAGCCGTACACTTGGTATCTAAATACCCTTTAAATTATACGTTGTAAATAGTCGAAGCTGGAATAGTCGGGCGGCCCCGCTGTCTCCAGACTAGTCCCCCAATCGATACCATCCGTCTAGTGCGTGTCTGGGGGTTAACAGCGTGAAGCCTCACTTCACTTTCTTCTCCTTTCCTCTTCACTCTCACATATGAAACGGAACAAAAACAAAAACCTCATAGGTAACATGTGAAATAAGTTTCACTCGAAAATCTCACACGATGACGGTTTCATGTCAATACATGCAATCAATTCAAAGTATTTATTACGGCAATTTCATACTTTAACATCTTTTATTTTGCTTAGTTTACGTCCATGTTTTGAAACCACAATTCATAGTAGGAAGTCACACGAGTTAAGTTTACAAGTACCTAAGTTATTTTGTTTTCTTTTTGTATCCTGTCCTGCCATATAAACATTATTTTTACAGTTAAGTTTTTATTTCTCTCCATAAATTGTTATTATTATACAATAGTTTTTTTTATACGTACATATGTATTGTATATGTAGTTTATTGAATACTAGCTTTTGCCCGCAACTTCGTTCGCGTGGGAGGGTTTTCCCGCGTAAAATTCCGATCCCGTGGGAATTTCGGGATATAAAGTAGCCTATGTGTTATTCCAGGATGTAAACTATCTACTTGCCAAATTTCATTCAGATTCGTTCAGTAGTTTTTGCGTGAAGGAGTAACAAACATCCATCCATCCTCACAAACTTTCACATTTATAATATTAGTAAGATGTATTCTATATTAGTAAAACGTACACCGTGGACTACCCGCATATTTATTTTTTCTGTGTCAAATGCATCCAAAAGTGGTCTCCAAAAGATCGCTTTTAGCGATAAGACCACCCATTTTATCACCCTTTTTAGTTGTTAAATCCTTACTTATTTCATGTTATAATGTTCAACAAAGATTAAATATCTATCTATTTATTTATCTCTCTAATGCCGCAATTACAGTCGGTCGTTAGCTCGTATTCGATTGCCTATGGAATTCGGACAAACAACTAAGTGTAAATGAACTGAGTCGAGTACGCCCGTATTCGAACAGCTTTCGTTCGTTTCGTGTTCCAGTAGCCGAACGTGAGATAAATATTAAATAATGTAATAAATGCATCGGATGCCCGAATTCGAGTAGCGTCTTTCGTGCACCCGAATACTGTCTAACAACCAAGTGTAATTGTGCCTTAATTAATACACTTTTAAGTACTCGAATAAATCAAGCAAGTAACATAGGCTTCATTAATTTCGCTGATACAAATATCACACTCGAACAAAGTCGCGAGTAGAATTTTTTACTTTATTTTTGATAGGTTTGCGTTTGAGATGGTGGTTGAAGCACGCTTGTCCACAAGTAACCTCTAACACTGCTCCCAGGTTTATAGCCATCAGGAAACACAGACTCCGGCAGAGAATTCAACTCCTTAGCTGTACGCACAATGAAACTACTCCCAAAACTTTAACGTTTTGTGCGTATGGATGAGATATCCACCAAGTAACGATACCGTATCGCCGTTTGTCTTGAAGTCCGATGATAGATCGGGCTCGGCGGAATTTGACTATACTAAAACGTTCGCTGTGCAATTCATTACGTAAAACACGAAATTAATACGGTTGCTATGTCAAAACGGAAACATACAAGTATTTGGTCAATTACATTAATGTTAGTATTACTTACGCAATTAGCTTGCTGATAATGGTGAGTATACGCTATGTTCAGTTTGGGAATCTATACGTCTGATACATATTGGTAAAACACTAACAACCTCGCAAGTCTGTATTAACATAAATAACTAACAATACTAAAATATAAACTTTATTTTAAAACAAGTTTCTGCCCTCGACTTCATTCGCTAGGAAGGTTCTTCCCGCGTAAATCCAGATCCTGTGGAAATTCCGAGATAAAAAGTTAGTGTTATTCCAGGAGTTCAACTCTCTTCATACCAAACAGTCAGATCAAGAAGCGTTCAGTAGTTTTTGCGTGAAGGAGCTAATAAGCAGCACCTTTGTGCTCTTTTGTCTGTATTTGTTTTTTTTTTTCTCTTGTTAGTGTCATGTGTGTACATAAATAAATAAACATCCATAAAGACAAACTGTCACATTTATCAAAGTATAATTAGTAAGAGTAATGGGTGGGTTTTAAACCCGCAACCCCTCGATCACAAGTCCGACACAGCTACTGGCTATTGAATCATTCATACAAAACTATAAAAAAATACTGCTAATATAAATAACACTACTACACTATCATCGTATTTTTTAATATTAAAACGTGAATGCCAATGCATGGATGTACACGTAAGCTCGCCAAGATCATCGCGACAGTTTGTACTATCGTTTTATTGCTAAGTTTCACGTTTAAATATAATCGACGGTTAAATGGAAATAGGGTATAAGTGACAAAAACAGAAATGTTTAGGAGAGTCATTCAAAGTTTAGAATTTTAGAAAAACTGATGTATTTTTTATTAAAACATCAGACAGCTGAATAAGTGTTATAGTGAAAGAAGGATAAGATACTTTTCACAGTGATGGTTGTATAAAAGACTAGTACTCACGCGGGGCTTCGCTCCCGTGGATTCTATCACGGTAAAAACATAACTCGCCTTTTTTGCAATCGCGTAAAAAGTAGCCTATAACCTTCCTCAAGCTTCAAGCTAATTCCATACCAAATTGCATTCAAATCCACCCAGTACTTTCGAAGATTAGCACGTTCAAGCAAACAAACAAACAAACTTTTCCGCTTTATAATATTAGTATAGATAATACTTAGAACACAAGAAACAGTCGGCTTTCAAAACAATACCAGTCCAAAATGTCGCTTATACTCTATTTCCTTTTAACCGTCGATATTATTCTCACTATCGTTATACAAAACGAGTCTTATTAGGGGTCATTCATAGACTTTCCTCGTTGGTCTAGTGGTCGCAAACTCGACTGCTGAGCATAAGGGCTCGGATTCGATTCCCGGGTTGAGCAAAAAAGCTATTGAGCTTTTCTACTAGCAATTTCTCAGTAGCAGCCCGGAGTTCGAAATTTGGCGGTGTGATACCCTTCTGCCTCGAAAAGCACCCTAAGCCGTTGGTTCCAAGGGCAACTCGCTGTCCGACCATGGACCATGCCCGGGTCGACGGCGCGTTGTGTTCCACGCGCGCCTCAAAGAGCGTCAGCAACATGACGAGGCCCCCCCTGCAGAGGGCCGAAGCCTGCCGGGGTCGTGGGACTTATCCCATTACCGTGACCCCGGTACGTAAAGGGTTATTGAAGGAACACCGTGGATTTTAGTCAGTAAAAGTCTGACAGTCCCTCCCACCCTGCCCGGGGTGGGAGGACTTATTTGATAATTTTACCACGATAAAAAAAAAAAAATCCGTTGGTTCCAGCTTCCACTCAGATTTTTTTTAAAGAGAACTGGCAATGTGGGTGTACTCACATTACTAGCAACCTTGTTAACCCCTCCAACTAAGTTATACAACGTGTAACAGAATAAACGCAATTCCTGAAAGTAGTTGGTTCAGAACCGGCTTCTGAATAGATTTCCGTCATAAAAAATTGGTGTTAAATGATGAAAAAATCTTTCATTTTACTTAAAATGGAAACACAGTATCATGACAAATTAATACAATCCTTAATTCAAGGAAATTGTGTGCGTGTCGCGTCGGCCGCTAACATTGCATGACTGTATGCGCCTGCGTAAGGATATTGTATGACGTACATAAGTTTGCGTTTAGTAAGGGTAACTATTTTACCAAAAATGCCTAGGTTTGGTTTCAATTTATTTAGTTACGGATGTTGTTTTAGACTTACAATTTACTAGCTGTGCCCGCGACTTCGTCCGCGCGGAATAGTGACTTTCAGCAGCATTTTTAATTTTTAGACTAATTATTTTCAAAATAAATCTCATACATAATTTGAATGTCGTAATTAACATCTAATCAAAAGTCTAAGAAATAAGTTTCAAGCTTCTAGCTTTAAAAATTACGTAATTTCCATACAAACTTTCATCCCCTATTTCAACCCCTTACAGCCCTTTTTTCGCATTAAAAAGCAGCCTATATCCTTTCTCAGGCTCTAGACTATGTCTGTACCAAATTTCATTAAAATCGGTTCAGTAGTTTAGGCGTGATTGCGTAACACACAGACAGACAGAGTTACTTTCGCATTTATAATATTCGTAAGGATTGGGGTGTCTGAGGTATTGCGCTTAATCAGTTACACGTTGTATATGCTTGTGTCTGAAGTGGGTTCGAGCTCGCGACCTCTCGATCTCAAGGTCGACACCTTAGCTATTAGACTACTGACGCTTCAAACAAATTATTTTAGGAAAATACTCTAATGTTTTATCACGAGTCCACATGCTCAAACACGCGACTAGCGAGACTAAGGCCCGCCATACACGGACTGCTTGAAGCAGTAAGGATCGGCTGCTTCAAGCTACGACTGCATAGTGAACTACAGACTTCTACGTACGTACATACACGAACAACTCAAGCAGTTGCAACTGCTTCGGGCAGTTGGCAGCACGTTGAAATTTCATCATGCGGTCAAGCAGTCGTTAGGCTTACACTGACTGCTCGAGCCATCGACTGCTCTCGCGCAGTTACACCCCGCCCGCCCGCGCTCTTCATTCACGTCACGCACGCTTTCCGGGCGCACGCCTCGTTTATTTATTGACAACATTGATTGTGACGCGCTTATAAGTGATTAAAAACCCCATTATAATTTCATATTTCCAATATGGGATGAACCCACAATTTTCTATTTTACGCCGCCGTCGTCGTCGTATGAGCAAAAGCAGCAGAAGTGCTTCCTCCTCAAATCCATGATGCTACTAATTTGAATTAACATTGAAATTGCTAACTGCTCGAGCAGTTATCAATGGCAGCTTCAAGCCGTTGACTCTGTCTGCAAGAGCGGTCCGTATATTTTGATCACTGGTTAACTGCACGAGCAGTCCGTGTATAGCGGGCCTAAAGAGACTCACCCACCCACTAGCTGTCAAAATATCTCAACTGTGAATATCAAACTCGAGTTGTAAACAGATCACTAAACTAATATGAAAACTGAACAAAAATTTCATTATGCGAAACGTTTGGCTTTGGTCCAATTACGTACACAGATGAGGCTGTAAAGCCTGCAATACATGTTGGCTGAGCGTAGGCCAACGCGAGCATTGGCAAATAGGTACAAGGCAAGAAATAATGTCCACACGTTCGACAAGTTCGTCGAACGCCAATGCAGACGACCAATGTAGAAGAGGGTCTGTAGAGCTACCACACGTTGGCCGAGCGCAGGCGAGCGCCGAAGTGAGGCAAGTGATCACGAGCAACGGCGAGCGAAGACAAGTTGCACCAAATGAGCTCTATACACGTTGGCGCTGGCCTCCACTCGGCCAACTAGGCAAGTGACACCGAGCGATAGCAAGACAAGGCAAATATACTGTCTACATGTTGGTATTGGCCTTCACTCGACAACGCTCGGCCAACATGTATTGCAGGCTTAAAATTTTACTGGGTACCTTTGAGGTAGGTAAAGTTCTATTGGGTTTTTCTGTTAGAAATTTCTCAGTAGTAGGCCGGAGTATGGAAATTGGTGGCGTCATACCCCCGTGTCTCAGGAAGCACGTTATGCCCTTGCCCTTACGAGTAGTGACAAGCCAGTAAATCTGTCACTGGTTTAGCCCAGGTGCCATATTATGACGTGTTAAAACTAGAGTCGTTCCAGCGAGAAAGAGGGATGGAGCTATACAGTATGTTAACTAACAGAGGGCGTTCCGTTAACCCGCAATAGTATAGCATCCATACATGCTAAACTATAACCATTCGAAAACAAAATGTTTTTTTTTTTTTAATATTCACTAAAAATGTTAAATTGATACGTAAAAGAAACACTCTGACACGCGTACGCATTCATAAATATGTAAATTGCGACGTTGCCGTCCTTCAAGTACGCGTGTACAGGCCAAAGAAAAAAAAGGCTGATTGACATATGCCACAAGTTGGCCACAAGTACTCACAATAAAAACTAAAAGAGTTTAAAATAAATACTTAATGCTTAACACGACTGCGCCAAATAGACCCAGTTGAGCAAAATTCTGGACAACTGGACCTAATGGCGAGTGTACGGGATATACCCGTCTGTCTGCCTGTAAAGCAAGAGGGAACAGGCACCTTCTGGGCTCGCTCGTTCAATCGTAGTCCTCATCTATCGCTTACCATCAAGCGAGATAAAGGTCCAAGGGAGGGTCCATTACATGAGTAGATAGATAGATAGATATATTCTTTATTGTACACCATAACAATAAAAACAAAAATTATGGACTTGACAATTAAAAGGGTGATACAATGGGCGGTCTTATCGCTAAAAGCGATCTTTTACAGACAACCTTTGGATGGATTTGACACAGAAGGAGAAAATAATTACGCGGGTAGTCCACGGTGTACTAATTATCTATATAAAATACTAAACAATAATAAATAACGTTCTCAAAACATATATATGCATACAAAAATTAAAAAGAAAAAGAAAGAAACAAAGACATACATAATAACAATTTAAGGAGAGAGATAAAGATCTTTTACTAAGTTTTTGAAAGAAGATAGTGTTTGTGCTTGTCTTACTGACACGGGTAGAGCATTCCACAGCCGTACTGCTTGAGCTGCGAACGACTTACCATAGAAATTGGTGGCGTGACTCGGTACCGCAAGCCTTAAGTTTTCTGATGACCTCAGAGATTTTGCATGTGTGTCATGAAGGAACTTAAATCGTTTAAGATAAGTGGGGGTTTTAGGATTAAACAGCACACTGTAAAGCAGAGACAGAATGTGTAAGTTCCGGCGAAGACGTATTGGAAGCCACTTGAGTTTCGTACGAAATTCGGATACGTGATCATATTTGCGCAAGCCAAATATAAATCTAATGCAAACATTTTGGAGTCGCTCAAGTTTATCAAATTGTGCCTCAGTAAGATCAAGATAACTGACATCAGCGTAGTCTAGGATGGGGAGTAAAAGAGACTGTGCTAGCGCAATTTTAGTAGCAGTTGGCAGAAAGTTACGCAACCTTCGTAGGGAATGGGCAGAAGCAAATAATTTGCGACTGACTTCTTGTAATTGGGGACCCCAAGAAAGATGTTTGTCAACCCAAACCCCAAGGTTCTTAACTTTCTCGCTTAATGGAATAGCAGTGCCGTTGAAAATAACCTGAGGAAGCTGCGTCCATTTTACCTTAGGTGCCAACCTGGAACTGCCAACTACAATGACCTGGGTTTTTGACGGGTTAACCTGCAAACCATGTGCATCACTCCATTCGCAAACAGAAGCCAAGTCCCGGTTCATGATATCAATAGCAGTATGCAAATCTGTATAGGGAGCTTGTCTGTAAATCTGCAAATCATCAGCATAAAGATGGTAGGAGGACTGAAGTTTTTTAGAAATAGAATTTATGAATATTGCGAAGAGTAAAGGAGATAAAACGCCACCCTGAGGAACACCGGCTGAAGTACTACACCAAGAAGAGCAGGACTCATCTATGCAAATACGTTGCCGGCGGCCAAACAGGTAACTACGAAACCAGTCAATCGCTGTTGGAGATATGTTAATAGAGCGTAGTATGTTGAGCATGATTTCGAAATCAACAGTATTAAAAGCGTTGCTAAAATCTAGCAAGCAAAGAATCGTCATATTTCCTTTATCCATGCCCAACCTCATCTCATCCGTAACGCTTACTAAGGCGGAAGTGGTACTATGACCAGGACGAAAACCGGATTGGAAAGGATTCAGCAGACTATTCTCGCAAAGAAAAGAACTAAGCTGATTGTGGACAAGGCGTTCAAGGACTTTAGATAAAAAAGGCAGGATGGAAATAGGTCGATATTCTGAAAAAGATGTAGGATTCGATTTTTTGGGTAGAGGAACAATTTTGGCCTCTTTCCATACCGAGGGAAAGACACCATTGGAAATAGAATAGTTAAGGATATAGGTAAGGATAGGAAGGATTTCATCGAGGACAGGGAGTATCATCTTCCGACTGACACAATCACTACCAACGGCATTGGATGTGATTGAAACTATGCTTTTCTTAACATCACAATCAGAAAATTGACTAAAATTAAATGCGGAGTGATCCGGAGTTGGAAGGTTAGAAAGATAATTTATTGTATTTGCCTTCATTGTCCCATTAGAGGGGGACGAGGATGAGAAGTGTTGATTCAATAGATCAATATTTAGGTTTTTAGGAATCGATTCTTGGCGTGATTTTCCAACTCCCATTGATTTGAGAAATTTCCAGACTTTAGCTGGATCACCGTTTTCAACTGAAACATGAATATGGCGGCGCATTGCATCCCTACACACCCTATTGCTGCGATTGCGAGCATTCACAAACATCTCCCGGTTCAGTGGTGAGGGGTGACATCTGAACTTAGACTTGCATACTGCCTTTCTGTGCATGACAGCTCTTACATCATCTGTTAGCCACGGCGCAGGAAGATGTTTTAATTTGACTGCACGAATGGGGGCATGAATGTCGTACAGCTGTACGAGATTATCCGTGAGCAAGCTAACTTTGTCATCGACCGATTCAGCAGTTACAAGGGACGCCCAATCAATGTCGTTAGCATCCCTCTGGAGATTATCAACATTCATACCACTAAAATTGCGTAGCAGAAGAGTTTTAGGTTTGGCCTTAGGAGGGCGAATCTTGTATGAAAGGAATATTAAATCATGGTAAGAAAACATGTCAGCCGTGCATTGACCATGCTTACTGACATGATGGTTAGAGGAGATAATTACAAGATCCAAAAGCGAGGGATTACAGTTCGGGAAATGATGTGTGGCACTTGACGGAAGAACAGCCAAGTTAGACGACTGTAGGATTGACTGGAGTGACAAAGAACGAGAATCATTTTTCAATAAACAAGTATTAAAATCCCCCATAATGATAGTATGACTGTAAGACGGAGTAAGATCCTCAAGGATCTTTTCAAAGGAGGAAAAGAAATTCACACGTGACGAAGGACTGTAATAGACACCTAGAAGAACTTTCACGTGATTCAGGTTAACTTCCAAAAAGAGATGCTCACCCGCATCCTGCGGGGGAGGTTGCGTTGACATATCGACAATTGAAAAGGTAATCTGTGGACGAAGGTATATGGCAACACCACCTCCGCCACCACGCGCGCGATCATTTCTTATTAGTTGAAAACCTGGTAAGGAATAAGAAGTTGACGGGAGACATGGTTTGAGCCAAGACTCTGAAACAAGGATTGCATGGATATTCTTACAGTCAAGGTTAGCTAACATGTCAGAGTAATGGGCCGGGATACTTAAAAATAATTGTCAAAACCTAGTGAAAACCTTTATTCCTACTTCTCACCGCATTCAACACAATTCCGTATGCAAAAAGAGTTATAAAATGAGATTAGCCCTGTTGGCACCACGAGCACTGAAAATTAAAATATTTTATTTCACATAGGCCTACATGGGCACTTATAGAACGTCAGAAGTTAGTACACGGTTCGAAATTGGTCGTTTTCTATGGAACCGACAAGAAAATCCAGTTAGTGTTTTCAAAATTTCATAAATTTTTACAATGTATCCATAATACAGGTGAATTAGGTATGAGGACAGTGAAGACCAATATTAATACAGGACAGGTAAAACAAATTTATGAGTCTACAGTGTTCTCCCATTCAGAAAAAAAGCTTTTAATTATATTAAAATAAACAGCAGCAGCAGTTCACTCACTTAAGGTCGTAGCACACGTATCAACTCGGAAAGGGATCGTCACCGTATCAACTCGAGCCCTTCAGTATTATTTGTATGAAACTCCCTACTGCAACGCACACTAATCGGAATCGTAACATAATCGCCTCACCTCGGGACAAGCTCACGAACCGGCGGCTCCCCGCGCCTACCCGCGTTAGTGACCAAACGGTTAGGAAACGGTTGAATGAAGACCAACAGTTCTCTAGGAGACGTGTAGTACGGATACCACTCACAATTACTCATCGTGCACACAGATTAACATTTGCAAGGCCACATCTTGACTGTGACATGAGTGATTGGAGCACAGTGCTGTTTACTGATGAGAGTAAAGTGAAATTTTACAATGATGATCGTCGTATGTATTAGGGTATGGAGACGAGAAGGTAAGCAATTTTTGGCCTATGAAAGTGACAGATTCAGAGGGCTAAATGTAATGGTGTGGGGACGCATCAGTCTATCCGGTAGGAGTGAGCTTGTAATCCTAAATGAAGGCACTCTTACAGCGCAGCGATACATCGAGGTGGTCTGCTGGACTACATGCAACCGATTCCTAATCATTTGGTCACTAACACAGATACCTGTGGCTTGACACAGGCGATTTTGAATAGAGCGAGCGGTGAAAAAAAGCTCTCTTCTCGCAGTCAAGTGAACATAACATAACAACATCTTGTGCGGTGGCGGCTCTCACTCGTCTGATCCTCGTCTTCTAGACACCGAACCCGTCTCTTGAAAACGATTCTACGCGTTCTGAATCACGCATCATGATTATGACATGACTTAAAAATTACGAGGTGGTAGGAGGTATTAGGTGTAGTTCACACTTTTTTTATTAAGGATCCACGCCAACACGACTCATAGTTTGTCCCTGAGCTTTATTTATGGTCATGACAAAACTTATATTTTCTACTTGGAACTGCACACGTTTAAACCTAAACGGTTTTTTAAATTGATAATAGGCTCACGGTAAGTGATGATGTGGTCGAAGACGGTGCACGCTTGCCTAGAAGTAACCTATTAACTCTTGATTTAAAGACTCCCAGGTTATAGCGATCAGGAAACACAGACTCCGGCAGGAAATTCCACTCCTTATCCGTACGCACAATGAAAGTATTCCCAAAACTATTTGTGCGTATGGATGGAATGTCCACCATGTAACGATGGCGCATCGCCGTTTGTCTTGTAATCCGATGATGGAACGGACTTGGCGGAATTAGATTGTAGTTCCATCGCACACTCCCTGAAATGTTTGTCCCCCGAATTATTTGGAACAATTACCGTATTCTGGGGATAGCTTGATGGTTGGAAATGGTCGTTGAATTCTAAAACAACTAACGTTTTGTTGATACGAAACTTCAATTTACGAATATACGATTAGTCAAATAATTGATAATGATAAATGATAAACAAAACGTCCATCGCTCAAAAGTTGCATGGCTCAATTTATTAAATGGTTTAATTATTTTGATACCGCGATGTAGCATACAGCTAACGCCATCTGTTGTTGCACGTCTGTACTCAAATATGGCATTCATAAAAAAAAGTATCTCTCTCTGATGCATCATACATTATTTTGTTAACAATTATTAATTAAGGTAATTATATTATTAATTAAATATGAACAAAATGTTTGCATGTCACAGTCATTTGACTAAGTGTTAAGGATCCATAATAATAATGTTATTATAATATATGTTAAGACCGACATTGTACCAACACTTATCGCAAATAAATAAATTTAATTGAATTGAATTGATGTGGAATCCACATTAAATTGAAGCATCTTATTGATGTTTCAATTTTGTGATGCTTCAATTTTATGTCGGTTCCACATCAGGTACATACTTCAAACTTCAATTTTTATTATGTCGATAGAAAGTACTCATCATGTTGACCAATTACTCCTTAAGCGGTATGTGAATATCTCTTATAGATTAGCCGGGCTGCTTAGGTTCCACGTCTAATATTCAGATCTTCAAAATAAATTATAGCCTAGTTGGAGAGAACTAATAGAAATACAACAAAAAAGTTTCATCGAAATCCGTCCAGTAGTTTTTGCGTGAGAGACGCACAACAGACAGACAGACAAAAATTTCCAAAATCATATTTTTGGCTTCTATTATTTGTATGAAGCACCCTAGGAGTACTTTTTTTTAGTTTATATTCAATGTACAGAATTGACCTCTTCTACAGTTTTATTATATTAATTATATTCAACTTGACAACGCCATGCAACACAGAATACTACCGAACACGCTAATCGCGAGACCTGCCACGCATGATCCCATGCATGAACCATTGTCCATACAAATACCAACAATATCTAAGCGACATCGTCTAAGAACAATAGAAGACGTCGTAATTAAAATAGACGGCTTATCAGTGAATGTGTCGTTATCAGCTGAGGGTGACGACAGAGTCAGCGTACGTTTTTCTCTATCAAATCTATCTTCAGTATCCACATTCGCACATATGCAAGGATGAATATCTAGTTTTTAGCGAAATTAATACTAGATATTTTTCTGAAATATTAATTTTCTATGGATTTCCTGAAAGTAACGTCTGATTCCATACTATATGGGCAACACGAGCTAATGTGTAGGTACTATATGGACAACCGAGGCAAGAGTGGTGTTTTTTTAACACGCTTTGACAAACTAATTTTGTAATAAAATCTAAGATTCTGAATTACACGCACTTCTAATTGTTATATCATCATGAAACTTGGCAATTATATGTAGATTAGATGACAATACAATATTATGGTACCGTCAAGCTGATCTGATGGAACCTTGGACTGTTCATTTCTCCAGATGACGAGGACATTTGATTATTATGGTACCATTGAGTTGGTCTGATGATGGGACTGGAATATGGCTGATGGAACCTTGAACTGCGTGCTTGTAAACATATCTAGTGCATTAAATAAAAGCGCGTTTTTATTTTTTAAACTATTAATTTATTTTTTAAGATAGCTCCATAAATTACGTTATATAAAACTGGCTTTTTGAGGCTAGCTATGTGTTAAGAAAATGGTTTCTGAGGTGGTGGCTAAAAGAGAACATTGTTAGAAATGGGCGAAAGGAGGAATCTGCCACGCAGTGGAACAATATGTACTTACACATTACAAGTCAGAATAAATAACGTAATTTTAATACACTTTTAAGTTCGGCACGGATCAATAAAGACATTTTATAGTTTTAGATTACTATAAATGATCTGATAAGTTGTGCTGTGATAAGCGTCATGAATATGCACCATATTCATGTGTTAACATAATTGACTGCGGCTAGACATTAATCAGTCTGAAAATATTTAATCCATACTAATTACACAGTCTTATTCCGCCAAGCCCGTTCCATCATCGGACTACAAGACAAACGGCGCGGCGATGCGCCATCGTTACATGGTGGACATCCCACCCATACGCACGAAACGTTTTAGGAATACTTTCATTGTGCGTACGGCTAAGGAGTGGAATTCTTTGCCGGAGTCTGTGTTTCCTGATAGCTATAACCTGGTAGTCTTTAAGTCAAGAGTGAATAGGTTACTTCTAGGCAAGCGTGCTTCATCTTCGACCACATCATTGCTTAACATCAGGTGAGATTATGGTCAAACGCAAGCCTATCAAATATTAAAAAAAAAAAATTATAACGGCTTTCACGAGGTTCTCGCCCGCCATGTGGGATAGTAACATCGATTATCACTGTGCGGCGTACTAAACGGGCTATCACTACTATGTCAGGCTTATTGGCACCAATAGGAAAGTCTGTCTGCCTGTCTGTAACGCCTTCACGGCTAAACCACAGTACCGATTTGGATGAAATTTGGAATGAAAATAGTTGAAGACCCAGATCAAACATAGGCTACTTTATTTTTCAAAATTCATCTCCTAAAAGGTTGAAATAGGGGATGAAAGTTTGTATAACTAAATCTAAACAGTTTAACAGATTTTAATGAATTTTGTTTTTTTTTTTTTTTTCAAATTATCCCGGGTGAAATCGTGGGGCACGGTTATTAAGGTACCCCTCGTACCCTTGCGCCGGAGGCTGCGTCTAAGTATAGCATAGTTATGTCAACCACACCATACACACACACATACAACCATATGTCATCCATTGCTAGATTGTGGGCTCCTTCACAGATTTCCAAGCAACTGTTCTGAGCCCCGGACATCATTATACAGACTGCAACCTTCACCGGGTCATCTAAATGTCTGAGTCTGAGTAAAGAAAGGGTGAGTTTTTTAGTCAATAGGAGTCACCTGGATAGTTGTCATGTTTTTAAATCTGCATACTTTAAGTCAAGAGTGAATAGGTTACTTCTAGGCGAGCGTGCTTCATCTTAGACCACATCATCGCTTAACATCAGGTGAGATGGTGGGCAAACTCAAGCCTCAACATAAAATCAACAATAATAAAAAACTACAGCAATCAGGAACCGTGTGCGTGATAGCAGTACAAGTTTGTTTTTATATTTTTTATTGCAGCCAATTTACGAAGCAGAAATACTGGTTACCCAATTAACAGCGGTCCGATGTTTTTAAGGTTTTACGTAATAATATTTGTGTTGCTAAGGTCATATTCCAATATTTTGGTAAACATTAAAGAAAAAAGCTCTTAGCATATGCATACTTTTTCGTACAACGATGTTGATTCCAGCTTTTCTTTGTAATGAGTCCTACGCAGATCTACCTAGGAGATTTTCGGTTAAATTCCAATAATTAAAGCCTCCAGCTTATGAGTAAATAACTTACAAACTATTCTACGCTTTGGAGCACCACAGAATCACCACAAATCTAAATCTACATAGTTCTCATATGATTTGATCAGCACGGATTGTATGGACTTCAAAAGACACGTTGACCTGTGTGTTTGTTTCGGTGTTTCCTCTCAGGGTGGTTAATTAGGAAACACCGGCCCCATCTAGTTTAAATTTACGAAAAAAATGACGTGTAAATGTGTTATTTAATAACCAATTTGCAAAATAAAAATCATTTATAAATTAATGAGAGAAAAAAGTGTAATTTATAACCAATTCCATTTTATGTGTAGTTTAGGGTTTTTATTTAAGTGTATATTCAATTATTGATTAAATGAACCCTGTATATTCCAAAATAAATATCATTTAATTTATCTCCTATAGGTAACGACATTGGCATAGGGCGTCGCTGGGGAGGGCAGCTAGGGACGGGCTGGTGCAGAGCAGATTGGATCGAGCAAAGGTCAGAGCAGACTGGATCTGCCTAGCTCTTTCCCAGATATGTTAGGATGGGGTTCCTGATCGAGTCTTACTGGACGCAGCAGAGAATCAGTTATTCTAAGGAGCAACTGCCTATCTCATCTCTATAACCCATTCATTGGGTAACACTAATCTAAATATATATAACTCAAAGGATATAACTCAAAGGTGACTGACTGACTGACTGACAGACTAGACAGATAGTGATCTATCAACGCACAGCCCAAACCACTGGACGGATCGGATTTGGCATGCAGGTAGATGTTATGACGTAGGCATCCGCTAAGAAAGGATTTTCCGAAATTCTCACGGGATCGGGATTTACACGGGAAAAACTTCCCACGCGGGCGAAGCCGCTGGCACAAGCTAGTAAGGTATAAGTTTTTAAGCTAACGTGGTCACTAACAGTAACATTAGAACTTAAAACGAGATATTTACACAAAACTCACCGTGTCGGCTCGCGTTTTGTGTGTCGGGAATAAAATCGAGTGTTTAGTGATACATGTGACAGTGGTAGCGGTGTCGCTAACAGAAAACGAACGCGAAAGAGGGTAGACCTATTTGTCTGCTCATAAACTTCCACCTGCAATTACTTCAGTTCATCCGTGATCATGGCGCTTACAACAGTGCCGAAATATCGGAAACTCAAAACAAAAAATACGTTGTAAATATTAAGTTCTAATGATACTAATAAGGTAAGCGTTAACAAGATTGCTAGTAACGTGAATTCTACCCAGATTATTAGTTCTTTTTAAAAATAAACTATAGGTAAGCTAGACTGGTGCTAGATTTCCTTGCTTCTGACTACCTGAAACGACTGTCAGATTTACAAATGACAGCCTGGACCAACACCATAACGTGCTTATCCAAGCACGAACCTAATCATTTTTACATAATTATCACAACATAGTATAAAACAAAGTCGCTTCCCGCTGGTTGTCTGTCCTTATGTATGCTTAGATCTTTAAAACTGCGGAACGGATTCTGATGCGGGTTTTTTTTAACAGATAGAATTATTCCTGAGGAAGGTTTTAGTGTATAATAAGTCAAGGTTTTGTGTAAATTTGATGAAATACGACGATATTAATTCAACAAGTCGGAAAAAAAATTAAGCCAATCGGGACCTTTAATCGAAACTGCGTTATATCTAAACCATGTATGGTGGGATTATTTCTCTTTTATAGATCTACAAAAAAGTCCTCGATGGCATATGCCTATCTCCCAAGGATAACTCACAGTAACCATTTTTTTCTTTTACAAATTACTTTATTACCCGAGCGAAGCCGGGACGGGTCGCTAGTAAATAATATATTAATTGATATAATTATTAATTAAGACTAAGCTCATTCAAATATTGAAAGACTCTCTGTCCCCGGTTATCTCAAAGTCAATGCACCAGTACGGCTTCAAAACAAATATTATCTTAATTCAATTATTTAATGATCCAATTGAAATTAGTTAAGAGCTTCAGATAAGAAGGTCACGAGTCACGACATTTTTTTATCAAATCTTTGATAGGTCATTGACTTGATTCGTGAAAGTGTAGAGATTACCAAGGGTATTGATAACGGAGAAGGTGGGTTTGACTTGAAGGTGCCTTTTTAGATAGCAACAGGGGGCAGGGCAGTTTTAACACGTTTCCCGTCATAGTATAAAATCGTGATCATACCCACACTTCCACTTCAGATATCTATTATAATAGCTTTTATATAGGTCCAAATAATGCAGTTTTGATATTAATATTTTCATTTTCAATTCAATGTTAGGAATACCAACCTCTACTCACACGCCCAGAAAATCAAAAGTATTGTTACGCCTGTCGCTTAGTGAAGTACGTCGTCTAGAATGTTCGAGACACTAACGCCATCTAGCGGCGAATAGCGGTACTGTGTATCTCAAGTAGCTCTGGAATATTCTTAGCAGTATAAACAGTGAGTCGATTTTACAGGAATGTTCTGGAACTCATAGACCAGGGTATAAATAGATCGCAAAAGGGCGCAGAGAGTCAGTCTTATTACGAGGCAAATACGCGATATAATCGAAGTTTTACTAGTGAATTTCAGAAGTGTTAAGTGACAAGTGTTGTGATGCGAATAATTGTGTTAAATTTTTATTTTGTGTTTAATTAATTAAAGTGTTAATTTTGGTTTAATTGGTGTAAATTTTTTCTATCCTGAACCCTAGCTCGTAACAGTATCACAGGGTGTCGTGAGGTAAGAGTAACCTCATGCACGTGTCAGTAGAAATCTCCACTAAAGTCAATCATGGACAGGGAACGTGTTAATAGACTTGCCAACGTCAGCAGCTCCTGAAAGCCACAATCAACTTTCACGACCATTAGAAAAGCTACCGGTATCCTATTATGAGAGAGAAAAGGCCATAATCCACCACTCGAGCTCAGTGCAGGTCTGGATGTCGCATGTCTTCTGTGTCATTGTCTTTTCGTTCCTAGGTCATGACAATTTCGCATATACAACGTGTAATTTAAAGGGTATATTGCTATCATCCAAAGAAACCGTGCACTTGGTATGTATACAATACAACGTGTAACAGAATAAACGCAATTCCTGAAAGCAATTGGTTCAGAATCGGCTTCTGAATCGATTTCCGTCATAAAAAATAGGTGTTAAATTTTGACGGAAAAATCTTTCATTTAACTTAAAATGGAAACACAGTATCATGATAAATTAATATAATCCTTAATTCAAGGAAATGCGCTCGTGTGCGTGTCGGCCGCTAACATTGCATGAGTGTATGCGTCTGCGTAAGGATATTGTATGACGCACATACGTTTTGCGTTTAGTAAGGATAACTACTTTATAAAAAAATAATGTTTAGGTTTGGTTTTAATTTATTTAGTTATGGGTGTTGTTTTAGACTTACAATTTACAATATTCTAATTGGGGTGTCTGAGGTATTGCGCTTAATCTGTTACACCTTGTATTGTATACATACCAAGTACACGGTTTCTTTGGATGATAGCAAACGATATGGCAAGGGTTTTAACCGACTTCAAAAAAAGGAGGTTCTCAATTCATCTTGAACTTTTTTTTTTATGTATGTTACCTCATACTCGCAGACGGATGGACCGATTTGAAAAATTCTTTTTGCGTTTGAATAGGTATACTTTCTAGTTAGTCCCATTGTTACGAAATCCGGATCTGATGATGGGATCCTGGAGAAATCGAGGGAACTCTTCAAATATTATAGGCACACCTATAGCGTTTTGGGTATTTTTTATAGTACATTGAGCAGTTGCTTCCGAAAAATATCATCTGGGGAAATTGAACTGATGATGAAGACCACAGATGGCCACCGAGACTCCTCAATAATAAGTATTTCGTGGATTGCGTTTCGATTACTTGAGTACAGATGTGAAACACTTTATGCTCGTCAGAATACATATGGTGATGTAGAGCTGATGGTCAAGTACCAGGAGAACTCCTCAAAAATTAACGGCTATGCATCGGGAAAAGCAACATTTTGTAAAACGTGATAAGTTGTTGACATTATGGCTTTTGTAACTAGATAAATTACAAACCGACCCACTAAAAAGGGTGAAGAAATAAAAAAAAATAAAAAATAGAACCAACTTCCATATCAAAACACTACAAAGCCAAAAATAACTTTAATTTCGGAAGGCGGTGTGAAAAAAAGAAAATCCAAAACCAATAACACCGACTTCCGAAATTAAAGTTATTTTTGGCTTTGTAGTGTTTTGATATGGAAGTCGGTTCTATTTTTTTTTCAAAAAAGAAAAATTTAATCTTATGTCTACATGTGTGGAACTTATTAGAAATTTCAATACATTGATACCATAGACCGATTTTTATACATTAAGAAGAACGAAAAGAATTATCGTGTTATTGGCAAGTGAAGTGGAAAATATTTGACCCTCGTAGTGTTGTGGACACGTTTGTTATGATTGGTATTCAAGAAACATAATATGAAACCGATGATTTGGTATCAATTCTTTGAGTTAATACCAAATTATCTGTTTCGTTTGAGCTGACGCTGTGGTTAGAAACTCCATACCAGATGTTGTCTTCAGCCCTTTTGGATAGATATGGGGTTTCCGTTACACGTTGTATAGTGGTGCCCTGTAACCACTGCGCCAACTTCTATAACATGTATTCAGGATAGGAGCACCCTGGTTATCACACGCTATGTCGCTGCTAGTCCGGTCACCATAGACGCTTGATACACTCTCGCGGCTGTCTCTGAGTTATTATTACTTGTTTTTAGGGTTCCGTAGCCGAATGGCAAAAAACGAAACCCTTATAGTTTCGTCATGTCTGTCTGTGTCATTCCGTCCGTCCGTATGTCACAGCCATTTTATTCCGAAACTATTAGGACTATATATTATGTGAAACTTGGTATGTAGATGTATTCTGTAAACCACTTATTTTAAGAAAAAAAATATAAAATATTTAAAATTAAGGGGGGTTCTCATACGTGGAACTAAAACTGAATTTTTTTTTTCATGAAATTTATGCGTGTGTGGTATCTATAGAAAGGTCTTTAAAATTGACAGTGAGGTTTCTATAGCCACTTTTTCATAAATTCAATGGTTTAATATATAGTAAGATATACGTTTCCAAAGTGGTAAAATGTGTGTGTCCACCCTCTAACTTCTATAATAATTGAGTGAAAAATCTAAAAAAAAAATATACTGTAGATCTTAATGTAAACTTTCAACGAGAATTGGTTTGAACGAGATTGGGTCAGCAGTTTTTGAGATACAGTATATTTTCTAAAACCGGAAATATAACTTCGTAATTCATACAAACACTATGAAAAACAAAGTTATTTGGCGTAGTTTTTTTTTTTATTATTCATAATGAGCTCACTCTTGACCTCGATCTCGCCTGATGGTAAGCGATAGATGAGGTCTACGATGTGACTAGCGAGCCCCGAAGATGCCTACTTACTTTAAAGGCTGAAAGGTCATAAGTGGCAGAGAACACAGAAGCCGGCAGAGAATTCCGCTGCTTGGAAGTGCGCACAATAAATGTGGAGGAGAAGCGCTTGGTACGACAAGACGATATATCAACCAAGTGTGGGTGGTATCCAGCCGTGAGTCTAGTAGACCGGTAGTGAAAGGGAGATGGAGGGATCAGGTCACGGAACTGCTGCGCACACTCCCTGAACTACAATCTGTAGAAAACCGGTAAGCAAGGGTTCGCCGAATCCATGGAACCCTTCATGGGCGAGTCTGATTCGCACTTGGCCAATTTTTTTGTATAGTATCTGTCTTATTGACTGAGCGGTCGCAAGCGCAACCGCTAAGCACGAGGTCTCGGCTCCCGGGTCCAGCAAAAGTACTATTGGGTTTTACTGTAAGGAATTTCTTAGTAGTAGCCCGGAGTTTGGAAGTCGGCGGTGTGATACCCCCGTGCCTCGGAAAGCACGTCAAATCGTCGGTCCCGGCTGTCATTACATCTTTGACAGTCGTTACGGGTAGTCAGAAGTCAGTAAATCTGACACTGGTCTAGCCAAGGGGTATAACCCGGTCTATGAATTCTAGAACATTCTTATAAAATCCACTCACTGTTTATACTGCCCAGAATATTCCAGGAAGCTACTCGAGATACACAGTACCGCTATTCGCCGCTAGATGGCGTTAGTGTCTCGAACATTCTAGATTTATGTCGAAGTTTCTCGACGTACTTCACTAAGCGACTGGCGTAACAATATATATATATATATATATATTCCACAGCTTTCACACAACGCCATCTAGTCCCAAACTAAGCAGAGCTTGTGCTATGAGTACTAGACAACTGATAAATATACATAGATATTTCTAAATACATACATATTACAGATAAATTACACCCAGACAAAGAAGAAATGATCGTGCTCATCACACAAACATTTGTCCTGGGTGGGAATCGAACCCACGACCTTGCGCATAGCAGTCAGGGCCACTGACCACTAGACCAACAGGCCTGTCATAATTAGTTTATAATAGCACTATTACCTACTAACAATTGGGCCTAGTTTCCATAAATAAACATTCTTTATTTATTACATGACAGGGTGGGTTTATAGTCAGTAGAAGTCTGACACTCCCTTCCCTTTCACCCACACTGGGAGGATTCATTTCCTATGTCCTATCCTATCCTATCATGTCCTATCCTGGGACCGACTATGCCGTTTGGAAACTAATCTGAACAACATGGCGTATCTTTCATAATTAAACGTGTAACATCGTGTGTGTTTTATCATAAAATACTAAGATAATGGCCCATAAAGTAGAATGTTGCTACCACTGAGCGAATTCACGTACCTACAACTATTTGCGATCAATGATCTGCGCACGTGTATTCTGAAATGACGACAGAAGATGATTATAACTGAAAGAGGATTTGGTCGAACCCTAGTTGCTAGCAAAACCGTATACTTGTGAGGGTTTTCCCGTGTAAATCCCGATCGCGTGGGAATTCCGGGATAAAAAGTAGCCTATGTATTTTTCCAGGATGTCAACTATCTACGTACCAAATTTCATTCAGACCCATTCAGTAGTTTTTGCGTGAAAGAGTAACTACTAACCTAACCTAACACACATGCATTCCATCCATCCTCACAAACTAACCGCATTTATAGTACAGGGTGTTAAAAGAAAGTTTATATTTATTTAGCTTACTTCATAAACGCAAAGATTCGGCGGAGTACGAGGGATATGTCAATCGGTAGCCTAGCTCTTGAGAATATAGTCACTATGGAGTTTTCCAGATCACTTCAGGTCACTTCAATGATGCGCCAAGCATTTTTGTCATTTAGAAATAGGTAAAATTTGAGTAGACCGGTTGAACACTAGTTAAACCAAAACATGGACACCCAAGGTTGTGGAGAACGGAAAACAACGTGGAACGGGTTCCTGATGATCCCGATTTCTCCATTCGGAAGCATGCAAGTGCTTTGAATGTGCATAGATCATCGCTACACCTCATTTTGCACTCAGATATAAAGCTGCACCCCTTTAAAATTCAATTGGGGCAATTGGAAATTCTTTTCACGCCATAGTCACAGAATTACCATTTTTCTCAAATTTGCATGCGCAAAACTGGCGATTCGCTCTTGAAAAAACGCTCCACATAGCGACTGAATTCCTCCTAAAAAAAAACCCCTCCTAATCATTCCGTTCACACAGTAAGCTAAACAAATATAAACTTTCTTTTGAGACACCCTGTATTAGTAACATTAGTAAGTCTTAATTTTTTTTTTATTCCGGTTGAGCCCGCTCTTGTCGTCGATGACGCCCGATGGTAAGCTATTGACGCGGTCTACGATGGAATGAGCATACCCAGGAGATGTTCACTCTTGATTTAGGTTTAGGTTCAAAGATCTTTAAATTATCTTTATTTTGCAAATTGATTATTAAATAACACTTTTAGACGTCATTTTTTTCGTAAATATTAACTAGATGAGGCCGGTGTTTCCTAACTGACTACCCTGAGGAGAAACACCGAAACAAACTCAGGGGTCCGTCTCTTTTAAAGTCCATACAATCTACACTGGTTTAATTATATGGGTACCTTGTAGGTTTCAGTCTGAGGCGATCTTTTGAAGAAAGATGTTCACAGATTTGAGTGGGCCTATCCATACAGTGCAAGCATTTGTCAAATGACGTATAGCTTGACTTAGAACAAGGAGTTTAACGACTTGACGAACAATACCACTCAAACTGCCAGACAATTATGTTTAACTCGAATAAAATAACCTACATAGTTCACATATTCACAATCGTTTATGAGGATTATTTAGTCTCACAAAAGACAGAAAAGTCGCTTAAGCAGATTATTCTGTAGTGTATCGCATTCTAATGTAATGTAACAAACAAGTATGTACTGTATCTTTTATTATTACTTTCGCACAGCTTCAAAGGACATCCAAATTACATAGACACGGGTTAAAAAATAATAAGCTATAATGTCTTCAAATCACTTACCATGTATTGCAACTTGATAATCAAACGACTCCAGTTCGAAGATAATCTGAAACAACACAGGAGCTCAAATTAGTATATTTTTGCCGTGATGGTTATTCGTAAAACTATACTAATGCTAGCTGACTCGGCAAACGTTGCTCTTACCATAGGTACAAATTATTTCTAATAAAAAATTATATGCTACCTATTCTCAGACCTACCAAATATAAACAAAAACATAAAAATCGGTCAAACCGTTTCGGAGGAGTTCGACGACATTTTAACAGATTAGATTAAAAAATATTGTAGCATGATGACGACTGGCGCAGTGATTGAGTAATTGACTGCTGCGCCGAGTGCTGTGATTTCTATTCCCGCACAGGGCCGGATTAGCCATTAGGCAGAGTAGGCAACTGCCTAGGGGCCCCGCATCCATCGGGAGCAGAGTTCATGCACCAAGAAAAACACATTTCACCGTAAGACAATTTTGATGTGCCTGTGAACTGTGGGACCACGCTGATATCTGACAAAATACAAATCGTTATATTTAGTAGTAGAATTAAAACAATATTTGTGTAATGGCTGTAGTTTTTAATATATTTGTCAGTCTTTACCGGGGGACCGCACTATATTTTGTTTACAATTAAATACGTATGTAGTCCACAATTCTTTCAAGTCTACTACTTAGTTACTAAATCCTAAAATTTTTATTTTGCAAAATACCTGTGTGGCCCCTAAGTTCACATGCACATAAATATTGTATCTTTTCCCAATAGCAATATCAAGGCAACTTTCGACGCGCCGTATACTTCTTACATCCCAACCATCAAAATTTTATGTAAATTAACTAAATTGAGTTGAAGAGGTCGCAAAAAATCTTGTCTCCTGAGTCCTGAGAGATTATTACTCACGTACGCTGCGTCAACCAACAGAGATACATTAAAGTAACATATTACAGAATTATAGATCTACAATAACTCTCTTCTACGGTTGACTCAAAATAACTACTTTTATATTCAAAATATTATTTAAAAATATTACATTATTTTCGATGCTGTTTTCTGATCAGTATTAATCGTTATCTAAATAAATACGTTTGATAGGTTCGATGGAGATTTAAATCATCATGTATACTAAATGAATGAAATACTTTAGAAGATTGAAAGATTCACAATTGTATGCCACTAAAAATTATTAAGTTGGCTAGCCAGGGCTCTTCCCCCGACGTTGCGTCCGTCCTCGGCTCTGAAAAATGAAGCGCTAAAATGTATGTATGTACGCGCATAACTTCGATATGGTTGCACCTAAGCATTTGACTAATTCTTTAAAAAAAATAGCGAATAAAAAATAGCCTGAAACAGAAATATGAAATTTGGCGTGCGAGAGGATCATATGACCGAAAAAAATAAGAACTAGGGCGAAACTAAGCTCGTGGAAAAGCTAGTAATCTATAAATCTAGTATTTATGTAAATATGTTATTCATAGAAAACACCCAGAATTAAGACTACACCGTGCCAATGTCGAGAATCGTATCCAGGAGCAAGAGGTGGCAATGATTTTAAGTACACGATTCGGTCAGTCAAAGCAAGAAAGGGCCTCGAGAATTCCATTGCCTTGAGCCTCTGACAGGGTTAATCCGGCTCTGTTTCCGCACCAAAACATTTATGTTTTCATAGCCGACATACATGTATAGAAAAGTCTAGTTTTCAAAAATGCATTTACTATAAGGGAAAAAATCCTAGTGTTGGTTTAATTCCGTTTAAAAAAAAATGCGTTCTCCTTTCGTGTCAAATCTATCCATTTGGGTAAATTTGCTGTCTGTAAAAGATCGCCTTTAGCGATAAGTCCGCCCATTATAACACCTTTTTTAATTGTGTAGTCCTTATTTGGTTGTTATTTACCTCCAGTAAAAAGATATTCACAGCGCACTAGTATGCCTATTAAAATGGACAACGCAGAAGTGAAGTAGCACACACGCAAGCGTTGCAAAAAGCCGTCGATTTCCTCGCCGCGACGCAAAAAATCAAAATATCACAACACTCACAACCGCAGTCGACCGCCATGGTGAAGCCGCTTTGGGGCCATTTGGTTAGTGTAAGACGTTAATGACTAGAAACCCACACAGTCCCTTCATTTGCCCTTATCGAACAAATTAGGTAGGGTGAGATTTAATTAAAATATTCATTTACAAATATTGAACGATACAAAATTATTTCCCTTTTTGGTGGTCAAACGCGAACCTTATTACAAGCAATAACAGGTTAATTAATTCATTTGACGTTAATTGGTGAGAAGGAACATGTGGTACCTACTCGCATACAAATATTACAAAGGAAAGAAATTTCAAGATTTTTTTTACTAATGCTAATAGGCTCGCGTTTGACCACCATCTCACCTGACGGTAAGTGATGATGTGGTCAAAGATGGAGCACGCTTACCTAGAAGTAACCTATACACTCATGACTTAAATACTTCCAGGTTATAGCTATCAGGAAACACAGACTCCGGCAGGGAATTCTACTCTTTAGCTGTGCGCTCTTGACTTACAGACTTCTTTTTTTTTTTCTCCCGCTGTGGGCAAAGCGAAAGGGTGTGTGTCTGACTTCTACTGACTAAAAACCCACCCTGCTCCTTTAGTTGCCTTTAAGTTCCGGGGCCGCGGTATCTCGTTAGAACAATCTCGCAACTGACTTAAAGACCCCTAGGTTATAGCTATCGAGAATCAAAATTAAATGTTATATTTAAATTTGATGTGAGACTCGCTTAAACAAGTAAAATAAACCGTAATTAATTTTCAACCGACGAAAAAAACGGCGGAGGTTATCAAGTCGACACGTATATATTTTTTTTTTATGTATGATCACCGATTACTCGAAGACGGCTGAACCGATTTGGAAAATTCTTGTTTTGTCTGAAAGGGTATACTTCGAAGTTGAAGAACTTTTTATAGTTACTTGTTGTTAATAGTAACTCAACAATTAACGGCCCATCATTGGGAAAAGCAATATTTTGTAAATGATTATAAGTACTTGGCTTTTGTTACAAGGTAAAATATTAAAAATGGACCAACTAAAAAGAGTAAAATAAAAACTTTTTACCAAAAAATTAAACCGACTCCCAAAAAACACTGCAAAGTGAAAAATAACTTTAATTTCGGTAGTCGGTTGTCTTTAGTTTTGTATTTTCGTTTTTGGCATTTAATTTAATTTAAAATCAGTTCTGTCATTGCCCAGAATAACGACTTTACAAGTACTCGTATATATTATGTAATAATGTATTTAATACTATGAGGATTAGGCGCAAACACATTTAACGTTATTTACACATTCTCTATGATCATTCTTTTATCAGACCAACGCGGACTGTTAAGTTTTATCTCGTGACACATAGGAATTTAGATAAAAAAAACGATTTATCATCATTTATTTAAATTTTGCCTAGTAACCAATGAACATAGCCGATATACGAATATGTTAGCATCGCTAATATTGTCTTCTTCGGTCAGTCTTAAAAAGACCTCCAGGTTATAGCAATCAGGAAACACAGACTCTGGCAGGGAATTACACACCTTAGGTGTACGGAAAATGAAAGTATTCCCAAAACATTTTGAGCGTATGGCATATCCACCACGTAGCGATGCGCTCGTGTAGAAAGTTTTGAGCTAAGCACCGGGCGCTGAAAATTATATGTTGGGAATTCCCGTTTGTATGTCTTTAAGTCAAGAGTGAATAGGATACTTCTAAGAGTGCTTCATCTTCGACCACATGATTGCTTACCATCAGGTGAGTAGTGGTCAGACGCGAAACTATTAAAAAAAAAATTAAGTATCTTGACTACACTATTTCTTTTTAACGTGTCAATGGCAATATTTTATATACTACGAGTATACCAAAATCATAATCTTTATTCTCTCGCCACAATATATGTACATTTTTACAATTATTTGGGACATATTTTATACAGTAAACATTGTGGGAGACTGGTGCCTAAACTAGACTTGGGGCCTGTATTTCAGGACACCAGGTCTTCACGCTTTATGTCACTTAATTTTTCTAGTGCTCTAATCGAATGGTAAGGAATCACTTAATAATTGAGTTTTATATATTGTTAATAAAATTAGTATTATGGGGGGATGTAGGTACGTGTATAGTTGAGTATATGTGGAATGGTGGGTGAAAGTTTGAAGCGTCAAATGCCTAATGGATACGGTGTTCGACTTGTGATCTCGAGAGGTCGTGGGATCGAACCCCACCTTATACTACACTTTTGCCGTGAACTCACTCCAGTCACAAGCATTTTTAGCTTAGTTGGAGGGGTTAACAAGATTGCTAGTGATGTGAATTCTATCTAGTGATGTGAATTCTACCCACATTGCTAATTATCAGGGACAGCTAGTAAATTTTCAGAAACAACCTTTGGTTACCTTTGTTTTATACTTAATTTTACTAAAACGATTCATATTTTCAAACAGCTGGCCAAAGATCACTACCATTCCATTCCATTTTTAATTTACGTAGGTAATTAGTATTAAATACACACTGTGTCTATCATCTTTTATGCAACTCTCCTGTCACAAGTCTGCTGGAAGAAATGTCTTATGAAATAAACAGCACCTTTGTGACTGTTTTATTTTGTTGTTTTTTTTTTTCTCTTTTAATTGTCATGTGTGTTACGTGCTCTGCCTACACCGAATCAGCTGAATAGCGACATATTGTCTATAGACGTCAATGGATAGTTCCACGTGAATTGCAACACATAGCCTCTGCTGACTCCAAGCCTCGTGTCGCCGCCGATCACCTACTTTCAATCTGGTGATGCCGCATAAGCATATTTAAATCGATTTGAATTATATTTCTAGAATACATAATTTAGGTACTTCGGTACTAACATCGTCCGAGTTTAGACTTAAGATTAATTGTACTTTCATTTTATTGTAATTTCAAATTAATTAAACTTTATTTAAATTAATTTCGGTTTTTTTTTAAGTCCTCCGGCTGTCACCTTCGTAATTTGTGTGTACATAAATAAATAAATACAAAATGTCGGGTCCTATCCAATCTCCGATTTTAAATCTATCGTGTCTGCTTTTTCCCTATTTCTTTTTGTTTGTTGTTCGGCAATGTGTAGCGAAACATAAGCGAAGTAGTTACCAAACCACGCGTTTGTTTGTTGCGTGTGCTATAGCCAGTTATGTTGAGACTGATTCAATTTCTTCACGGTTAAAAATAACATAAGATAGGAAGTTTAAGGACATAGTGGAATGGGTGGAGTTCGAACTCGCGACCTCTCGATCACAAGTCCGTCTTCTTATCCATTAAGCTATTGACGCGTTACTTTATTTCTGATTTTGTTTCGGTGTTTCTTCTCAGGATACTCAGCTAGTAATTAGCGGCCTCATCTAGTTTAAATTAAAGTGTTTCAGTTGCTCGCGACTTCGTTCGCGTGGGAAGTTTTTCCCGTGTAAATCTCGATCCCGTGGAAATTTCGTAAAATCCCGTCTTAGCGAGCATCTACGTACCAAAAGGAACCCCCATGCAAAATTTGAGAGCCCTACTACTTGTAGTTTCTGAGATTTCGTGATTAATCACGATAATCAGTGAGTGGTATTTCGCTTTTATCTATATATATATATAACTCAAAGGTGACTGACTGACTGACTGACTGACTGACATAGTGATCTATCAACGCACAGCCCAAACCACTGGACGGATCGGGCTGAAATTTGGCATGCAGGTAGATGTTATGACGCAGGCATCCGCTAAGAAAGGATTTTGCAAAATTCTCACGGGATCGGGATTTACACGGGAAAAACTTCCCACGCGGGCGAAGCCGCTGGCACAAGCTAGTATACTATATAGATGATTTAGTACAAATAAAGTAAAACGTAATTTTTTATAGCACGCACAGGTGTTTTATTGCTTACGTGGTGTCTGTGGTACGACTCATTGTTTCTAAAACGTTTTAAATTTCCGAAGAAAAGGATCGTGAAATAATAGGTTCGGTTTTCTGCAATACACATTTTTGTAAGTGCGATATTTGTAGGATGCTCAATACGTTTGACCATGGCTGTAGATAACCAGTATGAACTATGCGATTCAAATAAGAATAGGGACGTCAATGACCTCTATATGTATGTAATGTCACTTAAAAGTACGGTTTGTAAAGAAAATTTATTAACTGACATTTTACGAATTAATAACGGTTTATTTTACTTTGTTTAACCGAGTCTCACATTAATTTAAATATCATTGAATAATTTGAAGTCCTTATTAGTTTTGTTTTAAACTATATTCTCTCTCTTTTTCTCTTATTTTTATTGTTGGCAACAATACTACTGAAAGTAAAGGACACATGGCGCAAAGGCCCAGACTCCAGGCCAAAATTATTAAAGGTGTTTTTTATATTGATATAGTCTCGCATTTGACACCCATGTCGTCACAATATGGTGCTAAGTCTATTCTTAGTTGAATCGCACTGTGTACCTACCAGTGGCGAAGGGTGAATTTTCATAAAAGGGAAGCCGGACCAAAAAATGCTTACCTTGCTCAAGTGCGATGCGTGAATTCCAGTAACTGTAGCCCTGTGGCTGACTTCGAAATCTTGTAACTTCATAAATAATTATTTGTTTAATTGAAAATAATAGATTACTATTTATATATTCAAATATAAAATAATAGACTAATATTTGCCATATTTCAAAAGGGAAGCCGGTAGGAATCGAGTTGTATGGAGCCTTCGCCACTGGTACCTACTCTGTATTGGTTATCTACACTATGCTATTACTACGCTTATATCGCAAAACCCATTCTCGTACTGTGGCAATTATGAGGGAATTTAAAGGTGTTTATGTCCAATTTTTGTATCACCTATTATACCTACCATGTTTTTAGCAAATAAATATTATTATTATTATTATTATTTCCTTTATTCAACACATATCTCAAAAATTACATTTTTAAATATTTTTCTACAAAAAACTTACAATAAAAAAACATTTAAAAATATAAAAAATGGCAGTCCATCGGTGTCGGGAGCAGGGTCCAAGCTACCGGTGGTTAGGTCTCCAGAGAAAGGAACCTCCTCACAATACGAGCTGTATCGATGAGAACTGCCTTCTGTATCAGGCCCTTTATCCAGCTGTGCAAGGCCAGCTTCGACAGATGGTCGTCGAAGCTTTTAGCTATCAGCCCATTGACTGACATGACAATCGGCACAATGACAGCCGAGTCCACATTCCACATGTCAACAACCTCATGAGCTAAGTCGAGATACTTTATGTGTTTCTCTTTCTCAGCTTTCACGAGATTCTCGTCATGTGGGATGGTAACATCGATTATCATTGCGCGGCGCACTAATCGGTCTATCACCACTATATCAGGCTTATTGGCAACAATAGTCCTGTCAGTGATGATAGATCGATCCCAGTACAACGTGACATGGTCATTTTCGAGAACTGGGTCGGGCACATACTTGTAATACGGTACCTCAGAATCGACAAGTTTGTATTTCAAAGCAAGTTGCTGATGGATAATTCTGGCTACTTGGTTGTGTCTATGCAAGTACTCGCCGTTAGCAAGACGAGAACAAATTTTATTATTATTATTATTATAATTAATAAAAAAAATTAAAAAAAAAATGGATAATCTCCGGCCACTGTAGACGCATGCTTGCGGACGGTAAGCAGCGGTAGCTCACCGTCCGGCAAGGACCAGGCCCTGGAGCAGTCAGCAGCATTGAATCGCCCGACAGGGCCATGCCTGCCGGGGTTCCGGAAATGTTATAACGAGGGTTTTTTTTTCGGGTGGGAGAATCATCGAATGACTTCTCCAGCTCTGGGTAGAGCGGAAGGGAGTGTCAGACTTCTACTGACTAAACACCCAAACACCCAGGCCAACTGAAAGAGCAGGGTAGGTTTTCCAGGGGGGAGGTGTTTATTTAAATACGTCCTTCAGAATGACGATATAAAGAAAATTGTAAAACCAATCTGGTCTAGAAGAGTCAAAATAGAGACGAATGTAGGCAGCTGAAAGAGGCATTATATGTGTTACACACAGGACACGCTTGACTACTAAACCTGAAGATATCTTTTTTTTAAGTTAAAACCTAATAACTAGTAAATAAATGCATCAGCAATAAAGGCTCAAAAAAAATGTCAGTGCAAATCCAAGAATCGACCCTGTCGACCCTATAATAATTTTATAAAAAGATAAAAAAAATTGTAGGGCGTAATCTCGGGTTTTTTTTTATAATTCGTTCACTAGAATAATAAAAAGAAAATCATTGGGGACAACTAAAGGCTATAAATTATTTCGTAATCAAGCGGACGAAGATGCGGGCGAAGTGCTAATCGTCAATATACCTATTCATCTCGGCTAGGCAGCCGGCAATTGAAAAAATTATAATATGACATGCCAAATGTCACGTAGGCCCTAAGTCTACCCGATGACGGGATAGCAGACTGCGAAATGTTTATTAACTCGTAATAGGTACTTCTGCCGACCTTTCCAGCGCAGTATGCTGGTGTGCTAATACCTATATATATATAAATATGTATGTATATTTTATGATTATAGTTACATTCAAGTCACAGTTATTAAGTCTCAGTATCTATTTATATGTATCATCTATGGATATACAAAGTAACCAGTGCTCAATCAATTTTATTATGACAGTTTATTTAAATGATAACAGTTCAAATGTCAACTAACTACCGCCATTTAGGATATTAGTGATTTATTTAGACTTATTTCTAGAGTTAAATTAAAATAGGGAATATGCATACCTTGAATCCCTTCGGCAAGTCGTTTGTTTTCTTACGCGAACCGGTTCTTATCTCTAGAAAGGTTTATCGTTTTCACTTTTTTATTTACTCTTTCAGGTAACTAGCATTTATAGAGTTTATTTCGATAAAACTAAGATTAACCGAGTTATAGAAACTTATACGTCTATTTTTATATTAGAGAACTGTGAACATGAATATTATGGTATAATTTTAATGTTATATGGCTAACGATACAATTTAAAACTTAAAATTAAAGTGCAAAGTAACACATCCTACCCCGATGGACGTTGTTACTGCACTATTTTTATTTTTTAGTAAAATTTAGAAATCGGAATGCATCAGTGTTGCTAAGTAGGACGGTTTTAGTTTTTATGGAAACAACAAAGCTGATCTGTTCTTTATAAAGTATACTTTGTGCAATCTGAGACAATTTATTTTAAAAATTTGTATAGGATTTTATAATTGTGAAGAGTTCAGACTTTTAAAAATGATATTTCATAATTTTCAAATAAAAACAAAACGTCACAAGTTATGTAACGCTACTAAAAGGTAGAAACGTATTATAATGGTAACATTGCAGCTACGTTTTGTTACTGCTATTTCAAAATTTTGCTATTTTTATCTATTTTCTGTTTTTATTTTCAGTAAATTTGTTTTTCTAATGTTTATAGATTAATTATTGAATAAATATACTACTACATAAAAATGTAATAATATTTGATCATTTGCTCTTTCGGGATTTTTTTTTTGTGCAGTAATTTTATCACCCTTTCACTTCATCTCAGGATGAAACGCAAATAATCAAAGAGAAAGAGAAAGGTCAATGAATTGCTTGCTATTGCTAAACAAAATGGCCGCTGAACGTAGAAAGGCGTGTCGCGGATACTCCTAGCGATTTTCGCCTTCTCGGATACCATTGAACTTCAGTGAAAAGTTTACGTGTTTATACTGGTTCGTAACTTTGTTTTGTGATTAATATAAGGTGAATATAGTATTTGATGTTGGATGTTCAGCCTATCTTCAAGGAGCGTCGCCCCATCACCTGCACCATGGAGGATGTTTTGCTGCCGCGTTCGGCCTGTACCGTGAGGCCTCGCCGCGTGTGCCCGGAGGCTGCATGTTCGCCTCACGTGGGCCTGTGTCGATCGCGGTCGCTTCGCCCCTCGCGTAGCACTCGTACGCCCGCGCGCCGCTTGCGTATTCTAAGTATGTCGGTTTTTACAGCGGCGCTGCCGGGCTTCGCGTCTGCCCGCCGCCAGGCACCGGGGCTTCGCCCCCCGCGTCCCGCCGCGCGCGTTCGGAGCCCTCGCTCCATCCGATCCTTGAACGGAGACGCTCAGGTAAGTTTTTCATGGTATTCAATGCAGGTGAAGAAAATCGATTTGGCAGCCATTTTGTCTCGAGTATAAATAGATTAAGGCCGAACAGTTATTACGGTCATTAAAACAGTTATTATTACTCGTAAATCAATGCTGCAACGAGAGAAATCATGAACAAAATTGGATCTACGCGTTAAAACACCTAACACTGACGTCACCTAGCGTTTTCAATGTGAAAAGGGCAACCTAACCTAGGTTTCAATACTTAAGTACCTACCAAATGGGACTGTAATCACCTGAAAATGTGAAAGTAAAACCCGTTTTCATGTAGGAAAGAGTGTACAACATCTTTAATAGTTTGTAGCTTCGGGTTTAAAATTATATGTGTGTAAAGTTATCAATTAGTCTATGATCAATCAAAACAATGGAATTGTCCACTTCAACATTTTAATATCAGGACATCAAATTCTATGAAGCTGCATTCAGCTAGACCGTCAAATGTTAATAAGGTCTAAGGTCAAATTTATTAACATAAAAAGAAAAAGAAACATTAAATTTGGAATAAGTTAAGCATAAATCATTTATTAAATATAAAATGAATATTTATGGAAATTTTGTCATATAAACTTAGTGTTCTGCTTGGCCAAAATTATTTTCCTTCTGAGCTGAGTTGTCTCTAAACAAATTCCATTGTATCAACTAGAGCTATTGTCATAATCCCAAAATATAAGGGACTAATCTTGTCACATTTCAATTGAGGTCCTATATGATTCATTTTTGTTCACCTTTTTTGCTGCCGTACAACTGACAGAATCACTTGTCTTTTGTCTCAGCTCGGAATTGATGCCAAGCAATTACAGCCTGCTGTTGTTTTTCAACAGAGCCTGTATGTTACTAAGTATACCAAACATCTCTTGACTTACTTGGCAAGTGTATCTTAACTGCACTAATTGACTGCTGGAATTATTCAATCAATCAGTTTTCTGTTGGTTACATTGCGGGAAGTGTGCGATAGAATTCCACCAAGCTTGTTCCATCATCTGAGTACTATACCAATGGTGATGTGCCATAGTTACATGGTTTGACAAGATTAGTTTATTTCTAGGCAAACATGCATCATTTTCAACCAAATCATCACTTACCATCAGGTGAGATGATATCCACAATAAAAAAAAAAATAATATTAAAAACCTAAATCATGACAGCTTACAAACTCTATGAATGGATATAATAATAAAAAAAATAATAATAATATTCGACAACTTTTCACACAATGCCATCTAGTCCCAAACTAAGCAGAGCTTGTGGTATGGATACTAGACATCTGATAAACATACATATATATTTCTAAATACATACATATTATACAGGCCCGTTGGTATAGTGGTCAGTGGCCCTGACTGCTATGCGCAAGGTCGTGGGTTCGATTCCCACCTAGGACAAATGTTTGTGTGATGAGCACGGTCATTTGTTCTTTGTCTGGGTGTAATTTATCTATAATATGTATGTATTTAGAAATATATATGTATGTTTATCAGTTGTCTAGTACCCATACCACAAGCTCTGCTTAGTTTGGGACTAGGTGGCGTTGTGTGAAAAAGTTGTGGAATATTATTATTATATTATAGATAAATTACACCCAGACAAAGAACAAATGACCATGCTCATCACACAAACATTTGTCCTAGGTATATTTGTATAGGGTTCATATGCGTTAGAATAACCGGGCGTCTACTTTCCTCATCGTGACAGTAGTTTCAAAGATTAAATCAAGTCACAGAGATAATTGGGAATATGTATTTCCAAACTTGGGTTTGACTTTCAGTCTAATCGGATACAGTTGGGTATTGTGGTTTTATTTGGCACAACCGCCTTTCTAACCACCACAACGTGGTTTTTTTGCTAATACGGGACCCCTGGGCAAGACTAGTGCTAGTTTCTCTTTCTTCTGAATATTTTTATGAGCTGTTGGTCCTGACACTTATTTGGTACCTCATTGGTGCGAATGACTGCCCTGACCAACAGCTTTACGTGCTTTCCCGGGCGTGTAGGAGCCACGATATGTAATGGATCTCCCAACTCCCATCTACAGTACGACTACGGCAAGATGAATATTTAGATGGATAGATATACTCCTACTTATTGTACACCATAACATAATTAAATAAGAACTTAACAACTAAAAAAGCTACAACAGGCGGTCTTATCGCTAAAAGCGATCTTTGCAGACACCATTTAAATGAATTTGACACAGAAAGAGAAAAGAAATACGCGCGTAGTCCATGGTGTACTATACAATACATAAGTCTAAATATATATAACTCAAAGGTGACTGACTGACTGACATAGTGATCTATCAACGCACAGCCCAAACCACTAGACGGATCGGGCTGAAAATTGGCATGCAGGTAGATGTTATGACGTAGGCATCCGCTAAGAAAGGATTTTGCGAAATTCCCACGGGATCGGGATTTACACGGGAAAAACTTCCCACGCGGGCGAAGCCGCTGGCACAAGCTAGTAACATATAAAAGTTGATCTTTCAATGATGCTGTTTTACTTGTTAATGCTCGTTTTGCATAATAAAAGCTTAAATTCTAATCTGAAACAATTAAAGAACATTCTTAACCAGCGGTTTCATTTCACAAGCACGAAATACGTTTTCGCTAGGTACTAATAATAAAAATGTCAGGAGAGAGATACAGATGTTTCGCCATGTTTTTGAAAGAAGGAAGGGTTACCATTACATAATTGCTTATACGCTTCAACATACCTGATGACAAGGAGTTAGACTAGTTCCTTGACAGCACCGGCTTACGTAGTAGCTATGGACTTCCAAAATGGTTTGTGCTGGTCTTACTGACACGGGTAGAGCATTCCACAGCCGTACATCCGCTGCGTCAAGTATCTAGCAAGGGTTTTAATTTTACAGCAGGGAACCAAGTTTTTAACTGGGTATCTTATCAGTGTATCACCATTTTGCAGGATGTCCTCCCGTCGCAACGGGTCGGTATCCCGGGCTGCGGAGGCAGCTTCGAAGAACCGTTTGCATATGGATAGGAACCCACAACACTCAAGGATCAACGGTTAGTAAAAACAATGTATATTTTTAGGTCATAAACGCAGCAAAGAGAGTGACCTAGTGGTTCCAGGCACTCCTTTTTTTACTGATAATAGACTCGCGTTTGTCCACCATCTCACCTGATGCCATGATGTAGTCGAAGATGAAGCCCGCTTTCATAGAAGTAACCTCTTCTCTGTTGACTTAAAGATCCCCAGGTTATAGCTATCAGGAAACAAACTCCGGCAGGGAATTTCACTCATTAGTTGCACGTGCAATTAAAGTATTGCAAAAACGTTTTATGCATATGGGTGGAACGATGGCGAACGACGAACCGCGATGGTTCGTCTTGTTCTCCGATGATGATGATGATGATGATACAAACGTGTATTAACGTCGTGCGTTTGAAGCCGGGCACATTTCTTTGTTTATTTTTAGTTAAATTATCCCAGGTCCTGCGCCTGATCTTCCCCGGACTGTGTTTAGTACTTTCGAAGATTAGCGCATTTAAACAAACCAAAAAACTTTACCGTTTTATAATATTACTATAGATTTTTTAAATTATAAGCAGATAGTATGTGAGGTTTTCTCAGGTAAAGTTCATCCTGCAGTGAGGACAGCTACTCTTTATATTTAGAATATGAAATATCACATACGTTTTTGGTAGCTGCTCGTGATTAGATTCACAGCAAGTACATTAGGATGTCTTTCCAGCCGTTTTTGATATTTTTTGGTAGAGGCCTGTATTTCCTCTTTTATAATGATCATATTTAGGTGTGTGTGGATTTCGTCATTAGTAACAAACCACGGAACGTGTGTGTGTGATACTTAGTATCTTACTATTGCGTTCTGCATTCTTTGCAATATCGCGATGTTTGAATTACTTGCACTGCCCCAAAGCTGAATGTCATAATTATGTCCAATTTGGTTTTAATATCGACCTGTATATTAGGGGTTTGTTATCTAGCGATAGCTTGCTTTTTACCCGACTGCGTCAGAAGGAGGGTTATGTTTTTCGAGAGTATGTATGTATGTATAATTGTTTGGCACGCTGTGTGGCCTGAACGGCTCGACAAATTTTAGCTTGAGAGGTAGGTATCGTTAGATTCGTATTGACTGTGAGAGTGACACCGGGTATATCAAAATAAAAAAAAAAAACAAAATGCGGATTTTTGGCGCCATATTATGCCTTCAAAAAAGTTTTTTTTTTTTCAAAACCTATCGAGTGGGGTATCAAAATAAAGGGTTTTAAAAGGTGATTACAAAAATATATATACAACTTACATTGGCCACCATCTCACCTGATGGTAAGTGATGATGTGGTCGAAAACGAAGCACGCTTGCCTAGAAGTAGTAACCTATTCACTCTTGACTTAAAGACCCCCGGGTTATAGCGATCAGGAAACACAGACTCCGGCAGGGAATTCCACACTCCTTAGCCGTACGCACAATGAAAGTATTCCCAAAACGTTTTGTGCGTATGGGTGGGATGTCCACCATGAAACGATGGCGCATCGCCGTTTGGTCTTGTAGTCCGATGATCGAACGGGCTTGGCGGAATTAGATATTGTAATTCCATCGCACACTCCCCGAAATGTAACCGATAGAAAACCGATAGACTTGCAACTCTCCGTCGATGTTCAAGTCTCTGGAGCTTTGACTCGAAAAAAAAGCAAATATAAACTATTACCCGAGCGAAGCCGGACCGGGTCGGTAGTATCCGTATAAACATGAAAAAAAAACAAACGCCTCACAATCACAATAATATTTATCATAGGACTTGATTTGTCTATCCATGCTAGGCCCTTATATAACTTTCCTCCTCCCAAAGATGTACAACCGCTTAAGAGGAGGCTCCCTAAATTGTATGTAATTTTGTATTGATATTCTGAAACAGTCACGCATACAATCAAAATGGAACTTTAGTATATGATTTATTGGATCTTTTTCTTTCCATGTCTAGACCAGTTTGGTAATTGGAACATTTTCGCTCGATTCATTTTTTAATCGAAAAACATGTTTTTTTTAAAAGATTATTCAAAATCGAATCAAGAAAATATAATTTATTATCCAAATATAGGACATTTCTTCTCTAGATCAATTATCACTTTAGTTATAAACGAAATAAGAATTGGGACTTACGACATTTAGTTTCGAACCCAAATATGGTGAAAGAGCGCAAGCGATATTCAACTTTATTACTGCTGCGTTAGCGTTTAGCACACAACGGCAGTTTCGAAACCGAACATGGTGAAAGAGCGCACGCAATTTTCAACTTAATTATAGCTGCGTTAGCGTTTAGTATACAACGGCCTAACCGGGGTAGATGGGGGCGGAGCTTGCGTGAAAATTATTTTGCACTGCCTGGTCTTAACGTGCTTTCCGAGAATTTCCGAGGACCTCAGCAAGCGTTAGTTTTCCTTGTAGACGGACCCGAGCGCCTGTTATTATCTAGCCACGAACTCCTCTAAAGAACAAAGAGTATCTGTGGTGCACTAAATCGTCTGCGTAATTAGCTAATCTCTGTTATAAAGTGGTGTGTCAAATCCAGTGAAGCGTCAATAGCCAGGGATGAGGTGTCAGACTTGTGACCGAGAGGTCTGGGGTTCGAACTCCAGCATATTTAGCTCAGTTGAAGGGGTTAACAAGGTTGTAAGTACATAATGTGAATTCTACCGACCTTTTTTTTAAAAAACAAAGAAAGACGAAGTTACAGGGTTGTCGAGATCATACCCGCTCTGTGTAAAACACTGATAGCCATAATACTGAAGGGGCTAGGATTGATTGAAAAATTTATAAGTTTCTTTAGAGATATAATAGATAGGTAGAATATTATACTTTATTGTATACCAAAAATTTTAACACAAATAACAATATTGCTAAAACTTTGTTTACAACCTTTGGACTTTACGAGCTTTAATTAAATATTACTTAGGTGAAAGCTTAAGTAATTATTGAATAGAACAACTAGCTTACCTAAGGCTACCGAGCGTGTGTTAAGGTAATTGGTTACAATGATATAATATGCTTCAGGTGGCATAATTTGACCAAAACACACCGACCCATCATTACCTGCTTAGTTTTTTCCAACTATGTTGGGGTGCAGCTGAGTATTAATGTTTTACAGGGAGCAACTGCCTATCTAACCTCCACAACCCAATAACTGGATAACCCACAATAGCGGCGGTAAGTCCCCTCTTTGAGGAGTGGCTGAAGAGGCGTCATAGCATCCTCACCTTCCGCCTGACGACGCAGGTGCTCACCGGACACGGTTGTTTCGGGAGTTACTTGTGTCGGATTCGGTGGGAGGAAACGCCCAGGTGTCATCACTGCGAGAATCGCCCTGAGGACACGGTGGAACACACGTGGAGATTTGCCCCGCTTGGGCAGAGCTCCGCCGTGTCCTCGTAGGGGCGATAGGCGGCGACCTCTCGCTCCCGGCCCTGGTTCAATCCATGGTTCGGAGCGAGGAGGCATGGGAAGCGGTCACCTCTTTCTGCGAAGCAGTTATGCAAGCGAGGGAGGTGGCGGGACGCGCGAGGGAGAGGCGGGTCTCACAGTCCTCGCGCCCCAGCCGCCGGAGGAGACGCTCCGGGCGTCGGGAGTCACAGGGTGACTCCCAGGCACCGTAAGCGCGAGCAATGTGTAGCTTGCCGCCCGAGTGAAACCAGGCCCGCGTAGACGGCACGTCGTGTTCCACGCGCGCCTCAGAGTGTCAGTAAAACTGTCGGGGCCCATAAGGGGCCGTTGCCTGCCGGGGTTGTGGAATTGTTCGAAAGAGTTACCGCGGCCTCGGAATACGAAGGGCACATGAGGGAACACGGATGGGTTTTAGTCAGTAAAAGTCTGACACACCCTCCCGCTTCGCCCAGATCGGGAAGCAGTCATTGGATGATTTCTCATCCTTAAAAAAACCCCTTGGCTAGATCAGTGTGATCTTTTCTGACTTCATCAGTGTGATCTTTTCTGACTTCGGGCTAACCGTAACGCCTGTCAAAGTTGTCCAAATGACAACCGGGACTAACGGCTAAACGTGATTTCCGAGACATGGGGGTATCACACCGTCAACTTCCTAACTCCGGGCTTCCACTGAGAAATTTACATTAATCGAATCCGAGACCCCAAGCTCAGCAGTAGCGCTTGCAACAACCAACACATATTTCAAGTTATGACGAGCTTGAGAACCTCCTCCACTTTTGGAGTTGTTTAAAAATAGTTAACCAGAATCTAGAATTGGGTCATTTATAATTACTACTAGTGGGATAGTTGGACATATCAATCAATACTCTGTTATAAACTGGATGCAGCGCGCGCAGGGGCGGGGCACGCCGTTTGCAGTCTGTTTTCTAGGATATTAAAATCTCCATTACAGCATTTTACTATGTATTTCCCAGTTGGCGAAATCCCCTGATTTCCAAACTATTTTGAAGTCGGCTTGGTCTTCAGGTGAAAATCCTCATGGAAATCCTTCGCTCTGGTCGCGAAGGGGTTTTCAGTCTGACTATAACCACCCCATGTTCCCTTGCACACTTGCTTGGGGCTTCGGGAGCACTTAAATACTCTTCAATGCTCAACCAAACCCACGACTGGTGCCGTGTGGTTAAGCGAGAGGAAGTAAGGTGTTTGACTCCAACCGCAACGTCGCATTCTTGTGTAAGTAACTAAATACTGCTTAACAAAACACTAGCATTCTATTTGGAGCGTCTGTCTACCTGACTTCCACCGCCTCTTTATTGGGTAACATGTTATACTTACCCCTTCGGATACTAATGTAAGATTTTCTGAATTCATACCTCACGGGTCATTGGTGCTTTAGGAAAAGGCTGTTTGATCTGATGTTGTGCGAGGTTAGTGTATGCTATTGCGGTATGGAAGAGGAAGATCTACACCACGTGCTGTGGGTCTGCCCCCACTATGAAGATGACAGACGTAAGATGATGGGTGGGATTGTCTGCGGTGAGGTCGGCCCGATCTACTACTCCGATCTCGTGAGCACACCGGCGAACTTTGGGCGGCTACGGGATTTCGCGCACAGGTGGCACGCCGCCCGGAGCATCATGGAGCTAGCGGAGCGACGAGGAGCGTTGTGAGGCTGAGGCTCTGGAAGAAGATTGGCGACGACGACGAAGGCTGTGTTGTCGCAAGTTACTTGCCCAGATGGGAGAAAGTACAAGGGGACACATGGCTAACTTGTAGAGATCAAAAAGCGCCTGCGGACGCATTAAATAAGATTGCCATAAGTCATAAGTAGTCATAAGTAATTTAATTCGTAACAATATGTGTACATTGTGTTGAAAATATTAATAATAAAAAAAACATTGCAATTAAATTAAATTAAAATACATTTAGAAAAGTCAATTAATAAAAACAATAGACAATTAAAAGTTCAAGTACCTACAGAAATAATTAATGTCAATTTAATAAAATTTGTCTATAAACATTATTAATTATCTATAAATTCATTTATACTATAATAACGTTTCCTCAATAAATGGGTCCTCAATTTGTTTTTAAATAAAATTTTGCTTTTAAATTCTATCGGCAACTTGTTGTATAAAAATACAGATTGATACCTTGGGCTATGATTAACAACTTAATTTCGGTAGAATGGTGTTGGGCAAATCTTTAGCTCTAGTCTGTCTCTGCTCCTTAGTAGCTGGGTAACACCGTGTTACCCACGTTAGTTTTGCTAACACGATTCTTGGCTATCCGTATCGACTACCAAAGATCTATAAATGACAGCCGGAACTATCTATTAGCTTCATATGCTTTACGAGACACGGTGGAGTCTCGCTTTGTTTTCTAAAGGTTGCACTTTTCTAAACTTTGTCAGTTTATATATGAGCTAAAAATTTTGTGTACCGAAGGGATTGACTCATCACGACTTTAATCAAGGAAACTAGATTTAATTCCCACGCGTAGTGAGAGAGTAGTATAATAGGAGACTAAATGTGATGTGATGTTCATCCCAGCCGATTTCGGCTACGGCGACTGTATCATGGCTATTTTATTTAAACATGAGAGCTTGGTTGTTCAGCTCTCCGAGGGTGCGCTCGTTGGTGACTGGCGTACCCACATTTCGCTGAGAATACTGTTGCATGTAAGGCACGTTAACACACCGTTCACTCGACAATAGTGTATGGCCGCTGGTGGTCTGGTCTTCAACTCGTCTTGTTTTTTGTCAAAATCTGCTCGTTGTAGCCATTCAAAATCAGAGACTTGCTGAGACGTCCCCAATCCGGATGTTGAGCTGCTTTGTGATGGTTCGATCTTGATCTTTTCATATGCCTTTTCAGAACATCCTTATATCTTAGGTATTACCCACCCCGTTGAGTTCTGAGAATAAGATGCGTTTAGCAAATCTGTCGTCCGACATTCGCGACACGTGTCCTCTCCAGCGCAGCTGGCGCCTCATGAGGTAGGCCTCAAAACCTCCGACGTGTGTACGACGAAGAACATCCGTGTTTCAGACACGATCTTGCCACCGGATGTTCATAGTAATGTAGAGTAGTAGAATATAGGAGAGTAGTATAGTTCCTAATAGAGGGAGAGAGTAAAGTAGTCGGATAGAGCTAGGAATTAGCTCACAATTTCGCGTGGCAGGTTTTCTCGTGTAAATAAAGATCCCGTGGGGATAACGGGATAAAAAGTAGCCTATATGTTGTCCTATAACTTCCTCTTATCTTCCAATTAAAGTCCCATTATATCGGTTCAGCCATTTCAGAGATTAGGCTGGACATAGAGAAAGATAGGCAGATAAAATGTTTATAAATGTTTGTGTATTAGTATCGTGTAAGGGGCCGTTCAAGTATTACGTAAGCACATTTTTTGCAATTATTAACCTACCCCTCCCCCTCGTCAGCAAAAGTAAGCATAGCTCTTACCCCTCCCCCCCATACTTACGTAAACATTGGTACGACTGATTGATTCATGACCAGCAGTTAGAAGTCTAGAAATAAAGAATAGGTTTGGAATAGAAGTCTGTAACATACATAATATTCATTTAAATAAACTTTACTCCCGTCAGTAAAGTTTTTCAACAATTTATTATTTGTAGGAATCCCCGAAAATGCATTTCGTTTTGAAGCATAGACAATGTGTTTTGCTATATGTGTATAAAATTAAATAATTACTGCTTACGTAATCACCATCTAGATCCCCCCACCCCCCATGTCATCAAAAATAAGCAAAGACCCCCACGCCCCCCTATAGTGCTTACGTAATACTTGAACGGTCCCTAAGTAACTGTTTGTTAAGTTATTTTGAAATCACAGACAGACACGTCTATTTTATTTATATGTATAGATTTGGAGTTTCAAGATAGCGGAAGGCATTGTCCCCGAAGAGAATACTCTAGGTACCTTACACGCTTTACGTTCATTTTGGGCAAGCTATGTGTATAGTTGTTATTAGCTGATTGCATTTCAGAATCAGCCACACCTATTTATGGCAAAACCATTTAGAGTTGATGTGTAATTTTTATTCTAAAAAGCTAAAAATTAATGAAAAGATAAAATTCCTGTACATATCTTTGAACGCTTCTGTTTTGGAGAAGCAAATCTGTTAATTTATCTCTCGAAGTACTTGTTGTGGCTCCATCATTAGAATCAAGCAACAGTTATCAGCAACAACAATAATTGAATAAACAACGAAAAATATCAAACCTCTAACAACGTTGACCCGAATGTTGGCGAACCCGTCTTGACCTTGACATATATTTTTGAAGGGAGACAGACGAACGACGAATACACAAGATGGAAAGAGATAGATAATAGATTGTCAACTCGAGTTGTTTTTAGGTGAATGAACTTTCGTATCGCTTCTCGTTGACTATAGTTTAGTTTCCGTCACTCGACAGCTATTATTTTTTAATATTTTGGGAATCATTTTTTTACTAGGTACTAACGTTGGAAAACCTAAAATTTTAAGGTTTTAAATAGTCCCCATTAAAGTAATTCCGCACATTAATTTGCATTTTATTTTAGTTCACAGAACTTCATTATGTGTAGGTACCATTTTTTCCATACTAATATTATAAATGCGAAAGTCTGTCAGTTACGCTTTCACGGCTAAACCACAGCACCGATTTTGATAAAATTTGAAATGAAAATAGTTGAAGACCCGGGCTCAACACAAGTTCACACACACAGTCACAAGGCTACTTTAAAAAAACCTACCCCTAAAGATCTGAAATAAGATGTACGTCAGAACCGCGGGTGTACTTTTCAGATCTGCCTAAATTTATTGCAATTATTTGGTACCTTCTGTGTACCTTTACGTACCTCTCTTGAAAATCTGTGTACCTACACCCGTACAATGATATTTTAAAAATTAGGTACACCCGCCACACGGTGGGCTGAAAAACGGCTTTCATAGACTTAGGCATTTTATTTTGCAAGTGCCAGTTTTTGTGCCGGATATCACTTCTATTTGTTATAACAATATACAAAAATGACACCAGAATTGATTCTGCACAAAAACGAAGGAATTATAATTTTTTTACGAAAATTTTGTATGGAGCTAGTATGAAAAATCGAAATATCTCTGAAACGGCAGCGATAACCGTAATATCCTTATAGGAGGTTTTAGTACTAATTATTTATGATTTTTTGACATACGTTACATAATGGTTGTAGATGCCTTTTTTTTTTTAAATCGTCAAAATATTTTTATTTATTTTTACATATTAAACGTTCCTTTTAGTGTTTAAGTTGAAGAATTCAGAGCTTTAACAACTCTTATCATAAAATAGCATCACCCCTATAGACCTGAAGGACTAGACAGAGGTGTGTAGTATCTTGTTGATCTTGTAAGATTTCCAACAATACCAAATAGTTGAATATCAGTGTCAAAGTGCCCATGCTGTCGCTTCTTTTAGAAAGATAGGGGAATGAAATTGTTAATTGATCATACCCTAAAAGTATGATTACAACATAACCGGACACATAATAATATCGACACAAAAGGAATTTTAAAACCTTGCATACGTTCAAAATACAAAATAACATATTGTGTAGTCATCTAATGAGTCTGATGACAAGTAATTAAGTAATTAGAATGATGGTTGTAGTCTTCTGATTCTAATGAGCCTATTAAGTGATTAAATGATTTGAAATATCTCGCAACAATACCAACTAAGAACTGCATTCACCTTTTTATAATTAGTGAGCTAATGTGATTTGCTAATGTTGATTAGTTCTACTATGAGTTCTACGAAATGTTTTTGACGATTATAAATTTTTATTATTATATCTTTTATAACTTTAATGAGGGTAGTTAACTAATTATTGACTTTATACAATAAAAGGGCTATAATTTTGTTCCATAATTTAGATTTTTCACAACCGTGTAACTGCTAACACTAAAACTATTTGCTTTGCGACTACAAAATCTTAGAATGGAAAGTTTAATCACCAACTTAGATTTGTTTGTTCTTCTAAAAAGTGAGTGTCCTTCATTTAATCATGAAGTATTGTTTAGTGCAATTGTGTCCCGCATAGGCGATTGCCTTTCTGCCGAAGATCAAGTAACTCTCAAAGAATTTTGCCGGAGATTCACGCGAGCTGCTTTAAACAGGTGGCAGAAATCTAAACGATTCTTTGATAAGTTTAGAAATACGTACGGAGAGTGGTTGCAAGCAAATATTGATTGGCCGAGTTGCGTGCAAACTTTAATAAATCAAGAACCAACTGTTGATGAGATACCAAGAGCACGCTCAGTCTCTCCAGAACCTTCGACATCATCGACTGTTGGAACAATGACAAAAAGGTCCCGAAAACCATTCAAAGATCTGGGAAGCAAACAGAAAAAGAGAAGATCTAGTGAGCACATAGGCGAGGATTCCTGTGAATTGGCATATGCAGCTGCAGCACGTTTAAAAGAAGAAGGTTATGAAGATATCGCATCTGTAATCAATTATATGATCAAAAATCCAGAAGCTGCCGTTAAAATCAAGGAAAGCATTAAGAAAACAGTAATATTTACACCAGAGAAAGCACTTGGATTGCTTCTTTCACTTAAGCTTTCAAAGTGGCAATATATTACGTTGCGAGAGACTGCCATTCGGGAAGGTGCTAAGGATATTTACCCATCCTACTATAAACTGCAACAAACTAAGCTTGCATGCTACCCTCCTAATCAATCAGTATCAGTTACGGATTCATCAGCTAGAATTACACTTCAAGCTTTACTTGACATCACGGTGAAGCGGATTCTTCAAAGTCTTTCTGATAATGTGGAAAATAAGCAGTTAAAGCTGATATCGAAGTGGGGATTTGATGGTGCTTCCAATCAAAGCCGATACAAGCAGAAAATGGACGGCGAGCATGATGATTCAAGCATTTTCATGACCTCCTTGGTGCCACTGAAACTGACAGATGGAGATAATACTATATGGACAAACCCGAAACCATGCTCAACTTTTTATTGTCGTCCGGTTCAGTTCACTTTTGTAAAAGAAAGCCATGCAGTTGTCATTGATAACAAAAGAAAAATGGATGAGGAAATTGAGGCCCTTAACCCCACAGAGTGCATTAATAGTAACAGGGTGACTCATAAACTAATGATGACAATGATCGACGCAAAAGTCTGCACGTACCTTTCTGAAGCTAGATCAAATGCATCATGCTACCTGTGCTTAGCAAAACCAACAGAAATGAACCACTTAGATGCTGTAACATCAAAAACTGTGTGTTCTGACATATATGAATTTGGCCTATCATCCCTACATGCCCGTATAAATTGCATGGAATGTCTGTTACACATTGCGTACAGACTGGACTTCAAACAGTGGGCAGCAAGAAGTAATGAGCATAAAGATATGTTACAAAACAGAAAAAAAAACATTCAAAATAAATTTAAAGAGGAGCTCAATCTGTTAATTGATATAGTAAAACAAGGCTCGGGAACTACCAATGACGGGAATACCGCAAGGAAGTTTTTCGAGTTTCCCAATAAAACTGCAGCTATTACTGGGTTGGATCAAAACCTGATAAAAAGATTTGCTGTTATTTTGCAAGCAATAACATCTGGTGAGAAGATCGATGTCATCAAATTTAAAGATTTTGCTCGCAAAACAGCAGAAAAGTACGTGGAATTATACGACTGGTACTACATGTCATCAACCGTACATAAACTATTAATACACGGAGCTGACATAATCGAAAAAAATGATATTGTCCCGATTGGGACTCTCTCGGAAGAAGCCTCAGAGTCTCGAAACAAAGATTTTAGGAGGTTCCGGGAACATCATTCGCGGAAAAGAAGCAGGCAAGATTCTAATCAAGATATCCTAAATATGCTTGTTGTTTCTTCGGATCCTTTTCTAAGTGCACAAAGGCCGAAGTTAGATGCCAAAAGGAAGACAACCTTTTTTGCTGAAACTCTCGACCTAATACAGTTTCCGGAAACTGAGTTCGAGTTTGTAGGTATATCCGATCTGGATTCTGACTCGGAATTGGAGTCCGACAACGAAAGTTGTAAAGAAAATTTGTAAAATTTAATTATTTTTCTTTATGTTCTTTTGTTATTTATGTTAGTTTATTGTACCAATATGTTTAGTTAATAATTTCATAAATTATAGTTTGAAATATGTATTTTGTATAATTGAATTTATTAGATATTATTTTTGTTACTTCTGTTTTATTTAAATTACCTATCAATAAAAAGTTTATATACAGTCTTTTTTTTTTTCACATATTCTTAATATTTGGGGAAAAAGCATGCTTCCTAACGATGTTCTTAACTTTGACACAGTTCATGGATCGTTTTGAACAGTTTCATATGTTAAAATAAATAATGTTAGTACTATAATCCCCTATAAGGATATTATTATTATTATGTGTCCGGTTATGTTGTAATCATACTTTTAGGGTATGATCAATTAACAATTTCATTCCCCTATCTTTCAAAAAGAAGCGACAGCATGGGCACTTTGACACTGATATTCAACTATTTGGTATTGTTGGAAATCTTACAAGATCAACAAGACACTACACACCTCTGTCTAGTCCTTCAGGTCTATAGGGGTGATGCTATTTTATGATAAGAGTTGTTAAAGCTCTGAATTCTTCAACTTAAACACTAAAAGGAACGTTTAAATATGTAAAAATAAATAAAAATATTTTGACGATTTTTAAAAAAAAAAAGGCATCTACAACCATTATGTAACGTATGTCAAAAAATCATAAATAATTAGTACTATAACCCCCTATAAGGATATTACGGTTATCGCTGCCGTTTTAGAGATATTTCGATTTTTCATACTAGCTCCATACAAAATTTTCGTAAAAAAATTATAATTCCTTCGTTTCTGTGCAGAATCAATTCTGGTGTCATTTTTGTATATTGTTATAACTAATAGAAGTGATATCCGGCAAAAAAACTCGCACTTGCAAAATAAAATGCCTAAGTCTATGAAAGCCGATTTTCAGCCCACCGTGCGCCATCCTGATGTCAGAACCGCGGGTATACTGCTAACCAATATACGTAGCTAAGTACACTCTATAAGTAGATTTGGTACCTCTTGTGTACCTGCAGAAACACATATTTAATAAATAAAGTACTGTCAGGTTGCTGCGAAAAGTAAAAAAAAAAAAACAATTTTCTTTCTTTGACGTTCATACTATTTTATAAAATAGTAACGACGTCAAAGAATAAATAACAATCTTTGGTGATCGAACCCAGAACCTGCACGTTAAGCATGTATTGTGGCTATACCAGGAATCCAGAACCTCCGCATAACATTTAGTCACTACTAGCTGCGCCCCGCGGTTTTCAACCTTTCGCCTTTATAATATTAGTGTGAGTGTGATTGTGTGCCCATACCGGGAAACAAAACATGAAATTAACGGACACAAATTATACACAGACTCAGTACAATACTTTGTGTGATCCACAAGTTGTTATTCTATGTGAGATCAAACCCACATTATCGTGTGACCCTTAAAATTAATTCAAAAATCCTTTAAAACTCTCTTGTTTCATTTTGATTTTGAAAACACTGACAAACATCTTAATTCTATAAATCCTTCACAATTCTAAAATAAGCAAACTGTTGTTTATTCTTCTAATTAATAAGGTTTTTTAAATAATGATAATAACAATGTCATAGAAAGAAAATCGTTTTTTTTTACTTTTCGCAGCAACCTGACAGTATTTTGTTTATTAAATACGTGTTTCTGCAGGTACACAAGAGGTACCAAATCTACTTATAGAGTGTACTTAGCTACGTATATTGGTTAGCAGTATACCCGCGGTTCTGACATCAGGATGGCGGGTGTACCTAATTTTTAAAATATCAGTGTACGGGTGTATGTACACAGATTTTGAAGAGAGGTACGTAAAGGTACACAGAAGGTACCAAATAATTGCAATAAATTTAGGCAGATCTGAAAAGTACACCCGCGGTTCTGACGTACATGAAATAAGGGATTAAAAGTTAGTATGAGAAATCTAAACCGCTTAACAGATTTGAATGAATTTTGTGTTTCGACAAATTAACGCGGGTGAAACCGCGGGACACGGCTAGTTTGTTCAAATGTGTACGTATCAAAAACTTAAACGGACAGACAGACGAGTATCTATAAGCGTTCAGTATTTCATACAGAACCCTGAAGCGTGGTTTGCTTGCATGTGGTATATTTTTTATTGTATCGCTTCTGCGTTTGCATATATTTGCGGGAGTGTGGTGCTGCATACAGCAGGCAAGAATGAACATCTGGTTCTTAGCGGAGTGAACACGATTTCCGCAAAGTAACCCCTGATTCCATTGTTATAAATATAATTCATCATTTGCCACTTATTAGACATCCTTGCCATACGCCATAAAAATGGCAGTTAGACTTTCTTTTGCTGGCAAGCAAGCTAGGTAATAAATTGCCATCGGAATCATATCTAGGCATCCTACGTGACTCGCGAATCAATAACTTGTTATGCAACGGGACTGTTCCCTGGATGCGGCGCGCGCAGGGGCGGGATGAGTGCATTCAACAATGTTGTAAAGATCACTTTCCCATCAGCCATGACGGCCGAAAGTCGTCGTGTATAAGTCCGTTAATTAATCGTACATGATCGGTGGTACAAGTCTTTACTGTGTCAACGTTCGCGAACTATTCCAATGGATATCCCACGGTAAGCTAAATCTCACCTTGTTTAAATATACGAAAAAAAAGTGGCAAAGTGCGAGTCGGGCTCGTCCTTGAAAGGTTCTGTAGTAGCAGGCATAGATTAGCGAAAAATAAAGGTTTTGTATTTTCATTTTTTTACACCGCCTTCCGAAATTAAAGTGTAGTGTTTTGATATGGAAGTCGGTTTTATTTTTTGCTAAAAAGCTTTTTTTCACTCTTTTTAGTAGGTCGGTGTGTAGTTTATTTAGTTACAAAAGCCAAAATGTCAATTACTTATCATCTTTTACGAAATATAACTTTCCCGATGCAAAGCCATTAATTTTTGAGGAGTTTTCATGGTACTTCACCATATGTATTGCGATGAGCATAAAGTACTTAACATCCATATTCAAGTAATCGAATCGCAATCTACGAAATAAATAATTGGCTTTGAGGAAAAAATGGTTTTATTAATCTCAATTCCTACCTATGTATAGACATACGGCTTTATGTCCAAGCTTATTGTTTTGTATAAAATTCATAGAGCGGTTCACAGAATACATCTAACTTCCAAGATTCAGCTCCTAGACCTAATAGTTTCGTAATAAATGGCTGTGACATACGGACGGACACACATCTAAACGAATCTATAAGGGTTCTGTTTTATGCCATTCCAATCGCTTACAGAACTCTAAACATTGCTTTTGCTTTTTTGCATTGTTTTGTTTAGTAATTGTTTATTCACTACGCAAGAAAATGACGTGTTTAAGTGTTATTAATAACCAACTGACTTATGCCCGTGCCTTTGCTTGCGTTAAAAGGTTTTTTCTTTTTCGCTAAAATTTAGCCTGTCAGTCACTCAGAAATAATGTAGCTTACTTAATAGTAAGCTTAATAGTAAATCAGGGATGTTATGGATATGAAATTTCGGATACGGATATAGGAATGATTATTATACCGGATACGGATATGAAATTATTTCGGATTATCCGTTAGTTTCGGATAATTTCGGTTACGAATATTAGATTTTTAAGGAATTTGAAAAGTAAAATACAAATAGATACATCATACCATAACGCGCTATCTCATCTCATGTAATGATGTATTACATTATAGAACGCGAGAATTTCATTACAATAACCATCGTGTGGCGCTTCATTAGGCGTCATGTTTGGAGTCATGGTGTAATGCAACATTCCCGGTACTAAATGTAAAGTCATATAACATCACTTTCTAACGCACTGTTTTGCGCATGTCTACTTGTGTGTTTCGCCGCCGCCCGACCGATCAAAACAACTAGTCATAACGTGTCTCAATTAGGCTCCGCCCGTATCCGATATTATCCGAAACTTTTATTTCGGATTCGGTTACGGTTACGGATAATTTTTTTATATCGGATATCCGAAAGTTTCGGTTACGGTTACGGAGCTCCCTAACATCCCTGGTGTAAATGTAGGATTTGTCACTCAATATATATGTAGATCTATTGGTGAAGCAATTTTTCATATTGGGCCAGTCAATTTTGAATTAGTATAGAAGAGCTGACGCCAACTTGTCTTATGAACTGTCCCTGTGCGTACATCAATGAACATGCGAACATCAATGAGTCTGTCAGTCAGTCAGTTGTAGTCACTCAGACTAACGAACAGCTGTTTATTTTTAACTAGCGACCCGCCCGGATTCGCACGGGTACAATGTACTAATATTATGCATGTGTTATTAGACCAAGAGCTTTAATAACACTATGTAAGGATTTTCTCGCTCGCACTATAAACGAGTTTTGTCCTTTATATTTGGAATGCGTAAGGGGAATCGAGATAGGCAGATTATATAGCTAATCGATTTCTAATTAAAATACAGCGTGTTTAAGAGATCTGGACAGTCAATCTTTTCAGTCAGTTTATAATTTTTAAAAGACGTGGTCAGTCGGCGACAATTCATTAGTGGTTGTAAGTGAAATTTTCTACAGAGACATATACATATAATTATCAGAATTATCAGTTTTTTCACCTTGCAATTTAAGACTAGTTACTATTAAGAAATTGATAACAATTTCTTTAGGTAAGGTATCATTTAGTTGAGTAAGGACTACATTGTCATTACAGCCATAATAATCAGTCTATCGTCATATTCGCCCTGTTTTCGACCCATCAGACTTAAAATCAAAAGCGTATATCGTCGCCCTAGAGTGAAAGCGTTTCCAGAAAGCAATCCTAGCAACGCACATCCTGATCTCACTAATATGTTCATTCGATACTCGAAACGCTATCTATGAAAGTGAGAACCTCGTAAACACTCGCATCGCGTCGTCAGTTTAGCGTAATCAGGCCATGGATTATGCATTTCTGAACTGTTCGATATTATGTATAAAATTTTTCATATTATACATAATATCGAATAGTTCTGGATATAAAAACGGGTTAAATTTACATATAAATTAATTTAAAAAAAAAAGAAACCGTACAAAAATTTTATAGCACGCAGATTTTTCTTCCTCCTGAAAAGTTACTCCTTTTTCACTTACGAGGTTTTCACTCTAAGGCGTCTGTAGTGTTTGCATTTATTTAGTAGATGCATTACACTGTCTCACGTACCACTCTAGAGAGGGCGAGTTGTCAGTGGTCAACTGTCAAACGGGAGTCTGGAGACGTACGCGATACGAGAAGACTGCGCCCGCGCTCTAAGTGATAGTAGTGAGCCAGTGACTGATTGTATTCTTATCTGAAGCACCCCAAGGATCCTACATTTGGCGACGAGGAAAAGGTCAGTAAATATAATAGCAAAAAGGAAGGGAGGAAGTTACTAAATTATTCTAGCTTGAGATGAAAAAAAAAAAAATATGGCGTCCTTGTTGATAATGTAAAACGAGGAACGTAAATAGACTATTCCCTTGAGTGCTTATGATATGGAAGGATTGCCCATAATGAGGCATTGTTTTACGCAATCGTATCTACTACATTGTAATTGGTTTTGATATTTTAGTTTCAAACATACTACTGTCAAATAATATTCACTTAGACATTCAAGACAACGTTAACTTGATAAAAAAAAATTATAATCTAAGCTACGGAAAGTAAATAAACAAATAGAGTCCGAAGTAATTCATTTTAAATGATTGAATAGTAGCAAACAAAACATGGTCATAAGTAACTAACTTCCTTCAATCCCTATGAAATTATTTGTTTGGTGTTTGTAATTTTCTGTGTCAAATGAAAAGTTTATACTTACAAGGAATGAATCCATTAAATAATAGATGTGGTAAAATAACAATATTTGTACTAGTATGATAGTTTAAAAAGGATGTAATAATGTTTGAGTGAACTTTGTCCATTATTCCACGGTTTCACCTTCCGGAGAGGTCTAATTAATTTTTATGTTTTGTTACCTAACTTTCTGTAAGAATGGTAAGGTGAAGGTGTAATTGGGATCATCGCATGAATGCTGGTATTTATATATCTTTAACTTTTAAGATGAATCAATGTTATAGTAGTTAGTCTGACCTTCATGGAAAGTACAAGTACACCACATGTCATAAATAAATTAAAAAATGGTAATTTAAATTACACAAAAATAAAAGAATATTAGGTTGGATTTTTATATTTGACACATAGTTAGTTTATAATTAGTTACATTTGACTAGGAATAAAGAATAATTTTCTAATTTCCATAATTTGAGAGATGAGATATTTATTACTATGTTGGTGAATGGTGTTTTATTAATTTGAAGGAATGTTATTATAAAAATGAAATTCATTCAATTGATAGGAAAATATTTGACTTTCATTAAATTGGAGGTATACTGACTTTCATTAAATTGAAGGTATATCGGACGTTCATTAAATTGAATGTAAAATTGACTTCCATTAAATTGGAGGTACATCGGACTTTCATTAAATTGAAGGTATATCGGACGTTCATTAAATTGAATGTAAATTTGACTTCCATTAAATTGGAGGTACATCGGACTTTCATTAAATTGAAGGTATATCGGACGTTCATTAAATTGAATGTAAAATTGACTTCCATTAAATTGGAGGTACATAGGACTTTCATTAAATTGAAGGTATATCAGACGTTCATTAAATTGAATGTAAATTTGACTTCCATTAAATTGGAGGTACATCGGACTTTCATTAAATTGAAGGTATATCAGACGTTCATTAAATTGAATGTAAATTTGACTTCCATTAAATTGGAGGTACATCGGACTTTCATTAAATTGAAGGTATATTGACTTTCATTAAATTGAAGGTATATTCTACTTCCATTGATTGGACGTATTTTCAGGTTACATCAACCCGACCCATCATGGCAAACCAAATACCACCACCCGAAAAATTGGATCTTGAAGGCAACAGCACATCGGTTGGTCTAAAATGGGAAAAATGGAGGCGATCCTTGCAAATATATTTTGAAGCGGCGGATATTTCAAACTCAAAAAAGAAAAGGGCGACTTTATTAGCATTAGGGGGAACACAACTCCAAGAAATATTTTTTAATTTGCCGGGAGCAAGCCCTGAACCAACCGACGATGAGGATGTTTTTGAAGTAGCACTTAATAAATTGGACGAGTACTTTCTTCCGATGCAAAATAAGACATATGAAAGACACATGTTTCGTCAAATAAAGCAAGAAATTGGTGAAAGTTTTGACAAATTTCATATTAAACTTAGAAACCAAGCAGCAAAATGTAAATTTGATAAATCAGATGAACATATAATTGATCAAATACTTGGGAAGTGTCAGTCATCAGAATTAAGGAAGAAGATATTGACAATGGGAGATGAAATTACATTAGAGAAAGTGGTTACGGTAGCTAATACCTTAGAAATTGTCAATTACCAATTGGAAAGCTATGAAAAAGTAGAGAAGACAAATACCAACGAAGTCAATGCAATAACGAGTAGAAACAAGGTCAAATCAAGATGGGAAAGAGAAAAGAAACAAGATATGGAAGAAAAAGAAACATTAAAGTGCATGAGATGTGGCATGTCAGCTCATCTATCTCAAGGACATTCCTGTCCTGCGAAGGAAAAGAAATGTTATAACTGTCGAAAATTAGGTCATTTCCAAAGATGTTGTAAGACTAAATTATATCAACAAAAAAGGAAATTAGAACAAACACAAGAAGGAAAAAATTATAATAAAAAACAACGAAAAGAAACTACAGTAAATTCATTAGAAGATGAAGATGTACAATATATATTCAATTTAAATAATGATGAAACAATAAAATGCGAGATAGGTGGAGTTAGTTTGAATATGTTAATTGATTCGGGATGCAAACTGAACTTGATATCTGGAAAAACCTGGGAATATTTGAAGGAAAAAAAGATAAGTTGCTACAATCAAGAAAAAGAGCCTAACAAAATATTAGTAGCTTACGGAAGTAAAACACCTTTACATGTTAAGGGATCTTTTGAAGCCGTAATAAAAGTGAATAATAAAATGGAACGCAGCACCATTTATGTAATTAATAATGGATCTCGAGACTTGCTTGGGAAAAATACAGCAATGCGGCTTGGTGTTTTAAAATTAGGTATTAACATTAACCAAATTCAAATAGATGAAGAACCTATTAAACCATTTCCAAAATTTAAAGACATTGTTGTTGAGATCCCCGTAGATTCATCTATAAAACCAGTGATGCAACCGTATCGACGAATACCTATACCATTAGAGCAAAAGATAAAGAAGAAGATTGACGAACTACTCGATTTGGATATCATAGAAGAAGTCCATGGACCTTCACCGTGGGTTTCTCCATTAGTTCCAATTCTTAAGGATAACGGTGAAGTACGGTTGTGTGTAGATATGCGACGTGCGAATGCAGCTATATTAAGAGAGAACCACCCACTGCCGTGTATGGAAAACTTATTACCAAAAATTAAGAAGGGTAAATATTTTTCAAAGCTTGACATAAAAAACGCCTTCCATCAAGTGGAACTGCACCCTGATTCGAGATATTTGACTACATTCATAACATCAAATGGTCTTTATAGATACAAAAGGCTTATGTTTGGAGTCACTTGCGCTCCAGAACTCTTTCAAAAGATTTTAGAGGAAATGCTGATAAAATGCGAAGGAGCAATAAATTTTATTGATGATATATTAATTTGGGGAAGCAGTGAAGAGGAACACGATTTACGACTAGCTAAAGTGACACAGGTATTAAAAGAAAACAATGTTTTGTTAAACCAGGATAAATGCATTTACAAAGTTGAAAAAATTAATTTTTTGGGACATGAACTGACATCAAAAGGAGTAAAACCACAGCCTAAATATATAAAAAGTATATGTGAATTTAGAGTACCGAAAACGATTGAAGAATTACAAAGTTTTTTAGGACTAGTGAACTATATTAATAAATGGATTCCGAACTTGGCCATGATGACGGAATCATTAAAGGAAATATTAAGAAAGAAATTAGGCAAAAAGGCGAATATAGAAGAATACTGGAAAGATGAACAAAATGAAACATTTAAAAAACTCAAGGAAGTTTTATCGGAAATAGAAACTTTAGGCTATTATGACGTCAATGATAAGACACAAGTCATAGCTGACGCAAGCCCTGTAGGACTAGGAGCGGTTTTAGTACAGATTAATAACAAGGGACCCAGAATTATTGCATATGGGAATCGAACTCTCAGTCGGAGTGAGAGGAAATATAGTCAAACGGAAAAAGAAGCCCTTGCCCTCGTGTGGGCTATTGAACATTTTAATACATTCCTATTTGGCAAGGAGTTTGATTTAATAACGGACCACAAACCGTTAGAATTTTTATTCAGTCTAAGATCAAAACCATGTGCTCGTATTGAAAGGTGGGTCTTGCGCCTACAAGCATACCGCTATAAGGTGATATACAAACCGGGAAGGACCAACATTGCGGACCCATTATCGCGATTATGTATGTACTCAGACCACTCAAGTGTGCCACCATTGGAAGACCATATCCATCAAATTGTCGAACTTGCAAGACCACGTGCGATAACAAAACAACAAATAATTAAGGAATCGGCCAATGATAGTGAAATCACCAAGGTTAAAAAAGGAATTTTTAGCAACCAGTGGGATGAGTCCATAAATTGCTACAAAATTTTTTCAGACGAATTGTGTTTCTACGAAAATATTCTGCTAAGAGGAAATAAAATAGTTATCCCACAAAATTTAAGGAAGCTCGTACTACATGCAGCCCATGAGGGCCACCCAGGAATTGTGGCCATGAAAGGTCGTCTCCGGTCTAAAGTTTGGTGGCCTAGAATAGATAAGGACGTCGAGTTGATGGTAAAAAGCTGCAAAAGTTGTACCCTCGTCAGCTTACCAAACAATCCAGCGCCTATGAAGCGTAGGGAGCTTCCATATGAACCTTGGATTGACACTGCAATTGACCTGTTAGGTCCATTGCCGAATAATCAATATATTTTAGTGATCATTGACTATTACAGTCGGTATAAGGAAATGAAAATCATCAGTACTATAACAAGTTCACAAATTATAAATAAATTAAAGGAAATCTTTAGTAGATTAGGTTATCCCCAATCCATAACTGCAGATAATGGTCGACAGTTTGTCAGTGAGGAGTTTAAAGATTTTTGTAGAGATTGTAACATTAAACTCTTTAACACTGTCCCGTACTGGCCGCAAATGAACGGAGAAGTAGAGCGTCAAAATAGAGACATTGTGAAGCGTCTCAAAATAAGTTCAAGTGAGAAAAGAGATATGAGAGAAACATTATACGAATACCTTATGATGTATAATTCTACCCCTCACTCAGTGACAGGAAAGACACCATCAGAACTTTTCTTTAAAAGAAAGAACAGAGATAAGATTCCAATGGTAAAAGATATTGACAAAGAAGATGATTCTGAGGTTAGAGACCGAGACAAGTTACAAAAAGAAAAAGGGAAAGAGTATGCAGATAGGAAAAGACGAGCGGGGAGTCCAGAATTGATAGAAGGAGACAGAGTCTACGTGAAAGAATTTGAAAAAAATAATAAGCTGGCAACGACTTTCAGTCCAACACCACATGTGGTAGAAAAAACGACAGGTGGTGATGTTACAATAAGGAACGAGGAAACTGGGCAGAGGCTAAGGAGAAATGTAATACACCTAAAGCGAGTTGAAGGAAAATGGAAATCTATACAAGATGAGGATATATCGGATGAAAAAATGACCAACAAAATGTAAAACAAAATCACTTGAAATAAATTATGTATAATTAAAAATAGTATTTCATTTGAGGTGTAATAAATGTTAATTATATTACCCTGTTCAATTGATTGTTAAATAATGACCCAGAACGTCAATTAATCAAAATTTGATAAAAAGGAAGGGATGTAGTGTTTGCATTTATTTAGTAGATGCATTACACTGTCTCACGTACCACTCTAGAGAGGGCGAGTTGTCAGTGGTCAACTGTCAAACGGGAGTCTGGAGACGTACGCGATACGAGAAGACTGCGCCCGCGCTCTAAGTGATAGTAGTGAGCCAGTGACTGATTGTATTCTTATCTGAAGCACCCCAAGGATCCTACAGCGTCGATATGCATATTCTGGCTCGCTCGTTTCATCGTAGGCTTCATAAATCGCTAGCCAAAATTGAGATCAAGAACCATCACGCCTTTTGCGGGCTCATTCGTACTAAAAAAAGTGTCAATTGCGAGTCGGAATCGCTCGTAAAGGGTTCCGAATAGCATGCATAAATTTATATTTAAATCTGCTGTATCTCAAAAACTGCTGACTATATCTCGTTCAAACGAATTTTCTTTGACATCGAAGGCATATACATTTCTTTTTCTCTTATTATAAATGTAGGGATGGAGACTTTTTACCACTTTGGAAGTGTCCATCATTCAAACGATTTATTTTGAGAAAAAAGGATTTTAGGAACGTAAATGTAATTTTTAAAGACCTACATATAAACAGGCTGTCCTAGGTTTAATGAAAAAAAAACTTTAATTCAATTCCACGTATGGGAGCCCCCGTTATTTTTTCTAGCGTTTTACTTTTCTATAAAAATATTTAAGTCATTACATACATAATACATCTACCTACCAAGTTTCAACACAGTTGAAACTTGGTAGGTAGATGAAGACCTACATATAAACAGGCTGTCCTAGGTTTAATGGAAAAAAAACTTTAATTCAGTTCCACGTATGGGAGCCCCCGTTATTTTTTCTAGAGTTTTACTTTTCTATAAAAATATTTAAGTCATTACATACATAATACATCTACCTACCAAGTTTCAACTGTGTATTCCTAATAGTTTCGAAATAAAGTGGCTGTGACATACAGACATGACGAATCTATAAGCATTCCGTTTTTTAGCATTCAGCTACGCAACCCTAAATACCAATCCTAACCTTACTTTTTTGTATTTTTACCCAGTTAAAAACATGGCAAATGTGAAGATAGACTAATTATGGTTATATTAACAATGTAGTTCTATCGTAACTAGTTAATTGCTTTGGTTAGCTAAACGTAAACTGTTCTTTTTCCACAGACCCATCAAATCCGGCAGGCCGCCGGAAAGAGATAGACAACGTGATGAAGAGAGCTCGCCAGGCTTCGCCGGGCAGCTGGGACCGCAAGCTTTTAGAGGTCGAGGAGAAGGACCCCAATCGGTGAGCATTATCTTGTAATTAAACCAGTGTCTAAGTTATCTTGCTCGTCAGAAAGCATCAGTTAAAAATCAAAATTATTTTATTTTACATAGGCCTACATGGCCACTCATAAAACGGCAGAAGTTAGCGCACGGTTCGAAATTGATCGTTTCCTATGGAGAAGAACCAGCCAGAAACTCCATGGTTACTCTTTTAAAAGATTCTTGATTTTCACAATCTTTCAAATGATATGAAATATTTATTTTGTAAATTGGATATAAACAACACTTTTACACGTCATGTTTTTTTGCGTGTTAAGTTTAGTTTAGCTAGATGAGGTCAGTGTTTCCAAACTTAACTACTCTGAGAAGAAACACCGAAACAAACTCAGAGGTCAACATCTCTTTTAAAATCCACACAATTGTGTTGGTCCAATCATATGAAAAACATGTAGGTTCATGTAGATTTGAGCGGACCTATCCAGACAGTACAAGCATTGTCAGTTATCGTGTAGCTCAACTTAGAACTTAAGGAGCTCAACGATCTGACGAAAAATACCAAAGTAAAGATATTTGGATAGGCCACACAAGTACTCAAACTACTTGACATCATTAAATAAATTATAGTGAAAGTAACACAAAGAAGAAACAATAACTTACATAGTCCTTACATTTACAATAACGAAATATAAAGTATAAAATAAACAAAATAAATACACTACTTGAGAAAGCAAACATTTAATCAGTAAAATAAAAAAATCAGCATTCAAAATTAAAAAAGGCCTACGTTTTTCACTGGAGCTGCTCATTCCCAAGCCTTTTTGTCCTCAATATAATCTTTAACTGTGTAAAATGCTTTCTGACATAGCTTACGTTTTATAAATAATTTAAATTTATTAATGCTTAGTTCTTGAATGTGGCTAGGAATTTTATTATAAAAACGTATACATTGGCATCTAAACAAACCACCTATTTTTAACCTTGTTTTAGGAATGACATAATATATGTCTTTGTTCCTTGTATTTACATTATGAATATCACTGTATTTTTAAACAGATTAATATTTTGTGTGCATACAAGAGATTCTCATAAATATACTGAGATGGCACAATCATAATATTAATATCTCTTTAAATTTGTCTCTTAAGGAATGTTGAGGACCTTATTTGTAAATTGCACGAATAGACCTTTTTAGGGTTCCGTAGTCAACAGTGAACCCTTATAGTTTCGCCATGTACGTCTGTCTGTCCGTCTGTCCGCGGTTTAGCTCAAAAACGATTGGTACTAGAAAGTTGTACTTTGGCATGAGTATACACGTTAATGACGCCGAAAAAGTGGTAAAATAAAATTAAAAAAAAAAAACAATTATTTAGGGTACCTCCCATACATGTAAAGTGGGATGATAATTATTTTTTTTCGTTCTTCCCATAGTGTGGGATATCGTTGGATAGGTCTTTCAAAAATATTAGGGGTTTGGTAAGACCGTTTTTTGATTAAGTAAACCGTTCGTGGCTTATCAAGCTTTAAAGTACCAATTTTCGTTAGAGTCAAGTGTCCTCCCCCTCTATCAACTAAACGGTTGTAGTTAGAAATTCAAATGTCACGGCAGTAGTACCAATATATAACGAAATTTAAAGGAAAACTATCACACATAAGTGGGCTTTACAAGTTTACGAGTAATAGTCGACCAATTGTATTTGACTCGAAAATTTCGAACAACTATACAGAAATGTCGATAGATGGCGCTAAGCGCCAGTTGTATCGTGCTAGCTTCTTGTGACGATTGAGTAGTGTAGCTCTGTGTCCGTATTTAAATTCAAAACACCGGCTATGACAAGTTTTATACAAATTTCTAAAAAAAATGAAAACTTCGTGCAAAATTGTCGGATCAGGTGAGGATTTGTATAGGAAGTCAAATTAGTTAGGTTAGCTTTATGTTTGACTTTTAGTTAGAGCATGGTACGAAACGATCAGTCAGCGAATACGACATGCACTTGGCTGTTATAAAAACTACGGAACCCTACATTGCGCGTGGCCCGACACGCACTTGACCGGTTTTTTGTAATACATATATGTATTGTGTGAATGTCGGCGGCATTTCCCCAAAATAAAATGTCGTATGACATCACACTGTCAAAGTAACTAAAGTAAACACGTGCTGTTTCGATATCAGTTAATCCACGAATTTTGCTGACGGCATATGCTGCCGAGCTTAGCTTTTTTGACAATTTATCTATATGGGGGCCACTAAAGCTTCGTATCCGAAGTTATGCCTAAGAATACTGTGGTATCTTCGGGTTTCAACGTTTCACCCTTTATAGTATTCACTTGTCTAACATGAGGTAACGTAAATTTTAGGCATTTGGTTTTTTTCTCATTAAGAAGATTATTCACATTAAACCAGCTAACTACAGTTGCAAGGGCACTGTTTACTTCTTCAGTAACCTGCTGTTGACGTTTGATTTTAAATAAAAGAGGATATCTTAATATTTATTTTAAATATCGTCAGCGAATAATACTGTTACGAGCTGGTGTTCGGGATAGAAACAATTAACGCCAATTAAACCAAAATTTAATTAATTAAACACAAAAAAATTTAACACACTTATTCGCACCACAACACTTAACACTTAAATCGCACTGAAATTCACTTGTAAAGCTTCGATTATATCGCGTATTCGCCTCGTAATAAGACTGAATCTCTGCATCCCTTTGCGATCTATTTATACCCCGGTCTATGAGCTCTACAACATTCTTGTAAAATCAACTCACTGTTTATACTGCCAAGAATATTCCAGAAGCTACTTGAGATACACAGTACTGCTACTCGCCGCTAGATGGCGTTAGTGTCTCGACACGATATACTCAGTACTGCTACTCGCCGCTAGATGGCGTTAGTGTCTCGAACATTCTAGACTTCTGTCGAAGTTTCTCGACGTACTTTCACTAAGCGACTGGCGTAACAATACTATTATGTCATGATTTTGTTTGCATAATAAATAATTTTTTTTAGGTATGAGAAGATAGTATAGACAAATTGACATATAATGTAATAACTAATCAGAAATGAACCTCAGAGTCTATAGTGTTATCGCATTCACAAAACAATAACAAGCACACACACACAAAAGTGGAGTTGTTAATAGACCTTTATACGGTGTACAACTTTGAGTCAATAGTTACACCCAAAAATACCGTTTCAGTAATAAAATCAAGTTGTTTGCCATCAAGTATCAAATTGAGTCCAGCTTGTGGTTCATTAGGTAGTAAAAACTTGAGACAATTTGTCTTATTCGCATTAAGTGCGAGATTATTAGCTGCAAACCATTTCGAGAGAAGTCAGACTTTCATTGGTTTGTAAAACATCCGTATCCCCTCTAGCTATTTTAGGATATTGATAGGATCATTGGTAATTATTGAACACTATGAATAGAAATGAATGAAATTCATCGGTTTTTTGTTGTTTTAATATTATACACTAACTGTTCTGAGAGAATCTATCAGATAGATACATAGATAGTAAATAGTAAGACTAGTTATTTTACTTTTTTTTAAATATATACAATTTCATTTATTTTGTGCTGTATACCTCTTCTTACTTATGATAGATATTTTTTTGAATTTTTGTTTTGAATAGCCATAAGTTCTACTATAAGCCATTTCAAGGTTATCTATTAGTTACCGCATACCCTGTATATATATTAAAAACTGCAGCGAATGCTAAAAATAACAGCCACAATCAATAGGTATATATCCATATAATAGGTAGTAATAAAAATAAAAAATCCTGAATAAATATACAATTACTTACTAAATAAAAATACTTAACACATAGGCTACTCAGACAGAAATGACGTCAATGGCTTATGTGGCTTATCTTTCTCTATTAGAATTGATGTGCTAATATAAAAACCTTGCTGGCTATGTACTTCAGAAACATCCCGTATAACAAAGATCACTTTCAGAGCGTTTACACCTCACAGCCTTATCCATCGCTGAGCGAGTATTATATTTGATAGCTCTTGTCAGAGAGCAACTTTTCAACCGACGACAAAAAAAGGAGGCTATCAATTCGACGCGTATATTTTTTTTTTATGTTTGATCATCGATTACTCGAAGACGGCTGAACCGATTTGGAAAATTCTTTTTTTGATTGAAATGGTATACTCCGAAATTGGTCCCATTTTCATAAACGTCAGGATCTGATGATGGCATCCTGGAGAAATCGAGGGAACTCTTCAAATATTATAGGCACACCTATGACTTGGGTATTTATTATAGTAACTTGTGCAGTTGCTCCCAAAAAGTACCATTTGAGGAAGTGGAACTGATGAGGAAGACCACAGATGGCCGCCGAAACTACTCAATAATAAGTATTGAATGGATTGCAATTCGATTACTTGAATATGGATGTTAAGCACTTTATGCTCGTCACAATGCATATGGTGATGTAGAGCTGATGGTGAAGTACCAGGAGAACTCCTCAACAATTAACAGCCCAGCATTGGGCAAAGCAATATTTTGTAAAAGGTTATAAGTAGTTGACATTTAGGCTCTTGTAACTAAGTAAATTAAAAATAGACCAACTAAAAAGAGTGAAATAAAAACTTTTTACCAAAAAATTAAACCGACTCCCAAAAAACACTGCAAAGTGAAAAATAACTTTAATTTCGGAAGTCGGTGCCAAAAACGAAAATACAAAACTAAAGACACCGACTACCGAAATTAAAGTTATTTTTCATTTTGCAGTGTTTTTTGGGAGTCAGTTTAATTTTTTGGTAAAAAGTTTTTATAATATGCATCTGTTTCGTTTACACGGAATGTATATTTTTCATTGTGTGTTTCTTGGGCGAAAAAATCGCCGATAGTTAGTAGTTTAGTTTTCTCGCCGGCAGTCGGACAACTAGAGCCTTACAGAGAGAGTGATTTTCCACTTTCTATAGAAAATTTAATATTCTCTATCTCTTTTTTAAAAAGTTCTCAAATGTTTAATCCTAGGTATCTTTGTATGTGTACCAAGTCTCATTAAAATCGGTTGTTTATTTTCAAGAAAAAAAGGCCTTGAAAGTTTGTATCGAAAACAATTGGTGTAAACTTTATCCCACCAAAACATCCTGTAAAAAATTAGCCAAGTCTCGCCTAAGCTGCTTGTTTCTCTATAAAAAGTAATGAAATCTCTAAGCAAAGCGAAGCCAAGTCTAAGGATCTTCACTGCGATTTATTTATTAATATAGTTAGATTTTATATAACCGGCCGTTGAACATACTCTATGCACTTTTAGTAGTTAATGCATCGAAGTCAACGGCCAAGTCACATAAAATCTAACTATATTAATAAAGAAATCGCAGTAAAGATCCTTAGACTTGGCTTCGCTTTGCTTAGAGATTTCATTACTTTTTATAGAGAAACAAGCAGCTTAGGCGAGACTTGGCTAATTTTTTACAAGATGTTTTGGTGGGATTTCACTTCTTTTTGCAGAAAACTATTTTTTACTTGATTAGTTTCTTAATTATACCTTTCATTATTTTAGGTTGTCTTACTAGAATTGTATTTTTTTTTGTAGTTTTTTTTTTTAATTAGTAATCTTTCTTTTCTTTTTTTCCGGTTCCGATTCTTGTACAGTGGCTATAAGTTTTCGTATTGCCCATTCACGCTCAATATTTGTTCTTTTATATGGCTTGGGTGGTTTAATTTCTGAAAGATCAGAGCGGTATATTCAGCATCACACGTGTAAAATTGCATTCCGTCCCAATGTTCGGTAACGTATGCCACTATGGCAGACCTGACACTGCAAGTTGTGTCAGTTTTAGCAAAGACCAAGAAAGATATTGAAAGGAAGAGACATGAACCATCTTTGGGTATACCAACTACGCGGTAGCCACATAGTCCATCGTCGTCTTTCATTTTTGCTGATATTTTAACGAGTTTATTTAAATTCCACGACCGGTTACGGATAATTGATATCCATAAAAAGCGGAAATGGAATACGACTGGTGGCTGCTCCCCTACGTTACCGGCTACTTCCAATTAGCAAGTGACAAAGACCGAAAACAAAATAAGCCCGAAGGCAAGATTAACAAGAAATGGGAGTTTTAGCCAGGCAAGCTGCATTTGAAAATTGTCTCAACTGCGGACTTAGCCTGTTTCCACCTCCACCACGAGGAGGTACTCCCAGCTTATGTTATTTTATTGAAGTACTTAGTGTGACTTTAGCACATTTTAATGTTTTCTAAGACATTTTCAAATACTTCAGACTCTAGTTTCATATTCATTTATAAGAAGGGGCTCGTCACATTGAATAACTTTTGTCAAGGCGCATTTCCATATCTTCCATAGTTCAGCTGAGCTCTTAGGGTTCTTCATCAGATACTTCAGACCTTCCATTTTTTATACACATTAGTAGAAAGGGCTCGTCATACTGAATAATTTTTGTCAAGGCGCATTTCCATATCTCCCATAGTTCAGCTGAGCTCTTAGCGTTCTTCATCAGATACTTCAGACCTTCAATTTTTTAATTTCAAAAGAAAGGGCTAACCACGCACAATAAACTTCGTGAACATAGCATGTCGATAATTTCAATAGTTTGGCTGGTCTGTTACGGTTTCTCCTCAGGGTCATAAGGTACTCCAGATCTTCCATGATCCTAGTTTTGATAGTTTTCCCTTCATATAGGCACTAAACCCTACCTCTGTGCCAAATTTCAGCTCTCTAGGTTTATGGGAAGTACTAGTTCTATTTTGATGATCAGTGAGTCTATATATGTCGAAATAGTACAACTTTGCTTTTGCATAGCTTAGGAAATAAACAAGCTACAAACATGAAATTTTGTGGTTTAAGAGTGTGCTGGTAGCTTACTAGATAACGATAATTTCAGCGTTATAAATCTATCCAGAGGTCCCCAAATAGGGACCTGAAAATACGCGGAAATGGTTCCAGAAAAGGATGGTACGGCAGTGTATGCTTTGTGCTCGACTTGGCGGGGGCACTGCCGTGCCGCCAGATTACTTCATTACTAAAAAGCTATCGATCCTAAATTATTTAAAATGTAACGGTCACTTTGCTCAAAGCTTCTGGTAAAAATTCACTCTTATTGCACAGCTATAAAGGTTGTTTTCCCCCAATTCCGTGTTGACAAGTATTGTGGGACCTTACTTATAAATTATAATGTGTTGCCCCGTTTGAACAGATGGCGTCACACCGGATACAAACAGCTGTATCTCGACGGCTCCAGGTCCCCGTCGCCGCGTAGGTCCAGATCACCAGCTCTTAGGCGATCCAGGTGAACATTTATTTCTATATATTCAGTACTGGTTAAAGGTCTCTAAAATGTCGCTTTTAGCGATAAGGACCGCCCATTATATCACCCTTTTTAGGTTTCCGTTAATAAGGAACTCTTATACTTTCGCCAGGTCCGTCTAAAGAGGGAATCTTTTTAGAGTTTCATAGCCGAATGGCAAAAAATCGGAACCCCTATAGTTTCGTCATGTCTGTCTGTCTGTCCGTCCGTCCGTCCCTCCGTCCGTCCGTCCGTCCATCCGTCCATCCGTCCGTCCGTATGTCACAGCCATTTGATTCCGAAACTATTAAGACTATACATGTGAAACTTGGTAGATAGATGTATTCTATGAACTGCTTTCCAATCTTAAAAAAATAATATTGAAAATGAAGGGCTCCTCATACATGGAACTGAAACTGAGTTTTTTTTTTTAGCATAATTGAAAATATTTAGGTTCTGTCGAATATATCAAATGCTGAATGTCAAAAATGCCTTAAATCTGACGGACTTCTTAACCATCCTTTTTATATAGTATTCCAATGATATCTAGAACTAGGTCATCTATCTTTACTAGTGGGATTGTAGGACATATCAATCAATACTACATCATATACTGGATGCTGCGTGCGCAGGGGCGGGACACGCTGTATGCAGTGTGATTTCTAGGAAATTGAAGCGTGTGTATTGCTACATTTTAGATCATATTTGCGATGGACGTAAACTGCCCAGTTTTGACCCAACTTTTGTTTATGACTGACGCGACTCTTCGCTCCCTTGGAATTTATCACGTTAAAAACATAACCATTCTTTTTTGCTGTCAGATAAAAGTAGTCAATAACCTTCCTCGAGCTTCAAGCTTCTTCTATACAAAATTTCGTCCTAATCCGTTTATACAAACAAACAAACTTTTCCCCTTTATAGTATTGATAGGGTCGCGTTTTTTTACCATCTCTCCTGATGGTAAGCGATAATGTGGTCGAGGATGAAGCACGCTTACCTAGATGTAACCTTTTTACTCTTGACTTAAACGCCCCCAGGTTATAGCTATCAGGGAACACAGATTCTGGCAGGGAATTCTACTCGTTAGCTGTATGCAAAATGAAAGTATTACCAAAACGTTTTGTGTGTATGGGTGGGATGTCCACCATGTAACGATGGCGTATTGCTGTTCGACTTGAAGTCCAATGATGAAGCGGGCTTCACAATTCCATCGCACTGTCCCCGAAATATAACCGATGGGCTTGGAACACGTCGCCGATGTTTAAGGCTCTGCTCTATTTTAAAGTTGAACTGGGAAAACGCTAAGCAGTATACTACGGTGCAATTAGGCTGGGATTGCGCTGGAAAATCTATACTAATATTATAAAGCGGGTTTGTTTGTTTGCTTGAACGCGCAAATCTTCGAAAGTACTGGGTGGATTTGGATGCATTTTGGTATGGAAGTAGCTTGAAGCTTGAGGAAGGTTATAGGCTACTTTTTACGCGACTGCAAAAAAGGAGAGTTATTTTTTTACCATGATAGAATCCACGGGAGCGAAGCCCCGCGTGAGTACTAGTTATATATATTAGTAGGGAAGAAACGGTGTGTTTATTGTATCCCTATTCTTCACATTTTTCGCATTGTGCGCCTTTTAAAACAAAGTGTGAAAACGGAATCCTATTACTATGAATTCGCTGTCTGTCCGTCCGTCTGTCTCTCTGTCACCAGGCTGTATCTCAAGAACCGCGATAGCTAGACAGTTGAAATTTTCACAAATTATGTATTTCTGTTACCGCTATAACAACAAATACTAAAAGCAAAATAAAATAAATATTTAAGGGGGGCTCCCATACAACAGACATGATTTTTTGCCGTTTTTATAGAAAATGGTATGGAACCCTTCGTGCGCGAGTCCGACTCGCACTTGACCGTTTTTTTACTATTTATTGACCTGGACGATATTCAAAACTTCAGATTTCTGTATAGCTATATCAAGGCTCCAGGATTGCGAGCGTCTGTGCAAATTAAAATACTTTTAAAGTCTGCAGAGAAACCAGCTAATAAAGTCGTAGTGAAGCGAACGCAGTGTGTATTTTTGGTCTCGTCTTCGAGCTACATGTAATAGAAAGGTTTAGAATGATATTTGAAGAAGAGTTTGCATACGAGCACCGCACACCAATCATAAATCTTTAGCTTTACTTGAGTCGAAGTAATTCAAATTCAGTATTAACTATATAGCTGGGTTTAGGGAAGGTAGTTCTCCTTGATAATACGGTAAACTCAGTGGCTAAGCGGGTGGCTGGTTGGCTACGAGTCGCGGGTTCAATTCTTGAACGTAACAAATGTTTGTATGACCTATAGATGTTACGTATAATTTATTCAGTGGCCCTGACTGCTATGCGCAAGGTCGTGGGTTCGATTCCCACCTAGGAAAAATGTTTGTGTGATGAGCACGGTCATTTGTTCTTTGTCTGGGTGTAATTTATCTATAATATGTATGTATTTAGAAATATATATGTATGTTTATCAGTTGTCTAGTACCCATACCACAAGCTCTGCTTAGTTTGGGACTAGATGGAGTTGTGTGAAAAAGTTGTGGAATATATTATATTATATTATTATTATTATATTAACTTTCACTTCACACTTTCTTTTCAACAAGAAATAAACGGCTGCTGCACATGACTGTATACAACGTTTTAAATAATTACAAGTTGGTCAAAAAATTTTTAGAACTTAGGTACAGGTGCGGTCCGATGGGGAGGGTCACAGGGGACATGACCCCTACCCCCCATTTTGTACACGTTAAATAGAAAATCTTCTAAATATTTGCAAAATAAGACGTCCCAAATATTATCATCGCCCGCTTCGCCAAAAATAAAAATAGAAGACTTCCATTTGTTTTATAATGTGTGCAATAAAATTTGTAGCAAAAAAGAAACCTGATCCCTCCATCTCCCTTTCACTACCGGTCTACCAGACGCACGGCTGGGTACCACCCACACTTGGTTGATTTACCGTCTTGTCGTACCAAGCGCTTCTCCTCCACATTTATTGTGCGCACTTCCAAGTTGTGGAATTCTCTGCCGGCTTCTGTGTTCCCTGCCACTTATGACCTTTCAACCTTTAAAGCAAGAGTAAACAGGCATCTTCTGGGCTCGCTCGTTCCATCGTAGATCTATCGCTTACCATCAGGCGAGATCAGATCGAGAGTGAGCTCATTTTGAATAAAAAAAAACCTAATTTAGTCGACAAATTTTATTGCTAGTGACACCCTCCAGAATTGCAATCTGCGACCACACCTGCTTAGTTAGCTATCTTGCGTATTCCCCGGTGTTGCAGAAATAGATGGCGTCATGATTTTTTTTTTCTCTCGTCACACTGCGTTCTGTCGCCACAGGGACATTTATCAGTGGGTTTGTTAGATTTTTTTATTGGCATGCTCGATATGCGACTCGTATCGCATCCTACTTACTTCACTTAATGCAATTTAAGTGTGTCTTGGGGCATCCTCCATTTCAATCTGCGAATTGTAGTGGTCTCTTCTATCAATACATTGGCCAAGCTGTTCGGATGGTTTTTAATTCTTTCCTTGTATTTGTATGTAGGAGTATTTCCTGTTGTGTGATGAATATGACAGTGAATCCAAATAACCGTATGCATTACACTTCTTTCTTCGATAAATCTTTCACTATCCAAGCGGCCCGTTTGTGGAATGCATTACCCATAGATGTGAGGCGTGCTCAAAAATTGCCTACATTCAAAAGAATGGTGAAGGAGCATTAATAGTGTTGCCCAAACGAGAGTCTCGCAAGAGTCTTGCAATTAGCGATTATCCTATTGCTATTTATTAAACGGTAGTTGAGATCTCAACAGAGAACAATGTAACAGAGTCTGTTACATTGTTCTGAGATCGCTAATTGCAAGACTCTTGCGAGACTCTCGTTTGGGCAACACTAGAGCATTACCTCTCATAATTTTTTTTTCCCCTCCTTTCTCTATTATGAATTTGAAATGTATTAGTATATATTTATATATTATTTTTGTGGTATGTATTATTATAATTCTATTATTATGTTTAATTAGTATTATGTATGATGTTGTACACTGACAGCCCTAAATCTATCTCTTTTAATTTCTGTCCATCCAAAGGTTGTCTGTAAGAGATTAGCCTGTGCGATAAGACCGCCCATTGTACTATTATTATTTGTATCCTTAAATATATTGTAAGGTGTACAACAAAGTATATAAATGAATAATATGCTGTTCTAATACTTCCTTTCATTGTCCCCAGGACACCGCTGCCGAGTCGTCGCTCGCGCTCTCCCATAGCGCGTCGCTCTCGGTCGCCGATAGGGCGTCGCTCGCCGAGGAAGTCGCGCTCGCGCTCCGCCCGTCGGAGCCTCCATCGAAGCCCCCACCGGAGCCCTAGGAGGAGCCCTGTGGCTAGGTATGTAATTATTACTTAATTCGTCACTTAAGATTTCTGCGAGAGAAAAAATCTAGTCCGTCAAAAAATAGTTGTTCACTCTTGCAAGCAGTTTAGTTTGTAGTAACGTCCTCCCGCCCGCACATAATGTGTGTAAGCTTTTTAATTTAAATTTAATTGTGTGATCTAAAGGTTTTTTTTATTGATAACTAGCTTCTGCCCGTGACTTCGTTCAAATGGTAGGGTTTTCCCGGTATATCCCGATCCCGTCGGAATTCTGAAATAAAAAGTAGACTGTTTTCTAGGATGTGAACTATCTACTTACCAAATTTCATTCATGCCCCAAGATACTTTTTGTCCCGGAATTCCCACGGGATCGGGATTTACGCGGGAAATCCTTCCACTCGAACGAAGTTGCGGGCAGCAGTTAATTTAAGTTAATAGTTAAGTTTATTGGCACTTGTATATACAATAGTCTTGATTTAAGTGAATTGTTTCGGATGAACCATAATTGCGTATTGGTGTATTTTATTTTCTTTGGAAAACTTTCAGCCAACTTTTGGCCTTCTTTCAATATTTTCATCTATCTATATCCTAAGATAGATGAAGAATATTGAAAGGCCAATTACAAGTTTTCACAGACAGATTAGAATGGAACACGAGACAGTAGACAGATAAAATAAAGTAAGAAGTAAAAGTACGCGGTACTCAGTATATGTGTTTTAAATTTCATACCTCTCACTTTTTAACCGACTTCTAAAAAAGGAGGAGGTTCTCAATTCGGATGTTTGTATTTTTTTTTTTTTTTTTTTTTTTTTTTTTTTATGTTTGTCCACGCATAACTCCGTCGCTTGCCAACCGATTTGAAAAATTCTTTTTTTGTTGGAAAGGGTATACTTCCCAAATGGTCCCATGAAAATTTTATCGAAATCGGACGAGCCGTGTCTGAAAAATCAAAAAAAGTCGAAAAAAATAATTTACCTTGATGATCTTTTCGTTGACTCTGCATTGCGTTTTTTGTTCGCGCATAACTCCGTCATTTACGAATCGATTTGGAAAATTCACTGACCCACTAAAAAGCGCGAAAATAAAAACTTTTTTTGCAAAAAACAAAACCGACTTCCATATCAAAACACTCCAAAGCCAAAAATAATTTTAATTTCGGAAGGCGGTGTGAAAAAAAAAAGAAAATACAAAACCAATAACACCGACTACCGAAATTAAAATTATTTTTGGCTTTGGAGTGTTTTGATATGGAAGTCGGTTTTGTTTTTTGCAAAAAAAGTTTTTATATCATCGTTGTATGACGGTAACACTGTCTCTCAAATGTGTGTGTGTATGTGTATAACGTGTAACGTGTGTTACAGGCGTAGTCCAGCCCGCAGCCCCCGGCGACGCTCCCCCCGCCCCGTAGCGGCTCCTCGTCGCGAGACTCGCCGCCCGCCGCCCGCTCGCCCCCCGCGTCCCCCCTCACCTCCAGACCCCAGGAAGGTAGAACTATTTTCAGCTAATATCACCTTTTCTTCAGCTAATATCACTTTTTCTTCAGCTAATATCACCTTTTCTTCAGCTAATATCACCTTTTCTTCAGAAAATATCGCTATCGCGTGGTATTTTTAAGTTTGTGTAATGTACTCGCATGTTTTGAAAAATACACGATAAAAAAGCGTCATGTGTAAATAAAAACTTTATTCACTAAACAGGTGTTTTAGTAGGTACAATCGATAAATACATTTAACTCTTATGTCCTAATGATCATTTTAGAGGAACATTTATATCTGATGTATACTAGGTGTCATGTAAGGTAAGGATAAGCAATTAAATAAGCTTATTTTCTCTATTTATTCACGAAATCTTTGTCCTGCAGTCATCTGGGTCCGGTTCGTCAGTGAGCAGCTGTTCCGATGAGTCGTGTTCCGTTTGCTCTGCCAAAAACAAGAAGACGACAGGACCACCGCCGCCGCCCAAGGGTGTTAAACCAACGTAAGAGAGACTACTCGATTATATTATAACCCTGTGTGTAACCGAGGCAATTTTTGTCAATGTAAAAAAAGATAAAATAGTTTATTTAGCAAATGTGGGTAGTACAATAACATAGTGAGTTTGTGGTGTAAGTGTACAATGTTGGTTCAGCCATATTTTACCAGTAGCACGCAAATGTATAAATAATTAAATTCACAGAGCCAATTCAATTATAAATGAAATTATGAAATTAAATAACAGGAATTAGAAATTAAATCAAATGTCAAAATCTAATTCTCAAATGATGGAGGATGAGTTACTTAATGCTATTGATTGGAAAATACTTTGAAAACAGATTATTAAACCGTTTATTCTGTAAGACAAAACACAACAGAAGAATGATTAAAATCGGCCCACTTTTTTGGCCTCTACAACGCCACATAGGTACAAACATATATATATAGACTTATAACACATTTCCCTCTGCAGTTGGGTAATCATAAAGTAACATTGCCAAGCCATGTTAGGAACGATAATTTTCAATCAATAAATCCATTTAATTCAGGCAAACTTGGCCCATATCAATATACTTTAACAATAATAAATAATTACTAATCTGAAACTAATGAAAATAATGATTTCGATGTTTTTTTTAAAGTTTGTGAGACTAATTTTCCTCAGAAGTCCCATTTCTATTTGGTGAAGATCTCATGAAGAACTTCAGAGAGAAGTAAAAGATAAGAACTGAAAATTATATGACAAAATTTCTAATGGGGAATAAAAGCGACATTGTTAAAAAGAAAATTAAAATATCGGATAACTGTCAGGTTTACTAAGTTATAAACCTAAATTTAAAACCCCTAAATATACTACCTATTTCTAGTATTAAAATAATGTTACATAAATTCATAGAAATCAAGCCAGCGAGACAGAATTATTTTTAACCGACTTCAAAAGGGAGGTTCTGTATTCAACTAGTATGTATGTATGTGCCAAGTGTGTAATCGTGCGAAGATAAATTGATAGGTTTGATTACCTCGGGCGTGTCCCAGAATGCGGCGTACTTGGCCTAACAAAACATTTCCTGGGCTTGGCACCGATTTCAGCCACGTGAGTAGGTACTATCGGCCAAAGATACGCATGCTCACTTAGTGCGCATGCGTATAGAAGCGCAGCTAGTGATAAACCACATCCCTTCCTGGTTTCGCCCAATTAGAGACAATATACATTTTGTGAGTATAGGGCGTGTAACATTACATACATTAATACTTACTATTACGAACACTACTAAAATACGCTTCGTGCATTCTATTGGTCAAAATACATGCATTAGGCGATCGAGTTGTGAGACGTGCTATGCGAATATAGCCTTAAAGGTGAGCATGCGGAAAATTGGTCGGTAGTACCTATTTTAAACGGAATCCAACGAAACAATCTTTCAGGTTATTTTGCGCTTTGTAGTGCAGGAGTCTTTGTTTGTTTTGAAGTTGATCATATTCGGTGTAATTAATGAGAATCTAGCATACCCATAACACTGATTAACTTAATAATGACTTTAATTTGAAATAAGATAGGAACTTTGAATACTACATACAAAACTAACAGTACATTCCTTGTATAATAGCGCCGCATCCCCCAGTCGGCCTGCTCGAGCGCCTGCTCGTGCGGTACAACCGACGCGAGAGCTACTAAAGGCTCGCGAAGCTAGCAAGCGAACCCGGGAAGAGAAGGTATGTAAATCTAATGTATGTGTTACCTACTTTATTACTTAGTTTGTTGCTTTGCGCCACTTTAGGGATGCCATAAAAAGAGGAGGGTTTTTTAACCCCTCAAGTGTCAACGGTACACCGTTTGTACATAACGTCACGGCTCGCATTGGACTATGTATTTTACGTTTATGTTGCAAGTAACACGATGTGGCTGTATCATTCGACTAATCGATACATACTTGACCGGTTTTAGTAACATTTTAAAGGGAACACCACTAAAATGAACGAAAAAAAGAGGTTTACAAAATGCATCTGTGGTTTTTGTTGTGACGCAGCCGACTTTTTCGTTGTGTTATCAAATAGTTTTTATTACTTTTTACAGTGTCGTAAGTCCTACCCAAAAAAGTACATTAAACATGCGACATTTGAGGGGTTGAACCCTAAAAAACCTCCTCTTTTTAGTCTGAAGCTTAGCTCAGAAATGATTGGTACTAGAACGCTGAAATTTGTCATAGTAATCACGTCTATAAAAGGTAAAATAAAATCATGAAAAAATATTTTTAGGTTACTCTCCTTACATTTAAAGATTTTTTATCTCGTCTACCCCATACTGTGGGGTATCGTTAGATAGGTTCCAAACTAATGGGAGTGTGTGAAGACCAATTTTCGATTCAGTGATCCGTTAGCGAAATATTAGTGCTAATTTTCGTTAGTCTAAATGTCTGTCCCCTACTGATTATATAATACTGATATTCACATTATTGACGTAAAACCAAATGTTAAAAAATTGAGTCTGCAGTGCGTTTGACCACCATCTCACCTGATGGTAAGCGATGATGTGGCAATGGGTATTTCTAGGACTCAAATCCAAATATTCTAACACATTTTTTTTTTAAGATAAGTAGCGTTGTGGTTCAAATTACTAGCAAGCTTGTTAACCCCTCCAACTGAGATAAAACATGCGTGTCTGGAGCAGGCGCGGTCCTTTGGGTCACAGGGGACATGACCCCCCAAATCGAACACCCTAAATAGAAAATCTAAAATTTGCAAAATAAGAGGTTCCAAACATTATCACCCAATTTGCTAATAAAAATAAGACTTCTATTTGTTTTGCATTAAAATTTGTATTGTGCAATAAAGAAAACTCATTTACTCGACATATTTTATTGTTAGTGCCCCCCCTAGTGCCTGGTCTGGAGTGCACCTCTCGATCACAAATCCGACACCATAGCCGGTTATTGACGTTTCATTATTACCTGTTCCAGGTACTAGAATGGCAACGATCACAGATGGCGGTTCGCGCGACCTCCGGCGCAGCAGTGTCGAGCTCCGGCGTGGCGGGGCCTGCCGCGCACATCAAGCGCGAGGGCGAGCGGCGTCCCGCAGCCCCGGCGGCCGCGGCCCGGCCCGCCCGCGCCCCCCGCGACCCCCGCGAGCCCCGCGACCCGCGCGCCGTGTCCCCCGCGGCTATAGCGGCCGCGCTCAACGATTCCGAGTCGGACTCCGAGTCCGACGCCAGCTCTGATCCGCAGCCACAGAGGTAAACCACATTCGTCTACAATAGTCACATTAACCTCTCAAGGACCGCTATTATTACGTCAACCATCCGTCAAGCACCGCGGGCGGGTTCTTATCGTAAGCGTAATCTGACCCCGATCACAAACCATTTTAAGACTTATCTTTACTACAAATACAGTTTTAAATCGGTCGGGGTTTGGTGGCACAAATTTGTGCCAGCGGGGCTCAACTAATACTTGTTTACTGGCACGTTTTTGTGCCGCTGGGGCTCTAGAGGTTAACTTCACACACAGGTAGAGCTAATGCCCGTTAATCATATAAATTACTAGCTTTTGCCCGCAACTTCGTTCGCGTGGGAGGTTTTTCCCGCGTAAATCCCGATCCCGTGGGAATTCCGGAATAAAAAATATCCTATGTCCGTCTCCTGGTTCTAAGCTACGTCACTACCAATTTTCAGCTAAATCGGTTCAGTAGTTCGAGTTATAAATAGTGTAACTAACACGACTTTCTTTTATACAACGTGTAACGGAAACCTCATATCTATCCAAAGGGACTGAAGACAACATCTGGTATGGAGTCTCTATGCACAGTTTCAGCACAAAATAACAAATGACTCAAAGAATTGATACCAAATTATTGGTTTCATATATTTCTTAAAACCAATCATAACAAACGTGTCACAGCACTACGAGGGTCAATAACTTTCCACGTCACTCGCCAATAACACGATAATTCTTTTCGTTCTTCTTAATTTGAAAAATTCGGTTTCTGATATCAATGTATTGGAATTTATAATAAGTTCTACACATGTAGACATAGGATTACAAAACCCTTGCCATATCGTTTGTTATCATCCAAAGAAGCTGTGCACTTGGTATGTATATACCCTTTAAATTACACGTTGTATATTTCCCAGGTTAACGCTTTCGGAGCGGTTTGGCAAAATGGCGCAGTGGTCGGCGGATAGGTCAGCCCGGTTGGAGAACATGCGAATCACGCGGCGCGAGAGTACCTTACACGTACGAATCGAGCGCGGGGGGGAGGAGCCTGCGCCCGCCGCTCCCACACCATACCCGTAAGTACCATCCCATCCGGGGTTGCGGAAAGTTCTAACGAAATACCGTGGCCCCGGAACTTAGGACACCTGAAGAAACAGGCTGGATTTTTAATCAGTAGAAGTCTGGACACTCCCGCTCCATCCAAAGCGGGAGAAGTTATTCGATGATTTTCTAAAGCTTTGGTTTCCTAGGAAAGCGGTGCCGTCATATAGCGGCCTTAATATAAAGCTTTGGTTTCCTAGGAAAGCGGTGCCGTCATATAGCGGCCTTAATATAAAGCTTTGGTTTCCTAGGAAAGCGGTGCCGTCATATAGCGGCCTTAATATAAAGCTTTGGTTTCCTAGGAAAGCGGTGCCGTCATATAGCGGCCGTAATATTACGGACGCAAAAAGGCGGCCGTCTTTACGGTGACGACATGTGGAAAGTTCCACGGCCGTTTTAACACAGTCTGCTTCATCGCTATCAATGAAACGTTCACGAAACCATCTGTCACCGACAAGACGGCCGTCATGCGATGGCTGCACCGCTTTTTGACGTTACGGTGTCAGTTACCGCTCTCTAGGAAACCGCGCCATTTTGTTTACATAGACAACGTTCTAGTGACGTCAATCACCGCTGTATTACGGCCGCTATATGATGGCACCGCTATCCTAGGAAAACCAAGCTTAACCCCAAAAAAAATTACCATCACACAGTAGTGATAGATATACTTCGCGTCAACTAACTTTGCCGGTCTAAAGTACGTCGCTGTGGGGTGAATTCCTAGCATAAATGGGGCAGTGGTCAGTGGATAGGTCTGCCCGGTTGGAGAACATGCTTACTTATCACGCGGCGCGAGAGCATTTTGCACGTGCGTATAGAGAAAGGGGGGGAGGAGCATGCGCCCGCAGCCCCTGCTCCCTATACCCGTAAGTACTACAATATATTTTTTACTAGCTGTTGCCCGCGACTTCGTGCACGTGGAAAATTTTTCCCACGTAAATCCACGTCCCATGGGAATTTCAGGATAAAAGCTTAAAAGCCAAGGTTTCAGCTATCTACATACAAAACTTCGTTCAGATCCCAGCAGCTATTTTTGTGTGAAAGAGTAACCGACATCCATTCATTCCTCACAAACTTTAAAATTATTTAAATATATTTTTTTTGATATACAAACCTTGTCCTGACAATAAGGAACACATAAAAAAAAGAATCATCCAATTTGGTGCAGTCGTTCGTAAGTTATGCGCGTACATACATTTCGGCGATTCATTTTTAGATATATTTCTACAGTGGTACCCAACTGATAAGGCACGTAGTGAATCTTCGTTCGCACAGAAAAGAAAATATGGCCACGAAGATTAACGAAAGAACGCTTAAAACTTACAATCAACCTTAGAGCATTACTATAAGGTTCATAATACACTGCAGCTGTTAGTTCCGTCTCACACATTGACGTTTCAACTAACTTTAGTATTGTTTGTTAAATTGTTTGAGCTGCTTAAAGTTCTAAGTTGAGCTATGTGATAACTGACAAATTCTTGCACTGTTTGACCTGTTCAAATCCGTATGTTTCCCACAGACATGGTTCTCACATGGTTTGATCAGTTCAGATAGAATGGATAAAAAATTATTTGCTTAGATTGTAGGTACATGATTGGTCTTCAAAAGAGATGATTGTATGGACTCCAAAAGAGACGTTGACCTCTGAGTTTGTTTCAGTGTTTTTTCTACGTATCTAATATATTAAAAGGAATAGAGTATTTGCCTATTTTTCAAAAATTGTTTAGATTTAATTATTGATCAATTTTAAGCCACAAAAAATGTTTTTCGTAAAAAATAACTGGGTAACATTGGTGAAACTTCAAAATAAAATTTAAATTAAATATTTTCCCGCCCAAAAACCCATCGCTGTCACGAAGTCGCATGACGTCATATTTCTCAAACAACAAAGTGTTTTTGAGGTTAGGATTTCTGTCGTCTTTCTTTCATTATGAGTTTAAAATTGCATTACCAATATTGTGTAGTGCCTTTTTGTGAAAATAACACAAAAAGAACACCTACAAACGTTTTTTTTTTTCAACACAAAATTAATATCTCGTTGTATGACAAGTTGACACGTTTGACAGCTTTGTGAAAAATGACGTCACACTGCGTGATTGGCGTTTGCGGTCACGTGACACACACATTAAAAATTATAATATTTATTTTATGAAAGTATAAAAAATGTGGAATTATTTTTAGAAATAAAAATGTTGTTTAAATTTCCTGGCATCTAAACTAACTATATGCAAAACATCGTCTTTTTTTACTACTACAGGCAAATACCCTATTCTAGTGACCTCTAGTTATAGTAACAATGCTGACTCTCTGCCTTCTTGTGTCCTAGAGCCCTGGAAGGCGCGGCAGCGGGTAGCTACCCCGAAGAGCTGTTACTAGCGGCCCCGGCAGGCCTGCCGTCCTGGGACGACGTGCGAGTGCGCTACGACTACTACAAGAAGCGCGGCTATCTCAGAGGTAACAATGTAACATGTGTGTCCTAGAGCCCTGGAAGGTACGACAGCGGAAAGCTACCCCGAAGAGAGATCGATAAAGTGTAGATGGTACCCTACTACTCGTCTAATAGACCGGTAGTGAAATGGAGATGGTGTAATCATGTCTTAGAGCTCCTGCGCACACTCTCCAAAGTACAATCTGCAGAAGATCGACAAGCAAACAATGTTTCTGAGCCATCCCACAAGTGACTGTAATACTCCATACAGGAACGGACCTAAGCTTTATTATACAAATTCGAAAGCTGTCCAGGTAGGAAAAATTGTCTCTCTTTTTGTAGGATTGTCAGCTTTTTGGCTGCAAACCAAGCTTCAGACTCAATGGTTGAGCTGAAGTTCAGGCCAGACGTTAACGCCATGACCAAGAAAGAGCTCCTGACGGTTGGTAACTGGTACAGATGCACCTCTGAAAGTAGGACACTTCAAATTGGCTCCATTTAGCGGAGAAAAAACACGCCAGTGTTACAGCACTACACACACTATACACTATTGTTACCCGACTACAAGGGAAGGGTTATGTTTATCGCGCTATCTTGTATATGACACCGTAACCACCAAAACCGTTAAATTATAAAAAGTCTCACGAGATTATAATTTATCGAGAAATTTGGGACCATGCAATACAGTTAACAAATTAACTCATTATTTTTCGTTTGATTATAATCAATCGAACTGAAAACCACTTGATTACAATCTGTCACTCGTTAAATTACCAACTGTCCAAAGACTGTTTGATTGATTTGGTTGAATTATACAGTTTATAAGCAGACGATAATAATACAATATACTAAATCTATATACTTTGTTATTTTAAAAGTGTCCGTATACATCTTTTTTATATTTAAATTTGAAGTGTCTCTCTGTGAATTCAGAATAACTGTGTGTGGTTCTCAAGTACTTAATAATTATTTACCCAATGCTAAAAGACAATCAAACTCTTTTTTAAATTTTTGTCTGTCATTCTGTTTGTACGACCTCGGAAAAACTGAAACAATTTAAATGGACTGACTCGAAATTTCAAGGTGATCAGGATTTGCACCGAATAAACATACTTTTTTTCCACTTTGGCAACTGAGCCGTTGTTGACTATTCTGCCAGCATCAAGTTTAAAGTAGTGAAGACTATATTGAACAAAATCAATAACTAAATGTGTTTGTTTTTTCTCTTCAGGTTTAACCCTCGGAGACTATGTCAAGTGGGAGGAATGGTGGTACAAATACCAGGAGTGGTTGAAACACGAACGCGCGTACGAGCGGTGGGCTGAAGGCGATGTGGGCACGGTAAGGAGTGTTTATGTTCAACCGTGTGATGTAGGGGAGCTCGTGGCTAAATAATGATAGCTGCACGGGTCTTATCTTCAGGGTTAAATAACACTTGCTGAGTTTGAGTCTCACCATCATAATAATGTTACGAAGCTGGGGTTCGGGTTAGAAATAATTAACGCCAATTAAACCAAAAATAACACTTTAGTTAATTAAACACAAAATAAAAATTAATACAGTTATTCACACCACAACACTTGTCACTTAACACTTAAATCGCACTGAAATTCACTTGTAAAGCTTCGATTATGTCGCCTCGTATCTTGAAATATGCGATCTATTTATACCCCGGTCTATGAGTTCTAGAACATTCTTGTAAAATCGACTCACTGTTTATACTGCCAAGAATATTCCAGAAGCTACTTGAGATACACAGTGCTGCTACTCGTCCTAGATGGCGTTAGTGTCTTGAACATTCTAGATTTCTGTCGAAGTTTCTCGACGTACTTCACTAAGCGACTGGCGTAACAATAATATATTGAGATACCTTTGCGCCTCGGAAAACACTTCGGATTAAAAACATTTGTTTCCTAAAAAAATGAACATTACAGTTCACTTACAGATTGAGAAAAGTAAATAGGTGTTATATAAAGAAGTAGAAATTTAAGTGACATATGTTTCAATATTTCTTACGGACGTGGTCTTCAAGGGCTCACACTGTCGGAATTCATTATACACCGTAAAATTTTAATGGTTGTTTTCCCATAGCGAAATGGCTTTGTCTTGGTATTACAATCGTTTTATAAACAAATAAAATATTAGAAACAAAAAATGGCAGATTTAACCATTGTGAAAATAAAAACCTTAATTAAAAAATTTGTAATACAATCGCACCTTCAGAACTATAGGGGTTTATTGCGAAACTTAGTTACAATCATAGAAGGACTAAAACGGTATGTTCTATCTGATGTTAAAATAAAGTAATTAAATACAGTCGAAACCGGATATAACGACATTGAAGGGACCATATAAATTCGGATGCTATAGCCGGTAGTTGTTATAAGCAATACATTCAAAAAACACAAATAGACAAACATGTATGTATGGTTATTTCATATGTTTTTAATTTGTAAATATATGGGACTAGCTTCTGCCCGCGACTACGTTCGCGTAGGAGGGTTTTGCCAATCCCGTTGGAATCCCGGGATAAAAATAATTCAGCGGATCTAAATGAAATTTAGTAAGTAGATAGTTGACATCGTGGAATAACACAAGGACTACTTTCAGTAGTTTATGCGTGAAAGAGTAACAAACATCGACATATCTTTACATCCATCCTCACAAACTTTCGCATTTATAACATATTAGTACAATATCTATAGGTATTCGGCGTATGAATTATTTTTAAATAAAATATCGGAAAAGAAAATAAAATTTAATTTAAAAAAATTACAGTGAGTAGTCAACACAATCCTTCATAGATTAGAATAAGTTTAAATTATACATAATGTTTTGTATTGCGGGAAAAATGTGACAGTTGGTCGCTATATCCGATGTTGTTATAAGCGGTAGGTTTACTTAATTGTTTATATGGGGTTTCGGCCGGGACCTCGCCATTATGTCGTAATAACCGATCCGTCGTTATAACCGATGTCGTTATATTCGGTTTGTTGTTTTTGTATTTAATCTAACATATTAAAAGCAGCATTTTACTATTTGTCGGATATAGCATACCTTTTTTAGTTTTTCTAAGTTTCCCAAGTTTTTGAGTAAAGGTGCGAATCATATTGGTGTTATAACATGTTATGTTGTGGTAAGCAGGTGCGTCGCGAGCGTCGTCGTCGTGGTGGACGTCACCGGCGCAGCTGAGGGCGCGCCGCCCCCGCCGCCGTCCTATCTGTGGACCTGGCGGCGGGGGCTCTCTCCGACCTGTGAGCGGGGAGAATCCAGACACTGTCTAGTGCATCCAGACTTAAGTGTTAAGTGACTAACTACATGCCGAGTGAAGTTATGATAGACCTCCGCGTTTAAGTGACTAAATACAACCCAAATACACCGGGAGTGAAGTGATGTTAGGACGCTTTACCTCTTCATTTAAGTGACTAAGTACAACCCAAATACATCGGGAGTGAAGTGATTATAAGACGCTACACCTCTTCATTTACGTGACTAACATCTTAAACACACCGGGAGTGAAGTGATGTTAGGACGCTATACCTCTTCATTTAAGTGACTAACTACATCTTGAATACACCGGGAATGAATCGATGTTAGGGGCTAACACCTCTGCGTTGTGACTAACTACATTCTAAATTCACACCAGGAATGAGTTGATGTTAGGACGCTACACCTCTGCGTTCAATTGACTAACTACATCCCAAATAGATCCAGAGTAAAATGATGTTTAGACACCACTCCACATTAAACCTTCATCCTGAATGCATCGAGAGTGAATTGAAATCCCTCACAGACGCTATCAGTGCCTATGTGTAAAGGTCTCTTTGGAAACTCCATAACTTGAAAGTTATTTAAAGTGACAGGATCATATTGCAGCGCTAAGTGTGGACTTCTCTGGAAGACAAGGTCTACAGTGATGATGGATATGTAAAAGCTCAACTTTGTGTTGACCTTATGACGTCGACGTAGATGAAGTCGTGATCAAATCGATCAGGTCGTCATATGTGTGATGTTTAAACAAGCAAATTTCTCAAACATCACACAAGACACTAAAACAATTGTAGATAGGAGATAGCAAGTAATTGAAAAAAAAATTTGTACTTTTATACTTTTATAGAAAACAATGCATATATTTAATTGAATCTAAAACGTCAACATAAATGTTTCTTAATGTTCGTCTGTGTTATCATTTGACTTTCTTTTTCAAAGTGTTGTTAATAACACGATTTTGGACAGTGTTGAATCAGACTGTGATTCTGTGACACTTAGCAAGTCCTGTGAAAACACTGCAAAAAAAAACTAAAACTGGTGATGATTGATCACTGAGTGAAAATAACAATTGATCACAAAAGTGCGAAAATAGTGATAAGTAAAAAACGAACACTACAATTAAAATTCTATGGAACAAATGCGAACAATTTACGAAAGTTTTCTTTGAAACTTACTTCTATATCTTCATGCAAACGAAACTCTACATTAAAAGTGTCTATAAAAATATGGACACTTTGAGTGTGTAAATTAGTTATAAGTGTTAAAAAACATTGTGGAGTTTGCTATATTCTAATCTTTAGAACGCGGCTCCCACTGAAGTTACATGTATCTGGCAACAACAGGAACTATAATGGACACTTCAGCGTGCAAATTAGTTTCAGGCGTCAATAAAAAGTTAAAGTTGGAAACTCACCCTGAAAGTGAGAATTAAAATCTGGTCACTTTCAGTGTATAAATTAGGTATAAGTGCCAAACCACTTTGTGGAGTTTGCTATATTCTAATCTTTAGAACGCGGCTCCCACTGAAGTTACATGTATCTGGCAACAACAGGAACTATAATGGACACTTCAGCATAGCAAATTAGTTTCAGGCGTCAATAAAAAGTTAAAGTTGGAAACTCACCCTGAAAGTGAGAATTAAAATCTGGTCACTTTCAGTGTATAAATTAGGTATAAGTGCCAAACCACTTCGTGGAGTTTGCTATATTCTAATCTTTAGAACGCGGCTCCCACTGAAGTTGGCGCAAATCTTAGCTATAAGTGTGCAACCAATGCAGATTGTTGTGTGCACTGTCTAATACTGACAACAACAAATGGACACTTTCACTGTGCGAACTAGTTTTAAGTGCTAAACGACGACTTAGTGGAGTTTTCTATATTCTAATCTTTAGAACGCGGCTCCCACTGAAGTTATATGTATCTGGCAAACAACAGGAACTAAAATGGACACTTCAGCGTGCAAATTAGTTTCAGGCGTCAATAAAAAGTTAAAGTTGGAAACTCACCCTGAAAGTGAGGATTAAAATCTGGTCACTTTCAGTGTATAAATTAGGTATAAGTGCTATACGACTTTGTGGAGTTTGCTATATTCTAATCTTTAGAACGCGGCTCCCACTGAAGTTGGCGCAAATCTTAGCTATAAGTGTGCAACCAATGCAGATTGCAGTGTGCACTGTCAACTAAAAATGGACACTATGTGTGAAATAGTTTTAGGCATTTAATGATTGTGGAGTTTTGCTATATTCTAATGTTTAGAACGCGGCTCCAACTAAAGTTGGCGCAAACCTTAGCTGTAAGTGCGGGAATTAAACACGTGTGACAGTATCTCAAAATGGACACTAACAGTGTGAGAGTTATTCTAATTAATAGAACGCAACCGAAGGTAGACAGCATCGCAGACATGAAAATATTGCTGTAAGTTTAAAGATGCTGATGAATATTAGCCACCAAAGTTACTAGCTATGCTGTCTAGCTCAAATGTACATTGTACAATCTCGAATGCTATGTGTAAACTATGTAATAAAACTAACAATAATCAAATCTATGTCTAAAAAGGAAAATACAGAAAAAAAAACAAAGCTATTCAATGTCGGTAGTAATCGTAAATGTGAACAAATAATGATATAGTTGTACCATATTAATTAATTATTAGAGAAATCTTGCATAAAATGACCGTATTTTGGTGTGACAGAATGCTTTGAAGACAAAAATAATCATATAAAAAGTTACGCTCGAGTATGGACTATTTAAAATAATATGGTATAGAAGTGTATTGAAAGCTAAATGGGCAGTATTTGCTTAAATGGAATATCAGCAGATTCTTCTTTGAATCAATGGTAGTAATGAACTTAAATATTATGTTGGGCCACGCTAGTCGTGGCCTCTGTGGCGAAGGTCGTTAGAGGTGCACATATATGGCCAATTTGGACATTTGTGACGTACATATACGTGCAGCAGATGGGGCGTTGATCTGATTAATAAACTAAATATTTGCCGTCATTTTACCAACAAAATCAGCGTGTATCATTTATCAATGAGGGTTTCTAGGAAAATTTCCAACTGAGGTGAGAAGTTTTCTTTGAAAAATGGTAACATGATATTGACGTTAATTTGACAGATGTCTAAAAACCTAGGTGTTTGACAGTTGTGTCACACTGTTGAACGTTATTTCAGAATACCCTCATTAGGAAGTCAGTGTTTGATGGTCTATCATTCTACATGTGATATTGGCAAAATTGTGGTGGCTCCTCCACAAAGGCCCATTAACAAGATTGTCAAGCGGTCTTTGTGGAAGTTTGTGGAGTTCAAGTTGAAGGAGTCAGTGTTGTGCAAGTGCAATGAAAACGGGCTGATTAGATTAATAAATCAAATCTTTTGCTTTGATTTATTAATCTAATTGACGAGCAAGATGCGATTTGCTTAAAAATGTAAATAATTTGGTGTTTTATTCCAAGAACAGATTACATTTGTTGGTCCTCTAGTAAACTTACTTGAAATATCTGAGAGCCAACTGATTCATTGTACCTGTTTTCTCTCAGATTGTTGATTCCTATTTGCTGTTTGTGAGGGGTATTAATCAAATTGTCGGACTGTTTTTGTGCTGAAGCGCGAGTAATGAATGGGTATTTATTTACATACGAGTTTGATAATTAATAATTAGAATAAAGGACTTATTGCAATCATAATATGCGTCTAAGCGTAAACTAAATACAGTGTGTTTATACAACTCAAAAATTGACAGTAGATGTCTTTTAAATGTAGTCATCTGAAAATAAGTGTTGATAAATTATGCATACATGGAAGAATGATGTAAATTGATTGGAACATTGAGAAAATAAAAAATTATGTATGTAATTTTAGTAATGAGATATTGTTTCAGTACTAAACATTTGATATTAGAATATAATAACTTTGATGAATAACTTTGAAGTGAGTTGTAGTACATGAGTTATCTAATGTCACAAAATATCAGACGGCAAGGGTAATAACAATTGTATTGTACTGGACAATATAATATAGATTTAACTCTACAATATCTTATATTATCATTATAAAGTTTATAACTACTAATAAGATCTTTAATGAATATAGTTTTACTTGATTTAAATATTATTATCTTAAAGCTGTCTAGTCACTTCCCAAGTATGTGCCTGGTTACGAGGTCAAGCTGTTCTTGGTATGGTCAATTTATAGATGGATGACTAACATAGTCATAACCAGCAAGTTGTCATATGAATAAGTATAACGGTTGACTGGTAGAAAGTAATCAGTAGTTGTAATTATTCTCTCAGTATTATGACAAATATATGAAATACTGAATTTTAGCTGTATCAGAAGAAGACAGCTACATATTTGGGAAAGACTAGATTATTATAATGTATAACCTCTGTATGGGAGGTTATGGGTCCAAATCCACCATACAGGCCCAGTGTGGATTGATATATTTATGCAACAGTATTCAAAGTTGTGTACTAACGATCAAAATAATAACTTAAAAATATAATTTAAGTTGATAATTTTATTGAAATCTTATAATTATAGAAACTGACTCGTAAACTTTCAAGTTTACGGGCCACTTTAATCTGTACATTGTTTAATTTGGAGTATCTTGGCTTAAATTGTAAATACATATAACCATATTATGTAACATACATATTATTTAAATTAGAGTAAAATTGCAAAAATTAAGTTATTTTTATTTTATTGTACTATGAATCATTTATTTAGTTGGATATGCTAGGTGCTCTCTTTTACCTACATTTTCGAAATTAAACGTCTTGCAAAAACTGCATAAAACTTTTGAACGTAACACTGTTACTCGGTCAGAAAAAAAAAAATCTGTATTTATCAAGAAATACAAAGTTGTAGCATCTATATTTAGAAGATGTCTTGAAGTACAATATGTTTATCATATTTATTTAAAACTAAAATTAATATAACTAGATTCTAAAACTTGTAGTGAAAGTCGTATATGAATGATTTTGTTGTTTTTTGTCCATCCACAATTGTCAAGTTTGAGTAGCTATTTGTCATTTTATAATAAGAACCACATGGTCTGATGATTAAGCAACGCTCGTCGGGGTCTGCTCGTGAATGGATGACCATCACGGCAGTAACTAGTCAATAGCCTAATGGCTGAGGTGTCGGACTTGTGATCGAGAGGTCGCAGGTTCGAACCCCACCCATTACAATATTGCTGTGAACCCACTCCAGACAAGCCTATTTAGTTTAGTTGGAGGGGTTAACAAGATTGCTAGAAATGTGAAACCAACCCGCATTGCGTCCTCTTTAAAAAAACAAAGAACTTCACAAGCCTACTAGAAATAACACAAGTTACGCTTAGAGTTTACTATACAGCGTGAAATTTAAATTATTGTTTTCTTGCGGCAGGGCGGTTACCCATCGAAACATACAGTTAAACTTTAAAAAAAGACAGTTTTTTTTTCAAATTATTAAAAAATATTCATAAACTCGAAAGCGCGAGAATCATTAGTAGTTCAGTAGACGTAACGTAGGTACCTACACGAAACACGCACCGCCGCGCGCTGCCAACAAAGGAAAAAGTGATTAATAAATGTTCAGAGCAAAATAAGCTCTCACACATGGTGATAATACATTAACTACACTGCGCCATTGTTTGTTTCTAAAATTTTATTTGTTTATAAAACGATTGTATTACCAAGACAAAGCCATTTCGCTTTGGGAAAACAACCATTAAAATTTCACGGTGTATATGTAGTTCAAAATGGCTACTCAAACTAAAGAAAAGAATCGTAATTTATAACCATCATGCTATCCGCTTATAAGGATAGCCTTAGTCATACCAACGTCTCTATGGCGGTACTACAGAGCAATAGAGTTTATTATATCGCACCCTCAGTAATATAAGGAATCAAGTCAAAATTTTTGTAAACTGAGGTTTTAAATGCTAAGGGCTCAAAATTAAATTCGCTACCGGTTAACTAACCAGTTAACTTACCGTTTAACTAGCTTACCGGTTGGCTAACTTAAATAATAAGCATGTTATATGAAAGGGCGACGTTATCGCTCAGCGATAAAGCCCTTAAAATAAAGAAAAAAAAATGAAAAAATATCTGTAATGTAATAATCCAGAATCTTGAAAAGCGAGTAGTCAAAAATCTACTTTTTTGAGTTGTGCCCTTATATTACTAAGGGTGCGATATATTACTGTCACAGTATAATCGTTTATTATTAGTTGTTTGTGTAAATATGTATAAGACTTGAGCAGTTGGTTGCATCTCACAAAATAAGAACTTGGTTTGTAAAGTATTTAATACTAAATGTCATTTCTGTATTCCTAAAACTGGAAGAAAATAGGTATTTCGTGCGTCCTGAGATATCTAAATACAATTTGCTGCCTGGAGGTATCTGAAAAGCGCTGAACTTCACACAATAAAATGTGACTAATGGTAACACTTATACTAACAACTGCAGTTTCATCGTGAAACCTACTTCAGAGCGGCAGAATTCCATGGCGCAAACAACTTTGACGACTATTTCAAAATGGCGAACAATTTTTGAGTTGCAACTGAAATCTAGTCTTACATAAAATGTCAATATTTAACTTGGAGTGTGTGGTAGTTCGGTAAATGTTGTAATAGATATATTTGTATTAATTTAACATTAAAAACTATCACGCAATTAAATATAAGTCGACCGTTTTGTGAACAGTATTTATTGGTGTCCTGAAGTGAAAACTTAGTGGTAAAAAATTTCAACAGAGCACTGCTAGCCATATCCTTTTATGATTCGTGTCTTATTAATTACAGTATCAAATGGAATTTCATCAGAAACATTTCGATTTCTTTAATGATTAAGAGGGTATTGAGATAATTCGACAAATATATAAATACCCTCCACTTAAATCTTTTGGCACTGAGGTAAAAAAAAAAAAGTATGTATGGATAAATAATCCTTTCCAGTCATAGGACAACGATATTTATAGTTCACAGAGCGCTCTTATCTATGGTCACGCACTTTTAAATAAAAATCTGTCTTCGGAGGACGTAATGTAGTCAGGCTCAACGCTTAATATTTATAGTATTTTGGATCCAAAATTATGTCAACAAACTGGAAATTCTATTAAAACCATGTTATTGAGGGTCGTTTGTAATAAAAAGGACTATGAATTGGTATAAGAATCAAATTTATTTAACAGACGCGAGACGCCATCTTATCAAATGAAATAAAAGTGCGTGACGTTTCGGTAGAATAGTTCTCTTCGAATATTTTTTATCATTATAGTAATAGGAGATTCTTATACATATTTTTTATTTAATTAAATTCGTCTAAATCTTCACTATTGTCTTTCATTAACCTATACACACCTTGATCCTTGTATCGTTACTAAGAAATGGTAAGGGGTAGATTTATAACTAGGCTTTGGCTTTTCAGCAAGAAATTGGCTAAGACTAATGTAATATTGGTACAACACAACCTCGCAGGACTTACCTATTACTAACATCATAAACAATAACTTTTGTTCTATGACTTCTTAGAAAACATAACACATTTACCAAAAACAAACCTTCAAGATCCCCTCCGGAGCTTTTTGTACTATCTGTTTACCTACATTACTAGCGCTTTCTTTTGCTTCTCAGATTGCGTAGCATTTAGGGCGTTCAATTGAAATATGTTTATTTTTGTACTAGCTTTTGCCCGCGACTACATCCGCGTGGAATAGTTACTTTGGGCTAACGTTAAATTTAACCCCGATTTTGAAGCATTCTTCATTGGCGCTCCGCTCCTATTGGCCTTAGCGTAATGATATATAGCCTATAGCCTTTCTCTATAAATTTACTATTTAATTAAAAATTAATTTTTCAATTCGAACCAGTAGTTCCTGAGATTATCGCGTTCAAACAAACAAACAAACTCTTCAGCCTTATATTATTAGTATAGATAGCTGTTGCCCGCGACATCGTCCACGTTTCCGTCGTTTTTCGTAAAAAAAAGTAGCCTATGTCCTTCCTCACGGTTCAGTGATTTTGATGTAACAGACAGATTAACTTTCGTAATTTAGTAGGGAAATATAATATGTCAATCTATAATACTGTTGAAAAATATCGCAATACCGAATCGCACAATATTATTGTTAATAGCTGTGCCCGCGACTCCGTCAGCGTGTAACTCCTTATTAAGTTAATGTATTGGTTATAATATTGTTTAGATCACGTTCACATGAGTCTTAAGTACCTATAGAACGAAAATACTTCAGCGCAAAGCTTCCGGGTAAACTATGTTGAAAGTTGACCCGTCCGGCACGTGAACATAAAGATTTCTAGAACTGCTAACCCGGGAAAGAGCGACGTACAACTGACCAAGCGAGAAACAACTGACACCGAGATCTACTCCAGCAACACGAAAAGTCTGCCCTTGAGCCTTATGTCATTGCATAACACACCGATACTGGGAATTGCGTTCTTTTAAATTGGAATGGAAAATTATTTGGTATTATGGGAATTCTGGGAATAAAGATGGTTTCTCCTGCACCCCAACCTGTTAAAATTTGAGCCTCGATTATATTTTGTTGCAACTGGGTTACTTTTAGCCGAGTTCCATTGCAAAGTTGTGATGGTTTTAAATTTCGGAGCAGAATAATAATCAGAAAGCTTCGAACTGCTAACGCTATCGGGAGTTACACGTGTTATTGTGAGTCAACCATAAAAGATAGATATATGCTGTCGTGGGATATTTTTATATAATTTTAAGGAGAACATTTCCGTCATAAATAATTTCTGTGTAACTTTAACCATTAAGGTTGCACACGCGACGGAAGCTTAACAAATGGAGTAACTTCTCCCGTTTTCCCAACATTTCCCTTCACTGCTCTGCTCCTATTGATTGTAGCGTGATGAAAAGTATACTATAACCAGCTCAGGAGTATGAAAAATAATTGTACCAAGTTTCGTTAAAATCCGTCGAGTAGTTTTTGTTTCTATAACGGTTATACAGACAGACAGACAAAAATTTTACTGATTGCATTTTTGGCATCAGTATCGATCCCTAATCACCCCCTGATAGTTATTTTGTAAATATATTTCATGTACAGAATTGACCTCTCTACAGATTTATTATAAGTATAGATATAGATGAAAGTCTGATGAACTACCTATAAAAATTTAAAAAACCTACGCAAAAGATACTTAGAAGTAGTTTCGCGAATATTATTGTTTTACTTTTTAAGGGATGTTTCTTAAACTACTTCTAAGTATTTTTTGCGTAGGGGTTTTTTTTAATTGAATTTAAAATTATTCTTTTTAAACTTTTCACCTAGGTACCATAGTTTTTATCACTGACCAATTTCATGGAATGGACAGTTTTTGCAATACAGTATATGTACCCTTTCATTTGATACGCCACTTAGGTATATTTGACAATATTCAATTATTCATCCCCACTTTCACTCCCCATATCTAGAAAATGGCTGGACCAATTTTGATAAAACACGTCTGATTGTAATATACCCGTTGTCGTACTGATTCGTCAAAGAGGATATAATACAGTACATTTTATTCGTGTTCTTGTTTTTAAATGTATGTAGCGGCGACAAGCCCTGCTCCAGCTCGCATGAATGTTGACGAAAAACCACTCGCGTAACTATATTATGGCAGCTATGATTGGCAGTGTTAGTAAAGAAATAATCTCTTGGCTTAAGAAATAAAAAAAAGTCTCAGCATTTTTATGGCTTCGCGAACAACGCCCCCGCGTTTTTGTTTGTAGTTTGCAATACTACTTATTATAATTTTCGAAAACTATCGCTTAGTCTCTTTCACACTCATGTACAAGTTTGATGCTTGTGAAAGAAACAAAGCAATAATTTTCGTCAAAAGTTTTTCAGGCTCATACTAAGCCCACAGCTCTAAGAACCATTTATATAATGAGAAAAGTGAATTGAAGATGTTAACAATTATAATTCAGCCCACCAGACTATAAAGTCCCCACTCCTCCTCTCTATAACATAACATAATCTTTATTTATTTCTCTCAAAGGTACAACATAGGTATACAAAATATAACTCACAACAAGATATAGACCTTAGTGAAAGCTGGTGTCTGTACTGGGTTTGGGACCAGTATCTCCAGGCTCACACCCTTTAAAAATTGTTAATTTAATTGCATTTAGGTACTAGAATAGTACAAATATAACAGCTTCAAGTACCGAGAGGAGGTAAATTAAAACTGATACAGAAAAAAAAAAGTAAGCATGCTAGTTATGAAAGGGAATGGTAAAACATAGTGTATTACATTCTCTTTGGGGAATGGGCCGTAATGTACCACGCGGGCACAGTCAGGGCCTGATTAACCATTAGGCAGAGTGGGCAACTGCCTAGGGGCCCCGCATCAACAAGGCGCCCAGGCCCAGTGCACGCACCAATAAAACATGTTTCTTTGTACGAGAATTTGATGTGCGTGTTAACTTAGGGATCTCACTGTTATCTCACAAAATACCAATCGTTAGATTTAGTAGTAGAATTAAAACTATTTTAGAACAAATCTGGGAATAAGTAAACAAATATATTGAAAACCACAGCCCTTAATGTGCGTTTCCTCAGTTCAAACACGATTTAGTCAGTCAAAGTAAGAAAAGGGGCCCCGAGAATCCCATTGCCTTAGGGCCTCTGACAGGGTTAATCCGGCTCTGGGCACAAAGCGGATTTGAGATGTCTTCGGATTTAAGGATCTAGGACAAGCCGGTTTCCTCACGATTTTTCCTTCCCTGATATAAGAGTAGTGAGGATGATATAGATAACACAAAGTAATGTGCCTGACTGGGTTGAATCCATTACCTGCAATTTTCAACTCAAGCCTGTTAACGGGCAACTGTGTGTGACAGCAGTTGTCCGTTAACAATTATGTATCTACAAGGTGTAACCGATTAAGCGCAATACCTCAGACACCCCAATTAGAATATTTAATTATAAGTCTAAAACAACATCCGTAACTAAATAAATTGAAACCAAACCTAGACATTGTTGGACGCGCTTGAGTCTATCGAGAAGCGGGCCAAGAGACTCATTGGCAACGATGCACTGGTCGAGTCAAAGCTCCAGAGCCTTGAACACCGACGACGAGTTGCAAGTCTATCGGTTTTCTATCGGTTACATTTCGGGGAGTGTGCGATGGAATTACACAATCTAATTCCGCCAAGCCCGTTCCATCATCGGACTACGAGACAAACGGCGAAGCGCCTTCGTTACATGGTGGACATCCCACCCATACGCACAAAACGTTTTGGGAATACCTTCATTGTGCGTACGCACTAAGGCTAAGGATTGGAATTCCCTGCCGGAGTCTGTTTCCCGACAGCTACAACCTAGGAGTCTTGAGTCAATAGGTTACTTTTAGGTAAGCGTGCTCCATCTTCGACCACATCATCACTTACCATTAGGTGAGATAGTGGTCAAACGCGAACCTATTTACAATAAAAAAAAATCCTTACTAAACGCAAAACGTATGTGCGTCATACAATATCCTTACGCAGATGCATACACTCATGCAATGTTAGCGGCCGACACGCACACGAGCGCATTTCCTTGAATTAAGAATTATTGTATTAATTTGTCATGATGATACTGTTTTTCCATTTTAAATTAAATGAAAAAAAACCATCAACATGTAACACCTATTTTTTATGACAGAAATCGATTCAGAAGCCGATTCTGAACCAAATACTTTCACGAATTGCGTTTATATTGCGTTTATTCTGATACATGTTGTATTATACCTCATTTGCTCAGCCTTTTCTCAACTATGGTCAGGTCGGCTTGTTGCCATTAAGTCCGCCCATGTAACACTATGTACATAAATCTATACAGCGTGTAATTTAAAGGGTATATACATACCAAGTGCATGGCTTCTTTGGATGATAACAAACGATATGGTAAGGGTTTTATAATCCTAAGTATACATGTGTGGAACTTATTAGAAATCAATTTCAATCAATACACTGATACCAGAGACCGAATTTTTCAAATTAAGAAGTACGAAGAGAATTATCGTGTTATTGACAAGTGACGTGGAAAGTTATTGACCCTCGTAGTGCTGTGACACGTTTGTTATGATTGGTATACAAGAAATATATGAAACCGATAATTTGGTATCAATTCTTTGAGTCAGTTATTTTGTGCTGAAACTATGCATAGAGGCTCCATACCAGATGTTGTCTTCAGCCCTTTTCGATAGATATGGGGTTTCCGTTACAAATCTATACTAATATTATAAAGCGGAAAAGTTTGTTTGTTTGTTTGCTTGAACGCGCTAATCTTCGAAAGTACTGGGTGGATTTGGATGCAATTTGGTACGGAAGTAGCTTGAAGCTTGAGGAAGGTTATAGGCTACTTTTTACGCGACTGCAAAAAAGGAGAGTTATGTTTGTACCTAGATAGAAACCACGGGAGCGAAGCCCCGCGTGAGTACTAGTTGTATATATCGACGCTTGAAAGGCAATCATAACTAAGCGACATTGAGTAAACTTTACAGGAGAGCGATTTAAAGTTCAAATATTTACAAAAAAAATCATAAAAATTTTCCTAATTGTTCGATTAAAATGATGTTAACAGTCCTAGAAATCATTTTTTTATAGCTATCCAAATTGTCAAAATAAGACACCTGACACTTTTAAAAACACCGGTTTGTGTCGGTTAGATAAAATTTACCTGATTTGATAAACAGGTAAAATTATCTAAATCATCATTGTAGTGTGTGCAGTAACATTCATGTAAAAATAGGTAAACTTACTTAGTTTAGAATTTTGAAACATAAAGATTGATCTAAAAAGATCTGACAGTTTAAAATAAAATAAGTAAATTTACCTAAGCATTCTTTAATGGTTTTTGTGATTTTGGAAATTGTATCTTAGTTATTAAAATTACCCCAAACCTCCCTTCATAACCGACATTTAACCAAGAACTGTATAGGTAATTATTATGATGCACAAAAATAAATGAAATCAAATTAAACAAATACGCTATGTAGTGCCGACCAGGAAACTAATTATGACATAACATTCAGTCTGAGATTAATATATTTTTAATTGAACAATTATTATTGCTGTCGCAATTATAAATTACCTAGCAGCTTCAACATTCAGTTTCTAAAAATAATTATATCTCACAATCGCTTTTGATATGGGAAGCTGCGATCGATAACAATGTAAAAGAGATACCTTGGTTTTAGACTGAATTTCAACTTTTTTTTTGATAATAGGCTCGCGTTTGACCACCATCTCACCTGATGGTAAGTGATGATGTGGTCGAAGATGGAGCACGCTTACCTAACAGTAACCTATTCACTCTTGACTTAAAGACCCCTAGGTTATAGCTATCGGGAAACACAGAATCCGTCAGGGAACTTAGCCGTACACACAATGAAGGTATTCCCAAAACGTTTAGTGCGTATAGGTGGGATATCCACCATGTAACGATAGCGCATCGTCGTTTGTCTTGTAGTCCGATGATGGAACGGGCTTGGTGGAATTAGATTGTGTAATTCCATCTTACACTCTCCGAAATGTAACCGATAGAAAACCGATAGACTAGCAACTAGTCGTCGATGTTCAAGGCTCTGGAGCTTTGATTCGACCAGTATATCGTTGCCAATGAGTCTTTTGGCCCGTTTCTCAGTAGACTCAAGCGCATCCAGCTGGTACTTGGCAGATCCATTCCAAAGATGAGAGCAGTACTCCATACACGACCGAACCTGGGCTTGATAGAGATTGAGCAGCTGTTCGGGTGTGAAGTACCGTCTCACCTTTGCTAGGATTCCTAACTTTTTTAATGCAATTGAGCCTTAGCCTCGATATACGGGCCAAAATTGAGGGTAGAAGTTAGTGTTACCCCCAGAAGCTCGATACGATCGGTTATTGGCACGGTTACATCTCGGAAAGTAGGAGCCGGTTTGAATTGACTCCTTTTTGCAGAGAAGAGACACGCCTGGGTCTTAGCTGCATTAAACTTGACCAAGTTGGCATCGCCCCATTCGGAGACAGCCTTCAAGGACAAGTTCAAGCGCCCAACCATGTCCTCACGGAGAGACTGGATCTCTGGATCTGGAAAAACTGTAAACCATTGTGATGGTGCGTAAACAGTTGTATTCTTCAATCTATTTTCAATAATAGCATGCACTGTATCTACACATAAAATCAATATATTTAATATCTTTCTTGGATTTTCTTTTACCAACTTTACTTTTAATTGGATTTGATACGGTAGATTCTTTACTTTCATGCCGATGAAGACGGTACATCATGATCGGACGTAAGTGATGTATATTGTGTGTTTTCCTCAACCGGGTGATCATTCAAAGTCGGTTTTTCAATGTCTGGTTCAGCAGTTAAAGTCCTATTAAATGCGTGATCAACCGATATACGTGGAGCAGTAATCGATGCAGTCGTTTCAGTGTGATCTGTTGTGGTGCATAAACTATCGGCAAGAACCGGAAAAGCTAAATCTTTCGAAGTGTCAATGCTGATAGAAGCTGTAATGTTTTGTTAAACTGTTTGTGTTGCTATTAATTGACGAAGCCGCACCTGCAAATAAATTCAATTCGATGATGTCAGATTTATAACGTGTATTTTTACTAAGTGAAACTACAAGATAAATAACTACTGTTTATTTGTCTTGTAGGTACTCAAACAAATTATAAAAAAGCAACTCATTTTTAACTGCAAAGATAATAAAATTTATTTAAAATGAGTACTTTGTTCCATCTAAAACATAATAGGGTTTAAAAATAATCCGAAACAAAATGGAGTTTTGAAATAGGTACTACCTTTGCATTATTTGATTGAATACTTACCATGTCTTCATAGAATATGCGCCAAAATGTGAAGTACGTCCTTCCTAAGCGACGGCGGGTGCCTGAATTAGAACCTGTATAGACGTGTCACGACGCGTGTCACGCATACCTACACGACGTTTTTTAAACTCGTGCGGTTCTTTAGCGACGATAAAATATAATTTTGCGTACGGGTAAATTTATCTACGCGCCATTGTTAGCCATTTAGCAAATCAAGTAAGACTATCTAACCGACATCATTAGTATTAAGCGTTGTCAAATAAAAATATCTAAGAATAAAAAATAAATATTATGATATACAAGTAAAAATATGTAAGCTCTAATATTCTTCCACTTTATTTCAGGCTAACTTATACAAATGACACTGTCACAAAATATATTATCGAGTTAAAATATATAACCACATAAATTACAATTGCTTTATGTAGGTAAAATCTACTAAGTAATTTCAAAGGAAAAATTCTTAACAAGTAAAAATACGTCAATACAAATAAATGAAAAAGTCAATACATGAAAAACCGACTAAGTTCATATTCCTAATTGTTAGAACGTCATAACTGCTAGATATTAAAAAAATCACTATTTTTTGGTCGTTTAGTAAGCACAAAATGTAGATTTTACCGAAATCACGCAATATCTAAGCGACAATAAAACTCGTCGTAGAACTATGAGACCTAGACCAAACGACGCAGAAAAATCTGCCGGTTCGAATGGTATATATAACTCATTTTACGGATTTATGTCGCTTAGTTAGGATTGCCTTTCAAGCGTCGATATAAAAGAAAGTCGTGTTAGTTACACTATTTATAACTCAAGAACGGCTGAACCGATTTGGCTGAAAATTGGTAGGGAGGTAGCTTAGAACTAGGAGATGGACATAGGATTTTTTATCCCGGAATCGGGATTTACGCGGGAAAGACCTTCCACGCAAACGAAGTCGCGGGCAAAAGCAAGTTTTAAATAAATAAATAACCGGATGCAGATGAGTACTAGTGTTTTACATGCAGCGACTGCCTATTTGACCTCCACAACCCAGTAACTGGGTAACACGATACCGCTTGGCTAGACCAGTATCAATATTGATGGCTTCTGGTTACACAGGCCTACAAATGTTTAACCCAGAGACTAGACCTATCGTACCCGAAGGATTTTGATGCGCTGAATCCGAATCCGTGTTCAGAATTGCTCCTATACGTCTGGTTTTCGAGATATCCTAACCTAAAAGTGCAAAAAACGCGTTTTGTTTGCAGTTTTTGAGGTTATATATACAACGTGTAACGGAAACTCCATATCTATCCAAAAGGACTGAAGGCAACATCTGGTATGGAGTCTCTATGCAAAGTTTCAGCTCAAACTAAGTGACTTACAGAATTGACCCCAAATTATTGGTTTCATATGTTTCTTGAATACCAGTAATAACAAACGTGTCACAGGCTCACAGCACTATGAGGGTCATCACTTTCCACGTCACTTGCCAATAAAACGATAATTCTCTTCGTTCTTCTTAATTTGAAAAATTCTGTCTCTGGTATCAATGTATTGAAATTTCTAATATGCTCCACACATGTACACACAGGATTAGAAAACCCTTGCCATATCGTTTGTTATCATCCAAAGAAGCCGTGCACTCGGTGTGTATATACCCTTTAAATTACACGTTGTATAAAGTAGAATAAAAGGGGTAGCAGTTTTATTAACTAATTGTGACGACGAGAACATATTATTTTGAATGTTTTTTTTTTAAATACACTTTTTTTACTTTTAAATGCATTTATATGTATTATCTTTTTAATTATAATACCGAATTAACGAATGAATTCCTCTTCTTTCTTTAACATTCTTCTGAACAGACATGATTAAAAATAAATGATGGCAATAACCATAGAATAATGGCAAGCAATAAAAGTGACCACTTTTTTTTCTTTCACTAAGTGCACTACGCCAAAACCTTGCCAACTTACGTGACGAGGACTATAATAAGTAATTAGTCCGAAATAAAAAGATTCAAAATCTATCCCAGGAGTCATGAGAAAAAGCTTTTTCTTGGGAAGTATTTATTGTTGAGAAATTAACTTATTAATTTACGATAGTACTAATTAAACTAGGCACAGAATGTGCGCACAGAATTCTATCGTGACTTGTCCAGGGTAGCGAAGCCTCCCGCGAGTGTTGTACTAGTATAGATTTCTGAATTTGAAATGCTTATATGATTGGGATTGGGATAAAACAACAAACATAAAATATCCAATATTACATTTATTTCATTATATAATCTTATTCATCGATCAACTTAGGCTGCCTGAGACTCCGAGGGCGGGTCTTACTATCAGTCAACTTTCCAGGGCTTGTAGCCCTTTTAAGAGCCCTATCCTTTCCTTTTTTCCTGCCTGACTGAGTTGGGAGCTCAATGCCTTTGGCATTTTCCTTACCTGGTACCGCTTTAGGTGTAGAAAATTCATTTTCAAGATTTTTGACTATACCTTTTCTTAACGACGACTTTGAGTATGTTTTTATGGTGTTCAAAGGCGTAAAGAACTGTTCTGGTGTCGACTGTGGTGTAAAGAATTCTGTATTTTGCTCTTTCTTGTCTACTTTCGGCGTTTTCGTCGTATCTGTTACGGTTATTACCGGTATACGTGTTGGTCTTGGCGTTAGATTCTCGATAACCGGTTTCGAGGTTACAGGCACCGGTATTTTGAATTCTGAAACCTTTTTTCTGGGTTTCGGTTTCTCGACCTCTTTCTCGTCCGAGCTGTTTTCATCTAAGTTCAATTTGATGACCTTTCGTTTCTTCGGTAATTCTTCGTCTTTAACTTTCCTGGCGGAAAGTTCTGGAACTTTCGGCTTCGATTCGGGCGTTTTAACTCCTTCTGTTTTCGCTTTGGGGCTCAATTTTAAGTTTTCAAATTCAGCTTCTAAGTCAAACTCTTGCTTGTTGACCACATTTCTGACTTTGGCCGACGCTATCATTAAATTCATGACTTCATTGCTCAAATAGCTGTCTTTTTCATCTAATTCTTGTTCAATCTCGTGTATAGTGACTATATGATCATCTGCTGCGTCAAAGTTAGCGTTTTTCAGTTCATAGAATGAGGCCTCTATCAAAACTTCTAACTTGACTTTCCTGAATTGGTCTTGAAACATTCTTTTAACATAATCTGTAATATATGGCTCAAAATCCAACTCTGCATACGACTTCAATACATCTTTCAACTTAGAATCGAAATAACTAAACGAATTTATGACTCCTTTGTAATAATTCCCAGCAATTTCCGTCTCATTTGCTCTAAAATACATTGAAGCTTCCAATCCGCCGGTTATGTAGGCAATAATTGGGCAAAATGGATTGATACAGGCATAGCATGTACAGCACTTATGTTTAAAGAATTGAGGCATTTTGAAACCGGGTATGGTGACGTAGTTTCTGGTCGGACTTACTTGCGACTTGAAATTTTGACACTCAAGCATCGTTTCAAAGTCCTGTTTTGGCGCGAACATTTCTACTTTCGGCTCAACGGCTGTGGACGGCTGGTCGTTAGACGGCGGTAGACCAAGGATGTATTTCAGACGGTTGTCGATTTTTACCTGGAAAATAGAAGGGAATGGTATAGTAAGGTATAGAGGTAACTATTCGATACTGCACAATTATAACATACCAGTCAAGTTTTGACATTAAACATGTACCAGGAGAGCGCTATCTATAATAATAATAATATAATATATGCGTTTATTTCTCCTCACAATACAGGTACATTTATATAAAAATAACTTAATATCTTACAGCCTTGTATATGTGAGGAGCTGGTGTCTGAGTTAGGTTTGGCCCTGTATAACAGATCACCAGGTCCCCACCCCTGAGAATTTACAATTAAATAAACCATAAAAAAGAGACCATGCACTAACAATAAAAAAAAGAGATACAGATGTCGATAAACTAAAAAAAAATAATAAAAACATACTGTTAAACATAACTAATAAAATATTAATAATTTTGACTATGACCTTGTGTGTTTGATTGTGTGTGTGTGTGTGTGTGTGTGTGTTTGTGTATGGGTGTGTGTATAGATTGTGTGATTTTACTGGTATTTAAGTAATTTTTCAGTATCCGTGTAGTTAAGCTTTTGCAACCATTCTTTAACTAGAGCTTTACACCTATTTTTTGAGACCGAGTAAATAGATAAGACCTTGTTATCTATACATTCTAGTGGTCACCTAGTAGTCGAAGTTCGACCACAATTAACCTACAAGGTTCCCATATAATTAAACCAGTGTAGATTGTATGGACTTTAAAAGAGACGAACCCCTGAGTTTGTTTCGGTATTTCTTCTGAGGGTAGTCAGTTAGGAAACACCGGCCTCATCTAGTTAATATTTACGAAAAAATGACGTGTAAAAGTGTTCTTTAATAACCAATTCCTCCTTTTATCGCAGAATTCCCACAGAATGGGGATTTACGCGGAGAAACCGCGTAGGTGATATCCGACTTCCACGCGATTGAAGTGGCAGTCTAAAATATTGTATACCAACCTGGGCGTCATCCATCCTGTACACATTGATGATGTCGGCGTACAGCGCGGCCTGCTGTGGCGCCGAGCAGGCGGGCAGCGCCACGGCGGCGGCGCTCCTCAACACTATACCTACCTGGGCGTCATCCATCCTGTACACATTGATGATGTCGGCGTACAGCGCGGCCTGCTGTGGCGCCGAGCAGGCGGGCAGCGCCACGGCGGCGGCGCTCCTCAACACTATACCAACCTGGGCGTCATCCATCCTGTACACATTGATGATGTCGGCGTACAGCGCGGCCTGCTGTGGCGCCGAGCAGGCGGGCAGCGCCACGGCGGCGGCGCTCCTCAACACTATACCAACCTGGGCGTCATCCATCCTGTACACATTGATGATGTCGGCGTACAGCGCGGCCTGCTGTGGCGCCGAGCAGGCGGGCAGCGCCACGGCGGCGGCGCTCCTCAACACTATACCAACCTGGGCGTCATCCATCCTGTACACATTGATGATGTCGGCGTACAGCGCGGCCTGCTGTGGCGCCGAGCAGGCGGGCAGCGCCACGGCGGCGGCGCTCCTCAACACTATACCAACCTGGGCGTCATCCATCCTGTACACATTGATGATGTCGGCGTACAGCGCGGCCTGCTGTGGCGCCGAGCAGGCGGGCAGCGCCACGGCGGCGGCGCTCCTCAACACTATACCAACCTGGGCGTCATCCATCCTGTACACATTGATGATGTCGGCGTACAGCGCGGCCTGCTGTGGCGCCGAGCAGGCGGGCAGCGCCACGGCGGCGGCGCTCCTCAACACTATACCAACCTGGGCGTCATCCATCCTGTACACATTGATGATGTCGGCGTACAGCGCGGCCTGCTGTGGCGCCGAGCAGGCGGGCAGCGCCACGGCGGCGGCGCTCCTCAACACTATACCAACCTGGGCGTCATCCATCCTGTACACATTGATGATGTCGGCGTACAGCGCGGCCTGCTGTGGCGCCGAGCAGGCGGGCAGCGCCACGGCGGCGGCGCTCCTCAACACTATACCAACCTGGGCGTCATCCATCCTGTACACATTGATGATGTCGGCGTACAGCGCGGCCTGCTGTGGCGCCGAGCAGGCGGGCAGCGCCACGGCGGCGGCGCTCCTCAACACTATACCAACCTGGGCGTCATCCATCCTGTACACATTGATGATGTCGGCGTACAGCGCGGCCTGCTGTGGCGCCGAGCAGGCGGGCAGCGCCACGGCGGCGGCGCTCCTCAACACTATACCAACCTGGGCGTCATCCATCCTGTACACATTGATGATGTCGGCGTACAGCGCGGCCTGCTGTGGCGCCGAGCAGGCGGGCAGCGCCACGGCGGCGGCGCTCCTCAACACTATACCAACCTGGGCGTCATCCATCCTGTACACATTGATGATGTCGGCGTACAGCGCGGCCTGCTGTGGCGCCGAGCAGGCGGGCAGCGCCACGGCGGCGGCGCTCCTCAACACTATACCAACCTGGGCGTCATCCATCCTGTACACATTGATGATGTCGGCGTACAGCGCGGCCTGCTGTGGCGCCGAGCAGGCGGGCAGCGCCACGGCGGCGGCGCTCCTCAACACTATACCAACCTGGGCGTCATCCATCCTGTACACATTGATGATGTCGGCGTACAGCGCGGCCTGCTGTGGCGCCGAGCAGGCGGGCAGCGCCACGGCGGCGGCGCTCCTCAACACTATACCAACCTGGGCGTCATCCATCCTGTACACATTGATGATGTCGGCGTACAGCGCGGCCTGCTGTGGCGCCGAGCAGGCGGGCAGCGCCACGGCGGCGGCGCTCCTCAACACTATACCAACCTGGGCGTCATCCATCCTGTACACATTGATGATGTCGGCGTACAGCGCGGCCTGCTGTGGCGCCGAGCAGGCGGGCAGCGCCACGGCGGCGGCGCTCCTCAACACTATACCAACCTGGGCGTCATCCATCCTGTACACATTGATGATGTCGGCGTACAGCGCGGCCTGCTGTGGCGCCGAGCAGGCGGGCAGCGCCACGGCGGCGGCGCTCCTCAACACTATACCAACCTGGGCGTCATCCATCCTGTACACATTGATGATGTCGGCGTACAGCGCGGCCTGCTGTGGCGCCGAGCAGGCGGGCAGCGCCACGGCGGCGGCGCTCCTCAACACTATACCAACCTGGGCGTCATCCATCCTGTACACATTGATGATGTCGGCGTACAGCGCGGCCTGCTGTGGCGCCGAGCAGGCGGGCAGCGCCACGGCGGCGGCGCTCCTCAACACTATACCAACCTGGGCGTCATCCATCCTGTACACATTGATGATGTCGGCGTACAGCGCGGCCTGCTGTGGCGCCGAGCAGGCGGGCAGCGCCACGGCGGCGGCGCTCCTCAACACTATACCAACCTGGGCGTCATCCATCCTGTACACATTGATGATGTCGGCGTACAGCGCGGCCTGCTGTGGCGCCGAGCAGGCGGGCAGCGCCACGGCGGCGGCGCTCCTCAACACTATACCAACCTGGGCGTCATCCATCCTGTACACATTGATGATGTCGGCGTACAGCGCGGCCTGCTGTGGCGCCGAGCAGGCGGGCAGCGCCACGGCGGCGGCGCTCCTCAACACTATACCAACCTGGGCGTCATCCATCCTGTACACATTGATGATGTCGGCGTACAGCGCGGCCTGCTGTGGCGCCGAGCAGGCGGGCAGCGCCACGGCGGCGGCGCTCCTCAACACTATACCAACCTGGGCGTCATCCATCCTGTACACATTGATGATGTCGGCGTACAGCGCGGCCTGCTGTGGCGCCGAGCAGGCGGGCAGCGCCACGGCGGCGGCGCTCCTCAACACTATACCAACCTGGGCGTCATCCATCCTGTACACATTGATGATGTCGGCGTACAGCGCGGCCTGCTGTGGCGCCGAGCAGGCGGGCAGCGCCACGGCGGCGGCGCTCCTCAACACTATACCAACCTGGGCGTCATCCATCCTGTACACATTGATGATGTCGGCGTACAGCGCGGCCTGCTGTGGCGCCGAGCAGGCGGGCAGCGCCACGGCGGCGGCGCTCCTGGCGCGGCGCCACACCTGGAGCGCCCGACACGTGGACGCCGCGCGGGCGCTGCTGCAGGAGATGCGGTGCTTCAGGGTCAGAGCCAGTAGGCGGCGGGAGTACCACTTTGTGGCTGGAAAGAGAACAATATATTGACGACAATCCTACTAATCCTACTTCCTACTAATACTAATCCTTCCTACTAATATTATAAATGCGAAAGTTTGTGAGGATGGATGGATGTTTGTTACTCTTTCACGCAAAAACTACTGAATGGATCTGAATGAAATTTGGTAAGTATATAGTTGGCAGCCTGGAATAACACATAGGCTACTTTTTATCCCGAAATTCCCACGGGATCGGGATTTGCGCGGGAAAACCTTCCCACGCGTACGAAGTCGCGGGTAGAAGCTAGTATTATAAATGCGAAAGTTTGTGAGGATGGATGGATGTTTGTTACTCTTTCACGCAAAAACTACTAAACGGATCTGAATGAAATTTCGTCAGTAGATAATTGACATCCTGGAATAACACATAGGCTACTTTTTATCCCAAAATTCCCACGGGATCGGGATTTGCGCGGGAAAAACTTCCCACGCGTACGAAATCGCGGGCAAAAGCTTGTATACAATATATTAATTATTGATATTGATGGCGCGGTTGGCGCAGTGGTCGAGCGATCGGCTGCTGCGTCGCGTGTCGCGGGTTCGATTCCCGTACGGAACAAATATTTGTATGATCCACAGATAGTTGTTCCTAGTCTGGGTGTGTGTGCATGTGAGATTTATGTCTGTAAACGCACCCACGATACAGGAGAAATTCCTAGTATGGGGCAACGTTTTAAAAAAAAAATGACGTTTTACATAGGGTCATTTGTAAAACACTCTCAGGGCCATGTTAATGACATCACAACTTTTGTTCTACGACTTTTAACTATTTATCATATTTTTAACCCCCGATACAAAAAGAGGGGTGTTATAAATTTGACGTGTCTGTGGCATCATAGCTCCCAAACGGATGAAGCGATTTCAATTTAGTTTTTTTTTTAAATTTACAATAAAAAACTAAATTGAAATGGGTGACTGTGTGAGTGTTCTTAGACATTTAAAAAGTTTAAAAAGAATAAATAAAAAATCAATTAAAAATTTTAAAACCCCACACGCAAAAAATACTTAGAAGTGGTTTAAGAAACATCCCTTAAAAAGTAAAACAATAATAGTCGCGTAACTACTTCTAAGTATTTCTTGCGTAAGGGGTTTTTAAAATTTTATAAGTAGTTCATCAGACTTTCATACAAAAAGCGAAGCAAAAGAAAGCGCTAGTAATGTAGGTAAACTGACAGTACAATAGGCAGCGGAGCGAAAGTAATGTAGATAAACTGATAGTACCACGGAATAGAAAATACAGTGGAAGTGCTCTTTAGATATCGCACGCGTGTCAACATTAAGCACAGATGCGCGACATTAGCTTATTCGCTGTCAGATTCATGTCGCGATTGGTTGTCTCTAAAATACACGAAATATTAGAAATTATGCCTTGTTGTGCAGTTTGGACCTGCAAAAACGAAAGCAGTAAATAAAATGTATCTTGTGGAGGCGTATCGTATAATCGATAAGTATTAAAGTTTGTTAATTTTAAATATATTTGATATTAATGACAATACCGCATTTCATGACTTCAATTCAAACTATAAAGAACCTTATTTTCAATAGCACAACGTTTAAATCTACTTGGTCGTTATCTGGAGGAACATACTATAAATTCTAGTAACTTCGACGCTACTCAATTAGGGATGGGACACATTCGTAAAGTAGGTCTGTATCGATAATTTTTATTTATTTCTAACTCCATTTCATAGCTGGATTCAGAAAATTGATTTCGGACGGTTTATGTGTAAAATTCATAAATGATTAACTGAGATTGCACAGAAATGTCGACGTTTTAACCACACGTAGCCTACATCCGTCTGTAGTAGATACGGGTCGCTAATCACACCGCCTATTGTACACTCATTTTTATAAATGACTAGCTTCTACCCGCGACTTCGTACGCGTGGGAAGGTTTTCCCGCGCAAATCCCGATCCCGTGGGAATTTCGGGATAAAAAGTAGCCTATGTGTTATTCCAGGCTGCTAACTATATACTTACCAAATTTCATTCAGATCCGTTCAGTAGTTTTTGCGTGAAAGAGTAACAAACATCCATCCATCCTCACAAACTTTCGCATTTATAATATTAGTAGGAAGTAGGATAGTAGGATTGTCCTGTGTTAAATTGAGGTGTACAATAAAGTATATAATAATAATAATCACACTAATATTATAAGTCAAAAGTTTGTGTTTGTTACTTCTTCACGCTCGAAAGGCTGAACGGATTTCAATGAAACTTGGTACATGGATAGACCATGTCCTGGAATAGAACATATGATTTTTTCGTGAGACTATGTTCCCTTGAGATAATTTTATACTTTCACGCGGGCGAAGCCGCTGGTAGCAGCTAGTAGTTAATAAAGATAACATCACATAATGTAAACCGTAATACATCAATTTCTGGATATTGATCTCAAAAAAAAGTAAAAAAGTAATTTAAATATTTCAGTTTTCCCCAAGATCCTTTTATTAAGGAAAATGGATGTTTATTGGGTTGTCAATATTCCAAAACATAATCTATCATCAGTTAGGGGAATTTCCTACGTCTAATCATATTACCGACTTAATGAAAGCCATCACGACAAAATATATTAATATACGCTTTCATCACCTATTCAAATTAAACATAAAACTATCAAAACGGCAATTATTAAACAAATATGTATAAATTCAAGGTCAATAAATATTTTTAATACTATCTATTAACATTTCATTGAAAACTAGCTTGTGCCAGCGGCTTCGCCCGCATGAAATTAATACTTTGTTATATGATTTACTAGTACTCACGCGGGGCTTCGCTCCCGTGGATCCTATCACGGTAAAAACATAACTCTCCTTTTTTGCAGTCGGGTAAAAAGTAGCCTATAACCTTCCTCAAGCTTCAAGCTACTTCCATACCAAATTTCATCCAAATCCACCCAGTACTTTCGAAGATTAGCGCGATCAAGCAAACAAACAAACAAACTAACAGACTTTTCCGCTTCATAATATTAGTATAGATAGCCTATCTATAGCACTCAAAAATAATGCAGCTACATATTAGGGAAAGAATTTTCAGAATCGGTTCAGTAGTTTTAGAGATTTCCCCTACATACAAACTTACAAATGACATGGACAAAAAAGTACATTCCATGTACACATACATAGTAAATAATATTGTATATTAAAAATAGAAAAATGATTTAATACGTAGTTCTTAACCTCTCTGATCTCGTCAGTGTTTATTTCAAAATAATTAGTAATCAAGATGAATTCAAAGTATCATTTGTCAACGTTCGCCATAATGGACCATAGAGTAAGATAAATATAATAATGGGTGTTCCACATCAAGCATACTACTTGCATATATCACATAGACGTGTGATATGGACGACAAAACGCTATTATTAAAAACATTTTATTTATACGAAACTGTCTTCGTTGGTATTTTTGACATTTAATAAAATTATCTTTTCATAATGTTGATGCGTAAGACAGTTTTTAAATATTTCACACAAAAAAAAGTCGGAAAACGGAACGCGTTACTTGTTTGACAATGTGTCATTGTCTATGTCAAATGTCAATATTATGTTATTGCCAAGGATCTTCTACCTACTATTGCAGAATCAGATCATAGATGATACATATTAATTGCAGATTCTACATTGCGTCCTGTGTTTGTTTTTGCGATTATTTTCTAATATTTTTGACCCCTGCTTATTTCAACGTACTGATACCTTCTACCACCCGATTACCTTGCTATTAATACTGGACTCTGATTTACATTGCGTTGTGGATTTGTTTTGTGGATCAATATGAGGTGCATCAACTGCGGAATAGCCATGCAAAGGTTGCAGAGGCATCTCATATCCTCGCTTTCTGCACACAATCAAACAAGACTGCCAATGCCCAACCCAGGTAAGAAGTTGGACTAGAAAAAACTTAACCTGATTTATTTTTATATAGTTCTGGTATGCGAAATCTTACAGTGCATCTTATTTTCAGTTGCCTCTTGATACATTTATTTGTCATCCATGCTTATTATTATCAAACACCGAAACTGGTAAACAAGAGAGACTACTGGGGCATAACATGGTTTTCCGTTGCTGGCTGTTCTATTATCACAAAATACTAATTATGTGGTAAGCATTTTGTTTTTCATTATTATAAATACCTAGTTGTATTAATCTAAAAAATGAGCTTTCATACTATGTATGTATGATTGTTATATCTGTGTTTTATGTATTTTTCATCTTTAACATAATATACTTGCCTAAAGTAGGCATGTGTAACATAGTACTGCTCATTTTACTATAACATAGTACTTGAAAATAGAAAGAGATATTTAAAAAGATAACCTTGTTACTAAAAATTATATAAACATAAGAATTATCTAATGATTGAATTAATTTATAATTGTGTTTATTCTAACTGTGGTTTATTTTCAGCCTTCAAGAAACAACTATGTTTGCCATGTGTGTTGGATGCGAGCAAATAGACAGGCAGTACATAACTCATCACGAGACATGCAAGAATTGGCTTTGGATAATGATGCAGCAGCCCCTAATGTTAGCCAAGTTGTTAGCCCACCAGAGCCACCACCGTTGCCGCCTGTTCAAAGAGGGCCATGGGAAAGTAATACCATATCATTACATAATTACAAGCGAGCTTCGATTACATCTGTTCACAGTATATTTCAACAATGCAGAAACAGAATGGTACATTTGGTCCCGCAATCCCTCAAAAGAATGCTTTTGCAGGAACATAGTTTCTATGTTCCTCGCAGCTGTAGAGTGTGTGAAACACATTTGTAAAGCAATCAATGGCATTTATTACCTCAAATGAATGAGACACATTCTACATTTAGTCAAAAGCTAATATTTTGAACTTTGAAAATGTCTCAGAAATTCTCTCACGGAACAGTAATCACAATTATAAAATAATAATAAATAAATCTATGATTGTATTTTTTTTAACAAGTCTGGTTATGTTTAAAGCAGTTATATATGTAATTACTGAAGCCCTATATTTACACTTAATCCAGGTTAGTGTATTGGTGAAATAAAAATGCTCTGTTCTATCCAAGCTGGTTGATTGACCTCCCTAGGTCTCTTTATTAACACTATCGCTGCATTGCTCTAATGTATATTATCTTCGTAAGCATTTAAGATATAATAATTATAATATGTCAAAATATTTTTGTTTATTTTCTCTAATAAGTAAATAAATAATGATTTTTACTCCTTTGTTTTATTCTGTGCTTCCCTCGTTGGTCTAATGGTCGCAAGCGCTACTGCTGAGCATGAGGTCCTGAGTTCGATTCCCAGGTCGAGCAAAGTGATATTGGGTTTATTCATCAGGAATTTCTCAGTAGCAGCCCGGAGTCTAGATTTGTGCCTGGTTAATAGAAACAGACTCGCCTCCTATTAAATGGTACTCAAAATAACTGGTGAAATCTGGGTGTACTATAGGTACACCTCTGCCCAACCCTTCGGGGAATACAGGCGCGATGTTATGTTAATGTTTGTTATTATTGTCACATTTTTTGAGACTATTACCCAGTTTAATAAAATGTTAGTCAATATTCAGTTTAAAATCCTTACTTTGTTTATTAGTTAAATACTAAAACTATATCAGTTATACGCAATAATTCACAACTGTTCACTATTTTAAAGCGCCTTTAAGTATTTAATAGCGAAATTATAATCTAAACACCTTATTGCTAGCGATCTGATTAAAAGGTTTACTGTAACTGTTTTTTGTCTAGTCTGGTGTAATGCCAAGATTTCTGAGTTTTTTATTTAAAGCAATTTAATGAGTCAATATTCACGAATATAAAACACCAAAAATCATTGGTGTACACTAAATTCGATAACTATGCCGACGTCCATAGTAAAATTGGCCATGTCCTTTGATCTCTTTAATTTTAAAATAGATTCTATTTTTTTGAAGATTGTCAACCTTTTTCCATTGCTGACCATTTGTATGATATCGATAAATTATTACATTGCTCACACAAATAAAAAAGTAACATCGATATTAAAGTATCAATATTTGTCTACATCTCTGAGTAGCAAAAGACATTACATGTGCATGCAAATATGACATCTATTTCAAAGTACTTAGCGTTCCGAATAGAATAAATTGGTTACAGTGCCATCTAGCGTTGAGTAGCTGAACTCATTGTAAATTGTTGGAATTATGTTTTTTAAACGATAAACGCCTTTATTGATTATGTCATGTCAAATAATAACAACTTTCGGTCGTTGTAATAAGACTCAATATTTTTGACAGCACTAAGAAGATGATTTGTTAAAGTTGCGTTTCAACTTTGTAGCCAATTATATCACTGTTTTTTATGTGTGTTATGGACATTTTGATTTGCAAATGTGTGAGTTTGGCGACACTGGTTCTCGTTTTGAGAGAGCGTAGGGGCACTTCTACTTAATTTTCATTTCTGTGGATAGTACAGACGCCAGCATATCAATCTGTCAATTTTTTTAAATAGATTTTCAACCTTATTGTTAAAGAAATTAGATTCAAGGTTGATTGGGAAAATTTGACAGTTTCGGGTAGCTTCATGTGCTGGCTTCTGTACAATAGGCAGCGAAGCGCTTGTAATGTAGGTAAGCGCTAGTAATGTAGGTAAACTGATAGTACAAAAAGCTCCGGATGGTATCTTGAAGGTTTGTTTTTGGTAAATGTATTGTTTTCTAAGAAGTCATAGAACAAAAGTTATTGATTATGATGTTAGTAATACAGTCCTGCGAGGCTTTTTAGTGTTGTATCAATAACCCTGTAGCGTAATTCAACTAAGAATAAGATCGACTTAGCGTCATATTATGACATCATAGCTATCAAATCAACCCAACTGGGTAGCGTGAGCAAAAGAAGGAAAGAATTTGTTGAAGTATATTTATTTACGAAATAATACAAAAAGTTATTTAAGGAATCTAAAAAACCCGACTGCTCAACTGAAATGCAAGAAACAAGCACATTTTTATTTTAAAAAGTGACAAGCAGGCGGATCCATCCCATTAAAAAAAAAATTCAATTGGGTCTCGCATTTCAGTTGAACAGTCGGGCTTTTTAATATGAAAATCATGTAGGTTCATGTCTGTAGTGCTCTTTTGAGGAAATAACCATTCAAGTTTGAGCGGATCTATCCAGACAGTGCAAGCATTTGTAAGTTATCGTGTAGCTCAATTTATAACTTAAGGAGCTCAACGATACGCTCGAAAAACATAACCCTTTCTTTCCTTGCAGTCGAGTAAAATGTCTCATTCGAGTTTCATTTTGGTTTATCTACGTCGGTCATTTACGTAGATTTTTATTATTTATGTGATAAATAAAGAACAACAACAACTCACCAGTATTGCAAACGGACAGGTAATGCCGCTGCGTGCCGTTAACGGCACTCATGGTGCTGAGTCCCGTATCGCGGCAGAGTAAGGTCTGCGCTTCCATCAGCCTTCCCACTGCTAAGTCCACTAAAACACATAAAAATAATAATTTAAAAATATCCAAAAACTCCCGAGTGCTTCACTGAAATGCAAGAAACATGCACAGTTTTATTTAATAAAGTGACAAGCAGGCGGGACTCAATTGAAAATCTTACTTATATTATAAATGCGAAAGTTTCTGGGGATGTTTGTTATTCTTTCACGCAAACACTACTGAACGGATCAGAATGAAAGAAATTTTGGTAAGTTTTTTTTTTTTTTGTTACGGAGGAGCCCTCTTTTGACCTCGATGTCGCCTGATGGTAAGCGATAGATGAGGTCTACGATGTGACGAGCGAGCCCAGAAGATGCCTATTTACTCGTGCTTTAAAGGCTGAAAGGTCATAAGTGGCAGGGAACACAGAAGCCGGCAGAGAATTCCACAGCTTGACTAACACATGGGCTACCTTTTATCTCGGAATTCTCACAGGATAGGGATTTACACGGGAAATAGATTGATTTTGCCCGAAGAAAAGGAAAAATCGAAATTCGAGACTAACTTTGTATAAGTTAGTCCGGAATTACTATTTTTTTTTTTTTGTATTATTATTTCATTTTTAAAGATGTAAATAATAGGTTTATAAAATGTAACAAATTACATTTTATAAACCTATTATTTACATTTTTAAATATTCCTATAAAAACAAAAAACATTTAAAAATATATTAAAAAAAATATATATATTTTTTTTTTTTTGTATGTGAATTTAGAGAATGACATGAACACTAACATAGTTTATAAGACCTTTGTTGCTAATATTATTATGGTCATTTTTTTAAATCTGTAATTAATGTATTCTATTCTATATTTACAGTTTTAAATTTTTCCTTTACATGTGCTATAAAAACCTCGCTTATTGCAAAATTTCATGATACGATATACAAAAAGTAAACTAAACACTGTTTGTGGAAAATATTGTGGTTGTAGATTGTGGTTTCGAACCCAAGCAAGCACACTACTTCGGGTCATTTATTATAATCACCGCAGCTCATAAAACGTGAAGGAAAACAGAATAAACAGGCATGTTTTAGTACCGTAACATCCAAAACCATCCTATGTCCAGCAACTTGCACTATATAGATAGATATATTCTTTATACTATACCTGCTCGGAAAGTGCCTTATTACTTTTTAAAAAGTTTGATAGAAAGGACGTCATTACTGTAGTACAAATGTGCGGGTCGCAAAAGTGTATGAGAATTAGTAATCTAACGCGCTGTTTTTTTTTTAAATTAGACCAATTCAGTAGCTAACTTAAAGTGCTTATAATGCCAAAAGACAAGAGATAGATTATTATTATTATTCTCTCTTATTTTCCTCGTAGGTATAGTATAAAGCACAATGTATCACTCGGAAGAAAGTGGGATTCCCAACTCGTGTGTATTAAGTACTCAAACTACACCCTCGTTGGTAATCGGTCACTTTCTCCCCTCGATAAACAATGTACTATTATTGTACACTATAACAGTAAAACATTTATTTTATTTATTTATTATATACTGAATTGTACACCTTACAATATTTCTATGGATACAAAAAAATTAAACTAGTGTACAATGGGCGGTCTTATCGCACAGGGCGATCTCTTACAGACAACCTTTGGATGGACAAACTTAAAGGAGACAGATTAAGGGCTGTCAGTGTACAAACATCATAATATTAATTGAACATAATAAGATAAAATACATACAATACCAAAATCATATACTAATAAATATTACATGTATAATTGAGAAAGAAGGGGAAAAGTTATAGGGAGAGGTAATGCTCCTTCACCATTCTTTTGAAGGCTGGTAACATTCTTTCTCATAGAGAGACTTTTGGGACTTTTTAAAAGTGGGAACGTTATAAGGCAGTTATGTTATGAAACTTTTATAAACTGCAACTGAAAACGAGTTAGCGAGCGGCGGGTGTGTTCTAATAGTTTAGTCGCTAGTCTCTCAGCGTGAGTTCTGACCACCAAGTGATCGCTGAGCGAGTATTATCTTTAACAGCTCTTGTCGCTCAGCGACAAAACTAGTGAAGCGAGTAGTCGTCGGCAGTGTGAACAGTCAGAGAGCAACTATTAATATACGCATCTCTTTCGTTTACACGGAATTTATATTTCATTGTGCGTTTCTTGAGCGAGTAAATCGCCGATAGTTGGTCGTTTACTTGCCGGCAGTCGCACAACTGCCTTTTGAACATAAAGAATGCTGAAAAATAAATAATAATAATCTGAATGTGTTTCCTAATAATTACCTGGGGGTCTTTAAGTCAACAGTGAACAGTTATTTCTAGGTAAGCGTGCTTCATCTTCGACCACATCATCACAACAATTAAAAAAATATATACTCACGGTTGACATCGGGACATTTCTCGTACGACTTCAAAATTGTAGTTTGAGCTAACTGCACCAGTTTAGCTGATACACCCACTTGTGCGATTTTATTGTAATATATCTGTAAACCAAAAAAGTAAATTAACAGATTGTTTGACATGAAATATATATATATATATAACGTGTAACGGAAACCCCATATCTATCCAAAAGGACTGAAGACAACATCTGGTATGGAGTCTCTATGCAAAGTTTCAGCTCAAAATAAGTGACTCACATAATTGACCCTAAATTATTGGTTTCATATGTTTCTTGAATACCAGTAATAACAAACGTGTCACAGCAATAGTGCTGTGCTCATAGGAGGGTCATCACTTTCCACGTCACTTGCCAATAAAACGATAATTCTCTTCGTTCTTCTTATTAATTTGATAAATTCGGCCTCTGGTATCAATGTATTGAAATTTCTAACATGCTCCACACATGTAGACATAGGATTACAAAACCCTTGCCATATCGTTTGTTATCATTCAAAGAAGCCGTGCACTCGGTATGTATATACCCTTTAAATTACATGTTGTATATAAGTTTATATGTAAATACAATACATAAAATATAATTTAGTTCAGTTCTAAATAAAAATATAATATTATTACACCTTCAATACTTACAGCAGCATCACAAATGAAGATAACAGCGGTTTCCAAGCTGTTCTCAGCTTGCATGACGGCCGGCCAGTATTCTATAGCTTGAGACATTATTGATTGCACCGGAGCAGTGGGCTTGTCGATATGAGAGACGAGTATGCCTGCGTTACGGAGGTAAGTTTCTCTGTAAATAAGAGATTTTAAAGTTCATTATTATAACACACATAGCTAAGAACATTAGAGATTTACGAACATGGGTTCACAAATCAATATAATTAATTAGGCGTGTGTAACTCTTTACGGAACCGACTCACTGATTCGAATCATTGAAGTGATCGAAGTGAGTGAACGTTTTAAATGCATCATTTGAATCTGAAACATTACTTTGCTCTGGCTCATTTCGCGCGACGCGTCGCTCGTGTGGTAACTGAGCAGTGTGCAAGCGAGAGAGAGACCGAGACACACTGAGTTACTTTAACTATTGACTCTTGTATCCTATGCACGAAGATCGACTTTATTTATAATCTCACTTATTACAATAAATATGTAGACAAAACATTCAGTATTGATGCCTCAAAACATTTCTATGTCTTAATAGTAAACGTCCGCAACGCAACGTAAAAGAATGTTACGTTTCTATACATGACGTCGCGTTGCGGACGTTTACTGAGTCATTTGAGCCGATGATCCAAATGAGCCAAATGAAACAATCAGTGTTCCGGATCATTTCAGTGATCGAGATGCAAATGTTCCAATCTCAAAAATGATACACTTTGCCCACCTCTATTATTAATAATCAATACCTCAATATAATGTGAAATCTCATAAAAATGCAAAAGTATAAATTAATATCCAACCCGACAATCAAAGAAAAAGCAATTGCAAGGTCCCTAAAGCAAATAATTACTATGGTAAACGTATTAGACGATGGATTGTGCTCACAATTGTTAATGAGCTTCCCATATAATTTAACCAGTATAGATTGTATGGACTTCAAAAGAGACGGACCCTGAGTTTGTTTCGATGTTTCTTCTCAGGGTAGTCAGTTAACACTGGCCTCATCTAGTTTAAATTTACGAAAAAAATTACGTGTAAATATTTTTAATAACCAATTTGCAAAATAAGATCATTTATCATTAAGCTACCTGTGGGACTAATGGATCGAACTAATTTAAAATCCATCTCAAAAATGTACTCAATAAGCACTATACAGAGTTGATACGACCGAGGGGCTTTCCTTTAAACTGCGTATGCTAGGTACCATTTTCAAGCTTTGTACCAAAAATCAATTAAATAGGAAAAGTAGTTTAGTCGCAAATGATTTTGATGAGATGCACCTTAAAGCGATAAATCTGACCAAGACAAGAGATAACACACGCCGCTCTACGTTGCCACTTTAACTTAAGGTCAGTCACATTTATTTACAAAGGGTGGTTGCGTTTTACTCTGATTTGTAAGCTATTTAGGTTGTTTGAAAAAAAAATTGGCTTTTTTAACTGTATCAAATTAACACTAAACATGTATACGTAGTGTAATTTAATGCCCCTCTGTTGTATCAACTCTGTATATTGATGTGTCCGTAGCTACTGTGATCAGTCGACTGGTGAGTTTACTGTGATAGGTATTTAGTACTTAACACGTTGAACGCCAATGCGGTCAGTGCTGACCGACAGTGAGCTTTCCCTTTAGGCCAAGCAAAAATCACAGTTCTATCCTTTAGACCAAATGTTTTTTTAATTATTGGTTTGACGGGAAGCAAACCTCAAAAAATAAATTAGATACTTATATCTAATGTCCAAATGTGTTTTCATTAACAAAAGTCAACTTTAGTCATTAATTATGGAGATATTAAACGCCGGGCAGCACTGACCGACGCGGCCCGAACGGCAAGTCTAGTTGTCGGCCATCACTGACCGACGCGGCATAAACGGAAAGATGCATTTTTTTCTTGGCATTCAACGTGTTATTAATATTTTCGACAGCTTGGATAAGTTGGTCATCGTGGGAAAGACGGACGGAAAGCGTCGACGAGGTCGTTCACCTATCCGACGATGGTCTGACTTTTACTGAGTTTCTAACAGAAAAACCCCACTTTTTACCCGACCTGGACCATACCAGACCAGGCTCAACAGTCGCGCTTACCACCGAGCCACCGAGGTAGTTAACAATGAAGTAATAACACACTTACTTGTCATCAACATATTTCGCGACTGTGCAACAAATGTGAGCGAGTTGCAACGCGTGCGCAGTTCTACTGAAGTGTAAAAATTGCTGAACGAAGATTTGAGCTAGCTGTAATGCGGAGCGCAGGAGTCGTTTGTTGGACACTGCGAAACGAAATGATGGAAGTTCACAAAATAAAATTCGTTTAGTTCAGGTCAGACTCATGAATTTTAGTAAGTAATATTTATCTCGATTTTTGTATAGATACACATGCGCGTTAGCATCGCGTTTGTATCGATACAAACGACAACAAACTGCTCTGTAGGATAAAAGCGAGCCGTCGACGCACGTTTCTAAAACGCGCATCGACGGCGCGATTAAATAACGTGGTGTGCATAGGCCCTAAGGATTGGAATTCCCTGCCGGAGTCTGTGTTTCCCAATAGCTATAAGTCAAGAGTGAATAGGTTACATCTAGGTAAGCGTGCTCCATCTTCGACCATCACTTACCATCAGGTGAGATGGTGGTTGAACGCGAAACTATTATCAATAAAAAAAAATGTATAGTAGGTATAATTTCTACCTGTATCAATAACTATAGCCAACTCCGTCCATAATTCAACCGCTTGTAGTGCTTTCTCCAACGCAGCGTGCTCTTGTGCAATAGTGCGCATCGCTTGAGTTAAGTCCGGGTCTATGCTCTGAAATACACAAAATAATTGTACCATTAGTTTTTTTAAAGTAAACTAGAATGTGAGTAAAATTCCCATTACTAGCAATCTTTTTAAAACATCTTAAAGCATAGAGAATAGACAAGATATTGTTACGCCAGTCGTTTAGCGAAGTACGTCGAGAAACTTCGACAGAAATCTAGAATGTTCGAGACACTAACGCCATCTAGCGGAGAGTAGCAGTACTGTGTATCTCGAATAGCTTCTGGAATATTCTTGGCAGTATAAACAGTGAGTTCATTTTATAAGAATGTTCTAGAACTCATAGACCGGGGTATAAATAGCTCGCAGAGGAACGCAGATGGCAGTCTTATTTGAAGATCCGAGGCTATATAATCGAAGCTTTACAAGTGAATTTCGGTGCGATTTAAGTGTTGAGTGACAAGTATTGTACTGTGAATAATTGTGTTAATTTTAATTTTATTTAATTAAAGTGTTAATTTTGGTTTAATTGGCGTTAATTATTTCTATCCCGAACCCCAGCTCGTAACAATATACTCACTCTTTCACTCTTATCTTTTTTTAATGAGGACTCAGAGGAAAGCAATGTTGGTAGAATTCACATTACTAGCAATCTTGTTAACCCCTCAAACTAAGCTAAATATGCTGTGTCTGGAGTAGATTCACGACAATAGTTTAATTAATGGGCGGAATTCTAAGCCGCGATCTCTCAATCTCTCAAAGCCGACACCTTAGTCAGGCTATTCACGCTTGAATCATGTAATTTGTAGTGTGTGTGCACATAATTTCAGTATGTGCATACTGAAATTATTCAGAATCTTTTACTGAATCATATCTGAATTCTATAATTTTTAATATGGACCAATTTTTATCCCAAAAATAATTAAATATACGTAAATTACACTCACACTGTCGCTGTACAATCAAAACAAACCAAAATGAACTGTAAAACAAAGTAATAACTTCTTTAAATGCAGTTTTTTTTAAATACAAATTCAGTCTTTCAATACAAATGAAAGAAAAATGAAACTGAGTTCAAGGAGATTTAAAGTATTTTAAATAAGTGTTTATAATGTTATAATTGCTTGAGAGTGTGCGTTATATCTGTTGTATATCTGAGTGAAGTCCAATCAAAATCGGTTTAACAGTCCCAGAGATTAGCCCGGAAAACAAACAGATAGACGGACAACTTTACTAATATTATTAAGCGGAAAAAAAGAGGCAGGGTTATATTTTTATCGTGGTTAAGTTCACGGGAGCGAAGTACCACGTGACTGCTAAACTAATAATAATTTAACTCACAGCTTCGGTAACTTTCCATCCGTATTTGGTGCTAGCTTCAGCGATATCGTACTCGGCTTTCAGAAACAATAGCATCGTTTGTGCTACCCTGATGTCAGAAGATACTGGTTCCTGAAAACACATGTGAATCCGGTATTAATTTAGAGAAATCCATGATATTATATAAAATCATCATTATTTGCTTTTAGCCTTTTTCCAACGAATAATAACACTAGTTTACATGGTTTTTGTCCCTGTCATTATAATATTGTTTTCAGAGGGTTTTAGATGTGCTGAATTGAATTGTGATGTTACAAAAATTCCACCACATCAGGCTACCTAGATATCTTTACTGAAAGTAGCGACCTCTCCAGTTTCAAAGCACTGTTATAGTATAATACGTCGTTGCGCTTGCAAAAGGCGCTATGTGGTAAATAGTCATTTTCGTTCTTTTATGAAGTTTCAATCGTTACTTTAATACACACATGCTGTAAAAACAGCTATCTGATAAACGCAATATTGAAAGGTAAAAATCGGCTGCGATGACTTAAAAGTTTTTACTTCCCTCATAATAATCCAATGTGATTCTTTTTTACGTCTGTTTTCATTTCCGAATAATAGAGTATTGAATATTTGCTATTTAAAACTTACTTCACAAAAATGAACTGCTATTGATAACCGTTACAAAATAAAAAATATAAATGCGGTAATTTAGCTTTTTTTATATAATGTTTGTAATGCATAGTAGTACATAAAGATACCATGACAAGTTTTACGTGAAAATATTTTTCATGGTGCTGTGATATCTGAAAAATCAAGATTTTGGTATTTTTTGCCTAAGATTACTCAAAAACCTGACATGTTAGAAAAGTTTTGACGTCTGATTTTAATTCAGGACACCGAAAACCTTTAAGAATGGGTAGTATTGTAAATGAGACAAGAAATATTTGTAAACTAGTGTAATTATAGTACTCCAGACTGATTTTGGCCACAGCGGCAAATCTCAGCGGATATAATATATGCAGAATTGTCCAAAAATTCTTGCAAAACGACACTCCAATGTCACATGCACAGACATGATTAACAATCGACAGTCATCCATCAGTTAGGTAGTTTAATATTTTCAGGGCAGCAGTTGGCTTTGGCCCGTATTATTCTATGAAACCGGCAGAAGATTGCTGAGATACAAAAATACAGTATGTTAAAAATATTACCATTCGAAAACAATGTTTTTTTTTAATTAAAATCTATACTAATATTATAAAGCGGAAAAGTTTGTTTGTTTGTTTGTTTGCTTGAACGCGCTAATCTTCGAAAGTACAGGGTGGATTTGGATGAAATTTGGTATGGAAGTAGCTTGAAGCTTGAGGAAGGTTATAGGCTACTTTTTACGCGACTGCAAAAAAGGAGAGTTATGTTTTTAGCGTGATAGAATCCACGGGAGCGAAGCCCCGCGTGGGTACTAGTATTCACTAAAAATGTTAAATTGATACGTAAATAAAAGAAACACTCTGTACACGCGCACTTGAAGGACGGCAACGTCGCAATTTATTTATGAATGCGTACGCGTGTATAGAGTGTTTCTTTTACACATCAGTTTAACATTTTTAGTGAATATTTTAATATTAAAAAAAAAAAATTTTCGAATGGTAATATTTTTTTAGCATGTATGGATGCTATACTATTGCGGGTTAACGGGAACGTCCACTATTAGTTAACATACTGTATAAAAAAAACTTTATCCATTGACAGGCGTTGTAGTACAACAAGGAAATACACATAACTTATGTCCAACTAACATTACAGAGGCACATTTGTATCAGGTATGCACTATATTTACAGGTTTCACACTGTTTTCCTAGCCTAGAGATTAAGAGGGTGTCGAGCCTACGAGACGCGCGGTAAATAGGTATTTACTGCAGCGGGCTAGTCGTGTGCGTTGTCACACACACAATGACAAGTTCGCTCGAGGCCCGCTTGCCGTTGCACGACGAAGTTTCCTAACTTTACATTTTTTAATTTTTTGTCGTTATGTTGAATAAACTTGAAGAACGAATATTAATTATTTAGATGGTATTATTTATCACACTAATATTATAAAGGTGAAAGTTTGTGAATGAATGTGTCTGTTTGCATTTTTGTTACTTATTCACGCTCAAACGGCTGGATGGATCTAAATGAAGCAAGTAGGTACGTAAATAAATCACAAAAATAAATTTAATAAATTATACCTATTATATAAAAATTAACGTTTGTTTTTACTGTAGTAATACATTATCCGTTCCCTCACTATTCATCCTATTGCAATAAAACTTTGATTTTATATATTAAACTCCTCAGATTTTTTTTAAAGATTACTAGCAATGTGGGTACATTTCACATTACTAGCAATCTTGTTAACCCCTCCAACTAAGCTAAATATGCTTGTGTCTGGAGTGGGTTCACGTCAATAGTGTAATGGGTGGGGTTCGAACCTGCGACCTCTCGATCACAAGTCCGACACCTTATCCATTAGGCTATTGATGCGTCGAAACTGGGTAAGTAGCAAGTTAGGGTAGATGGGTATGCAGTACTTATTTGAATAATAAAACCAGTATGAAATAAAAAAAATATAATTATGTAATGTCATAATAAAAGCAGACTGAAATAAGTTTTGTTTATTAAAATTTCATTTAGTGCTCGTTTAAATTCTGATGTACTGTCATGTTTTTAATAACATTTAGCACTTTATTATATATACGTGGGGCCATACCAAAAAAACATTTTTTCATTAATGCTGTCTAGCGAACTTACTTCGCAGAAAATATAAGCGTAATTTATTTCATAACAATATATGTATCAAGTATAACTTAATTTAAAAGAAAAAAATAAATAAAAGAAATCTATAAATCTAATGTTATATTGCTTATTATAACATTTTACAAAAATTGGCCAAGTGCGAGTCAGACTCGCCCATGAAGGGTTCCGTAGTAACTATAATAATATAATATAATATGTATATTTACTTGACAAAAAACTAAAACTTACAAATTTCTTAAAACTAGCTTATTTACATTTTTTGCAACTACGCCAAATAACTTTGTTTTTCATAGTATTTGTATGAATTACAAAGTTATATTTGCGGTTTTAGAAAATATGCTGTATCTCAAATACTGCTGACTCGATCTCTTTAAAACCAATTTTGATTGAAAGTTTACATTAAGATCTATAGATATATATATATATACAACGTGTAATTTAAAGGGTATATACATACCAAGTGCATGGCTTCTTTGGATGATAACAAACGATATGGCAAGGGTTTTGTAATCCTAAGTCTACATGTGTAGAACTTATTACAAATTCCAGTACACTGATACCAGAGACCGAATTTGTCAAATTAAGAAGAACGAAAAGAATTATCGTGTTATTGGCAAGTGACGTGGAAAGTTATTGACCCTCGTAGTGCTGTGACACGTTTGTTATGATTGGTATTCAAAAAATATGTGAAACCAATAATTTGGTACCAATTCTTTAAGTCAGTTATTTTGTGCTGAAACTGTGCATAGAGACTCCATACCAAATGTTGTCTTCAGCCCTTTTGGTTAGATATGAGGTTTCCGTTACACGTTGTATATATATATTTATATTTTTCACTCCATTATTATAGAAATTAGAGGGGGGCACACATTTTACCACTTTGGAAGCGTATATATTTTAAACGATTAATTTTATGAAAAAGTGGTTTTAGAAACCTCAATCTCATTTTAAAGACCTGTATATAGATACCACACATGCATAGGTTTCATGAAAAAAAAAATATTTTCAGTTTTAGTTCCCCCCATACATGGAACTAAAACTGAAAATATTTTTTAATTTAATTTAAATATATTTTAATTTTTTCTTAAAATCGGAAAGTGGTTCACAGAATACATCAATCTACCAAGTTTTATATGTATAGTCCTAATAGTTTCGGAATAAAATGGCTGTAACATACGGACGGACGGATGGACAGACAGACAGACTAGTAGTTGTAGTAGTTATACATATTATATTATTATAGTTACTACGGAACCCTTCATGGGCAAGTCTGACTCGCACTTGGCCAATTTTTCTTTGGCAAATTCCCGTAGTAGACAGACCTTGTTATGGCACTTGGCGTATAATTTGTCGGACATAGAGGGAATGTCAAAGGAAGCTGAAACTTGTTCTAAACCAGAAAACCCGGCTCCTATCGACATAAAACTGCTTACAGAATTATCGTTCAGATTGAGGTCTGTAGGGCTATCTATCTGGTTCTTAACAATTTATTAATTCTATTTTTTTCGACACATTTGGCAACTAAAATAGAATTTCGATAGAAATCCTTTCTTAGTTGCAACTAGAGAATACAATCCCGAGCATGTTTTTCAATCCCGGGATTACGTGATTCTTGATGCTGAATCCTGGGACCCTGGGGCTATGCCCGGATTAGACTATGTGGTTTCTAATTGGTCTCAAATGTAAAAAATTGGCCAAGTGCGAGTCAGACTCGCGCATGAAGGGTTCCGTGTGTAACTATAATAATATAATATAATATGTATATTTATTTGACGAAAAAAACCTTACAAATTTCTTAAAACAAGCTCTTTTACATTTTTTACAACTACGCTAGATAACTTTGTTTTTCATAGTGTTTGTATGAATTACGAAGTTATATTTGCGGTTTTAGAAAATATGCCGTATCTCAAAAACTGTTAACTCGATATCATTCAAACCAATTTTGGTTGAAAGTTTACATTAAGATCTACAGATACATATTTTTTTAGATTTTTCACTCCACTATTATAGAAGTTAGAGGGAGTGATACACATTTGACCACTTTGGAAGCTTATATCTTTTAAACGATTGACTTTATGAAAAAGTGGTTTCAGAAACCCCCATGTCATTTTTAAAGACCTGTCTATAAATACCACACACGCATATGTTTCATGAAAAAAAAAATAGTTTCGTTTCATAGAATACATCTACTTACCAAGTTTCACATGTATAGTCTTAATAGTTTTGGAATAAAATAGCTGTGACATACGGACGGACGGACAGACAGACAGACAGACAGACAGACGGACAGACATGACGAAACTATAAGGGTTCCGTTTTTTGCCATTCGGCAACTGAACTCTAAAAAACGAGTAATTTCTTAAAATATATATTTTTAATTTTGGTACACTACACATATCACAGTATAGTAAGAAAAGAAAAAATGACAAAAAGATACTATACTTTGTAAGAAATAAAAAGACAATAAAACTTATTACGAATTTTGAAAATACAATCGTAGAAATATCAATGCATCCAAGGTTTGACTTCCAAGCCTGCTTCGTTTATTACCAACATAAGCAGCAGCTGAAAACGCTCGTTTAGGTTTTACACTGGTTGGAGGAATAGACAATAGATACTTATATGCTGTTTCTAAGTGATATCCACTAATTCCTCCATTTTCAAACAGGCTTATTTCACGTCTAATACTATATTTTGCCAACCTCGATTAATTTTGTATTTGTACTTCACGATCTGGGGATTTCATACTCTTATCAATTTCCAGATATAACTTTTCCTTTAGTGTCAATTGGGGTTGGGATTGGGAGGTTTGTGGCCTTAACTCATCATCTGTTTGTGATCCTGATCTTCCTTCTTCTTCTTCCGTGTCATCTCGACTTTTAAGTTTTTTTTTCAATACACTTTATTTGCTTCCAAACTAAAGCCTGTGTAGAAACTGGAAATAAGTCATGCCATTCCAAATCCGATAATAACTGATTTTCATCATCTTTTCATGGATTTTGTAATTAATTCAACACACCAGTCAAATCATCACTTCGTCGTTGCTTCATACGTCCCACTAAGGATGTTTTCATTTTTTGGCAAGTGTCAGCACTTGCCAAAAAATGATTATGCTAGATAGCTGTTTTATAAGAAATTTCAAAGCGGAATCAGCTGTGCATAAATTAGCATCTCGCCGACAGATTGCTTCTACTGTCAATTTAATTGGGGTCAGCACATCAACAATTTTATTCACCAATTCAAAATCAACTTCTTCCAAACGAATTGGATGATTGAGATCTATAAGAGCTTTTTGAATGAAGGTTTTTAAAAGATAAAATCGCTCCAGCATTGTTAAAAGACTAGTCCACCTGGTTTTACAGTCCAAAAGAAGTGACAGCTCTTTTCCATGTTCAATTTTCATTTATTTTTGAAGTACTGTTTCTGTTTTCAATGGTGATCTTTTGAAATACACACTACAACTTTGCGGATTTTCTTTATCAGCTCATTAATGTTTTCATCTTGTGTTAACTCTGGTATGTGTTATAGCGCAAGGTCATTTTGTGACATTAAGATTAAGTCTGATTCTGGAATGTCTAAGTCTTCTAAATGTTCATCATCATGGATGTCGTCCATATGATCAACAGCCACAGGTGGTTCATTTATAGTATCATCTGAGGTAGAGCTGTCTTGCAAATAATTATGTTTTTCATAAAGCCAGTATCCAGGGAAATATCAAATATACTTAGACGCTCTTTCAATATACGAAGACAATTTTCAGCCATACTTTCATACTTCCATAAATAGGAACAAGTCCTAAATTCCATTTTTTTTTTATATGAATGAACGTTGACAGCCATGTATGGTTTATTGGATGTTGAAGTCCACTTGTCGAAAGAAAGACTAAATCTTTCACCTGCACTTTTAAAATGTTTCAATTCTGCAGTTACTTGCTTTCTGATTTTTTCACTGTAATTCATGACACGTTTTTGAATGGTGACGGCTGACTTTGGTAAATCCGTGTATTTTGCAAAGACAAATTTTCTCGAATCATCTGAAGTTATGAATATACTGAATGGAAATCCATCTAATGCAATCATTCTTGCCAAAACATCATCGAGGCTATCGTCGGCACTTTTAGTAAAATAATCATTTAACTTTCGCTTGGCTGGCGGCGGTGGTGTGTTCAGATTATCAGAATGTAGACTTGTTGAAGCTGATATAAGCTTGATGTTATGTTTTGATGACAAATGTGTATGTAATCCCTTAGTCGATTCATCCAAAGTCTTGAGAATGGCTGAGCATCGGTTACATTTGGCACTATTCCTATCCTTCGCAACTAAAAAATAGCTCCACATTGACGTCGTATCACTGTGTTTTTTATGTTTAACAAAGTCTCCCGCCATTTGAAATACTTAATTTCAGATAATTGACTTTTAAATTTAAATGACGTAGGTCGTGGGTTTAAATTTAGAAAATATCTTGTAATGACCAAAGTTTTCAATATAATTAAGCATATTTTAAAACTGGAAACATATCTTACAACTATACAATAATATAGGTTATCCATCAGAATTCAAACAGGCTTTAATGTCCTCTCATACCTAATTAACATGTATTATAGATACATTGTAAGAATGATATTTTAAAAGAGTAAGTGTGGTGTGGAGTAACTTTCCGGATCTTCTCCATAGAAAACGACCAATTTCGAACCGTGCCCTGCGCCAAACTGCTGACGTTTTATAAGTGCCCATGTAGGCCTATGTGAAATAAAACATTTTGAGAATATTTTTCTTAAAATTCAAACGCGAGCCAAAAATAAAAAAAAATCACAAGAAACAGTAGTAGGTATCTACTACTATTTTTAAAGAGATAACATAGTGCAATCATGCCAGTACCGTGCAACCAGCGCACCACGCACCATGAGACCATAAGTCTAGTTTAAGCATATACTAACGGGAACCCGTGTGAAATTAGTACTTCCCACAATATGATTATAAATTAAAGCCTGTCTGAATTCTGATGGATAACCTATATTATTATATAGTTGTAAGATATGTTTCCAGTTCTAAGATATGCTTAATTATATTTAAAACTTTGGTCTATACTGCCGTATACACCAATTAATACAGCACAATGGAATTACAAATAAAAAATATCCGATAAGTTGGTCATCATGTATGCCATTGATATACACTATAAAAAGGAAAGGGCCAAGAATTGAACCTTGCGGAGCACTCATCTTGGCTAGGGATCCTGCAGATGTCGCTCCATTAACAATAACTTTTTGTTGCCTGTTTGATAAATATGAAAGAACAAGGTCAGCAGAACACGAATCCACGAACTCCGTAATGGTGTAATTTACAGATCAGTGATTTGAACGCAATCAAAAGCTTTGGAGAGGTCACAAAATATGCCAATTGCATCCTGAGATTTCTCCCAAGATTCCAGAATGTGACGGATGAGCGCTACTCCTGCATTTGTTGTTGACCTACCTTTCGTGAAACCAAACTGCCGACTATGCAGAATTCCATTTGAGTTAAAATATGATAGCATCTCGTCCAGCATGATTTTTTCGTATATTTTGCTTAATGCTGGAAGCACATATATCGGTCTATAGTTAGAGGGATCATTCTTACAACCCGACTTAAAAATTAGTAATACTTTACTATGTTTCATTAAATCGGGAAAATTACCGCTGTCTATACATTAATTAAATGTGCCTGTTAGGATAGCAGCAATTGAGTCAATAATATTACCAAGAACCCTAACAGATGCACTCCATAAGTCATCAGTGTTTGTTATGTTAAGACTTTGGAATGCTTTTTAATTACATCAATAGAAATGGGCTTAAATGAAAATGTTGGTATATCCTTATTGAAGTTTTCCTTTAAAAAAGATTCTGCTAATAATGGCGAAGAATGTAGAGATTTAGTAACCTCTACTGGAATATTGGTAAAGTAATTTTCCAACTTCTCAGCCACTTTTGACTTATCTGAGATGACCTGATCATCGATGTTCAAAGTCAAATCATTCTAACCCTGTTGGTTTGTATTTCCAGTTTCTTTGTTTATCACACAGTTTTTATTTTATTGTTAGAAATGCTAATTTTATTACTTTCTGATTTAGATTTAGCTTAGGGCGCATACTTTTTTAAATATCTTTGAGTAGTTTCTTACATAATTATGGAAGGCTTCATCGGAAGTCAATGATTTTTCATGGTATAAGTTGTATAAATTGTCTCAGCTTATTCTTATTCCAGCAGTGGCCCATTCATTAAATTTAGATTTATTACTCATTTGAAATTTTTTAACTGGACATGCCTTACTAAATTCGTGGCATAGTGAAGAAAATAATATCCTGTAATTTTCATTGGGGTCATGGGAGTCAAAATTGGCCATTGAAAGATTACTTAACATGTTATCATTAAAAACATTAATTTCTTTTTAGTTAGTGGCCTAAACTTAATAGTCTTATTTAATTGCCGCTTTTTAACCAACTCAAAGGATACTAGTTGACCTGTATGGTCAGACCTAACTCCACTAATTTGAGACGAGTATTTTATGGCACAATTAGTATAAATATTATCTATGCATTGAGCTGATGTTGCTGTTATTCTTGTTGCTTCCTTGTATGTGCATTTTAAGTTAAATGAACCAAACAATGAAGTAAGCTTGCAGTGTTCAGGTGAATTTACTAACAAATCAATATTTAGGTGACCACAAACCACAACTAATTTATTATCTCTTATAAGCTTAGGTACTTAAAATTTCTCCCATTATCATTAAGAATGATGACAAGTTTGATGCTGGTGGTCTATAAACAATTAAGAAAGTTTGGCCTTCAACTTCTGTACATGCTACCTCACACAAGCAATCAACAGAGCAAGCGGTGATATATTTTTGTTCCTTATATCGAAGAGAATTACTACGTAATATTAAAGTACCACCTCCTACTGAGGACATGTTGTATGCACTAGTAATAAAAAAATATTAATTTTAAACAACATTCTATCTGGTTTTAGCCAGGTTTCACAAAAACATAAGATATCTATATCATATTTATCTATTAACATTTCCTCATCTAAAATTTTGCCGGAGAAACGATTTATATTCTGATGATATATTAAAATTGTGTTATTATAACTCTCCTTTGTCACATCTAAGGGTTTAAACAATTAATTTCAGTATTATTAGATACCCTAGATAATACTGAATAGTCACTTAACCTAGGATCAGTTAAATTGTCAATAACCCAGTGTAAATTGTAAGCTAACAAAGTAGCCAATGAACTTTCGTCGTAAATTCTAAAATGAATGTCAGGATTGCAATCGGTATTCCCAAAAACCTATTACACGATGTTTGATGCAATATTTTGCAATCGACCACGTTTGCTGAGCAAGCGATATAATGCGGTCGCACTAAGTTCACCGCGAGCTTAGTGTATTTCGAACAGCAACCGGGTGCACTCATTTTCATCATTTAGCGATAATTTTAGCCCTTACGTTACTTTGTTAATTATACTTAGCAATAAACCCTTGAAGGTTATCAGTGTATTTAACTTAGTAGACACACACGATATCCATATTGAATGTTGGAGAAAAAGTTGCATCCACCAAGGATGCAACTTTTTCTCCAACATTCAATATGGATATCGTATGTGTTTTAAATTGGATTTCAAAATGAAAGCCAGATTTGCAATCACCACCCCCAAAAACCCATTACACGATACCCATATCGAATGTTTGAGAAAAAGTTGCATCCGCCATCTTGGATTTTAAAATGAATGCCAGATTTGCAATCACCACCCCCAAAATCCCATTACACGATACCTATATCGAATGTTTGAGAAAAAGTTGCATCCGCCATCTTGGATTTTAAAATGAATGTCAGATTTGCAATCACCACCCCCAAAAACCCATTACACGGTACCCATATCGAATTTGTGAGAAAAAGTTGCATCCGCCATCTTGGATTTTAAAATGAATGTCAGATTTGCAATCACCACCCCCAAAAACCCATTACACGGTACCCATATCGAATTTGTGAGAAAAAGTTGCATACGCCATCTTGAATTTAAAAATAAATTCCAGATTTGCAATCACCACCCCCAAAAACCCATTACACGATACCCATATCGAATGTTTGAGAAAAAGTTGCATCCGCCATCTTGGATTTTAAAATGAATGCCAGATTTGCAATCACCACCCCCAAAAACCCATTACACGATACCTATATCGAATGTTTGAGAAAAAGTTGCATCCGCCATCTTGGATTTTAAAATGAATGCCAGATTTGCAATCACCACCCCCAAAAACCCATTAAACGATACCCATATCAAATGTTTGAGAAAAAGTTGCATCCGCCATCTTGGATTTTAAAATGAATGTCAGATTTGCAATCACCACCCCCAAAAACCCATTACACGGTACCCATATCGAATTTGTGAGAAAAAGTTGCATCCGCCATCTTGGATTTTAAAATGAATGTCAGATTTGCAATCACCACCCCCAAAAACCCATTACACGGTACCCATATCGAATTTGTGAGAAAAAGTTGCATACGCCATCTTGAATTTAAAAATAAATTCCAGATTTGCAATCACCACCCCCAAAAACCCATTACACGATACCCATATCGAATGTTTGAGAAAAAGTTGCATCCGCCATCTTGGATTTTAAAATGAACGCCAGATTTGCAATCACCACCCCCAAAAACCCATTACACCATACCTATATCGAATGTTTGAGAAAAAGTTGCATCCGCCATCTTGGATTTTAAAATGAATGCCAGATTTGCAATCACCACCCCCAAAAACCCATTAAACGATACCCATATCAAATGTTTGAGAAAAAGTTGCATCCGCCATCTTGGATTTTAAAATGAATGTCAGATTTGCAATCACCACCCCCAAAAACCCATTACACGGTACCCATATCGAATTTGTGAGAAAAAGTTGCATCCGCCATCTTGGATTTTAAAATGAATGTCAGATTTGCAATCACCACCCCCAAAAACCCATTACACGGTACCCATATCGAATTTGTGAGAAAAAGTTGCATACGCCATCTTGAATTTAAAAATAAATTCCAGATTTGCAATCACCACCCCCAAAAACCCATTACACGATACCCATATCGAATGTTTGAAAAAAGTCTTCATCATCACTTTCACTTCCTCAAATGGTGCTTTTCGGGAGCAACTGCACAAGGTACTATTAGAAATACCCAAAACGCTATAGGTGTGCCTACAATATTTAAAGAGTTCCCTCGCTTTCTCCAGGATCCCATCATCAGATCCTGATTTCATAACAATGGAACCAACTAGAAAGTATACCCTTTCAAACGAAAAAAAAATTCCAAATCGGTCCAGCCGTCTTCGAGTTTGAGGTTACATACATAAAAAAAAGTTTAAGACGAACTGAGAACCTTCTCCTTTTTTTTGAAGTCGGTTAAAAAGCAATAATAACATCACAAAATATAAATACGTACTTTTTATGAGAATGGCTTTTATTTCGAAAATTTGTGCCAACTTTCTTCTAATAATATTTTTTTTTACATTTTCCCATAATAAAACAAATATTGAAAAACAAATGTTAAAGAAATGTATATTGAACAATAAAAAGTAATTGTTGGGTATGCATAATAAATCGTACTCAAAAAAACAAAAAATATGACTTATGTTATTCAACGGATTGCTGCAATACATACGTACACAATAGATCGCGAATTATCGTTACCGGCGAAACGCTCCATAATGAGACGTGACCCCTCTCTGAGCTCCCGTGGACGACTGAATTTTCGACCGGTGTACGTTGCGTATGGTTCAAAATAGCGCGCAAATTAGAAGAAAAAATTAAAATTAAAACAACCAAGCGACATTTTTGAAATGTTAAAGCTGTAAATGATAGTATGATAATTAGAGAATAATATGAATTGAAGTTTATGAAAAAATTCAATAGTTTACTATCAAAATTCAGCGACGCACGAGCATGTTTTGTAAGGATTTTTGTCCAACTTTATGTATTTTTGTTTAATAAACTATAAAATATTTTTAAATTTTGCCAACTATATGTTTGCTAACACATTTATTCAAGTGTTCATTACATATTTTTGTATGGTAATTAAAGTACTATTATAGGTTATATTCCTTTAGTTGTGAAGACCGTTTTGAGTTATTTTACTCGGCGCAGGCTTAACCAATGACGCAATAGATATTATAGTGCACAAGTATGTGCTCTCTCTGTTCCCTTAAGCTTTGTTTTCCTAGGATAGCGGTGCCGTCATATAGCGGCCGTAATACAGCGGTGAATGACGTCACTAGAACGTTATCTATGTAAACAAAATGGCGCGGTTTCCTAGAGAGCGGTAACTGACACCGTAACGTCAAAAAGCGGTGCCGCCATTTGCATGACAGCCGTCTTGTCGGTGACAGATGGTTTCGTGAACGTTTCATTGATAGCGATGAAGCAGACTGTGTTAAAACGGCCGTGGAACTTTCCACATGTCGTCACCGTAAAGACGGCCGCCTTTTTGCGTCCGTAATATTACGGGCGCTATATGACGGCACCGCTTTCCTAGGAAACCAAAGCTTTACTGTCATAGTCCGATGGGACGGCAATCCGACAAGACCGGAGAGAGATCAGGTACACGATCAACTACTTAGCAGATGCATTTAAGTATTAGTGTTTTACAAGATCGACTGCCTCTCTGACCTCTACAACTCAGTAACTGAGTAACACGATACGTTGGCCAGACCAGTGTTATATTTTCTGACAACCAACAGCAAAAAAATTGGCCAAGTGCGAGCCAGACTCGCCCATGAAAGGTTCCGTAGTAACTATAATAATATAATATAATATGTATATTTATTTGACGAAAACAAAAACCTTACAAATTTCTTAAAACTAGCTTATTTACATTTTTTACAACTACGCCAGATAACTTTGTTATCTGCAAAAATAATCTGTAAATACAAAGTTATATTTGCGGTTTTAGAAAACATAGCGACCCGGCCTGGCTTCGCTCGGGTAATAGAGTTTATATTTGCTTAGATTGTGAGCGACGTCTTCGCTTCGCTTCATCGATATTTTAACTATTTAATTTCTCGTCCGGTAATTATTATTTTGCGATAACTCATGAGTTATTCATTTTATTGGTATACTATAAAAATAAATTTTGAGCTACATTAAATGCTCAACGTATCTAACGTATTTAATTGGATAAGAAATAATACTGTACGGTTAACAATAGCTTCGTAATAATCCACCATTTTATTGTAATTTTTAAAAGAAAAATAATGGTTATTATGGGTTATCCTTGGAAGATAGACATATGCCATCGCAGACTTTTTTGTAGATCTATAAAAGAGGAACAATACCATCAGACATTGTTTTGATACAACTAAAAGCGTTTTCGATTAAAGTTCTCGATCGGCTTAATTTTCCGACTTGTTGAACTAATATCGTTGTATTTCACCCAATTTACACAAAACCTTAACTTATTATACATTAAAACCTTCCTCAGGAATCACTCTATCTATTAAAAAAACCCGCATCAAAATCCGTTGCGAAGTTTAAAAGATCTAAGCATACATATGGACAGACAGCGGGAAGCGACTTTGTTTTATACTATGTAGTGATGCTGTATCTCAAAAACTGCTGACCCAATTTCGTTCAAACCAATTTTGGTTGAAAGTTTACATTAAGATCTACAGCATATATTTTTTTTAGATTTTTCACTCTATTATTATAGAAGTTATAGGGACACACACACACATTTTATCACTTTGGAAGCTTATATCTTTTAAACGATTGACTTTATGAAAAAGTGGTTTTAGAAACCCCTATGACATTTTTAAAGACCTGTCTATAAATACCACACACGCATAGATTTCATGAAAAAATATTTTCAGTTTTAGTTCCATGTATGGGGAGCCCCCCTTTATTCGAAATATTTTTCAATTTTTTTCTTAAAATCGGAAAACGGTTCACAGAATACATCTACCTACCAAGTTTCACATGTATAGTCCTAATAGTTTCGGAATAAAATGGCTATGACATACGGACGGACGGACAGACAGACAGACAGATGGACAGACATGACGAAACTATAAGGGTTCCGTTTTTTGCCATTCGGCTACGGAACCCTAAAAAGATTAATGAACAAATACTCACTGGCGTTTCATCAATCCTTTCTAATAAGTCGACGATTATAGCTTTAAAATAATCCCTGTGTATTGTCCTCACTCCCGCGGGAGTGACTGAGATCACCTCCAGCAATGTCCAAAAAAGATACTCTGGGTCTTCCACTGAAAAAGAACACAAAAAGTTATTAATAAAAAAAATATCTTTAGCAGCTTTTTCAACTTTGTTTTATACTGTTTATAGATAAGTCGCTCCCGCTATCTGTACGCTAAGATCTTTTAAACTACGCGACGGATTTTAATGCAGTTTTCAGCAATAGATAGTGATTCAACAGGAAGGTTTGTAAGTATACAACGTGTAATTTAAAGGGTATATACATACCGAGTGCACGGCTTCTTTGGATGATTACAAACGATATAGCAAGGGTAATGTTATGTATTAAATTTCTTAAAGCCTAGAGAATAAAAGAAACCTCTGTAAACGCGTAATTGTAGGACGGCAACGTCGCAATTTATTTATGAATGCGTGCGCGTGTACAGAGTGTTTCTTTTACGTATAAATTTAACATTTTTAGTGAATACTTTAATATTAAAAAGAAATAAAAACATTTTGTTTTCGAATGGTAATATTTTTTTAGCATGTATGGATGCTATACTATTGCGGATTAACGGGAACGCCCTCTGTTAGTTAACATACTGTATATAACTATAGGTAACGCCAAATAACTTGGCAAGAGTCGTTCAATGCGCAGAAGTCGATTTTTAGGTGTCAGCGGTTGTCAGCGGGACGCGGGGTATGACGTAGCCCGCTCCGAGCGCGCGATTGGTGCGTCAGTAGTTCTCATTCAATTTGCTCCCGAATACACTTGCGTACACGAAAGTTGTACCCTTTGTTTTTGTTACGAGTTGTTTTAAATTTATTGTTACCTCGATTACAATGACAGGACCAAGTACCGTTTTACGCAGACTATTAAAACGTCAGAAAGAACAGTTAGACACTATAGTTACGGAAGGTTGAAATTCCGAATTCGTCACTTTCTTTAGGACACCGGGAAAAAAGAAGAATAAAAGGGGTAGCAGTTTTATCAACTAATTGTGCCGACGAGAACATATTATTTTTAATGATTTTTTAAATATTTTTTTTTCACTTTTAAATGTATTTATGTATTATATCTATTTTATTTATAATACCGAATTAACGAATTAATTCCTCTTCTTTCTTTAACTCTTCGAATCACGGAAGGCCGCCGGCGGCCACAAAAACCAGCTTAAGATGACCTCTAAAATCGAAAAAAGGAAAAATAATTTTAGAGGTCAACTTAAGCTGGCCGCCGGCGGCCTGCCGTGATTCGAAGGGTTAACATTCTTCTGAACAGATATGATTTAAAATAAATGATGGCAATAACCATAGAATAATGGCAAGCAGTAAAAGTGACCACTTTTTTGTTCCACTAAGTGCATGATGCGCGAACTTACCCCCCCACTACGCCAAAACCTTGCCAAGTTATTTGGCGTAATCTATATCTACTACTAGCTTCTGCCCTCGACTTCGTTCGCGTAGGAGGGTTTTCCCGCGTAAATCCCAATCCCGTAGGAATTCCGGGATAAATGTAGCCTGTGTTACATAGCTTAAGGCTTGCGGAAGGTTATATGCTACTTATTACCCGACTACAAAAGAAATTACCCGACTACAAAAGAAGTAGGGTTATGTTTTAATCATGTTAAAGTCCACGGCAGCAGAGCTCTGCAGGAATGTTTATTTATAATATTAGTAAGACAGTACTAAGTAAGATAATTAATCGGCCTATAAAGTATCCACTGTTGGTACACAGGCTTCCTAGAGCAGTCAGCAGCATTGACGTAACTCCAGAGCCTTGAACACCGACGACGAGTTGCAAGTCTATCGGTTTTCTATCGGTTACATTTCGGGGAGTGTGCGATGGAATTACACAATCTAATTCCGCCAAGCCCGTTCCATCATCGGACTACGAGACAAACTGCGAAGCGCCATCATTACATGGTGGACATCCCACCCATACGCACAAAACGTTTTGGGAATACCTTCATTGTGCGTGCGGCTAAGGAGTGGAATTCCCTGCCGGAGTCTGTATTTCCCGACAGCTACAACCTAGGAGTCTTTAAATCAAGAGTGAATAGGTTACTTTTAGGTGAGCGTGCTCCATCTTCGACCACATCATCACTTACCATCAGGTGAGATGGTGGTCAAACGCGAACCTATTTAAAAAAAAATGCCTAACAAGATACCGTGGCCCCGGAACACAAGGGTATCTGAAGGAGCAGGGTGGGCTTTTAGTCAGTAGAAGTCTGACACTCCCTTCCGCTCCATCCACAGCGGAAGGAGTCATTTGATGATTTTCCCACCCAGAAAAAAACCTCTCTATGAAAGGGAATGGGCCGAAATCCACCACGCGAACCCAGTGCAGGTTAGTGGTGTATATCGCGGTATCTCGTTAGAATATTCTCGCAACCCTGGCAGATTTAGATGTTTATCTCAAAAACATACACAAACAAAACTAAAAGATCTCTCTTTAATTTGTTACTATATTCTATATTATTAATATTATAAAGCGGAAAAGTTTGTTAGTTTGTTTGTTTGTTTGCTTGAACGCGCTAATCTTTGAAAGTACTGGGTGGATTTTGATGAAATTTGGTATGGAAGTAGCTTGAAGCTTGAGGAAGGTTATAGGCTACTTTTTACCCGACTGCAAAAAAGGAGAGTTATGTTTTTACCGTGATAGAATCCACGGGAGCGAAGCCCCGCGTGAGTACTAGTATTTTATATATCCCAAATTTTTTTACGTATACCTATAGTATCGTAACTAACAGAGGGCGTTCCCGTCAACCCGCAATAGTATAGCATCCATACATGCTAAAAAAATATTACCATTCGAAAACATAGTTTTTTTTTGTATATTAAAATACTAGCGACCCGGCCCGGCTTCGCTCGGGTAATAAAGTTTATATTTGCTTATATATGATTTTGCTTAATCAATTTCTCGTCCGGTAATTTGCCACGCTCATATATCAGCGATAACTCATAAGATATTCATTTTATTGATATAGTGTAAAAAGCAATTTCGATCTACATTAAATCCGTCAGTTATGTTGATAACTGACGTATTTAATTGGATAAGGAATAATACTGTACTGTTAAAAAAGATTCGTAAATAACCCATAATTTTAATATAATTTGTAAAAGAAAAAAATGGTTATTGTGGGTTATTCTTGGCACATGCCATCGCGGACTTTTTTGGTAGATCTATAAAAGAGAAACAATCCCGCCATACATTGTATTTTTATAACTCAAAATGTTTTGGCAGAGTTTTCGATTAAAGCTCCCGATAGGCTTAATTCTTTCCGACATGTTGAAGTAATATCGTCGTATTTCATTCAATCTACACAAAACTATTATACACTAAAACCTTCCGCAGGGATCACTCTATCTATTAAAAAAAACCCGCATCAAAATCCGTTCCGGAGTTTTTAAGATCTAAGCATACATAGGGACAGACAGACAGGGAAGCGACTTTGTTTTATACTATGTAGTGATTCACTAAAAATGTTAAATTGATACGTAAAAGAAACACTCTGTACACGCGTACTTGAAGGACGGCAACGTCGCAATTTATTTATGAATGAAGGGCCGCGTGTACGGCGATCTAATTGATCTGCTTATACTATTGCGGGTTAACGGGAACGCCCTCTGTTAACGTACTGTATTGTGTATGTAGGTTATCACTTATGTATTGTATACAAGTGAATAGTACACCATGGACTACCCGCGTATTTATTTTCTCCTGCTGTGTCAAATCCATCCAAAGGTTGTCTGTAAAAGATCGCTTTTAGCGATAAGACCGCCCATTGTAACACCTTTGTAGTTTTTAAGTCCTCATTTAATTCTGTTATGGTGTACAATAAAGATTATATCTATCTATCTATCTCACCTGACATCCATTTCTCTTGTTTTCCATCCAGTAAAGAGTTTAGGGACTGCCAAACTCCGGCCACCGGAGCGATGGACGGCCACAACTTGCAGTACATTTCGAATTCATGTTTTAGAAGAGAACTGAAAAATATATTTAATATTCTTTTATTTATTACATACATACATCATCATCATCGACTAGTGTTTTACATGGAGTGACTGTGTATTTGCCATCCACATCCCAGTAACTGGGTAAGACGATAAGCCTCGGCCAGACCAGTGACAGATTTACTGGCTTGTGACAGCCGGGACCCACGGTTTAAGACCAGGCAGTCCAAAATAATTTTCACGCAAGCTCCGCCCCCATCCACACCCGGTTAGGCCGTTGTATACTAAACGCTAACGCAGCAGTAATAAAGTTGAATATCGCGTGCGCTCTTTCACCATGTTCGGTTTCAAAACTACCGTTGTGTGCTTAACGCTAACGCGTAATAAAACGAGTAATAAAGTTGAATATCGCGTGCGCTCTTTTACCATATTCGGGTTCGAAACTAAATGTCCTAAGTCTCAATTCTCATTTCGTTCATAACTAAAGTAATAATTGATCTAGAGAAAAAATGTCCTATATTTGGATAATAAACTATATTTTCTTACTGTCAATACTAATTTTAGACATAATCTTGATTAAATTTTGAATAATCTTTAAAAAAGACATGATTTTCGATTAAAAAATGAATCGGAAATGTTGCAATTACGAAACTGACGAGACATGTAAAGAAAAAGATCCAATAAATCATATACTAAAGTTCCATTTTGATTGTATGCGTGATTGTTTCAGAATATTAATACAAAATTACATACAATTTAGGGAGCCTCCTCGTAACGTGCTTTCAAAGGCACGGGGGTATCACACCGCCAACTATCAAACTTCGGGCTGAGAAATTTCTTACTGAAAAACCCAATAGTACTTTTCGACCGACGCAAGAATTGTTAAAACTTATATTACTTACATACATACAGTATGTTAACTAACAGAGGGCGTTCCCGTTAGCCCGCAATAGTATAGCATCCATACATGCTAAAATAGTAGATTATTAACCAAGGGGATAAAGCAGTGTCTTCTGTCGCGGGTGACGATTTAAATCGCGAGCGTAACGAAGGACTCGAGGTTTACTCCCGAGCGTAGCGAGGGTGTAAAAAACTTGAATCACGAGCGAAGCGAGGGATTTAAGACGACTCCTGAGTGTAGCGAGGGATATAAGTTCACCCAAGACTAAGACAGCTTTATCACCGAGGAAAATACTCTACTTTTCGTACCATTTGCGAAAAAATTAACACAATAATAATATGAGATAAGCATTTATTAAAAATAATGACAATGAAAAATAAATTAAAATAAACTTAACGTTTATGTATTTGAAGAAAACAAAAACGCGGCAAATTCCTAGACTAATATTTTTTTTTTGTCGGAAAAGCAAAGGCTCGGCTTGAGCGTGAAAAAAAATTTTTAGCAAAAAATAGAACCGACTTCCATGTCAAAACACTACAAAGGCAAAATTAACTTTAATTTCGGAAGGCGGTGTCTTTAGTTTTGTATATATTTTCGTTTTTGACACCGCCTTCCGAAATTAAAGTTATTTTTGCCTTTGTAGTGTTTTGATATGGAAGTCGGTTCTATTTTTTTAACGGACTTCTAAAAAAGGAGGAGGTTCTCAATTCGGATGTTTGTATTTTTTTTTTATGTTTGTCCGCGCATAACTCCGTCGCTTGACAACCGATTTGAAAAATTCTTATCTTGTTAGAAAGGGTATACTTCTCAAATGGTCCCATGAAAATTTTATCGAAATCGGACAAGCCGTTTCTGAAAAATCAACAAAAGTCTAAAAAATATTTACGTTGATGATCTTTTCGTTTACTCTGCATTGCGTTTTTTGTTCGCGCATAACTCCGTCATTTACGAACCGATTTGGAAAATTCACTGACCCACTAACAAGCACGAAAATAAAAACTTTTTTTGCAAAATATAAAACAGACTTCCATATCAATACACTACAAAGCCAAAAATAATTTGAATTTCGGAAGGCGGTGTGAAAAAAAAAGAAAATACAAAACCAATAACACCGACTACCGAAATTCAAATTATTTTTGGCTTTGTAGTGTTTTGATATGGAAGTCGGTTTTATTTTTTGCAAAAAAAGTTTTTTAATAACTTTTTTTAAGATTAATCTAACTGTTAGGGTTACCTACCTCATCTATGTAATCCGTTCAGCACTTCTGGAGATATGAGGTAATAAATAATATTACATACATACAAGGCACGCCCGAAAAACATAACCCTTCCTTTACAATCGGGTAAAAAACATACCTAAATTTAACAGCTTTCAAAAATGGCGTCAAATCCCCATATGTCTTCTGTTCCATCACAATTCTACAAGCTTCCATCACCGACACTAGTTGTAAATCATCATTCTTCTCATCATCATCATCATCAATTTCATCACATTTCAATGCTTTAGCTTTAATATCCATCACCAAACTCATATACTTCTCTGAATTCAGTTCTTTTGAGAATATTAAGCTTAGAAAAGCATCCAATAGAGCATTTTCATACTTCTTGTAATCCAATTCGCAAATGCTTTTATTGTAAAATGCTCGAGCGACATTTTTATGCTCAAACTCCTTATTATTGACACCAAGTTCATTTCTTATATAGACTTCGAATAAGTTGATAGAGAATTCGTATTTTTGGTTCTTATTTAGTAAGATAGCTGTATTGTGTGTGTCAGTTTGTAGTTTTCTATAGCATTTATCGTGGTTAACGCATTCTAGTTTCTTTAATTCAGCCATTATTGTATATTGTCTGTCTATAACTGTGTTGTATAGCGGCATTAAGACATTTAAATCAGATTTATTCTGTACAGCATTTGTGATGAAATGTTTTAATAAGAATGACAGCCTCAATGCATCGTGGAGACCCGAATTCACCTTACAATTCTCACATTTTAAAAGCTGGTTACAGTTTTGGAGCTCGTTCAGTAGTTTGATCATAAAACTCAGGCAATTTTCTTGTATTTCTTGAGTGAAATTTGTTTTAATTGAATTATTAACCGAATATTCAATGAAGAGTCTTAGAAACTGACCGAGGAAAGGGTATTTGGCTGCTAAAGTCTCTTTATAACCCAATTTATGTGTGATTTCACAAGAAACTGTTAGATTTTTAAATACAGCATCCAGATATGTCGTTTTGTTAGAAAATATGTCACAGAAGGAGTTTAAATAGAATGTTTGTACGCAGTGGAATATATCTGACCGATGTCCAAGTAATGTAATCAACATTCTGACTGCTACCGTCAGAGCGGACTCTTTGAATTGATTCTTCGATGAGTTTTCAGCAATTACATATAAGCAGTCATTGAACTTCACAAATAAATCTAAGGTATCTTTCTCTTTTAACTTCTTGAATGTACTCAAATCACTTTTTCTTGATAATTTCTCAAATATTTCACTATACAAGCCATTTAATTGTGCCGCATAAGCTTCACTGTATATGAAGTGCAGTTTTTTTACTAAAAAGACTAAAATGTTAGCGCAAAACTGTGCTGTGTCATATATATCCAATATTTTCAGTACATCTTCGGTTAGTTTCGGTAACAATTTTTGTATAGCTTTTCCCTTTAATTTTTCTATGTAAATCAGTCTATCAGCAACAATATTCCAGTATGTTTTGGAATATTCTTTTAGGAGATTCTTTGGCTCTGCCTCAAATGCCATGAAAGATAGTTTGAGTACTAATTCTGGTGGGACTGGTGCATTCTGAAATGTAAAGTATATACATACATACAATGAAACAGTAATAGCCAGTATGTTTTTTTTATAAAATAATAGCCAAGAAACAATCTATTCAAAGCATGCACTGGTTGCTTACTTTTAATAATGCAAAGGTCTTATTATTAACCAATTAAGTTTCAGATCGAACCTGCGACCTATCGATCACAAGTAAGACACCTTAGGCATTAAGCTATTATTATTTTGGCATTGCAGGCGCATTACAACTGGTTTAAACATAGGCATGCGTTTTTCTTTTGCCAATTGACGGTTTGAATTAAATCCAATAAAGAATATTATGTTGTGTAATCAGTATGTAGGGTCCATGGTTATCAGGTGGACATGGTGTAACACACAAAAAGCTGAGGCAGTTGTCCCACGACGATGCGATTGCGACGATGAACGAGAATCGAGGTGAGTTAGAAACTAGAAACAAGTGGCGAGCAGCGAGAAGTGAGCGTTAGTTCCGTTATAGTTCTGTCGCTGGGCTACAGGCGAGCGAGCGAGTGCGACCGGCGATTACTCGCTAGTTGGTCCGCTGCTTGCTGGACCACTAGTTGGCCTCTGGGCGTGAGTTCTGACCGCCAAGCGAGCATTGCTGAGCGAGTATTATCTTTAACAGCTCTTGTCGCTTAGCGACAAAACTAGCGAAGCAAGTCGTCGCAGGCAGTGTGAACAGTCAGAGACCAACTATCTCTTTCGTTTACACGGAATGTATATTTTACTAGCTTGTGCCAGCAGCTTCACCCGCGTGGGAAGTTTTTCCCGTGTAAATCCCGATCCCGTGGGAATTACGCAAAATCCTTTCTTAGCGGACGCCTACGTCATAACATCTACATGCATGCCAAATTTCAGCCCGATCCGTCCAGTGGTTTGGGCTCTGCGTTGATAGATCACTATGTCAGTCAGTCAGTCACCTTTGAGTTATATATATTTAGATTGTGCGTTTCTTGAGCGAGAAAATCGCCGATAGTTAGTCGTTTTCTCGCCGGCATTCGGGCAGCTGCCTTAGGCACATAAATAGAATAAATTAAACTTTGAAATTAAAATCTAAACCATGTGAAGAGAAAAAAGTCAATCGGACACCTCCATTCCAGGACTTACTATGTACTATAACTATATAGATTTATGCTCTTTATTGTACACTATAACGAATCAAATAAGCACTTAACAACTAAAACAGGTGATACAATGGGCGGTCTTATAGCTAAAAGCAATCTTTTACAGACAACCTTTCTACTAACTGTCAACTATGTACACCAGTGGCGAAGGCTCCATACAACGCGATTCGTACCGGCTTCCCTTTTGAAATATGGCAAATATCTAAATATTTTATATATGAATATATAAATAGTAATCTATTATTTTCAATTAAACAAATAATTATTTACGAAGCTACAAGATTTCGAAGTCAGCCACAGGGCCACAGTTACTGGAATTCACGCATCACACTTGAGCAAGGTAAGCATTTTTTGGTCCGGCTTCCCTTTTATGAAAATTCACCCTTCGCTACTGATGTACACCAATTATATTATGAGATAGATGCAGTTAACAGAGCAAAGCAGTCTCATCAACATCCTGAAGATATTGTTGTATTGGATACACTGAGCACTAGAAGCCCAATGAGTGTAGTTTATCCACAAGCGATGCAAGTAAAACGATTATGTGAAATGTATTTTTTTTCTAATTTTTATTAGCCCACTCTGCAGAGCCTGCATGGAGGAGGATGAAACAGCAGCACACTTACTACTGAGCTGCCCTGTAGTCGTGGATTATAGGACTAAATACTTCGGCAATCCAGGTACCCTCCGAGAAATGGTAAGCAAAACAAGGGAGTTGCTCGCCTTCCTCGAACTGGCATGGATTGAATGAAAAGATACGCGCATGGTCGTGGAGTTGCGGATACCTGCCCGACATACATACATACATACCTTTCTGACTACATATCTGTGTATATGGTAGATACAGGCCAATGTTTTGATCTGTTCAGGCTTGTTGAGTCCTCTTGTCTCTCTTATGCAATCGATGGTCAAAGCGAGCAAGTCTTTGGTGTCTATACTGTCCCTCCATATCGGTGCCTTATCTAGGTTCCTGAAAAATATAACACACTAATATTATAGAGATAAAATTTGTTTGTAAGTTTGTTTCGAAATCCATGTGGACGAAGTGCTAGTAAGTAATAAACTCACTTAAACTGGTGAATCAATATCGTTGGAATTTAGAATTGAAACAGATAATCATGACTTTGGAGTGTGACATTACGGATGTCCCGCTCTTAACATTGATCACGTCTGATGGTAAGCGATAGACAATGGCTACGATGGAACAAGCAACATTTTTTTTTCAGACTCTCACAAAATTAATATGTGTTAAGAAGTAAAAATTGTTTGTTTAAAAGAGCTAAGAAGAGAAACATGAAAAATACAGGGTTATTTTTAAAACACCGTTAACCTCTCAGGACTATATTACTAACATCGTAATCAACAACTTTTGTTCTATGACTTTTAAAAATTCGTCATATTTTAGTTCACAAGATTTTCATACTAAAAATATTTAAATTGAACGCCCTAAATGTTACGAAGTCTATGCGAAGCAAAAGAAAGCGATTTATACTATCGCTTAGTCCTGAGAGGTTAACGGTGTTTTACAATTAACCCTGTATATTGACAAAGAAATGATAATATCATTATCTGTTTAGCCTTACAAAGTTGTGGTTAGCTTCTATTCAAATTGGATGCAGCCAAGCAGTATTATACATGGAGCTACCTATCTGAGCTCCAAAACTTAATAAGTTGGTAACACAAGATTATTGATTTTATTTATTACTAGCGACCCGCCCCAGCTTCGCACGGGTGCAATGTTTATATTAAATATAGTATAGAATGTCTTTATATACATCATTGACAGCCTTTTTGTCATTCGACATACATGTTCTCTTTTAATTACTCTTGAAAGTGCGACACATAATTTACCATGGGTAAAACATTCAACGCTCAAATCTAAGCAACATAAGCACGCGCGCCGTGCCTCCGCCGGCACCGCGCCGCAACCGCTATGTCCTTGCATTTTAAATCTGTAATATCTTCGAAACTATTTATTTAAATTAGGTATATTTTGTAAAGGGCAATATTGATTTATATTAAATGCACAATGTATTTATGGTACTTAATTAGATAAGGATTAATGCTGTATTGCTTAAAATCGCTTCGTAAAATATGCTAATATTTCTCGTAAAAAGTAAAGGATAAAAAATGGTTGTTGTGGGTTATCTATAAGAAATAGACAGATGCCATCGAGGACATTTTTGTTGACCTTTTTAAGGTGTACAATACTGTACTACATTATTTTGATCTATCTTGTAGGGTTCAGCCAGCGTTTGCAAAGCAAGCGCAAAAAAATGTGTTTATTTGCGTCATCACATTAGAAACCTCAAAAATTATCAGTGTTCCTCTACTATATTATGCATGTTATATACTTAAAAACCTTCCTATTGAATCACTCTTTCTATTGAAAGAAACTGCATCAAAATCCGTTGCGTAGTTTTAAAGATTTAAGCATACATAGGGACAGACACAGGGAAGCGACTTTGCTTTATACTATGTTAAGAAGATATACTTTATAGAACAGTCGCCAGCACATGAAGCTACCCGAAACTGTCAAATTTTCCCAATCAACCTTAAACCTAATTTCTTTAACAATAAAGTTGAAAATCTATTAAAGAAATTTGACAGATTGTTGTAGCTTGATGTGCTGGCGTCTGTACATACATCTTATAATATTTCAATAAATACAAAAAAGAATAAAGCTGTATACAATGTGTGCGGTGATCTCTTACAGACAATCTTTGGATGGAAATATCTTAAAGGAGACAGATTTAGGGCTACCCCTTACATTGAAGATACCTCTTGCTAAGATGTTTTCCGATTTTCAGGACTCTGACTGCCCATAATAACTTTTAAAGATGTGCAAAATGATAGCCTGGCAGTTGTTTAACATGTTATCAAAGGTACTCTCAATATGGTAAAAAAGTTACCTTTCCACGGACTGCTTTCAACTAGTATTTACATTGAAGACAGATTAGATGAGGCTGTGAATATTCAGCCATAAGCCATAGCAATAGTATTAACTAAACAATACTCGGCGCAGATCTTGAGCGCTGACCTTCACCTAAGAAGCGAATTTTGGATATTTCATTGTATTTTGCCTTAGTGTATGATGCGCAAAGCGATCCCCACCCTACTGCCAAGTGCTCAAGATCCGTGCCGGTATCTATACTTTAATAATATTAGTAAGAACTAGCGTCGGACAGGGTTTCACTCCCATGGAGTTTATCACTATAAAACATAACCTCCTTTTTCAACCGACGACAAACAGAGGAGGTTATCAATTCGACGCATATATATTTTTTTTATTTTTTTTATGTATGATCAGTGATCACCGATTACTCGAAGAAGGCTGAACCGATTTGGAAAATTCTTTTTTGTTCGAAAGGGTACTTCGAAATTGGTCCCATTGTCAACAGGTGAGGATCTGATGATGGGATCCTGGAGAAATCGAGGGAACTCTTCAAATATTATAGGCACACTTATGGCGTTTTGGGTATTTATAATAATCTATACTTATAATAAATCTGTAGAGAGGTCAATTCTGTACATGAAATATATTTCCAAAATAACTATCAGGGGGTGATTAGGGATCGATACTGATGCCAAAAATGCAATCAGTAAAATTGTTGTCTGTCTGTCTGTCTGTATAACCGTTATAGAAACAAAAAATACTCGACGGATTTTAACGAAACTTGGTACAATTATTTTTCATACTCCTGAGCTGGTTATAGTATACTTTTCATCACGCTACAATCAATAGGAGCAGAGCAGTGAAGGGAAATGTTGAGAAAACGGGAGAAGTTACTCCATTTTTTAAGCTTCCGTCGCGTGTGCAACCTTAATGGTTAAAGCTACACAGATATCATTTATGACGGAAATGTTCTCCCTAAAATTATATAAAAAATATCCCACGACAGCATATATCTATCTTTTATGGTTGACTCACAATAACACGTGTAACTCCCGATAGCTTAGCAGTTCGAAGCTTTCTGATTATTATTCTGCTCCGAAATTTAAAACCACCACAACTTTGCAATGGAACTCGGCTAAAAGTAACCCAGTTGCAACAAAATATAATCGAGGCTCAAATTTTAACAGGTTGCGGTGCAGGAGAAACCGTCTTTATTCCCAGAATTTCCATAATACCAAATAATTTTCCATTCCAATTTAAAAGAACGCGATTCCCAGTATCGGTGTGTTATGCAATGACAATTAATAAGGCTCAAGGGCAGACTTTTCGTGTTGCTGGAGTAGATCTCGGTGTCGGTTGTTTCTCGCATGGTCAGTTGTACGTCGCTCTTTCCCGGGTTAGCAGTTCTAGAAATCTTTATGTTCACGTGCCGGATGGGTCAACTTTCAACATAGTTTACCCGGAAGCTTTGCGCTGAAGTATTTTCGTTCTATAGGTACTTAAGCCTCATGTGAACGTGATCTAAACAATATTACCAATACATTAACTTAATAACACACAAGGAGTTACACGCTGACGGAGTCGCGGGCACAGCTATTAACAATAATATTGTGCGGTTCAGTATTGCGATATTTTTCAACAGTATTATAGATTGACATATTATATTTCCCTACTAAATTACGAAAGTTAATCTGTCTGTCACATCAAAATCACTGAACCGTGAGGAAGGACTTAGGCTACTTTATTTTTTACGAAAAACGACGGAAACGTGGACGAAGTCGCGGGCAACAGCTATCTATGCTAATAATATAAGGCTGAAGAGTTTGTTTGTTTGTTTGAACGTGATAATCTCAGGAACTACTGGTTCGAATTGAAAAAATATTTTAAATTAAATAGTCAATTTATAGAGAAAGGCTGTAGGCTATATATCATTACGCTAAGGCCAATAGGAGCGGAGCACCAATGAAGAATGCTTCAAAATCGGGGTTAAATTTAACGTAAGCCCAAAGTAACTATTCCACGCGGACGAAGTCGCGGGCAAAAGCTAGTAATAATAATAATATTTCACAACTTTTCACACAACGCCATCTAGTCCCAAACTAAGCATAGCTTGTGGTATGGATACTAGACAACTGATAAACATACATATATATTTCTAAATACATACATGTTATAGATAAATTACACCCAGACAAAGAACAAATGACCGTGCTCATCACACAAACATTTGTCCTAGGTGGGAATCGAACCCACGACCTTGCGCATAGCAGTCAGGGCCACTGACCACTATACCAACGGGCCTGTCAACTGTCAGTGTATTTCTTATAGTAACTTGTGCAGTTGCTCACAAAAGATACCATTTGGGGAAGTGGAACTGATGATGAAGACCACAGATGGCCGCCGAACCTACTCAATAATAAGTATTTCGTGGATTGTGATTTGATTACTTGAATATGGATGTTAAGCACTTTATGTTCGTCACAATGCATATGGTGATGTAGAGCTGATGGTGAAGTACCAGGAGAACTCCTCAACAATGAACGGCCCAGCATTGGGAAAAGCAATATTTTGTAAAAGGTTATAAGTAGTTGACATTTAGGCTCTTTTAACTAGGTAAATTAAAAATCGACCAACTAAAAAGAGTAAAATAAAAACCTTGTACCAAAAAATTAAACTGACTCCCAAAAACATTGCAAAGTGAAAAATAACTTTAATTTCGGAAGTCGGTGCCAAAAACGAAAATACAAAACTAAAGACACCGATTACCGAAATTAAAGTTATTTTTCACTTTGCAGTGTTTTTGGGAGTCAGTTTAATTTTTTGGTAAAAAGTTTTTATTTACAGTCACTTCCATACCAAATTTCAACAAAATCCACACAATACTTTCGAAGATTAGTGTCTTTAACCAAACAAACTTTTCCACTGTATAATATTTCTAGGATATTACTGGCAAGATGAGCTAGATCAAAATAACAACCAGTGGTTTACTTTATCCCGGGATATAACCACCTAGAAATCATGGGGGCCTTTGCCCGCCTTTGCCTAGCAGTGGGATGATGCAGGCAGAACAGTAACAGTAATATTACTTAGTATAGACAATATCAATACTAATATTATAAAGCGGAAAAGTTTGTTTGTTTGCTTGCTTGAACGCGCTAATCTTCGAAAGTACTGGGTGGATTTGGATGCAATTTGGTATGGAAGTAGCTTGAAGCTTGAGGAAGGTTATAGGCTACTTTTTACGCGACTGCAAAAAAGGAGAGTTATGTTTTTACCGTGATAGAATCCACGGGAGCGAAGCCCCGCGTGAGTACTAGTTTAAAATAACATTAAACTTGCAAGTAACTTAAAATAGGTAAAAAGAGCAAAGATTCACCTATGACATGGCTGCCACTTAGCCGCTGCAGTACTTAGATGCTGAGCCATGAACAGAACACTGATTTTTACTGTGGTCGCCTTTAGTAAGCTATGAGATCTAAACAACCTCGTTAGAACTTAATTTCCCAAAACCTACCTTCATACGTTATATTACTGAGGTACTAAGACTTACCTGCACAATAAACAAAGCACGTTCAACGAGAAAGAACCCCTTTCTTTAGACGACAACTTAGACGCAATGATCTTATAATCATTATAAACTTTGGCCAAGTTGCTCCAGTCTTTTTCGTTATCATTCGCTTTAATTTTCACTAGGAAGTCGTTTGCATCCATTTTATTGAAGGGCTTATTAATCAAACATCACTCAAATGTAACTTTTTAAACCTGTATTCTAAATATTTTGAAGAGAAAATTGTAATCAGTACTTGGCCGTTATATTTTGATTTTCAAGTCAAACGTCAAGTTGTAAACATATTTATTTTCGTATTTAACGACCTGGCTACTGAGGCCTTTGAGTTAATTCTTTGGTTTTTGTTATTTATGTATTAATAAAATCATATAATAATGAATATTAGGTATATACAGAGTGGCCCAAAAGTCGTAGATCAAACGCAACTAGGGGTTAAATGGGGTCATTAGCTGCAAAAAGTTGTTCTACGGGAGGTCCTTAAGGTCAACCCCTGCAGAGTTATAATTTATATTGTGTTTTTATAAGAAAATTGACATTTTTTTAACAAATTCTTATTAAAATTCGAAAAAATCTACATACTGTAGCTTTTTTATAATTTTCACTAAATTGGTATTCATGAGTCCTTGTGTTAGACATGCTATTTATGGTTGTTTATTGGGTGTGTTGAAGATAAAATTAAGATTTACGATTTTTTTTTCTCAAATCATAATCTTTTACTTACTTCGGACCCCATCTGTGAAAAAAAAATACTCTACCGAAAAGTGACCCTGTATTACAAGTTTTGGCGCATTTAATATGGATTCTGAAAAGGTATTACACATGGCTATGCGTGGCTATGATATCTTTCAAGAACGATTATTCGTAGCAAGGCCAAAGTTAACCCAACCATAAAACTCGGTTAAGCTTATTTAAAAATAAACTGAAACTAATACAATTAATGACAAAGACTCTCTGCCTCTCTTTTACACTAACCATTTAATCCTTTGTCAATAAAAGGCTGATTTGCCCGTCAGTTCAGGGGGCGATATCTTTTCTAGGAAACAAAAGGCCGGGCCGGCCGGGGCGGGGGCCGGGGGATGCGCGTGAGCATGTTTCTTTAGAATATTTAGTGCTCTTTAGTGACCTGCTTCCTGCCTGTGAGTACGCACGTGTTCTTTTTCTCGGTTTTACGACGACTTGTGATCAGTTTCTTTCCATTGACCAACGCTTTGTTTTTCGGACTTGTAATAGATTGCCTACCTGTGACCAGTGCTGTGTGAATCGGACGGATTAGCGACAAAAGTGGACAGATGGTTGCTGCAAGGAGAGAATACACCCAACGGGAGTATGCAGAAATGTATTACCTGTATTACTTTTGCGATGGTAATGCCCGGGCTGCTGCCAGGGAATATCGTCAACGCTACCCTAACCGTGATCGTTTTCCGGACTACGGGGTCTTTTTGAGCGTACATAATTCGTACATGGAGGGAGTCTTACCCGGTCAGCATGCTCCGAGAGCAGGCAGACCAGTGGTTCAATTTGAAAATGAAGATGAAGTGCTGAGAGAATTAAGATTGGATCTTAGTATAAGTCAACGCCAAATATCCCGTAATCTCGGGATTCCAAGATCGACAGTGCAACGTGTCATTAACAGAAACAAATATTACGCCTATCACGTGCAAAGGGTGCAAGCTTTGCTGCCCGGTGACTAAGAACCTAGAGTGCAGTTTTGCAGAGAGATGCTGAGATACCACAGAGAGGATCCGCAGTTCTTCAACAAGGTTTTATGGACGGATGAGTCAACTTTTAGAAGAATGGGAGTATTCAATCTACATTTTTACTCCAGAGTGAACCCCCATATCATAAGAAATGATCGATTCCAGCATCTGTTTGGTATTAACATGTGGGCTGGTATAATAGGGTATTTGCCTGTAGTAGTAAAAAAAAATGATGCTTTGCATATAGTTAGTTTAGATGCCAGGAAATTTAAATAACATTTTTATTTCTAAAAATAATTCCACATTTTTTATATTTTCATAAAATAAAAATTGTAATTTTTAATCTGTGTGTCACGTGACCGCAAACGCCAATCACGAAGGGTGACGTCATTTTTCTCAAAGCTGTCAAACGTGCCTGTTGTCATACAACGAGATATTAATTTTGTGTTGAAAAAAACGTTATTTATTGTAATATTTCTGCATAATATTATAAAAGACGAAGATCAAACAATGCAGAAAAATTTCGTAAAAGCTGATAATTCAAATTTGCCAAGGATAGACTCGATGATGGTGGCAAGTTTTTTCGCAGAGAATCCCGATTTTTGCTCCGCCGAGTTTAGAAATGTGAAAACTAGTATGTAAGTATGATCAAGTACAAAAGACAACAAATATCTTTAAAGAAAATCTCGAGAATCTTGGAATATTGTCGAGGTTATCTAGGTTATGATTTATTACCTACTTTTCCTGATTAATACCCTTAAATTTACATTATTTCAGGTCTTCAAGAGAGACGTATGGGGACGATGCCATCGGTTATGTGAAGTTACGCCGCGAAAACGAATTGTGCATAGTAGAATGCAAAATGTGTCCTGAACACAAAGTTCATAACAAGCAGTACAATGTTACTCTGATTGTGGATGAAAAAGCCGAACAAGTGGTCAGTGTAGAGTGCCATGACTGTATTGCATGTCAAGGAGGGTGTAAGCACGCTGTGGCGTTTCTGATGTGGGCACACAGAAGAAGCGAGGAGCCTTCTTGCACATCTGTACAGTGCTATTGGAAAAAATCCACACTGGCTCAGGTTGGGAGTACATTGAAAGCCATCACAACTAAAGAGTTGGCAAGGAGTAAGCTTCCAGTGTGTAGTGGTGAGGACAGAAATGTCTACAAAATATTTTTGTCTGAGGCAAAGATACGGAAGACTGAAAACTGTCAATTATTAAAATATCAGCCTGATTATGAAGTGAACACACCACAAGCTCTGTCCTTACATTATTTATGTGCCAAATTAAATGAGTCTGATTGTGATAAATTTTTAAGTATGATTGCTCCTAAATTTACAGACGAAAGTATTAAATCAGCAGAAATGGAAACAAGAAACCAACATGAAAGCAAGTTATGGCATGAATTGAGATATGGCAGGATAACCGCATCAAAAGCTTATGAAGTTAGTCGGTGTAAAGTGTTTGATGGTACACTCATAGATATTATTATGGGTGCTAGAGTACCAGAAACAATAGCAATGAAGAGAGGGCGTCGCTTAGAAGCTAAAGTAAGGGACACTGTGGAAAAAAAACTTGGGAAAGAAATAAAAAAATGTGGCTTGACAATATCACAGCATAATCCTATGCTTGCAGTGTCTCCAGATGGTGTAATAAATGATGACACTCTTCTCGAAATAAAGTGTCCAGTAAATCATCAAACATATCATAATTACATTAAAGATGGGAATATTGCTAAAAAGTGTATGTATCAAATACAAATGCAAATGCATGTTACATGTAAAAAACACACATATTTTTGTGTTGCTGATCCTGACTTTGAAAAAAAACAAATTGTTGAAATTCATAAAGTGGCTTATGATGGATCAAATATTAAAGATATTGTAAATGTTCTTTTGAATTTTTGGAAAACTTCTGTGTATCCATTACTTTACCGGAGCACTGTAATATAATAATAAGATGAATAAATCCCATTTTTAACAAGTTTTTTTTGTTTAATTTCACTTAATTGTAAATAACAGTTGTCACTGTAGCTGGAGAGCAACAGGTCATTGTGGGTTCCTCCTGGTCCCGTGTCTAGTTTCAGGGGTCCACAGCTTATTAGGAATTTTTATGAAATAATACAACAGAATTCTTCACAAACTTGTACAATAATATATTGTTGTAACATTATATTGTGATAAGATAAATTTTATAAACATCTTACAAAACAGCAAGCTAGGTAAGGAGCAAAGAGAAAAGAACTATATATGGTAAGGAGTGCGTCAACAGTCTTTCAGTGTTTTTAAATTTTGATTGATAGAAACTAAAAAATAAACAAATATAATATAGCAGGCCAGGTTCTTATCATCACCAACTATGCAGATGCATAGTCGGTGCAGCGCAGCTGGTTATATACCACATGACATATTTATCTATGGTTAAGATTAACCATAGATAAATATTATATCATGTGGTATATAACCAGCTGCGCTGTTACAGTCTTTAAATATTTACATATTTTTATTTAATAATGCTGTCTTGTAAATTTATAAGAGCACAAGATATCATGATAATTTCATCCACTACTCGCAGTAAGTTTGTGTTAATAACAGAATGTGGTTTCAATAATGCAAATTCTCTCACTCTCCTTATCACTCTTTCAATATGAATACGTAGACTTGCTACTTGTTTTGTTTGTCTTGCTTCTTTTTTTGATAATTTTTGTCCACTAGGCACACTTGGAGGCCTCAATAATCGAAAACCTTTTATTGATAATAGTTGTTCTAGGTGTTTAAAACCTCTATCGGCTAATATACAAGTACCAGGTTGTAATGTATCCAAAAAGTTACAATTTTCTACAAGCATTACATCACTGATTCTCCCCCCATAACCAGGTGAGATATAGCTAATAAGACCGTCAGGAGTGCAACTTATAAGGTACTTAATTGTATTTGCTTTTTTGTACTCTGACCATGTCAAAGCTTGATTGACAGCTTTAGATGGTTTCTGGATCTCTATCTCCAGACAGTCTATAATACAGGAAACATTGTAATATCTGTGCCTGAAAGCAATGGGCAGGTTAAGTCGTATGCCTTTATGAGTATTTATATCAAATTTAATAATAAAGTGTTGCAAGGCTTTTGCTATGATAGGAATATTTTTTAAAAATATTTTACTGGCATAATGTAATGACACTCCAAATTCATCACCAAGTTCAGAAAATTTTGTGCCTAATCTAATTTTTTTAAGACATAATAAAATATGTTCTTCAGGTATGTTGCATTGTTTTGCGATAATATTTATTAAATAATAACATGTTTTAGCTACTCCAATATAGAAACGTGGCCTTTCTTTTATTTTTTTCAAGGTGTGACATAAAGCCTCGTGTTTAAAGGATTTCACTTCCATTTCTAATATTTCTTCATTTAAGCTACTATCAGAGAAAAGTTTGTTCTTAGAGGATTTTATTGACGCTGATGAAGATGATTTCTGTTCCACGGAAGGTGTGTATAATGAAACTTCACTCTCAGATGTCTGCTCATCATCTAAATACAATCTTCGTTTCACTTTGGTGGTACCTGATGTTGAAGGTAATTCTGTTTTTAAAGGAGATATTGCAACATTTACAGTAAACCTCTTCACAGGTGAAGTTGCTATACTGGACACTCTACTCACTATCTGAGTTCCTTTGCTTCTATATTTAGGGTGGATATAAGCTTGCACTGATTTATCTTGTACTGTTTGTCTTTTTTCTTGATGACATACAATTTCAGCTGGCATGTTTCCAGGATTGATTTGAACTTGAGACATATCCTTATCTTGCAGTGAATCTAAAATTTTTTTTTTAAATGTTTCAGTTGTAATGTTGAAATTCAAGAAAGATCAGAATTGCTATTGTTAAAGATATTTACTAAAATAAAACCAGGTAGATAATACAAGCCTTCTAAAACTGAGTAATTAAATTTAAAAGTACATAATACCAAATCTCATATCTGCTAGTGCATATTAGTATCTATCGGTGTATAGGTAGGTAGGTGTGTCGGTATTAGGTATATTACCTATATACCAATATATTATTACTATAACTTAACTAAATCTATCAACGAAAGCTCATCCACATCTGGACATATATTTACATGTCCTGTACCTACCTAAGTAAATAAAGCAAAGAAATATTTACCTGTTATTTTTGTTTCCGAGTCGCTTGCCTCAGACATATCTGTGATTTTAGCTTCATACTCTTTCAAAGCAACTTCAATTAGTTCTTTTCGCTTTTTGATGCCTTCAGATGGAGAGATACTAGGGGCTGTCCTTTTTCTATCAGGCTGGCAATCAAATTTTGATGGTAAACAACCTTGTTTCATTCGAATTTTTTTAATATAACCCTGTACTGTATATTGTATATAGTTTTCCATATCATTGGGAAGCTGAAATTTTCAAGAAAAATTAATAAATGTGAAAATATTATTTCAAAATATTGATATTTGTTGTAAGATTTTTATGCCTGTCATTCATTTAATTAATTTTTCATGACCGTAGATCACAGTAATTTACAAAAATTATTAAATTATATTTGTGAAGGCGTAAGGCATGCGTGAGGTCTTTTTTATAAACTATTCTTTGTTACTGGCCTGGCCATTTAGAACATTAAGTTTATAGATGAAATAATGCTTGTCGAATTACAATTGTAGCAGAATAGAAGTCAATTCAAGTCGAACACAATATTTTACTTACATCGAAATGGTCTTCACAAAAGAACATTGTTGTTTTTAGAGATAGTTTTTTCCAGTCCCTCCCTGCCAGATCTAACCATTGTTTTCTCATTTCTGGTTCTTGTGGCACAGGAATAAATAATTTCTTAGGTGTTCTTTTTGTGTTATTTTCACAAAAAGGCACTACACAATATTGGTAATATAATTTTAAACTCATAATGAAAGAAAGACGACAGAAAATAGAAATCCTAACCTCAAATCAAAACTGTTGTTTGAGAAAGATGACGTAATGCGACTTCGTGACAGCGATGGGTTTTTAGGCGGGAAAATATTTAATTTGAATTTTATTTTGAAGTTTCACCAATGTAACCCAGTATTTTTTTACGAAAAACATTTTTTTGTAGCTTAAAATTGATCAATAATTAAATCTAAACTATTTTTGAAAAATAGGCAAATACCCTATTGGCCAGCAGTTGGTGCTGCATGAAATGCCAGCAAGTCTGAATGTTGCTCAGTATTTAATATTTTTGCAAAATAATTTAAACCATATTGTTAACGAAGCTGAAATTCCAAAAGAAAGAATAGCAGAAATGTGGCTACAATATGATGGCACCCCGCCTCACTACGCTCGAGCAGTTAGAGGTCATTTGAACGAGCGCTTCCCCAACCGGTGGATTGGTCGAGGCGGACATATTGCGTGGCCACCCCGGTCGCCCGATTTAAATCCATTAATTTTTTTTCTTTGGGGCTATTTTAAAGAAATAGTTTACCAAGGAGAGAACAATAGCGAACAAGAACTACCACAAAAGCTCGAATTTACTAGGGTACATGTTACTAACAACAGAGGTGCAATCCAAAGGTTATGTAGGTATTTTTTTAGACGGTGCAGATTATGTATTATGATCAGAGGCAGGAATTTTGATCATTTATTGTAAAATGTTTTGCTTAATAAAACAATTATTTCACAATCGTTGTTTTGTTTTTTCGTCCTAGAAAGATATTAGAGTCACTCATGGCCATGTGTAATACCTTTTCAGAATCCATATTAAATGCGCCAAAACTTGTAATACAGGGTCACTTTTCGGTAGAGTATTTTTTTTTCACAGTGGGGTCCGAAGTAAATAGAAATTTATGATATGAGAAAAATAAAATCGTAACACTTAATATTATCTTCAACACCCATAAATAGCATGTCTAACGCAAGGACTCATCAGTACCAATCTAGTAAAAATTATATAAAAGATACAGGATGTGGAATTTTTTGAATTTTAATAAGAATTAGTAAAAAAAAAATTTTTCTCATAAAAACACAAAATAAATTATAACTCTGCAGGGGTTGACCTTAAGAACCTCCCGTAGAACAACTTTTTGCAGCTGCCATCAGCAGCCCCATTTAACCCCGAGTTGTGTTTGATCCACTACTTTTGGGCCACCTTGTATATGTAACGTTAAGCTAAAATGTAATAACATAATTTTTCAAATTTTGGCAGAAAATATATCGAAACATTTTAGCTCATCTCTGATTCACATTCGCGATTGTTTCACGAATACATAACTATATTATACAACTAGCTGCTGCCCGCAACATTGTTCACGTGGGAGAATTTCCCGCGGAAATCCCGATCCCGTGAAAATTCCGGAATAAAAAGTAGCGTATGTGTTTTCATTAAAATTCATCCAGTAGGTCAGGAAATTAACGTGTACACAGACAAACAGACAGACTTCTGTTTAATTTTTGGCCATGACACCGTTTCTTAACCCACCTCAATTATTATTTTTGTATAAAATTTAAATGTACAGACACACTTTTTACCCGACTGCAAAGGAAGGGTTATGTCTTTCGCGCGTATCTTGTATGTATGTATGTATGTATATATGTATGTAATATTCTTTATTACCTCATATCTCCAGAACCGCTGAACGGATTCACACAATTGAGGTATCGTTAGATTTGTCTTAACAGCCCGAGTGATCTTAGATAAGTGACATTTAAAAAAAATTAAACATGGCGGCTGTGCGAAGCCATTATACACGGTGAAAAAAAATTTTTTTTTAATACTACAATATGGGTATCAAATTAAAGGGCTTAACATAAGGATTTCAAAAAGGTATATCATGTTCATCATTAGTGTAATACTAGCAAAATAACACAATGAGAAAGTTTAAAAATATGGACTCAGTTTCTGAATCCGGTGGAGTACCAATGTGACACAACCGGGAATACTAAAAAAATTATATTAACTAAAAAGTTGAAAAAAAAACTTATTTAAAAAATCTAATAAACCCGACTGCTCAACTGAAGTGTAAGAAACAAGCACATTTTTATTTTCAAAAGTGACAAGCAGGCGGACTCATCCCGTTTAAAAAAAATATGTTCAATTGGGTCCCGCCTGCTTGTCACTTTTAAAAATAAAAATGTGCTTGTTTCTTACACTTCAGTTGAGCAGTCGGGTTTTTTAGATCTTTTAAATAAGTTTTTTTTTTACTTTTTTATTATATGTGTACATACACACTACACAGGATGGAATCCTTGATTAATAGATAAATAATTTTGACTGCGTCTAAACCTCATATGAAATCCCATAGAATGTCCAAAATCATCAATGTAACACGGTGACGGCGTATTTAATGTATTTCTTAACACATGACATGTATACTATACCTAAAAAAATATGTATGTCTCCTCGTTATGACCGACAGTGGACCCCTTGCTAGTTTCATTCATGGGTCCGAACCTCCGAACGAAAGTAATAATATAATATAATAATCGAGTCCTCAACGCCGCTCTTAAAATTACATATTATTATGATGGCAGAAGAGAGAAGCTCTTTTGAAACTGATAAATGACTAAATAGCAGGTCATACTATCATAGCGATATTACTATTATAGTATAGTACTATTATGTTTATATCAGTGGCTACAACGAGTGTGCGTGTAATGAAACGGAGCACCTGAATAGTACGTAGTAGTAGTCAGTCTGGCGAAACTCGCATACAAAAAAACGATGTATGAAACGGACGTCCTTTTTAATGGCTTCTATAATCCGATAAAATTAAGAAGAACACTTAGAACTCTGGGGATTTATCGGCCTATGATTCGTCACAACATAGATGGATTACATCGACCGCCATTTTGACTGTCACAGACTGTCACTAGCGTTTGACAATTTGTTTGTTTGGTTTTCCAAAGTTATTATTTTTGCGTGTTTATTGCATAAAAGTGTATTTCAAAATCATTTTGTTGGAAGAAATATGAGAGATAATATGAGAAATTTGTGATATATAAAGAAATATGAGAAAAATAACGTGCAAAATTTGTCATATAAAAACATAACCGGGTTGGTGATAACAAACGTGTTTTTATGGCTAAATTTCCATTAGATGAAGAACGGTAGGCATAATTAGTTATTTATTTCTATAAAGAAGTCAATTCTAGTGCAATTCCTAAAGGTTTAGTGCATTTTAACAAAGAAAATAACTTTTACAAAACATTACATAGTGTTTACCCATCAACCTGGATTTATCGATATCGATGTTTAGTTATTGAAATGACGAGAAGTCTGTTCAGCAGTAGATATCTACAGGCGAAGCTGATCATGAAAATGATAATTAGGTACTTAAAAAGAAAGTGAAATCAATGTTTTCTCAATTAGTTTGTTTTGTCATTATAAATTTCCGTGCAAGAAAATATATTAGTGGTAAAATTTTGGCATATGATAATACATATTGTAGTTATTTTGGTCAATGGTTCGTCTTAGGGGTTTGTTACATTCTTATAATACGTAATTTATATGTAAAAATAACTCATTACCCACTTTTTAGGTGTAAACAATGGGTCAAAGCAACAGGAAAAGAAGACTTAATTTATGTGCCAATAGAAAAGTTGCATCAGTTGAAATATCTAAGTAATAAAAAAAAAATCTTTGTGAAAAGCATTTCCGGATTAAGTTTCCAAGAAAAAAAAACTCGACTGAAGAAAACTGCTATTCCGTGTCTGGAAATCTCATCTACACCATTATCTGATGACATTTTAGTTGGATTTCCACTACATTGTATTGCTAGCAGTCAACCAATGCCAGCCAGAAGAACTGACGAAGAAGAACTGTTTACAGAATTATCGTCAGTTACAAAGAAGGAACATAACTACCACCATGGTTTTTTTGTATGAACCAAGTTAGTATAATTATATCTTTTTTATGTTACAGAACCTTCAACATCAACCTCAAAAACAGACGATCATACTGGAAACGGATTGTTCTAAATACCGATTTTTTTTATTATTATTGTATGTTAATAGTAGTTTAGTGTTTAATTTCTTGAATAAATATGTATTAAAAGTATCTGAGTTTAAATTTTCTTTCATTAATTTATTTCGTAAAAATAAAAAGAAATCCAGAATCTGTCGTAGCCGGTATCGATACGTTTTCGCCAGTCACCACAGTCACATCACTAATAATGACATTATGTTGGCAGTATGTATTACGTCGTCAGTCGTGGTTCTGTTAGGTTGGTATTAGCCTAGAGTGCACGTTTCATACATCGCTATTTTTCTATAGCATTCCCGTCTCTTACCGTTAGGTTTTACATACTCTTTGGTAGTAGTAGTAAAAACATAGATCGGTGTTAGAAATTAAAATATACTTTTGGTTTTAAATATGCTTTTCTTTATTATATTATCTATTAAACCTTGTAAATAACAATAAAATTCATTTACTGACGGTTCAACTGAGTACAGTCAAATAATAATACTATCAAGCTTGATCATTTATTGGTGGATATGTGATACGTTTTGTTGTCAATCAAGTAAATGCATTTCGTCTTGTGTCAATCCATTGTCAAAAAAGCCGCCATTTCTCGTCAAAGAGTATGTAATACACTATGTTTCTCGTTATCATACTCGCATTCCGGTGAATTTCTTATCAACAAAAAAGCATATAAAAACAGAAAAAAATAATTAAATAGAGTTCTAGACTACTGAAAAAAATTAAAGTTGGTGTATGTATTGATTTATAAAAAGACTCCTTTTGTAAAAGCTGCAGATTTGTTTGTTTTCTTAGCACGGTATTCGCATTTTGCTGATTGTACCCATGTGCATAAAAGTATTCTAATTATTATTAGTGAAAAAGTAAAGTATGCAAGAGATTTTTGTAGTATTCATTAAGTATTTTTTTCAGGGTCCTCTTGTATACCTCCGCACCTGTGAGCACTATCTGAAGAATAACGCATATAACGAAGCAAATAATTGAAACGAGAAAGGTATATCCAAATATTTTCTAATTATGGTATTTTTATAATATTTTAATGAACTTAAAAGAGTTCCAAGTGTAGAGTCTGAGGCTTATAAAAATTAATAGGCAAGAAATAAACTCAACATAATTATGACGTAAGTTCACTCCCACATCACCCAAAAGAGAAGGCAGTTCACTAAAAAATCACTTGCTTAGTTGTTTCTAATAAGATTATTAACATACTAAATACCAGTCACACGGGGTTTTGTTCCTGTGGTCTTACTTTAGAAAACTTTACACTTCTTCTTTTGTAGTTGTATAAAATTCTATAACCTTCATCAAGCTTCTAGCTACTTCTATACCAAATTTCAACCAAATCTATCCAGTACTTTCTAAGATTAGTGCGTTTAAACAAAGAAACTTTTTGGCTTTCAATTATTAGTTTAGATTATAATGAGTATCAATGTAAAACACGCCGGCTGTCGCTTATAACTAGCATTGTGTCATTTGTGTATAGATGATAATTTTACGGGGCACATATTATCCCTCTAGTTTAAATTACAATAGTATTTCTTTTCCTGTACTCATATGCCTTGTGAGACAAATAAAATTATTTTATTTCTTTATAATGTGTTTTTTGTTTCAGTAGGCAGCAGAAATGTTGCAATCCACAAGATACTACACTCTCTTGTCATTCCAAGTGTGTGCATACTTCTTGGCATCAAAAGTGATATTTGATAATGTTAACAAAGCAATGCAAACAGTTATCGATGAACATTTCCACATACCGCAAGGAATATCTTACTGCAACGGTAACTTCACACACTGGGATCCAAAGATTACGACTCTTCCTGGGTTGTATGTGGTGTCTTCTGTCATCGGGTTATTTGCTGAATGTAATACATACAATCTACGCTTTGTGAATCTTGTTGCATCATGCGTTAACTTAATTCTATTCTCAAGTATTCTCAAATATGTTTACTTCGGAGACAGAAATCATATGAAGATTATTTTGCAGGCTCTGAACTTAACGATACTGCCACCTTTGTATTTCTTTTCTCATGTTTATTATACGGACATGCTGTCACTTACGTTTCTCCTCATGTTTTCGAGACTGTGTTTAACAAATAGATACTTAATTTTTATTTTAATATGTGGAAGTTTCTCTATAATCATGAGACAGACAAACGTAGTGTGGGTTGCAATGGTTTTCGGTCACAAGTTATTAGACTTACTGATCAAAAGCTCTAGGGTTTTTGGTAATCAGTACATTAACGATGTAAAGCTCAGTAAGCGGTCTCTAATTGCTAAAGATGTGGATAAGTCTAAGTTGAAACGGTATTATGGCATGTGGGATGTTTATTGTGCAACAAAATATCATTTATCAACATACTTGTCAACTTTCTTCAAGTTTGTTACGTTTCATGATGCTAGTGTTTTGTTAACACATTTAATTATTCTAAGCGGGTTTGTAACATTTGTGTATATCAACGGTTCTATAGTAGTTGGAGATAAGTCTGCTCATGAAGCAACTATACACTTACCACAGTTGCTATATTTTCTTGTGTTCTATGGAGTCTTTGGTCTCCCACACATAGTCAACAAACTATTGTCAACATTAAAATTAATGTTCAGAGAGAAAATTCTTGTCTTACTTTGTGGTGTCATCTTTACGTTGATGGTCCACCATAACACCTTAGTTCATCCATACTTGCTTGCAGATAACAGACATTTCACCTTTTACATATGGAACCGCTGGTATGGTAAGTATGACTATGCTATCTACACTATGGTGCCCGTATACATTTTCTTACTATTTAGCATTTATGATAATTTAAAGGATCAGAACTGTGTATCATTCCTTTTACCATATACTGTTAGCTTAGTTCTGGCTCTTGCGTTGCAGAAGTTGATCGAAATCCGCTATTTCTTGATACCATACATAGTTTTAAGGTTAAGATTTGCCAGGCCATCTTATCCGGTGGTGATGGCAGAATTTTTGTGGTATCTTGCAATAAATACAGCGGCTTTCTACATTTTCTTTGAAAAGCAAGTTATTTGGCAAGACTTTGATTATGTCCAAAGAATAATGTGGTGATTTTCTTTAGTTATTATTATTAATTTTGTAGTTATGTGAATTTTCTAGTCTGCCAAATGGGAGAATTTTGCCAGAGGTCAACAGTTTGTTAGACAAATATGTAGGCTTTTAAGCCAAATAGAGTATTAAAATAAGTCCAACCTTAGGCTGTATACTGGAGACTGGAGAATATTTTTTTAATGGTATTGCTAACCATGCAATCCAGAACAAACAGAGGTGTCTAGAAATCTCTTGCTCCATAGACTATTTGTTCTAGTACTAAGTTCCTCTTTTAATTTTTTTGTCCTAATAAAGAGGTTGCGTGTCTTGAAAGCTGGCTGGAAAGACTCCATCGCCATGTGAATTTTTAAGTTACAAAGAATGAATGAATCTGATAATTAAAATTGGTTATTATAAAGTTTTTGTTTTCTTAATATGTATTAAATTCTGACATTTTCTAGCCATTTATAATTGAAATAATTATGTTATTAAAATGAAATTTATGTTGTGTAATGTAAAATTAATGAATAAATGCTACATATTTGTTTTAATATTAATAATTAATAATTTGTCTATGATATAATAATATAAATTGAAAATGATTAAAAATTGTTTGCACAAAGTAGTATGTAATTAAACTTAATAATCTTCCTTTAAAGTGCTCAATGTTTTGGAAATACATATCTGAATAATTAATAACTTTACTGTTTGATTTGTAACAAAAATAGAGTTTCAGACCACAGCTATTGAGTCAAGCCTGCATAAGTCACTTCAAGATTTTTCTCGACTTGTGACTCGAAACGAAAGATGCCAAAACAGATAGAACAAAAAAACGGGTTCCATACCATTGTCTATAAAAAAAAATGAAAATATCACATTTGTTGTACGGGTTGTATCCTTCAAATATTTATTTTGTTAGTTTTTAGTATTTGTTATAGCGGCAACAGAAATACATCTGACAATTGCATCTGTCACGATTTATGAGATACGGCCTGGTGACAGACAGACAGACAGCGAAGCCTTAAGGTCACAGCTCATTAGAGCCCGCAGAGCACCGCCTCGTCGTACGGCGTCCACTCGTTGTCGACAGGTGGTTCACGGGTGGACGCCACGTTATCACCAAAACGTTGCACGATCAACCAGTGAACCCCGCGCGGTCAACGAGTGAACACCGCGTGGTCAACGAGTGAACGCCGCGTGGTCAACGAGTGGACGTCGCTTAGTCCACGAATTTTCGAGTAGTCTGTTAACAATTGGCATTAGGTCTACACGTGTGTTTCGTAATGTCAAATTTTACAAACCTTGAATTGGCACTCATAGCAGTCGCGCTTGATGAAGAAGAAAATGAAAGACGCAACAAAAAAAAGAAAGCTTATTGGGTGCACGAAATGTTTAAACAAAGAAAAAAAGAGGGCGAATATTGGACCATTCGTAGGCATTTGTTAGCCGACGAAGAAAATTTTTTTTCGTACTATCATATGCCGCAATGTGTGTTTTATAACATCCTGTCTCATATTGAAGACTCGATAACAAAAAAAAACACAAAGTTCAGAGAAGCGATCACACCCGAAGAGAGATTGGCTGTGACTTTAAAGTAAGTAAAATTTATACATTTACTACCTCGCGACACATTAATAAGTATACCTACTGTGGATGTGTTATTATGTTAGTCTTAGAAAGTATTTTCATCGAAATTAATTAGTCTCCTCTGTACCATTGATGGCGCAAGTAAAAGGTGCACACGGGAAAAGTATGGTGAAGTAGTTGTATTAATATTAATGGTGCAAACGAAACTAATTAGTCTCCTCTGCACCATTAATGGTGCAGATCAATGGTGCATAAGGTACAACGGGCAATTGTCTAAGAGCCTTCTATTTTTACCCGACTACGGCGAAACAAAAGGAGGGTTATGTTTTTGACCGGTATGTCTGTATGTATGTGGATATTTCTCTACTAACTGGGCAACTTTGAACAGTCCTCTGCCAAGTTCGATGTCGAATTACTAACAATATAAAAATTAAATTCCTTTTTCATATTAATATTGATATAGTTTGCGATTATTAACATACGTGCAAACATTTTTTTCTTTAAAAGCATGGTTATTTTGTCTTTAAATCGGCTACAGAGGACTGTTTTTTAACCCTAAGGACACTTTTAGTGTTTTAAAATAAATATGAAATCCAATGAAAATAGTAACTTTTGTTTTAAGAATATTTGCAAAATCCTAGTCATTTATCAGAAATATTAGTTATTTAAACTCATTTTAATTTAAATCTGGGTTTGGGACACTCCAGGGGACTGTATTTAGACATATTTAAAAAACCATAACAAACAAATTAAATGCTTTTTAAAATAAAAAAGACAGGTTCCTAAAAACTATGTTCATCTTTTATGGAAATTGCATTGTTGGGGATGATTTACTATTAAAGAAGTAGTTAAAATTGACTGAGACAGTAAGTTGCCCAGTTTGTAGAGAAATGCCCATGTATGTATGTATGTCTGTCTGCCTGTATGTATGTATGTATGTCTGTCTGCCTGTATATATGTATGTCTGTATGTGTGTATGTCTCTCTAAATGTATGTATGTAAAAGTAAAAAAAGTAAGAGCATACTAAATCAACCTTTATTTTTGTAACTTCGACATGAATTTGCCATTCATTAAGTACTAATCATTCAATTTCTTAAAATAATTAAAGAGTAATTTCAAAGTATAGGAGTAGAAATACTTTTAAAAATCCGTTAAATCTTTTTCAGTATCACTCAATACTGGTGTGTTCAGCTGTCTGGCATTCCTTTCTGGATCATAGTTCGGTGTAGTACTGTATCCTGCAGTTGAATAATTTCCAGAAGGTCCTGGAGTTGAATAATTTCCAGAAGGTCCTGCAGTTGAATAATTTCCAGAAGATCCTGGAGTTGAATAATTTCCAGAAGGTCCTGGAGTTGAATAATTTCCAGAAGGTCCTGGAGTTGAATAATTTCCAGAAGGTCCTGCAGTTGCATGTATTGCATTACTGCCGTAGTAACTATTTCCTTTTTCATTGATTTCTCGGAGTTCCATTTGTGAAACAATATTAAAAATTTCAGATTTGATCATTGCTTTGTTGTATTCATTAAATTTCTTCACCGTTGCAGCTATACCATAAAAAAATTTGTCAATATCATCTTCCTCCTTTTTTTTTCCTTTAGTATATATTTCATTAACAATGACGATGCAGTAGATCCATCTTCCACTTCCACCCTTGACCTTTTTATATTTGGAAACTTGGATGTCGTTGTAGACAAGCCAGATGTTGGACGATCATCTATTATTGAAATATCTGATTGGTAATCCGGAGCAGACAATTGAGAATCTTCATTGGCAGTACTTTCCTGATCACTATCTCTGAGTAGTGAAGATACAGTTGCTCTTTCTTTATAATACGGTAGCAAAAAACTCATTTCATCCTCGTATTGCCATTTTTTATCACTTATTGCAGCTTGACCACTTTTGGTACTTTTTTTCTTAATAGCCCTACGATGAGCTTCCCTTAAATTGGACCACGTTTTCTTGCACATTGATACTGAAAAAATGAAACAGTAATTGTAAAGAATGATACATAAAAAAGTTAGGGAATTTGTTTAGTATCGAGTCAGGTTCCAGCCCTAAAATATTAACTAAGTACAACACATTCTTGTTACACCCTATTTTGCTTAATACAATCTCAAAAAACTTTTATATTTCAGATATTTGACAAGCGGCGCTTCTGTCAGAAATTTATCTACAAGCTTTAGATTAGGCGAAACGACTATTAGGTCAATAATTAAGGAGGTGTGCAAAGCTATTATTGACAAAATGATGGGTGTTTTTATGCCAACGCCTACAGCTGAAGATTGGGAAAAAATTGCGGAAGGGTTTAATGACAGGTGGAATTTCCCAAACTGCATTGGTGCCATAGATGGCAAGCATATAAATATAATAGCTCCACCCAACAGCGGATCGCTCTACTACAACTATAAAAAACATTTTTCGATAGTTCTCTTGGCCATAGTTGATGATAAATACAGATTTACAGTTGTTGACATCGGTGCTTATGGCAAAAACAGCGATGGTGGTATTTTTGCATCTTCGAAAATTGGAAAACGAATTCAAAATACTAGGTTCAATATTCCAAATGACAAAGCATTGCCCGGGACAAACGTAGCACTTCCACATGTTTTTGTGGGGGATGAGGCTTTTCCATTACAAAAGAACTTAATGAGGCCATATTCTCGTTCTCAAAACCCGTCTCAGGACCAAAAAGAATTTAACAATCGCCTGTCACGCGCACGCAAAGTAGTCGAAGATGCATTCGGAATATTATACCAAAAATTTGAAATATACAACAAAAATATTCGTTTATGTCCAGACATTGTTGATAATGTTGTTTTGACAACATGTATATTGCATAATGTAATGCGAACTTATAATATCGAATGCAACGAACAGTATTGCCCCAGTCGCAGGTCAGCGCATCAAAACTTACATCAGGAGGCATTCAGTGATCTACGTCACATTGGTGGAAACAGTACCGCTTTCGACGTACGTGATTCGTTTGCTGCTTATTTCAAATCATCGGTTGGGCAGCTACCATGGAATACTTAATTTAGTATTTTTTTTTATTATGCACTAATCATCACGTACCTACATATGTGTAAATGTATAATTAATAACGAATTATGTGGAAGTACCTTGTTTCGCATTATACCGTTTGAAAAAATATCAATTTGGCTCTTGTTTATTTGATATACATTGTAGGTTAGATTTTTTTTTGTCCATTACTAGCTTGCAATGTATAATCGAATTAACATTAGACTATATTAATATTTTGCGAAACAAGGGAAAACCGAATTATGTAACAAGTACCAATCTATTGTACTATCTTTCTTTAAATATTTGTAATAAATAAATATTACCTGGTATCGCTAAGGTGTTGCTTATTTCCATCCATGCTTCTTCCTTTTTTACAGTGTCACTGTACTTTGAGTCACTTAGATCATACAATAAATTATATTTACGAACTTCTTCGATAAGTTTTTCTTAATTCATTTTAAAAACAAAAACGATACGTCCGACTCGTTCGAAAGAAATGCTGGGAATGAAGGGAGGGTGGGGAGCGGCGCATTGCCAACGTATCGTCCTCGAGTGAATCACTCGCGGGCAGCGCGCGGTCCGCTTCGGACCCGCGCGTTGGCGATGCGCAGTCAACGCAGGGCAGCGAGTTGTCACCGAGTGGTCCACCCGCCGCACGGTGGGCTGACAATCGGCTTTCATAGACTTAGGCATTTTATTTTGCAAGTGCGAGTTTTTTTGCCGGATATCACTTCTATTAGTTATAACAATATACAAAAATGACACCAGAATTGATTCTGCACAGAAACGAAGGAATTATAATTTTTTTACGAAAATTTTGTATGGAGCTAGTATGAAAAATCGAAATATCTCTAAAACGGCAGCGATAACCGTAATATCCTTATAGGGGGTTATAGTACTAATTATTTATGATTTTTTGACATACGTTACATAATGGTTGTAGATGCCTTTTTTTTAAAAAAAATCGTCAAAATATTTTTATTTATTTTTACATATTTAAACGTTCCTTTTAGTGTTTAAGTTGAAGAATTCAGAGCTTTAACAACACTTATCATAAAATAGCATCACCCCTATAGACCTGAAGGACTAGACAGAGGTGTGTAGTGTCTTGTTGATCTTGTAAGATTTCCAACAATACCAAATAGTTGAATATCAGTGTCAAAGTGCCCATGCTGTCGTTTCTTTTTGAAAGATAGGGGAATGAAATTGTTAATTGATCATACCCTAAAAGTATGATTACAACATAACCGGACACATAATAATAATAATATCCTTATAGGGGATTATAGTACTAACATTATTTATTTTAACATATGAAACTGTTCAAAACGATCCATGAACTGTGTCAAAGTTAAGAACATCGTTAGGAAGCATGCTTTTTCCCCAAATATTAAGAATATGTGAAAAAAAAAGACTGTATATAAACTTTTTATTGATAGGTAATTTAAATAAAACAGAAGTAACAAAAATAATATCTAATAAATTCAATTATACAAAATACATATTTGAAACTATAATCTATGAAATTATTAACTAAACATATTGGTACAATAAACTAACATAAATAACAAAAGAACATAAAGAAAAATAATTAAATTTTACAAATTTTCTTTACAACTTTCGTTGTCGGACTCCAATTCCGAGTCAGAATCCAGATCGGATATACCTACAAACTCGAACTCAGTTTCCGGAAACTGTATTAGGTCGAGAGTTTCAGCAAAAAAGGTTGTCTTCCTTTTGGCATCTAACTTCGGCCTTTGTGCACTTAGAAAAGGATCCGAAGAAACAACAAGCATATTTAGGATATCTTGATTAGAATCTTGCCTGCTTCTTTTCCGCGAATGATGTTCCCGGAACCTCCTAAAATCTTTGTTTCGAGACTCTGAGGCTTCTTCCGAGAGAGTCCCAATCGGGACAATATCATTTTTTTCGATTATGTCAGCTCCGTGTATTAATAGTTTATGTACGGTTGATGACATGTAGTACCAGTCGTATAATTCCACGTACTTTTCTGCTGTTTTGCGAGCAAAATCTTTAAATTTGATGACATCGATCTTCTCACCAGATGTTATTGCTTGCAAAATAACAGCAAATCTTTTTATCAGGTTTTGATCCAACCCAGTAATAGCTGCAGTTTTATTGGGAAACTCGAAAAACTTCCTTGCGGTATTCCCGTCATTGGTAGTTCCCGATCCTTGTTTTACTATATCAATTAACAGATTGAGCTCCTCTTTAAATTTATTTTGAATGTTTTTTTTTCTGTTTTGTAACATATCTTTATGCTCATTACTTCTTGCTGCCCACTGTTTGAAGTCAAGTCTGTACGCAATGTGTAACAGACATTCCATGCAATTTATACGGGCATGTAGGGATGATAGGCCAAATTCATATATGTCAGAACACACAGTTTTTGATGTTACAGCATCTAAGTGGTTCATTTCTGTTGGTTTTGCTAAGCACAGGTAGCATGATGCATTTGATCTAGCTTCAGAAAGGTACGTGCAGACTTTTGCGTCGATCATTGTCATCATTAGTTTATGAGTCACCCTGTTACTATTAATGCACTCTGTGGGGTTAAGGGCCTCAATTTCCTCATCCATTTTTCTTTTGTTATCAATGACAACTGCATGGCTTTCTTTTACAAAAGTGAACTGAACCGGACGACAATAAAAAGTTGAGCATGGTTTCGGGTTTGTCCATATAGTATTATCTCCATCTGTCAGTTTCAGTGGCACCAAGGAGGTCATGAAAATGCTTGAATCATCATGCTCGCCGTCCATTTTCTGCTTGTATCGGCTTTGATTGGAAGCACCATCAAATCCCCACTTCGATATCAGCTTTAACTGCTTATTTTCCACATTATCAGAAAGACTTTGAAGAATCCGCTTCACCGTGATGTCAAGTAAAGCTTGAAGTGTAATTCTAGCTGATGAATCCGTAACTGATATTGATTGATTAGGAGGGTAGCATGCAAGCTTAGTTTGTTGCAGTTTATAGTAGGATGGGTAAATATCCTTAGCACCTTTCCGAATGGCAGTCTCTCGCAACGTAATATATTGCCACTTTGAAAGCTTAAGTGAAAGAAGCAATCCAAGTGCTTTCTCTGGTGTAAATATTACTGTTTTCTTAATGCTTTCCTTGATTTTAACGGCAGCTTCTGGATTTTGATCATATAATTGATTACAGATGCGATATCTTCATAACCTTCTTCTTTTAAACGTGCTGCAGCTGCATATGCCAATTCACAGGAATCCTCGCCTATGTGCTCACTAGATCTTCTCTTTTTCTGTTTGCTTCCCAGATCTTTGAATGGTTTTCGGGACCTTTTTGTCATTGTTCCAACAGTCGATGATGTCGAAGGTTCTGGAGAGACTGAGCGTGCTCTTGGTATCTCATCAACAGTTGGTTCTTGATTTATTAAAGTTTGCACGCAACTCGGCCAATCAATATTTGCTTGCAACCACTCTCCGTACGTGTTTCTAAACTTATCAAAGAATCGTTTAGATTTCTGACACCTGTTTAAAGCAGCTCGCGTGAATCTCCGGCAAAATTCTTTGAGAGTTACTTGATCTTCGGCAGAAAGGCAATCGCCTATGCGGGACACAATTGCACTAAACAATACTTCATGATTAAATGAAGGACACTCACTTTTTAGAAGAACAAACAAATCTAAGTTGGTGATTAAACTTTCCATTCTAAGATTTTGTAGTCGCAAAGCAAATAGTTTTAGTGTTAGCAGTTACACGGTTGTGAACAATCTAAATTATGGAACAAAATTATAGCCCTTTTATTGTATAAAGTCAATAATTAGTTAACTACCCTCATTAAAGTTATAAAAGATATGATAATAAAAATTTATAATCGTCAAAAACATTTCGTAGAACTCATAGTAGAACTAATCAACATTAGCAAATCACATTAGCTCACTAATTATAAAAAGGTGAATGCAGTTCTTAGTTGGTATTGTTGCGAGATATTTCAAATCATTTAATCACTTAATAGGCTCATTAGAATCAGAAGACTACAACCATCATTCTAATTACTTAATTACTTGTCATCAGACTCATTAGATGACTACACAATATGTTATTTTGTATTTTGAACGTATGCAAGGTTTTAAAATTCCTTTTGTGTCGATATTATTATGTGTCCGGTTATGTTGTAATCATACTTTTAGGGTATGATCAATTAACAATTTCATTCCCCTATCTTTCTAAAAGAAGCGACAGCATGGGCACTTTGACACTGATATTCAACTATTTGGTATTGTTGGAAATCTTACAAGATCAACAAGATACTACACACCTCTGTCTAGTCCTTCAGGTCTATAGGGGTGATGCTATTTTATGTTAAGAGTTGTTAAAGCTCTGAATTCTTCAACTTAAACACTAAAAGGAACGTTTAATATGTAAAAATAAATAAAAATATTTTGACGATTTTTTAAAAAAAAAGGCATCTACAACCATTATGTAACGTATGTCAAAAAATCATAAATAATTAGTACTAAAACCTCCTATAAGGATATTACGGTTATCGCTGCCGTTTCAGAGATATTTCGATTTTTCATACTAGCTCCATACAAAATTTTCGTAAAAAAATTATAATTCCTTCGTTTTTGTGCAGAATCAATTCTGGTGTCATTTTTGTATATTGTTATAACAAATAGAAGTGATATCCGGCACAAAAACTGGCACTTGCAAAATAAAATGCCTAAGTCTATGAAAGCCGTTTTTCAGCCCACCGTGCGCCGTCCGCGCGTGGACGGCTTACGATAGAGGCGATCCGGTGACGCTACGGAGTTGATGTAGTGAGCGCATACCCATACAAGTCCATATCAAGAATACTAACCGCACGAGGCGAGGCGGTGCGGAGTGGGTGCCGGGTGGCTCTAATGAGCTGTGACCTTTAGTAGGTAATAAAGTCCTGTTTTTATGGGTATGGAACCCTAAAAAAATCACTATTAACGTAGCGGGTGGGCTGAGCTGACCATTAAATATTATTACTGTGGTCAGCACAGCATTTAGAAAAACTAAATTTAATTGTGCCAAGTTGATATTAGCTAGTTAAATATTCTAGTGGTATATAAGTACACACATCAAAAGTGTCTGGGGATCAAGCATTTTTATGCGGATTTCTTGAGATTGAGATGTGGCTTTGTAATAAATTTATGATTTTATAAATTTATATGGATCCTTTTTGGTGCATTTCATAATTTGAAACAGGAACTGTTAATCAAATTCGAGTAAAAGATGAAAATCAGCTGGCAATATTTTCCCTATAAAAACATACAACGCATTGAAGACATTATTAGTGCTACTGTTTCCCTACTACTGATTAAAACCAACGTTATTATGGAGCGGCGACGTCATTTAAGCAGGGAAGAAATGCTCAGAGCCGTGGGAATGATAGAAGCTGGTTCCCGGCAACGTACTGTGGCTTTAGCTCTGAATACAAGTCAGAGTGTTATCAGTCGACTTTGGACACGTTACCGAAGCACTGGTACCGTGGCTGAGCGCCATGGAGGACGGTATCGCTGCACCACACGGAGACAAGACCGATACATTCAAATCTTAACTCGAAGAGCTCCAACAATAACCGCCATGATGTTAGCCGTGAGGCTTCATCACTCTTCAGGGAACTTAATTAGCGACCAAACAGTCAGAAACCGCTTGCATGAAGTGAACCTTCATTCCCGAAGACCGCTATGGGTACCACCTATAGCAATGCACAATCGTAGGATTCGATATCAATGGGCTCTTGAACACAGAAATTGGGCAGAAGAACAATGGCGTTTCGTGTGCTTTTCTGATGAGTCTCGTTTTGGTATGAGACCGGATACAAGACGTATACGACACTGGAGAACCCCTGGACGCCAACAGCGATTAAAATCCTGCCAGGAAGTCCATCCTTATAGTGGTGGAACCATCATGGTATGGGCGGGTATTTGGATCGGCGGAAGAACTGAGTTGATTTGGATCAGAGGCAACCTCAACGCTCAAATTTATGCTGAGACGATTGTATCTGACGTCATCGTTCCTCTACAAGTGCAAATCGGTCCCTTATTTCAGTTAATGCATGATAATGCACGACCGCACACCGCAAGAGTTGTAAGACAGACTCTCGCCGCAGCTAACATCAATGTCCTGCTCTGGCCTGCTCAGTCGCCAGACTTGAACCCGATTGAGCATGCATGGGATATGCTACAGAGAAGAGCTCTGCCGAATATGGAGGGTATCCAGTCGCAAGAAGACCTTTTTTTGTTGTTGCAACGAACATGGGCGGCCATTCCACAGCGTGATTTGGATGAACTCATTTTGAGTATGCCAAACCGATGTTCTTGTGTTGTTAGTGTTCGCGGTAGAAACACGGATTATTAATTGTTTAAGTTACCCAATAAAATTCGAACTTTAATGTTAGTGGTTCAAATGTCAAAAATCCCTTTATTAGGAAAATGGCAAATTTCTTTATTAATGCAAAGGTGACTTGGTTTATCGTTACTGTGACAAACGAAAACACTTTATTTGATGAATCCTTAAAGAAAATTTTAATTAATATCAATCAGGAGAAAAGTTATTGCAAAAATATATGTTGATCCCTAGACACTTTTGATGTGTGTATATATATAAGTATTTAATGTTTTTTTTTTAATAATAACGGATGAGCCCACTCTTTACCTCGATCTCGCCTGATGGTAAGCGATAGATGAGGTCTACGATGGGATGCCTATTTACTTTTGCTTTTAAGGCTGAAAGGTCATAAACATATATTTAATATTTCAACGCTAAATAATTATTTATTTATTTATTATATACTTTATTGTACACCTTAAGCCTGCAATACATGTTGGCCGAGCGTAGGCCAACGCGAGCGTTGGCAAATAGGTACAACGCAAGAAATAATGTCCACACGTTCGACAAGTTCGTCGAACGCCAATGCAGACGACCAATGTAGAAAAGGGTCTGTAGAGCTGCCCACACGTTGGCCGAGCGCAGGCGAGCGCCTTGATTTGTGACCAAAAACCGACACCGATCCGAAGTGAGGCAAGTGATCACGAGCAACGGCGAGCGAAGACAAGTTGCAACAAATGAGCTCTATACACATTGGCGCTGGCCTCCACTCGGCAAGTGACACCGAGCAATAGCAAGACAAGGCAAATATACCGTTTACATGTTGGTATTGGCCTTCACTCGACAACGTTCGGCCAACATGTATTGGAGGCTTTAAAATACACTTAAGGATAAAAATAATAAAACTAGTGTACAATGGGCGGTCTTATCGCACAGGGCAATCTCTTACAGACAACCTTTGGATGGACAGAAATTATAGGAGATAGATTTAGGGCTGTCAGTGTACAACATCATAATATAAAATATAATATATAAATATATACTAATACATATCAAATTCATAATAGAGAAAGAAGGGGAATAAATAATAGTGCGAGTGAATTCCTTGTGATTCGTGTTCGATCCAGAGACTTACGCATTTATAATATTAATATGGATAACGCCTGTATTCCTTGAAAGGCCGGGTAGAGAGGTGTAGGTATCTTATAGAAACCACTTTTTCTAAAAATCTAGAAAATTGGCTAATATGGCAGTAAGAAATCAATTGTAATTATGAAGACAGTCTTACATATCATAAAACAATTTTTCCGACGTGTTTGTTCATGCGGTTTTCACCAATGCTCTTCATCGGTTTGAACCGAATTAAAATGTGTCTTCATGAAGAAGGTTTATTTTATAAATTAAGGTTCGTTTTGTCAATTCGCAAAATGGGGTCGCTCGTTAAAACAATAATTTAGAAATAAATTTCTAAACTGATGAAAACGTGGTCCAAAATTAATTTAAAACATGTGTAATAGAATAGAATAATTATACTTTATTGTACACCAAAATTTAAACACACCTATTTTACAATAGGTACTTGCTTATTCCATAGTATAAAGATCGTCTTTAGACTGTGCTTATTCTATGGTTACAATGGCGCCCTTTCGCTGAAAGTGATATCTTCCAGACAACCTTTGGAAGGACTTTCAAAACTTTAATTATATTGGGGAATATGTAATATAATTATAAGTTAATACTAGCTTCTCCCCTCGGCTCCTATGCCTCTCTCTGCCTATGTGTGTAGCACAAACTCTTCCTTCTTTCAAAAACATGGTAAAAGATCTCTATCTCTCTCTTTAATTTGTTACTATTTTTTTATACATAGCCCAGGTTTTTTTGTGTATATATATGTGTGTCTTGTTTATGTAGGTTATTACTTATGTGTTGTATATAAGTGAATAGTACACCATGGACTACCCGCGTATTTATTTTCCCCTGCTGTGTCAAATCCATCCAAAGGTTGTCTGTAAAAGATCGCTTTTAGCGATAAGACTGCCCATTGTAACACCCTTTAGTTTTTAAGTCCTCATTTGATTCTGTTATGGTGCACAATAAAGAGTAATCTATCTATCTATGTGTTATTCCAGGATGTCAACTATCTACTCACCACATTTTGATCCGTTCAATAGTTTTTGCGTGAAAGATTAACAAACATACATACTTCCATCCGCACAAACTTTCGCATTTATAATATTAGTAAGAAGTAAGATAAGATTTATCAATTACCGTTATTTAGATAATGATGTATGAAAAAGAATTTTTTTTTTTTAATTGCAAATCGTTTATCGGAAGAGGACACACAACAACACACAATACACAATTACAAACACTATAAAAAAAGATAAAAATAAATCGTTGAGCATGTCCACACCGAAAGGGACACCTTGTTTCCCAGCCTCTCATCGTCGCAGTCGTAGTTTCATTTCGTGAAGTTGTATTGCTGTAGATTTTAAGGGAACCGAGTCATCTAGTAAGTAGTTAGTTGTATTTTGATCATAATTATTTTTCTAGTGTGATTATCAGTGATCGGAGTAGGTAGATTGATTTTTGGTACTTGTATCATAAATGCACACAGAAAGAATAACATGGATAAGCCATTTTCCCGGAAAGTAATTCCGGTATTTCCGGATTCAATTAAACATTGTTAATGTTGGTAGTGATATTATTCCTACTCAATTCAAAATTTAAAGGAAGGTATAAAAACTAAATTAATTCATTATTTATCTGTAATTTTTATTGTTTATATGTAATTTTATTTTTATCTGTAATAATATTGCTCATTTTATTACAATTCCTACCTTTTTTTTTGAGGATGGCAAATCATCAAATGACTCCTTCCACTCTGGCAGAATAAAATTCCTACATAAGTTCCGGTTTTTTTTTAATAATCCACCAATTCCGGAGGAATGTCCATATTAATATATACGTTTCGGATCAATGACCCCATTTCAATCTACCTACACCGATCACTGGTGATTATTGATTAAACTAGGTGAAATTTAATTAGCCAGTGAAACTTAATAGGCATAGTAATTCATCAACTCGTTCTTGCACGTCTTGCAGAAAATAAAAATAGATTATAGTTTAATTCAGCAACTTCTTCCAATCTCACACAGACACATACACACACAAACCTTCCAGACGCTCATAAACACACACACAACCTTCTTTTGCTGTTGACAACAGAAATATTGTAACCGAAATGTCACGGTCGTATTATTTATTGCCAATGCCGAAATATCTCTGACTCCTAAGATACAGGTCTGCGTACCTAGTTTAGGTGCCGGAAATCTGACACTAATTTTTGGATTTGCTGTACAACCTGTGTTTTTCTTTTCTCTTATCAATCAATCAATCATTTATTCAATCAAATGTTATTGTTGTATTACGTGTCTTTTCTTATGTACAAATTAATTATTATCTTATCTTAATGATGTTTTTTTCTATATTGTATTAAAATTTAATAAAGATATTTTTCAACCGACGACAAAAAGAGGAGGTTATCAATTCGACGCGTATATATATATATATATTTTTTTAATGTATGATCATCATCATCATCGAAGACGGCTGAACCGATTTGGAAAATTCTTTTTTTGATTGAAAGGGTATACTTCGATATTGGTCCCATTTTCATAAACGTCAGGATCTGATGATGGGATCCTGGAGAAATCGAGGGAACTCTTCAAATATTATAGGCACACCTATGTCGTTTTGGGTATTTATTATAGTAACTTGTGCAGTTGCTCTCAAAAAGTACCATTTGAGGAAGTGGAACTGATGATGAAGACCACAGATGGCCGCCGAAACTACTCAATAATAAGTATTGAGTGGATTGCGATCCGATTACTTGAATATGGATGTTACGCACTTTATGCTCGTCACAATGCATATGGTGATGTAGAGCTGATGGTGATGTACCAGGAGAACTCCTCAACAATTAACGGCCCAGCATTGGGAAAAGCAATATTTTGTAAAAGGTTATAAGTAGTTGATAATTAGCAGTGATCGGAGTAGGTAGATTGAAATGGGGTCATTGATCCGAAACGTATATATTAATATGGACATTCCTCCGGAATTGATGGATTATTAAAAAAAAACCGGAACTTATGTAGGAATTTTATTCTGCCAGAGTGGAAGGAGTCATTTGATGATTTGCCATCCTCTAAAAAAAAGGTAGGAATTGTAATAAAATGAGCAATATTATTACAGATAAAAATAAAATTACATATAAACAATAAAAATTACAGATAAATAATGAATTAATTTAGTTTTTATACCTTCCTTTAAATTTTGAATTGAGTAGGAATAATATCACTACCAACATTAACAATGTTTAATTGAATCCGGAAATACCGGAATTACTTTCCGGGAAAATGGCTTATCCATGTTATTCTTTCTGTGTGCATTTATGATACAAGTACCAAAAATCAATCTACCTACACCGATCACTGATAATTAGGCTCTTGTAACTAGGTAAATTAAAAATAGACCAACTAAAAAGAGTGAAATAAAAACTTTTTACCAAAAAATTAAACCGACTCCCAAAAAACACTGCAAAGTGAAAAATAACTTTAATTTCGGAAGTCGGTGCCAAAAACGAAAATACAAAACTAAAGACACCGACTACCGAAATTAAAGTTATTTTTCACTTTGCAGTGTTTTTTGGGAGTCGGTTTAATTTTTTGGTAAAAAGTTTTTATGTAATAAATCGAATTGAAATTAATGCTGTTGTTTTTTTAACCGACTTCTGAAAAAGGAGGAGGTTCTCAATTCGGATGTTTGTTTGTTTTTTTTTATGTTTGTTCGGGCATAGCTCCGTCGCTTGCCAACCGATTTGAAAAATTCTTCTCAAATGGTCCCATGAAAATTTTATCGAAATCGGACAAGCCGTTTCTGAAAAATCAACAAAAGTAAAAAAAAATATTTACATTGATGATCTTTTCGTTTACTCTGCATTGTGTTTTTTGTTCGCGCGTTTTTAGTTTTTTGTAGCTTTGACATTTTGGCTTTTATAACTAGATTAGTTACAAATTGACCCACTAAAAAGCGCGAAAACAAAAACTTTTTTGCAAAAAAAAATAAAACCGACTTCCATATCAAAACACTACAAAGCCAAAAATAATTTTAATTTCGGAAGGCGGTGTGAAAAAAAAGAAAATACAAAACCAATAACACCGACTACCGAAATTAAAATTATTTTTGGCTTTGTAGTGTTTTGATATGGAAGTCGGTTTTATTTTTTTTTGCAAAAAAGTTTTTTATTGAACCATCATCATTATTAACTTAGCCTCAAGATCAAAGATGTCCAAAAGACAGCTGGGTCCGACGCCTTTTTTTTTTTTTTTAACGTGGTAAAATCTATACTTATAATAAATCTGTAGAGAGGTCAATTCTGTACATGAAATATATTTCCAAAATAACTATCAGGGGGTGATTAAGGATCGATACTCATGCCAAAAATGCAATCAGTTAAATTTTTGTCTGTCTGTCTGTCTGTCTGTCTGTCTGTATAACCGTTATAGAAACAAAAACTACTCGACGGATTTTAACGAAACTTGGTACAATTATTTTTCATACTCCTGAGCGGGTTATAGTATACTTTTCATCACGCTACAATCAATAGGAGCAGAGCAGTGAAGGGAAATGTTGGGAAAACGGGAGAAGTTACTCCATTTTTTAAGCTTCCGTCGCGTGTGCAACCTTAATGGTTAAAGCTACACAAATCATTTCATGACGGAAATGTTCTCCTTAAAATTATATAAAAAATATCCCACGACAGCATATGTCTAACTTTTATGGTTGACTCACAATAACACGTGTAACTCCCGATAGCTTAGCAGTTCGAAGCTTTCTGATTATAATATTTGTCTACTCTTACGTTTATAACACTCTCAGTCACCCCTAATTGAAAAAGTTAACATTATTAACTATTCCATAAAAAAATTGGCCAAGTGCGAGTCAGACTCGCCCATGAAGGGTTCCGTAATAACTATAATATAATATGCAAATTTATTTGACGAAAAAAAAACCTTACAAATTTCTTAAAACTAGCTTATTTACATTTTTTACAACTGCGCCAAATAAATTTGTTTTGAAAAAAAAACCTTACAAATTTCTTAAAACTGGCTTTTTTACATTTTTTACAACTGCGCCGAATAAATTTGTTTTTCATAGTGTTTGTATGAATTACAAAGTTATATTTGCGGTTTTAGAAAACATGCTGTATCTCAAAAACTGCTGAACTGATTTCGTTCAAACTAATTTTGGTTGAAAGTTTATATTAAGATCTACAGACATATATTTTTTTTAGATTTTTCACTCCATTATTATAGAAGTTAGAGATTGTGTCCGCCACACACACATTTTACCACTTTGGAAGCTTATATCTTTTAAACGATTGACTTTATGGAAAAGTGGTTTTAGAAACCCCGATGTCGTTTTTAAAGAACTGTCTATAGATACCACACATGCATCGATTTCATGAAAAAAATATATTTTCAGTTTTAGTTCCATGTATGGGGAGCCCCCCTTTATTTTAAATATTTTTTAATTTTTTTCTCAAAATCGGAAAGCGGTTCACAGAATACATCTACCTATCAAGTTTCACATGTATAGTCCTAATAGTTTCGGAATAAAATTGCTGTGACAGACGGACGGACGGACAGACAGACAGACGGACAGACATGTCGAAACTATAAAGATTCCGTTTTTTGCCATTCGGCTACGAAACCGTAAAAAGAATCATATAAATCGGTATAGAAACACCAAAGTTATACATGAAATACGCTTATAATAATAAGCCATCGCGCGTGAATACTGAATCATGCTATAAGCAGGGGCGTGCATAGGATTATGACAGGGCATGCGGCCGAGTAAAAACACACAAAAACTTCTTCTTTTATAGATTTTTAGCATAGCCACAGCCACGCATCGTAGCATGGTGGCAATGCGTGGCTGTGGCTATGCTAAAAATCTATAAAAGAAGAAGTTTTTGTGAGTAATCGGTCACAAAAACTTCTTCTTTTATAGATTTTTAGCATAGCCACAGCCACGCATCGTAGCATGGTGGCGATGCGTGGCTGTGGCTATGCTAAAAATCTATAAAAGAAGAAGTTTTTGTGTGTTTTTACTCCGTCGCATGCCCTGTCATAATCCTATGCACGCGCCTGGCTATAAGGATTATTTTTGAGAATCGGTCGCCGCGCTCGACGCGTCTCACGGTCGAAGCGTTCTCTAGGTACTTAAGCCTCATGTGAACGTGATCTAAAAACAATATTACCAATACATTAACTTACGCTGATGGAGTCGCGGGCACAGCTGTATTGTATCATTACGCTAAGGCCAATAGGAGCGGAGCGCCAATGAAGAATGCTTCAAAATCGGGGTTAAATTTAACGTTAGCCCAAAGTAACTATTCCACGCGGACGAAGTCGCGGGCAAAAGCTAGTTATCAAATAAGTCCTCCCACTCCTACTGTCAGACTTTTACTGACTAAAATCCACGGTGTTCCTTCAATAACCCTTTACATACCGGGGCCACGGTAACGGGATGAGTCCCGCGACCCCGGCGGGCTTCGGCCCTCTGCAGAGGGGGCCTCGTCATGTTGCTGACGCTCTTTGAGGCGCGAGTGGAACACGACGCGCCGTCGACCCGGGCATGGTCCATGGTGGGACAGCGAGTTGCCCTTTACTCGCTGTCCGCATGCCCGCGCCTACGGTGGCCGGAGATCGTCGGCCGACGTCCGACGCCGTGGGCGTCTACCACTGCGGCTGGGCTGGAGGGAGGACGCCATCCTCTCCCTCACGCGGCCCGCCTCCTCGTGGTTATCGAGATACGACCGAACTCCGGGCTACTACTGAGAAATTTCCTACAGAAAAACGCGATAGCACTTTTTGCTCGACCCGGGAATCGAACCCGAGACCTCGTACTGAGCATTCGCGCTTTCGACTCGGCCAACGAGGCAGTTCAGGTGGTTTTTTTATTGAAGCAAGGGCAAAAAATACCAATACCCTATGCAGTGGGACTGGGGTGGTGTATGACGGAACGACGCTAGTGTGCAACGCGCACTCCTCTAAAGCCCGATTTACACTTCAACAAGTACAGTAGCGAGTTAACTTGCGTCATCGGCGAGTTAAGTTGTTATTGTAGTTTGAACGGCAAAAGCGAGTTAAGTAGTAAGTTGTTGATTAAGTGAGTTAAATAGATCGCGATCCTATTTTTCGGCGAGTCCAGTGCGAAGTAGCCCCCTCTCTCGCGTCTCCCGCATCCCTCCAACTTAACTGGCTGGCATGTAGATGGGCGAGTTTAGTACAGTCCATAAATTTGTAGGTTACAAGTAGGTTGAGGGGGGAGTTGCGGGTCCAGTTGCGGGTCGAGTTGCGGGTCCAGTTGCGGGTCCAGTTGCGGGTCGAGTTGCGGGATGAGTTGAGGCATGAGTTGAGGGGCATCTCGTGGGGAGTTGAGGTAAAGAGAGAGAGAGGGCAACGGTATACCTTTGATATTTCGTAAATTTTTGAAGGTTTCACTTCTACCACGTGTGAATTTCACACATGTTTTTTTTTTTTACAATTCCTTCACTAATTAATCGAAAGGAACTTCGTTCCATCCGGGTGTCCCTTGACACCTCTCAAGTTTTTTATTTTCTTTTTTCTTCTCGGGCAACTTATGACTACTCACTCGCCTACGTTTGGACGCTACTTACAACTTACTACTTATTACTTAACTGTCTGAGTTCTTAACTGGCTACTGTACTTGTTGAAGTGTAAATCGGGCTTAAGGGGCAGATATTCGATTTTCGATGATTTTTAATCCAAGATCACGTCTAAACGGCTAGTCGGTATGCTTTGAAAAAAAATAATGATAAACTAGACTATTTCCTTAATAATTTGATATATGAATATTTTAATATTTTTTTGTAAAACATTGTGTAATTTATTTTTAAAAGTACGTCTAACGCGGGCATAAAAGCGAAGATCAGGCAACAACCATTGGGTGTATTTTTATGAAACTTTCACAGTCTAAAAGATAATTTAATGGCCAATCTTTTAATATACGGCTTTTCTTCATATTGTGTTTGGTAAAGTCATGGTGTATTATTATTCGAATAATCTAGGTGCGCAATGAATCGGGGGCTCTTGCGGGCGACGGGCGGCAGTGCATCGCTGACCACTGTCACGAGTAGACGCTAACGCTCCGCGCAAAAAATACAACATGATTTTATTCGCATAGAAGTTTAACGCCAAAATGGTTGGTAAACCCAAAACACTAAAAAAGAAACGCCTTACAATGTTAAAAATAGATTAATGAAGTAACGTATTTTAATTATTTATATAATTTACTGCCGCCATGGTCGAGTGGTTTAGGGGTTTAACTTGTGTGTGGTCGTGGGTTCGATTCCCGAGGGACGCATACTTTGTAAATTTGTTTCCACTTTGGCTAGGACATTGCAGGCCTGAATCACCTGATTGTCTGATAAAAAGATGGTTCCGTGCTTCGGAAGACATATATAAGCCGGTAGTCCCGGTCGCCAAATGGCGGTCGTCAGAATAGACCACGTCAGAGGCTCTTGAGGCAATCTAGAAACTCTGACACTAGGGTGTACGGGGTCATTAGACATTACTACCCACACGATAAGAAGAAGATTATTTATATAATCTCTATCAATAGTTTAAATTAGCATATTGGAATAAAATAAATGTGATTTAAATGTAGTAAACAAACTTTTATTTTATTGAAATAATTATGTTATTTCCTTTTAGGAGAACAACAAATAGTAAAGATTCTTGAGTCAAAAATGTAGAGACAGGGTGAATATTGAAATGTAATTTACGAGTAGGTAACCATATTGGAGCGTAGTAAGGACAGTTCGATTAGAGTTTCAAAAAATACTTGAGTGTTGCTGATATTGGAATAGTTGTAGTTATAGCTCTTGATACGTAAGTAGCATGACCTTGAATGCGGAGATCTAATATTTAGTAGGTGCTTACTTAAAATTATTTTTATTTTATTCAAATTATGTTTTTTTTTTGCAAAAATCGAAAATGCAGAGACGAGGTAAATATTGCAATGTAATAGCACCATACTACAGCGTAGGTACTAAGGACAGTCCGGATTAGAGTATCAAAAAATACTTGAGAGCTGATATTGACACGAGTTGTAGGTATAGGTCTAGGGTAGGTACTTATGTAGCATGACCTTGAATGCGGAGATCTAATGTTTAGTAATTTTTTATTTCATTGAAATAATAGTGTTTTTTTGTGGTGAGTACGAGGTGAGTATTTAACTATAATGTAACCATACTACAGCGTAGTAAGGACAGTCCAGATTAGTTTAAAAAATACTTGAGTGCGGTTTTTGACATAGTTGTAGGTACTTATAGCTAGCTATGGTACGAAAGTACCATGACCTTGAATGCGGAGATCTAATGTTTTGTTTACGCACAACTCTCCAATATTCCAACTTTCGCCCATATGGTCAATCCTACTTTCGCGCCCGTGCCTATACTTACCTAAATTTAATTTATATTATATAACTCGCTTTATATTATATAGATCGCATCGAACTTCCTGAGGTTACGTTGACATCCACCCTTAATTTTGGTCCGTTTATCGAGGCTAAGGCTCAATTGGCTGCCAAAAAGTTGGGAATCCTAGTAATTACACCCTAACTATTGATGATAATATAATAACATTAGATTCACAAGTCGCCACAGAATTTTGCAAATTTTTTCACTGACATACCCGTATCGACAATCAAGTCGCTAAAATCATCTGCCATTGCTGCAGACACATTACTCAAAAAAAGTGTTCCAGTTTGTAGTTCAGAGTTTAAATTCCAATATGTTACTTCTAATGACATCATCAAAACTTTTAATTCTTTGAATGTTAAAAAGGCTGCAGATCTGTGGGGTAATTCTGTTCATGTTACTAAGTCCATTATACACATTATAGCTCCTACATTAGCTGTTATATTTAATAATTGTATTGATTGCGGTGAGATTCCTGATTTAATGAAATATAGTAAAATAATCCCACTATTTAAATCAGTTAGTACATCTGACCCTACTAATTATAGACCTATTTCTGTATTGCCCACTTTCAGTAAAATTTTTGAGAAAATTATTTTAATGCAGATGCAAAGATATTTTAATAAACACAAATTGCTACATAATAAACAATTTGGTTTTACAAAGGGACGTTCAACAACTGATGGCCGGTGTTGAACTTTTAGGACACATTTATAATGCATGGGAAGATAAGTGTTGGTAAGTGTTGGGCATTTTTTGCGATTTTTCAAAGGTATTTGACTGTGTTCCCCATGAGACATTAATCAGGAAACTGCACCACTACGGATTCCGGGGCGCCTCTCTGAATCTTCTGACCTCATACTTGAGTGAAAGGATTCAGAGAGTCGACTTGAACGGCAAAAGATCGCCGGGATCTGTGACGTCAAGATGGGGGTCCCCAAGGCTCAATTTTAGGTCCCTTTTTGTTTCTTATTTATATAAATGATTTACCGTACCTGATCAAAAATCATGACATAGTGTTATTCGCTGACGATACTTATCTTTTATTTAAAATCAAAGTTAACAGCAGGTTACTGAAGAAGTAAACAGTGCCCTTGCAACTGTAGTTAGCTGGTTTAATGTTAATAATCTTCTTGTTAATGAGAAAAATACCAAATGCCTAAAATTTACGTTACCTCATGTTAGACAAGTGAATACAAGTGTATCAATAATCTATTATTTAAAATCAAAGTTAACAGCAGGTTACTGAAGAAGTAAACAGTGCCCTTGCAACAGTAGTTAGCTGGTTTAATGTTAATAATCTTCTTGTTAATGAGAAAAAAACCAAATGCCTAAAATTTACGTTACCTCATGTTAGACAAGTGAATACAAGTGTATCAATAAAGGGCGAAATATTGAAACCCGAAGATACCACAGTTTTCTTGGGCATAACTTTGGGTGCGAAGCTTCAGTGGGGCCCCCATATAAATTGTCAAAATAGCCAAGTTCTGCAGCATATGCCGTTAGAAAAATACGTGGATTAACTGATATCGAAACAGCACGTTTAGTCTACTTTAGTTACTTTCACAGAGTGATCTCATACGGCATTATACTTTGGGGAAACGCCGCCGACATTCATATAATATTTGTAATACAAAAATGGGCCATTCGTGCAATTTATAAATTAAGTCCTAAGCACTCCTTAAGAGACAAATTTAAAGAGATTAATATTATGACTCTGAATGACTCTGACTATGAATATTAATCTCAGTATATTTATGAGAATCTCTTGTATGCACACAAAAATATTAATCTTTTTAAAAAATACAGTGATATTCATAGTGTAAATACAAGAAACAAAGACACATATGTCATTCCTAAAACAAGGAAAAAAGATTGGTGGATCGTTTAGATGCCAATGTATACGTTTTTATAACAAAAATTCCTAGCCATATTCAAGAACTAAGTATTAATAAATTCAAATTATTTATAAAACGTAAGCTATGTCAGAAAGCTTTTTACACAGTTACAGATTATATTGAGGACAAGAAGGCCTGGGAATGAGATGCTCCAGTGCTTTTCTATTTAGTTTTAAAATTTTGATTGATGATTTATTTTCGATTGATTAGAATATTTGCGTTCTCAAGTATTGTATATCCTTATATTCAATAAAGAGAAAAAAAAAGTATTGTATATACCTATTAATTTTGTTTTTGTTTATTGTTTTTTTTATATACAACGTGTAACGAAAACCCCATATCTATCCAAAAGGGCTGAAGACAACATCTGGTATGGAGTCTCTATGCACAGTTATTGGTTTCATATATATCTTGGATACCAATCATAAAAAAACGTGTCACAGCACTACGAGGGTCAATAACTTTCCACGTCACTTGCCAATAACACGATAATTCTTTTCGTTCTTCTTAATTTGAAAAATTCGGTCTCTGGTATCAGTGTATTGTAATTTATAATAAGTTCTACACACGTAGACTTAGGATTACTAAACCCTTGCCATATCGTTTGTTATCATCCAAAGAAGCCATGCACTTGGTATGTATATACCCTTTAAATTACACGTTGTATATAAATATAATTATTTCATTATTGTACTTGTGAGGACAATGTAGGTTATTCTATCTTCGTAGTTTTTACTTTCACTATAATTTCTTTAATGATGTCAAGCAGTTTGAGTACTTGTGTGGCCTATCCAAATGGCCTTACTTTGGTATTGTTCGTCAAATTGTTGAGCTCCTTAAATTCTAAGTTGAGCTACACGATAACTGACAAATGCTTGCACTGACTGGACAGGTCCGCTCAAATTTGCTTGGTTATTTCCTCAAAAAAATACCACAGACATGAACTTACATGCTTCTCATATACAAATACAAATTGTCTGGACTTTAAAAGAGACTTTGATCTCTGATTTTGTTTCGGTGTTTCTTCTCAGGGTAGTCAGTTAAGAAATACCGGCCTCATCTACCTAAACTAAACACGCAAAAAAACATGACGTGTAAAAGTGTTATTTATAACCAATTTACAAAATAAATATTTAATTTCATTTCATTTCAAAAGTGAGACGGTACTTCACACCGGAACAGCTGCTCAACCTCTATCAAGCGCAAGTTCGATCGTGTATGGAGTGCTGCTCTCATCTCTGGGACGGATCTGCCAAATACCAGCTTAATGCACTTAAATCTATAGAGAAACGGGCCAAAAGGCTCATCGGCAACGAGAAACTGGTCGAGACAAAGGTCCAGAGCCTAGAGCATCGGCGACGTGTTGCAAGCCTATCAGTTTTCTATCGGTTACATTTCGGGGAGTGTGCGATGGAATTGCAGTCTTATTCCACCAAGCCCGTTCCATCATGGGACTACAAGACAAACGGTGATGCGCCATCGTTACATGGTGGACATCCCACCCATACGCATGAAACGTTTTGAGATTACTTTAATTATGGGTACGGCTAAGGAGTAGAATTCCCTGCCGGAGTATGTTTCCTGATAGTTATAACCTGGAAGTCTTTAAGTCAAGAGTGAATAGATTACTTCTAGGCAAGCGTGCTTCATCTTCGACCACATCATCGCTTAACATCAGGTTAGATTATGGTCAAACGCAAGCCTATAAACTATTAAAAAACAAATTCAGCTCTGGCTGTATACAAAAGGGAAAAACTCAACTCAGCATGTCGAAAATGAGGACATGATTGCTGACAAGTAAATTCATACTTATTTCAATATTCCGATTTCAATGTTATTAAAACTTAATTATTTACGAGTATCAAATGAGTCTAAGTAGCGTAGCCACATAGTCATTTTTATATATATAGATAGATAGAATTACTTGTCTAAATACACATAGTAGTTTTCAATGACCAGACAATTAAAGTCCAGAAAAAATTTGGATGGTGATAATAAATCAGGCAGTACAGTCTTTACTATTTGAAACGTATGGTTACCTTACGAAATTTCGAGCTTGCGTTGCGGGGGTGCATTGCGCGGTCGCGGGGAGTGACGCAAGCTTCTCCCCAGTCGCTCAAGGTTGCTGCCATATAATGTCGCCTTAAGTCTCTTGTATCAACCATAAGCAGCCGACAACTAGCGAGAGGCTACTGATTAAAAACTGGATTCAAGTACTCACATACGTGCTATTCCTTTTGAGTAGGCGTACACGCACCCATTATATCGCTGCCACACAAAGGTACCCCAGGACCGGCCCATTTAATTTAAAAGAGTTGCATCTGATATTCTTAAAGACATAAATAGGTTTACGTACTCTAGAGGACGTGACTGTCCACTAGTGATGCCTAGGTACTTTATAGGTATTATTAACGCGTTCTAATGGTTTACAACTACAGTTGGTTCTAGAGAAATATTGACGCGGAGTAATAATTATGCAGCCTACCATCAATTTCAGTTTTGTTGCGGATCGAGAAAGTTTTGACAAGATTCAGTGTTTATTTACATAGGTACTAGCTTTTGCCCAAGACTTCGTTCGCGTGGGAGGTTTTTCCTGTGTAAATCCCGATCCCGTGGGAATTCCGGGATAAAAACTAGCCTATGTATTATACTTTTCCAGTTTTGAGATCCGTTCAGTAGTTTTTGCGTGAAAGAGCAACAAACATACATACATTACATCCTCACAAACTTTCGCATTTATAATATTAAAATAATAATAATTAATAATAATTTTTATAATATTAAAGTAGGATTAGGTATTGTGTGGTTTAAAGTGAATTTTCTGAACTAAGTTTCAAATAGTTATTTGATAAAACTTTTGTAAAAGTGCATAAAAGTAGAAGCGACGGGGTGCATCTAGGGCGTCCAATCCCGCAGCCTAAATTCAATCTCGGTATTTGCGGGACTACGAATTTTCAATCCCGCGGGATCTCGGTATTTGCGGGATCCCGCATATTGAAAATATTCACATTTATATAAGGCAAATAAGTCAATGAATTAATCAACTAACTCCACGTTTAGTTACGTATTACTATTAGTATGAGATCAATCAAATTACACCGTTTATTTATCACAAAAAATAATGAATTAATCTACTAACTCCACATTTATTCCAGTATTACTACTAGTATGAGATCAACCAAATTACACCGTTTATTTATCACAAAAAAACAATGAATTAATCAACTAACTCCACATTTATTTACGTATTACTATTAGTATGAGATCAATCAAATTACACCGTTTTTTCTTCACAAAAAACAGTAACAAATACTGAATAAAAAACTTTACTGATATTTTAGGCTACATACTTAGGCTACCACTGACTGAAATTCGACTATATTATATAGGACTATATTATATAGACTATAATATATAGGCTACATAAGCTGTGAAAAACGTGTGACATCGGCCCCCGCGTTGTTTGCAACACTGCCGGCCCCAAGACACTGAGCGATTACGCTCGCGAGAGGTCGTATACATGCTTTTTTTCAGTCTCGCAAATCCCACGGATCCCGGGCCCGTAATCTCGCATCATGCGGGATTGGAAAATGACGCGGGATCCCGCGATACCGAGATCTCGGTATTCCGGGATTGGACGCCCTAGGTGCATCGCTTACTATGCATTTATTGTATAGGTACAATGTTCACATCATAACAGTACGCCCTAAGCTAAGGTGCCCTTAGCATGTAGTCACCTAGTATGAAAGTTTAAGCTGGCTGGATGTTTTATTTATAATTAATACGGACAAGTCCGGTTACACAGCCTAAAACCACAACCTCAAACAGGTCCCACACACCAAAAAGTAACTTGTATTGTAAGTGGCTTTCTGCTGTCTATACCTAATTTCTCCTTTTAGTATTTTTATTAGCCGTAATTCCTTAGTTAACATATGCTTGAAATTGCTTTTGTCTCCCCCGAAAATCAGACTTTCTGATTTCAATAATTTACCTTGGTATAGTTCACCAAATCGTTGAGCTCCTTAAAGTTCTAAGTTGAGCTATACGTTTACTTACAAAAGCTTGCACTTTTCTTAAAAGATCGCCTACATGGTTCACATAAATGATTTGACCAGTACAGATTTGTATGGACTTCAAAAGAGACTTAAAACGGCACATAGTTATACCATGTTTTACATTTTTATTGTTCCGAGTTTCGGTTCATCCGTGATCATGGCGCTTGCAGAAGTGCCTAAAACACGAAACAATAAATACGCATGGTAAATAATATCCTGTTTTAAGTTCTTTCAAAAAGTCGTTGACCTCTGAGTTTGTTTCGATGTTTCTTCTCAGGGCCTCATCTAGATTAAATTTACGGAAAAAATTACGTGTAAAAGTGTTATTTAATGACCAACTTGCAAAATAAAGATCATTTATCAATCTGTTTGTCTATCGCTAGTCTTCGTCAAGGTTTTCTATCAAAATTAAAAGATCACTCTTTTAAAGATTCGAGAGCAAGCTACATTATTCTAATATGCTTGGGAACTAAAACAGTTGCCCTACAGATGACTCTGGTTACAAATATCTGCGTTATACTTGGATCGACAGTTTGTCTAACCTACAACTACTACTATACTCGACTTATACTTACTAGTTACTAGCATTTTGCCCGCCACTTCGTCTCATAACTCACTCTCTGCTGCTCGCTAATAGTGTTGACTCTCTTTAAGTCGAGAGTCCTTCGTCCTCATCATCACTTACCATCACGTGAGATGGTGGTCAAACAGAAGCCTATCATCAATAAAAACAATTACAAAACCCAGCGATGGGTTACACGTTAAACAGAATCTTCTTGGTAAGACCGCTGTCAGAATTCTTCTGACTATCAGTAACGATTATAGAAGATTTTCAAGTGATGCCGGCATCAACGGCTTTCCAAGGTATGGAATACGGGTATGTAATGTATGGCCAATGTACCCCCCATCCTCGGACCAACCTTGGCGAGCGTTGCTTAACCTTAGATATTCAATTAGGAGTTCTTATTTTACGTAACCTTCACAATACGCAGTCATTAATAAAAAATATTCGTAAAACAGCAAAAAAAAAACTGTAAAAAAATCACCGATTCCAAGCGCTTGCGCATCTTGCGGATATCTATTTGTTGTGTTAACCTCTTAAACCCGTTTGTTATTTAGTGGCTGTGGGTTGCCATGCTTTACAATGTTCCCTAAACACTGGGAGAAATGATTTGAGCGTTCGATTTTTATTCTAATTTATAATTGAATAAAAAAAAAATTCATAAAATAGTCAAATAGAGAGGCTATTCAAAAAACAATTGCTTGAGGTTTGCCAACTTGGAAGACATTTGTTGTGAGACGTACAAGGTCATTGGCGATTGCTTTCGCTACAGATATGTACCTAGCTATATATTTTTTAAACATTGCCCGTAATAAGAATTCCTCTTGTATTCTCTTTTTAAAAACACCCTAACCTAGAACAAATATAAGTAAGCAAAAATTTATCCCCGTGTGATAATTGAACCCGCGACACGCAGCGCAGCAGTTGATCGCTTTACCACTGCGCCAACCGTGTCTTCAGTTAAGCGTTAATGCCCTAATGGATTAGGTGTCGGACTTGTGAGCGAGAGGTCACGAATTCGAACCCCACCCATTACACTACTGCCGTGAACCCACTCCAGACACAAGCATATTTAGCTTAGTTGGAGGGGTTAACAAGATTACTAGTAATGTGAATTCTACCCACATTGCTAGTCATCTTTTAAAGAAAAAAATATATATATCTAGTCAAATTCAAAATATTTTATTTCACATGGATTACATGGGCATAAAAAGTCAAAAATTAGTGCACGGTTCACGTTTCTTATGGAGAACCGGCAAGACACGCCATGGTACCTCTTTTCAAAATTGATTTTCACAATGTATCCATTATACAGATTTTTTTTATTCGTAATAGGTTCGCGTTTGACCACCATCTCACCTGATGGTAAGTGATGATGTGGTCGAAGACGGAGCACGCTTACTTAGAAGAAACCTATTCACTCTTGACTTAAAGAAACGTTATACAAATAAAAAAATTGAAAACGAATTTGCGAGGATAACATTTTCGACCATTCACACAAAAAGAAACTATACAAAATATAAAAATAAACTTGACAGACGACAACATGAGATTTTGCTTATTAAGGATGGAAAATAAAGCATTATCGAATGAGTATTAAAGATTATACAACAAAAAAATTGATGTACCGATGGAAGAAAAAGAAAAATAAAAGACACATACGAAAGTGGAGTTGTTATGTAATTTCGTTATCGTCTAGAAGCTTTTAGGCGACAACGAAATTACATAAACAATGACAATTTTTTTATCATTTCCCCACACTAGTAATTTCTCCTATATCGTGGGTGCACATTTTAATTTTGTTATTTACAAAACAAACGTTATCATTTTCCCCATTACATGTATTGAGGAAAATAAAATCGATTACTGGCAACATTAATTTATAATGGTTTTTCCGAGATGACGGCGAGTGGCGACTGGTCGTTAGTGTTTATTGTAAACCAGTATCAATGAAATATAAATTACGAAATGTCGTGCAATTAGTGTTTTATAGATTTGCCACCAAAACTAGTCAGTGTAGTTAGTTAATTTAAATAAATTTTGACTGTGAGTTTGAAGAAATGATTGTGTATTTAGTTGTAATATGTGTTGGTAAGTCTTTGTAATTTTTTTTTTGCAAGTTTAATTAAAGTGTACATGGCTGAATTGTATTGCGTGTCAAAGATATGTGTGTATCAAAATGACAGTAGGTTTTGTCCCTACTGTCATTTTGATAAACGATACTGTCGTGTCGTACTGGTCCTGATGTAGTCTGTATTTTTGTGATCCCTGATACATTATTTTTTGTGAGTTTTTTTCCAAGTTTCACAGATGAACATTGCCGATATTATTATAGACAGCTGAGTTATTGCTATGTTAACATAGTCTATGTACGCTATCCTCTAATACTTTTATGTAAAAACATTGTAAAAATTATTAGATTTTTGAAAAGTGTAACCATGTATTTTCTCGTCGGGCATTCGCCATATGGCCGGCTCTTCACGTTGGCCAACATAGTGGCGAATGTAGTGGCCAATGACTATTCGCCAACGTGTAGAGGGGGTGTTTGTGCACCCAACATGCACAAACACCCCGTCTACACGTTGGCCAATACGCCTTGGCCACTACAATCGCCACTGTATTGGCCAACGTGAAGAGCCGGCTATAGGAAACGACCAGTCCGAAACGTAAACTAGTGACGTTTATGTATAGATACAGGCCTATGTGGAATGAAATATTTTTAAGTAAATATGTTTTTTTTTTTCACATCGGGCGACTGCCTATTTTTACCCGACTGCAAAGGAAGAGTTATATATCTATAATCTAGAACTAGGTAACACTTTAGTTTACGGGAATGTACTAACGATATACCACGGCCCCGGAACTAAAGGAGCAGGGTGGGTTTTTTGTTCATTTTAATCTGACACTCCTTTCCGCTCCACCTACAGCGTTTATTGATTTTTCCACCCAAAAAAAGGTAACAGTTTAGTCCATTACGGACTCAGTTTCTCTTTTTCTGTTATCGTGGGAAAATCTTCAAAAGTCGCGCGATCTTTGGGAAAATGAGAAATCGACTTGAACTCGATTCTGTGCTGTACAGTACACCATTCGATACAGTTTTAAATCTATCTGGAGTTTTACTTGAACAACCCTATCAGTGCTACAATCCAACTGCTGGGAAAAAGCCTATCCCAATGATTTCCATATAGTTATGTCCAGGGTCATAGTAAACCACTGGTCGTTAGTTTGGTCCAACTCGTCCCGCCATCTTCTACGAGGTCTGCCGCGACGCCTTCTGGCTGTGTCTAGGCTCCAGAAAGTTGTAATTTTGCCCCACAACTGGGCATTTGGCGTGCAGCAGACATGGCCAGCAAACGCCCTGCACTTGCATGTGGGATTTTCACCTCACAAAAACATCCGAAAAAGTGGACCCGAGGAAGTGGTCCGATTAGCCTCTGACCGCAAAAAATGGAATAGCTTGACAAATCGCTGGGTGAAGATTAGTGATCGTAATCTTCAGTCATGAAGGGTCGACCACAGAGAGAAAAAATACACCCCGACGCGACAGCCTGATGATGACGTCAACTAGCGCCGATGATAGATAGATAAAACTTTGATTGGACAACATAATACACAAAACCACAGTAACAAATAATTTACAGAGAAACCCAAGTTAAGGGTGCTAGTATTTTACATGGAGCGAATGCCTACTAACTCACACGGTAACCTAACATGGGACCCCTTAGCAAGGCTGATTTCAGATTTTCTAGATTCTGACTTCCTTAAAGGACTATCAAAGATGTACAAGGGATAGCCAGGACCATCGGCATACACAGTAGGTACCTACAATCCCGAGTTGAAGCGTCGTGTTCCACGCGCGCCTCGAAGAGCAACCAGCAGTAATGTTGGAGCCCGAAAGAGCTAATCTGCCGGGATTTCTGGATTATCCTAACGAGATAGGTACCGCAAGCCTAGTCGTTCGTTAAAAAGGTTTAAGAACCGCTTGCGTTGCCGAATTTTTAAGTTGCCCTCTGCAAATAACGTAAACGTCATCAGTTCTATACATTTAAAAAAAATCCTAAATCCAGTTACTTACTTACATCGAAACAGGAAAAAAGAACACGTTCCGCGTCAAAAAACAAGACTTTACCTGTGCTTGTGGACGGAAAATACCTCTAGTATTTTGTAATTAATATCTATTCTACGATGCAAATTGTCTGCGTTAGTGATCAATCCAATGTTAAAGGATGATAGTGGTTTATTTTTTGAGTTCGTCGGCTGCCTGACCGGTCTTACCTGTAGCGGACTTAATTATTTATAACTAACGACCCCCACCGGCTTCTCACGGGTGCAATGTACTAATAAAATGCCTGTATTACACCTTTTAAACCTTCATCTTGAATCACTCTCTCCTCCTTGCGTTGTTTTCCTCATAACTGAGGGTCGTGACCTCCCTTCTGCATCACTTTCTCGCGTAACTATTATCTTCCTCCAAATGTTTCCGTCTCTGGCAGTGTGAAAGGCGTTGTGAACCGTAGAGTCGAGAGCGGTGCGGATCTGGTCAGACCAACGTAAGGAGCTGCGTCCTCGAGGCCTTTTCCCGTCTCCCCGAATCACTCTCTATTGCTACATTAAAATCTGTTGCGGAGTTTAAAATACCGTCTTCGTGATATACCGTCTTGTCGCACCAAGCGCTTTTCTTCCACATTTATTGTACGTACAGCCAAGTTGTGAAATTCTCTGCCGGCTTCTGCGTTTCCTGCCACTTATGCGAGAGTGAATAGGCATCTTTTGGGCTCGCTCGTTCCATCATAGGCCTCATCTATCGCTTACCATCAGGCTAGATTGAGGTCAAGAGTGGGTTTAACCTGAATTTAAAAAAATCTAAGCGTACAGACAGCGGGAGCGACTTTGTTTTGTACTATGTAAAGATAATTAGAACCTCCAGCCCGATGTATTAAACTTTCAAACTATGCGACCCAACGCTAAGGGCATCACCTATAGGGTACTGACCTCGGCTTAGGGCGTCCCGGGGAGGGAAGCTAGGTATACACTGGATTGGACAAGTATTATTTAGGGACGAATTTATAACTAATGGCTCAGCGTCGCGGGCTGGCTCTAGGCAGGGATCGTGCGGGCAATGACTGGGACTTCGCGGCAGGTCTCGGCGGCAAGGACGGTCTTGCACTGAAATTCCCGTGCAGTCTATTATTGCCTTTACGATTCGCGCTCAAGTCGACTCGCCACCGCTTAGTGGGTTTGCCTTTGGTAAAAAGTCTTTTAGTTTAAAAATATTCTAATACTAGTCGTCGCGCAGGATTTCGCTCCGGTGGAATTTATCACGACAAAACATAACCCTCCTTTTTGCAGTAAAAGTGAGAAGGAAACTAGGCTGTATGTTCGGAGGCAGCGTGCACACCGTCAGGGAGTTCAAGTTCAGCTTGGCCAATCGGCACAAGTCGGGAATACGTTAAGGACTATTTAAGCCAAAACCTCACTTGGGTTCGATTTATCCTAAAACTAGCAGTACCGCCGGGCTTCGCTCCCATGGACATTACCACGATAAAAATATAACCCTCATTTTTACACCTTACCTTCCCCAAGCTTCAACCTATCTCCAACCATAATTCATGCAAATCCACCCAGTACTTTCGAATGTTAGCGCGTTCAAACAAACATTTCCGCTTTATATATAATAATTATAATATTAGTATAGATTTTAGCCATTCTAGTAAATACTGAAGAGCTCGTGACTAAATTATTACAGTCGCTCGTGTTGAAGGTTAAGCAATACTTGTTGAGGTCGGCCCGTGGATGTGTGATTACCAGAGGTCGGTATTAGGTAGAGTTATTTATGTACTTACACTGATTTCATACAACGGAAGACTATCAATTTCTCGTCCGGTAAGCCACACTCATATATCGGCGATAACTCATAAGATATTCATTTTATTGGTATAGTGTAAAAAGCAATTTTGATCTACATCCTCAAAATATCTGACGTATTTAATTGGATAAGGAATAATACTGTACTGTTAAAAAAAAAATTCTTAAAAAAACCATCATTATAATGTAATTTGTAAAAGAAAAAAAAATGGTTATTGTGGGTTATTCTTGGGAGATAGACATGTGCCATCGCGGACTTTTTTGTAGATCTATAAAAGAGAAACAATCCCGCCATACATTGTATTTTTATAACTCAAAAGGTTTTGGCAGCGTTTTCGATTAAAGCTCCCGATAGGCTTAATTCTTTCCGACATGTTGAAGTAATATCGTTGTATTTCATTCAATCTACACAAAACCTTAACTTATTATACACTAAAACCTTCCTCAGGAATCACTCTATCTATTTCAACGAACCCGCATCAAAACCCGTTGCGGAATTTTTAAGATCTAAGCATACATAGGGACAGACAGACAGGGAAGCGACTTTGTTTTATACTAGGTGGTGATGAAAGATTTTTCCGTCAAAATGTAACACCAATTTTTTATGACGGAAATCGATTCAGAAGCCGATTCTGAACCAACTACTTTCAGGAATTGCGTTTATTTTGTTACACGTTGTATGTAACACTTTTATTCTTTGTATTAGTCATTATACAAATGAATGGGTTCTCAGGGATTTTCAAGCTTTATGGTTTTCCTCAAACTCAAAATAGACGCGTCAATACGTCTGAATGAGTTTTCAAGCTCTTCAAAGAAATCGATTACTAGTTAAGAATTATGTACTTTTTTATCCGGGTGGGAAAATCTTCGAATGACTCCTTCTGCTCTAGCTGGAGTGAAAGGGATTGTCAGACTTCTACTGACTAAAAACCCACCCTGTTCCTTTAGATGCCGTTGCCTTCCAAGGCTGCGGTATCTCGTTAGGACATTCCCGCAACCCCGGAAATTTAAGGAATTAAAGTTAAAGTAGTAATAAAAAGTAGTGAGGAATTTAAGTTGTGAAAAAGCAGTTTTACTAAATTTCTAGAAGAGATCTCTCTCTTCATATTAATTTGCCCTTTTCTCGCTGATTGACAGGCACGGCGTGCATGACCAGAGGGTTGGCTTGTTCTTTGCTGATGTAAATTGCCATTCAAAATGGCAATACTGCCAGTCTATGCCTCGGTTCTGCCGCAGGAGACGCTTCGGGCGTCGGGAGTCACATGGTGACTTCCAGCCACCGTAGGTGCGGGCCTGCGGGCTGCGAGCAATGAGCGCCGCGCGACTGAAACTAGGCTCGTGTAGACGGGTCGTCGTGTTCTACGCGCGCCTCAAAAGTGTCAGCAAAATTGTCGGTGCCCATAAGGGGGCCGTTGCCTGCCGAGGTTGCAGAATTGTTCGAAAGAGTTACCGCGGCCTCGGAACACGAAGGGCATATGATGGCACACGGATGGGTTTTAGTCAGTAAAACACCCACACCCTCCCGCTTCGCTTAGATCGGGAGGCAGTCATTGAATGAGTTCCCATTCAAAAAATGCCTCGATGGCCTACTGATCGCAAGCGCGACTGCTAAACAAGGGGTCTCGGACTCGATCAGGGCCGGATTAACCATTACGCGGAGTAGGCAACTGCGTAGGGGCCCCGCATCAACTAGGGGCCCAGGCCCAGTGCACGCATCAAGAAAACATGTTTCTTCGAACGAGAATTTGATGTGCGTGTGAACTTAGGGACCTCACTGTTATCTCATAAAATAAAAATCATTAAATTTAGATTTAAAACAATTTTAGAACAAATCTGGGAAATAAGTAAACAAATATATTAAAAACCACAGCCCTTAAAGTGCGTTTCCTCAGTTCACACACGATTTGATCAGTCAAAGTAAGAAAAAGGGGCCCCGAGAATGCCATTGGCTTAGGGCCTCTGACAGGGTTAATCCGGCTCTGGATTCGATTCTCGTTTGGGGCAAAAAGTGCAATTTATTGGGTTTTTCTGTTAGAAATTTCTCAGTAGTAGCCCGGAGTTTGGAAGTTGGTGGTGTGATCAGCCCGTCGTTGGTCCTGCGCCTGACTTCTCTCCGGTCGTGTCGGATTGCCGTCCCATCGGACTATGAGAGTAAATGAACAGAGTGCGCCTGTACATGCACACATACTAGTGCACTATAAATTCTCCTGCAGAGATGGTTAATCAATTATGAGGTTGGCTGCCGTGACCGAAATCAGTTAGAAGGACTATTAATATTACCTACTACCAGTCTTCTGGGCATATAGTATCTTGTCTTCTGGGCACATTTTTACTAGTTCGGAGATAATCGCAATTTAGTGTTTATAGGGTTTCGAAGCCGAATAGCAAAAAGCGGAACCCGTATAGTTTCGTCATGTCTGTCTGTCTCTCCGTCCGTCTGCCTCTGTCCGTCTCCGTCTGAAAACAAAATGTATATGTATAGAAATATATAACTACAATTCAATACATCTAAGGCCGTGCACGCACTGCCTTGCGGTGGCCGCAATCGCGGTAGTTCTACCGCACCGGTAGAATGACCGGGGCCACCGGTGACTCTACCGCACGTGTTTATTCCACCGCAATGCACGCACTTCTATGACACTCCATACTTCACAGATTTTGCGTTTCCAAAACGCAACGCAGTGCGCGCACGGCCTAAACTAATATTATAAACAGGAAACATTTGTGTTTTTGTATGTTTATAACGTTTTCACACAAAAAGTACTGGACCGATTTCAAAAATTCTTTCACCATTAGAAAGCTGCATCTTCACTGAGTGACATAGGCTATATGGGATCGGGATTTTACATGGGAATAACCACCCACGCGAACGAAGTCGCGGGCAGAAAGCTAATGAGTTATAACATGCGAAGTTCTTTTTAAAAGACTTCATAAAAGGATTCAACCAGTACGGCTAAAGACGGTGCCAAACCAATGAATAGTTTTTATAGGCTAAGTACTCATTCTGGGGCACGCCTGAGGTGATTAAACCTATTCATTTATCTTGGCACCGACTTCAGCCATGTGAGAAGGTACCTAGCCCTTATTTTAAACAGAGTTAGACATCCAATGAAACAATCTTGAAGGTTATTATTCGCTTTGTAGTGTTTTTGTTTGTTTTGAAGTCGGTAAGTTTTGCCATGCGATTTTGGCCAAATTAGTAGTTATTTAGTTCTCCACCTACGCCCCGTCAATATACCTACTCATTGATTTAAAAATAAACGTTTCTTATCAGTATTCAAAGTACAAAACATGAAGACAACACTTAAGATAGGAAATAATTTAAAAACAAAAGCTGATCGTCTCGAATTATAGGTACAACTAAGACGGTATTATAAAGCCACTTCACATGGCTCTCCCATGTAAAATTACGTAAAACTGGTGCATTGTTATAAAGGCGGGGTCGCAGTTGATCACGAAGGAGCCGACGACGGGACGAACTGGATGAGTTCCGTTGGAACTGGTAGGAGGATGCGCGGGCCATGAGTGTGCCAAGTGTGTGAAAAGGCTTTTGCCCAGGAGACAGGGACAATGCCGGCTACTTAAAATATAAATTTAAAAAATTGGCCAAGGGCGAGTCAGACTCACCCATGAAGGGTTCCGTAGTAACTACGCCAAATAACTTTGTTTTTGTAAAGTCATATTTGCGGTTTTAGAAAATATGATATATCTCAAAAACTGCTGACTCGATCTCGTTCAAACTAATTTTCGTTGAAAGTTTACATTAAGATCTACAGCATATATTTTTTTAGATTTCTCCCTATATTATTATAGAAATTAGAGGACCCACATTTTACCACTTTGGAAGCGTATATCTTTTAAACGATTGACTTTATCAAAAAATGGATTTAAAAACCTCAATATCATTTTTAAAGACCTTTCTATAGATACCCCGCACGCATAAGTTTCATGAAAAAATATATATTTTCAGCTTCAGTTCCATGTATGAGGAGCCCCCTTAATTTTAAATATTTTTTTCTTATAATCGGAAAGCGGTTCATAGAATTCATCTACCTACCAAGTTCCATGTGTATAGTCCTAATAGTTTCAGAATAAAATGGCTGTGACATACGGATGGACGGACGGACAGACAGACAGACACACAGACACACGGACTTGACGAAACTATAAGGCTCCGTTTTTTGCCGTTCGGCTACAGAACCCTAAAAAGTGTCCAGGAACGCTAGACTCGGATAATCCACCGCTCGCTATAATTCGGAACCCGAGGTCGTGCCGCGTAATGTTGACGCTTGACGCGTCGGGGGCCGCGTTGAGGAGTATTTAAGTACCTTCGCAGCCTCTGATGCGAGGGCCTTATCCAATCTAGCCTGTCCATAAAAATTTAAACTAAAAAAAAGCTTTATTATTTGGAGCTATTTAGGTTTACAACGTTGTACCAATGATAACTGCAGAAGTATAGTGCTGCAGCGCAGCTATCAAGGAGCCGTTCAAGTATTACGTAAGCACATTTTTTGCAATTATTAACCCACCCCTCCCCCTCGTCAGCAAATGTAAGCAAAGCTCTTACCCCTCCCCCATGCTTACGTAAACATTGGTACAATTGATTGATTCATGACCTGCAGTTATAAATCTAGAAATAAGGAATAGGTTTGGAACGAAGTCTGTAACGCACATAATATTCATTTAAATAAACTTTACTAACACGGATAACAATTCATTATTTGTAGGAATCCCCGAAAATGCATTTCGTTTTGAAGCATAGACAATGTGTGTTGCTATATGTGTAAAAAATTAAATAATTACTGCTGACGTAATCACCATCTAGATCCCCCCCACACCCCCCATGTCATCAAAAATAAGCAAAGCAAAGATCCCCACGCCCCCTATAGTGCTTACGTAATACTTGAACGGTCCCGCCCAATTCCTTATAAAGTATTACACATGTCCCTCCTTAACTGCTCTCCCATAGCGACGCACTAAGCCCAGGTCTGTACGACACAGGGGAGCTCGCCCTTAGCGTGCAGTCGCCAAGTTTGAAAGTTTTAAAATAAGCCCTGGTCTGTGAGTTACAATAATAATTAAGATCACCGCAGGCCGCCGTTTGAAGCAGCCGATTTTACGCACATATTTGGGTATTTAATTGTTTTATAATGATTTAACCAATTTCCATAATCATCCTTAGCTATAATTACAAGTCTATCTAAATTGCTTTTGATGGTCTGTGTAATAATAAAACCAGGAAACAACACACAATATTAATGAATGACGTTGGTTATAAAATCCCGGTGAATATGGAAAACCTTGAAATAAATTATTCTTATTCTTAGGATATTTTATTACACAAACTTGTCGGTGGGTAAATCATCACTTGGCTTCTCCCAATCTGGGTGGATTGGAAGGTAGTGTCAGTTTTCTACTGGCTAAGAACACACCCTGTTCCATCAGTTGTTTGTTAGATGTCACAGCAGACAATAACACTATGGAACCCCGTCACTAATGCTGAATGCCCTTTGAAGCGCGCGCGGAAAACGACGCGCCGCGCTGGCGACTCATAAATAAAATCATGAAAAATCATTTTTTAGGATTCCGTAGCCGCTGGCAAAAAACGGAAGCCATAGTTTCGTCATGTCGGTCTGTCCGTCCGTCCGTATGCCACAGCCATTTTAATCCGAAACTATTAGGACTATATATGTGAAACTTGGTAGGTAGATGTATTCTGTGAACAGCTTTCCGATACTTAGGCAAAAATAAAAAAAATAAGGGGTCTCTTCATAGATAAAATAAAATATTTCTATGGGTCTCTCGATACATAGAACTGGAACTATAAATATTAAAAAAAAAAATACGTGTGTGGTACAGGTCAAAAATGACATTGAGGTTTCTAAAACCACTTTTTCTTAAAGTCAATCGTTTAAAAGATATTTACGCTTCCAAAGTGGTAAAAGGTGTCCCCCCCCGCTCTAACTTCTATAATAATGGAGTGAAAAATCATAAAAAATATATGCTGTAGATCTTAATAAAGTCTCATCGAAAATTAGTTTGAACGAGATCGGGCAGCAGTTTTTGAGATAAAGCACGTTTTCTAAAACTGCAAGTATAACTTTGTATTTCACTATGAAAAGCAAAGTTATTTTGCGTAACCCTGCATGGGTGAGTCTGATTTGCACTTGGCCAATTTTTGTTTCATATGGTTCCTCCCTCCCTACGCGTAAAGTGGGGTTGACTTTTTGTATCTCCCCATTGTGTGGGGTATCGTTCGATAGGTCGTTCATAATGGGAGTGTGAAAAGACCAATTTTCGATTCAGTGAAATTAGCACTTTGAAGCTTAATATTTTGCAAACGAATGCGAAATTTCAAGCTTTAAAGTTTGAAGCAAGTGTCCCTCCCTACCAACTAAGTGGTTGTAGGTAGGAATTCAAACTTCACGGTAGTAATACTTACATTATAACAAAGTTAAAAGGAAATCCAACTCGCACTTTGCGTTGTAGTAAACTTTGGAACCCTACACTGCGCGTGACCTGACAAGCACTTGGCCGGTATTTTTATAAGTTAATTTTTAATAATTTTATTTTCTTCTATTTCAGCCATATCTCCAGCTGTGGGCTCTGTGGCCAGTGAGAGAATCAACTCATGCAGGTAATTCGACTTTCTATATTCAAGCTAAAATTCTTTATTTATTGATATTGATAGAAAACTCCACAACTTACTTACAAAGTATACAGCGTGGCGATTAGGTTATCACATTAATTGAAACCACGTACTCTATATTAAGTATTTTATCACAACAATATTATAGCCGTGGAACCGTTTTTCCATTTTAATATTTCACAACATCATGTATTGCATAAACGTAATCAGCTGAACTATCACTCGGCACGTGCTCCGCCGGCGCCGGCGCCGCAGCGTTGCCGCTTTTACACGTCAGTAAACTAATATTATAAAGGATTTTTGCCATTTATTTTGTTTGAAAAATGCATTTTCTTTATTTTAGTAAAATTATTTATTTTATTATTTTAACGGACTGATAACAACTTGATACCTGCTGTACAATTTAATGTGATAACCTTATCGCCACCCTGTACATGACTAGAAGTCGCGTGAGACTTCGCTCCCGTAGACTATCACGATAAAAACATAATCCTTCTTTTCGGTCGAGTAGAAAGCCAGCCCATAACTTTCGTCAAGCTTGAAGCTACTTCTACACCAAGTTTCATTCAAATCCAACCAGTACTTTCGAAGATAAGCGTGTTTGAACAAATAAACAATTTTTTGCGCTTTATAATATTAATATAGATATGTTAGTAACGTGCCATGAGGTTCTGAAACCTATCATAGAGTTTCAGAGCATGGATTACTCGTATTTAAAACTAGAAAGTGGCGGAAAAGTACATTCAAGCTATATTTTTTTTATAACCGACTGCAAAGGACTCGCGTTTGACCACCATCTCACCTTATGGTAAACAATGATGTAGTCAAAGATGACGAAGCACGCTTACTTAGTAGTAACCTAATCACTCTTGACTTAAAGACCCCCAGGTTATAGCTATTAGGAAACACAGACTACGGCAGGAAATCACACCTTTTTTTTTTATTATCGGGGGTAAACCTTCAAAAGGCGCCTGAACCTTTGGGGAAAAAGAACAGGGAGTGTGGGATTCCCACCTCACTAAAACCGCCCCGGTGATCACTATCGACACATAGAAGGGGCCCCGTTACCTCTTAAAAGACCATTCTGGAGCCCCCTCTGTGTAACGCCCGTTGGGGCTCATCCCTGAGGAGACTGTAAAGGGGTACGTACCTGTACGCACAATGAAAGTATTCCCAAAACATTTTGTATTTATTATTTTAGTTATTTGGTGATCATTTAGGTTTTGGTGCCTAAGAGGCTTACTGAGAATTGTTTTTACGTATATAGAACTCACACTCAAAATGTTTTATTTCACATAGTACACGGTTCGAAATTGGTCGTTATAGAATTATAAATAAGCTAGCATAATTTTGTATCTCATTGGATGTGAACCTATGTGTCGTTCTTATGAAAATTAAACCTTTTTACGGTTCCGTAGCAGAATGGCAAAAAACGGAACCCTTATAGTTTAGTCATGTCTGTCCGTCCGTCCGTCCGTATGTCACAGCCATTTTATTCCGAAACTATTAAGACTATACATGTGAAACTTGGTAAGTAGATGTATTCTGTGAACCGCTTTCCGATTTTAAGAAAAAAATTAAAAATGTTTAAAATAAAGGGAAATGAAACAATGCGTGTACCTATGGTATTCATATCATGAAACCTATGCGTGTGGGGTATTTATGGACAGGTCTTTAAAAATTATATTGTGGTTTCTAAAACCAGATTTTCATAAAGTTAATCGTTTAAAAGATATACGCTTCCAAAGTGGTAAAATGTGTCCCGTCCCCCCTCCCCCTCTAACTTCTATAATAATGGAGCGAAAAATCTAAAAACAATAAATGTCTGTAGATCTTAATGTAAACTTTCAACCAAAAATAGTTTGAACGAGATCTGGTCAGCGGTTTTTGAGATACCTACAGCATATTTTCTAAAACTGCAAATATAACTTTGTAAATCATACAAACACTATGAAAATCTTGATTTGGCGTAGTTGTAAAAAATGTAATTAGAAATTTCTAAGGTTTTTTTTGTCAAATAAATATACATACAATTATATTATTATAGTTACTGCGGAAACCATCATGGGCAAGTAGCACTCGCACTTGGCCAATTTTTTTATTAGGGTTCCGTAGTCAACAAGGAACCCTTATAGATTCGCCATGTCCTTCTGTCTGTCCGTCTGTCCGCGGTTTAGCTCAAAAACCATTGGTACTAGAAAGTTGTAATTTGGCATGAGTATACACGTTAATGATGCCAAAATAGTGGTAAAATAAAATTTTGAAAAAAATAATTATATAGGGTACCTCCCCTACATGTAAAGTGGGATGATAATTTTTTTTTCGTCCTTCCCATAGTGTAGGATATCGTTGGATAGGTCTTTCAAAAATATTAGGGGTTAGGGAAGACCGTTTTTTGATTAAGCAAACCGTTCGTGACTTATCAAGTTTTAAAGTACCAATTTTCGTTAGAGTCAAGTGTCCCCCCCCTCTATCAACTAAACGGAATTCAAATGACACGGCAGTAGTACCTATATATAACGAAGTTTAAAGGAAAACTATCACACATAAGTGGGCTGTACAAGTTTACGAGTAATAGTCGACCAATTGTATTTGACTCGAAAATTTCGAACAACTCCATAGAAATGTCGATAGATGGCGCTAAGCGTCAGTTGTATCGCGCTAGTTTCATATTTAAATAAGTTTTATAAAAAAAACTTTTTAACAAAAAAAAAACTGACTTCCAAAAAACCACTAGGTACAATGTGAAAAATAACTTTAATTTCAGAAGATGGTGTCTTTGGATCTGTATTTTAGTTTTTTGCCACCGACTTCCGAAATTTAAGTTATTTTTCACATTGTAGTGTTTTTGGAGGTCGGTTTTTTTTTGATAAAAAAGATTTTATATCTCACTTTTTTAGTGGGTCTGTTTATAATTTATCTAAGTTACAATAGCCTAATGTCAACTTGCTTATCGCCTTTTACAAAATATTGCTTTTCCCGATACAGGGGCGTTAATTGTTGAGGAGTTCTCCTGGTATTTCACCATCAGCTCCATTTCACCATTCGCATTGTGACGACCATAAATTGCTTAGCAACCATTTTAAACTAATCGAATCGCAACCCGTGAAATACTTATTATTGAGTAGTTCCGGTGGCCATCTGTGATCTTCTTCATCAGTTCCGCTTCACCAAATGGTGCTTTCTGAGAGCAAATGCACAAGTTACTATAAAATATACCAAAATCGCTATACTATTGCCTTTAAAATTTGAGGTTTTCCCTCGATTTCCATGGGATCCCTTCATCAAATTCTAATTTGGTGACAATGGAGTACCATTGTCATTGTTGTTGAAGTAGTAACTTCAAGAGCATACCATTTCAAACGAAAAAATAATTTTCAAAATCGATCCACAATTGACGGAGAACTTTCCGTGCAAAATTGTCGAATCAGGTGAGGATTTGTATAGGAAGTAAATTAGTTAGGTAGTCAAGTTTGGCTTTTAGTTAGAGCATGGTACGAAATGATCAGTCAGCGAATACGACACGCACTTGGCTGTTATAAAAACTACGGAACCCTACACTGCGCGTGGCCCGACACGCACTTGACCGGTTTTTATTGATAATAGGTTCGCGTTTGACCACCATCTCACCCGATGGTATCTGATGATGTGGTCAAAGATGGAGCACGCTTACCTAGAAATAACCTATTCACTCTTGACTTAAAGATCCCCAGGTTATAGCTATCAAGAAACACAGACTCCGATAGGGAATTTCACTCCTTAGCCTTACGCACAATTACGTATTTCGAAAAGGTTTTTTGTTTATGCGTGGGATGTCCACCATGTAACGATAGCGCATCGTCGTTTGTCGTTGTCGTTTGTAGTCCGATGATGGAACGGGCTTGGTGGAATTAGATTGTGGAATTCCATCGCACACTCCCCGAAATGTAACCGATAGAATTGCAATTCGTCGTCGATATTCAAGGCTCTGGAGCTTTAACTGGAATAATGTCTTGTTGCCAATGAGTCTCTTGGCCCGTTTCTCGATAGACTCGAGCGCGTCCAGTTGGTATTTGATAGATCCATCCCAAAGGTGAGAGCAGGACTCCATACACGATCGAACTAGCTAGGATTCTCAACTTTACTGCTGCTATTTGATTGATTTATTTGCTTAGCGTCGGTGAACGGACCGAACGAAATTGGGGGTGAAAGTATTTGCTTAGCGTCGGTGAACGGACCGAACGAAATTGGGAGTGAAAGTTGAAAGAAGAATAAAATCCCACTAATATTTTTTTTATTATTTTATTCCAGCATAGATGAGTTCACGTGTAGAGATGGTGGATGCGTCAATCTTGGTGCTCTCTGTGATGGCGTACGGGATTGCCCCGATGGTAGCGACGAAGCAACCTGCTCAGGACGCAGCTTGTAAGTATCTCTCTATTCAACAATATATTTGGTTTTAGATAGATAATATAATTTATGGGGGGGGGGGGTGTTATTATATAATTGGAAATTATAAAAACAAATATAATACAGGCGAAAATAAAAGGGAAATTATACGGCATCGAAAAATTCATCAACATCGTTATCAATGGGAAAAGTGCCCACTGGCCGCATTGCCACGTTCAATGACAATGCTGATTCTCTGTCCAAAGAAAAGGCCAGCCCTCTGGTCACTTGTGGAGTCGACTAAACGTTTGCTGATGTCACGAAAGAGTCGATGTGGACTCGAACCCCATGATCCCAACGTTTCAACCCCAAACGGCTCAAACATATAGCACCTAATAAGGTTGTTGTATTTGCGCCGTTTGAGATTTTCTGCACCTGCAGCTGCCACCCCAGCACAGCCCGCAGTACTGAGAAGATGGGATGGCGCAAGGGTGTCAACACAAGTAGCATCCCACACCAAAGGCCTACCCAACTTCCAAGGCATTATAGTCATCCCGTCTGGTCTCTTCCCATCGTCGCGTCCCAAGCCGTTGGGTTCTAGAAAAGATGGTACTCCAGCGGTGACAAGAGCCCGATGGATGATGTCATTTATGCTGGCATGCCGTGCCTTCCGACCAGACCTTCTGCTGCAGGAAAGGCCATGATGTCCGAGGCGGTCAACTGCCGAACCGCATTGACAGCGATGTGGAGCACCGCTGGGAGCACCCAGACGTAGACATGTAGCGATCCGGAAAGTGTTATCACTTAACATAGTACCTATATTAAGAGAAGGTAATGCTTGTAACCAAAGGCCCAACTCCCATTCACCCACAGCCAACAGGCGCGAGAGCTCAGCAGTATTGGTTGATGTATTTAAAAGGTTATTCCGTACCAAACTGCAGAGCGGCTCGTCCCATTGTCTCTGGGAGGATGGTTTTCGGGCAACGCTGTATTCGGGCAAGCCATTTTCCAGGCATTAACTGCATCGGTCGAACACGGCACCTCGTAGTTAACCTGAGATTGTGATAAAATTTTCTTGGTTAACGTCTCAGTGCTGCGGACCGAAGACAGAAAAGCCGGTAGGCTTATACTGGAAATTTTGCGGATACTGAGCCCACCAAAATGAATGAGTAGTGTAGCTTGTAGCCACGCTCGGTCATCCAGAGCCACATTTAAAATTGATGTAAGGGTATTTTTTATAATAAGATCAATTTTGTCCAAGAACTGAGATTGCTTCCATAGTGGAGAAGAACGGAGGAAGAATAATTAATTAATGAACAAAATTTATTTTGCACCCATTGTCAGTCCTTATTTCAGAAAGAAAGATAATGTGTCACAATTCAATTAACTTGTGAAACTTTTAAAAAAGTACCATCATACTCGTATTATGTACCGATATTATATAAATCACTCACAATAAGCTCGTACTACTAGACAACGCAAATGATGTACAAATTAAGTAATAATAAGTATTTATTTATTTATTTATTCAAAAAAACACAATACAAGCTCACAGTAAAACCAAAACGATTATGATGTATAATTGATTTGTTATCTTTAGAGATAAATTAATTGTAACCGTATATACACAACAACTTCACCCGGGACGTCGTCGCCCGCGTGCATTTAACAATTATTTTACTTACTATCAATCTTCTTCTTATCATGTGGGTAGTAAGATCTAACGACCCCATACACCCTAGTGTCAGAGTTTCTAGACCGCCTCAAGGGCCTCTGACGTGGTCTATTTTGACGACAGCCATTTTGCGACCGGGAACACCGGCTTATACGTGCCTAAGCACGGAACCATCTTTTTGTCAGACCATCAGGTGATTCAAGCCGGCAATGTCCTAGCCAAACTGAAAACAACTTTACTACCAATGAAAAAGTTTATGCATCTTACTAACAATGCTTGCGTGTGGACTGGGTTCACGGCCTAGTGTGTGAGTTAACACTAAGACACTAATGAGTGAGGTTCGAACGTGTAAACTCTCGATCACCAAGCCGACACCTTAGCCGTTAGGCTATTGACGCTTGTACGTTCGTACAACTGCGTAGCTTCTTACTAATTATAAACTAAACAGACAGACCTCAAAAAATTATTAATAAGAAGCTACGCCGTTGTACGAACCCATTTGAGAAATACTTTCATTATTAACTTAATGATTTTTTGACTTTCAGAGGCGGTATCTCCGAAGACTTGGTATTACACAGAAGTAAAAGACAATCTACTCGATGTCGGTAAGTAATTTGTTATAACTCTTTCTTCATTTATGAAGGTACCAAAAAAAGTAAACATGATTATTTGTCGAAGACACATTGTAGGAACATAAACCGGTATGTTTACCACGATGAGTTTTGTGTGTCGGGTACAGAATCGAGATATTATTAAATCAATTTGAATATTTCTTTATTAGGGACAACAAGACCCACAATAATGAATACTTATAATTCTAAATATTAGTAACAGATTTAACCTACATACTATTATACATGATTGATACATCTGACAGTGATAGCCATGTCGATCACAAAAAACGAACAAGGAAGAGACCGATTCGTCTACTCATAAACGTCCACCCGCAATAACTTTATTTAAGCCGTGGTGGCGCTTGCAATAGTGCCGAAATATAGGTAACTTGCTTGAATCAATAAACACTCATGTAAACATCCCGTTATAAGTTCTAATGATGCTGCTAGTGATAATGTGAAGATTTCATTTTAAAGTATGTGCCAAATACATTATGTTCAGCAAAATGAATCTTTGAAAGTAGGTACATGTAGTGAGAAGTCAGAAAAATTTACATTAGTCTTGCCAAGGAGCTTGTGTTCCCCACCTATGCAGTTACTCTATACAGTATGTTAACTAACAGAGGGCCTGCAATAGTATAGCATCAATACATGCTAAAAAAATATTACCATTCGAAAACAAAATGTTTTTTTTTTAATATTAAAATATTCACTAAAAATGTTAAATTGATACGTAAAAAAAACACTGCACACGCGTAGGTACTTGAAGGACGGCAACGTCGCAATTTATTTATGAATGCGTACGTGTGTACAGAGTGTTTCTTTTACGTATCAATTTAACATTTTTAGTGAATATTTTAATATTAAAAAAATAAAAACATTTTGTTTTCGAATGGTAATATTTTTTAGTATGTATGGATGCTATACTATTGCGGGTTAACGGGAACGCCGTCTGTTAGTTAACATACTGTATACCTATAGGCATTTAGATTGTTATGAACCACACTTTTTTATTCAAGTATACTTCTGATTATTTTCAGGAGAGATCAATGGCAGTGCAGAGATGGGACGTGTATTTCATTCGACGGTAAATGTGACGGTGTCATAGACTGCCCTGATAGAAGTGACGAGACCCACCCACTTTGTAGAAATACTAAGTAAGTGAATTCTTTTGTAATCAGCCTATAACGTTGCCAACCACGCAGGCCCAGCGCGATTTGGTAGATTATGACCCAATACGAGCTCCTTAAGCTTCTAAGTTGAGCTACGCGATAACTGACAAATGCTTGTACTGTTTGGTCGGGCCTGCTCAAATCTGTGTGATTCTGTCCTCTAAAGGGCGCCACAGACATTTCATCAATTTACATTGTGTTGAATATACATTTAATAATAAGTTATATACAAGAAAAATACAAAATACAATGAAGATAACATTTGTGTCAATCAGTACTAAAAATTATGTCAAAGAGTTACTATATGTCTATAATGTTTAAGTTTTAAATATAATGTCAATGTAAATTAATGTTAAATGTCAGCAGAAGAGTAAAAATTATATAATGTCAAGTGATTAAAAATAGAAATATGAAATCAAATATTACTGTGTGATTTTAATTCCGATATGTTATACTTACAAGCATTTTTCTACGTGTGCTTTCTCTAATCTCACGATCGTCTTGTGTTTCAAATTCTAAAGTAAAATGAGTTAGGAGTACCAATACGTATAAACTAGGAACTGTTAATATAGCCAATTTTTGTAACTAATCCCTGCATGAGTCATGACACATATTGGGAAATTCTAAACATTGTCTTTATGGCTCGTTTTTGTAGGATGAATGCTCTCTGCCAGTTATATTATAACAGTAACTATTTCCCTAGAGCAGGATGCTCTACCTTATCCTAGACTCGACTAGCGTATAATATATAGCCCTTAACTGTTTTATTAACCGACTTCTAAAAAAGGAGGAGGTTCTCAATTCGGATGTTTGTATTTTTTTTTTTTTATATTTGTCCACGCATAACTCCGTCGTTTGCCAACCGATTTGAAAAATTCTGATCTTGTTAGAAAGGGTATACTTCCCGAATGGTCCCATGAAAATTTTATCGAAATCGGACAAGCCGTTTCTGAAAAATCAACAAAAGTCTAAAAAAATGTTTATGTTGATGATCTTTTCGTTTACGCTGCATTGCGTTTTTTGTTCGCGCATAACTCCGTCATTTACGAACCGATTAGGAAAATTCACTGACCCACTAAAAAGCACGAAAATAAAAACTTTTTTGCAAAAAATAAAACCGACTTCCATATCAAAACACTACAAAGCCAAAAATAATTTTAATTTCGGAAGGCGGTGTGAAAAAAAAAATAGAAAATACAAAACCAATAACACCGACTACCGAAATTAAAATTATTTTTGGCTTTGTAGTGTTTTGATATGGAAGTCGGTTTTATTTTTTGCAAAAAAGTTTTTATATTCAAATCATCCCTAAGGCTCCAAAGTGCGTAGCATGCTGACGATATGGATGATTCAATACCAGCAAGCTCTGGTTTCCAATAATCTATGTTAACGCCTAAGAATTTAACTTTGTCCTTCAATTTTTTTCTTCTTTTTTTTATTCCGGATGAGCCCGCTCTTGACCTCGATCTCGCCTGATGGTAAGCGATAGATGAATCTCCATTTATTTTTATATCTAAGTCGTCATTGTTGCGAGCCGATAACATGATGTTGGTTTTATTTGTATTTAGTAATAAGTTATTTGCTGGAAACCATTCACACATTTTTTCGCAGTTAATGTCAGTTCTTCTGTCTTTTGCCCCAATTATAACATTAGTGTCATGTGCGAAAACAACACTTTTCATGAAGTTAAGTAGGTAATTCGTGAAAATAATAAAGAGTACAGGTCCTAAAATTGATCCTTGGGGCACACCACGTTTTAAATTTGTCATTTTTGACATGTCTCTCAAATGATTTGATCGCTACAGATTGTATGGACTTTAGAAGAGATATTGACCTCTGAGTTTGTTTCGGTGTTTTTTCTCTGGGTAGTCAGTTTAAATACGTTTATCAACAGGTGCCAACCGAACTGGTTCCGATGCACGTATGGCGCGTGCGTTGACGGCACGGCCCCCTGCAACAATGTGGTAGAATGTGCCGACCAGTCCGACGAACTTCTACCCAAGTGTCGGAACGAGACTGATGAATTTCAGTAAGTAATTATTTTTATTGATAATAAGCTCACGTGTGACCACCATCTCACCTGATGGTAAGTGATGATGTGGTCAAAGATGAAGCACGCTTATCTAGATATAACCTTTTTACTCTTGACTTAAAGACCCCCAGGTTATAGGTATAAAACACAGACTCCGGCAGGGAATTCCACTCCTTAGCCGTACGTACAATGAGAGTGATCCCAAAACGTTTTGTGCGTATGATTCGGTTGTCCACCATATGTAATGATGGCGCATCGCCGTTTGTTCGTCGTCAAATCGTTGAGCTCCTGAAAGTTCTAAGTTGAGCTATACGTCATCTGACAAAAGCTTGCACTGTCTGGACTTGCCCACTCAAATCTGTGTGCATCTTTCCTCAAAAGATCACCTCAAACATTAACCTACAAGGTTCTCATATGATTTGACTAGTACAGATTATATGGACTTCAAAAGCGACTTTAACCTCTTAGTTTGTTTCGGTGTTTCATTTCAGGGTAGTCAGTTAGGAATCTCCGACCAAATATAGTTTAAATTTACGCAAAAAAGTGACGTGTAAAAGTGTTATTTAATAACCAATTTGCAAAATAAAGATAATTTATTAATTTTCAGAGGTCAATTCCGCTGCCTAGATGGTAGTACAATTCCCGCGTCCGACCACTGCGACGGCAATCCCGACTGTCCGGACGGTTCGGATGAAACGGTCCGCGCATGCGCAGCTAAGACATGTCCTTCATATCTCTTCCAATGCGCATACGGCGCCTGCGTCGATCAAGGCTCTGATTGTAATGGGGTAAGTTATCTTTCACTCCTCATCTGCTTAGCAATTTCACATCTATTATTATTATTGTTACGAGCTGGGGTTCGGGATAGAAATAATTTCCACCAATTAAACCAAAATTAACACTTTACTTAAATAAATACAAAACGAAAATCAACACAGTTATTCACAGTACAACACTTGTCACTTAACACTTAAATCGCACCGAAATTCACTTGTAAAGCTTCGAATTATATCGCGTCGTATCTTGAAATAAGACTGCTCTCTGCGTTCCTCTGCGATCTATATATACCCCCAGTCTTCATGAGAACTCATGTTCTAGAACATTCTTGTAAAATCGACTCACTGTTTATACTGCCAAGAATATTCCAGAAGCTATTCGAGATACACAGTACTGCTACTCGCCGCTAGATGGCGTTAGTGTCTCGAACATTCTAGATTTCTGTCGAAGTTTCTCGACGTACTTCGCTAAGCGACAAGGATACAAATAATAAAACTAGTGTACAATGGGCGGTCTTATCGCACAGGGCAATCTCTTACAGACAACCTTTGGATGGACAGAACTTAAAGGAGATATATTTAGGGCTGTCAGTGTACAACATTATACATAATACTAATTAAACATCTATACTAATATTATAAAGCGGAAAAGTTTGTTTGTTTGTTTGCTTGAACGCGCCAATCTTCGAAAGTACTGGGTGGATTTGGATGCAATTTGGTATGGAAGTAGCTTGAAGCTTGAGGAAGGTTATAGGCTACTTTTTACGCGACTGCAAAAAAGGAGACTTATGTTTTTACCGTGATAGAATCCACGGGAGCGAAGCCCCGCGTGAGTACTAGTAATATATAGATATATACTAATACATATCAAATTCGTAATAGAGAAAGGAGGGCAAAAAAAATTAAAGTGAGAGGTAATGCTCCTTCACCATTCTTTTGAACGTAGGTAATGTTTGAGCACGCCTCAAATTTTTGATTTTTCTCTTGGTGGGAAAATTATCAAATGACTCCTCTCACTCCAGGTGGAGCGGAAGGGAGTGTCAGACTTCTACTGACTAAAAACCCACCCTGCTCCTTCAGCTGCCCTTAAGTTCCGGGGCCGCGGTATCTCAGAACATTCCAGCAACCCTTCCCATTTATGTTCAGGTCGGGTTATTGCCACGTTGGTCTTGTGGTTGCAAGCGCAACTGCTGAACACGAGAGCTCGGGTTCGATTCCCGGGTCGTGCAAAAAGTTCTATTGGGCTTTTCTGGAGTAAATGTCTCAGTGCCCGGAGTTGGGATGCTGGGGTGTGATACCTCCGTTCCTCAAAAAGCGCGTTAACCCTTTGGTCTCGCTTTGTCATTTGGACATCTTTGACAGTCGTTACGAGTAGTCAGAAGCCTGGAAATCTGTCATTGGTATGGCTAAAGGGTACTAATACTCAGCTGTATATAGTTAGCCTGGAAGCTGATCCCAAACATAGTTGGGAAAAGGATGATGACAATTTTATTTCAGAATGCATCATAAAATTAAGAAACTTATTGCGTATGAACGCAGCGATGAGTGAAAGAGAGAGTATGTGTGCGAGCGAGTAGGAGAACGAGCCAGAGAGTCGAGGTGAACGCAGACTTGGCCGCACCGCAGTCTCCGCAGTCCCCGCAGTCATTGCTTTTCAACCGACGACAAAAAGAGGAGGTTATCAATTCGACGCGAATATTTTTTTATTTTTTTATGTATGATCATCGATTACTCGAAGACGGCTGAACCGATTTGGAAAATTCTTTTTTTGATTGAAAGGGTATACTTCGAAATTGGTCCCATTTTTATAAACGTTAGGATCTGATGATGGGATCCTGGAGAAATCGAGGAAACTCTTCAAATATTATAGGCACACCTATGACGTTTTGGGTATTTATTATAGTAACTTGTGCAGTTGCTCTCAAAAAGTACCATTTGAGGAAGTGGAACTGATGATGAAGACAACAGATGGCCGCCGAAACTACTTAATAATAAGTATTGAGTGGATTGCGATTCGATTACTTGAATATGGATGTTAAGCACTTTATGCTCATCACAATGCTATGTATATATATAAGCTATATATATGGTGATGTAGAGCTGATGGTGAAGTACCACGAGAACTCCTCAACAATTAACGGCCCAGCATTGGGAAAAGCAATATTTTGTAAAAGGTTGTAAGTAGTTGACATTTAGGCTCTTGTAACTAGGTAAATTAAAAATAGACCAAATAAAAACTTTTTACCAAAAAATTAAACCGACTCCCAAAAAACACTGCAAAGTGAAAAATAACTTTAATTTCGGAAGTCGGTGCCAAAAACAAAAATACAAAACTAAAGACACCGACTACCGAAATTAAATTTATTTTTCACTTTGTAGTGTTTTTTGGGAGTCGGTTTAATTTTTTGGTAAAATGTTTATATTGTTAATGGCCTCGCACATCTATCCGCACCGCAGTCACTGCAGTCGTTCCCGTCGCTGCATGCATCGCACTTGATTTCTTTCATTCAGGCTCGCTCAGTGGATGCGGCGGCCCGCACGCAGCAGACGCTGCGGCTAGCGCGGCGCGGATGACGTCATCAGCTGCGGCTTTGGGAGTTCGGTCGTTTTAGGGACTGCAGCGACTGCGACGCGGGTGGGTGTGCGAGGTTGCATAGAACATCATATAAAGAATTCGAATGCGAAGACTGCGGTGCGGCCAAGTCTGCGTTCACCTTTAAGACGCAAAGACGTTCAATAATGAGGGTTTTCTGTAATAACGTCCACCAGGCGGCAGCACTGAGGCATCAGGTCCGGGCACCTGTCAAACGCTTAAGTTTTTTGACACCTGTCAAACTGACATCAATGTCATGTATACTATGCGAGCCTTAGAGTATAGAAATATATAGAAGTCATTGATGCGAGCCAACTAAGAAAAGCGCTGTCAAGACGCCATTTTGTTCAGCAATACTCGCGAACTTCATTACCAAAGCGTACGGTGTGCAGAAAAATCAATAAAGAAATTATACTCAGTTCAATTATTTAATGTTCACTTTTTTTGGTATTTCTAATCAATTTTACGCCAAATTAGTTAGCTTCTCAGTTGCGTAGCAAAATGGTGACATATTAGGGTTACCAGTGGCATTAACTATATATTACTTCTTTTTTTTAAATGAATACTGTTTCCATAAATTATTAATTTATCCAAAATTATTTATATATGGAATTCAAGAAATAATATTTTATAAAAATGAACATATATTATAATAATTAAATCTATGAATAAAAAACATAACATTTCTTATTCGCATTTCTTTTTTTGCTGGCAGTACTTATCTGTCAGATAAGTACTGCTATCGTGTGAAGTTGGCAGAAAGCGCGATCCTATTCTTAGTTGGCTCGCATAGTACATCAAAGATTCGTTTCCAAAGAAGATGTCTCGCCTCAGTAGCGCCAACTGGTGGTTTAAATTTTCCAGAAAACTCTCACTGTAAGAAGTTAATTAAAAGGAGTATTTGCTAAGTTAAGAGTATTACGTTTTATTAAATAACAAAGTCTATTTTGTGTACAGAAACGGGAGTGTGCAGATGGTTCCGACGAATCAGATGAACTGTGCAATCGCCAGCTACCTACTGTTACAACCAGGTAAAGCGAATCACAGATGGCATCTAGTTTGTAAAACAAATAGGAATTTTATTAATACTTTAACTAGCGACTAAAAATTATTCGGCACATGCCACAAATCACAAAAAAAATTGTCCAAATAAAAATAGGAACTACAATGACCTGTATCGGTCAAATGTCACTTTAAAAGTACGGTTTGCAAAGAAAACTTGTTTGCATATTAATAACAGTTTATTTTATTTTGTTTTACTGAGTCTTACATCAAATTAAAATATAATAATTAATTAAAGTCTTAATTAGTATATTTTAAATAATAGTTTTCTCTCTCTTAATTTAATTGTCTGGACTAATTCGTTTGAAAGCAAGGAGGACGCAAGGCGCAAAGGCCCCGAAACCAAGGATTTTTTTAAATATTTGAACTAAGTAGCTAGTTATGCCTTTGTGTATATAACTCTACATTTATATTTATTTTACACGTATTCTTTTTTGACAAAATACCTACCCTCGAAATAAATTGAGGTCAATGTATTTAATAGTTCCATAATTACAGGCCACCTCAAACTGGTAAATGCATCCTGCCACCGTATCCGGAGCATGGTACATACACAGCAAACCAACCATACGCGACCCCTGGCCAAGGCTACCCGTCATTATATCTGAATGTCACTTGTCGACAAGGATACGGAGTCTTGGGGCCTAGTATCCTCTTCTGCCAGGACGGAAAATGGTCGGATAATTTTCCTCAATGCGTCCGTAAGTACCTATTGTATGATATTTTTTACCCGACTACGGCAAAGCCAAAGGAGGGTTATGATTTTGACAGGCTATGTATGTATGTCATGTATGGCTATGTGTGTATGTATGTATGTGTGTATGTGTGGCATCTGTTCCCTCATAGCTCCAAAGCTGCTTATCGGAACTCGACAAATGAGGTATCGTTAGAACCGTCTTGATCGTCCGCTGAACATAGGCTACGTGAAGTGTCACAAAACCCAATGTGGCGCCCTCTAGGGCCCAGAAAGTGTTGTGTTAAAAAATAAAAATAAGATAAACACATCGTGTTTGATATCATTTGAAAGGGCGTCACATGCACATTTCCAAAACATTGTTTAAATTTAAAGTGGCGCCCTCTAGTGGACAAAAAATCATGTGTAAGAAAATAAAAATAAGATAGATACACCGTGTTTGGTATCATTTGAAAGGGCTTCACTTGCACTTATCAAAAATATTGCTTAAATTAAACGTGGCGCCCTCTAGCGGTCAAAAAGTCATGTGTAAAAAATAAAAGTAAGATGTTTGGTATCATTTGAAAGGGCTTCACTTGAACTTATAAAAAATAAAGTAAATAGTATAGAACACAGTGATTTAATACCAAAATAGTTTAAATAATAAAAAGTAAAAAACTAAAAACCCGAATACGACAAAAAAATCGATGCTAAAAAGGATGAAACAACATTTTCAGGATGCTGAAATAAACAAGGTTACTGGAAAACAAGAACAGAACAAAAATAAAAGCCGTAGTCACACGTTATATAGGATATCAACCGTAACAAAACAATTAATAACGTGACGTGTGACTACGGCTTTTATTTTTGTTCTGTTCTTGTTTTCCAGTAACCTTGTTTATTTCAGCATCCTGAAAATCTTGTTTCATCCTTTTTAGCATCGATTTTTTTGTCGTAGTCGGGTTTTAGTTTTTTTATTACTATACAGGGTGATTGATAAAACACTAACAACCTTTCAGGACTATTTTAGTAACATTATTAACAACAACTTTTGTTCTATGACTTTTAATAATTCATCAGATTTTCTCTAATATATTTCAATTGAATGCTCTAAATTTTACGCAGTCTGCAAAGCAAAAGAAAGCGCTAGTAATGTAGGTAAACTTATAGTACAAAAGGCAGCGGAGGGGATCTTGAAGGTTTGTTTTTGGTAAAATGTATTATGTTTTCTAAAAAGTCATAGAACAAAAGTCTATACTTACTAGGCCATGTCCAGATGGCAAAATTTCGACAAATGTTTTCAAATCGCGCATTCTTAGACGAAATAGTTCAGCATTAAGCTTCACTTGTCTAATGCAGGATTTCTTTGCATAGTTCTTATGTTTCGATATAGATGTCGCTCCAAATCTATCTACGTATTTTTTTTATTGATAATTAGGCTCGCGTTTGACTACCATCTCACCTTATGGTAAGCGATGAAGTGGTCGATAATGAAGCACGCTTACCTAGAAGTAACCTATTCACTCTTGGCTTTAAGACCCCACCTTATAAGTATCAGGAAACACAGACTCCGGCCTGGAATTCTACTCCATAGCTGTATGCACAATGAAACTAATCAGAAAACTTTTTGTGCGAATGGGTGGTATGTCCACCGTGCAGCGATATGTTTAGGTATATGCGGAGCAGGGTAGATATTACCACAACCTCCCTTGAAAAGGAAATTGAATGTTTTGTATGCAGGGTAGTTGAGTGGCAAACTTCACATGTGTGATGCAGGATTTTAATACGTAGTTCTTATGTTGCGCGATAGATGTCGCTACATAATTATCTATTTACACTACAAAGCCAAAAATAACTTTAATTTTGGAAGTCGTTGTGAAAAAAAAAGAAAATCCAAAACCAATAACACCGACTACCGAAATTAAAGTTATTTTTGGCTTTGTAGTGTTTTGATATGGAAGTCGGTTCTATTTTTTGGTAAAAATTATTTTAAGTATACTGAGTACTGTGCTAAGAGGCCCCGCTCTTCACAACAAAAACAATAGACTGTAGATTCGCTGGTTTGCGAGAATATTGACATAACTCGAAATGCTGTCCAATTTAACTAGATACTTGTGTGAAATAATCATAAATATAACATCGTATACTGAGACACAATGCCAATTTTGCACCGATGTTCATCAGAGACTGGGCCTGAGTTTGACTGAAACCCAGGCCTAGTCTCTCTCACAGAGGAGCTTAGCAAATCATGTTGGATTCCATATTTATAAAAAAATGGCTGTGACATACGGACGGACAGACAGACATGACGAAACTATAAGGGTTCCGTTCCGTTTTTGCCATCGGCTACGGAACCCTAATAACATCGTATATTCTATATTTTATGCAAATAAAATATAGTGTTTTGTCTCAAATGAATAATAACAGGGTTTCTTTCTGATGAACGTCGGCGCAAAATTGGCATTGTGTCTCAGTTCACGATGTTATACTTAAATTTATGATTATTTCACACAAGTATCTAGTTAAATTAGGCAGCATTTCGAGTTATGTCAATATTTTCGCAAACCAGCGAATATGTTACTACTGTTAAAATATCTTACTAACACATGGCAAATCTTCCAGGCTACTGCAAGCTAGACAACAGCCCATCAGTCCACTACCACTGCCGCGTCACGGGCTCCGTAGAAGGCCGTCGAGCTTGCAAGCCCTACGAACCTTCAGGGACCACCGTGACTCCCGAATGTAACAGCCCTAACTACTACTCATCCGTCACTCTCCCCAACATGAGATGCATCGACGGAAGCTGGGACTACGTCGCTGTCTGCACACCAGGTTTGACTAGAAACGGAACCAATATCACTATACTGATTAAGGATACTATTGAAGTATATGTTAATAACTTTTTGTATGCCAGTGGTAAAAAGTTTAATACAGCTAACGTAAATGTAGAAGTTATCACACAAAAAGAAGAATTAAATGAATTAGACGATACAACTGCAAATCCGTTAGATTATGAAATTAGTGAGGATGATTGGAGGATGGGACCGATACAGAAGATTAATACCAATTCTAAAAATACTAGAAATAATACAGGAATTAATTTTAATATTTATAATAGTAGCGTTGTTGTTAATTCACAGTGAGAGAAATCAAAGATAGGGTTTAAGATGTCAAAATAATGACAAAGCTCAATCGGGAAATTATTAGTTTTAAGAATCTGGGGTTTTATAGTAATTAATAGTTGATTTAGGAAACATGTCGACGAGGAAACCAGTTTTTAGTAGCGTATTCTTCTCCATTTAGCGTTTTTATAGCGTTATAAATATAAATAAAAGTAAAAATGTTTATTGGAACTAAAGCATACATAAAAAACAATGGTAAATAAGCTACATATACTAAGAGGCTTATAATCCTAGATCCGAATAACAACATTGAAACCCTGACCTGATCTTAGAGATCAGTGTCTTCGCAACAATGGTACAAGCCGACATTTATTAACAGATCTAGAAAAAAAAGCGTAAATATAAAAAATAAAATTATTAAGCTCAAAATAAGTTCCTTCAATTGCATTTAGTTTATGTTTCCTTGCCTTTAAGTTTACGACAATTAAACTCATTAAAATCACACACTTAAAAATAGCTTCTCCTAAGTAAGTACTTCGTCTATGACATTTAAATACTTCCAAGAATATCTAGTGTTAATTCCGCTAAGAACTAGATGATCAATATTGAATGCATGCAATATGCAGCACCGTCCTCCCGTCCGCAAATATATGCACATGCAGAAGGGATGCAATAAAAAACATACTACATGCAAGCAAACTACACTCGACACGAGTTTTGCGTGTTGCGTGGTACGCATACAGCATGCAAGGTAGATCATCGAGTTCTTGGCAGAATTAACACTAGAGTTTGCATTTCCGCAAAGTAACGTCTGATTCCATTCTATATGTGACGTTTTTATTTTTAACTCTATTCTACTCCAGTTCTATTTTCAAATCCAACTTAAAATAGGCTTATTTGACGATTCTGTAACAGCTTCATCTGTCTATAAATACGATAGATGTCGCTACATAACTAATAAGATTATTAGAAAACAACCAAAGAATCCGTCAGTATTTACATAAATTTACTCATATACAAACAAATAGAAATAATTATAATACATAATTTATTACATAACTAAAGTTAGATAATATTGATATTTTAATTCATATTATTAAAGAGATTTAAAAAAAGGCTTAGGTATTGTTTTTCGACTTAAAAATAGATATGGCCGATCTACAGACGCGTTTTAACCGCCATTTTTTCACAGCTCAAAGTTATATGTCCTTGATTTTGACTTGGAACATTGACCCTCAAATGACCAATACTCAAAGCCAAAGTATATTAATAGTTACTACTATATTCTCTATGTCACCATCGTACGACCTACGCGGTTTTCCTACGAGATAATAAACGGCCGTATCTTTTTTTACATTAATTGAGAAGTTTGTTTTTTTCATAGCTTTAAGGGACTGTAGACCTGAGTATATGGTTTCAATTTCAACTCGATATCTCGCTACACGTTCCCGAAATAAAGTGTCTTGACAGACAGACGGACAACAAAACTAATTAAAGCTTCCAGTCAGGGCTTATAATTAACTTACAAACTGGGCAGCTACAAGCTTAGGGCATCCCCTGTGGGGTACGGACCTCGGCTTAGGGTGTCGTTGGGGGAGGGTAGTTGGGGACAAGCTGGATTGGACGAAATTACGACATGGCGTATGGCGTCCCTATTGTAGGGTACAAACCGCGATCTTCCCTCTCTTTCTAATTGTCAGACGTTTCTGATTATATGCAGCCTACTATATCTTAATTATTAGGAAATAATCATTATCACTTTACGAATAATTAAGATGGATAGTGTGCATTTGTAAATTTATAACAAAAAATAATAATGTAACCTTAAAATCGACTAGTAGAAAATACCTAAAGCATTAAGTGCGCCATTGTATAGTGTATTTTAGTCATGCTTAGTGTTAATAAATAAATGTTAACAGGATGGAAATCTTGAAAGAAAAATATTGTTAAACTCATTATATTTTCAATAAATTATTTTATATTTCAATTAAATTGTTGTTTGATTTTTATCTGATCCTCCATCCTATTAGCACACCCACATAGCTTTGTATGAAAAATGGATATAAACGGCAGCAATACAATAAAATACAATAATGTTTATTCATTTACATTTTTCAGTCTCTCTCGATATAAATGGCTTAGATCTAAGAAAATAGGATCTAGCAAAATCTTAATGTCATCGTAATATTGCAAACTTCGTTAGATTATAATATATCTCGCAAGATTGTAATCTATCAATAAATTGTGGCCCGTACAATATGTAACGCATTATTTTTTGTTTCATTAGTTATAATGTATCGAACAGAAACTATTTGATTACAATCTATTGCCAACTGTCCAAAAGGCTGTTCTGATTGTTTGGTTTTGTTGTATGAAGTTCTGTGACCATAGAGTTACACACGGAGCAAATGACGTTCAACCAATCGGCGTCCGAGTTGCGTTCCTGTGTATGCCATTTCACGGTTTCACCTCGATAGATTATAACCTATCGAAGTGAAATATAATGAATTAAATTTCAAGCAGTATGGTACGGATAACATTTTTTCGATAGATTAAAATCTCACAAGATAGATTATACTTAATCAAAAGGTTTTTGTAATTTTATGGTGACATAAAAAACAATTGCTGTTTGTTAGTCTCGCTAAAACTCGAGAACATCTGGACCGATTCGATTAATATTGGTTTTAAGAAGTCCAAGGAAAGTTTAAAAGGTGAGAAAATATCATGGAAAACAAAATGGCGGTAGGTACGAAGTTCGCCAGGACAGCTAGTTCAATGGTATTTATTTTGTAAGTAGGATAAGTTATTGAAATTGAAGACCGTTTATTCGGATGATGACGCACACTACAACATACAATACAAAATTACAAACATTATAAAAAAGGAAAAAAAAAATTCTGAGCGTGTCCACGCCGAAAGGGTCACCAACTCAGCATTTGCTGGGCGGAAAACACCCAGCGCTGGTTTTCAGTTGGCACCCAGCAGTGACACACGGACGAGATTGAGGGTTATTCAGTTTTTATCATGAGGTCGGTGTTTCCTAACTGACCGAAACAAACTCACAGGTAAACGTCCAGTTGAAAGTCCATGAATATGAGAACTATGTAGTTTAATGTCTGAGATGTTTTATGAGGAAAGCACCACATAGATTTGAGTGACTATCCAGACAGTACAAGGATTTGTCAGTTATCATGTAGCTCAACATGGAACTTGAAGGAGCTCAACGAACAGTCAAATTGTTGAGCTCCTTAAAGTTCAAATCAAATTTGGGTTGGCCGCAAAAAGTTAGTACTCAAACTGCCAGGCAAACACGAATTGTATATCGAACATAACAACTTGCATATACAAACCCACATTCGCAATAGGTTATAAAAATCTGGAAACTTAAGACATCCACTAACTCGAATTGAGACCGCTTGCTGATTAAACAATGTTACAATATGTATATTACATAGGAGCATGCTGGTGCACTTTTACGAACTATTGCGATAAAAAGAACTTCATGATGTGCCTGAAACGGCAGATTAGGAGTCAGCTTGAAAAAATAGGTATAAAGTTATGTATCTCAAGATTGCACCAAATGGATCCCCAGATCAGAATGTGCCAGGCTGTAAATACCTGGCGCTGATATTCTGCTGGGTCCCTGCAGTGACATACAAACGAACCACACACTTACACTACAAATTTCGCTCCCTCAAACATACACTCCTTAACACACATGCACGTATACACAAACACCCACAAAATTCTACACCTATGTATAACTATGCGAATAACTGTTTCACATAATAAGAGCAAGTGTGACGATAGAGGCTGGATCCCGCAACACAAGCTATCATAGTGTGAGGTAAAGCAAAAAATGAATAAAATACCATCTCAAACTCAATATATTTTATTTCACACTAGCTTGTGCCAACGGCTTCGCCCGCGTGGGAAGTTTTTCCCGTGTAAATCCCGATCCCGTGGGAATTTCGCAAAATCCTTTCTTAACGGATGCCTACGTCATAACATCTACCTGCATGCCAAATTTCAGCCCGATCCATCCAGTGATTTGGGCTGTGCGTTGATAGATCACTATATCAGTCAGTCAGTCAGTCACCTTTGAGTTATATATATTTAGATAGGCCTACATGGGCACAAGTACAAAACGTCAGAAGTTAGTGCACGGTTCGAAATGGTCGTTTTCTATGGAGAAGAACCGGGAAGAAACTCTACAGTCACTCTTTTCAAAATATCATTAATTTTTGTAACGTATCCATATTACAGGCTTAATAGGTATGAGAGGATAGTAAAGACCAATTAACACCACAATGTAATTACAAATAAAAATGAAGACGAATCTAAGGCTCAATTTACACTGCCGCGGAATGGAATGAAAGCGACTTTTTGCAACAAAATTGTAAATAGCATAATGAACTTTATGTCAATTGTATAACATACAAACTAAATAGGAGCCAAAAAAAAGGTAGCGCGTCTTCCGGGGAATCCTCGCGCATTCTCAAGAATTCCCCTAGCTACTGTCGGCGGCATAGATAAAATAAACAAGGTCGGCGGCGTCTGTGGAATCCGCGGGAAGTGGTGCGAACGGGGAGTCCGAGTCAGTTGGGTCGGTCACAGCAGTGCGGTGCCGTGCCAAGCATTAAGCAAGCAAGGCGAATTCGTGCGACTTCTCGCGTCATGAGGTGAAATTGATGCTTCCATTCCGCGGCGGTGTATATTGAACCTTAGAGTTTACAGTGTTCTCCCATTCACAAAAAAAGCTTAGCATTTTCTCATTTACCACCCTGTCGAACGGCCTCCTAATGACGCAATATCCATTCTCCTCAGAGTGTGGTCGAGTTACTCCCGAAGGCGTGGACCTCATCATTGACGGTAGACCAGCCAAGCGAGGAGAACTCCCGTGGCACGTCGGCATCTACCGAAAGACCACCAACCCTTACATGCAGATCTGTGGCGGATCGCTCGTCACCAATAAAGTTGTTATTTCTGGTAAGTACTAACATCCCGGGCAGGGTTCGAAACCCAATCTAGGCTATTAACGTATCAAAGTGTACAAAGTTACATTAAAATCCATTGTTTCCAGCTGCCCATTGTTTCTGGAATGATGTCAGTAAGCTACAACCTGCCTCCATGTACGCGGTCGCCGTCGGTAAGATCTACAGACCGTGGAACAACGCCAGGGATACAGACGCACAGAAGTCAGATGTAAGATTTTTTTATCTATACTATACTAATATTATAAAACAGAGAAGTTTTTTTGTTTGTATAATCCAGGTGGATACGATTATTATACAGTTAATTTGCAGCTGTAGTTCAATATTTGCATGCCTTTTGAGGTAGATTGTACAAGGGTCTAAACAATGGGGCGTGCAACTGTCAAAGTGGCGCTAGTAGCACACTTACCAATAACAAAGCAGTTTCTCTATGGAACACTATGGAAATTGTAGTGAATTCCTAAATTAGAGACAGTTATTGAGAATTTTCTGATTAAAGAACATGAATTATGTTCTTTAATCGGAAAATTGTAAAGAAATCAATTGAAATCAATGAAATGAAAATAAAAAATACGAAGCGTGTAAATGTTTAGCTCACCACAGATAACCATAGATGATACAGATAACTAAATTATCTCACAATCTAACTAACACTGACAGTGACAAAGGTTCTTACGGTGGTGGCGCCATCTGCGATCAGCTTTCACTTGCACGCCCCATTTTGTTGACATCTTTTTATTTATATACCTACTTTTGGAGCAAATAAAGCATTACTCAATTCATGCAGCTTTTTTCCCGGATGGTAAAATCATCGAATGACTTCTCCCGCTCTGGGTGGAGTGGAAGAGAGTGTCAGACTTCTACTGACTAAAAACCCACCCTTTTCCTTCAACTGCCCTTAATTTCCGGTGCTGCGGTAGGAGTATTAACTGCCTCGGTGGCCGCAAGCGCGTCTGCTAAGCAAGAGGTCTCGAGTTCGATTCCCAGGTCGGGCAATACAAAAGTGCTAATAGCGGCCTTTACACGCTCGCTCTATCGCGCGTTCTTTGGAACGTACAGGATTGCGCGCGAGAAAGCCTGCACGCTCAATCGCGCGCGATTACCTATATCCGTCATCTTAATCACGCGCGAAAGAATTATAACGTAAAGGCAGCCTAAGGAAACACGATTGCGCGCGGGATAAATGAGCGCGGCGCGTGGTCTTTCCCTTTCCCTTCCACATCCTTTATACGCGAGCTCTTTCGCGCGCGATTGTTGTATCACGCGCGATAGAGTGAGCGTGTAAAGGCCGCTATTGGGTTTCTCTGTCAGAAATTTCTCAGTAGTAGCCCGAAGTTAGGAAGTTGGTGGTGTGATAACCCCCGTGCCTGGGAAAGCAAGTAAAGTCGTTGGTCCTGCGCCAGATCACTCTCCGGTCCTGTCGGATTTCGATTTCGGATTCAGTGTTGTTGTTCCAACGGACAATGAGGGTAAAGATAGATATATTCTTTATTGTACACCATAACAGTAAAACAATAAGGACTTTACAACAAAGGGTGATACAATGCGCGGTTGTATCGCTAAAAGCGATCTTTTACAGACAACCTTTGGATGGGTCAAATCCATCCAAAGGTTGAAGGAGAAAATAAATATAGTCCATATATAGTATATAGTTTGTTTGCTTGAACGCGCTAATCTCAGGAACTACGGTTCTGATTTGAAAAATTCTTTCAGTGTTAGATAGCCCATTTATCGAGGAAGGCTATAGGCTATATATCATCACGCTAAGACCAATAGGAGCGGATCACTAATGAAGAATGTTTCAAAATCGGGGGATTTTTTTTCCACGCGGACGAAGTCGCGGGCGGAAGCTAGTCAATTATAACTGGCTGGCAATAAACTTTTTTATGTATTTTACTTTACCTTGTTTGAATAAACTTTTGTTGTTTTAATACCGACCCAACTTGCATCTGGGCTTTTGTTCCATTACATCTTTGTTTTTTTTTTTTTTGGATCGGGAAAATCATCGAATAACTTCTTCCGCTCTGGGTCAAGCGGAAGGGTGTGTCAGATTTCTACTGACTAAAAACCCACCCTATTCCTTCGGCTACCTTAAATTTCCGGGGCCGCGGTAACTCGGTAGAACTTTCCCGCAATGTTCCATTACATCTAGAGGGACAAAATCACGAATGTAATAGAAGAATATTTTTATTAATAGCGCCTTATAACACTTATGTTTACGACCAACAGGTAAAAGATATCAGGGTACCCGCTCGCTTCCAAGGCAGTGCAGCAAACTTCCAAGACGACATCGCGATTGTAATCTTGGAGACTACGTTCGTATACCACACGTACGTCAGACCAGTCTGTTTGGACTTTGATGTCAATTTTGACAGAAGACAGCTGCAGCCAGGGAAGATGGGAAAGGTGAGTGACGTTTGTAACTACCAGATTAACTTCATCAGGATTATAGATTATCTTCTTCCGAATATAATCCCCCCTGAAACCTCTCCGCAAAAACATAACACACCACATAGCTCACACAATCACCTTTACACTCACTATCACCTTTGCACACACTCTCACCTTTATACACAGACACATACAAACACACACACACAGACACACATATAATAATGGATCAATTTGTTTGTCAATAGGATTATGCTAACTTACATGCAAACATTTGTTCTCCTACAATTTCTTTATGTGATAATTATTATTAAGTTTGGGCCTGTACCAGCGTACAATTTTTATTAACTCAATTGTATGTGTAACTTAGGATTATTTCTGTTAACATTGTAATATTATGCGATTAAATAAATTATTATAGACTTATCTACATGTATCGTCGTCATGTTGCTTAGCTTTTCCTTACTACAGCTTCTAGTCTACCGGAAGCAACTGCCTCTCGGACCTCCTAAACCTAGTAGCTGAGCTCCTTAGTAGTCCTGAGTTGAGCTACATGATTTCTGACATAGGCTTGCGCTGACTGGACATATTATTTACTAGCTGTGCCCGTGACTTTGTCCGCGTGGAATAGTGACTTTCGGCAGCATTTTTAATTTTATAGGCTAATTATTTTGAAAATAAAACTCATACATAATTTGAATGTCGTATTTATCCATATCTAATCAAAAGTCTAAAAAATAAGTTTCAAGCTTCTAGCTTTAAAATTGACGTAATTTCCATACAAACTTTCATCCCCTATTTCAACCACTTACAGCCCTTTTTTAGCAGCCTATGTCCTTTCTCAGGCTCTAGACTATGTCCATATCGAATTTCATTAAAATCGGTTCATTAGTTTAGGCGTGATTGTGTAACACACAGACAGACAGAGTTACTTTCGCATTTATAATATTAGTAAGGATTTATTATGTACTTTATTATATATCTTATATAATACACTTATGGATAAAAATAATAAAACTAGTGTAACAATGGGCGGTCTTATCGCACAGGGCAATCTCTTACAGACAACATTTGGATGAACAGCACTTAAGGAGACAGATTTGGTCTGTCACTGTACAAACATCATAAATAATTTTGTATCTTCGTCCTAGGTGGCCGGTTGGGGACTTACAGCAGAAAACGGCGAAGCCTCCCAAATCCTCAAGGTGGTAGAACTGCCCTACGTGGACATCGAGCAGTGCATCTCAGCGTCACCTCCAGGCTTCAGAGAGTACATCACAGGAGACAAGATTTGCGCTGGCTATGGGAATGGTGAGTCGAACTATTTTTTTTTTTTTTATAATATCTAATAAACCCGGCTCCTCAACTGAGTAAAAAACAAGCAAATTTTCATTTAAAAAGTAACAAGCAGGTGGGAGCCGCGGGACCCATCCCATTTGTATAAATAATATATTTATTTATTTATTCAATAAGTAAAATTCGAAAGTTACAAAGTAAATCTTAGAAATAATGTAGGTAGTACAATGTTTGATGCCTGTACTAGGTTAAATAAAACTTGTATCACAGGCGACATGGGATCTATTTGTAACTAGCTCCTGCCAGCGACTATTCGCGTGAGATTTACCGCGTAAATCCCGATCCCGTGAAATTCCGGGGAAAAAGGCCTATGTTTTATTCCAGGATGTCAACGATTTACTTCCAAATTGATTGATTGAACGAAATTTCATTCAGATCCGTCCAGTAATTAATTCAGTGCACACATCCATCCTTGCAAACTTTCGCATTGTGTTATATTAGTAAGATTAATGCTGATTTTCTTTTCCTAGGTACGGCGCTTTGCAAAGGCGACAGCGGTGGTGGACTTGCGATCCCTGAGTCTGAACGAGGCACAGAACGCTACTACCTCAGAGGCATCGTCTCTACAGCAGCCAATAACGAAAACCTCTGTAACAGCCATACGCTCACTACGTTCACTCAAATAACAAAACATGAACATTTTGTAAAAGAGTATCTTTAAGTTTTAATCAAGTTTTAGTTCTAAGTGACAAGATAACAAGAAATAATTGTGATTTGTTATGAATTTTATGCTCAATAAATATTTTGATACTTTTGTATACCTACTTATTATTGGCTTTTTTTAAGAAAAATATCATTAAATGATTAATTTTTCCCAAAAAAAGGGAATAAATACAAAAAAGGTCTGGCAAGTATTTATGCCTGACAACTGATTGACAGAAACGTGACTTTAGTGATGTTCCAGTACTTACTAAACTGCATACAAACCGATGCATATATTTCAGGTATTTTAATAAATTACTTGGACGATGATCGTGATCAAGTACAAATGAGGAGCGTCAGAACAAAAACCGATAAACGACGTTTTGTTTTTTTTTTTGTTTTAAGATGGCAATTGGTTGTTCTCGTACATAATTTAACCTGGTCGAAAAGTGATAGATCCGCTCTAAATCCGTCCGCGAAATACCCGAATCTGAACATAAACCGATAATTACATCAATTGTACTAAATAACGATGGCGATCGGAATCAGATACCAATAAATCGCTAACATTTTTCATTGTTGACTTTTTAATTCTGTCAAAAACCGATATATTCGAGCAAGGAAACAAACTAAAACTCTATATGAGGTGAGAACCTTCCGCAATCTGGTTAACGAGTCTGATCAGGAAAGAAAACGGTTTAGCATTTTAAAATCAAGAAAGACTCATCCCCAGTCAATGGCACCACTTAACGTAAAAAAATGTCTAAGTGCTCTGAAGAAAGCAGATGTAAATTCTCTCAAGGTAAAACAATTTGGTGACGACTGGGGGAAAGTTGCAACTTATTCTTGGTATAAAAAATTATTGAGTGAAAATTCCACTGAACCTGTTGAAACAGAAGCAGATGTTCCTGACAACCATGAACGAAATGATCATGATTCTGATTGCGATTGTCTGCAACCAGAAATAGCCGTAATAGTTTAAGTTTTTCATTTTTTTAACCTAAATAGCCATTAAGCTTTTCGTTAATTCAAGTATGATGTGATTTTAAATAAAGTTGTTTGATTGGAAACCACCTTAACTTGATTTAGAAACACTGACACATGTTCAGCCACATTATATCAAGCTCTCATATTCCTGCCAGCTTTTTATTAAATACCGATATTACGATAGATAAATACGGATATAGCCTACAGTGCTTTATCAAAAACCGATATATCCATTTGGTTTGGTCAAAAACCGATATATCCATTTTCTTTTTTTTTATAACTCAACAAGTACCACAGTCACGAATGCAGAATTTAGGTTTCCAAACAGTGCTGCTAACACCAATAAATTGGTATATTTCGTTTAACTCTAAGTTAGATAACCATGAACTTGGTCAGTTTTTTTACGTTTTTCCACAAAAAACACAAATGTGATTTATCGGTTTTTGTTCCGATGCTCCTCAAATGTATTTGTAAGTAAACTTGTAAGAGTTTAAAATACATTTTTTTTTCATCCATATTCTTAGGTCTAGTATCGTGCAAAGAATGCTTCTAGTTCTATTATTTCAATTAATATTAGTAAGAGGTGGTGAATACTAGATTGTGGCTTATTTTAATAATAATCATCATCGTCTTCCTGTCCTTATCTCAATGATGAAATAAAAAATAGATTTATTAATACTTTATCATTAGAACTTAAAAAGGGATATGTACCATGTGTAGCTTTTGTTACAATAATATTTACACCTACATAGGTAGTTAATGTATCAGTTATACATTGCTGTCAAAATAAGATTGAAGTGGTCGTGGCGCTTGAATTTTTAATACAGGAGTTGCATTAACAGCAATGTTTTAAACAAATACAAATAAAGATTCAAGTGTGACAAAGGCCAAAACATAGTAAAAATTAGGTTAAAATTACTACACTAGTTTTTTCTATCATAATCTTACATAAGCAATAGTTTAGGCCTTTGAAGTTAAAAAAAAAATTATATAATCTAATACCAACTATAGTTGAGTTGTTGTCTTGTCTTAATTTAATATTATGTCGACCTTTTTTAAGTAAAGCAGACCATGGTATATACTTTGCGTAAAGTTATTTTCATCATGATATTTCCATAAAGTTTCAACCATTTTTAATACTCTATTTATTTATTTATTTGGTTTACTAACAATTGTTACACTCTAGAAGAGATAGTTCTTTGGTTAAAGGCGAGGTGGACAAATATATTTTTAAATTATTGAATTTAACCTTAACTTTCTAATCACATTTAGTAAATTTATTTAGTAGCTAGCTGTGCCCGCGACTTCGTTCGCGTGGAATAGTGACTTTTAGGGCAGCATATTTTGAATTACATATACTGTTGTTTGGGTAGCTAAAAATTTACTTTATAGTAATGCTTCTCTGTATACGATATTTGACGTATGGCCATCGGGGATGAAAGCATACAGGTTCCTAGGATTGCTAATCCGTGACAGAGCCACATACAATACAACTGACCGTGCGAGAAACAGCTGATACTTAGATCTACAGCCACAACTTTCAGCGTCTGACCTTCGGCTTTATTAATTGTCATCGCAAAACATAGGCTGACTGGAAACTGGACTCGTTTAAAACTAAATGGAAAATTGTTTGGAATGAGAGGAATCCGAGGAATGTAAACCTTTTCCTTTTTCACTTTCACCAGTTCCACACCCTGTTAAAATCTCTGATTCTATCAGATTTCGTTGTAAATTGGTCACTTTTAACCTGGTGCCCTTGCAAAGTTTTGGGGGGATTAAATTTCTAAGAAGCATTATGGGTACGCCTACTTTTAATTTTATTTTATGTGCTGGTAGTCCAGGAGCATTGAGGGATTCTAAAAATTCTACTGGGTAGCTTGTAGATTCTACTTCTTCCATGACTCTGTTAATGGAGATATACTCAACATAATCCCCCCGAAACATAGCTCAAAATTTCAGCGTTTATTGTTGCTGCTTGGTAGTTTCGTGGCGTCAAAATAGCTCTTTCGCAAAGCCAGGAATTTTCGCAAGTTGGTATTTGCGTTGCGTTTCCATACACAGATGATATGAGATCTCGCATTGATGAAACTATGTTGCATAAGTTTTCATTAAGAACAACTTTTCCTTGTTCCAGCGGATACACACCGTTACCAATCTCAAGTAGCTAATCTGAAAATTCTTGAGCATTTTCATTGCCTCCAATTTGCGCACACATATTTAATGTCAAATGCAAAGGGATAATGTAATGCCACAGTCGAGAACTCTTTAGGCAGGCTCTAACTTCATCAGTCTTTGTTCCACGTGGTATTACAGGGAGAGTCTGACGAAAATTGCCACAAAAAAGCATAGTAATGCCACCCATGGGTTGATCATTTTGCTTGATATCACGCAACATTCTGTCTACTGCTTTTCGATTGGCCATTGTGGACTCATCCCATATAATAAGGCTACAATCACGAAGAACCTTAACTTTATCGCTGCTTCTTGAAATATTAGAAACAGGGCTTTCTGTGCGGTCCAAATCGATCGGAATTTTGAACATTGGATGAACAGTTTTCCCACCTAGCAACAATGTGGCTGCTATGCCTGATGAAGCGACAGCAAGCGCCATTTTACCTTGGCTTCGTACCTTCGCCAAAATAACTTTCTTAAGAAATGTTTTACCCGTTCCACCGGGTGCATCTACAAATAGCATTTCTCCCAAAGTACTATCAACACTGTGGCACACCCGATCAAATATCAAACGCTATTCATCAGTTTCTCGTTCTTCCTGTGTTTCCTGAGACCGAGCATTTGCTGTCCGAACCCTCTGAGAACTCAGACGAATTTCCCTATCAGTGAAAGTCTCAGACTGACGCGATAGTGCATGAGCTTCACGATCGGCAGTGAGACGTATTTCCCGTTCGTGCTGTGTCTCCTGGGATCGAGCATTTGTTGTCCGTACTCTCTGGGAGCTCAGGCGAGTTTCCCTGTCAGCAAAAGTCTCAGACACACGCGATAGTGCGTGAGCTTTGCGATGGACAGATAAACGTGCCTTTCGTTGTTCCCCGTTTTCCCTATTTCGAGTTGTCATCATTCGAGAACGATTTGAACTCAGTCGAGATTCTCACTGAGTCGAAGTTTCTACAGCACGAAACCTAGCATGTTCCCGAGTTGCAGAGAGCCTTGCCTCACGACCTTCCTTAGATTCCTGTGATCGAACTAATCTCATCATTTTAGCATTTCTGCTACATTGGAAGAGGTTGGATCTTCTTCGAGGCATTCTTACAATAAAATAGTACTTACTACATTACAACACACAGTTATTTAGTAAACACGTACTATCGTAAACAATTAGATTATAAATACTTACAGATTATTATACAGTCTAAAATTATCACAGTTTAAGTAATAAATGTTAAGACGTGTAAACCAAACGTACTAACTTTATAAAACAAAAGAATTGCTAGAATTAATTACTAACCTGAGCTAATGAACTTATACTTAATAAAGAAAATCAACAAAAGAAATGCCTAACCTATACCAAATACTTATAATATTTATACACATACCCTAAATACAAATTAAGATACGTATACCGAAAATCAAGGAAAGAAATGCCTAACCTATAATAAATGCTTACAATATTTAATTATAAACCCTAAATAAAAATTAAGATAAGTAAATACCCAAAAATCAAGGAATGAACCGCCTAACCTACACCAAATACTTACAATATTTATTTACAAAACTTTAAAGAAAATTAAGAAAAAGTACCTAACCTACAAACCCTAAAAAATAAATAAATGAAATATGCAAACATTCAGTATTCAAGTGAATCGCAATAATCGAATGCAACTATTCGCCTATATTCTCCAGGATACGTGCGTTCGCTACGAATAACTGAATCCTTATGGCAGCGGCGCGCTTTTTTTTTTAAGTGGCATCTCGCATGTCAGGTTGTCGGCTGCTTAACCGGGCTTGCCTGTGGTGGCCTTAATTAATAAATTAATTAAAACCTCCAGCCAGGGCATAGCAGCGGCGCGGCTCTCAGCGCGCTTTATATAGCCACGAACGCGCAGGCGCGAGGCGTGTACGTACTCTGATAGAATACCTTAACAAATGTTCGCCGTGATTCTTTAAATTGACATAACTTTTTTATTTATGAACCGATTGACATGAAATAAACACTAAATGTTAAGTGAAGCTTACTTCAATATAATAGTGAAAACCGCATCTAAATCGAATAAGCCGTTTCTGATATTAGCGTGCACAAACACACAGACAAACAGACTAACCGACAAACAGACAAAAAAAAATTAATTACAATTTCGGGTTCGGCATCGATATAATAACAACCCCTGCTACTTTTTTTATATATTTACATTGTACAGACACCACTTTTCTACAATTTTATTGTATGTATCGATAAGTGAATTTAGTAACAATCAGGCATCACTAAAACATAAATCGAACTGTCAAATTGTTGTCAATGTCACAGAGTACATTATATGTCAATGTCAATCAGTGTCCTGTGTCAGATAGTGTCAACAGCGAACTATAAATTGCGAAATTCCATTTAAAAATTATTGTTTTTATTGGAAATGTGAAAACTATATAAGAGAAATGGATGAAAATAAAATTGAAACGAACGCTGAGTCGGTACGCAAGTTTCCTGCGAGGAAAATAGCCAGATTCTGCCTCATCGCTGTGATCGGTAACATTTAAGTTTTTTTTCCTGTGTTTCTTAATGTAATTGCGAAATTAATCACATAATATTATTCATAAGAGCTCTCTGAATCGATTAACCTATCGTATTTGATCATTGATTCATTTAAAAAATCATACCAAGCAGTTTTTATGCATCTTTCAAAAAAGTTAAATCATGTGTTTTTTGCTAAGCAACTTAATTTTTTATGAAGAAAAAGTTATTAAGTTCCTAAATCGATTGGCTACGCATATTAACTTTTTACGAAATATTAATTTTCATTGTTATGCTTGTCTTTGATAAAGTTTTCTGTATAATGAAAATTACACACTTTTCTTTCTTTATGTTGCTTGATTATGCACAACTATTTAATAATAATCAAAAAAAAATCAACCGTCAATCAGTGTAGGTGTAACTAATAAGTCATTACTCATTATTAATAGTGGCCTGCTCTCAGTGATTATTCACGATTTACCATCCAATTCCAGTCTTCACTACTTCATCAAGTTTTGAGTGTCATAGACAGGGTAGGAATTTTTCTAGATAAACCTTGGTAATAATAAATCCTAATTAGTTCATCACCTAGATCAACCAAAGTAATGGACACATTTTTATTATATCTTAGAACACAATGATACCTATTGTGATTACAGTGCTTGTGACTAAACCATGCCCCATTTGCTAGAGTATCCAAATACCTTTAGTGACCTCTTAAATGCCACTGAGGCTGTGACAAGCATGGGTATCATTAGTAGAAAAAGTAGATCTAAGTTACTGTTATTTAGTTTCCATTGCAATGCCCAGTAACATAAAGATTATATAAATTTACAATCATAAACACAAAATTTCCGGTGTTGTTTGCAAGGATACTTCTAAGTAGTGTGCCAATGCATGATGTTCATCACACTGAATTGTCTTCATAAACTTTTGTTTACACATCACAATCAAATATTTCTATATACCGACTTATCAAAGTTTTGATTATTACTTTATGGTTTGTTAAAAGCTTGTTCTAATAAATTTACTTATATTTGATTACATAATCATCTTCCCTTTTTCTTCCCCTGTCAGATGTCACAGCATTTTATTTTAAAAGATAGAGGGGTGGTTCACATTTTACCATTTTGCAAGTGTCCATCATTCCAACAATTGTGTTTGAGAAAAAATGGTTGAATGAACCTCAATGTCATATTTGAAGACATATCTATAGACACCCCATATGTTTACATTGGTTTGATGAAAACCCTTTTTGTAGTTTTAGTTCCATGTATGGGGAACTCCCCTTTTTTTCAATTTTTGTATAAAAATCGTAAAGCAGTTCACAAAATCCAACCAACCAAGTTTCAACTCTGTAGTACTAATAGTTTCAGAATAAAGTGGAGGTGACATATGGACGGACTAATATACATTAATAATCTATAAGTTTCAGTTTTTTTAATTATTTTTTTTTATTTTTTTTTTATTTTAATTTCATTTAATTTAATTTTCCTTTATCTCAAGTAACTTTAGTAAATTTTGTTACTAAACAAGGACTCAATTTGTTAGTAACAAAATTCTTTTATTCTATGTTAGTACTTAACCTAAATTACAAGATTGGTTCGTGAATAGAATTCAGCTATGTAACCCTAAAAGTCCAATAACAAAAAAAAACAATTTATTTTCAGCGTGTACCCTTGGCTATATCCACTATCGCTATGTGTCCCACCTCTTCGAGAATGATCGCAACTTCTCCTATCTCTCTGAGCTAGAGAGGGAGATGTCTCTTCGCACCGAGATGGGATTCTACTACTCTTACTTCAAGACTGTTGTGGAAGAGAGACCTTTTGTAGCCGGGATTACTAAGTTGATGTACGATAAGTTGGTGGAGCATCCGAAAGATGTGAATGCTTTTAATCGGTTTAATATTCATCCTGAGGTAAGTGTTATTTTATCTTTTATTTATTTATTTATGTACACACATGACACTTACAAAGGAAAGAATTTAAATGCAGACAAAAGAGCACAAAGGTGCTGCTTATTTCCTAAGAAAATTTTTCCAGCAGACCTGTGACAGGAGACTTGAAGAGATGATAGACACAGTGTGTACAAATACTAATTATGATAAATAAAACATACTTAGCTATAAAATTAAACTAAAATGATATAATTAGCAAATATATACATACATAGAATTAAAACTAGTATTTGCGTGTTGCGCGAGGTGCAAGCACCTCGCGTGCTTGTGGTGGTGGATTGTTCACTTTAAAAAAAAATGGGGAGGGGTTGCACAATTATTTTGACTAAAGCATTGCCCCTCTAAATGAATTTGAAAAAAAAAGTTCCAAGTCTCTTAATTTCCGAGATCCGCCTAAAGGGGGTGAGAAGGGGGGCGAGGGGGGCGACTTTGAAAAATGGTTTTTACTTTATCGAGCCTCCTCAATACGAAACCGTAAAAAAAAAATACGGGTCTCGTAGTTTTCGAGATACGATAGGGAGGGGTGAAAAGGGGAGGTTTGGCACTTTTCCCGTAGGTTTGAGAGTTACTTGTTTACGAATCTGTCAAAACATACCCACCTCCCCATCCACCATCTGGGAGAACAATTATGTCAATGAGTGAGTGAGTCAGTGAGTGAGTGGTAATTTAGCTTTATATAATATGACTAGTATTTGCGTGCTGCGCGAGGTGCAAGCACAACGCGTGCTTGTTCACTTAAAAAAAAAAAATGGGGGGGGGGGGGTGATGGGGGGGCTGCACAATTATTTCGACTAAAGCATTGCCCCTCTAAATGAATCTGAAAAAAAAAATCCAAGTCTCTTAATTTCCGAGATCCGCCTAAAGGGGGTGAGAAGGGGGGCAAGGGGGGCGACTCTGAAAAATGGTTTTTACTTTACCGAGCCTCCTCAATACGAAACCGTAAAAAAAAAATACGGGTCTCGTAGTTTTCGAGATACGATAGGGAGGGGTGAAAAGGGGAGGTTTGGCACTTTTCCCGTAGGTTTGAGAGTTAGTTGTTTACGAATCTGTCAAAATATACCCACCTCCCCATCCACCATCTGGGAGAACAATTATGTCAATGAGTGAGTGAGTGAGTCAGTCAGTGGTAATTTAGCTTTATATAATAGAACTAGTATTTGCGTGTTGTGCGAGGTGCAAGCACCTCGCGTGCTTGTGAAAAAAATAAAGTGGGGGGGCGGGGGGTGACGCGGGGGGGGTTTAGTATTTGCGTGTTACGCGAGGTGCAAGCACCTCGCGTGCTTGTGAAAAAAAAAAAAAAAAAAGGGGGGGGGGAATGGGGGGGGGGTTGCACAATTATTTCGACTAAAGCATTGCCCCTCTAAATGAATCTGAAAAAAAAAATGTTCCAAGTCTCTTAGATTCCGAGATCCGCCTAAAGGGGGGGGAGAAGGGGGGCGGGGGGGGACTTTGAAAAATGTTTTTACTTTACCGAGCCTCCTCTATACGAATCCGTAAAAAGAAAAAAATACGGGTCTCGTAGTTTCCGAGATACGATAGGGGGGGGGGGGGGGAATAGGGGAGGTTTGGCACTTTTCCCGTAGGTTTGAGAGTTACTTGTTTACGAATCTGTCAAAATATACCCACCTCCCCATCCACCATCTGGGAGAACAATTATGTCAATGAGTGAGTCAGTCAGTGAGTGGTAATTTAGCTTTATATAGTATAACTAGTATTTGCGTGTTGCGCGAGGTGCAAGCACCTCGCGTGCTTGTGAAAAAAACTAAAGCATTGCCCCTCTAAATCAAGTATTTGCGTGTTGCGCGAGGTGCAAGCACCTCGCGTGCTTGTGAAAAAAAAAAAAGGGGGTGGGTGATGGGGGGAGATGGAGGGGGTTTAGTATTTGCGTGTTGCGCGAGGTGCAAGCACCTCGCGAGCTTGTGAAAAAAAAAAAAAAAAAGAGGGGGGGGGTGATGGGGGGGGGGGGGTTGCACAAGTATTTCGACTAAAGCATTGCCCCTCTAAATGAATCTGAAAAAAAAAATGCTCCAAGTCTCTTAGATTCCGAGATCCGCCTAAAGGGGGGAGAAGGGGGGCGGGGGGGGGGACTTTGAAAAATGGTTTTTACTTTACCGAGCCTCCTCTATACGAATCCGTAAAAACAAAAAATACGGGTCTCGTAGTTTCCGAGATACGATAGGGAGGGGGGAGAAGGGGGGTGAAAAGGGGAGGTTTGGCACTTTTCCGTAGGTTTGAGAGTTACTTGTTTACGAATCTGTCAAAATATACCCATCTCCCCATCCACCATCTGGGAGAACAATTATGTCAATGAGTGAGTCAGTCAGTCAGTCAGTCAGTAAGTGGTAATTTAGCTTTATATAATATAACTAGTATTTGCGTGTTGCGCGAGGTGCAAGCACCTCGCGTGCTTGAGAAAAAAACTAAAGCATTGCCCCTCTAAATCAAGTATTTGCGTGTTGCGCGAAGTGCAAGCACCTCGCGTGCTTGTGAAAAAAAAAAAAGTATTTGCGTGTTGCGCGAGCTGCAAGCACCTCGCGGGCTTGCATTTAAATAAAAAAGAGGGGGGGTGATGGGGGGGGGGGGGGGTTGCACAAGTATTTCGACTAAAGAATTGCCCCTCTATATGAATCTGAAAAAAAAAATGTTCCAAGTCTCTTGGTTTCCGAGATCCGCCTAAGGGGGGTGAGAAGGGGGGCAAGGGGGGCGACTTTGAAAAATGGTTTTTACTTTACCGAGCCTCCTCTATACGAATCCGTAACAAAAAAAAAATACCGGTCTCGCAGTTTCCGAGATACGATAGGGAGGGGTGAAAAGGGGAAGTTTGGCACTTTTCCCGTAGGTTTGAGAGTTACTTGTTTACGAATCTGTCAAAATATACCCACCTCCCCATCCACCATCTGGGAGAACAATTATGTCAATGAGTCAGTCAGTGAGTGAGTGGTAATTTAGCTTTATATAGTATAACTAGTATTTGTGTGTTGCGCGAGGTGCAAGCACCTCGCCTGCTTGTGAAATAAAATAAAAAAATGGGGGGGGGGGGGTGATGGGGGGGGGGGGGGGTTTAGTATTTGCGTGTTGCGCGAGGTGCAAGCACCTCGCGTGCTTGTGAAAAAAAAAAAGGGGGGGCAGATGGGGGGGGTATAGTATTTGCGTGTTGCGCGAGGTGCAAGCACCTCGCGTGCTTGTGAAAAAAAAAAATGGGGGGGGAGTCGCACAATTATTTCGACTAAAGCATTGCCCCTCTAAATGAATCTAAAAAAAAAATGTTCCAAGTCTCTTAATTTCCGAGATCCGCCTAAAAGGGGTGAGAAGGGGGGCAAGGGGGGCGACTTTGAAAAATGGTTTTTACTTTGCCGAGCCTCCTCTATACGAATCCGTAAAAAAAAAAAATACGGTTCTCGTAGTTTCCGAGATACGATAGGGAGGGGGGAGAAGGGGGGTGAAAAGGGGAGGTTTGGCACTTTTCCCGTTAGTTTGAGAGTTACTTGTTTACGAATCTGTCAAAATATACCCACCTCCCCATCCACCATCTGGGAGAACAATTATGTCAGTGAGTGAGTGGTAATTTAGCTTTATATAGTATAATACATATTTATATTAATGCTATAAAAATATATACCTATAATAAATATATACAATTATACGGGATGTTAGATAGGTGATGATCTTTGACCAGCTTTTTGAAAATACTAGTGGATTTAGCTTCGCGGATTTTAGCGGGAAGTGAGTTCCACTGTCATACTGTATGAAAGGAGAAGGAGTGGGAATACAAACTGATTTTATGGGATGGGAAATTGAGATGGAGTTTAAGGTGGGATCTACAAAGGGCATCAGTAGGACGAGTGAATGAAAAACGATCGCGCAGGTAGCTAGGATATGCAGGGTTGAATAGGATGTTGTACAGAAGGAATAATATTCGAGTGTTCCTGCGAAGAAGGATAGGGAGCCACTTGAGATCCTTGCGAAACTGAGAGACATGATCGTATTTCCTCAGACCAAAAACAAAGCGAATACACAAGTTTTGCAAGCGCTCAAGCTTACATAAGAGCTCCTCAGTGGCATCCAAATAGCAGGCATCGGCATAATCAATAATCGGCTGGATTAAAGTTTGAGCTTTTTTCTTCTAATTCAGCCTATAATGTTTATTTATTTATTTATGAAAAGGAGAACCAACAGCTAATTCACATCAATTGCAGTGGTATACGTAATTTAAAGCCAATTACAGGTTCTCACGGATAACAAAAGTTTTGAGATCTAATATGCACTAACAAGCACACTAAAATAGAAATATTTGTAAACAGAATACACATAAACAGCACTAAGGCCTCACAAAAAGCTAGCATTCAGCCAATTACGCGCAGAATAAGATTTGGTTTTGAAAGGGTCAAATGAGAATTCCTTACATAAAGAGTTAAAGTCCCTACTCGCTCGCACTATAAATGAGTTTCGTCTATATCTAGAATGAGAAAGGGGAACAGACATAGGTGGATTATATCGGACCGATCTCTGAGGAACATTGAAATACCTTAGTAGTCTAAAGTTGAGCTTTCAGACTAACTGATAAAGGCTTGCACTGACAGGACGGGTATACTCAAATCTGTGTGGTTCTTTCCTCAAAAGGCCATTTCAGACTAATCTACATAATCCTCATAAACGATTGTGAATATGTTAACTATGTAGGTTATTTTATTCAAGCTAAACATTTCATTGTTGGGCAGTTTGAGTACTTTTTGCGGCCTATCCAAACGGACTTGCCTTGGCATTGTTCGTCAAATCGTTAAGCTCCTTGTTCTAAGTTGAGCTATACGTCATCTGACAAATGCTTGCACTGTATGGACAGGCCAAGTCAAATCTGTGAGCAACTTTCTTCAAAAAATCGCCTCAGACTGAGACCTACAGGTTCCCATATAATTAAACCAGTATAGATTGTATGGACTTTAAAAGAGACGGACTCTGAGTTTGTTTCGGTGTTTCTTCTTAGGGTAGTCAGTTAGGAAACACCGGCCTCATCTAGTTTACATTTACGAAAAAAATGACGTGTAAAAGTGTTATTTAATAACCAATTTGCAAAATAAAGATCATTTTTACCCGACTACGGCAAAGCCAAAGGAGGGTTATGATTTTGACAGGCTATGTATGTATGTATGTATGTGTGTATGTTCATCTGTTCCCTCATAGCTCCAAAACTGCTTATAGGAACTCGACAAATGAGGTATCGTTAGAACCGTCTTGACCGTCCGCTGAACATAGGCTACGTGACGTGTCACAAAACCCAATGTGGCGCCCTCTAGGGCCCAAAAAGTGTTGTGTTAAAAAATAAAAATAAGATAAACACATCCTGTTTGATATAATTTGAAAGGGCGTCACATGCACATTTCCAAAACATTGCTTAAATTTAAAGTGGCGCCCTCTAGTGGACAAAAAATCATGTGTAAAAAAATAAAAATAAGATAGATACACCGTGTTTGGTATCATTTGAAAGGACTTCACTTGTACTTATCAAAAATATTGCTTAAATTTAACGTGGCGTCCTCTAGCGGACAAAAAGTCATATGTAAAAATAAAAATAAGATAGATACATCGTGTTTGGTATCATTTGAAAGGGCTTCACTTGTACTTATCAAAAATATTGCTTAAATTTAACGTGGCGCCCTCTAGCGGTCAAAAACTCATGTGTAAAAAATAAAAGTAAGATAGATATACCGTGTTTGGTATCATTTGAAAGGGCTTCACTGTATAGAAGCACAGTGATTTAACACCAAAATAGTTTAAATAATAAAAAGTAAAAAAACTAAAACCCGACTACGACAAAAAAATCGATGCTAAAAAGGATGAAACAAGATTTTCATGATGCTGAAATAAACAAGGTTACTGGAAAAACAAGAACAGAACAAAAATAAAAGCCGTAGTCACACGTTATATAGGATATCAACCGTAACAAAACAATTAATAACGTGACGTGTGACTACGGCTTTTATTTTTGTTCTGTTCTTGTTTTTCCAGTAACCTTGTTTATTTCAGCATCATGAAAATCTTGTTTCATCCTTTTTAGCATCGATTTTTTTGTCGTAGTCGGGTTTTAGTTTTTTTACTTTTTATTCATTTACAGCTTATATCTGGACAGTCAATCTCATTGTTTTTACTGTTGGTACATAAACTTCCTCTCTATGACAAGGAATGTGTGGGTTGGTCGATGACTAGTGACGTGCCTGGTGGCAATATTGCCTCTACCGGCAATATTCCCAATGTTGCCACTGCCGGTAAAATACCAATATTGCCAGCAGCTTTGGCAACATTGGCCATATCAATCATAAAATATGATTTTAAAATGATTAAGTATAAAAACTACTAAGTTCTCTAAACGGTGATTTACTGATTATGTAAGGATTACCGAAACAAGTGCATTGAAATAGTATTGTCATTTTCGTGGATTATTTGTAGTTTCCACTCCCGGCAATATTGTCACCACAGATCATATAAACACAATATTCCCACTTCGGGCAATAGCCGGCAACGGCACATCTCTAGTCGATGACATGTCTTCGAATTTTTGGTCCTAGGACTCTAGACCCCACAATGTTTTTCTTCACCGACCTGCGACTCTCAAGTCGGCCCCGTTACCACTGAGTCACCACTGCTCTTACTATTACTGTCGACTATTCTGCCAATATTATTAGCAGCTATCGAATTTTGCAACTAGTGGAATGCTAATGACGTTTATTTTGCAAATAGATTATAAATAACACTTTCACACCTCATTTTTTTTTTTCGTAAATATAAATAGATGAAGCCAGTGTTTTCTGAGTACTCTGAAAAGAAACACTGAAACAAACTCAGAGGTCAACGTCTCTTTTAAAGTCCATACAATCTGTAGTGATCAAATCATATGAGAGCCACGTAGGTTAATGTCTGTGGCGCCCTTTAGAGGACAGAATCACACAGATATGAGCAGGCCGGTCCAAACAGTGCAAACATTTGTCAATTATCGCGTAGCTCAACTTAGAACCTTAAGGAGCTCGAACGATTTGACGAACAATACTGTTACGCCAGTCGCTTAGTGAAGTACGTCGAGAAACTTCGACATAAATCTAGAATGTTCGAGACACTAACGCCATCTAGCGGTGAGTAGCAGGAATAAGTATATCTAGTCGAGACATTAACGCCATCTAGCGTTGAATAGCGGTACTGTGTACCTCGAGTAGCTTCCTGGAATATTCTGGGTGGTATAAACAGTGAGTCGATTTTATAAGAATGTACTGGAGCTCATAGACCGGGGTATACCTAAATAGATCGCAAAGGGGCGCAGAGAGTCAGTCTTATTAGAAGATCCGAGGCGATACAATCGAAGCTATACGAGTGAATTTCAGTGCGATTTAAGTGTTAAGTGACAAGTGTTGTGGTACGAATAATTGTGTTAAACTTTTATTTTGTGTTTAATTAATTAAAGTGTTAATTTTGGTTTAATTGGCGTTAATTGTTTCTATCCCGAACCCCAGCTCGTAACAATACCAAAGTAAGGACATTTGGGTAGGCCGTATAAAGCACTCAAACTGCCAGACAGTGCGGTAATCTACTCATAATGTTCGTTGCTTTCTCACATAGAAGAAGAAGAAAAAAGAAAGAAGACATAGAATAATGTATAGATAGATAGATAGATAGATATATTCTTTATTGTACATGACGAGTCATTTATCTCCGCAGTGTTTTTAAAAAGCGTGACGTCAGCATAGCTGACGTCACTAATGTTATCTTCATGATGGTCACTCATTTTTGGATCTTCAAAAGAAAACTTCACAACTTGTTCCAAACTTCGTTTATTCCATGAACAGCCTAACGACGTTACTGAGAGGTCCGTACTGTCCGGTGGCTCAAGCGAGAATGACCGAGCACCTTTTTTTTTATGTGTGGCATCTCGCAGGTCAACCTCTGAGATTGTCGGCTGCTTAACCGGGCTTGCCTGTGGTTGCCTTAATTGATAAATTAATTAAAGCCTCCAGCCAGGGCTTATTAAAAAACTTACAAACTATGCGACTACACGCTAAGGGCACCCCCTGTGGGGTACGGACCTCGGCTTAGGGCGTCGCAGGGGGAGGGCAGCTAGGGACAGGCTGGATCATATCATTATTATTATTAATAAGGGAATTTAAGGCTACTGGCTCAGCGTCGCGGGCTGGCTCTGGCAAGGGTCGGGGTGGACTATTACGGGGACGTCGCGGCGGGCCTCGGCGGCGAGGACGGAAAGACGGTCGGTTTTTGTGTTTGTGTGCCACTGTACTTGTTTCCCTACGGCTCTCTTGGAGCAGGGTGATTGCGTCATCGGGAGTGACTAGGGTATGCCTTGGTCGGCGAATCTTAGAGATACGCGAGGGTTTGTATTGGGCGGCCGATACGATAAGGGGATTCCTATGTTGGATTGCAGTATCAAAGAAACGCTTGGAGACACGTTTCATGAACTGCTGGATGGTGGGCATCTTGAGGTCTACGTGAAGAAGCTCATTTCGAACATAAAAGGGGGCTCCCGTGACACTACGGAGGAATCGGTTCTGGAGGGTCTGCATCTTGTGGAGGAGGTAGGGCTTTGCGTGTGCGAAAACAACGCAGGCGTAGGTCATGATGGGACGGATGACCGCGGTGAAAATACGTAGCTTGCACCTGAGTGATAACTTGCTGCGAGAGCTAAGAATGAAGTGGAGCCTACCTAGAGCGAAAGCGGCGCGCGAACGTGCCTGCTTTATGTGCTCAGCGAAGGAGATGTGTCTATCGAGGACCACCGACCGAGCACCGACAGTGCGGATGTATTTATAGTGTTCGCTCCACTTTACGTGCGTGTGTACAAATTTTAGGTTAAGTATTGAATCATTTAATTTATAGTAACAAAAATAGCTATTTGCCGTCTAACGTTAAGTTTAAATCGTCATAATAAACTTAAAGTAATCATTCTACTAATTTTTAGAGCAATTTAATTATGAATCTTAATTATTTGATTCACAAACTATTGTAATGCGCCGATATACACCATAACAGTAAAACAAAATTATGGACTTAACAATTAAAAAGGGTGATACAATGGGCGGTCTTATCGCTAAAAGCGATCTTTTACAGACAACCTTTGGATGGATTTGACACAGAAGGAGAAAATAAATACGCGGGTAGTCTACGGTGTACTATTTATCTATATAAAATACCAAATAATAAATAACGTTCTCAAAACATATATGTACACATATAAATATTAAAAAAAGAAAGAAACTAAGACACATAATAACAACAATTTAAGGAGAGAGATAAAGATCTTTTACTAAGTTTTGAAAGAAGATAGGGATTGTGCTTGTCTAAAGCCGGCTCTACACGTTGGCCAACACAGTGGCGAATGTAGTGGCCAGTGCCTATTCGCCAACGTGTAGAGGGGGTGTTTGTGCATCTTGGGTTGTATTGGAATGATGGCCGACGAGTTGGCGCGAGATCCGTGTGGTGTCGGTTTTTTGCAAAAGATCAAAGGGTTGTTGGCCGAGTATTGGCTGCCGCGTCCACACGTTGGCCGCGCGTTTAGTATGCTACGAGCTCCCAGAACGTTCGCACGCACCTGATTAAACATTTTAACCGACTTCAAAAAAAAGAAGGAGGTTCTCAGTTCGTCTTGAACTTTTTTTTTATGTATGTAACATCCTCATAACTCGAAGTCAGCTCGACCGATTTAGAAAATTCTCTTTTCATTTGAAATGGTATACTTTCTAGTTGGTCCCATTGTTATGAAATCAGGATCTGATGATGGGATCCTGGAGTAATCGAGGGAACTCTTCAAATATTATAGGCACATCTATAGCGTTTTGGTTATATCTTATAGTATCTTGTGCAGTTGCTCTCGAAAAGCACCGTTTGGGGAAGTGGAACTGATGATGAAGACCACAGATGACCACCGAAACTACTCAATAATAAGTATTTCATGGATTGCGATTCGATTACTTGAATATGGATGTTAAGCACTTTATGTTCGTCACAATGCATATGGTGATGTAGAGCTGATGGTGAAGTACCAGGAAAACTCCTCAAAAATTAACGGCTCTGCATCGGGAAAAGCAATATTTTGTAAAAGGTGATAAGAAGTTGACATTTTGGCTTTTGTAACTAGATAAATTACAAACCGATCCACTAAAAAGCGAGATTTTTTTTTTATATTTAATTTTTTTTTTGGCGTTGTATTGTTTTGATATGGAAGTTGGTTTTATTTTTTGTTAAAAAGTTTTTATAGTCACGCGTCGGTAACAACTAGTGTAAACAAAATGTCAGTAATGACTAATAACGAAGAAACTTTTCGGTTTATAGAGCTCTACCAAGCCGTAAATTGTTTGTGGAACCCAAGAAGCAGCAGTTAGCGCCTTAATATCCATTTTAATAAATACGTCCACACATTGGCCTGAACCGTAGCAAACTGAACGACCTTCCAACGTGTGGACGCTATCACGAACTCTTGGCCAACATGCTGGCCACTACATTCGCCACTGTGTTGGCCAACGTGTAGAGCCGGCTTAACTGACACGGGTAGAGCATTCCACAGCCATACTGCTTGAGCTGCAAACGACTTACCATTGAAATTGGTGGCGTGACTCGGTACCGCAAGCCTTAAGTTTTCTGATGACCTCAGAGATTTTGCATGTGTGTCATGAAGGAACTTAAATTGTTCTTTAAGATAACCCCACTTATCTTAAAGAACAATTTAAGTTCCTTCCTTCGTTCCGTTTTAGGATTAAACAGCACACTGTAAAGCAGAGATATTTATTTATTTATTAAAAGGAGAACCAACAGATAATCTAAATATAATATAAATAACATAAAACCAATTACAGGAACCTAATTGTATTTATCCTTATAAATAAAATTGAAGCGTCTCTCTGTGATTTCAAATAACTATGTCTGCTCAAGTTTGAATGAAATTTTAAACTATGTGTCCCGAATCTTTGGAACGGTTGAAACGATTTTAATTTATACAACGTGTATCAGAATAAACGCAAGACCTGAAAGTAGTTTGCTCAGAATCGGCTTCTGAATCGATTTCCATCATTATTTATATGTGTTAATTTTTTTCGGAAAAATCCTTTCTTTAACCTAAATTAGGATCACTGCGTAAAACCAACGTAATAAAATATTTTATTAAGCGAAATTTAAGCCTTATATCAAAGCAATAAAAACCCATATGAATGTATGGATGAATTTGTAGATCGCTCAATAGCTATCCATACAGACACGTAAATAATATCAATACATTTTACATTTCAGTTAGTGTGCGAAAAATAAAATTTTAATTTAAGGAAGATTAATCCTTAATTCCAAGCAGTACGTCTTACTTAACTGCACAACCGAATTTGTACTTTGTAGTTCGGTCACTCATAATAATAATCATATCTATCCTTACTCACACACACACCCCTATTGTACGTAATTTAAGGAAATTTCAACCTTATTTCAAAGCAATAAAGCTTTTTTAAATGCATGACTGAATTTGTAATTCCGCATTTCACAATCTTTTGTTGAGAAATGACAAAATATTAGAAAATATAAGGTACGTTTTTTGCAAACGCAAAATCAATATGAAAGAGCGAGACGCAATAATTTACCCGACTTAGCCCTTTGACGTTTGATATGACCGCCGCGCACACGCGCCCCACCGCCCGCCCGATATGAAACGAAATCACTCAGTCATCCGTCGCGCGCCGCCCTTGACGAGTGGATTTCGTAAATTTGTTGTTGTTGTTACTTGTTTACGCACGCGATGGCTTTTCGGTATAGCAATATCCAGTACACGGAGATGGTGAGGACACTGGCTCGTTGCGACGATAATGTGGAGTTAGCGTGTCGAGTGTTCAATGAACGACATGGTACCAGAGTGAGTGCCAGGACAATGCTAGGTGCAACTCAGCGCCTGAGGGACTCTGGAACGTTTCATCCTAACACGGCAATGGATAGAGGGACGAATGTGCGCTCTAGTCGTTTGCAGGAAAACATTCTCGATTATTTCGATGAAAATCCAGGGAGCAGCACGAGGGAAGCAGCGCTGTTGTTTAACTGTAGCCACATGTACGTGTGGAGAACATTACGTGCTGATGGCGAACACCCCTTCCACCTACGACGTTGTCAGGAGCTGATGCCGACTGACTATTTGCCACGACTACAATTTTGTAGATGGTTGTTGGAAAACTGGCAACAAAACATCATCTGGACGGACGAGAGCACCTTTACACGAGTTGGTATTTACAACCAGCACAACATGCATTTGTGGAGGCACGAAAACCCACATGCATGCCGTATGGACTCATTCCAGCACAGGTTTTCCGTGAACGTGTGGGCGGGCGTTCTAGGTACACGCGTACTCGGCCCTGTATTTTTACCGAGGTTGACTGGAGATACCTACCTACAGTTCTTACAAGAGGTATTGCCCCAGTTATTGGAGGACGTCCCTCTCTCGTTGTTACGAGACGTGTTTTACCAACATGACGGAGCTCCCACGCATTTCACGTGGAATGTCCGACGTCATCTTGATGCGGAATATGGCCCTCGTTGGATAGGTCGTGGGGGTCCGGTACAGTGGGCTCCCAGATCCCCTGATCTAACACCGTTGGACTTTTTTTTGTGGGGTCGAATAAAATCCGTCGTGTATGTAAACGAAGCATCAAGTGTCGATGACCTCAGACATAAAATTGAACTCGCGTTTGTTAAAGTGAAATGTGAAACTGAGGTGCTTAACAAACTAAAAACTAACTTAAGAAAACGTGCAATAATGTGTATCGAGCAAGGTGGTGGACGTTTTGAAAATCTTCTAAAAAGGGGACAAAGAAGAAGTATTTAGTAATACCTCAGGTATGTACCTTCATAATACGATTTTAAGTAGGTACTGATTCAAATCTCTTAAACACGCCGATTTTTGATATTTTTTTTTATACGTACCTAATAAAAATGTAAACACGACTTAGTAGAGGGTGAAAAGACGCGGGCGCCTTTAGGTATTGCAAAGTATAAGGGTGAAAAGTAGCTCAATTTAAAAATACTTCCGTATCCGTAATTAAACCAAATCATTCGAAGCTGTCAGTCCAAAGCCTGTGTAATTGTGATGGAAAGATGGAATCAAACTAGTTAGGCAACTAGCAATAATAGTTATACGGTAATATCGCAAATTATTAGTATCAAACTACGTAGGTAATGTTCGGTCAATGAACGTACAGATACATACCTAATGCGTAGCTTTCTGTTACTACCTACTACGCACGCGCAGAGTGTGCGTAGGGATAGAATAGTATGCTCGAACGTTTTACGTTCAGTCAGGACAACCATATTATTAAAAAAAAAACTGGGTGTTCTTTAAGTAAATTAAATTACAGATGTTGTTTTAGTTCTATAATTTAATATTCTAATTGGGGTGTCCGAGGTCTAGCGTTAATTCCGTTACACGTTGTATACATATACAACGTGTAACGGAATTAACGCTAGACCTATACCTAGTAGTATTTCGCTTTTATATACATATATAAAAGCGAAATACTACTCACTGATTAATCACGAAATGTCAGAAACTACAAGTAGTAGGGCTCTCAAATTTTGCATGGGGGTTCCTTTTAGTACGTAGATGCTGGTTAAGACGGGATTTGGCGAAATTCCCACGGAATCGGGATTTACACGGGAAAAACTTCCCACGCGAACGAAGTCGCGAGCAACTGCTAGTAGGTATATATTTTATAGCATTAATATAAATATGTGTTTTAACCATATGTATGCATATATTTGTTTATTCTATCATTATAATTTAGTTTATTAGCTAAGTATGTTTTATTTATCGTAATTGTACACACTGTGTTATCATCTCTTCTTCAACTCTCCTTTCGCAGGTCTGCTGGAAGAAATTTCTTAGGAAATAAGCAGCACCTTTGTGCTCTTTTGTCTATATTTATAATTTCTCTTGTAAGTGTCTGTGTGTGCATAAATAAATAAAAAAATAATTTTGTACACGTTACAGGTGATGATCGCAGCGGTGTACCGCTATTTCGAGCCCTATCTGAACACGACGGTGCACCGTAAGTGCCACATGGTGGACAGAGGCGAAGGCCTAGCGCCTGTGGAGAGCTGCGTGGGGCTGGGCCAGCCGATATTCTTCTATTTGGAAGCCGTTTGGTGGCTCGCGGGGTTGACTGTTGCGGCTCTGTTTTTGCATGCTGCAGCGTTAAGGTAAGGCTCTGGTTTGCTCTTATCTATAGAAAGAAAGAAAGGAAACATTAATTTGGACCTGTTTTATTTCTTGTATAAATGTGTGCCTTAACACATTTATACAAGAAATAAAATAAAAAACTTTATTAAATATATAATTCCGTACCATTATCTATAAAAACGGCAAAAAAAATCACGTTTGTTGTATGGGTAAATTAAAATAACACAAATATTTAAGGGGGGCTCCCTTAAATATTTGTGTTATTTTAATTTAGGAAACACAGACTCCGGCAGGGAATTCCACTCCTTAGCCGTACGCACAATGAAAGTATTCCCAAAACGTTTGTGCGTGTGGGTGGGATCGCTCTTGGCCGGTCTTTTTTAGAAGATTTTTAAATTTCCAGCCAAAGCATCCTAGGCGGGCTATTAGCAGTGGCCCAGTACTTCGCGAACCACTGCGAGTGCACCCGCGTACAGTGGGCCCCTAACGAACGCGAGAACTTCGCAGCCCCACTGCTCATTCTGCAGACGTGGCTAGTTTCCATGCAGCTGAGAGATCCACAGCGAAGGACTACGTTTCAGTTGCAGGTGACTATAATTGTTAGTTAGATAGAATATACTTTATTGTACACCAATAATTGAATCACACTTAAATAAAAATATTTGTATAATAAAATTGGTTCTAATGGCGGTCTTATCGCTGAGAGCGATATCTTCCAGATAACCTTTGGAAGGACTTTACGAGCTATAATTAAAATGGGGGAGGGCTATCATCATGAGAAAAATCAGAAAAAATATCTATCCAACTTAAAAAGATATTCAACTTTATTACTGCTGCGTTAGCGTTTAGCACACAACGGTAGTTTCGAAACCGAACATGGTGAAAGAGCGCACGCGATATTCAACTTTATTACTGCTGAGTTAACGTTTAGTATACAACGGCCTAACCGAGCTGAATGGGGGCGGAGCTTGCGTAAAAATTATTTTGGACTGCCTGGTCTTAAGCGATGATGTGGTCGAAAATGAAGCACGCTTGCCTAGAAGCAACCTATTCACTCTTGACTTAAAGACTCCCAGGTTATAGCTATCAGGAAACACAGACTCCGGCAGAAAATTCCACTCCTTAGCTGTACATGGAGCGACTATCTGACCTCCACAACCCTGTGATACGATACGTGATACTCCTTGGAAAGACTGGTATCAGATTACTTGCTTCTGATTACCAGTAACGACTTTCAAAGATGTAGAAATTACAGCCGGGAAAGGCTTAGCACTAGTGATGCAACGAATACGAATACGAATATTCGTATTCGCTGAATAGTAGACATTTACCGAATATTCGTATTCGGCGAATACTAATACGAATATTTAAAAACTAATATTTTTGTACGCAACTCTATTTACTGCAGATTTGAAAAATTTCCAAGTCTGAAAAAACTCGCTCAAAAATATTTTTCACTGAAGCCATGTACAGAATGTACATGGCTTCAGTGATGTACAGTATGTATGTACAGTACCTCGGAAAGACTTTTTTCAACGGCTGGGAACACCCAGACTGAAAAAAGAAATCGCCTAAAACCAGAAAATCTACAAATTTTATGTTTTTTAAATAAAAATTTGCCTGTTGTAAATTTTAATTATTAGAAGAGTAAACATTCATCATATAAATAAGTCTTTTATTACCATGGCGAGATATTCGTATTCGTATTCGCCGAATAGTAGGTTTGATATTCGTATTCGTATTCATAAAAGTAGTATTAGTTGCATCACTACTTAGCACATGATATGATCGAACAAAAATTAGTTTTTAGATCTCAAATGCAGTATGTAACTTTACCTCGCGACCACAAATATTTGCACAAGCATATGCTGTAATGCAACATGCAACCTAAACCAATAGGGTAGTTTCCTGTGTTACAAAATAATTATTGTTTTTAGTCCATTTTTTGCTTTTTCAAGTCAAGAAAAACTCACAAAGATGGAAAGCTTCAAAGTACAGGAGTGGGGGCTGCTGACGTCACACAGTGCTAAGAATCATACCGAGGTGTGACGTCACGCGAAATTTCAACTCTCTGTATCGTCTTAATTTTTCAATTACGTGAAAAAATAAAAAATCCGTGTCCAATGTTTTTTGTTAAACTACGTGACGGACTAAATAAAATATTTTAGGAATCTACCCCTTTGTTCGGTCTAAGCAGCCGAACATTTGCTAACTCAGCATTTTCCAACAATTGTATCTTAGTGACAATTGTCGTTAACTGGTAACAGTTTACGACAATTGTCACTAAGGTAGGCTTCAGTGCATTACCAAAGACCATACGGACCGGGTGCGTTCACAACAACATTTTAAAATATCCAACATTTTACTTTAGACTTTTAACATTAAACTTGTAGAACCTTTAATAAACTCTTTAACATAAAAACCAAACAGTGCTTTAATATTGCCTACGACCTTACACCAATACTCGAGACAAGATTCGCCCCTGTACGAGGCATCCTCAGAAATTTCTTCAAAGTAATCTAGGTACTAGGTATTACTTCTACGTAAGCGTGCTGCATCTTCGACCACATCATCACTTACCATCAGGTGAGATGGTGGTCAAACGCGAGCCTATTATCAATAAAAAAAATATATTGTCAAACGAGAGCCTATTATCAATAAAAAAAATATATCTAAGTCCTAACTCCAAGAGGAAAGGAGAAGGGCAATTAATTTAGTTTAAATATATTATAGGTACGATTAATCCAATCAATTTTAGCTCAAACGAAGTCAGATGTAGCTAGGGTTGCCAACCGTACTCTAAAATAGAGTATTGTACTCTATATCGTGTAGGCGTACTCTATAATCTATAAGACTAATAGAGTATGCTAAAATACTCTTTTTTACACAATGTTTACTATACTAGTGCCAGTCATGTAATATTATGCAAACCCATTATCATAAACAAAAACTTCGACCACTTACTGTTAATATGTTGGTATCCCCAATTCGAACGAAGTTTATATTCAGAAATTATCATTTTAAAAGAACTCCAAGGTGAATAATTGTTAAATAACACAGATTTTACGCAAAAGTCCACTGCAGAAAAATGGCAATTCTTTTTTTTTAAATATCCTAACGAATTTGATTGTTTAAATAAAATTATTACCTATATACTCTCTATTCCCGCCACTTCAGCATTTACTGAGAGAGTCTTTTCTATTATGAATGTGAAGTGGCAGGAAGAGAGAAACAAAGCTTCATTGAAATTGATTAAAAATGAGCTATATAAATTGATTGAAATGATTTATATGATCTTGATCTATATAAATTTAGAGTTAGAATGTTTGGAGTCATACAATTCTTTTAAAAACAATGAAAAATTGTTATGTGCAGCAAAAAGTACAGAAAAATACCTTTTTAAAAATATTAAATAAATAATACTCTTTTTTGGAAGTCCGTACTCTTTATTTACCTCCTTTGAAATCAGATGTACTCTATTTCTCCTAATAAAAGTTTGCAACCCTAGATGTAGCAAAAAGATTTAGCGAGATGGTGTACTATATTGATTAGAATTCTCCTTTAAATATAATTAAGAAAACATTGTTTTATAGAAGCATGTCTACGGCATGATGGCGTTGGCGTATCTATTGGGATAAAACCCCAAATTAATTTAATAAAGATTAAAAAAAAAGTCCCTAACTAATGTAAAATTTCTCTTGTTTCAGGTGTCAATAGTCATACTGAATTGTCTCTGCCTATTATTCTGGCAATTCAGTCAGTTCATATTTCTCACACAAACCGCCATTTTCTTCGTCATGGAACAATTCAGAATTATAGACATAAAAGCTCTATGCATCTTCCTACATTCACATTTTTGCGGACTTCATATGGCCGTGCTACTGCTACAAGGCAATGACATGCTAAAATCGTCCTTATACGTCTCCTTTTTCATCATAGTCTCAGCTTACTGTTTATTCTTCAGCTCACTACGCGTTAAGGTGAAAAATCGCGTGGATTTATTCGTGGAGTTATGGCTGATTTTCTTAAGGATAGTTATAGTGATTTTAGCAGCGTTTTACTTGAAAAAGGTGATTAGTAACTTTTTGGAAGTGCAAGAAGACTCACATATTTGGGATATTTTGTACTCGAAATTTACGAATTTTAAAACTTTTCATACTCTTATTTATACTTGTGCTGTAGTTTTCGACTTTTTACCTTGGAGTTCAGTAAAAAAACTTTTCAAATCTTTTCTTATACCTTTTGCCGTACTTAGTGTTTCGAACGTTTGTATCCGCTGGGTTACTGATGCAGTGGAAGACTTAGCGAAAGAGATAGACGATCGAACGCCAAAGATAGAAAAGGACAGCAATATTTCCGACGAGTCCAACTCAGGAGTGGAAAATTCTGACAGCAAATTTCGTCAACGCAAGCCTGTTACGGATTTGGACGTTGTGGATAAAGAAATAAAGTCTAAATTGGAATGCGAAAGTGTAGAAACAGATATACTATTGATGTTATTACGTCATTTGAAAGCAGAGCCTGCAATATTTTATAATATTTCGCAAATGGCTGTGTTCGGTGTCATGGCGGCGTTGGTAATGAGACTGAAGTTTTTATTTACAACACAATTATGTGTTGTTTCGTCGTTGATGATGAATACTAGATATTATGCGTAAGTAACAGTTTTTTTAACATAGAATGGTTACCCGCTATCATCATATGCAAGCCTTTTCGGGGTCGGCTTACAATCGGATGCAGCTGAGTAGGTACTAGTGTTTTACATTGAGGGACTGCCTATCTGACCTGGTCTTGTTACCCAGTTACTGGGTAATGGATACATAGAAACTGGGTGGTGTACACCCAGTAACTGTGTAGTAGATACCCAGTAACTGGGTAACAAGATACCCAGTATCTGGGTAACAAGATACGCAGTATCTGGGTAACAAGATACCCAGTAACTGGGTAACAAGATACCCCTTGGCAAGAACGGAGTCAGATTTTCCGAATCCTAACAACCCGTTGGTGGCTTAACGTGCGTTTCAAAGCACAGTTCAGTGATCAAATCATATGAGAGCCATGTAGGTTTACGTCTGTGGTGCGAAAAACAAAATTTGCATTGGCCAGTATAATTATTTAAACCCAATACGTTTTCAGATTACCGCAGTCTTATAGAAGATTCCTACCAATCTTCTGGGTCGTCTGTATGACTCCGCTGGCCCACGACTTGTTCCAAAGCATCACACATGAAATGTCACATATTGGTGAGTAATTAACAAGATGGTCCTTACTTCAAAGAGTTTCGAGGACACTCGTTATAAATGTCCCCGAAAGTCATGCAACAGATCCCTCGTGTCTATCTTTCTACTCCTTGTTCTAAGTTGAGCTATACGTCATCTGACAAATGCTTGCACTGTACGGACAGGCCAACTCGAATCTGTGAGCATCTTTCCTCAAAAGATCCTGACCTGATCCAGACCTACAAGGTTTCCATATAATTTAACCAGTATAGACTGTATGGACTTTAAAATAGACGGACCCCAATTTGTTTCGGTGTTTCTACTCAGGGGGTAGTATCATTAGAACTTAAAACTGGATATATAATGTTACTAGCTGGGGTTCGGGATAGAAAAAATGTACACCAATTAAACGAAATTTATCACTTTAATTAAATAAACACAAAAATTACACAGTTATTCGCACTATAATACTTGTCACTTTCACATTTCAGTGCAATTTAAGTGTTACTTAAATCGCACTTGTTTTCGAATGGTAATATTTTTTAGCATGTGCATCTCTGTTAGTTAACATACTGTATATCGTCGGTCTAATTATCAGAATGCGTAACTCCAAAAAATACGAAAATAGACTTTTAATGTCATCTAGTGCAGTATTTTATAAGCTATACAATGGAATACTTCTTATTTCCCAAAAACGATTATACGCTGAGGTATGTACATTTATCAATCTATAAAAATAAAAAGCCGTACTGCATTTACACTTCCTAACTCCAAACACTGTGGCTAGAAAAGTTCGTACCATAGTCAATTTTCTCACAAATACAATTTAAAAAAAATTACAAATAATTTTCTCTATCAATTCTACCCTTAAATCACAAATATTGCAATAAATAAAACAGTTTTTTCTTGCTCCTGTAAAATTGACTCAAATGGAGTTACGAACTCTGATAATTAGACCGTCGATATATAAAAGCGAAATACCACTCACTGATTAATCACGACATCTCAGAAACTACAAGTAGTAGGGCTCTCAAATTTTGCATGGGGGTTCCTTTTAGTACGTAGATGCTCGCTAAGACGGGATTTTGCGAAATTCCCACGGGAACGGAAGTCGCGAGCAACTGTATGCACATAAGTATATACGTAAGTACCGATTCTGTAACAAACCGAACTTGATACTTTGATACAGTTTCAAAAAAAATCCTGCCCTTGTACTCTGCCCTGTCCTTAATAAGAATATTGTACTTTTTTTAGGCGAATTCAGTGATATAAACCAGGAACAGTTACTAGAGTGGATTCGCTCGGAGACACCGGTGGGTGCGGCGTTCGCGGGTTCTATGCCCGTGCTAGCAACTATCATGCTGGTAACGCGGCGACCTATAGTGTCTCACCCCCATTATGAACATTTGGAGGCGCGGTATGTACCATACACGAATAATGTAATTCTACTAATAATTTTCAGTAAAATTTACAAATTAATATCACTTATTAATTTGCACAAATTTTTTTTTAATTAGCCGATGTTGTCCCACTGTTGGGCAAAGACTTCCCACAAATCTTTCTTCATTAACATATTTTATTAATTACACTGGATTCTCTCGTAAATGTACACTTCGAGTCTAAATCACTATTTAAACTAATATTATAAAGCATTCTTTTTATTAAAAAAAAAATCAATTAAAAAATTTTGTTTGCTTGAACGCGCCAATCTTCAAAAGTACTGGGTGGATTTTAATGAATTTTGGTATGGAAGTAAATAATAAAAAGCTTGAGGAAGATACTTTTTACTCGACTGCGAAAAATTATAGTTATGTTTTTATAGCTAGCTAGCTAGCTAGTAGCATATGATAGTAATATTGTAAATAAACTGTTGCCTTCAATAAATATAATAAGCTTTAGTGCTTACTTGTACCTACACTTGTAAAATAGTATTAAGTTAGTTTTATTTTGGTTTATGAAGCTAGCTGGAGTGTGGCAACTGTTTACCACAGGCTTTTAGCAAGCCTAGCTAGGAAAGCAGTATGATACCTGTATAAATGTAGTGAAAACCAGGTATAAATGTTCCTCTAAAATGATCAATAGGACATCCAAAGGTTGTCTGTAAGAGGTCGCCCTGAGCGATAAGACCGCCCATTGTACACTAGTTTAAATTTTTGTATCCAATGAAATATTTTAAGGTGTACAATAAAATATATAATAAATAAATAATAAGTTAAATGTATTTCCCGATTGTACTATAACACCTGTTTAATTAATAAAGTTTTTTTATTATATTTATATATTTAAATAAGTAAATAGTCAATTTGTTCTCGCAGGGAGCGTGCTTACGCTGTCCACAAAATGTATGGAAGGTTTCCACCGCACGAGTTGTATCAAGAATTAACCAAGCTAAAAGCGACATATCTGGTTGTGGAAACTATGTACTGCTACGGAAGGAGTAGGTAAGTTTATGACTAGAAGGAGAGTTATCATCTGCTTAGCTTAGCTTAGCCTGTTACCAACTGAGGCTAAGGTGTCAGTCTAATGGCTAATGTGTCAGACTTGTGATCAAGAAGTCGCAGATTTTTTAGCCCACTCATTAAAAGAAAGAAAAAAGTCGGCCTGTGTCGGTGCACCCGGCTGTTGGTTTTAACGCGAATCGGTTTTAGTGTTAAAGATGAAATGTCCCGATGCTAACTCAAGTTCTTAGCAGCGAGCTGACTATACAGGGTTAATTGTAAAACACCGAAAACCTCTCAGGACTATGTTACTAACATCATAATATACAACTTTTGTTCTATGACTTTTTAAATTCATCATATTTTAGTTCAACAGATTTTCACACAAAAATAAAAACATTTAAATTGAACGCCCTAAATGTTACCAAGTCTGTACGAACCCTGTATATACGCTAAATAATGACACTAAATTCATGTTTCTACATGAATCTACATCTACGATGAATCGTTTTGTAGTTATTCGGGACAAAAGATATAGACCAATTCGTTCCGGTTCGGTTTTGTGACATGGTACCCTGTGTATAGTTAAAAAGAAAGAACGTAAAAATGTTTATTCGCCAAATGTCACAAAGCACACATCACATAACACTAAGCATTAAACTAATGCCGTGAACCGATTCCAGACACAAGCATGTTTAGCTTAGTTGGAGGGGTTTACAAGATTCCTACCCAACGAGCACATTAGTAGAATTAGCAGCCTATTTTGTTACTTTCGGCTGTAAAATAGCGGTTTAAGGGTTCAAAAAGCAGTTCAAAGTTGCATATCTGCATCCGTAAACGTCTATAGCTATAAAAGTTACTTAAGGTGCTATAAGCTGAATCAAATACTACCCTAGCCTTCACAGTAGTCCACGGTAGAACTTACACCTTTATATGAGAATTACGAAGGTCGTTCTGCCACTCACAGCTGTACAGTGGTTTCCATTGTAACTTTTATAGGTTATAGTTATAGTAACCACTATTATACTACTATAAGTTTCATTATAGAAATAATAGATACTCTTATGCATACTATAGTTACAAAAAATTCATCAGTGTAACTAAAAACTACTACTGCCTTTAGTAGCAATAGTCATTCCTTGCAGGCCTAATCCATTCGCCATTTTACAGCCGCTTTTATAACTATTATAAAACATTTAATAAAAATGGATGCTAAACGATGGAAATCAATAAAGGAAAGTGGAGGTTATCGCAGGAAAGTACGCAAGGTTTATGAAATCCTGCTAAAATCGTCAAACATCGCTGAACATTCCAGTGAATCTGCTAATCATCTAATACTAAAGTATTTTAATTTTTAAGCTTTTAATTTTAAAGAAGCTTAATCTCAACATTCCACAAATCACAAACTTAATAAAAAAAGTCTATTCTTGGGTTCTTATTGTATAAAGATATCAGTCTCAACATTTGAATTTGGCGCAGTACCATCACAGGATCCATTAACCTCTTTAGCCAAATTACGGATTTTTTTTGTGCAACGTTCTCATCATCATTAGGCAATATCTTTTCAATCGGAATATTGTCTTCGTTTGACAAATTTTCTTTATTCTGATCTAGCGATATTTCCCATTCTGAAGGTCAGATTGACAGCTCTTCCTTGTCTGCATTTATAGTTTTAGCTATTTTAAAAGGCATTCTGTAATAAAACAATAAATAATAGGTAGTTCATTGAAATATTTAAACTTCATATTATGGTATAAGTAGGTATAACTAAACCATAAAGTAAGTGGATCTTATTTCTACCGACAACAAAATAATGTAAACTATTATTCAGACGTTTGATGATTATCTATTTGAAAAATAACCTGTATCATGTTTATGTAGAAATATCGGGTGTAAAGTCAAGTATCGTAATTAAAACACCGTAATCTTGGATTTGTTTTTAAAGTTGAGAAGCGTACAATGTCTATGTTAAGTGAACGTTTTTAAGGGTAGACCACGGGTCTCCAAAATGGAAACCATTCGAATAAGTACGTAACTAGATCTTATAACCTCAAAAACAGGAAAATAGGAGCTTTTTGTGGCTGTGAGTTGCACTAGGGGAACAAAAATCACTGGAAGCATTAGAAGGGTGAAAATTAGCGCTATGATTCTCAAAAGAGAATTACTAGAGATAAAACTGCAGGTTATGACTACATTACAATGACGCCATGATTTTTTAAGAAAACTTATAATTCACTTGCAAAATTGAGTTGAAATACATTGGTTTTTCAGTTAAATGTGCATTAAATGTACCGGTAAACAATCGGCCACTTGCGAATAGTAAGTTATCGACACGTAAAAATACGGAAATAAAATTTATTCTGTATAACAAATAAAAAATATCACATATCTTTTGTTAATTTTTTAAATACCATAAAAGCGCGTTAAAATTACTCGGAAATTATCTTATATATCTACAGTAAACTGGACAACGTTTTAAGTATCTTTATATATCTTGCTAATACAGAATACAAACTTTTACTTAAGTACTTTTGTTTTATTTCCATGATGGCGACGAAAACACTTCGCCAAAATATTACAAACTAGCGACCCGCCCCGGCTTCGCACGGGTACAATGTTTATATTAAATATAGGCAGCGTTCGCGAGAATCGTTAACGTACGGCAGTTTTTTCGACGCCTTACTCCACAATTTTCACTACCACGAAAAATCCTATCTATTTTCCGGGATAAAATATAGCCTATACGGATTCGGAAGAATCCCTCTAAGTAATGGTAAAAGAAATTTTGAAATCGGTCCAGTAGTTTTTGAGCCTATTCAATACAAACATACAAAAATACAAAAATACAAAGGTTTCCTCTTTATAATATTAGTATAGATAATGTCAACTGAAGATATACAATAAAGAAATATAATCAATTCATTCATTCAAAGTAGTTCAAAATCATTTAAAAGTAGCGCTACGAGAGCTTTAGTATAGCGTTAATAAATCGTTATAGCTATTAAGGAACCTTTATGCAACCGTTGTGCAGGTTAAATGGAACTTTAGGCTGCATAAAATGGCGCCCAAATAGCGCTAAAGCGGCTGCTTTAAGTCTGTAGTAGACGCTCTAGCGCTTACGTCTATTACCATAACTAATAATCGGATACGCTCCAAAGCCCTAATGCAGCCCATTTGTGCTAGTTGGGTAGTAATGTGAATTCTACCCACATTGCTAGTAATCTTTATAAAGAAAAAAATATATTATACTTTATTGTACACTTTACAATACACTTAAGGATACAAATAATAAAACTAGTGTACAATGGGCGGTCTTATCGCACAGGGCGATCTCTTACAGACAACCTTTGGATGGACAGAACTTAAAGGACACAGATTTAGGGCTTTCAGTTTACAACATCATAAATAATATTAATTAAACATAATAATATGTACCACAATATATAAATATTATTATATACTAAGACATAACAAATTCATAATAGAGAAAGGAGTGGAAAAAAAATATTGAGAGGTAATGCTCTTTCACCATTCTTTTAAACGTAGGTTATGTTTGAGCTCGCCTCACATCTATGGGTAATGTATTCCACAAAAAGAAAGATTTATTGAAAAAAGAAGTGGATTTAAATTTGACGAAGTGGATTTGAATGATAAAGTCTTACATTTTGCCAAGAACTTGAACAGACTCTTCGCATCACTGCTTGGTTGAGACAAGCCTGTGGAATGAACCTAGATCGTTTCTGTTCAAGTTCAAGGCTCCAAAGAGATCATTTCTGTAGGACTCAAATCGAACACATTCCATCAATAGGTGAAGTAGCTCTTCCACCACTCCACATACCACACAATTAGGTGAGTTTGTTTTTCTCATAAGGAATGCAAACTTATTGCATGGAATGTGTCCAGATCTGAGTCTATGGGTAGGTTACTATTAAATTCCTACTTAAATTACTATTTATAAACCAGGGTACACGAAAAGGCTGATCCTGCATAGTTTTATACCATATGCCCTTTTCTAATTACCTCTTGTCAAAGTACTTCTTCCAATCATCGTAACATTTATTTTTATATTTAGGTAACACTTCCGAATACTCTAAGCTTATATTAACTTCTTTGCCATTTTTAGCTGCAAATTTTGCTAGCATATCAGCCCTTTCATTGCCCTGTAACCCAATATGCGATGGAACCCATTGCAAAAAAAATCTCAGGTTAACACCCTTAAGGCTGCGTTTCCACCAGAGATGTGCGAGGATGCGTAGCGAGGGATGTGTTTGTAAAGAACCAATAGAATCGCTTCATTTACCTCGCCTCGGTCAGCACAGCTCTGGTGGAAACGGCTCAGCGGAGCTAGATTTTTGCGCATACAAAACAAGCGAGGGATGTGTGCGAGAGATGTGTTGCGAGGAATGTGTGTTGAGGGTTACCAGATCCGAAAAATACGTTTTCCTGAAAAAGCCCTTGTTTCGGCAATAATTTTCCTGACATTTTAGCAGAAACTTATATTATTTTACAAACTCGCGCGCGGCGCGTGGGAGTCTGAGTATGAGTGTTAGATGCCTTGTGGCGGGATGCGGGGTGCGGCGCGACTGAGCGAGTCAATTAGTAGTTAAATACTCTTGCAAACGGTGCTAAGTTTACTAGTGTTGTGCGTATTTGTGTGGCAAGCATTTATTTTATAACGAAAAGGCTTACTTTTCTCTTTTTTTTTAATTCCTGAAAATTTCCAACTTTCCCTGTTTCCCTGACAGAGAGCTGAAATTCCGGACATGTCAGGAAAATTCCTGTCATCTGGTAACCCTAGTTGAGAAGGATGTGTTGCGAGGTTTGCGCATCCTCGCACCACACATTAATGCGCATTTTCACAGCTCCGCTACACATCCTCGTAGGCACATTTTCATCGCACAGCTTTGGTGGAAACCCCCACACATTTTCACAGCACAGCTAGACATCCTCGCACGACACATTTCCATCGCACATCTCTGGTGGAAACGCAGCCTTATAAGTTGGTCGATCTTAGGTATAAGAAGAAGTGGAATGTATACTTAACTCTAAATATTAATATTGTTAAATGATAACAGATCTTTATTTTGCAAGTTCAGATTAAACTAGACGAGGCCGGTGTTTCCTAACTGACTACCCTGAGAAGAAACACCGAAACAAACTCAGAGGTCCGTCTCTTTTAAAGTCCATACAATCTTTACTGATTGAAATATATGGGAACCTTGTATAGGTTACCGTCTGAGACGATCTTTTGAGGAAAGATGCTCACAGATTTGAATGGGCCTGTCCATACAGTGCAAGCATTTGTCAGATGACGTATAGCTCAACTTAGAACAAGAAAAAATATAATGTTAATATTGTTTCTGCAGTACCGGCTGTTCGTTTCGAGATATTTGGGACGTAGAGGCTCCGTGGTTAAGCGGTCGGCCTTCCATGTGCCACACGCTTCTCACGCAGCCCGTCGAACATTTCTACCCGGTCTTCAGAAATGATCACTACGCCGTGTTCAATGTTCACGACTACAGTGTTAGGTGAGTTAAAGTCAAAGTCAAAAATATTTTACGGAACAACCCCAGTGAGGTAAGTCAAAGTCAAAAATATTTTACGGTAAAACCCCTGTGGAGTAAGTCATAGTCAAAAAATAATTTACGAAAAAATCTCTGTTAGGTAAGTCAGTCTAAAATATTTTACGGAATAACCACTATACCGTGTTCGATGTTCCCGATTGCGGTGTGAGGTGAGTAGAAAGTCAAAAACAAAAATAATTTACAAAACGACCTCTGTTAGGTAAGTCAAAGTCAAAAATATTTTACGGATTAACCACTATGCCGTGTTCGATGTTTACGATTGCAGTGTGAGGTGAGTCGAAAGTCAAAGATGGAAAGATTTTACGGAACAACTAATAGTGACTATAGTGTGAGGTAAGTAAAAAAAAAATCACATAGGCCTCAATCGGCAAGGGGTTATTGTGCTACTCAACTTCTGGATTGTAGAGGTCAGATTGTTTATTCCTTATAATGTACAATGATGTCCCACATAACTGAACAGACAGTTTGACTGTGCAATCAAATTATAATATATTTTTAACTTATTTATACAACGTGTAACAGATTTATTCTGTTACACGTTGTATACAACAAAAGTTGTCCCGAGAGGTTTTCGGTGTTTTACAATTAACCCTGTATACATATACAACGTGTAACAGAATATACGCAATTCCTGAAAATAGTTGATTCAGAATCGGCTTCTGAATCGATTTCCGTCATAAAAAATAGGTGTCAAATTTTTGACGGAAATATCATTCATTTAACTTAAAATGGTAACACAGTATAGAATAAGAATATTTATTTGCATAAAATATTGTACATTATAGGTCTTAATATAATAACATAGATCATTCATGTTTCGCCATTTATTGGCATACAAATCATGACAAATTAATACAATCCTTAATTCAAGGAAATGCGCTCGTGTGCGTGTCGGCCGCTAACATTGCATGAGTGTATGCGTCTGCGTAAGAATATTGTATGACGCACATATGCTTTGCTATTAACATGGTTTCAATTTATTTAGTTACGGATGTTGTTTTAAGACTTATAATTTAATATTCTAATTGGGTCTGAGGTATTGCGCTTAATCTGTTACACCTTGTATGGTTAATAGATTTAAATACACAACAATATAATTAAGGTAGGGTGCCACGTGAGTGGGTTGCGGGAATATTCTAACGACATACAGCGGCCCCGGAACTTAAAAATAGCTGAGTTTTAAGTCAGTAGAAGTCTAATACTCCCTTCTACTACACCCGCAGCGGGAGAAGTCATTTAATGATTTTCCCACACAATAAAGAAAGGGTGCCAAGTAGTGGACCTATTGGTAGTCTATTGAATCAATTTCCTCAAAACTCCTCAACCTCCTAACTTTATCTCTTAAAATCTGTATGACCAACCAATGTTTTCTTTACACCATATCTGAACTATACCTAACTCTTTCTCTTTCAGATACATGCCACGTAGTTTCGACACTTGACATCGACTTACATCCAAACATACACATACAAACAAGACTGACATACAAACTATATGAGGCTGGCTATCCACTATATTCGTGCACTTACTCTGTTCTTGGACTTTGTGGCCGTTTATTGCCAAAAATTGATCGGGAAACGGAATTTCCGAAGTCAAAAATGTCCTTACATTTGTCGTGATCTAATCTCTACATTTGTCGTGATCTAATCTCAGTATTGTAATACCCAACTGATATGGCTTACCGATGTACCTGCGCAGAAAATAAATTTCCAAAGCGCGGGAAATGCTATTAACCAATCAGCACGCTCCACGCACCGCGCTTCGTTTTCCTTTACCGCTATTGGTCGGCAGCTGCCGCCATATTAGCGCGCGACGCGTGACGCGTGCGTGAGACGGAACTAACAGCTGCAGTGTATTATGAACCTTATAGTAGTGATCTAAGGTTGATTGTAAGTTTTAAGCATTCTTTCGTTAATCTTCGGGGCCATACTTTCTTTTCTGTGCGAACGAAGATTCACGTTATCAGTTGGGTACCACTGTGTGGTTGTCATATTTTTTCAATCAATCAAAAGTATTTCATTTCACTCTAGCTTCGGCCCGATACTTCGTTCGAATGGGCGGGTTTTCCCGCGTAAATCCTGATCACGCGGGAATTCCGGGATAAAAATTAGTCTATGTGTTATTCCAGGATAATAATCATCTACTTTCAATTTTTTTTTTCAGAGCCGTTTAGTAGTACTAGCGTGAAAGAGTAACAATACTCACAAACTTTCGCATTTATTATATTATACTGAAATCGCGCGCGGTTTCGCTCGCGTAGACATTATCACGATAATAACTGTAGAAACGGTAGAAAGTAGCCTATAACCTTCCTCAAGCTTCTATACTAATTTCATCCAAATCCACCCAGTACTTTTAAACAAACACACAAACAAACTTTTCCGCTTTATATTAGTATTCTTATCTTAGCAACCCAGTCCCACCGCCAGCGAGGAAACGATTAATTTTCGGCCTATTTCTCGCTCAAGAAACGTACAATAGATATACTTTCAGTGTAAACAAGAGAGATGCATATATTAATAGTCGATCGCTGATTGTTCACACTGCCGGCGAGTACTCGCTTCTCTCGTTTTGTCGCTGAGCGACAAGAGCTGTCAAAGATATTACTCGCTCAGCGATCACTTGGCTCGCTTATTCATTCATCCAGCGGTGGGACAATGCCTATAGCTATCAGGAAACACAGACTCCGAATGAGACTAGACATATCAAAGACGGACTGAGATGAGATTTTGACAGTTTTTCTAAAATACGGGACCATTTTATTTCTGAACGTAACTTGGTAGAGATGTGCGAAGATAGTGGATAACTGGAATTAACTATAAAGTTTAATAATCTGTGGTCGGCAGTCTAAATAAGATGTCAAAGAGAAAGCATACTACACTGCCCGGCCGAAATACTTATGACACTATTTTAAAAGCGTATACACCTTACGGGTGTTTAAACAAACTTTCAAGGTCTTAGAAAAAGAGTTTAAAGAGAGAGAAATTTTAGTTTTTATAGACGTACGGGTCGATCTTTACACGGTTATGCGACGGTTATCGAGTCCGTGTATAATTAACCATATTTATTTTACATTCATATGTACAGACGCCAGCACATGAAGCTACCCGAAACTCTCAAATTTTCCCAATCAACCTTGAACCTAATTTCTTTAACAATAAAGTTGAAAATTTATTAAAGAAATTTGACAGATTGTTGTAGCTTGATGTGCTGGCGTCTGTACAAAAATAACGATATGAAAGAGCGGAGTCTCCCAATACAGGCTCCAATCACTGCATGATATATAAACTTTAACTTTATGAACAAATAAAAAAGTTTTATCCTACAAAATGTAGTCCTAAGTATTTTGGGTAAGTTTACCAAGTTTCATTAAAATCGGTTCTTTAATTACCAAAAAAGGCCTTAAAATTTTGTATAAACACCGTAAGGTATAAACGCCCCTAACAATGTCTAATAACATGTAAGGGGATTTAAAAAGCGAAACTGGAACAAACATCAGGTTTCTGATTGGCTGATCAACTCAGCAAGACGTGTTTTGATCGGCTGATATTATTTAACCAATCACAAAGAGTTAAAATCAATTTGACATCTCGAAGAAATCTGGCTAAGAGCCAGATTTCTTCGAGATCTGATTGGCTGTTGAAACTGTATTCAGCGAGTCATAGCTGGCAAATCGCTTTTACCCAAGATTTAAAAAAAAATATTCTTGGAAAAACAAGACATTTTTTTTGTGATATAAGTTGCTATTAGTCTTTCAGAAACCAAATTATATGCGTCGCAAATTGTACATATACTATTATATATTAGGTACTGATGAAGTATGTAAAAATACATTTCAAAATATAATTATTTATTTTTTCAAAATAGCGTTGTATAAAATTATAAGCATTCATTCATTCTTCATATTCTTTAGCGCAGTATTCTTTCAGTAAAGATTGAATATAGTACTTTATTTTAGTGTCATTTTTCTTTTCTGTTATCCCTGCGTACAGTCAGCCTCATGATTGCATTTATACTAAATAATTCAGTCTTTTGAAAGTTTTTGTTTTTTTTATATAATTTTGACATAAAGATAAAATATTAAAATAAACAATGTGATATGTGCCAACCGTACCGACTCCAAAATGTTTAGAAATTTGAAAGCAAATTGCGATGTGCTTCCAAATTTCGGTTTGCTTTCTTATTTTTTAGATTTTTATTTCTTAGGAGGAAAGTGACAAAGTAACTCAAATTTTTAATTTTTCGAGTTTAGCAAGAAATTCTTTAATAATCTAGTGTTGAGTAAATTTAAATGTACATTACATGTTTTAACTTGCATAAGGTGTCCTTTTTCCATTTGATACTCGTAATTCGGACCCCCTTTACCTTGAGCATTTCACTGAAATCAGTAATTTAGAGTTCAGTCATTTTCTTAATAAGAGTACGAAATTCTTAAAAAAACGGGAAAATGGTACATTAGTTACTGGGCTGACTGTACATCACTATGGGGTACTTGTAATCTGTGTCATACTCGATTATTATGCATTTATGTAAATATATTAAATTATAATTATTATTTGTACCTATACAGAAAGTGACTGGTCATTTTTGAGAGCGATGTTCTGTATCAGATATATTCGAATCCAGAAGAAACGACTAAAAAGTTCAAAATAAATCACTTTTTAAACGTGATTCATTTTTTTTATTTTTTAAATTTTGATTTACCATAATATTATATCCGATACAAACACTACCTCTAAATATGAACATGCACCAGCTATACTATAATTGTATTCTTATAATAATCAGGCTTGTTCTTAAAAGAAATAAGAAATTCTGTTTAGAAAACTTGAATAAAGAATACAAATTCTCTTTAGATCAATTTGAATTCTTTATTTTCATGAATACAAATATGAATAAATTATTCAAATTCTCTGTAGAAAATTTGAACAAAGAATCCTCTAATTACTTTTTTTATGAAACAAACATGAATAAGCCTGAAACTGTTATAGGCAACATTAATGTATGCCAGTAATGCAGTGCGACTTAACTCTTTGATAGTTTTACTAAAAGTTGTACTGCAATCTACATCTGTAATAGCGAAATTGTATTGTAGCGTCACGACAACTTTCCTATGAAAAATGGTTGTGCAAGAAACGTAATGTACTTTTTCATTATTTATTTTTAAATTACGGTAAAAATACTGTTGCCTTTTAATAAAATGTGCTGTTGGATTTTCGACCCTCGATTCAACGCTGAGTGTTGAAAACCGAATAGACATTTGAAGTCCTCTTCAGAAAAACTCTCTGGGACAAGTTGTGTATTTGCAACTTTATTCTAATAGTAACAAGGTTAATATTTCAATAGTAGCAACTATAAATTTTCATTCTAACGCAAACTATTTTTTTCTTTTTTTGTTATTTAAAAATCTTGTTCGTAGGTCGCTAGATAAAGTATTATTACTAAGTAATGTGATTACGTAATGTAAATATCTAGAAAAAGTGTAAAGTTTATTTTGAATATTAAAATTATATTCTGTTATATGTTTTCTCGTTTTATTTTTCACACTATTGCTCCTTTTTTTCTTATATATAACTTGTTATATAGGAGTATACTATGTGTTTCTTCTTCTACGGAGAGTTTACACACATATGCGCAGGAGTTGAATTGGTTGGAATAGTGTGGCGAACATGTCCCAAAACAACATTGCTAATTCATCCTACCTGTTCGCATATACAGGGTAATTGGTAAAACACTAACAACTTTTCAGGACTATGTTAGTAACATAATTAACAACAACTTTTGTTCTATGACTTTTAATAATTCATCATATTTAAGTATATCAGATTTTAATACTAAAATAAAATATTTCAATGGAATGCTCTAAAAGTTACGCAGTCTGCGAAGCAAAAGAAAGTGCTAGTAATGTAGGTAAGCTGATAGTACAAAAGGCAACGGAGGGGATCTTGAAGGTTTGTTTTTGGTAAATGTATTATGTTTTCTAAAAAGTCATAGAACAAAAACGGCCGTAATACAGCGGTGAATGACGTCACTAGAACGTTGTCTATGTAAACAAAATGGCGCGGTTTCCTAGAGTGCGGTAACTGACACCGTAACGTCAAAAAGCGGTGCCGCCATTTGCATGACGGCCGTCTTGTCGGTGACAGATGGTTTCGTGAACATTTCCAAAGAGAATGTAATACACTAGATAGCGATGAAGCAGACAGTGTGTTAAAACGGCCGTGGAACTTTCCACATGTCGTCACCGTAAAGACGGCCGCCTTTTTGCATCCGTAATATTACGGCCGCTATATGACGGCACCGCATTCCTAGGAAAACAAAGCTAAAGCTACCGATTTCGGCCACGGCGGTTAATCTCATTATTGATTAGCCATCTGCGCAGGAGATATTAGTCTATGGGACGACAATCCGACACGACCGGAGAGAGATCAGGGGCCGTTCAAGTATTACGTAGGTAAGCACATTTTTTGCAATTTTTATCCCACCCCTCCCCCTCGTCAGCAAAAGTACCTAAGCAAACCTCTTACCCCTCCCCCCATGCTTACGTAAACATCGGTACAATTGATTGATTCATGAGCAGCCGTCATAAGCCTAGAAATAAGGAATAGATTTGGAATAGAAGTCTGTAACGCACATAATATTCATTTAAATAAACTTGACTGACACGGAATTCAACAATTCATTATTTGTAGGAATCCCCGAAAATGCATTTCGTTTTGAAGCATAGACAATGTGTGTTGCTATATGTGTAAAAAATTAAATAATTACTGCTGACGTAATCACCATCTAGATCCCCCCACACCCCATGTCATCAAAAATAAGCAAAGCAAAGACCCCCACGCCCCCCTATTGTGCTTACGTAATACTTGAACGGTCCCTCAGGCGCAGGACAACGGCTTGTTTTCCGGGGCATGGGGTATCACACCGAGAAATTCGAAACTCCGGGTTACTACTGCTGTTTAAAAGACCTTTTGTTACTAACATTATATGGACAATTTTTTAATTCTGAAATAAATGTATTTTATTCTAAATATGCTTGTGACTCGGGCGGGTTCACGGCAATAGTGGGGGGTGGGGTTGGAACTCGCATTCTCTCGAGCACAAGTCCGACAACATAGCCTTTATAGGCTATTGACGTAGTCAGAAGCAAGAAAATGTGACTTGTCTTGCTAAAGTGTATTGTGTTATTCTGCTATTGGGTCGGGGAGATCAGATTGGCAGATGCTTCATGTAAAACACTAGTACCTACCAGTAGCGAAGGGTGAATTTTCATAAAAGGGAAGCCGGACCAAAAAATGCTTACCTTGCTCAAGTGTGATGCGTGAATTCCAGTAGGTAACTGTGGCCCTGTAGCTGACTTCGAAATCTTGTAACTTCGTAAATAATTATTTGTTTAATTGAAAATAATATATTACTATTTATATATTCATATATAAAATAACAGACTAATATTTGCCATATTTCAAAAGGTAGGTAGGAATCGAGTTGTATGGAGCCTTCGCCACTGGCTAGTTGGCAATGTACTTCATGTATACCGAAACCTATTTTGTGTTGTTTTGGCAACGGTATTCACGGAGTACACACTAAGTTTCGACGTTATAAAAACGCAAATACGTAATTTACACATACAGTTACTAATGATTAATGTTATTTATATTGTATTTACATGCAAGCAATGGTTAGACTGAAAGCCGACCTCAAACATAGTTGGGTAAAGTCTAAGCAGACGATGATGATACCCTTTCATAATTATGTATGGTAAGTAACTTATTTTTAATCTTTCTTAATTATGACAAATTAGCCGAGACCTGCGAATTCGTTCGTGAGGAAATCTCGCACATTTCCCCCAAGAAATATATAATATAAAGCCAAAAACATGCCAAAAAAACAGGCCTGTGTTATTTCAGGTCGTAAACTTCGTGCCAAGTTTCGTCCAAATCTTATTAGATTTATTGCGTGATAGCAATACAGACATTCAAAACTTTCACATCTACAACGTGTAACGGAAACCCCATATAGGTTTATCCAAAAGGACTAAAGACATCTGGTATGGAGTCTCTATGCAAAGTTTCAGCTCAAAATAAGTGACTCACAGAATTGATTTACCGATGACACAGAAATTATTAGTTTCATATGTTTCTTAAATACCAATAATAACAAACGTGTCACAGCACTATAAGGGTCATCACTTTCCACGTCACTTGCCAATAAAACGATAATTATCCTCGTTCTTCTTAATTTGAAAAATTCGGTCTCTGGTATCAATGTATTGAAATTTCTAATAAGCTCCACACATGTAGACATAGGATTAGAAAACCCTTGCCATACCGTTTATCATCATCCAAAGAAGCCGTACACTCGGTATGTATATACCCTATAAATTACATGTTGTATAGATACATATAAATAAAACTGAAGTGTCTGGCTGTGTGTCAAGTGTTTACGGTTATTTACACAGACAAACATTTTTGTCTGTCTTTAAGAAATAATGAGGATATTTTCCGATAAAACTCAAATCTAAGTATGTCTGTGATTTCTATAAATAACTGTATTATTTCAAGTAGGTACTTCTTACTTAGCGTAACGATGGCAAATGGCTAAATTGAATCTGCCCAAAAATTGGCAACAAGAAACAAGTTTGGCACCGTCGGAAGCTTCCATCAAGTCCTGCAGTGAACACTCGATGATGTAAACTCTATATTATTATGTACTTCGTTTTTTATAAACTCTTAGATTATTATGGAATTCACTTTATATTAATTAAAACCGCTGTAATAACCATATAACAATATATTACTTTTTAACAAGACAAAGGAACAGAAATCTAGATCGACCTCTTACTTATATATATATATATATATACTAGCTGTGCCCGCGACTTCGTCCGCGCAGAATAGTGACTTTCGGCAGCATTTTGAATTTTTTAGGCTAATTATTTTGTAAATAAAACTCATACATAATTTGAATGTCGTATTTATTAATATCTAACCAAAAGTCTAAAAAATAAGTTTCAAGCTTCTAGCTTTAAAAATGACGTAATTTTCATACAAATTTCAACCCCTTACAGCCCTTTTTACCCGACTGCAAAGGAAGGGTTATGTTTTGTCGTATTAAAAAGCAGCCTATGTCCTTTCTCAGGCTCTAGACTATGTCCGTACTAAATTTCATTAAAATCGGGTCAGGAGTTTAGGCGTAACACACAGACAGACAGAGTTACTTTCGCATTTATAATATTAGTAAGGTATATCCTTATTTTAATGATTGGAAATATAGACATGAATATATAAATTTATTTCCTTTATTACATTTTATATACATATTATTTACATTTTTAAATATTCCTATAAAAACAAAAAACATTTAAAAATATAAAAAACAGTAGCCCACCGGTATCGGGAACAGGGTCCAAGCTACCGGTGGTCAGGGCTCTTGAGAGAGGAACCTCCTAACAATTCGCGCCGTGTCCAGAAGTACTGCTTTCTGGATCAAGCCCTTGATCCAGCTGCCCAACGAGAGCCTCCTAAGATGTTTGTCGAGGCTCTTGGCTATTATGCCATTGGCTGAGACGACTATCGGCACAATGATTGCTGTATCCACATCCCACATGTCAACAAACTCGTGAGCCAAGTCAAGATACTTAATTTGCTTATCTTTCTCGGCTTTCACGAGGTTCTCGTCATGAGGGACCGCTATATCAACAATCACTGTGCGACGCTCTAATCGGTCTATTACCACTATATCAGGCTTATTGGCAACAATAGTCCTGTCAGTGATGATAGACCGATCCCAGTACAGTGTAATATTGCCGTTTTCGAGAACTGGGTCGGGCACATACCTATAGTACGGTACTTCTGATTCCACGAGATTGTATTTAAGAGCAAGTTGCTGGTGAACAATCCTAGCTACAAGGTTGTGTCTATGCAAATAGTCTCCGTTAGCCAGACGAGAACAACCGGAGATAATGTGACGAATGGATTCTCCCGGTTTGTGACATGCCCGACATATGTCTACCGTACCATCCTTCACAATATATTTCCGATAGTTATTCGTCATCACAACTTCATCCGTAATTGCACAGACAAAACCTTCGGTTTCCCCGAAGAGGTCACCAAAACGTAGCCAGGCTACGGACGCTAATGTATCTACATCAGACCCATGAAGGGCCCGGTAATAGCGTCCGTGAAGCTCCTTGCTCTGCCATACTTCTCTGCGGTCATTAGTATCTAATACTACAGGTTTGCGCCAATTCTCGGTACCTAAGGAGAGCGGAGTGAGGCCTTTGTCCACCGCTACCACATCTCGATGCATACCCACGTCGGCTTGTAGGAAATATTCCCTAAGGCTGCATACCTCGCGGTTGTGCAGGGTCTTTGCATTTAAAAAGCCACGACCCCCGCACTTCCGCGGGATATACAGTCTCATCACCGAGGAACGTGGGTGATGCATTCGATTTGCAGTCAGCGTTGTGCGGACCCGCCTGTCCAAGGTATCAAGTTCAGTCTGAGTCCATTTGAGTATGCCAAAAGAGTACAACAATACTGGCATGACCCAACCATTGAAGGCACGCACCTTGTTTCCGCCTGATAGAAGACTATTCAGTACTTTATTCAGGCGGCCAAAGAAGCGTTCCTTCAATGACTGTTTAACATAAGCAACATTGATGCCTAGTGCCTCTGACATACCCAAATACTTGTAGGTTTCAGTTGAGCCGAGGGATCTTAGGTGTATGGAATCCGAGAGTTGAGTTCCCACGGATTCCATAATCTCCCCTCGCTTTACATGCATGACCGCACATTTGTCCACCCCAAATTCCATCCTGATGGCGCTACTGAAGGTTTCCGTTACCTTCAGTAGCTCCATGAGTTGCAAGTTGCTGGGGGCAAAAAGTTTCAAATCATCCATGTAAAGCAAGTGTGATATGACCTGACCACCTCTTCTCAACTGGTAGCCTTGCCCCGAACTCTCCAGCAGTGTACTGAGAGGGTTGAGAGCCAGACAAAACCACAGTGGACTCAGACTGTCACCTTGAAATATGCCACGCTCAATCCTAATCGGTTCGCTGTTTTCCTGGATTTGTCGACATCCTGGATAGCAGAGGACCGTCTTCCATTGCCCCATACATGACTCAAAGAAAGTGCGGAGTATTGGATTTATTTTGTACAACTCCAACACCTTCATGAGCCATGTATGTGGAACCGAGTCATAGGCCTTCTTATAATCTATCCAACATGTCGACAGATTCCTTCGGGAACGACGAACCTGTTGGTTTATGGCAATATCGATGAGGAGAAGCTCCTTAGTACCGCGGGACCCGTTCCTACATCCATTCTGAGAAGCAGACATGATTGAATTTGTATCTATGTGATTATTAATTTTGGGTCTCAGAATCAGAATGTAAGAACTTTATAGACCGTCGGTAAGCACGTGATCGGTCTATAATTTTTAGGTTCCGAAGAACTGCCTGATTTATGGAGCAGGTGGGTTATTCCTGTAGTTAGGAATTGAGGTAGCGATCCTACCTCTAAGGCAGACTGGAACTGAGCGGCCAAGCGAGCGTGCGAGCTTAGAAACCATTTTATCCAGAAATTGTGCAGCCCGTCCGGCCCTGGAGATTTCCAGTTGGATAACGGACGGACTGCACGGGTTACATCTTGGGGGCTGATCGTAATTGCCCCCATTTCTGGTATAAGATCGCACGTGCGCTTGATCTCACTCATCCAGTCACCCTCGGTGTGGCTGACAGGTACCGACCAGATGCTGCGCCAGAACGAATACATAGCGTCATCATTCGGTAGGCACGTATCAGTCACACCTTGGTTAGGTCGCTCCCAGGCCTTATAAACCCACCTTTCATTGCTTTGGAATGTGCGATTCTGAGTGTATCGCTCCACCCTCCGCTTATATCGACGAATTCGATTTGCCCATGCATAGACTTTCTGCTTCAGGAAGTCGATACGCTCTGTGGCGCGGGTGAGATAATCCCGAGGACTGATATCAGTCCCCGCAAACGCCCGCCTCACAAAGCGCATCACTCTAGGACGAGTGTTGCCCTGCCTGAAGCAGATAAGTTTACCAATGAGTGCTCTAGCCTCAGCAATACGACGTTCGATCCTGCCCTGCCAAGCTGGTACAGCTGGCCGAATAACTCTGTCAGTCTTTGGAAACTTGACATGAGCTACCCAACAAGCCGCTACAGCTGCACAGTATAGGATCGAATGAGTATCGGTGAGGTCTTCACTATTGTCAAAATAATTTGACAGCAGTGAATCTAGAGCACACACTAGCGCCCTATTTTTCTTATGCATGGGTAAACGAGGCAGACGAGGTCTAAGCTCAGGCGGTGTGGAGCGATACTCCCGTAATGCACACTCCAAAGCACTCCTCAATCGTTCACTGCACTGGGTACTCACGGTTATAGCCTCGTCATCATCATCTTCACCGACGTGGTCGGGTCGCGGTGCGATACTGGGTTGTAGTTGCACCGCGGCCAGTGGCGAAGCAGATGAGACACGGCTGCTCCGTGATTCGAGGCGTAGTCTATCAAGTACGGCGTCATCCAACATACGGTTACGCTGGATGACCCGCACCTGATCCGACAGTCGTTGGGCCGAAACGTTGACAGCCGGTTCAAGTACCTGAAACAGAGAGAGCATCCGACCACGGTACGCAGTCAGGTTAGTTCCCCCCTCTGTAGCCCCATAGTATGAGCGCATGACGTTCTCATTGATGGATTGAGTCCATCGCATGCGCTGCACACTTCCACCGGCAGCGGGGACCCCATCAGAGGCCGGCGGGCCTCGAAGTCCCATGCTGGCCGGAGGGCGGCCTCTTCCTCGCCGACGCGCAGGTGGTGGTGTCGTCGGCGGCGAGAAGTACTCATCGCTCGAGCTCGACGCAACTGCAGCGGCCGGAATCTCTTGACTCACGGCTGGAGAAGGTCCCGGTGGCTGCGAGGCGGAGCTGAGCGACGATTCCGCAGGTCTTGGGCGTGTGATTTGCTGTAACCGGGCCCGGTATCTTGTCAACATTTTAAAAGTCGTCTTGTCGAGATTTTATTACCAGAAGGTATATTCGGCATTTCTGTAGTATTATAGTGTAGTATATTTTAATGTAAATAGTAGTTTGCTTTTTTTTTCACTGTTTTCGTTTTATTAAACATGTTGCATTTATGCTATTTAATTATCAAATATTTATTCAAAAATAAAACTGAAGAAAATTTATGACAGGCGGGTTGACATCCGGACCACAGATTATTTAAATTTATTATTATTAGCAATACAATATTGCTACACACGACCTACATTTTGATCTCATTGTCATTTAAGAATTTGGATAGGAGCTGGATAACTTTAGGAGAAAAATGTGTCAAAAGGGAATTGAAGTTAATAGGGAGGGGGATTTTAATTTTAGGAAGCATATGATACAAGTCGAAGGATTGTGAGTTGGAAGGACAAGAAAAGAAGATATGTTCCAATGTGCCATCGTCAAGGCCGCATTCGCACAAGGAAGTGTCACGTACGTGGATCTTTTTCAGGAATACTGGACTATAGCAGTGGCCGAGTCTCAGTCTACACAGCGATGAGATAGTTCTTTTGGCTAGTTTTGGGCATTTGAAGAACCAAGGTTTCCGCTGAATGTCCGGTTGGATATTAGCATAATGCCTACTCTTGAGTTTCGAAGATACCTGCCATACTGCAGACCACGAGTTGTGAAGCTTCAGTTTAGTGTCTGAGCGTACGTAGGTCGTAACTATGAAGCATATAGTGCCTTCGATCCGCAGGGTTGGATGTCGCATATTTTGCCAGAGAGTCAGCGGACTCGTTACCGCAGATGTCCGAATGGCTATGGGTTTTTGATATCGAATTGGTTTTCACACAGAGCCTGGAGACTACTACGAGAATCAGAGAAAATTACCGAATTTTTAATTTGATGTGAGAGAATGTATTTGATAGCCTCTAGGATCCCAGTGCATTCTCCTGTAAATACAGAAGCTTCTGGAGGGAACTGGAATAAAAGAGCTATCTTAGAGTTCTGGAAATATGTTGACACACCTGTACACCCCGTTGACGATAGTTTTGATGCGTCCGTATAGAAGAAGTTCCAACCTTCCCAGAATCTGCTAACAGCTCTGTCGAATTCGCCTTTTACGTCCTGGGAGTTTTTGGTTATACCAAGTCCCAACACGACTTTTGGCTCGAAATGGACTAACTCATACGAGGAAGAAAACACCGGGAGAGAGGGGTATTGACAAACAGGTGTAGAGAGATGTTTAAGCTCTCTTAACCTATTCATCAATGTTATATTTTTATTATTCCAGTAGGATGAGGTATTAAGAGAGACGTAGATTTGTTCCAAGATCGGGAGTAAAGGGTGGGATGACAGGGAAAACACTTTAGACAAAAAACGATCTGCGAAGTATTGTCTACGAAGGGTAAGAGGAGGTTCTGCACATTCAACCTGGAGGGCGTTTATGTGAGAGGATTTCATGGCTCCTAGTACAATTCTAAGACATTTGGCCTGTATAGAACAAGGGCGGATCCAGGGGGGGGTCATGACCCCCTCTGGGCTGGGTCCAGAACCTAGGTGGACCACTAATTAATATTTTTAAACATTGTTACTAGATAATACTCCAGTTTCTGTCGTTGTAAACAAATATTGGCAGTGGATGGCCAAGTTGCAGCGGAGTCAGGAAATACAAATTATAACTTGTGACTTGACTACGATTATGTGACCCCCTCCCTTGCACCAAAGCTGGATCCGCCCTTGGTATAGAATCAAGTCTACTTATAGCGGCTTTGTTGCATGGTTCTATTAGGTAAGTACAGTAATCTTGATTAAACTAGTGTGTTCCACGCTTTAATTATCTGTTAGCATAGAGCATACTCCCTCTATACAAAGACAATATATTTTCACTTCCTCTTGTCAAAATGTCATCGAGGTGAGAACACGCTTTTCTCTAATATTTTATCCTAAACCGATAAGTGCCTATTATGTTAAGACTAAATATGTTATTAATTACTTGCTATTCGTGAACTGCTTGATAAACAAGAAATACAGGAATAGTTACCAGAACATCTTTTATTTAAGTCTCACCGCATGCCACCTAGATTGCCCGTAGGAATTGCATGGCCAGTGGCCACCTCTTCTTTATAACTTGCTTCACAGTGCAGACAACCACTCTGTTCAGATAGTCCGTTACGTAATAATAAATCTAACACACTTCTGATGAGCGCATTGTAGACCAGTTTTAAGGTGTATGGGTGAGCTCCCCGCCAAACACCTGCCAAAGCTCGTAGAACTGAAACCGAACGTTCGCATTTTTTGACCGTGTGGTTAATGTGCTCCACTCCCGATAGTTTGGCATCAAGAACGACCCCCAGAAACCTGGCCTTCTCCTTGATTGGGATTGTTTGGCCATCAATATTGATGTCAACCTGGGGTATAATGCGTCTACGGGTAAAGATAACTGCTGTACTTTTTGTGCACTTAAAGATAACCCATGATCTAAGAGCCATTGGTTTAACGAGGACAGAGATATGTTCAAAGATTGGACCGCATTCTCGATTGAGTTGCAACAGACCAATAAAGCAACATCGTCAGCATACTGGATAATTTTACAGTTAAAATTTAAGCAGGAAGGGAGATCTGAGGTGTAAATGTTATTAAAGGAGGACTAAGCACGGATCCCTGAGGAAGGCCCCTCCAAGCTAGCCTTGGCTCAGAGTCCCCCCAGGAATCCTTAGTTTAATACTACGTTGTAAGAGCATATTGGAAATTATCTGACATATCCTAACCGGGATTCTCAGCTCTTGCATTTTCTGCCTGGGAACCGGGAGGAGGACAGAATCATAGGCGGACGAAATATCTAAAAAAACTGCTGCCACAGACTCACCTCTACTAAGGGCTAGCCGAATCTCTGATGTGAGGGTACCCACACTATCAGCTGTCCCCAAGCCTTTCCTGAAGCCGAATTGAGTCGTTGGCAGCAGCTTCCTATTCTCAATAAACCACACCAGGCGATTTTTAATGAGGTGTTCCATCAACTTCATCAGTATGGAAGATTTTTTTTTGTTATTAGCTAAATAGGTTCGCGTTTGACCACCATCTCACCTGACGGTAAGTGATGATGTGGTCGAAGATGGAGCACGCTTACCTAAAAGTAACCTATTCACTCTTGACTTAAAGACTAGGTATAGAGCAATTGGTCTAAGCTCCTTGTTCTAAGTTGAGCTATACGTCATTTAACAAATGCTTGCACTGTATGGACAGGCCCACTCAAATCTGTATGCATCTTTCCTCAAAAGATCGCCTCAGACTGTAACCTACAAGGTTCCCATATAATTTAACCAACTGTAGGTATAGATTATGTAGACTTTAAAACAGACGGACCTCTGAGTTTGTTTCGGAGTTTCTTCTCAGGGTAGTCAGGTAGGAAACACCGGCCTCATCTAGTTTACATTTACGAAAAAATCACGTGTAAAAGTGTTATTTAATAACCCATTTGCAGAATAAATATCATTTTTCAGGCCTATATTTTCAAGTGCTTGTGAAAGTCATAGGTATTTAGTTATTTACACAATACTAGATAAAACACAAAAATTGTTTGTCTTCCCGTTTGGCCGGGCTAATCTCTGGAACGGCTGAGCCGATAATCATGGGACTTTCACTGAAAGATATAGGATAGATATAGCCTTTTCTTGCAATACACAAGGACCTAGAAATTCCCACGCGAACGAAGTCACAGGCACATCTAGTTGATGGGTAATAGCGCCCTCCACACGTAAAGTTCGGACCGAGGGAAACAGCACGCGCCGTTCCATCCCTCGCTCCGAACTGTACGTGTAGATGTGCGTGCGGGTCTAACAGTCCGATGATCCGATCTGGCATATCGACGCGAGCGCATGTCTCACAGTTTTACGCGCGCATCACGTATAAACGTAAATTACAAAATAAAAACTTTTTTGCAAAAAATAAAACCGACTTCCATATCAAAACACTACAAAGCCAAAAATAATTTTAATTTCGGTAGTCGGTGTTATTGGTTTTGTATTTTCATTTTTTTTTCACACCGCCTTCCGAAATTAAAATTATTTTTGGCTTTGTAGTGTTTTGATATGGAAGTCGGTTTTATTTTTTGCAAAAAAGTTTTTATTTTCGCGCTTTTTAGTGGGTCAGTGAATTTTCCAAATCGATTCGTAAATGACGGAGTTATGCGCGAACAAAAAACGCAATGCAGAGTAAACGAAAAGATCATCAAGGTAAATTATTTTTTTCGACTTTTTTTGATTTTTCAGAAAAGGCTCATCCGATTTCGATAAAATTTTCATGGGACCATTTGGGAAGTATATCCTTTCCAACAAAAAAAGAATTTTTCAAATCGGTTGGCAAGCGACGGAGTTATGCGTGGACAAACATAAAAAAAAAAAAAAAAAAAAAAAAAAAAAAATACAAACATCCGAATTGAGAACCTCCTCCTTTTTTAGAAGTCGGTTAAAAAATAGCCAAGTGCGAGTCAAACTCGCCCGTGAAGTGTTCTGTAGTAACTAAAATAATATAATATGTATTGAGGAAAAAAAAATCCTTACGAAGTTCTTAAAACTAGCTTATTTACCTTTTTTACAACTACGCCAATTAACTTTGTTTTTCATAGTGTTTGTATGAATTACAAAGTTATATTTGCGGTTTTAGAAAATATGCTGTATCACAAAAACTACTAACCCGATCTCGTTCAAACCAATTTTGGTTGAAAGTTTACATTAAGATCTACAGACATATATTTTTTTTAGATTTTTCACTCCATTATTATAGAAGTTAGAGGGGGGGGGGGCACATTTTACCACTTTGGAAGCGTATATTTGTTAGACAATTGACCTTATGAAAAAGTGATTTTAGAAACCCCTATGTCATTTTTAAAGACCTGTCTATAGATACCCGCATAGGTTTCATGAAAAAAAATATTTTCAGTTTTAGTTCCATGTATGGGGAGCCCCCCTTTTTTTAAATATTTTTTAATTTTTTTCTTAAAATCGGAAAGCGGTTTACAGAATACATCTACTTACCAATTTTCACATGTATAGTCTTAATAGTAATAGTTTCGGAATAAAATGGCTGTGACATACGGACGAACGGACAGACAGACAGACGGACAGACATGTCGAAACTATAAGGGTTCCGTTTTTTGCCATTCGGCTACGGAACCCTAAAAATGGCGGTTTGGAGCGTCCAAGCTATCACAGAGTTCATTCGTTTGTTCCGTGAACATCCGTGTCTCTGGAAGATAAAAAGTAAGGAGTAAATAGTAACAGGAATATGAGATACAAAGCATATGACGAGCTCGTTGATTTTTGCAAGTCAGTAGGTTTTGTTTCAGCTGATCGCGATTTCGTCAGCAATGGATGAAAAAAATCATAAATGTCCATATCTTTGTCTGTATTCCTTTACCCACACTCGTCGTTTTTTTCGACTGTTTAAACTAACTACAAATCCAGCTAACGCGATGACCAAACGATCGTCCATTTTTCTTAGGGGAACGGAGGGTATTGACGTACACATAACTTTAAAATGTCGTTATTACAAAAGTTTTCATCAAAAAAGAAAATCAAAAATTTTAAAATATTTCCAATTAGGTATATTTTAGATATGGTTAACGTCAGAATATAAAACCCACAATAATCAAAGATAAAGCACTTTAATTGAAAACAGTATTTGTACGGTATTAACCGAACCAAGCGGGTAACAGCGTATGCGTAATCGGCTAATTTCGTACACACATAATAATATATCCAACCGTTGTATTGTATATTAGCCTAAAAAACACTGAATATGTCAATTTTACACAAATATATTTAAGTTAGGATAAACAAAACAGTAACATCAATGTAATCTTGATCATAAATCTGTTCTAGGCCTTACGTACAGATTTCGTACGTAAGGCCTAAAAAAGTTTTATGATCAATCAATTCCCCCCCCCCCCCGCGTGACCTCAGCGCGTAAACACGTACTCTCTGTGTGCTCGTGATTTAAAATTTCAATGTGTATAATTTAAATAACAGTTGTCTATAAATTATATACGGTTGTGTAGCTTAGTACATACCCTATACATAACAAGAACAGGATTCCTCATATCTGCACAAGTAACCACATAAACACGACACTAAAAAATTGCGGTTGCAAGCGTTTCAACGGACTCTGGTTTGAATCATCGCGTCGTCAGCTGGCTGAGCTACGCTACGAGGTCAACGACCGGCCTTCACTGCGGGTGACAGCGGACTACTGTCGAAGGACGAGCACACCGGTAGCCGGCGCATAGCAACATTCGACCGAGTAAGGTGATTAATACATACTTCTATTCATTAGCGCTGTTTAACAAGCTTGGTCTTGCTATCCCGCTTGCACAACTACTTATTTTGCTCACTCAAAAACTCCTAACTCCGCTGTGACGCTTGCGCCGATAAAGCTACCACCGTACTATCTCGCATGCGGTTCTTTTCTACTCACTCATTAAAGTTCTGCAACCGTTTGCCATAAAACTAAACTGAGTCAATAATATAATACTCTGGTATACAACATGCCACTAAACCGGACACCCCCTGCTCTACCGACCTCAAAACCCGAGGGCCCAGTAATAAATAAAAAACTACTGACTGCTACTACGACTTCATCAACTAGCGAATCCTTGCATCACTGTGAGTCGGCGCCCGATCTCCGATCACTTACAGCAAATATAACCGAGCGAAAGAAGCGCAAATTCGATGAAGATGACTCTGATTTATACACGGTGATAAAGGACATGTTCTCAACATTCTCAAAAGAACAGGGGGTGCGGTTCCAGGAATTAAATAACACCATTACAGAAATGAATGCACAAAACATCGAGCTACGAAAAAGCGTTGAGTTAATGGCGGATAAATACGACGAATTATTGGTGAAAATATCTCAGTTACAGTCGGAAAAGGTGGAAGATAAGAGAACCATAAAAATACTTGAAGAAAGATTAGAATCACAGGAGCGAAAGTTGCGAGGAACTGGAATTGAAATACGAAATTTACCAAAGTCAAACGGAGAAACGAAAGATAAACTATGCAACGATGTTATTAAATTGGGAAACACGCTTGACCTTGCAATCGACTGCTCTAAAATTAGAGACATATATCGAATCCCTGCAAAAGATGGGTCAAATCCTGTTATTGTGGAGTTTACCACGGTATTAACAAAAGACAGTGTCTTGCGAGGGGTTAAAAACTTCAACAAGCTACTAGCGAAAGGAAATAAGCTTAATACAACCCACATAAACCGCGATTACCCACTAAAACCGATTTATATCTCTGAAACATTAACCCAAAAGACCCAAAAGTTATACTACCAAGCAAGGATGTTTAAAAAGAACCACGGCTTTACTTTTTGCTGGACGTCAAATGGCATCGTGTACCTCAAAAAAAACGTTGACGCTCCTCAGATTCGTATAATCAATACACTGGACCTGGATAAATTAAGAATCACAGAATGACTAGTATTAGTTATTTTTAAGTTTATCTATATTTTTTTAATCAATACATTACTAATTAATACCTACTTTACAATTTTTTTTATGTTTTACAAACGCACACTCCACATATTATTTTTCCACATAGCAACATGTTGCACTAACTCTCTTATACAATATAGAAATATTAAAGAAACTATACTTGGAAGCATTATGACAAAATACCATGCCGCTGTTTAAAAACCAAACATTGCATTTTCCTACAGAAAATCACTCTTCTACCCATTTATTATCTTTCTAGTGCCTTCGCAATGGTTACAAGCTATATTTTACATAGCTTGCATATTGTTTCACGTTAGGGTTTTTTACTCTGTATCGCGAAAACTAATGAGTACGGTACCAGTTATGGTTATGATAAAATACTATAAAAAAATTACATCCCTCAATTACATTCGATAATATAAACGAACTTTCTAAAAATATTGACGAAGTTTCTGTTTCACGATCGCTAATCACTGATATTGATGAGTGCCATAAACACATAATCCCGTCTTCAAACCATTTTCTGGTGCTAACGCAAAATATACGTAGTCTGAACGGCAATATGGCTGGTCTAGAATTATTATTGACTAGGTTAAAAGTCGAATGCGACTTAATTATAGCCACTGAATGCTGGTTAGCACGCACACCTAATATTCCGACATTAAATGGCTATTGCTCTGAGTCAATTAAGAATAATTATAAACAAAATGATGGAGTTGTCATCTATTATAAAGATCACCTCCAACTTAAAATAATAGAACCAGAATTCGATGACTGTAATTGCTTAGTTGTCATTTTGGAAAATCGCATAGCAATTATTGCTTTATACCGTTCACCCTCATTCCATAATTTGGACCCGTTTTTACGTTCACTAGATGAAGTGTTAACGCAGTATAGCAACCTAGAGAATATTTTAATAATGGGCGATATAAATATTGCAATCAACTATGATAAAATTGACCTACATGGCGAACGTTATCTGACGCTTGCTGCCTCCCACGGTCTTCTCCCAGCCCACACACTTACAACTAGGAGTGAAAGTAACACTTGTATCGACCATGCCTTACTGAAGACCAAAAGTTCTGCTACGACCTTCGTTCTAAACACTACATTGACGGACCATTACAGTGTGTTGCTAAATCTAAACTTCAAAAAGACTACTCTATATTCCACTACTTCTATAAAAAAAGTTGACACTGAAAGCCTAAAAAACGATATCCAAAACATTGACCTTAATCCCATTTATAGTTCATCAGACCCTAACTTTTCAATGAATTATCTCTCCAATTGTCTCCAAACAGCCATAGAAAACAACACCCAATTAATAAACTTATCAAGACGAAAAAAGATAATAAAACCGTGGATTACACCAGGTCTCTTACGCTGCATAAAAAATAGGGATAATCTACATCAGAAATCTAAACTTTCACCAGATAATATAACATTAAAAACAACATACATGCGCTACAGAAATTTTTGTAACAATATATTAAAAAAATTAAAAAGATCCTATGAGAAACAATTGATTCAATCGGCCCAAAAAGATAATAAGAAATTATGGAAAGCAATAAAGGAAATCGTTAATACCTCCAAAAATAAATCCGTCCCAAATGAACTACTATCTCTGTCTTCCTCTCCCCAATCATCTCTTAATACGGTCAATAACTATTTTGTAAACGTAGGTAAGTCACTTGCCGACAAAATTGAGCAAAAAAGGTCTGCTAAAACTAATCACGCTGCATCTCCCATTATCACACAGTTAAATTCATTTGTATTAGAAACCACTAACGAGGAAGAGGTGGAGTGCCTTATCGTTTCTTTAAAAACAGATTGTGCTACAGGTTGCGATAAAATAAGCAGCTCTTTCTTAAAGGCACATAGGACTTTTTTAGTCGCACCACTTACCTCGATATTTAACTCGTGTCTTCAGAACGGTATTTTTCCTGATAGCCTAAAAAAATCTGAAGTGTGTCCTATTTATAAAAACGGAGACAGAAGTCATATCAACAATTATAGGCCAATCTCGATCCTCCCATCGCTATCTAAAGTTCTGGAAAGAATAATTAATACAAGACTCGTAGGATATCTGGAATCTAAAGGTCTTCTCTCAGAGAAACAATATGGTTTTCGTGAGGGTAAATCAACAGATCAAGCGGTAAATACTCTCATTAGTTCCATAACAAATAGCCTTGACAAAGGAAAGAAGTGCCTAACAATCTTTCTTGATTTGGCCAAGGCGTTTGATACGATTTCTGTCCCGATCCTGCTCAACAAACTGGAAATGTTAGGTATCAGAGGGACACAATTGCAACTCTTCAAAAGTTACCTGGCGGGGCGTCTTCAGTGTGTCCGGGTTGGAAACTGCCACAGTGGTGACCTTCCAATTACGCACGGCGTTCCGCAGGGGAGTATCCTGGGACCCTCACTTTTTCTCGTTTATATTAACGATCTCACAACTCAAAAGCTCCCCCATGGCGAAATAATCTCATTTGCGGATGATACTGCTCTCACGTTTTCTGCCAGTACATGGGAAGAGGTCTTCGAAGCAGCTCAATCTGGTTTTGATGCCGTGAGGGAATGGCTTGAGGACAATGTTTTAACCTTAAATGTGGACAAAACTAAGTATGTTTGCTTCAGTATAAGGTCTAGCACAAAACCTAACTTAGATATTCATAGTATCATACCGCATGAATGTTTGTCTAAAGAAAATTGCTCTTGTCCAAAACTAGAACCTGTCAATACTATAAAATACCTTGGCGTTACCCTAGACAACAATCTAAACTTTAAAGACCATATAAAGATTCTTTGTGGTAGAATCAGGAAACTAATTTACGTCTTTAAAACTCTGCGATATGTCACCGAACCCCATATACTGAAGCGAATATACTTTGCTCTCTGCCAGTCCCTTATTACATATTGTATAACATCTTGGGGTGGATCCTCAAAAACCATAATAAAGCATGTTGAGATTGCCCAGCGTGCCATACTGAAGATTTGCACTTTTAAACCGAGATTGTTTCCCACGTCTCTCTTATATGAGTTTTGTGATGTATTAACTGTCAGACAGCTCTTCATCCTAAATATTATAATTAAGCAACACAAAACATTAATTTTTAATACTGCAATTCTAAATAAACGAAAAAAACACTTAGTATGTCCACAAAAAAAATCATTCAAAACAAAATTTAGTACTAAATTTATTCCCTTCATTGGCCCCTACATTTACAATAAGATAAATAAAATTCTAAATATATATCCATTGACTAGTAGGTCCTGTAAAACTATAGTAAGTACTTATCTCCAAAAACTTACGTATGAGGAGACAGAAGAACTGCTAGAAATACCGGTATAAACTATAAACTTTTTTATTTTAATATGAGTAATTACATCTAATATCAATACGCTATACGTGCAACATTCACGCTTCCATCTAACAAGCACACATCCTCTCACACTCATACACTCACACCCACATATCACACAAAGAGAGAACATACTACACATATACTTTCTTCTTTGTCATTGTTTAATTTACTTATTTTATGTTAAGTTGCTATTAGTCGTCCATTGTATCGGTTACTCAAGGGGAATGGCCTTGAGAGCCGAAATACAGGTTTTGCCTAGTTCGGCCTCAAGTTCTACAACTTTTGTGTACAATTAAGCACTATCATTAAGCACTGTATTATTTTTAAGAAACAATGTACATATATCTTGGAAATAAAATTTATCTTATCTTATCTTATCTTAATAATTATCAGCAGAATCATATCCCGAACATAAAGCATGTGACCAGCTCCCACAGCTTACACACCTGTACTACAATTCTTTATCCTTCCCAAAATCACTACAAATGACGCATAGATTCTCGACACCTGTCTCACTTCCACTTCCTTCAACAAAATCATCATTAAACTGTACTTCATCATCACATAAAACATGTTGTTCTTCATCAGAAGATGATGAATTCTCCTTTTCTATTTGTTTCTTTAAACTTTTTTTATTTTTACTATTTTTATTTTGTCTCTTTTTAAGAATTTTTGTAATAGTCTCAGTGTGTTTTTCTAGTTTCTTCTTTTGGCAACTCATTTCCTTCAATTTCTTCTCAAACAGATTTCATACAAGAAATATATTCACAATAAAGTACTTACAATTCAATTTCCGTAGGTAAAAAATTATATCTGCGATCGCATAAACACACATCATGCTCCCATTGCCATGTTTTAACGCATACTGCCGAGAACAGTTGCTGTGATAGCTAACTCAACGAAACATACACGTGTAACAAGGACAGGTAGCTTTCTGTCGTTTTACTCCTCTAAAACTTTAACGTACGAAATTAGCCGTCGTACGGTAATACCCTCCGTTCCCCTACTACTGCGTAAAAAACTTTTAAAAGTTATAACGTTCCACGCACCAGTCCAAACTCTTGAAAATCAATTTAGACGCACAGTTCGGAACGTTTGTCTAGATTATGTAAGTTTCGTCGGCAATCCAAACCGTGAATGCATTTTTAATCGTAATTAGCACAACAGTTTGATCCGCAGTCCAAACTGTACAGATCTAACTGCGGTTTGGAACGCAGTCCAAGATGCGCGGTCCGAACTGTACGTGTGGAGGGCGCTAATGTTTGTAGGATGTGTATGATTCGAATAAAAAATAAACTCTTAATAAAACACTTTTTAATCTCATTAATATTATAATGGCAAATAAAGTAACAAACATAATTTGAACATTCCGTTCAACATAATTTAATTTTCAATACAGAATTAATCATAATTACATTGAATATTTTTAGGGTTCCTTAGCCTATTGTAGATACCTACCATAGGCACACATGAAATTACTTTAAGTTTTTTTATGGTGAATAAATGGAAATTATTGCCCACTTCCCTCCCCTTTACTAATACTTAATTACTAAATATATTAGTTTAAAGAAGCTGCAGTTTACCTCGTCTAGACAACTAAATGTATAGCTAATATTTATTTCAATATTCCCATTATTTAAAAAAGTTTTGCTGCGGTAATGTTTCAAATGTTACCCCAGCAGAATATGTTTTTGTGTAATAACTAAAAAAATATATGTGTAACAAAAAAATGTGCTTGACAATTACAGAAGCTGTGCAACTAATTATCTATAAGATTTAAATGACTATTTTCGACATTATTTTGCTAGGATAACGCACACAACACACAAAGGTAGGAAAAAAGTTGTTTGGAAGTTGATGGTGTGGAAAAAAATATACATGATAAGGAACCCTTTCTTTGCGAGTCCAACTCACACATTCTTACAATATAAACATAATCATAAATTAAATCAAATAGTAATGATGAAACTAAAACTGCTTTTCTTCAAATAAATTTAAAAAAAATGATTGTATAGTCTTAATTAAATAAATGCAAAAATTTAAATTAAATTTTACAAAAATACCCTTTTTCACCACAATACCTTTTACCTAATCTTATTCTTCCTACATAGTTTTACATACTAGCTTACTTTTTAATATGGCTTTTGTATTGGTGATGTGTGTTTTATGTGACATGTCTTTATCAAGGCTTTATATATTTTCTGTGCTGTTAACATACGATTCAAACTTAATGGTGGCTCGGTACATTGAGTGATGCTGTAAACTCAAGTTTGACGCTTATTTTAAATTACCCTTTTTTTTTTAATTCACAAAGGAATTATAATAACTCAAATACATATGACTCTGAGAAAGAGTTGCTTTATAAAAATTCAAATCCTTCTAAATGTAGTCTGTAAAAGATTGCATTTATCGATAAGACCACCCATTTTAATTCTTAGTTCTTATTTGTTTTCTGTTATAGTATTCAATAAAGAGTAAGTACATGTATCTATCTAATAATAATTGACAAAACCAGATCAATACTTCCACAGATTCTACAAGTGCACACACAATTTTATTTTTATAACATCAGTTAGTATAGCGACATCATCTCGCAACATATAAACTGACAATAGAAATCCTGTATTGCGCAATCAGTTTACCGCACAACTAGCCTACATTCTATAACACTCAATAACTAACATCGGGTAGTTAAAAACACCTCTACACTCCAGACAAAAACACCTGTCTGGTCGGAGGATCCTCCCTTTTCAATGGGATTGCGGGGCTTTACACCCTGTTTGACAGATCCCCAAAGTAGCTTAGTTGCCAGAGGTCTTAAAGTAAAGAAATTAACAGGTACAGGTACTAAGGAAGGGAGGAAGACTTAAGACCAAATGCAATTCTATCAGCCAATGTATTTGTGTATTCCAAAAAATATCTTAGTTTGGAATATCTTACATGATTTATTAAAATTAGATCACAACTACCATGGTTCACACAATTCATATTTTTCTATGCATTCAATCAACCAACCGATAGGTAATGCTTTTAAATGCTGCATGTTATACATTGGCTTATATATATCTTTAAAAATAATGTAATGAGAACAATTCATCAATTTCCCATCCTTTTTAGCATGATACGGTACCAATTTCTCACTCTCCGGAATTGATTCTGGGTTTGGAACCCTCCTTAAAACAATACCACCAGCATCAGAAATTAACTTTGTCAAAATAGCTTTTGTTAATACAATGGATTTGGAAATCTCAAACTTTGTATTGAAATTGTGTAGGTAGAAATGGCAACCATTAAATATACCCGGTAACTGTTTGTATTTTATGTATCGAGAGTTTATTGGGCCTTTGTATGACGCTGAACCAACGCCTTTGACTTCGTAGCTTTCAAAATGTTCTAAATTTTGTTCAGTGGATTTTGTAACCCAATCTGATGATATTATCCAGATGTTATTGACAATACCTTGGAGTACATCTAAGCTAGATGTACAAATACCATCTTCAGTATCTATGACTAAATGTGTGACCTTTTTAGTGAATTTAGTTTCTATACTAATATTTTTATGCTGCCTTGCTAAGACTTTTAGTTTATTATGTACAGTGCGGTATTGAGAAACACAGTACAATCGGATATCATCGAATTCTAGCTCTGTATACAACGCAGCTATGCGGGAGACATTAACACTTTGAGTATGTAAAATCTTGTCAGCTGCTATGCGTAGTCTGTTCTTAAAATCTACAGAAGCTAATTGATAGGGTGTCTCTCCTTTACAGTTCCGTGCATGCATATCTGCTCCATGTTTAACTAATTCCTCAGCAATTTCTATATGGTTATATCTGACAGCCTCATGTAACGGTGTCTCATTCCCTTGTCCAGGTACATCGATTAGTGTATTGTACTGTAAAAGCAGAGTAACAAGGTCCAAACGCCCATTTTGCACAACTTCGTGCAACGGTGTCCAGCCTGCATTGTCCTTAGTGTTAGTGTTAGCACCAAGACTGAGTAACTCTTTTACCCTATCAATCTTACCGAGACGACAGCAGATATGGAGGACGGTTTCACCTTTATTATTGCGTTTTTCGTTGTTTTTGTTGAATTTCAAGCTCAAATTCGAATTGAAAGTTTCATTCAGTGCTTGGCGGGAGTTTGTTTTGTCAGATAGAGGCTTCTTGGAACTGGGTGCAGCGGTAGCACTCGTGGTTGCAGCTGGAACAGCCTCATTCTCCTTAGTTATCTTGCTCAACGTTTCACTGGGTTCCTTAGTACGGAATTTTTCAAATAACTTGTCTAGCTCCTTAGCTGAATCAATACACACTTGTATTTTGTCGTCGACATACGTAGAACACTTGTCTAGAGGTATTTTACAGGTGGGGCAATGCTTCAAGCCGGTATGGACAGCGCATATGATGTGAAAACATTTCTTCAAAACAACGGGATCTTTGCACATATCATTGCAAACACCACATGTGTAATCCTTTTTCACGGTGTCCAAAGCTTTAATAAAGTTGTTCAAGTCAGTAGCACTCATATTTTTCAGAGAAAAGTTTATTTGTTTTGTGATTTCGAGAATGTTTGATGTCGCGGTCGCGGGAAAAACACAAAAAATTAAATAAGTCTCGCAGACGCAGTCTCTCGTCCCGTTTGACAAATGACAATAATTGACATTGACAATTAAACTTAATGTTGCCAAGGCCTGTACCACAACTTACCTACTCATGTGCCTGTAGCTGTACGATGAAATGTACGAAACATTCCGTGGCATTTTACTTTTTTTTTGCATTTTGGTTTTTGCCGTTTAATTTTCAAGTATTAGAACTTACAACGGGATATTTAGCTTGTGTTTATTTATAAAAAAAATACAAAGATAAATAACCCGTCAATATCAGTCAAAAATATCCGTAATAATCAGTCAAAAAACGTATATTTTCAAGTATTTTAAATATTTATTATATAAAGGGGTGGGCTTTCCAGTAAAAAATAGTGTCAGAAAAAAACAATATAAACCAGTCAAAGTATAAAATTATGTACTAAAATACAAACTACAATAAAGCATCAAAAAATTCGTCCTCAACGCTGTCGGCTGGCAACGTACCTAAGATACTGGCGGCATTGCCTCGTTGTATGGCAATGCTTAGCCGTTGACCAAAGAAATAGCCAGCCCTTGGGTCGCGGGAAGCGTCAACGAGCCTTTTCGATATTTCTTTAAAAAGGCTGTGAGCACACGGGCCCCATGGTCCGAGAGTTTCGACCCCAAATGGCTCGAAAATATAGTTATCACCGAGATGACTATATTTATATAAAGTAAACAAATTCAGAATTTGATTCTTAAGATAGGACTGCAAAATTGACTAAATAACAGGTTCGAACGTAGTATGAAATAAGGAGCTTGCTAATTTTGGCACAATGTACACCTCGAGGAGGTTAGTTTTACGTTTGAATTAAAAGAATACATAGAATAAGGAGACACTGTCTCTCTTAACGTAGAATCGTCTGAGTATTGGAGGAACAAGATTCTAGATGGAACTGAAACAATGCAACACACGTATCTACACAATACTTAACTCTCCGTTATTCAACCTCAAGTGCCTTGACTGCATTTTCATAAACACTCAGGTCTGGAACAACAATTTATAAGCCATAAAATTGTTTGTTCCGGTTCTGGAATCAAACTCGCGACTACCCAGCAGCTAAACTCTCAACCGAGTGTCTATCGAGAAACGAATCAAAGCTTCAAGGCCTTGAACATCGGCGACATGTAACAAGTGTATCGGTTTCCTATCGGTTACATTTCAGGGAGTGTGTGATGGAATTGCACTATTTAACCCTAAATAGCTAACGTTCGTCAAAATGACGAGCATCTAATAAATATCTCTTTCTCCCTTTCTAATGGTTTTACCTACACACTTGCTGATTTGAGCCAACTTAGTGACCGCTAGACTACGTCGCGTGGTGGTCACGTTTTGCCAGTAAGTACTTTTGTTTTTGAGATACCTACTGCATACTCGTCATTTTGACGAATGGTTAGCTTATGCGTAACTTTTAAACCTGTACTTTGTGTTGATTATTGGTTTGTTTTTTTTTTTTAGTTAAATAGTTAATAGTAAAGAATGGCTGCGAGGTTGATCACAGATGATGACATAGTTCGTGGGTTAGATGAAGTCAATACAAATTATGTTCTTTTTTATAGTGAAAAAGAGAATGGTTTGTTGGCTGATGACATGGAAAGTGATTTTCACGATGAACCCTCGAACAAAAGTAAGTCCACCTTTAGATATTGAAGAGGCACAAGAAAGGTCATTTCCGATGCTCTTCCTCTCAAATACAATTCTTCATCGGCTTCCAACTCTATTATCCACTTGACCCAAGCCAATATTCGTTTTATGACATTCTCAATAAGTATATATAGTTATATCAAGTATCGACTCTTACGTCCTATATTGCCATAATGTCTTGGTGTCTGGAGGTAAACCACTGTCAGGAAGAAGCTTTATGAAACAATTCTATGAATAACTCTTTGAACCATGGCTGAAACGTCGACTTGAAATACCAACAATGACTCGAATAATAAAAGACAAAATAAGACATGTATTGGGTTTGAACCATGAGGAACACGCTGAAGATCAAGGTCAAATTCTTGGGCAATCTGGTTCTGGAAGTCCTCTGATACCTGATAATGCCTAGCAAGGAAAAGGAAAAGCTGCAGTTTGTGTTTCTATAAGAAAAGGCGCATAACAAAGAATCACTGCAATAGTTGCAGAGTTCCCATTTGTGGCGAACATACAGTCGACTTTTGCCCAACTTGTGCCACAAAAATCTAAGTAATTTGATACTTATGGTTACTTTTAAGATGTTTACTTTATTATACCAAAAGAAAAAGAAGAAATTTCTAAAAAAAACTTTTTTGCAAAAAAATAAAACCGACTTCCATATCAAAACACTACAAAGCCAAAAATAATTTTAATTTCGGTAGTCGGTGTTATTGGTTTTGTATTTTCTTTTTTTTTCACACCGCCTTCCGAAATTAAAATTATTTTTGGCTTTGTAGTGTTTTGATATGGAAGTCGGTTTTATTTTTTTGCAAAAAAGTTTTTATTTTCACGCTTTTTAGTGGGTCAATTTGTAATTAATCTAGTTATAAAAGCCAAAATGTCAACTACAAAAAACTAAAAACGCGCGAACAAAAAACACAATATAGAGTAACCGAAAAGATCATCAATGTAAATATTTTTTTAGACTTTTGTTGATTTTTCAGAAACGGCTTGTTCGATGTCAATAAAATTTTCATGGGACCATTTGGGAAGTATACCCTTTCCAACAAAAAAAGAATTTTTCAAATCGGTTGGCGAGCGACGGAGCTATGCCCGAACAAACATAAAAAAAAAAAAAAAAAAAAAAAAAAAAACAAACAAACATCCGAATTGAGAACCTCCTCCTTTTTCAGAAGTCGGTTAAAAATAGTGTCTCATTTAGTCATTGTAAGATATAGTGTCTTATTGATCTCAAAGAAACATGTGCCATTTAAAATTTGTGATTTAGTACTTAAAAGTTAAATAAATATTCATTTATGTAATAATTATCTTTAATTTATATCCCATACTACCCACGAATATAGTAAACCTGATTAAAATAATATACAATTTTAATAAAAATCACGTTTAAAATATGGTCGTCAAAAAGTCGAATGGTTAGCTTATCATAGAAGTTCAGAAACGTTAGCTATCTAGGGTTAAGCTTTAATTTGATCAAGCCCGTTTCATCATTGGACTACAAGACGAAGGGCGATGTGCCATCGTTACATGGTGTCCACCATACAGAAACAATACACTTCAAAGCTAATTAATATTAATCTAAAATGTTGAATTTAGGACACCCCACCCATACGCACAAAACGTTTTGGGAATACTTTCACTGTGCGTACAGCTAAGGAATGGTATTTCCTGCCAGTCTAAATTTCCTGATAGCTATAACTTAGGAGTATTTACGTCAAGAGTACTTCAAGAGTAATAGGTTACTTCTTACTTTCTAAGTAAGCGTGTTTCATCTTTGATCATGACTAAAAAAGTTAGATTTTTTAAATAACTTTTTTTTTCAACTTCTCAGTTAAAATATTAATTAAAAATTTTTTAATTTTCTCGGTCGTGTCATATTGGCACTCCACCGGATTCAGAAAGTGAAAGAGCTCTAAGTCCATATTTTTAAATTTTAACTTTGTATTATTTTTGCTAGTATTATACTAATGATAAATATGATATACCTTTTTGAAATCCTTGTGATAAGCCCTTTAATTTGATACCCATATTGAGGTATTAAAAAAAAATGTTTCACTATGTATAATGGCTTCGCACAACCGCCATGTTTTATTTTTTCAAATGTCATCTATCTAAGCACACTTGGGCTGCTAAGACGAACCTAACGATACCTCAATTATGTGAATCCGTTCAGCAGTTCTGGAGATATGAGGTAATAAAGAATATTACAAACATGTACTATGTATGTTTGTAATATTCTTTATTACCTCATATATCCAGAACCGCTGAACGGATTCACATTATATCGTTCGATTCGTCTTATAAGAAAAAAAAAAATCAAACATGGCGACTGTGCGAAGCCATTATATTATACCAAGCGAAAACAATTTTTTTTTTTTGAATTCTACGATATGGGTATCAATGTCATTCATAATTGAAGAAGTTTATTTTGTACTTAATTATTATTTTTTGTCTTATATAATTTTAAGTTCTTATATAATTTTTTGTCTTATATAGTTTCTGCCTCTTAAGTCACAGGTAACCCTAGTTTAAGAGGCAGGGTTCACCGACTTTGAGTACAAATGTTGTATTTATAGGTAATAGCCATGTATTGATGAACTGACCATGTAACAATATGTATGTATCAACCATGTACTGTTTTGATGATAAATAAACGTTATTATTTAAGTTAAGTAGTTTTAAGTCGATCTCATTTTATTTAAAGTTTTTGATGTTCTCACATATGTTTTTTGTTCAGATCATCTTTCTAATTGCACCTACGACATACCACCACTACCACTACTACCAGAACTTAGGTCCCCAAGATACAGGCATATCCTAGTTTGGGGATCATCGGAAATTTGTAAAGAATCTAACAATGGTCTCAATAAATTGTATCTATTCTATTCTAATTTTAAATTAATATATAACTAAAAATCTGAACAAAAATGTTATTTAAAAAAATGTCTAAAAACCCGACTGAAACTGAAATGCAAGAAATAAGCACATTCTTATTTTAAAAAGTGACAAGCAGGCTGGCCCATACCATTTAAAAAAAAAAAAAAATTATTATGTTCAATTGGGTCCCCGCCTGCTTTTTTTCTCTAGTTAACTGAACAGAAGACTTCGTTCAAAATCATTTAAAATTGGAATAATTTTGATGATATTCCCCATAACATTTCTTTAATATTGCAGAAACCATGAAAATGCGTTTTATGAGAAGTTTTACAACTGGCCACCAATGGTATGGCGCTTGCACAACACTACCCAAACACGAAACCGGCTCTGAGTATTAAAGAAGTATGGCATATTAATATATGTTAGGCCCAGCAAGGCGCTGACTGTCGCTTAGTTAGAATTTCTGAAATTTTCCTTCTGGATTTATTTGGTTTTGTGTTCTTTACGTACTAATTAAACCTATCGCAATAATAAGAACCTTTTTTTATTTGATTTGTTTATTAGGTGTCGTTCTATCTTCGGACTACAAGACGAACAACGATGCTCAAAGCTTTTTGGAAATTTTATACTTTAATTGTGCGTACAGCTAAGGCGTGGTATTCTCTGCTTTGAACAGATTACTTCTAGGTAAGCGTGCTTCATCTGCGACCACATCATCGCGTAAGTACTAATAGGTGAGATAGTGGTGAAAAGCGAGTAGCAATATATCATCAATAAAAAAGGTAGAAAACTTCGATCAACAGTAGGTAGTATTAATTTCTTATTGATTGAAGGTAGGAAAGGATACATTTCTGTTTGTTGAATGTTTCTGAGTGCAAAACGATAATTTTACTAAGCCTTGAGCAAGGAGAGTTAACGCCTGAAATTATCTGTCTGAAGGGTGGGCAGAGTGGTATGATTGGAGCACGTGGTACTCTACGGAGGATTTGAAGATCATTTGATCATTTCCTGATAACTGGGTGGGTAATTTTCACTCCAGACTCCTGTCTCTGGCGTCAGATGAGGATGAGATGGCCCTTTGATCTTTCGGTAGTACAAGGAGCCTCGTTCATCATTATTGTCTTCTTAGCTGTTTCCCAACTATGATCGGTTCAGCTTCCAGTCCAAATCAATAACAAGTACAACTGCAACTGCTACTGCTACCACAACTACTACAACAACCACTTCTACAACTATTACAACTATATATTTCGGCGATTCATTTTTATTTGTAGATGACGTTAATGCTTTCTTATTTTTCATTGAATATTTACATACGGGAGTATCGCATAATCGTTTGTCGCATTTGGGTAGTGTCAAACTACTGTAATACTGCACCAACATACTGTCGAATTACAGTACTATCGCATTATCGTAGTATAGCACTACAGTAGTGTCGAACTACTGTCGCGCAATCGTTTGTCACACTAGCGTAATGTCGATCTTCAGTGGCGAAACACTGAAGACCGACATCACGCTAGTGTACATATATAGACTGTGAAACACATTATCCTTCTTTGCGTCGCGCTGTCGGATAAAAATTTACGATTCAACAAACCGGTATAACACTGCACAAAAGAGCGGGCAACATTATTTCGAAACTTGACATTTGCATGTCATGTGTCAATTCTGTCTCTGAGATTAAAAAACACCATTCCAACGACCCGTAACGACTGTCAAAGATGTAAAAATGACAGCCGGGTCCAATGGTGTAACTCAACGAGAACAAACCCTAACGCCAACGGAAAGCCGTTGGCATACCTTCCAAGGCATGGAGGAATCTCAATAATATGTTAAGATAGAATAATAGAATAGGCCATGATGGTCATGAAGATTGACCCATATGGCTGTAATTATTGAACGACGAGCTCCAAAATCAGTCTCGTTACTGTAAATAAGTAAGATCTATATAGGGTTGCCATTCGTCCGGGTTTTCCCGGATTTGTGCTAGTTTGGAGAGCGTCCGGGGGCGTCCAGGGGGATTTCCCAATAAGCGTCCAGGAAAAACCCGGACACACATTGGTCTTACGGGTACCAAAAAGCACGATCTCTATGATTATTTTCCTATGGTATTTCATCTCATTGTTTATGTTACGTTGATTAAATGAAAAGGAAGAGACTTAAATAAAAAAAGTTCTAAAGTTCATAATGTTGTTAGTGTTGTTGTTAGTAGTCAGAAGACTCCTACTGATACTACAGAACCTTAAATATGCTGGTTGTTTTTGGACGAATGGTTTTGTAACGTATCTTTGCCTGTTGTTCTCACCTGTTGAAAATGTATTAATCCGCGGCTATATATTAAGATTTTACTTTTGTTTAATGATTTTTATGTTATCATATTGTATATATTGTGAAACTTTCTATCTGATGTTAGTAAGCGATTTTATAGTTTTTATAAATATATACTCGTATTTACAAAGGATAAAACAGTACTGTATCAAGGTTCTATTGTGTTTATGTTTATATAATAAGGTTCACTACTTCATAATAATTATAGTAAGTACATCGTCTCAGTGTTTAAAAATGTCAAATGTTATACAGATTTATTGTTTCATATTTTCCAATGGCTGCAAATAATATCGTGATATATTACCAGAACTGTAGAGGGATCCGTACAAAGTTACATACGCTTTACATGAACATATTATCGTGCTCGTATGACGTTATTGTGTTGACGGAAACTTGGCTTATTCCTACCATCCTGGACAGTGAATTTATTGACAACCGATACACCGTCTTCAGATTCGATCGTGACCGTCTAGCGACTAAGAAACGCGAGGGGGGAGGCATTCTTGTGGCTGTCCTTCGGGAACTACGTCCTTCTAAGATATCGACACACATTTTCCACCCAGAGGTAGAACATATTGCGGTACAGTTGCCTTCATCACGACAAAACACACGCCACATTATTTGTGCCGCATATATACCACCACGAACACATGAGGCCGCATATTCACAGTATTTCGATATGCTACAAGACTTGGCTAATGACTCTACTTGTGACTCATATTTCTTTCTTGGAGATTTTAATATCCCAGGTATCGAATGGTCAGACCAAGGTGGCCATGCTCATGTATCAAGCTCGGTTGGGCGTAGCTTGTTAAATTTTATGGAATTTGTTAATGGCACTCAATATAACACCACCAAAAACAAATTAGGACGAATACTGGATTTAGTTATTTCTAACGTGGATTGCCAGACAATATCTTGTAATATTCTTCTAGAACCTGACATGCACCATCCTCCGTTCTCCATATTAACTACTCTGGGCATGAAATTTGCTTCCATGAAACCTCGCTCGGTCCAAAGACATAATTTTCATAAAGCTAATTTCGATGAAATAAAACTTGAACTAGGTAAAGTTAACTGGGATAAGGCTCTCTCTCACCTCTCTTCAGAGGAAGCTGTCAATACTTTCTATGAAAAATTATACGGCATTATTAGATTGCACGTTCCGTTATCTCGCATTAAAAATGGAAAGTATCCAGTATGGTTTTCCCCATCCTTGATACGTATTTTAAAGAATAAAGAACGTGCATGGATCAAATGGAAGAATTATAATAATATCTCCGACTACTTAACCTTTTCCAAATATCGCAATCTGTTTCATCATGAATCTGCTAGATGTTATCGAAACTACATGGAATCTGTTGAGAATAACATCCCCAAAAACATTAAGTACTTCTGGTCTTATATATCAGCTAGAAAATGCAAGGCTAAACTACCTGCCAGCATGTATTTCAAGGATATTACCTCCGATGACCCCAAAAATATCTGCAACTTATTCTCAACCTACTTCTGTTCCGTCTACGAACCTTCTTCTTTTAATCCAAAAACATGGCAACCACCTACTACCTGCAGTGAAAATTTAATATGTATATCAGACATTTACTTGACTGAAGATGTTATAAGTACGTCATTAAAGTTGCTTGATCCTTCTAAAGGAGCTGGACCGGATGGATTGCCACCTAGTTTCTTCACAAGATTGTATGAAATCCTCTGTACTCCCCTGCAAATAATATTTAATAAATGCCTACGAGAAGGTGTTTTCCCCGCAGTTTGGAAAAATGCCTTTATTACTCCAGTCTACAAAAGTGGAGACAAAAACAATGTAGAGAATTACCGCCCCATTTCAATACTTTCCACCTTGTCCAAGGTCTTCGAGAGACTGGTACATGAATCATTATATTCTCGTCTTCACCGCCATATTATCCCGGAACAACATGGATTTGTAAAACGTCGTTCCACCACAACAAATCTTATGGTTTTCACTAACTATTTATTCGAAAATATGGATCAACGATTACAAGTAGACGCTGTATACACAGACTTTCAGAAGGCTTTCGACAAGGTGGATCATAAATTACTCATGGATAAAATAGCCTACAACGGTATACGCGGAAACTTATTGCGTTGGTTTATGTCATATATTTTTAACAGAACCCAGAAAGTCGTTGTTAATGGTTATGAATCTGACACTGTAATTGTTACGTCTGGAGTTCCACAAGGTTCCATCTTAGGTCCTCTTCTCTATGTCATATTCATAAACGATATTAAACAATGTTTCGTTAACTCTCGGTTTCTAATGTACGCAGATGACATCAAAATCTATAAACCTTGCAAAACGATAGAGGATTGTCAACTTCTTCAAGATGATCTAGACAGGTTACATACTTACTGCATTGTTAATAAGCTCATTCTTAGCCTTCCAAAATGCCACACTATCTCTTTTACTAAGAACAAAAAGAAACACATATATACCTATTCCATTGACAACGTTCCCCTAAATACTGTTCGTTCAGTACGTGATTTGGGAGTAATACTTGATTCCTGTCTACACTTTGACTTACACTATGATACAGTAGTAAATAAAGCTTTTCAAATGTTCGGTTTCGTCATGAGATCGTCCCGTGACTTTGTGCGTCCCTCTACCTTCTTAATGCTATACAAAACATTGATTAGATCACAATTAGAATATGCTTCACCTATCTGGAATCCTTTGTACAAAAAGTACAGTGCTGGCTTAGAAATGGTACAGAAAAAGATTTTGCGTTCTATGAACTACAGGTGTTATCACTCTAAAGTTCCCTACACACATTTATTAAATAAATATCATGTTTTAAGTCTAGAGTACAGACGATTGCTTCTGTCAGTAATGATGTTGCATGGTTTGTGCAACAACAGATTTGACTGCACAGATTTAACAAATAAATTATGTTATACAGTACCCAGAACTGTTATCCAGCGAGGAGTGCGCGTGCCTCGTCTGTTTCATACAGAGTCCTGTAAAACTAATGCCGGAGTGCGCGTGCCTCTGCGTCGTATTGTGGACATATATAACTCGCACTTCACACGGCTTGATATATTTTGTCTATCTAATAAGCAATTTAAAGTAGAAGCTTGTAAACTCTTGTCTGAGATTTAACTATTTAATTTAATAATATGTTAATCAGTTACGGATTTATTAATGTTATTTTAACTATTTCGTTTTTAGCTATAATGTGTCATTCTAACTTTCATTTCTTTTGTTAATCTGTGGACAATGGTGTGGGTTGCATAATTGTTTAATTAGTTATACGAATTTTAGTTAATATGTTTTTATTATGTAACTGTTATTTGTCCCTAAATAAATAAATAAAAAAATAACACAAAAACCAAAATTTAAAAATCGTTGTTTTTAGTTTCAAATTTAAAAATGTATTTTTCTACGGTGTCCGGGGAAAAACTGTGATTTTGCCCAAATGTCCGGGGTTTATAAGTCTTTGTCTGGGGCCGGCAAATTTAGTGATGACAACCCTATATCTACATGTTGTTTTTAACTGGCATTAGTAATTAGGTTCGTATGCAACACGCACACACAAACTTAAAGTGGATTTAAAAACAATAAAACACAAAAGAAAAATATAAAAACTGTTTATTCATTATATCACAAAACGCTTAGTCAGTATAAAAAATATCAACTATTAATTAATAATACGACTAGAGTTACCAGCAACATTATCAAAGATGGCGTAGTTTTGGAGCCAAAATCACAAGTGAAATCTGTCATGTTTGAAATTGACAGTTCAAGATTGTACGGTATTTTATCGTACGGGTGAGTTTTTAATACAGCGCTAGTAGCCAAACTTTTAGTATTACTATGGAAAATTACTTCCATTTCGTGGTTAAAAGCTCCGTACATTGAAAACATAGGGTTATGGAAAGGCGGATGTTTGCCAAACAGTAGATCCAACTTTGTGAAGACATTAATTATTTCGTGTTTTCGAATACTTGTTAGATTTTTGGCGGCAAATATGTGGCCCAAGTTGGACCAACTAACGAAGCAGTATTTTTCGTTTCCTTCGGGACAGAGAGGAATGATCTTCTTTGCGTCTTCTGATGATGGGTCTTTGCTATCTGAAAGATCAATATATGTTATTAGTAGGTGAACTATGAATCAAAGAGCATTCAGCACTGTTGGGACTCGAAAGAGCCATTGCGTGCCGTTTTTGCGCGAATACAGTTCTAACGAAATCAACGAACGAAAACAAGAGCAACTCAAGGAACAGGATGGGTTTTTAGTCAGTAGATGCGACTCCCATTAAAGTCGGACAAGCCGTTCCAGAGGTTAGTCCGGACAAACAGACAGACAATAAAAGATTGTTTCCATTTTAGTATTGCGTAAGTAACTATACACATAACGCACTCTTAGAATGAAAGTGACCTAACTCTAAATTCGTGTAATTTCAGACTTTGATGTAAGCTGGCCTGAAACACTACTCTGAATTGCCGTGGAAACAGGGATCTGAATTACGAGTTATAAAGAGACAGCTTTGCCACTTGAGATATATGAATATAATTTATTCAATGCTGCTTTATTACTGCTCAAATCCAAAAAATACTATTTTTGAGCTGAGAGTGCGATAAGTACTTGAAAAAAAATCTAATCATAGACAGTCAGTTAAATTTTATTTAAACGCATCTATTAGTTTGTAATAGTATACATAAATGTCTTACCTAGATAAGCCTTATAAGTGGTCATACTAATGAACGCGACATCACTTTTCCCTTCAACAAGAGACTTCAACGCTTCCGTTTCTCCGTCATCGTAACATTTCTTCCCATCCAACCCAGGTGCGCAAATTTCTCCAAAATAATTTTCCATAAACTCCTTGCACGATACTTTTTCGTGTTGAGTGACGTAAGTTTTGACAGAATGCCAAGCGGCGCCATCGTAGCGCGGGAACGCGGCCCTTTTCCCGCGCAAATCCGCCATCTTTGTTATACCGGAGTCACTGTTTATGTATGCGACGATAGTATTTGTTTTTTCTGTGATTGGAGTTACTTCGTGTAAGAGTGGTGTTAGGGAGTAATCTCTGGAAAATAATAATTCGATGAATAACTAAAAATGGCATATAATCTCCTAACGACTGCACCAATTTGAATAGTTCTTTTTAGGGTTATGTAGCCACGGGGTTGTGGGAATGTTCTAATGAAACGAAACGTAAGGGTAAGTGAAGGTGCATGGTAGGTTTTTAGTCAGTAGAAGTCTGACACTCCCTTCCGCTCCACCGACAGCGGGAGGAGTCATTTCATGTTTTTCCACCCAGAAAAAAAAGTCGAACGGAATACTTATAGATACGTCATGTCTGCCAGAGTGTCTGTCTGTCCATCCATAATTCTGTATGTCACATCCATTTTATTCCGAAACTATAAAGACTACACAGTAGAAACTTGTGAACAATGCGAACTGTATTTTTGTCTACGTTATCGTCAGAACAAGGTTTGTACAAAAGAAAATTAAGAAAAAAAGAAAGAAAGAAAAGAAAGAAATTAAGGGCATTAGGTGCAAAATTGTTCATCATCTGTGGTCGGCTTCCAGTCTTCCAGTCCAACCTCATAGATTGACTTGCGACTTAGAGAATACACTCACAAATAAAAAGATGATCTACCAACCTGAGTCCAGCTACCAGCCAGTCGCTACCAGCGGCAGTAGCATCACACTCTCCGACTTCCACGGCCTTCAAGCACTCCTGGATACTGTTCCTCATGACGCACTGGAGCGGAGGGGCTACACCATACACTGCACCGGCCTCACTCAACCAGTCACACTTGTTCTTAGCAAGGAGAGAAGTTGTACAGAAGTTGATGTGTCTAGAATTAAAATTCAGGTTTAAGCATATTGTCTCTGAGTTAATTAGCGTCAATAGATCGCGAGGTCACGGGCCCGAACCCCACCCATTACACTAGGGAGTGAAATGAAGATTCGAATGACGTTATTGCGACGCACGCTATTTAGGAAAAAATTAAGAGTGGTACGCCAGTTCGAAAACACATTAAGTCGAAAACCGCTATATCGAATGACGTTGTCGCGAACACGCTGATTCGAAAAACTGTTTTAATGGTACCATAGTAGTATATAAATTCTACCTACATTGCTAGTTATCTTTTTATTAAAAAAAACTTTTATAACTTTGGTTGAAGACTAAAAAGCTGGTTCCATCATCGGACTAAAAGACGAACGGCAATTCGCCTTTGTTACATGGTGGTCATCCTAGCACAAAACGTTTTGGGAATACTTTCATTGTGCATACAGCTAAGAAATGGAATTCTCTGCCGGAGTCTGTTTCCTGATAGCTATACCCTGGGGGTCTTTAAGTCAAGAGTGAATAGGTTACTTGTAGGTAAGCGTGATCAGGAGAGACGGTGATTAAACGTGAGCCCGTTTTACTAATATTAGAAAGAGGTAAATTTTGTAAGTTTAAAGGAAGTGATCTTCGGAACTACTGAAATTATTTTGAAAAAATCAACCAACCAATAAAAAATTACATTACTCCTAAGTGACATAGGCGAAATTTTTCGTTGAAAAAGAACTTTTAACGTAAGGAGCTAGTCATCAATTAAAAAATGGTAGACACTCCATTACTGTAGGAAAAAAATATCTAGAAGCTGTATGCTTCAACCTACCTTGGTGGTTCACACCCCGCCTGGCTATAGGCCTCCCTGAAACCATCAGCTCTCGCCAGTTAGTCCATGGGAGCTCTTGGCGGATGAAGGGGCTCATGGCACCTAAATAGAAAGAGTTCAGCTATCTAACACTTCTCCAGGCTCTACAGAATAGGCTGTCTGTGACTCCTATTACATAGAGGTGTTTTTGAAAGAACCCTAAGAAAATTTATGTAACCTACCTTGGTGGATCACACCCTGCCTGGCTATACGCATCCCTGAAGCCATCAGCTCTCGCTAGGTAGTCCATGAGAGCTCGTGGTGAATGCAGAGGTTCAGAGCAGCTTAGTAGCAGGAGTGCAGCTGTCTTATACTCCTCTAAGCTCTACAGAGTAGGCTATTTGTGACTCCAATTGCATAGAGGTGTTTTTGAAAGGACTCATAAGAAACGCAATGCAACCTACCTTGGTGGATCACACCCTGCCTGACTGTAGGCCTCTCTGAAGCCATCAGCTCTCGCCAGGTAGTCCATAGGAGCTCTTGGCGGATGCAGAGGCTCTGGTAAGGCCTGTCTGCTCTCCAGCAAGGCTGTGAGGGCCCCTCGCCAGTGGCGGTCTACCGTTACGGAGCTGTTCGTGAGAGACTCGGCCAGTTTGCTTACTGCTTCTGAGGCTTTTCTGTTAAAAGAAAGATGTAATTAAATTGATGTTATAGATTAACAGAGGGGATTATCGGGTGGAAACCTTCAAAAGGAGCCTGAACGTTTGGGGAAAAAGAACAGGGAATGTGGTATTCCTACCCCACTAAAACCACCCCGGTGATCATCATCAACACATTGAAGGGGCCCCGTTACCTCTTAAAAGACCACTCCGGAGCCCCCTCTGTGCAACGCCCGTGAGGATTCATCCCTGAGGAGACTGTAAAGGGGTCTCCCATGAGCCTCGCTGTGCACGGTGGCACGTGATCACTGTGCCACCGTCCTCCCTGGGATCGCCACTGTTGGTCCTACCAACCTTTGGACATACGGGCTTATTCAATTCAATTAATTTATTCTCAAGTTTTTGACTCACACAAATTATCAATTACATCACACAATTAAAAAAATCAATTGGTTAAACAATTATATAATAATAATTCATAACAATTCAGCCTATTACGTTCCCACTGTTGGGACAGACCTCCTCTGTATGAGAGGGTAAACAATTATTATTATTATTATTGCAATTTAAATATTTGTGAGTGGTTGACCAAAAAGGGACCTCAAGGGAAAATAATTGATTTCGAGTAAATAGCGTTTGAAGTTTCGTGTAGAAACAAGATTCAACTCGTGCCACGGCTCACAAAAAAAAATCATAAAAAAAACACTACGGCACCTAAAAATATTCTGGTTAGACCAAAACAAAGCTAAAAGACCACAGATTCAAAATATCAAAAAAATAACGGTTTCCAATCCCTCCAGGTCCTTTTTTGGTCAACCACTCACATTTAAATTGTCAATACATACTTAAAATTATTGGTATTTGCTTTACCACCTGCGTGCAATGTGCAACCTACAACAGTGTTTATTTTGCAAATAAGTTTTTGCAATTTTTTTTTCGTAAATGTAAACTAGATGAGACTAGTGTTTCCTAACTGACTACTCTGAGAAGAAACACTGAAACGAACTCAGAAGTCAACGTCTCTTTTAAAGTACATACAATCTATATTGATCAAATCATATGAGAGCCATCTAGGTGTCTGTGGCGCCCTTTAGAGGAGAGAATCACACAGATTTGAGCAGGCTCGTCCAAACAGTGCAAGCATTTGTCAGTTATCGCGTAGTTCAACTTAGAACCTTTAGGAGCTCGAACGATTTGACGAACAATACCAAAGTAAGGTATTGGAGACACACTCCGGCAATTGCGTGACTGTCTGTCTGTATGTCTTCACAGCTTGCAGCTCTACAGACTGTGTTAATCACTGGACGTTTTCTATCTGAAATAATGATGAAGAGTCCATACACGATATTTGACAAATGCTTGCACTGTTTGGACGGACCTGCTCAAATCTGTATGATTCTGTCCTTTAAAGGGCGCCACAGGCATAAACCTACATGGCTCTCATATGATTTGATTGTATTGTATGGACTTTAAAAGAGACGTTGACCTCTGAGTTTGTTTCAGTGTTTCTTCTCAGAGTAGTCAGTTAGGAAACACTGGCCTCATCTAGCTTACATTTACGAAAAAAAAATGACGTGTAAAAGTGTTACTTATAACCCATTTGCAAAATAAACATCATTATTTCATTATTTCATTATACCTCTTAGCTACGATAACGTTCCAAGGTCTTCTCAGCCAGACGCAAGGTTCCTGCTTCAGATCTCGCCACGTTCCATCTCGGCAGAGGTAAGCAAAGTTCTCGATGCCTATGAGGCTTTCAGGTTCCTTGATCTGTAATAGAATAATAATAATAATAGTCGTGTTCAATCATTATTGAACACGACTTCGTTCGCATCTTCCTCTTTCAGTGAGTGTATTTAATTACCAAGCCAAAAAATAGCTTGAGTTAAAGAGTGAAAAAGCCATGTCAAAACAATCATAAGCGAAACAATCTCACGGTGAATATTTCACAGGTTGCCTTGTCGTCGAAATTCTGCCGACGAAACATCCAGACTTTCATTTGTTTCATTTTCATTATTGTTTTCCGTCATTTTTGAAGTCTAATATCCAGTTTAATTTAATATATTCTAAAGCTGTTTATGAATTGAGAGAACACTGCACTGTAGACTCTTAGATTTGTTTTACAATGTTTTATTTGTAATCCCATTGTGCTGCATTAATTGGTCTATACTGTCCTCTCATACCTAATTAACGTTTATTATGGATACATTGTGAAAATGACATTTTTAAAAGAGTAACTGTGGAGTTTCTTTCCGGTTCTTCTCCATAGAAAACGACCAAATTTTGAACCGTGCACTAACTATTGACGTTTTGTAAGTGCCTATGTAGGCTTGTGTAAAATAGAATATTTTGAGTTTGATCCAGGTGAAACGTTCTTTCGACGAATCTCTCAGAAATGTAACGTGCTGTTGGTTATCAGTCCAAAGGAGAAACGACTGTCGGAGAACACTTGCAGAATCAAAAACAAAGGGGTTTAAAAAGGTCGAATAGTAAAACAGCCAGTCCTAATGATCCTAATTAGCCTCGACCATATCAAAGGGCGAAAATTATCTGTCCGGAAAAGTCTTCCCCAATAGCAGTTAAATACAGTTAGGATGCAGTTAGGAGTAATCTGCCCTACACTAACTAAAAGGCCGCTATCCCCATAAAGTAATTTTCGAGTAATCGTAAAAATAAGTGGGAAATAATTTTTCTACAAAACTACGCTACCTATGACAATGGTTGTAAGTTAGTTTTGTGGGCATAGTTTCAGTGCACAATATACAATATGTATCGTAATTAACGCACACCCTCAAACACCCCAATTAGAAAATTATGTTATTATCATAATACATACTCTGAATTTTTAGTTTCACTTGTTTGAACAGTTTTTTTTATGACTTTAACTTCCTTTAAATGAGTTTAATTTTTCTGTAATGTTTACTGAATGACGGAATTTATATAAATCTGCATTTAAAAAGTTACTACTTTAATTTATGGTCCATAGTTATTTTGTTTTTACTAACAGGGAAATTGTAATTTGTAATTTACGTACATTTAATTGCTTTGGAAAAAAATCATCGATATTAAAAACGATAAAAATCGATTCAGTAAACGATTCTGAACAAAGTAATTTCAGGATGTACATTAATTATGTTACATGTTGTATAACGTTTTTTATTTGTGGGTATATTATATTATATTTTAATATTGTATATATAGTGTTGTGGTTTAGTCGCTTTTTAACTAAGGAAGTAACAAAAATTATGTAGTTTAACTGCTTAGCAAAATTGCTGTATCTCAAAAAGTATTAATCGTAGTAAAATGATTATTAGACCAAAAGACAGAGAATCGAAAGTAGTTGAAAATTGAAATATAACCTTCTGTGACTTAACGGCCTAATAGTTAGTGCAGGGCAGTTAAATGTTTTTAATACCTTGAAATAAGAAGCGATGTCGTCTGCCTCTCCCCAAGTGACATCTCCCTGTCCCTCAGTGAGGCAGTTCAAAGAGCCCACGTTGCCCCAATAGCGATCACCAGCTGTACACGAGCGAGCACAAGCGGCGCACAGGGAGGGGTACATGCGTTCTGTGAAGAAAAGGTGGCTATAGATGTAAGATTTCAAGAATCTTAAAGTTTGATATGGAAAGAATAAACGGAACCCTTATAGGATCACTTTGTTGTCCGTCTGTCTGTCTGTCAATACCCTTTATTGTGGGAAGCGTAGAGATATCGAGTTGAATTAAAAACATATACTAAGCTCTACAGTCCCTTGAAGCTCTGAAAATATCAAACTTTTCGATTTACGTTAAAAAAAGATTAAGTTTATGTCGCAAAATCGCGTAAAACACGGGAGACAAAATTTTGCTACTTTTTTAAGTGAGGTATCATATGAAAGAGCTTGATTCCAAAACATTTATTTTTTACGACGCTTGTGTTCGGAAGAAGTAACCTGTACTCTTGATTTAAATACCCCAGTTTATACTTATAGCACTTAGGAAACAGACTCCAGCAGGGAATTCCACTCCTTAGCAGTACACACAATGAAAGTATTCCCAAAACGTTTTGTGCGTATGGGTTGGATGTCCACCATGTACCAATAGCGTATCACCTTTCGTCTTATTGTCCGATGATGGAACAGGCTTGTCTGACTTATAATATTACCTGTCTAATGATTATCAACGTAAATGGGAGCAAAAACAAGCAAGACTAAAAGGGTACTTACTCAGTTCAGCATCTCTCAGCTTGTCGGGCACCCAAGGTCCAGCTTTGCACGCCTTTCCGTAGAAGTCAGCCAATGCCTTCAATTTGTTCTCAGTGTTCGACTTGGTGGGGTCGCAGGAGCGCTCCAGAACCAGAGATTCGAGATACTGGAAGTATTGAAGGCGGTTGAGAGATAGTCATAAAAATTGATGCATAGCTACAGGGAAGCCAAAGTTTGAGCACTTATGCGGCCTACCCAAATGTCCTTACTTTGGTATTGTTCGTCAAATCGTTCGAGCTCCTTAAAGTTCTAAGTTGAGTCCTGTTTGGACGGGACTGCTCAAATCTGTGTGATACTGTCCTCTAAAGACACACATGGTTCTCATATAGTTTTTTTCTTTTTTTTAAATTCTGAATGAGCACACTCTTGACCTCGATTTCGCCTGATGGTAAGCGATAGATGAGGTCTACGATGGAACGAGCGAGCCCAGAAGATGCCTGTTTACTCTTGCTTTAAAGGTTGAAAGGTCATAAGTGGCAGGGAACACAGAAGCCGGTAGAGAATTCCACAGCCTGGAAGTGCGCACAATAAATGTGGAGGAGAAGCGCTTGGTACGACAAGACGGTATATCAAACAAGTGTGGATGGTATCCAGCCGTGCGTCTGGTAGACCGGTAGTGAAAGGGAGATGGAGGGATCAGGTCATGGAGCTCCTGCGCTAACTCCCCGAAGTACAATCTGTAGAAAACCGACAGGCAAGCAACGGTTCGCCGATGAGCCAGGCTATGAAGGTTGCCCGATAGCGCCTCGTCGCCTATAAGCCTTTTAGCACTGGTTTGATCATTACAGATTGGCTGGATCGACATTAAAAGAGACGTTGACCTCTGAGTTTGTTTCGGTGTTTCTTCTCAGGGTAGTCAGTTAGGAAACACCAGCTTCATCTAGTTTACATTTACAAAAAACAATGACGTGTAAAAGTGTTATTTATAAACTATTTGAAAAAAAAAACACATTATTTCATTAGAGAGAAAAGAAGGTATTTTTTTTAAGAGATCAAGCCATTCATTTAGAATTCACTAAGCTAAATATGCTTGTGTCTGGAGCTGGTTCACAGCAATAGTGTAATGGGTGAAGTTCAAACCCAGGACCTCTCGATCATAAGTTCGACCTTATAGCCACTAAGCTATTGACGCTTCAAATAATAACGTTTATTTTTAAATAACGTTTATTTTTCTGAAAATATTGTGGGGACTGGTGCCTAAGTTAGGCCAGAGGCCTGTGTTTCAGGTCACCAGGTCTCCACTCCGTATTACGAAAGCTGAATTATATTAGTACTAGAGTTACAATTTTCTTAAGTTAGTAACAACAACGACAATTCAAGATTACTGTGATGTGTGTATTATTATATTTAAATATCTAAAGAAGAGGTTGGTGTTACTGTATAGTACATGCTGTATTAAGTGTAATGTTGTGTGTTATTTGATCATGTCAATGTACGTACATATTGATTGTTAAATACATTAGATACAAGAAGAAATAAAGTAAGGTGGGGTGTGAAGGTTGTTAAATGTTATGAAATGATACGAAGAATGTGTTCAGTATTTTGGTATGTTAAGTTTTGCAGCCAACTAGTGAGTTTGAATTTTAATTTGTGTTTGGGTAAGGCGTAAATGTCAATTTTGCGATTAATTTTATTGTATATACGTCCACTTAGAGCAGTGTATTGACGGCTTGCGAATTTTGTTGTTGTGTTGAAAATTGTATGAGGACTAATATGGAAGACTAAGTTTCAGCCCATAGTTTCGCTCGTGTGAAAAGGAGTTTTCAAAGTATGTCACTAAGTGATAGTCGGGTGAATTTTCAAGGTTACCGCAACGCTTGATGGGTCCGTGGATAGATTATCAAAAGTCCTACGTGCCCAGCAAAGCACGTTAAACCGTTGGTCTCCCACCAGTTATTTGAACATCTTTAGCAGTCCTTACGAGTAGTCATAAGCTAGAAAATCTGACAGTCTTGCCAAGGGGTATCGTGTTACCCAGTTACTGGGTTGTGACCACGGAATAGATGAATAAGGTTGGAATGGTAATGTGGGCGTGGCGAGCGCGCCACATTTATGATACGACAATCATAGCGCGACCGATTAATTCATTCACCGCGTTTAGTGCGCTTCGGATTACTTCGGTACACAGAGCTCTGCTTTAAAATGCCGTGTTGTGCAATTATAACCTGTAAAACAAAAAGTAAGACCGCAAGTATAGAGCGAGGAGGTATATCTTTCCATCAGTAAGTCGAAAATAACATTTAATTACAATTTTATTTGTAAAAAAACATAAAAATATTCTGATCACTATGAAATTCCGAACATTAACAACATTATTGCAAGAAGTTACAAAAAATATACATTGCCCGATGTGTACTCGCTTAATCAACGCAATGACCAAGTCCGTTTACAATGTATTGCATCCTCTCACTTCAACCATTGACGTTTCGTCCTTTGCCCTGATTGGCCGTATTGCACGGCGCATGTTTATCGACAGTAAGTTACAATCAGTAGCAAGCTTTCGATTTAAGTGTGTGTAATTTATTTGTGTGCGTAATTCGCATACGTAACGGGCCTTTTGCTTGTAGTTGAGCTGTGGGAGTGGGAGACAAACGGCGACACGCGATCTCATAGAAATCAGGAACTATTTCCTTTCTAACCTCTTTTATCTGTTCTGTGGTTGTCGGATGTGGTTGACAGTCAGATAGGCACTGGCTCCATGTAAAATACCCAGTAAGTAACCCTGTTACCCAACTGCATACGGTAAGACTGCAAGCCGACCCAAACATATGAAGTTGGGAAAAGGCAGATTATGGTGGCATACTATTCAGACACTTTCTTACTTAGGGTTCCTTATCTCGCGCATCGTACGTTACAATGCAAATACTATGTATGTTTCCTATTATTTTGTTGCTGTACATTTATTTTTTCTAATAAAAAAGAAATTTAACAAAAAATAGAACCGACTTCCATATCAAAACACTACAAAGCCAAAAATAACTTTAATTTTGGTAGTCGGTGTTATTGGTTTTGGATATTTTTTTTCACACCGCCTTCCAAAATTATAGTTATTTTTGGTTTTGTAGTGTTTTGATATGGAAGTCTGTTCTATTTTTTGTTAAAAAAAATTTTTACGCTTTTTCGTGGGTTGGTTTGTAATTTATCTAGTTACAAGAGCCTAAATGTCAACTACTTATAACCTTTTACAAAATATTGCTTTTCCCAATGCTGGGCCGTTAATTGTTGAGGAGTTCTCCTGGTACTTCACCATCAGCTCTACATCACCATATGCATCATGACCATATTCAAGTATTCGAATCGCAATCCACTCAATACTTATTATTGAGTAGTTTCGGCGGCCATCTGTGGTCTTCATCATCAGTTCCACTTCCCCAAATGGTACTTTTTGAGAGCAACTGCACAAGTTACTATAAGAAATACCCAAAACGCCATAGGTGTGCCTATAATATTTGAAGAGTTCCCTCGATTTCTCCAGGATCCCATCATCAGATCCTGACATGGTGACAAATGGTACCAATTTCAAAGTATACCCTATCAAACAAAAAAAGAATTTTCCAAATCGGTTCAGCCGTCTTCGAGTAATCGGTGATAATACATTAAAAAAAAATATATAGGTACCCGTCGAATTGATAACCTCCTACTTTTTTGTCGTCGGTTGAAAAGACAGATTATAGTGCCATACTATTCAGATATTTTCTTACTTAGGGTTCCTTATCTCGCGTATCGTATGTTAAAATGCAAATACTACAGACCTATATATGTTTCCTATTATTTTGTTACTGTACATTTTATTTTTAATTTCGGGTCTAATCAATATCCACAATTTTACAAGTTCGAAAATCCACAATTTTATTATATTATTAACTCCGGTTAGGTTCCGCCTAAAATATACGTGAATTGTAGCAGCACCACCCAGTCTCAACGAGTCAACATCTCCTAAGGATACTCCTATGAAGGGCGAAACACGTATGAAGTAAAGGTTTTGGTTGCATGTTACATAGGATCCCTTCAATACTAATTGCGTATGTACTGTCTCTGTACGTGTATGATCATTGACTCAGCAACACACCCAGTTCTCCGTGCACATCTAACCTGCGCTAGCTCACTTGATTGACTGCCAGTTAGCTAACCCCACTATGATGTGTGCATGAGACAATGTTATATCTAATTGTATGTTTACGTAGATATACGTAGTGCAAATACAGTCGCCAGCACATCAAATCATTCAGAATCTCTCACCCAATTGAGCTTGAACCTTACGATGTTGTAATAAAGTTGTAAATCTATTAAACTATTTTGACAGATTGGAATAGGTTTATGCGGTGACCACCGTACATACACTATAGCGTAAAAGTAAATAATGCTTACCCCAGAAAGTGTTTCACTGAGCGGTCTCAAATCGTCCATGGTTTCTCCTGGATGACATAGTGTGCTGTTCTTAAGCACAGCATGTAACGTGGATGAATAGTCAGGCAGGATACGTCTGTTCACTACAGCTACGATGTTACGGGCGAATGGTCCTAAAATACAGAATATTTTTCTTATTTGCTGTCTATACTAATAATTTAATTTGTAGTAAGTTGCATAGCAGTAAGATGCTTACGAAATATTGTATAGGGCTATAATTTATTCATATTTAGTCATATTCTTCCTTCCTTTGGAAAAGAACATCAACACACGGAGATATCGAGAAGAATACAGTTAGGGTAAGCTGCATTCAGCAAATTGTACGACATTCTGAAATCAGACAAAATTCCACAATGCTTGAAGACTCGCCCTTACAATCAGCGTGTTCTGCCCGTCATGACATATGGTGCTGAGACGTGGACGCTTACACAGGAAGCTGTGTATATGCTCAGAGTAGCACAAAAAGCCATGGAGCGTTCCATGCTTGGCATCAGATTAGTTGATCGGGTTCCAAATGTCGAGATCCGAAGACGTACGAAAGGTCTTCGATATCGGAAATCGCATTATGGAACTTAAATAGGATTGCGCAGGACACCTAGGAAGGCGCGATGATGGTAGGTGGAGTAAAGCTCTGACCGAGTGGCATCCAAACTCTGGTAAGAGGAGCGATGGTCGTCCGCCAGCGAGATGAGCAGACGATATTGTTGCCATCGCGGGTATACTCTGGATGAGACTGGCACATGAACGTAGAGCTTAGCACAAGCAAAGAGAGGCCGATACGATGTGGATGATGATGGTGATAATTTATTCTAAATCCGCGGACGAAGTGCTAGTAGGTATAGAATATCTATACATAAAAAAAATAATAAACTCCATGTAAATAACTAAAAACATGTTAACAACTAAAGCCCTTAATTCTTAAAACTTGTTTTTTTGGGTTTTTGCATTCTTATTTTTCCAGACAATAGTACTTACGTATATGTATATATAGTTACTAGCATGGGCCCGCAACTCTGTTCGTGTGGGAGGGTTTTCCCGCGTGAATCCCGATCCCTTCAGAGTTCGGGGATAAAAAGTAGCCTATAATGTTAACTATCTACTTACCAAATTTCATTCAGATCCGTTTAGGAGTTTTTACGTGAAAGAGGAACAAACATCCATCCTCAAAAATTTTCGCATTTATAATATTAGTAAGATAAGATTGCATTATTTTTTTTTTAAATTACGGATGAGCCCACTCTTGACCTCGATCTCGCCTGATGGTAAGCGATAGATGAGGTCTACGATGTGACGAGCGAGCCCAGAAGATGCCTATTTACTATTGCTTTAAAGGCTTAAAGGTCATAAGTGGCTGAGAACACAGAAGCCGGCGGAGAATTCCAGAGCTTGGCTGTGCGCACAATAAATGTGGAGGAGAAGCGCTTGGTACGACAAGACGGTATATCAACCAAGTGTGGGTGATACCCAGCCGTACGTCTAGTAGACCGGATTTCTAGAGTTTCCGTATTATCTGATGATCTGATGTGATGGTCTGTCAATTAAAGATACTCACTCTTCCTGATCCTCAGTTCGTTGGTAACCAGCACGTCAATGTTGGCCCACTGTGCAGCCACCAGATCCTCGGGGCTGAAGACTCCGAAGTCAACCGTGCCTTTACTGATGCGACGGATGCAGTCTAACCTGGAAAACATTGAATTTTTGTGAGTTAGATTTGATGAACTCCGGCCACCATAGGCGCGGGCTCGCGGACAGCGAGTAGGAGTAATAATATTAGTATGGATGGTTATAGAACTATAGATGCATCACACAGATAGGGTGTAATTTTGTGTCATCCTTTGGCAAAAACAAACGAGATGCAATTATATGTCAAATGTTAATATTTACCTGTCAGTCCCCAATACGCATTCCACGCCAGCCTTCTCTTTGTCCAGCACTGGGCAATGTGTGGGCGCACGCTTGTACAGGCCGCGACCTTCCACTATGCAGAGGCGTACTGTGATAGAAGAAAATAATAATTAGAAATTAATTTAGTATGGAAAAAACAAACAGCCAAGAACTCAAACTCAAAAATATTTTATTTCACATAGATTCCAAAGCCTTGAACATCGACGACGAGATGCAAGTCTATCGGTTTTCTATCGGTTACATTTCAGGGAGTGTGCGATGGAATTACACAATCTAATTCCGCCAAGCCCGTTCCATCATCGGACTACAAGACAAACGGCGACGAGCCTTCGTTACATGGTGGAAATCCCACCCACGCACTAAACGTTTTGGGAGTACTTTCATTGTGCGTTCTAAGGAGTGGAATTCCCTGATAGTTATAACCTGGGAGTCTTTAAGTCAAGAGTGAATAGGTTACTTCTAGGCAAGCGTGCTTCATCTTCGACCACATCATCGCTTAACATCAGGTGAGATTATGGTCAAACTTGCGTTTGCTTATCAACTATAAAAAAAAACAACTCAATTGGTTAGTAACAAAATTCCTTAATCCTATGTTAGTACTTAAATTACAAGGTTGGTTCGCGAATCGAAGCTACAAGCTCAACAACGACGTGGAGAGCTTGCAGCAGCGATTCACGAACACACAGTCGAGCCTGCTCGCCCCACAACGAAGAATTATGTTGGGGCTGGCCCGCATCCAACGCACTAGGGAAGCGCATCGTTTTCGCATCGTCGCATAGAAACAGTCAACGCGAGCTTCAGCAAACAACCCTAATGCGCTACAGAAGCGGGGCAGCCCCATCAACACCCGGAACGCATTATTATACTGAACGCGAAGGGCACTGTACGATTTACGAGTATATGCAGCCCACAGGCTGCACGTGTAAAAATTTAAAAAAAGTTAGTTTATGCTAAAATAAAAAAAAAAGTTAGTATTTAAATATCAAAATGGACCTGAAAAGTTTCTGCCAATTACCCTGTGCAATACAGAACTAAAAATTGTTAAGAAGTTTAAATATCTCGGTCACATAATTACCGATAATTTAAAAGATGATGACGATCTGGAGAGACAAAGGCGTAGCATAGCGTGTAGAAGCAATATGCTAAATAGACGTTTCTTCCACTGCTCAAAACAAGTCAAAGTAACCCTGTTCCAGTCTTACTGCCAGTCGTTCTACACTAGCCAACTGTGGTACAAATACACCAAGAGTGCTTACAACACTCTTCGTGTACAATATAATAATGCCTTCCGGGCCATGCTCAACTTGCCCTGGCGGTGTAGTGCGACTGAAATGTTCGCTGAAAGCAGGGTTACCGACTTCTTTGCGCTAATGAAGAATTTCAGAACATCGTTTTTCTCACGAGTGGGAGCATGTAATAATAAGCTTATAAAGGCTGTGTTTCATACCGTACTTGTGCAGAGGGAGACAAAATAAATCCAACCAATTTAATGGTGGTGAATTTGTTTTGCCTCTCTCGGTCTGAAAAATTAATATGATTTTGTTTTATTGTGTTGTTTTGTTTATTCCTATAGTATAACGTATATATTTTTATTTATTTTTAGAATTTAATTTAAGAAAAACATTGTTAATTTTTTTTTTATTGTAATTTTATGGGTGCCTATGCCTGAAATAAACGATATTTAATTTAATTTAATTTAATTTTCCCAGCTTTGTTGGGGTCAGCTACCAGTCTATCCGGATACAACTCAATACTAGTGTTTTTCATGGACTGACCGCCACAACCCAGTAACTGGGTAATTTTTGATTTTGGTTTGGTTGTGCAGGTGTGGAGTAGTGTGCGTAGTTTTGAGAGAGAGTAAGACAAAACAAGCATTTTTTACCTAAAAACATATTCTTGACCTAAATAAATACGCACATTCATTATAATTGTGTACGTTTTGACGACATAAACTATTAACGTGTCGTTAAATCGTACCTATTAGTCATTTAGGTCATATTATTCAGCTCCGGTTAAATCCTTGAACGGTTTCAAAGAATTTCTATAGTAAGCTTTTTCCTTGTAAAATAATAATGTATTATTTCGCAATCCTAGCTTAAGTAGTATTTTTTAAAAACAAATATAATACAGGAGAAAATTATAGGGCATCGAAAAATTCATCAACATCATGGAAAAAGTGCCCAGAACACTGGCCGCATTGTCACGTTGAATGGCAATGCTGATTCTCTGTCCGAAGAAAAGGCCAGCCCCTCTGGTCACTTGTGGAGTCTACTAAACGTTTGCTGATGTCACTGGGGCACTTTTCCCATTGATAGCGATGTTGATGAATTTTTCGATGCCCTATAATTTCCCTTTTATTTTCTCCTGTATTATATTTGTTTTTATAATTATGTTATTTACTGTAAATATGATAGTGAAAATATGAAATAAAAGTTAAGGTTATGTTCAGTATTTTTTAGAAATAATTAAGAAACTACTTCTAAACTGCATTTAAAAAGTTTTTATTTTTCCTTATGATCCACTTCGTTTTGACTGTACAGCGATAAAGTAATTGTAATTTGCGTCCATTTCATTACTTTTGATACAAAAATAATATCATTAATAATGATAAAATTCGATTCAGTAAACGATGCTGTAAAAAATAATTTCAGGATGTGAAGCCACCTTATTTAACCTGATAGCGTGAAAGCCGGTATTCGGTGATAAACACACACAACAACATATTGTATACTTATACAACGTGTAATTTAAAGGGTATATACATACCAAGTGCACGGCTTCTTTGGATGATAATAAATGATATGGCAAGGTTTTTCTAATCCTACGTGTACATGTGTGGAGCATATTAGAAATTTCAATACATTGATACCAGAGACCGAATTTTTCAAATTAAGAAGAACGAAGAGAATTTTCGTTTTATTGGCAAGTGACGTGGAAAGTGATGACCCTCATAGTGCTGTGACACGTTTGTTATTACTGGTATTCAAGAAACATATGAAACCAATAATTTGAGGTCAATTCTGTGAGTCACTTATTTTGAGCTGAAACTTTGCATAGAGACTCCATACCAGATGTTGTCTTCAGTCCTTTTGGATAAATATGGGGTTTCCGTTACACGTTGTATATTTATATTAATAAATATTTTGTTTTCTCTGTTTTTATGAATAATGTAGTAAGTGCACTAATTTAGCCCTCCCCACTTTAATTAAAGTTTTTAAAGTCCTTCCAAAGGCTGTCTGGAAGATATCGCTTCCGCCATTGTTACCATTGAATAAGCAAAATTGTTAAATTGGTGTGTTTAAATTTTGGTGTACAATAAAGTATATTCTATCTATCTGTCTATCATACAATAGAAAATTACAAACATAAAAAATAACACTAAAAATCTTAACAGCTTCCTAAACGTCAATGTCCTCAAAGCGTCAATAGCGTACTGGCTAAGATGTCAGACTTGTGATTGAGAGCTCGCTCGTTCGAACCCCACCCATTACACTAAAAGCCTTGAACTAAAAGTTGGAGAGGTTAACAAGATTGCTAGTAATGTGAATTCTACCCATATTGCCAGATCTGTCTTTTTTTTAACCATCAGTATTCATCTCCACGAACGTACCTGATGCCCCTACAACATCGCAATTATCCCAAAAGCACCTTAAGGGTGCGTACACATAGAACGTCCGTTTTATAGGTCCGTTTAAACGTATATTTTATTAGCGTATGTAATTGTATGAGCGAGTTCACACAGAATCCAGTGTTTCGGATCCAGTAAAAAATACCGATCCGACAAAATAAGCAGCAATCCGTTTTACAGGTCCGGTTAAACGTATATGACATTAGCGTATGTAGTTGTATGAGCCAGTTCACACACATGACAGTATTCCGGATCTAGTAAAAAATCCCACACACAACGGAAATACTGATCCGTTTTATCGGATCGAAACCGCGCGAGGCTAAGCACGGGGGTGCGTGGGGTGCGGTGTGCTGCACACAGCCGCCATTTGCCGGTTTCATTCCTAGAGTAGTGCACGTGCCCAGTGCTGTAAATCGGTCCTGTAAATGCTGTGTGAATATTACCTCCAGTAGCGACGGATCCGTTAAAATCAGCTCTGTAAATGCTGTGTGAATATTGCTTCCAGGAGCGAAGGATCAGTTAAAAAGGATCCTGTTAAATCGGACGTTAAGTGTGTACGCCCCCTAAGGAAATTATTGTACCGACTGAGAAGAAGATCCTCGTTATTAAATGTTAAAGCTTTAAAAATAAAATATGACCTTGACCCAAAAGTTAACAATGCAAAAGCCATGAATCGGTAACCTCCTCCACTTTTAAAGTCGATTTACAAAAGAAAATTAATTACTAGGTAGGTGTACAGTCGGTAAGAAAATGGTTAAGGCAACATCTGTCATTCATTTGACAGTTCATAATTGTTTGAAGTTTGAATTGATAGCTAAGAACCTTATTCAGCTGTCTGTCTCATATATTTTGATTTATTTTCAAACTGACATATTATATGTCGAAGCGTCAATAGCCTAACAGCTAAGATGTCGGCCTTGTGATTCAGAGGTAGCGGAATCGAAGCCGCCCTATTACACTATTGCCGTGAACTCACTCCAAACATAAGCATATTTAGCTTAGTTAGCGAACCATCGAATGACTTCTCCCACTCTGGGTTAAGCGGAAGGGAGTGTCAGACTTCTACTGGGTAAAAACCCACCCTGTTCCTTCAGAAGCCCTTAAGTTCTGGGGCCACAGAACATTCCCGCAACCCAGGCAGGTGGACGAGATAGCTAGTAATGTGAAATCTACCCACATTGCTAGTTCTTTAAAAAAAAACAGAGACTCATCATTATCATCATTATCTGCTTAAGCCTGCAATACATGTTGGCCGAGCGTTGTCGAGTGAAGGCCAATACCAACATGTAGTCGGTATATTTGCCTTGTCTTGTTATCGCTTGGTGTCACTTGCCTAGTTGGCCGAGTGTAGGCCAGCGCCAACGTGTATAGAGCTCATTTAGTGCAACTTGTCTTCGCTCGCCGTTGCTCGTGATCACTTGCCTCACTTCGGATCGGTGTCGGTTTTTGGTCACAAATCAAAGGCGCTCGCCTGCGCTCGGCCAACGTGTGGGCAGCTCTACAGACCCTCTTCTACATTGGTCGTCTGCATTGGCGTTCGACGAACTTGTCGAACGTGTGGACATTATTTCTTGCCTTGTATCTATTTGCCAACGCTCGTGTTGGCCTAACCTCGGCCAACATGTATTGCAGGCTTTAGCCATTTCCCAAAAATGTTGGACTCGGCTTCCAGTTTTAAAACCGTAACATACAGCGTTTACATGGAAACTGCGTATCTGACATCTACAAGAAAAAAGCTGGGTAACTCGATACTCCTTTTCAAGACAGGTGTCACATTTTCTGGTTTCTGACTAACTGTAACGACTGTCAAAGATGTATAAATGACAGCTGTGACCTATGGCTTTCCGAGGCACGGAGCTTAACTTTGAAGATCTCTAGAGGAGCTTGCGTCTGTGCGTCGTGTGCGTGTTGCGTCGTGAGAGACTACGCCGCCATTAACATATTGTGCCAAATGGATTGATTTTTATTTTTGTTTCTTGTGTGCTATTTTTTTTTTTGTATTTCTACTAACATAGGTTTTAAGTTTGTACTAACAAGAACAATGGATCCTTGGTCTGGAATAAAAGTGTATATTCATATATTAAAAATACTAACAAACTTTTGCTTTTGACTGTACTTATGACATATTCATAACTGTCATGTTCTAAGCTTAGATACCTACTTAAAATATAATGCCAAGGCTTATGTTATTTTACTATGCAGTTTGTTTATTTCTGGTTTTAGAGGAATTTTAAGTGTATTGTGAGTTATAAGTATAACGTATGAAACTGCAAGACTAGACAAGTATTATTTAACATATTATGTAACAATGATTTAAATATTACTTATTAATATTACGTATATTATTATTAAATATTTATTTTTATAAAAACTTTTTTGTTAAAATTCTAATCATCTAAATCTCACCATCATCTCTAATTATCTAAAATTCTAAAATCTGCTAAACAATATTCTTTATCTCTACCTTAAATTCAAATATTCTTTGTGTTGTTGTTTTTTAATATTATCTCTTCACCACTATTGATTGTTTGGTAGAGAAGGCATTAATTTGTACATATTTGACCGTCATTAAGGGTACCGAAATACTGATACACAGATGTATCCGGTTAAACTAGAAACTGCCCCCAACATGGTTGGAAACTGTTAGTTGATAACCCAGCCAATACATTCCATATCGATAACCACAGTATAGTGCCTGGCATGTAACTTGGCAAGAGTCGTTAGATGCGCAGAAGTCATTTTTTAAGTGTCGTTGGTTGTCCAGCGGGACGCAGGGCTCATACCCTGCGTCCCGCTGCGCTCGGATCGACGCCACCTCATGGTGGCGTCGATCCGAGCGCACGATTGGTGCGTCAGTCGACCCCTGCCTCCCGCACCCCGTTCGCTTCCGATTACACTTTCATGCATGAAAGTTATACCCTTTGCTTTTGTTCAGTTTTTGCTATTATTATTAGGCCTTCTTTAACTTTCTTCTAAACAAACATGATTAAAAATAAATGATGGCAATAGCCATAGAATAATGACAAGCAATAAAAGTGTAAAATTTTTCGTTCCACTAAGTGCACGATGCGCGAACTTACCCCAACTACGCCAAAACCTTGCCAACTTACGTGCCGGGGACTATACCTACCTTATAGAAAAACTATGCCCGATTAAGGAAAGTCACACGCGCAATGCCACGCTAACTAAATGATCAAACATCTCGACGCCTGGGAAACGCCCTTGATTCGCGACCACGGGTTACGTCAATTTTGACACCGACTTACGTCAACATAAACCGGTCTCTCTTAATTGCATGTTGCTTCATTGGGACACGTCTTCATTAACATGTTGGGCTCACAAACTTTAAGTTTTATCTATCTTATAACATAATCAGCCTATACCGTTTTTTTAAGGATGGGAAATGGGAATCTCCCGATCTGGGTGAAACGGGAGGGTGTGTCAGACTTTTCTGACTAAAACCCATCCGGCGTGTTCCGTCATTTACCCTTCGTGTTCCACTCGCCAAAAAGTCCTATAATGGTTTCACTGTTGGGACTTAGGCTCTATGAGAGCGAATGGGGCTAAATCTACACCGCTCAGTGCGGGTTGTTGGTGTCGCTAAAGCCATTTAGCGGCATTATCCGTGCTACCGTCAGATGTTTTTCGTTTCTATACAACCTACTACAGAGAGACATAGTGATTTGATTTGATTTTTTACACGTCTTATACAACGTGTAACGGAAACCCCATATCAATCGAAAAGGGCTGAAGACAACATCTGGTATGGAGTCTCTATGCCCAGTTTCAGCACAAAATAAGTGACTCAAAGAATTGATACGAAATTATCAGTTTCATATGTTTCTTGAATATCAATCATAACAAACGTGTCACAGCACTACGAGGGTCAATAATTTTCCACGTCACTTGCCTATAACACGATAATTCTCTTCAAAAAATTCAGTCTCTGGTATCAACGTATTGAAATTTCTAATTAGTTCCACACATGAAGACATAGGATTACCAAACCCTTCTCATATCGTTTGTTATCATCCAAAGAAGCCGTGCACTTGGTATGTATATATCCTTTAAATTACACGTTGTATACAAATAAATAACATAACAAGGGATTGAAACGTTATCCACCACACACGGTCCCAGTGCGGATTTGTGTATGTCACATTTCATCGGATTTATTGGTACTAAGACGATTTTTTTTTATTAAGATTTACTCACGGTGTTGTCCTTCGCCGTTTTGGGATCGAGGTTTTGATTATAAATTATCGATGACTCAATCAAACTTTATCTAATAAATTGGAGTGTACTTCTGGTCTAAGGGGCACTTAATTGCAGCCCAGAACAACTCTAAGTGTGTCATTGTGCGTTTTGTGTGGCAGGGGTAGGCATGACTCCTTAATTTTGTGAAGTCTAATTTAGAAGAAGATGTTTTTGTTTTTATAGTTCCGCATGAGCCCGCCTTGACCTCAATCACGCCTGATGATAAGCGATAGAAGAGGTCTACGATGGAACGCGCGGGCCCAGAAGATGCCTGTTCACTCTTGCTTTCCAGTGGGGTCATATGTGGCAGGTAACACAGAAGCCGGCAGAGAGGTAGACTTTCTGCCGGCTGTGCGCACAATAAATAAAGCTTCCTAAAGCAAAACAGCACCGTATGTGCCTCATGGCTGTGTCAAATACGACTAGGTTTTTCAGCAAAATGCCATGTAAGTGTCTAAAGGCTGGTTTTCAACTGGACCTTATGAAGTGAGGACGTGCTATAGATACAAATCAGCTTTAAGATAAGAAAATAATTATTTGATTATAGTTAAAGTAATAAGTTTGCACGTAAAAAGCTAGACGTGCTTCCTAAAACCATACCTTGAAATGTTACCAGGAAAAAAAACAATATTTACACAGAGCCAACCGTGTTATTATCTCAGCAATTGAATGTGCAAATAATCATCTAATGACACCAGCTACTCTATTATTAGATATTAACCAACCATATAATTTGACCACTACAGATTGTGTGGACTTCAAAAGTGACTTTGACCTCTGAGTTTGATTCGGTGTTTCTTCTCAGGGTAGTCAGTTAGGAAACACCGGCCTTATCTAGTTTACATTTACAAAAAAAAATGACGTGTAAAAATGTTATTTAATAACCAACTTGCAAAATAATAATAATTTAAGATTTGTATCATAGGATACCTTGATAAGACCAGCTGCCTATCGCAGAGAGCTGGTATTTATGTTCAGTGGAAAAACATCAAATGACTCCTCCCACTGCAGGTGGAACGGAAGGGAGTGTCAGGCTTCTACTGACTAAAAACCCACCCTGTTCCATCAGCTGCCCTTAAATTCCGGGGCCGCGGTATCTCGTTAGGACATTCCCGCAACCCCGGTGACAACCCCATACTGGGACATTGGATAAGCCTACGTCGGCTACATGCCACTGTGAGATTCAATCATTAGTTTCTTTTTTCTCTTTCTGGTAGTTCTATGTACTAACATTAGTTTTATAAGTAGTTTGTGCACTAACCAAATGGAAACAGTCTGAAAAAAAATATTTATTTATACATAGTTTCTTATGACATAATCATTGTTAGCTGCAACAAAATTGGTGTGCAGGTACTAAGGATCTATGACAAGATAATCTAGATTTTATAGTACCTACAACATTTACATAAGGAAAATGACATCTTAAGGACGCGTAATTATAAGCCTGTTTTACGCCCATCACAAAGATTGCCACACACCAGCGCTGTTTGATCCAAAAGGAAAAACCCATTACACTTCATAATCAACGGTACATACCTACATAGCTTCCCTAGTTTATTACATGTGGCAATGAAAATGCATACTCATTAAAATCATACCAGTGATCATCATCAAAATATTTTTATTTTCATTGATAAAATAGTCTCGCGTTTGACCACCATCTCACCTTATGTTCATCGATGATGTGGTCGAAGATGAAGCACGCTTGCCTAGAAGTAACCTATTCACTCTTGACTTAAAGACTCCCAGGTTATAACTATCGGGAAACACAGACTCCGGCAGGGAATTCCAGTCCTTAGCTGTACGCACTATGAAGCTACTCTCAAAACGTTTCCTAGGTACATTAAGGTTATGGAAACGTTACGATACTCGTATTCATCTAAGTAATAAAATTACACATAAAATAAACCTTTATGGTTCCTCTTGTTAATAGATACATATTGATTAAAACCATTTAAAACCTATTAAATAATGTTGATTACAAATAGGGTTGCCATCCGTCCGGGTTTTCCCGGATTTGTCCTAGTTTGGAGAGCGTCCGGGGGCGTCCGGGGGGTTTTTCCAATAAGCGTCCAGGTAAAACCCGGACACACATCGGTCTTACGGATACCAAAAAGCACGATCTCTATTATTATTTTCCTATAGTATTTCATCTCATTATTTATGTTCCGTTGATTGAAATGAAAAGGAAGATACTGTTATTAAAAAAGTTCTAAAGCTCTACAATGTTATCACTTTATCAGTAAATAAAAACCATAATTAAACAACGTTGTTTCAAGTTAAAAAATTTATTTTTCTACGGTGTCCGGGGAAAAACTGTGATTTTACCCAAATGTCCGGGGTTTATAAGTCTTTGTCTGGAGCCGGCAAATTTAGTGATGGCAACCCTAATTACAAATGATTCCGTAGTAAACTTAATTGCTTCAGTTATTACTTACTAGTTAATCAATTTATTTATTGAAACTGTGTATATGCAATACTGATGATACAAAAGTGTGTTAGGCATTCTCGATCGGTTCGAAATGTGTGGTGGAGAAATAATATGGCAAGTGCATAAAAGAAATAATCAAAATATAAAATATAGTAATGAGATAAATGTAAGAGTTACCTACTTACTTATCGTTGGTTTTTAGGGTTCCGTAGCCGAATGGCAAAAAACGGAACCCTTATAGTTTCGATATGTCTGTCCGTCTGTCTGTCTGTCTGTCTGTCCGTCCGTCCGTATGTCACAGCCATTTTATTCCGAAACTATTAAGACTATACATGTGAAACTTAGTAGGTAGATGTATTCTGTGAACCGCTTTTCGATTTTAAGAAAAAAATTAAAAAATATTTAAAATAAAGGGGGGTTCCCATACATGGAACTAGAACTGAAAATATTTTTTTTTCATGAAACCTATGCGTGTGTGGTATTTATAGACAGGTCTTTAAAAATGATATAAGGGTTTCTAAAACCACTTTTTCATAAAGTTAATCGTTTAAAAGATATAAGCTTCCAAAGTGGTAAAATGTGTGTCCCCCCCCCCCTAACTTCTATAATAATGGAGTGAAAAATCGAAAAAAATATGTGTCTGTAGATCTTAATGTAATCTTTCAACCAAAATTGGTTTGAACGAAATCGGGTCAGCAGTTTTTGAGATACAGCATATTTTCTAAAACCGCAAATATAACTTTGTAATTCATACAAACACTATGAAAAACAAAGTTATTTAGCATAGTTGTAAAAATGTAAATAAGCTAGTTTTAAGAAATTTTTAAGGTTTTTTATTCGTCAAATAAATATATAAATTATATTATATTATATTATTATAGTTACCACGGAACCCTTCATGGGCGAGTCTGACTCGCACTTGTCCAATTTTTTTTAGGTAAGTAGGGGTATGATTTGTACCTAATACATGAACTACTTACTTAGAAATATAATGAAATAAATGAATTCTAACCGTAATATCAACATATTTATACAACGTGTAATTTAAAGGGTATATACCTACATACCAAGTGCACGGCTTCTTTGGATGATAACAAACGATATGGCAAGGGTTTTGTAATCCTAAGTCTACGTGTGTGGAACTTATTACAAATTTCAATACATTGATACCAGAGACCGAATTTTTCAAATTAAGAAGAACGAAGAGAATTATAAACATATTAGTGTTATTGGCACGTGAAAGTCATTAACCATCGTAGTGCTGTGACACGTTTGTTATGATTAGTATTCAAGAAATATATGAAACCGATAATTTGGTATCAATTCTTTGAGTCACTTATTTTGAGCTGAAACTATGCATAGAAATTCCATACTAGATGTTGTCTTCAGCCCTTTTGGATAGATATGGGGTTTCCGTTACACGTTGTATTTATTATACACTTTAATATTTAAAAGGGCGGACTTAATGTTTTAGATTGGCAGGGCAGAGTGGTGATGACATAAATTACACAAAGTAATGTGCCTGACAGAGTTTGAACACCCGACCTGCTCTCTCAAGTCAGCCCCGTTACCACTGGGACACTACTGCTCTTCGTTACGTAAACTGTTTAACTCGTTTTATTTTTATTTTTACAATATAGATAAGGCCGGATATTACCTACTACGGATTAGATTTTTTTTAAAGGAAACTTGCAATGTGGTTAGAATCCACATTACTAGCAATCACTAAACTAAATATGCTTGTGTCTGGAGTGGGTTCACAGCAATAGTGTAATGGGTGGGGTTCGAACCTGCGACCTCTCGATCACACGTCCGATACCATAGCCATTAAGGCTATTGACGTTACTATATTACCAACTTACATCATATACAGGATTATTGGAAATATGTCCCGATCCAGTTAAGGGCGTGTAGATGATCATTAACTAACAAATAATTATTGCTTTATCCAAAAACACTAGAAAAACACGCTATTATAAATGCACGTAAAAACAAAAAAGTGAACAATTAAACGGTCGATCCCCCAGAGGATTTGAAAGTGACATCTATAAAATAAATAAATCATTGGATTACGCGGTGATTAAAAAAGGTTAAGAAAACCGATAACGGATTTTCTTCAGGTTTGTTATAACCTTGAAACCTGATCGCGTTCAAAGTCCATTACGTGGCCTTTCTCACAAGTGCAAACACGACTATGATACGATATCCCATCATGGAATTCCAGTGCCTATCTTCCAGCTTCATCATCCGTGAAACCTAATCGTGGTCAAAGTTCATTACAAGACTTTTCTAAGAAATCCAAAACAGCTATGATACGATTTTCCATCATGAAGTACCAGTTCATATCTTCCGGCTCCATCATCAGATCAGTTCGACAGTACCATATTATTATAATGTCATCAAAACTACATACAGCTGCCAATTTTCATTACGCTACAACCCTTGGAAGATGGTTAAATTAGTTGCCTTAGATTCCATTACATAGTTAGTTACATACAGGTCGACCTAATAAAAGCGTGTTAATAAAATGTTCTGCCGTCAAAATAGATTAGTGATTTTTAGGAGAAAAAAAATATTTATTTCATAAGACGTTGCAAAAATCATAAAAAAGTATTGGATCTCTTTTTTCAAAAGTACGGAGGTTTTTAATTGTTTTATGTTTTTTTTTTTATTATGAGCAACTTAATTCTTTAGCTATTTAATAAATAAGAATGCTAAAACGTGTTTTCGTTTTTTTTATACATTTTTAAAACAGATAAAGTCCTATTTTATTTTAATATTTTAATTTTTTGTTTTCTCGATAATGGTATACTTTAGGCCTAGAAACTTACGGTTGATTTGTTAGTTAATGACCTTCATCTACACGCCCTTAACAGGATCGGGACATATTTCCAATAATGTATAATGCTAAGCATTACAATGAACTTATTAAGAGAACTAGGTAAGGATAACCAAAGCACTCAAGATGTAACAAACAATGGAATGATGACATCAAGTGCTAAGTCACCTTGTCAAAAGGACACACCTCAAAACCACATCGTAACTAGTTCAGCCGTTTTTGAGAAACATGACACAGATGCTAACATACTTTAAAATATGCATAGTATAATGATTTAATTTAAAATCAATTTGCCAAGCCTTTTTCCAAATGTGCTAAGGTCGGTTTCGTGTCTAACCGGATCCAGCTGCGTTACATGGAGCGATTGCCTGGCTGACCTCCACAACCCAGTAACTGATTACCAATTTAAGCTTCAATAGTATTTTGGGGATATGCGGAACAGGGTGTTAAGTCCCGCATTCCTATTGAAAAAGGAGGATCTTGTCTGGTGGACAACTGCCCGATGTTTGTGATCAGGTGATTTGTATGCAGGCTAGTTGTGCGGTAAACTTTGCTTGCGCGATTCAGGATTTCTATCGTTTAGTTTGTATGTTGCGAGATAGATGTCGCTACAGTCTAATGGATAAGGTGTAGGACTTGTGACCGAGAGGTCACGAGTTCGAACCCCACCCGTTACACTATTGCCGTGAACCCACTCCAAGCACAAGAGGTTAACAAGATTGCTAGTAATGTGAATTCTACCCACATTGCTAGATATCTTTATTAAAAAAAAACAACGATATACCTTCGTAAGATTGGTGTCAGATATTTTTGCGTCTGACTACCCGAAACGACTGTCAAAGATGTCCATATGACAGCCAAGACCATGGAATAGATGAATAAGGTTGGAATGGATTACCATTCCAACCTTTATGATATGAAACGCGCCACATTTATGATACAAAAATCATAGCTCAACCGATTAATTCATTCACCGCGTTTAGTGCGCTTAGGATTACTTCGGAACACAGAGCTCTGCTTTAAAATGCCGTGTTGTGCAATTATAACCTTTAAAACAAAAAGTCAGACCGCAAGTATAGAGCGAGGAGGTATATCTTTCCATCGGTAAGTCGAAAATAACATTTAATTACAATTTAATTTGTTATAAACATAAAAATATTCTGATCACTATGAAATTCCTAACATTACCAACATTATTGCAACAAGTTACAAAAAATATACATTGCCCGATGTGTACCTACTCGCTTAATCAACGCAAGGACCAAGTCCGCTTACAATGTACTGCATGCGTTGCGTCCTCCACACTTCAACCATTAACGTTTCGTCCTTTGCCCTGATTGGCCGTGATTCACGGCGCATGTTTATCGACAGTGAGTTACAATCAGTAGCCAGCTCTCGATTTAAGTGTGTGTAATTTATTTGTGTGCGTAATGCGCATACGTAACTGGCTTCTTGCTTGTAGTGGAGCTAAAGAGTGGGAGACAAGCGGCGACATGCGTTCTCATACAAATCAGGAACTATTTCCTTTCTAACCTCTTTTATCTGTTCTGTGGCCAAGACCAACGGCTTGACGTGCTTTCCAAGGCACGGGGGATCACACCGCTAACTTCCAAACTCCGGGTTCCAAATTCAGGATGACGCATGGAAGTAGCTTAAAGCTTGAAAAGGTTATAAATAACGCTACCTTTTACCCGACTGCAAAAAAGGAGGTAATGTTTTTATAAGTTTGAATAATAAAATAATAATAATAATCTTTATTCAATAATCATATTAGGTAAAGTACAAAATTAATTAAACTATGTAAGTCTTACAATGATAATGCCTGTACTTACTAAGATTAATCCTGTATCACAGGCGGAAGGAGCTCCAACAAACATTATAATTTAAAGAGAACAGATTTTTTTTATTTTTTATTGATAATAGGCTCGCGTTTGACCACCATCTCACCTGATGGTAAGCGATGATGTGGTCGAAGATGGAGCACGCTTACCTAAAAGTAACCTATTCACTCCTGACTTAAAGACCCCTAGGTTATAGCTATCGGGAAACAGACTCCGGCAGGGAATTCCACTCCTTAGCCGTACGCATAATGAACAGATGTTTGAAACAATATTTAACAAATTCATAATGGAAAAAATAATCTTATATTTTGTTACAATAAACCTAAATAACTTAAATACTATTAATTAATAACTACATCATGAGCAAACGAATGCGTCAGCAGAAACAATAACATACTAGGTCGAACTCAAAAAACAAACTCTTGCTTATTTTGATTATTGCAGCTAGTGGGTAACAAATGTGTTGAGACAGCAACAAATTGATTAGTAGCACATAAACCAGTGATAGGTCTGTGTCTTTATTTATTTTTATTTTAATTTCCTAAACTGATGACAAGTCCTTTCTCTGCTTACCCTACTGAGAAGGCGAGATGATATTATTATGATCCCTACCTCAAGGCTAAATGCTTCGACCAACCACTGACCATGTCAACTAATGATTCTAATCTTAGTATAGGACACTCACACATATTTATTTTTAATCATAGCACAAACAGAGAACCGACTTGACAAGACAAAACCGAGTTATACCACGCACATTACTGGGTTCCGAAGTCGTGAAAAATATAAGTATTAATTCACATCAAATATTTATTAAAAGGAAAATTGACTTAGAAACATGTTAATCTTTGAAAGGTTTTCTTACGTTATTTACACTAATTTAAAAAGAATATAAAAGTAGTAAGGGTTCAAAGCTACCAAGTGAAGGGCCCAGCGAGAAGAACTATTTAATTGTTTTTTCAAAACTTATAACATATAGAACGCTTTTTTCAAATTTCAATGAGAACCAAATTGCTGTACTTACAGCATTCGAATAGACCGACAGGACTAAGTTATAACTTCGTTTATTTACCGAGGAGTGTCTAAACTACCTTCTACCTTCACTACCCCTGTATTTTTCGTGGCTACCACTACAACAGCATAGGGAGTGGAATTCCCTGCCGGAGTCTGTGTTTCATGATAGCTGTAACTTGGAGGTCTTCAAGACAAGAGTGAATAGGTTCCTTCTAAGTAAGCGTATTTCATCTTCGACCACATCATCACTTACCATCAGGTGAGATGGTGGTCAAACGCGAACCTATAATCAATTTGAAACAAATCATCAAATGATTCGTTCCCATTCGAGCGGAAGAGAGTAAGAAATAAATGAAATGAAATATTTATTTGTAAATTGGTTATAAATAACACTTTTACACGTCATGTTTTTTTGCGTGTTAAGTTTAGTTTAGCTGGATGAGGCCGGTATTTCATAACTGACTACTCTGAGAAGAAAAACCGAAACAAACTCAGAGGTCATAGTCTCTTTTAAAGTCCATATAATTTGTATTTGTATATGAGAAGCATGTAGGTTCACGTTTGTGGTGTTCTTTTGAGGAAATAACCACGCAAATTTGAGCGGACCTGTCCAACAATCTCTTACTAACAAAAAACCCGCCCTGTGCCTTCACCTGCCTTTGCGTTCCGTGGCCGCGGTATCTCTTTTGAACATTCCCGCAACCCCAGGTAACCTAATAACAAGAATTATGTAAATAACTACTAAGTACCTAGCATGTATTCTTGCAATAATGACGTCAATGAATTCCCTGTTACGAAATGTCAGTGTTGCATCCAAGAACTCGAAATGGCATCAGATATTGACTTTTCCTTTTACGGTTTTGCAGAAAACTGGTTTGAATGAAAGTGAAGGTGAGTCATTGTGCGTAATTATTATCTGATTTACGATGCATCTGGACAGCTTGGACAAAACGCAACACGAAATGTTTTTATTTCGAATAAGCAAAGAGGTTCGCTTTGGCGCTTTGTTTCGTTGATAGGTTTTATGCTATAGGAGGTTCTTAAGTGCCTCTGTGGCTTAGAGGTTGCAAGCGCGACTGCTTAGCAAAAGGTCTCGGGTTCCATACCCGGGTTGGGCAAAACGGGCTACTGAGTTTTTCTCTTAGAAATTTCTCATAGCCCGGAGTTTAGAAGTTGATGGTGTGATAGCAGCCATGCCGCCTAAACCGGCTTCTAAGTTCCCTGCCACTTATGACCTTTCAGCCTTTAAAGCACGAGTAAATAGGCATCTGGCATCTTCTGGGCTCGCTCGTCGCATCTTAGACCTCATCTATCGCTTACCATCAGGCGAGATCGAGATTAAGAGAGTGGGCTCATGAGTAATTAAAAAAAAACGGGTTGCACTCCGGGAGTGCCGGCAGAAGTGAAAACTTGAATATTAACGTTGTGCATTTTTGATATTTTGGAATGATTAGGGAATAATTTTGCACGAATTGCTTTAATTATCAGTATAAAAGTACTATCATTTAAGGTAAAAGCTCCTAATACGGCGGTAGTCAAAATCGCTTCCTATTACGGTGGTATTTCTATTTTCGAGTTTTATTCCTGTTTTATTCAGTTTAAGTACACCAAAACGTAAACTATTTATTCCAAATTTATTACTTCATGACTTAACCGATGTTTGCAAGTATAGCACATAGACAACACAACAAAATCAATCAGTCTGTGTAACGGCATCGACGTGAGAGGCGTTTCCATACAAACGCGGAACAACAAAAGTAAGTACACTAATATTTATAAACTAAGTTTTTCGTATTAATAAGCCGTTCAAGTTTGTTTGTGTATTATTTATAGCATTTTCCTACTATTACACCTACTATTTAAATAGCTTGTTTCATATTTGTAACTCATTTTTAGCCAAAAAATAAGAAATAAAATACCGCCGTAATACGATACGAATTTTATAGATTAATCCTAATACGGTGGTATAACTCCGAAATAGGAAAAATACTGAGCATGTTTAATTGTTTATAACTTTCAATTTATTAACTTATTGAATTAGTTCCAAGTTTAGTTGAAATAATTATTAATCTCATAAACTAGAAACCATATTCTGCGGTATGTGTTCTTAATTAGAAATCTAGTTAAATATGAAAATTGTTGAGTACAAAATGTTGGTTTCTTAGAAGGGGTAAAAATAGGAAGGTGTATTTTAATTTATCACAAATCATTTATTTTGTATAACTGTTGACTTGAGTTTGACACATCTGATCCAAAAAACTGTTATCGTTTGATTAAGCATTTACACTCTTTTGTTTATCGAAATTTTGATGGGTCAGAATTAGGATTATTAAAAACACGAGTAGTTTTCCTATTACGGTGGCAGTTATTTCCAGGTAACTCTGTATTAGGTTATATGATCTCCTATTACGGCTCTATTTATAGAACATAAAATTACAAGATTTAGGGTTGCGTAGATAAATAAAAAGTTTTGTGGTTTTTTTTGTGGATTCTTATTTGTTATGCATGTTTTTTTTTATGAAACCAAAAGCGATAAAAACTTTTAAATTTATGTAAATATTTTTATTTAAATTTATGCAATCTGCATAATTTTTATTTGTTTTTATAGACAATATGGACAGAAAGAAACGCAAGTGTTATACTAATGCGCAAGTGGCTGAAGCACTTTCATCAATTCGACAAGGTATGAGTATTTAAAAGCCTCGAGACAATATAATGTACCAGAGACTACGTTACGGAGTAAACGAGATGAGCTTTACGAGAATGAACATTGTGGTAAGCAACCAGTACTTAACCTAAACGAAGAGAGACAAATCGTTGATTGGATCCATTACCTTGGTAAATGTGGCTTTCCAGTGACAAAAGATCAATTATTACACACTGTCTCTACGTTAGTTGAAAACCTGCAGCGCCCTAATCCGTTTAAAGATGGAGTTTCAGGAAAAAAATGGTTTTTAGGTTTCATGTAACGACATCCAGCAGTGTCAAAAAATATCATGTATAGCTCAATTCAGGCAGCGGTGGCAGCGGCCAGCACCAGCGCGAAGCACTTTCAGCTTTGAAAGAGTTTTAACTTTATCTTCATTATTTTATAGACCAGTATCGCTTGAAAAGGTAAAACTGTCGGTGACTGATATGGCGGCCGCTGTCGACAGCTGGCAGTTTTGATCAGTATCAGCGATACTAGTCTTTAAAATAATGTTGATAACGTTTAAAATCCTTCCAAAGCTGAAAGTGTTCTTCGAGCTGCTGCCGGCCGCCGCCGCCGCCACCGCTGTCTGAATTGAGCCTAAAACTTCACTTACCTTAAGCTTAAGTTTACTTACCATTACTTAAGTAATTATTTTCAGTTCCTTTTTATTATGTTATTTAGATCTTTTTATAAGTTAAGTACATAATGTGTAAAACTTCAAATAATATAACTACCTACTTTTAAATAATATAACTGGATTCCTAAATAAACTTGTATTTTTAATTCTTTAAAATCAGTGAACGCTGTAAAAATACACTAAGTACTACTTATTTATTCTTAAATTTCATAGGAATCCGTTGGAATTCAGGAATAAAAAGTGTTGTATTTTAACATGAGAGAATCCCAGGGGACTTACATGTTAAAAGAACGCTATACACGCGCCTGTAACAATACATTAAGTGCTACCTATTTATTCTTGAATTCCTTCGGAATCCGTTAGAATTCAGGAATAAAAAGTATTGTATTTTAACATGAGAGAATTCTAGGGGATTCTCATGTTAAAATACAATAGTAATAAAATGAGCGAAGCGAAGTCAGTCTGTACGGAAAGATCTCTCTGTACAGATCGATTTCGCTTCGCTCATTTTTTTTCATTTTACTGAACGTAAAAAAAAAATCAACCTTATTTTAATAACCCAAAACTCTTGTTAAAACGTGTGTGTGAATGCACGGTTATGCTATATTTGTAATATATATATTGTGTAATTTCATTAAAAGTGAATCAATGTAATTAAATCACTGATCAATGAATGAAAAACTTACAATTTACTTTACTAACACATTTATATTATTTAATAAATATTATTTGTACGGAACTTCAATGAATATAATTTCTGACCCTCCGTATTAGGAGCAGTCTACCGCAGTAATAGGCTCTGACCAAAATCATACCTCCGTATTAGGGAAAATCGACTCGACTATTTAAATATTTTTTTAAAATAAGAAATATCATGAAAAGAAACATAGACTCAACAGCAATACAATTTGTAAGTTCCACTTTTGACGATAAAGTTGTTTGGTACCTTTAAAAATACTTACAAATGCTTATTTTTGTTTCTTACTTTCAAATGTTGCGAAATACCTCCGTAATAGGTGCTTTTACCTTATGTGGTAGAATACAATATTTATTTATTGTGCTATCGTACACAAACATGACAATTTATATTACATTAAAAAGTTTGCGCAGGCATACATTTTCGCCGCGCCGTAGAAAGAGAGGGGGATACTTCCTCTCCTACGCCGCGCCGGCTGTCTACTCTCCGTCCGTCTTACGAATTTTCGATCAGGTCACGTGTCCTGACGCGAGTTTAACATTTTTTACCCATTACAAAAAAAGTGCACAACGCCGCTAAAGAAGTTTTCACTTCAAAAACACGTTAAGCCGTTAGTCCTGCGCCTGACCTCCCTCCGGTCGCGTCGGATTGCCCTCCCATCGGCTAATGAGATTAAAAGAACAGAGACTGTTCCTGCACACATACTTGTGTACTATATTATCTCCTGCGCAGCTAATCAAATATGAGATTGGCTGCTGTAGCCGAAATCGGTTTGGAAGACTATTTTTATTTTATAAGAGCTCTTTGGTAAAAAAAAAAACTTGAGTCTACGAGCAAAAAATACCATATTTTGTACAAACTTTCACCCCTTAAGTACTAATATTGAATATCCATACAAATGTTTATATATACTTGTTTAACTCTCTCTCCACCCACAGCGAAGTCACACAAGAAGACTTTCCCACCCAGAAAAAAAAATGTAAGGATATAATCAAAAAGGTATTTCAATTTGCCACGACAGGTAACAAAAATAAATTAAAGTAACACTCAGACTGGCACTTAAAAAGTTGTGTGCACGAAAAAAAAGACGACCAAGACCGGTCTATGACCTTGCCAAGATTTATTTGCAATTGTATTTATTACTTGTAGGTAGTGTGTTTTAAGAATTATTTTCTACTAGCTATGCCCGCGGATTTTCCCGCGTAAATCTCGATCTATTCGATTATTTTTTATTCGTGATAGGTTCGTGTTTGCCCACTATCTCAACTGATGGTAAGCGATGATGTGGTCGAAGATAAAACACCAAGCGTGTTTAGTAGCCTAGTAACCTATTTACTCTTGACTTATAAACCCCCAGGTTATAGCTTTCAGGACATTCCGGGATAAAAGGGATATATAATACATATGTATATACATATATGTTGCCTTATAATCTCCTCTATCTCCCAATGCCGCATTAACATCGGCTTCAATTTTGTTTATTATGTGTCGATAAATAGTAGAATGATTTAATTAAGTTAAGGTTAGAGATGCGCCAAATGTTCGGCCGAATATTCATATTCGGTACATTCGGCATATTTTTTCATGTTCATATTCGGCCGAATATTTACCGAATACTTATATTATTGTTATTATTTAAAAAAATAACATTTTATTAAACAGTAATGTTAACTAATTATTTTACTAAATAAGTGTGGTTTATTCCGAAAGTTGTACATAGTTTTTTGTAAATGAAAGACACACTATTATTTGTACCAACAATTTTTGACAAAATAAAAAAAGATTAATTTTAGCAATCAATTTAAATAAAATTTTCGGTCATGTATTTTCTGCTAGGTAGTTCGTATTTTGGTTTTAATAATTTAATTAATCTATTAAATCAGAATTTAACCGAATGATTTGGCCGAATATTCGGTTCGGTAAAATTTGGACCGAATATTCGGCCGAACATTCGTATTCGCTTTAACCTACATTCGGCGCATCTCTAGTTAAGATAGTGTATTTTATTTATTTATTTATCTACACACATGACACTTACAACAGAAAAAAAAACAAATACAAACAAAAGAGCACAAATGTGCTGCTTATTTCATAAGAAATTTCTTCCAGCAGACCTATGTATATATACATATACATAGGTCTGCTGGAAGAAATTTCTTTCTTTTTAGGGTAAGAGATGAACACACTAAATATATACATATTTAGTGTGTTCATCTCTTACCCTACTCTCCTGTCACAAGTCTCCTGGAAGAGTTGTCTTTTTTTGAAATAAGCAGTACCCACCTTTGATTAAATACATATTTCTTTTACTGTATTGTGTGTACATAAATAATAAGTAATGGAAGGTCAGTGAAGAGGAAAATTAACACTGACCAACAGGTGACTTGCATTTACAAAATGACTCATAGAACGCTTTTGGATTCGCTAAAAACCAAAGTATTACTTGGGTCTATATATACATTACTACACTTCACCTGCGATCTTGTCTGCAGAGATTTCGATATAATTTATAGCCTTCCCCAATAATGCAGCTTACTACCATAGAAATATTTTTTAGCTTCAAGCTTCCTTACCAAATTTCATCCAAAACCATCCAGTACTTTCAAAGATTAACGTGTTAAAACAAACAAAGAAACTTTTCCGCTGTGTAATAATAGTATAGATAAGGATATTCAGAAACCTTTGGGATTTCCCGACACCTTCGTAAGATACATATCTGACCGGAAACTCCGTTGAGGTCAGACGAAGAGTTTAATTCTCCGAATGCATTAATTTATTCGAGACTAGTTGTTGCACGTAACTTCGTTCGCGTGGGAGGTTATTTGGGTGTAAATAACTGTAAGCATTTGAAAAATACAGTTTTTTGACATCACAGAAAAACACTTTTACCTTTATTTTTTTTTTAAAGAGATAAGCCAAATATGCTCGTGTCTGGAGTGGGTTCACGGCAAAAGTGAGGGTGAGGTTTGAACCTGCGGTCACTCGATCACAAGTCCGACGACTTAGCCATTAGGTTATTGGCACTTAAGGATTGGATACTTGGAGTAAACCGATTCTGTACAACAGTAAATAAAATATAATTAGAAAATTAAAAATACACAATTTGCATGGTTTTCAGCGTGAGAGCAATGTGAGAAAACAACGAATATTATGAGTCGATTACTACACTGTCTGCTAGTTTGAGTACATACTTTATACGGCCTACCCAAATGTCCTTACTTTGGTATTGTTTGAGCTCCTTAAGGTTCTAAGTTGAGCTACGCGATAATTGACAAACGCTTGCACTGTTTGGACGGGCCTGCTCAAATCTGTGTGATTCCGTCCTCTAAACAGCGCCACAGACATAAACCGACATGGTTCTCATAATATATGATTTGATCACTACAGATTGTATGGACTTTAAAATAGACGTTGACCTCTAAGTTTGTTTCGATGTTTCTTCTCAGGGTAGTCAATTAGGAAACACTGGCCTCATCTAGTCTACATTTACGGAAAAAATGGCGTGTAAAAGTGTAGTGTTTACAGCCTAATTGTAATATAAACAATAATTATTTTATAAATCACTACGTTTCGTACAGCACCACGTAGGCAATAAAAATTACCTAATTACTACGGTTAAATAAATTACTGTTAGAGTAATCGGATTGGATAATCTATAGCAAAAGAATTATTACGGCAAAAGGCTGGACGTCATGGGATTGTTTCCAATTTTCCATGGATGATAGCAGGCCTATAGTGTGGGACGCAACTTGTGTCGATACTCTTGCACCATCCCATCTTCGAAATCAAAATCAAAACTATTTCATTTCACATAGCATAACATGGCACTTGTAAAACGTCAAAAGTTAGTGCACGGTTCGAAATTGGTCGTCTCCTAAGAACCGGAAAGAATCTCTACGATTACTCTTTAAAAAATAAATTGCATTCACAGCCTTTGCATAATAGGTACAGTTTCTCTTTAGGTATCAGAGGACAGTATTATAGACCAATTGACATAATACAATGTAATATAACTAATCAGAAATAAATCACAGAGTCTATAATGTTCTCGCATTTACATTAAAAAGGGGTTCGAACCTTTTTGTATGGAAGCTGCGCCACGATTTCGAAAAAAACTCACAATGGCGGCGGGTCGATATGTCAGACTGATTCTATCCCCTTTGCATTTATAAAGCAAAGCATAAAAAAGTATTATCGAGCCATTTGGGAGCCGTAAAAGAACGATTTTTTTAATGTCTTATTTTAGTTTGTAGTCTTGTTTTCTTAACATAGTCTGGTGAATGAATAGTACTAACGAAATAAATAAAACACTTTTGTCTCATCTATACTTATAATAAATTTGTAGAGAGGTTGATTCTGTACATCTATACTTATAATAAATCTGTAGAGAGGTCAATTCTGTACATGAAATATATTTCCAAAATAACTATCAGGGGGTGATTAAGGATCGATACTCATGCCAAAAATGCAATCAGTTAAATTTTTGTCTGTCTGTCTGTCTGTCTGTCTGTCTGTATAACCGTTATAGAAACAAAAACTACTCGACGGATTTTAACGAAACTCGGTACAATTATTTTTCATACTCCTGAGCGGGTTATAGTATACTTTTCATCACGCTAAAATCAATAGGAGCAGAGCAGTGAAGGGAAATATTGGGAAAACGGGAGAAGTTACTCCATTTTTTAAGCTTCCGTCGCGTGTGCAACCTTAATGGTTAAAGCTACACAAATCATTTCATGACGGAAATGTTCTCCTTAAAATTATATAAAAAATATCCCACGACAGCATATGTCTAACTTTTATGGTTGACTCACAATAACACGTGTAACTCCCGATAGCTTAGCAGTTCGAAGCTTTCTGATTATAATATTTGTCTACTCTTACGTTTATAACACTCTCAGTCACCCCTAATTGAAAAAGTTAACATTATTAACTATTCCATAAAAAAATTGGCCAAGTGCGATTCAGACTCGCCCATGAAGGGTTCCGTAGTAACTATAATATAATATGCAAATTTATTTGACGAAAAAAAAACCTTACAAATTTCTTAAAACTAGCTTATTTACATTTTTTACAACTGCGCCAAATAAATTTATTTTGCAAAAAAAACCTTACAAATTTCTTAAAACTGGCTTTTTTACATTTTTTACAACTGCGCCGAATAAATTTGTTTGTCATAGTGTTTGTATGAATTACAAAGTTATATTTTCGGTTTTAGAAAATATGCTGTATCTCAAAAACTGCTGAACTGATTTCGTTCAATCTAATTTTGGTTGAAAGTTTATATTAAGATCTACAGACATATATTTTTTTTAGATTTTTCACTCCATTATTATAGAAGTTAGAGGTTGTGTCTGCCACACACACATTTTACCACTTTGGAAGCTTATATCTTTTAAACGATTGACTTTATGGAAAAGTGGTTTTAGAAACCCCGATGTCGTTTTTAAAGAACTGTCTATAGATACCACACATGCATCGATTTCATGAAAAAAAATATTTTCAGGTTTAGTTCCATGTATGGGGAGCCCCCCTTTATTTTAAATATTTTTTAATTTTTTTCTCAAAATCGGAAAGCGGTTCACAGAATACATCTATCTATCAAGTTTCACATGTATAGTCCTAATAGTTTCGAAATAAAATTGCTGTGACAGACGGACGTACGGACAGACATGTCGAAACTATAAAGATTCCGTTTTTTGCCATTCGGCTACGAAACCGTACAAAGAATCATATAAATCGGTATAGAAACACCAAAGTTATACATGAAATACGCTTATAATAATAAGCCATCGCGCGTGAATACTGAATCATGCTATAAGGATTATTTTTGAGAATCGGTCGCCGCGCTCGACGCGTCTCGCGGTCGAAGCGTTCTCTAGGTACTTAAGCCTCATGTGAACGTGATCTAAACAATATTATCAATACATTAACTTACGCTGACGGAGTCGCGGGCACAGCTATATTGTATCATTACGCTAAGGCCAATAGGAGCGGAGCGCCAATGAAGAATGCTTCAAAATCGAGGTTAAATTTAACGTTAGCCCAAAGTAACTATTCCACGCGGACGAAGTCGCGGGCTAAAGCTAGTATCTTCTAAACGATTGACTTTATGAAAAAGTGGTTTTAGAAACCCTTATATCATTTTTAAAGACCTGTCTATAAGTACCACACACGCATAGGTTTCATGAAAAAAAATATTTTTAGTTTTAGTTCCATGTATGGGGATCCCCCTTTATTTTAAATATTTTTTATTTTTTTTTCTTAAAATTGGAAAGCGGTTCATAGAATACATCTACCTACTAAGATTCACATGTATAGTCGTAGTAGTTTCGGAATAAAATGGCTGTGACATACGGACGGACGGACAGACAGACAGACAGACAGACGGACAGACATATCGAAACTATAAGGGTTCCGTGTTTTGCCATTCGGCTACGGAACCCTAAAAAGGCGGAGCGTCCGAGCGCGAGCTTCGCGGTTGAGTAGTGACCAGCCTTAGTGTGCTGAACTACGAGAGGCCCTACCTAAAAAAAAAAGTGCGAGCTTCATACAATTATTGCCTGTTGATCCGAATAGACGTTCAGAGCGTTCGACCTTATTGACAGACAATACTTAATTGATATTAACAAACCGTGCTTATCAGCGTGACTTTTAGTCGTTGATAATTTATTTTTAGATTCCTTTTGTTGTTATTTTATAAAATAGGTATTAGTTATTTTAGTATACCGATAGGTAAGTTTTGGCTAATTTACGTTCACTTTTTTATATTAGTTTTATTTTCACCCAGTTGCAACAAAATATAATCGAGGCTCAAATTTTAACAGGTTAGGTGCAGGAGAAACCGTCTTTATTCCCAGAATTCCCATAATACCAAACAATTTTCCATTCGAATTTAAAAGAACGCAATTCCCAGTATCGGTGTGTTATGCAATGACAATTAAAAGGTTCAAGGGCAGACTTTTCGTGTTGCTGGAGTAGATCTCGGTGTCAGTTGTTTCTCGCATGGTCAGTTGTACGTCGCTTTTTCCCGGGTTAGCAGTTCTAGAAATCTTTATGTTCACGTGCCGGACGGGTCAACTGTCAACATAGTTTATCCGGAAGCTTTGCGCTGAAGTATTTTCGTTCTATAGGTTACTTAATCCTCATGTGAACGTGATCCAATACATTAACTTATAACACACAAGGAGTTACACGCTGACGGAGTCACGGGCACAGCTATTAACAATAATATTGTGCGGTTCCGCATTGCGATATTTTTCAACAGTATTATAGATTGACATATTATATTTCCCTACTAAATTACGAAAGTTAATCTGTCTGTTACATCAAAATCACTGAACCGTGAGGAAGGACATAGGCTACTTTTTTTACGAAAAAACGACGGAAACGCGGACGAAGTCGCGGGCAACAGCTATCTATACTAATAATATAAGGCTGAACAGTTTGTTTGTTTGGTTGAACGCGATAATCTCAGGAACTACTGGTTCGAATTGAAAAAAATATGATATATCATTACGCTAAGGCCAATAGGAGCGGAGCGCCAATGAAGAATGCTTCAATATCGGGGTTAAATTTAACGTTAGCCCAAAGTAACTATTCCACGCGGACGAAGTCGCGGGCAAAAGCTAGTACTTATAATAAATTTGTAGAGAGGTTGATTCTGTACATGAAATATATTTACAAAATAACTATCAGGGGGTGATTAGGGATCGATACTGATGCCAAAAATGCAATCAGTAAATTTTTTGTCTGTCTGTCTGTCGGTCTGTCTGTCTGTCTGTCTGTCTGTATAACCGTTATAGAAACAAAAACTACTCGACGGATTTTAACGAAACTTGGTACAATTCTTTTTCATACTCCTGAGCTGGTTATAGTATACTTTTCATCACGCTACAATCAATAGGAGCAGAGCAGTGAAGGGAAATGTTGGGAAAACGGGAGAAGTTACTCCATTTTTTAAGCTTCCGTCGCGAGTGCAACCTTAATGGTTAAAGCTACACAGAAATCATTTATAAATTATATAAAAAATATCCCACGACAGCATATATCTATCTTTTATGGTTGACTCACAATAACACGTGTAACTCCCGATAGCTTAGCAGTTCGAAGCTTTCTGATTATTATTCTGCTCCGAAATTTAAAACCACCACAACTTTGCAATGGAACTCGGCTAAAAGTAACCCAGTTGCAACAAAATATAATCGAGGCTCAAATTTTAACAGGTTGCGGTGCAGGAGAAACCGTCTTTATTCCCAGAATTCCCATAATACCAAATAATTTTCCATTCCAATTTAAAAGAACGCAATTCCCAGTATCGGTGTGTTATGCAATGACAATTAATAAGGCTCAAGGGCAGACTTTTCGTGTTGCTGGAGTAGATCTCGGTGTCAGTTGTTTCTCGCATGGTCAGTTGTACGTCGCTCTTTCCCGGGTTAGCATTTCTAGAAATCTTTATGTTCACGTGCCGGATGGGTCAACTTTCAACATAGTTTACCCGGAAGCTTTGTGCTGAAGTATTTTCGTTCTATAGGTACTTAAGCCTCATGTGAACGTGATCTAAGCAATATTACCAATACATTAACTTAATAACACACAAGGAGTTACACGCTGACGGAGTCGCGGGCACACCTATTAACAATAATATTGTGCGGTTCGGTATTGCGATATTTTTCAACAGTATTATAGATTGACGTATTATATTTCCCTACTAAATTACGACGGTTAATCTGTCTCTTACATCAAAATCACTGAACCGTGAGGAAGGACATAGCCAACTTTTTTTTACGAAAAACGACGGAAACGTGGACGAATTCGCGGGCAACAGCTATCTATACTAATAATATAAGGCTGAAGAGTTTGTTTGTTTGTTTGAACGCGATAATCTCAGGAACTACTGGTTCGAATTTAAAAATTATTTTTTAATTAAATAGTTAATTTATAGAGAAAGGCTATAGGCCATATATCATTACGCTAAGGCCAATAGGAGCGGAGCGCCAATGAAGAATGCTTCAAAATCGGGGTTAAATTTAACGTTACCAAAGTAACTATTCCACGCGGACGAAGTCGCGGGCAAAAGCTAGTTAAGAATAAATTAAATAATATTGTTTATTTATAGAAGTCAGTATCTAGAAGTGGGTACTAATCAAAGCTCTACTTTTGACCTGACTCAACGGCGCGTCGTGTTCCATGAGCAGCTCAAAGAGCAGTCAACACTAATGACGGAGCGCGATAGAGCCATTGCCTTCCGGGGTTGCGGAACTATGCAAAAACCCACCATGTTCCTTCAGTTGGCTTTGTGTTCCGCGACCGCAGTATCTCGCAACCCTGACAGACTATGCAGATCACGTATAAATATGAAGGTTCAGTAAACCTTCCTGAGGTTCCTATTCAAAGGGTTATACCACTTCTTCCCTTACATGTACCCTACCAATAACCTTTTAGGAATGCTAGGCTTTAATTTGTTGGAGGTGAGGAGAGGCTTTCATCAGCTCACAGTAGCCTGCAAGACCCTGAGCGGACGTATCAATTGTCCCGAGCTCCATGGCCTTTTCTACCGACTATTCGTGCCTGACAAGTACATCGGACACCGTCAGAACCGCTTGCACAATTTGTTTGCTCCACCGACTTCCAAAACTGTCGCCAGAGCTGAATCCCCAGTATGTCGCACTCTAAGGATGCTCAATGCCCTCCTGACTACCAACCCTGAATGTGATGTGTTTGCTGACGAATGGAGTAAAATTATGCGTGCATGTCTGGTGTTCTGTGAGAGGAAGTATGCAAAAGTGTCTACTGTTCCATGTTAATTTTATCTTATATAATTTCAATTTTCAATCACAATTATTACTATTCTTATCTTAAATGTATTTCTATTTCTATGTTAATTGGTGTTGTACCGTTTTAATTAGGTTGGTGTGGGTAGAATTCACACTACTTACTAGCAATCTTGTTAACCCCTCCAATTAAGCTTAATATGCTTGTGGCTGAAGTGTGTTTGCGGTAATAGTGTAATGGGTGGGGTTCGAATCCGTGACCTTTCGTTCACAAGTCCTATACCTTAGCCATTACGCTATCGACGCTTGTAAATTCAACTCCTTAGCCTTACACACAATGAAAATATTCCCAAAACGTTTTGTGTAATATTTACTTCACTTCCCAGTGTATTCACTAGCATCTGATTCCGCAAACTTTCAAAGCGAGGCGGTTTGACCGCAGTGCATTGGAGGCACAACCTTGAGAACGTGTTATAATGTCAAAATATTCATAAAACAGCTCTAGGACTTGTATCTGTATTTACACGTTTTTGTTCGTCTGCCGATTACAGATATGCTGTATGATTACTGTGATATTAAGTTGATATACAAACGAATATGGGTAGGTATCCATTTTTTTAAGGATGGGAAGTTATCCAATGACTGTCTTACGATCTGGGCGAAGCGGGAGGGTGTGTCAGACTTTTACTGACTAAAACCGATCCTATAACCGTTCCGTCATTTGCCCTTCGTGTTCCGAGGCCGCGGTAACTCTTTTGAACAATTCCGCAGCCCTGGCAGGCAACGGCCCCCTAGTGGGCTCCGACAATTTGGTTACACTCTATGAGGCGCGCGTGGAACACAACGCGTCGTCTACACGGGCCTGGTTTCCGTCGAGCGGCGAGCTACCCATTGCTCACAGCCTCCATGCCTGCCTGCATAACTCCTCACTTCGGACAATAGATTGAACCAGGACCGGGAGCGAGAGGTCGCCGCCTATCGCCCCAAAGAGAATACGACGGTTCTCTGACCAAGCGGGGCAAGCCTAAATAGAGAGATTTACCAAATATTATTAGATGTTATAAGACCTACCTACATTTAAAATACGCACAAGTCAAAGTGAGTAAACAAGTTTCCGAATCCGACTACTTGTATCGAACGAACATTACATTTGCGTGTTTACTGTTTACCCTCAAAAATTAATTATGTTAACGTCTAGTTTATTTTTAAATTTTATTTATTTATACGCACTTCAACGACTTACTCACTAAGGCATAAACACACAGAAATCACAAACAGTTATAGGTATAGTGAGTACGTTCCTCTTCTCCTCCTCCGTCTCCTCCTCCTTCCTTAGGACTATAATGTTTTTACTTCACATAGTAATACATTATCCATACTAATGTTTAGGCAATAATCTCTACCTCTACAAGTTATGCAGAAAAAATATCAAATTATTACTAACTAGCCTCCCGACTTGGCTTCACAAGGTCCCATTCTGCTTATTCACACAAAACCTTAATAAATTATACCTAAACCTTCCTATTGGATCTCCCTATCCATTGGCAAAAACAGCATGAAAATCTGTTCGGTAGATTTCGAGTTTATCGCGAATATAAAGAGCAAATACGCAGCGGGAGACTTAGTTTTATAATATGTAAGGAGATGTATAAAATACCTCGCGGCAAAACAAATGCTCCTGATCTCCATGACGAGTTAACCTGTTTACTCCGAACAACTTTAACCGTCATAGGAGACACAGATTGTTCACTATGCCCAGGAGTCGTACCGTCGCTCGAGCCCAGTCCCCTATTCCTCGAACACTCTCCGCGCTCAACGCTCTCTTGGATGCCAAACCTGATTGTCACGTGTTCACGGCTGAATGGAAGAAGATCTTGTGTGTTTTTGGAAGGCCTTAGTGCCATGTTTTTGTATATTTTCGTCCCACCCTTACGCACAAAACGTTTTGAGAATACTTTCATTGTTCGGCTAAGGAAGTCAAAGCTTTGAACAGAGCCTTGAACATTGACGACGAGTTGCAAGTCTATGTCGATTTTCTATCAGTTACATTTCGGGGAGTGTGCGATGGAATTACACAATCTAATTCCGCCAAGCCCGTTCCATTATCGGACTACGAGACAAACGGCGAAACGCCATCGTTACATGGTGGACATGCCACTCATAAGCACAAAACGTTTTGGGAATACTTTCATTGTGTGTACGGCTATGGAGTAAAATTCCCTGCCGGAGTCTGTGTTTCCTGATAGCTATGAACTCGGGTCTTTAAATCAAGAGTGAATAGGTTACTTCGTAAGCGTGCTCCATCTTCGACCACATCATCACTTATCATCAGGTGAGATGGTGGTCAAATGCGAGCCGAATATCAATAAAAAAAAATATCGTGCTTGTTAGTATATCAGATCTCAAAACTATTAGGTACTGGCGAAGGTTCTATACAACTCGATTCCTACCGGCTTCCCTTTTGAAATATGGCAAATATTAGTCTATTATTTTATATATGAACTAGTACTCTCGCGGGGCTTCGCTCCCGTGGATTCTATCACGGTAAAAACATAACTCTCCTTTTTTGCAGTCAGGTAAAAAGTAGCCTATAACCTTCCTCAAGCTTCAAGCTACTTCCATACCAAATTTCATCCAAATCCACCCAGTACTTTCGAAGATTAGCGCGTTCAAGCAAACAAACAAACAAACAAACAAACTAACAAACTTTTCCGCTTTATAATATTAGTATAGATATTTAAATAGTAATCTATTATTTTCAATTAAAAATATAATTATTTACGAAGTTAAAAGATTTTTAAGTTAGCCACAGGGCCACAGTTACTGGAATTCACGCATCACACTTGAGTAAGGTAAGCATTTTTTTGTCCGGCTTCCCTTTTATGAAAATTCACCCTTCGCCACTGCTAGATTGTCAAAAAACTGACATCAGACTGCCGTCAGATTTTCAACGTACCTACTTGACGCTGGCAGAATAGTCGACAACGGCTCAGTTGCCAAAGAGGGGAAAGAAAAGAAAAAAAAACGTTATGAGTACCCACTCATAACGTTGAAAATCTGATGGCAGTCTTATTCCTGGTTTGTAGAGGTATTCGCTCCATGTAAAACACTAGTACTCGACTGCGTTCGGTTTGACTGAAAACATATAGAGACTATAGACTGCCTGCAAATGATGACTCAATATCGAAATATGAAATATTATAATCATAATCATTTATTGACAGTTTGATGTGAAGAAGTCCCTAGCTCCTACGCTAGTATTTACTGTATTGTAGGAGCCAGGTTGTTCCCCATGGCAATAGGTTACATTTTTTTTTATTGATAATAGGCTCGCGTTTGACCACCATCTCACCTGATGGTAAGTGATGATGTGGTCGAAGATGGAACACGCTTACCTAGAAGTAACCTATTCACTCTTGACTTAAAGACTCCCAGGTTATAGCGATCAGGAAACATTTTTAAGCCAAAAACATGAGATGAATAGAAAAATACAAAATGAATTAAATTAAATGATGCTGGCAGAGCTTAAATAATAATAACAATAAAATAAAAAATGATGAATTTAACAAAGTAATTTAGAATACATAATATGATTAAGAATACATTCATATATACCTAAAAGACTATAAACGTACAATGTTGTATGTATTTTTTTATAATCTTGACCGCGTTTTTCAAGGGTTTAAATTCCATGTAGGTAACGAATTAGTCTCAGTAACCAATTAGCGTATAATCAATTTAATAGTATAGAATTAAAAAATATACAGAGTTGATACGATAGAGGGGCATTATATTACACTAGGTACGTATACTATACGTGCTTAGTGTTAATTTGATACAGTAAAAAAATAAAGAGCCAAAATTTTTTTTTCAAACTAAATAGCTTACAATGCAGAGTAAAACACAACCACCCCCTTTGTAAATAAATGTGACTGACCTTAAATACCTAGGTAACAAAGTGGCAACGTAGCGCGGCATGTGTTATTGCTTGTCTTGGTCAGATTTATCGCTTTAAGGTGCATCTCATCAAAATCATTTGCGACTAAACTACTTCTCCTATTTAATTAATTTTTGGTACAAAGCTTGAAAATGGTACCTAGTATACGCAGTTTAAAGGAAAGCCCCTAGGTCGTATCAACTCTGTATTTCGTTGTTTTGATTTTTCATATCTATCAAAGACTAGAAAACCACTCTCTGGTATCTATAAACTGCCTCGTTGGTCTAGCGGTCGTAAGCGCGACTGCTGAGCAAGAGGTCTGGAGTTCAATTCCCGGGTCGAGCAAGAAATGCTATTAGGTTCTAATAGAAATTTCTCAGTAGTAGCCCGGAGTTTGGAAGTTGGCGGTGTAATACCCCTGTGCCTCGCAAAGCACATTAGCTATTAGTCCTTGGCGTGATCTCTCTCCGGTCTTGTCGGATTGCCGTCCCATCGGACCATGAGAGTAAAGAAACAGCGAATACACCTTTAGCTGCGGACATACTGGGTCATCGGCGAACCGTTGCTTGCCTGTCGGTTTTCTACAGATTGTACTGCGGGGAGTGTGCGCAGGAGCTCCATAACCTGATCCCTCCATCTCCCTTTCACTACCGGTCTACCAGACGCACGGCTGGATACCATCCACAGTTGGTTGATATGCCGTCTTGTCGTACCAAGCGCTTCTCCTCCACATTTATTGTGCGCACTTCCAAGCTGTGGAATTCTCTGCCGGCTTCTGTGTTCCCTGCCACTTATGACCTTTCAACCTTTAAAGCAAGAGTAAATAGGCATCTTCTGGGCTCGCTCGTTCCATCGTAGACCTCATCTATCGCTTACCATCAAGCGAGATCAGATCAAGAGTGAGCTCATTCTGAACAAAAAAATAAAAAAAAATACTTGTGCACTATAATATCTCATGCAGCAGGTGGCTAATCTTAGCTTGGACTATTATAATTTATAAACTCTACGTCAGCTAATTTTATCCAGGGAAATTAAAATCGCAGTTTGGCAACGTTTTTAAAAATAGCCGGAAATATTTTTCACGTTTCAAATGATAAATGATCTTTATTTTGCAAATTGGTTATTAAATTAAATAACACTTTTACACGTCATTTTTTCCGTAAATATTAACTAGATGAGGCCGGTGTTTCCTAACTGACTACCCTGAGAAGAAACATCGAAACATAACAAACTCAGGGGTCCGTCCCTCTTAAAGTCGATACAATCTATACTGATTTAATTATATGGGAACCTTGTAGGTTTTAGTCTGAGGCGATCTTTTGAAGAAAGATGCTCACAGATTTGAGTGGGCCTGTCCATACAGTGCAAGCATTTGTCAAATAACGTATAGCTCAACTTAGAACAAGGAGCTTAACGATTTGACGAACAATACCAAGGTAATGAATATTAGTAGTCAATCCTTATTTCATTTGAAGTTGACTTCACGACACTTCTCAACTGCCAAGGAGACTGATATTCAAAAAGTTAGACTGGATTTAGCATTAGAAGTTGAGCTATGATAATGTATCAAATTCTACTTTCGTCTGGAAAACTGTCAAAATTTGCATTTTTTTTAAAGGAGATCTAGCAATTTGGGTAGAATTTATATTCACATTACTAGCAATCTTGAGCTAAATATGCTTGTGTCTGGAGTGGGTTTACGGCTATAGTGTAATGGATGGTGTTCGAACCCGCTACCTCTCGATCACAAGTCTGACATTTTAGCCATTACGCTATTGATGCTTAATTTTTCATTGGATTTTGACACATTCTGAATAAAAAACCGGCTCAAAGGCTTTTGAAACATACATAAGTATTTTCGTATGCGTAGGTTTTGCAGTTTGCATTTGCTATAAGGTTGTATAAACTCTACAAAGGCATCAAACCTACTTAACCTTTTCTTGATATTACCTACTGACGTCAAACCAGTTACAGCAAATTTGCATTTAATGTATGATAATTTAACAGGGATCCTACGATATATTCGGAAGAAGCGAACGATCCTTTCCATAGTAATAGACTATTGGAATAATGATGTTTGTTTTGCGAATATGTTACACTTTTACTTTCATGTTTTTTTGTAAATGTAAAAAACTAGATGAGGCCGTTGTTTCCTAACTAGCCAGTTACCCTGAGAAGAAACACCGAAACAAACTCGGACGTCAATGTCTCTTTTGAAGTTCATACAATCTTAAAACATAGTGTATTACATTCTCTTTGTCTGTAGTGATCAAATAAAATGAGAAACAAATAGAAAAAACATTGAAGGATAAGTATATGCAAGTGGATGATTGATCTTGAAAAAAAATTCTGTTTAGTCTTTCGAATAAATACAAAGAAAGCAACACTTGCCGACTGCGACGCTGTTCGTAGATGGGTAACTATCTTTATACAGTGTGTTAGGTTAAACGAGGGACTTATTGAGGGAGAGTATTCAGTATTCGATTCTCGTCCCAAATATGTGAAAAACTTATAACTTAAATTTTTGACGTAATTGTCCAATATAATACATTTATCATGTACACTGAGGCGCAAGAGGAGAATGAACTTGTAAACAGTACCTAAAGTAATCACGTGGCAAAACACGGCCCGATGCTGCAAAAAAAAAGGAAGCTCGTGTGTAAACTCCACCCCCGCGGGAGTCCCCCCGAGTACTTTTGGTATGGTTCTGTCTGTTATTTATCAGTGTTTTTTTTTGTTGATATTTTTATTAGTATCATGTAAGTATACACTATTGAAGGTTTGAATATGTCCCTCGTTTAAACTAATATACTGTACATCAAGATTCCTCCGTGCCTCGGAAAGGACGTTCAACATTTGCTCCCTTCGGGAGTCACAGGGTGACTTCCAGCCACCGTAGACGCGGGCCTGCGGGCTGCGAGCAATGGGTAGCTCGTCGCCCGACTGACACCAGGCCCGTGTAAACGACGCGTCGTGTTCCACGCGCGCCTCAAAGAATGTCAGCAAATTGTCGGAGCCCATAAGGGGGCCGTTGCCTGCCGGGATTGCGGAATTTTTCGAAAGAGTTACCACGGCCTCGGAACACGAAGGGCATATGATGGAACTCGGATGGGTTTTAGTCAGTAGAAGTCTGACACACCCTCCCGCTTCGCCCAGATCGGGAGGCAGTCAAAGAATGACTTCCCATCCTTAAAAAATAAATTTAAAAAAGCCGTTGCTTCCGGCAGTCACTTGTACATCTTTGACAGTCGTTGCTGGATTAGTAAATTTTCTGGCTTCTAACTAAGAAATGATGTTGTTCACAAAGTTTTGCGTTAAATCCGCCCATGTAGCACTGTTGTACGTAAAGTTTAAATAAATAAATTGTGTCTGTTGAACCAGGCTATTCTTTGGAACGGCTAAAACATTAACGAAACTTTATGTGCCATGACGCGTAGACAATAAACCTGTACTGTCAAAATATAAAAAGAGTGTCTGCGTACCTGGGACATTTTCTTACTGACGACCTTAAAAACAATGTTGACATTGATAGGGAGCGCAAGGCGCTGGCGGTTGGAGGGAACATGCTGGCCCGGAGATTTGCTCGTTGTAGTGATGAAGTCAAAATTACGTTGTTTCAGGCCTAACTACTGCCAGACTTTCTACACGAGCAGTCTCTGGGTCAAGCATACCAAGAAGGCGCTGGATGTCTTGCGCATCCAATACAATAATATCTTCAGAATGCTGTTGAGACTTTCCCGCTGCTGTAGTGCGTCAGAGATGTTTGCGAAGATGCATACAGATGGGTTCCACGCCATCATGCGCAAAAAACTCTGTTCGCTGGTCAGCAGAGTGCGGGCGAGTAACAACAGCATTCTGTCGATTGTGGCGGAGAGATTAAACTCTCCTTTCATGATTCACTTTATGGGAATGACTATCAACCGGGGCACGTTTCCCATAAATTGATGGTCCTTCCCATAAAGCTAGTTATAACTAATTTTGTAAATATTATGTATTAACCTAAGCCTAAGCATTATAATAACACATCTATGGATTTTTAATCTGAAATAAAGAATTTGAATTTAATTGAATTAAAATCCGATTTTAATAAAGTTTCTTAATGTTTTAGTATCGTGTAAACAAATATCAGACAACACTGTCACTTGGGACTTTCACTGGATTATATAGGACGCGGTATAGAGCTTTTTCTTTTTTAAGCTGGTACACCTACAGCTCGGGTTCTGCGCGGGAAAGCCCTCCCACGCGAACGAAGACTGCTTAAGAATAAAAAGTCCCCCGATCAAGGAAAATACGTTAAAGTTCGAAGAAACATGCACTTTTAGCTTTGTTTGTACGCTTGTAATAAAACTATGAACTCACAATTTACCTCAAAAATTTTTGTGATTGGTTTTTTTTAACAACATACTTATAATATGAAAAAACTGGTTTTCACACCGACTTCGCATTCATCTTAAACGATGGATTAATTGTACATCTTGTAAAAAAGCTTTCAAGTTTGCGTAACTATTCAAAAGTTGATGAAGAGTTTACTTAGGACTGGCATTCCCTGCCGGAGTCTGTGTTTCCTTATAGCTATAACCTGGGGGTTTTAAGTCAGGAGTGAATAGGTTACTTCTAGACCAGCGTGCTTCATCTTCGACCACATCATTGCAGGTGATATGGTGGTCAAACGCGAGACATCATCAATTTAAAAAAAAATAAGATCTCGCTGATTCCTTAGAACAGAACGAACGCACAAAACTGGATAGCGATTATAGAACAAGTTTTGTTTAGTTTTATAAATAAAATGCCCACTTACTTAAGTATTTTTGTATTATTTTTATCGTTTTCTGCAGCCAACACCTACCTTGATCTAGGTAGCTATGTGCTATAGAGAAGGTTTTTGCTTACCTACACTTTTTTTTTAAATAACCAGGTCCTGAATTTGAATTTTTGACTTCAGAACTCGTCGTACCTCACATAACAAAAATTAACATACAAATCCGTCTAGTAGTTCCGGATTATTGCATATACAAACAGACAGACATTTTATTTTAAATTCTTGTTCTGTATAAATGTCAAATTTTGATCTAGAGGTCCTAGACATTTAAAAATACTAGGTGTGTAGCCGTTTTCCTAGTTAACTTGAGGATTTTTTTTTTTCTAAACCCCGTCGAAGAAAAAACGCAAAAGATACTTTTCAAGTTTCACTTTGAATATCATCGTCTCATCAGAGTTCGTTATATTCAATTTCTTGTGCCATAATAAGCCATCTTCTTAACAAACGAGTATATTTTTTGTAGCTAATATGTAAAAAGCCGGTTGGACGACTCAAGAACAAAATGTACAGACAATCAACAAATAAAAAAGTATTTATTCTATCTTAGGAACAACAAGGTTATACCACTGCACTTGCGGTTTGATTCAGAAAAAAGTAGGTATACCTACAAAGGGAGACAAAGTACTTACAGTTTCCGTCATTTCCTGAACCAGTTCCTTGTAATAACACAACTTTTATACAAAACAAAACTACAAACACTACGTTCACATACATTTTGGAAACCATTTTTCCGAATAGTTTTTGTTTATTTAATAAAACATAACCTAAAAATCGAATTCGCGCTAAAACTGCTGTCAAAACTCTTCAATTTATTATCTGTTTTACTTTTTATTCATGTTTTTTTTTAATTCGATTTCACGACACGGTAGTTATTTTATAAGGAAACGACGTCTTAGTATATGAATCTCGCGCGAACTGGGCCTTCAAGGTTTTATTGGTCACATAATATACACACACAAGCATACTTATGTAAACGCGACTATGTTGAAAAGGTAGTGTTTCTCTTGGTAATGGTTTGTGATTCATACAAATGTTAATTAGCCGGTTAGTATTAAGCAATGATTTAGATAATGACCCTGCTGATGACCGTCAATCGGTCATTAGGTTGTTCGCGTAATGGATTATCAAAATATATTCTCAAATATTTTTAAGGATTTTTAGCTGTTAGTTTACCTTGATCACTTAAAAAATAACATTTTAGTAGTAGTTTGTGTCGCTATAACGAATTGTTAACTTTGCGATTCCTGTAAAATGATCTTTCTTTTGCAAATTGGTAATTAAATAATACTTTTACATGTATTTTTTTCGTAAATTTAAACTAGATGAGGACTGTGTTTCCTAATTAACTACCCTGAGAAGAAACACCGAAACAAATGCAGAGCTCCGTCTTTTAAAGTCCATACAATCTATACAGTTGGTTAAATTATATGGGAACCTATGGGAATTAGCAACGATTGTACTTACGATCGTCTTATAAAATAATCTTATACGTAACTACTTTGTTTCTTAATTATACCTATGGCCCACTTGCCTATTCGGCACTTAGGACGAATCTAGTAAAACCTCATTTGTAACAAATATCTCCACCACCACTTTTTCATAAAGTAAATCGTTTAAAAGATATACTCTTCCAGTGATAAATGTTTGTGTGTGTGTGTGTGTCCTCTAACTTCTATAATAATGGAGTTAAAAATCAAAAAAAATAAATGTCTGTAGATCTTAATGTAAACTTTCAACCAAAATTAGTTTGAACGAGATCGGGTTGGCAGTTTTTGTGAAATAGCATATTTTCTAAAACCGCAAATATAACTTTGTAATTCATACAAACACTATGAAAAACAAAGTTATTTGGCGTAGTTGTAAAAAAATGTAAATAAGCTAGTTTTAAGAAATTTGTAAGGTTTTTTTGTCAAATAAATATACATATTATTTTACATTATTATATATACACTTCTGGACACATCTATTGGCCCACCTTAGAGTTTAGGTTTCGATGGCCCCTACCGAAATATGATTGCTAGATTGAACAAAAACTGTTGATGCAGTTTTAAACCTGATACATTTTACCATCTTTTTCGATCGTATAGTTTTAAATTTGAATTCAGAATACCATACGACATGGACCTACGCCTAACAAGTCAGATATGCGCCTTGTTAAAGGCAATTAATTTTTGAATAAAAAACATGTTTTATCAAATAAAGGTTTAATTTAATAACGCGTGTTGCCTCCATGGGCATCTACCACAGCTCTCATACGATTAGGCATAGAGTTTATCAACCGCTCTATGAAATTTTGAGGGATCATCTCCCATTCCTCTTCTATGGCAGTTTTCAACTCCTGCATCGTCTGGGCAACTGGCTGACGAGCCCTAACACGCCTTTTTAGCTCGTCCCACATGTGCTCAATGGGGTTCATGTCTGGGCTTCTGGCTGGCCAGTCCATAACTGTGATGTTCACATCCCGAAGATATTCCCTGACGATGCCGGCCGCATGGGCTCTTGCATTATCATGCATAAAAAGGAAATTTGGGACCACATAGTCCGCGTATGGTATCACGTGAGGTTCTAAGCACTCACGAATGTATCTTTCAGCATTTAATGTTGGCAGCCGTGGTCCTGTAACAACCTCAAGTTGAGTTTTGCCGCTCGCGGATATACCGCCCCAGACAGTCCATGAGCCACCGCCATAAGCAACCCTCTCTTCAAAGCAGCATTGTGCGAAACGCTCTCCCTTACGCCGGTAGACCTTCTTCCTTCCATCATTGCCATGTAACACAATTTTAGACTCATCAGAAAAGAGTACACGGCTCCAATCTTGCTGTGTCCAATTTAAATGACTGCGTGCGAAATGAAGGCGCGCTGTTCGGTGGGCTCGCTTTAGTTTGGGCCCATTAGCTGGCTTGTGTGGTACCATATCGCGTTCTTTTAACCTTCTCCGAACAGTTCGAGCGCTCACAGATACTCCGTGGAAGTCGCGAAGTTGGTTTTGTATCTCAATGGAGGTAAGGTGACGATTTCTCAAGCTGGTCGTCACGATGAATCGATCCTGCCTTTCAGTTGTGACCCGAGATCGTGGCCTTCCTTGGCGACGAACAAAGCCGCCAGTCTCTAGGTACCTCCGATAAACATTTCGGACCGCAGATCGACTTAAATTAAGTTGAGCACTCACGTTTCTTTGGCTGTGTCCGGCCTGAATAAGTGCCACAGCTTGGGCGGCGACTTCAGGTGAAGTATCCATAGATTATTGATAGAACCTCACCTTAATGTTAAGAATAAGTAATGTTTGTTGCAAAAGCAAAGATATCAATCACTTTTTCAAGAATTAAATCCAAGTAAACCAATAAAACCAAGTTTTCTTAGTATTCGATTGTTTGATATCAACAAACAGGCTCCAAATTGTCTTTTGTTTCTTTAAATTCTGTGTTCGAAATTCAAAAAAAGACTATTGAATGAAATTGTGAATGTGCCAGGTTCAAAACTGCATAAAAACTTTTTGCTCGACCTAATATAAAATTTTAGCTAGGACCAAACGAAACTGAAAATACAAGGTGGGCCAATAGATGTGTCCAGTAGTGTAGTTACTACGGAACCCTTCATGGGTGAGTCTGACTTGTACTTGGCCCCGGTACCCGGAGAGTTATTCGAAAAAAAAACTAATTTTGGTAAGTACCTCTGATACATTATTTACGTGTTTTGAAAACGTGATTGTTATAAACACGTTATAAATGTAAACAAGGTAATTTGTATTTGTGTGTTTATTTCTATAAAATTACTATCGAAACGTGTTTAACTCTACAAGTTATTACAACGTCCTGGCAGAAGTGTAAGTGAAAAGATGGCAGTAGTGTTATTTCAAAAGTCTTTAGTGCTCTATGTGCAAGAGTGCTCATAGCCATTGTGTATAATATTGCGCGCGCAGTCTTGTACACCATATCAGAACATTATGTGTGACATGATATTGTGTTTACTGCTATGCTAATTATTTATGTTTTTAGGATGTCAAGAAGACAAAGATTAGAGGAGAGAAATATGTGGATTCAAGTATAATCGAAGAAGCTCATAAATTGATTGCGGATGGAAAAGTAAGCACCAGGTAGCAGCACAATTTGGTATAACTGAGTCTACTCACTCACTATAATAAGAGAAGCTATACGTCTAAAACTGAAGCAGTACAACAGATAAAAGAATACTAGAAGAAGAACATAAACAAAAACATGGCAAACCTTTACCTAAAAGAGCAAGACTGTTATACTAGAAAAGCCAGCAATTGTAGCAAAAAAAAAATTGGGCGTGTCCAGGTCGCTCTGAAGTATACAGAGATCCAATTATTGAAGATTGGATCCAATGTATTTGATATAAAAACTGATGGCATGAAAAATGCACAACATATGTAGGCCATGATAGCTTTAAATGTAACATTTATGAGTGATGCGCACTCTTGACCTGCGTGCGCAATCTTGCACACCTGGCTGCGCACTCTTGTCCTCATATGTTGTGCAAAAGTGAGCATTAAGGATGCTGCAAATTATTTTAATAGTAACTAAACCATTACTTTTAATTTGGCAGATAACCTAGGTATATAAACAAAGAGATCTTGAGCGCTCTCCCGGCCCGCTGAAGGCGCACCGGGCATCGATAGAGGGCAGACAATGCCCTCTGACGGCCCCCCTAAAATGGTCCAGGGACGGTGGACTTGGGGATGCCCGCCGTCCCCTATAAACGAGACCCGAGATGGCGGCGCGTTTTGTTCCACGCGCGCCCTTCTCATTAGTCACTGGGAGAGCAAAACACCTTACTCCCCACACTTAAAAAGATGGGGCCTGCAGAGGCGGGCCGGCACTAGTTGGGGGCCAAGCTGAAAAATACTTATGTGTTCCCGCAGCCCCCAGCGCATGTGTAATTTTAAACTGCTTTGTTTTTTTTAGAGGACGTAGTAGTAAAACTGCGCAGTGCTGCACACCCCTACCCTACTCAGCTGCATCCAGTTAGACTCGAAGCCAAGCCCAACATATGTAGTTTAGAAAAGGCGAGCACATGACGATGATGGTAGTGTGATACTTCCGCTCCACCTCAAGCGGGAGTCATCATTTGATGATTTTCCAAAGAAAAAAAATCGTCTTAATTGTATGGAATTCTTGGTATGCGATCAGTTTTTATTATATACTAGCTTGTGCCAGCGGCTTCGCCCGCGTGGGAAGCTTTTCCCGTGTAAGGCAGTGCGCGCACTGCCTTGCGGTGGCCGCAATTGCGGTAGTTCTACCGCACCGGTAAAATGACCGGGGCCACCGGTGACTCTACCGCACGCGTTTATTCCACCGCAGTGCGCGCACTTCTATGACACTCCATACTTCACAGATTTTGCGTTTCCAAAACGCAACGCAGTGCGCGCACGGCCTAAATCCCGATCCCGTGGGAATTTCGCAAAATCCTTTCTTAGCAGATGCCTACGTCATAACATCTACCTGCATGCCAAATTTCAGCCCGATCCGTCCAGTGGTTTGGGCTGTGCGTTGATAGATCACTATGTCCGTCAGTCAGTCAGTCAGTCACCTTTGAGTTATATATATTTAGATTATTATATGGTCGTGATTGACTTTTGATGTTTAATCATAATATGAAGCCAGTGTTTCGAACGACCGTAAGAAATTCAATCCTCAGAGTGTTTAACTTCCAAGCCCTTATTCTTCCACCGTATGCTCCACTGTGTCCACCGGGTAGTCCTCACAACGACGACACCCGAGCGGACTCTCTCCCTCACGCCCCAGACACCCCGGGCGTCTTGAATCGCGGGCCCTTCCCCTACCACCGCAGGCGCGGGCTTGCGGGCGTCGAGCAGGGGTAGCTCACTGTCCAGTAAAGACCAAGCCCCAGGTCGACGGCGCCGACTATTCCATGCACGCCTCAGAGTAGTCAGCAGCATTGACGAGGCCCAACAGGGCCATTATTGCCTGCCGGGGTTGCCGGAATGTTCTAACGAGACACCGCGGCGCGAACGTAAGGGAAGTAAAAGAACAGGGTGGGCTGTTTTTAGTCAGTATAAGTCTGACACTTCCTTCCGCTCCGAAGCGAAGGAGCGGAAGGAAGTGGGAGTCATTTGATGATTTTCCCAACCTGATTAAAAAGTATGTGTGCATATATTATGTATCTTGCTTGACCTATCTTCGGAATCGACTTACATATTTTCATAAATAATGGCATTCATATTTGTATGAAACATCGTGAATTCGTGATGTATGTTGTTGAGCTGTATAATCAAAATAAAACGTAAACAGCCTTTGTAAAAACGTTTGCTGCAGTCAGCTGCTCGGGAAGATACATAATATTTTAACTGAGAAAAAACTTTAAAAAATCCCTGTGACTAAACAATAAAAAAAATCAGATCAATAGAAGCACATTGATCTGATTTTTTATGTGTACCCTTAAAATAATAAATAGTAAATGTAGTGGCATTCTGCTAATCCACACAAAACCTTCCTTACAAATAAATCACTAATTCATTGGTGAAGACAGCATGAAAATCTGTTCAGGGGCCATACCATGACGTGTTAAAACGTGAGTCGTTGGAGCGAGAAAGAGGGATGAAGCTATGTTCGCTATATAGCTCCATCCCATAAAAGTACTCTGTGTCCATCCCTCTTTTTCGCTCGAACGTTTTAACACGTCTTGGTATGACCCCAGTAGTGGTTGAGTTTATAGTAAACATACAAATATAAAGCACAAAACGTTTTGGGAATTGTGCGTACAGCTAAGGAGTGGAATTCTCTGCCGGAGTCTCTGTTTCCGGATAGCTATAACCTGGGAGTCTTTAAGTCAAGAGTGAATAGGTTACTTCTAGGTGAGCGTGCTTCATCTTCGATCACATCATCGCTTAAAATCAGGTGAGATTGTGGTGAAACGCAAGCATATCAACAATAAAAAAAAAGATAACTGCGCTGCGGTCAAAGATTTGTTTTATAATATTTAAGGATATTAATTGTTTTCGTGATGTATGTTTCAACGCTCTTAAGTTATTTCCTTGTTTGTACGCCTACAATACTCTTTTAAACACAAATAGGAAACTGGTTACTTTTTCCTTCACTTGTTTTTATGAACTTGTTTTTTAAGTAGTTGCAAGTGATTGATTAATTGCATCTCAGTTGTCACGCCTACTTGCATGTTTGTTATATGAACACAGTTTTGTAGTTGATGTAATTCTGGTTTAACTTGTTTTACAAAAGAGTAACTCGGCTGGTAGGTATGCGTAATAACATTTATTCGTAATTGAATGTAGTCATGCTTAACTTTTATATGGGCCTGCGTGCCTGCAATACATGATTTATATTATCTATTTTTTTTGTGAAAAATACTAGTTTTTTTTTTGACCACCATCTCACCTGATGGTAAGTGATGATGCGGTCGAAGATGGAGCACGCTTACCTAAAAGTAACCTATGACTTAAAGACCCCTAGGTTATAGCTATCGAGAAAAACAGACTCTGACAGGGAATTCCACTCCTTAGCGGTACGCACAATGAAGGTATTCTTAAAACGTTTAGTGCGTATAGGTGGGATGTCCACCATGTAACGATGGCGCATCGCCGTTTGTCTTGTAGTGCGATGATATAACGGGCTTGACGGAATTAGATTGTGTAATTCCATCGCACACTCCCCGAAACGTAACCGATAGAAAACCGATAGACTAGCAACCCGTCGCCGATGTTCAAGGCTCTGAAGCTTTCATTCGGCCAGTGTATCGTTGCCAATGAGTCTTTTGGCCCGTTTCTCAATAGACTCAAGCGCATCTAGTTGGTACTTGGCAGATCCATCCCAAAGATGAGAGCAGTACTCCATACACGACTTATTTTTATTCATTATTCAAATGATTAATGGAAAATTTGAATTTAGATTTAGAGTTCATATATTTGTTTTCGTTTTTCATATTGTAACATAGACGACTGCCTCTAAAGCTTTGTTTTCCTAGGATAGCGGTACCGTCATATAGCGGCCGTAAAGCTTTGTTTTCCTAGGATAGCGGTGCCGTCATATAGCGGCCGTAATACAGCGGTGAATGACGTCACTAGAACGTTGTCTATGTAAACAAAATGGCGCGGTTTCCTAGAGAGCGGTAACTGACACCGTAACATCAAAAAGCGGTGCCGCCATTTGCATGACGGCCGTCTTGTCGGTGACAGATGGTTTCGTGAACGTTTCATTGATAGCGATGAAGCAGACTGTGTTAAAACGACCGTGGAACTTTCCACATGTCGTCACGGTAAAGACGGCCGCATTTTTGCGTCCGTAATATTACGGCCGCTATATGACGGCACCGCTTTCCTAGGAAAACAAAGCTTTACGGCCGCTATATGACGGTACCGCTATCCTAGGAAAACAAAGCTTTAGAGGCAGTCGTCTATGTTACAATATGAAAAACGAAAACAAATATATGAACTCTAAATCTAAATTCAAATTTTCCATTAATCATTTGAATAATGAATAAAAATAAGTCGTGTATGGAGTACTGCTCTCATCTTTGGGATGGATCTGCCAAGTACCAACTAGATGCGCTTGAGTCTATTGAGAAACGGGCCAAAAGACTCATTGGCAACGATACACTGGCCGAATCAAAGCTTCAGAGCCTTGAACATCGGCGACGGGTTGCCAGTCTATCGGTTTTCTATCGGTTACGTTTCGGGGAGTGTGCGATGGAATTACACAATCTAATTCCGTCAAGCCCGTTCCATCATCGCACTACAAGACAAACGGCGATGCGCCATCGTTACATGGTGGACATCCCACCTATACGCACTAAACGTTTTAAGAATACCTTCATTGTGCGTACGGCTAAGGAGTGGAATTCCCTGTCAGAGTCTGTGTTTCTCGATAGCTATAACCTAGGGGTCTTTAAGTCATAGGTTACTTTTAGGTAAGCGTGCTCCATCTTCGACCGCATCATCACTTACCATCAGGTGAGATGGTGGTCAAAAAAAAAAAACTAGTATTTTTCACAAAAAAAAATAGATAATATAAATCATGTATGTATTGCGGGCACGCAGGCCCATATAAAAGTTAAGCATGACTACATTCATTTACGAATAAATGTTATTACGCATACCTACCAGCCGAGTTACTCTTTTGTAAAACAAGTTAAACCAGAATTACATCAACTACAAAACTGTGTTCATATAACAAACATGCAAGTAGGCGTGACAACTGAGATGCAATTAATCAATCACTTGCAACTACTTAAAAAACAAGTTCATAAAAACAAGTGAAGGAAAAAGTAACCAGTTTCCTCTTTGTGTTTAAAAGAGTATTGTAGGCGTACAAACAAGGAAATAACTTAAGAGCGTTGAAACATACATCACGAAAACAATTAATATCCTTAAATATTATAAAACAAATCATTGACCGCAGCGCAGTTATCTTTTTTTTTATTGTTGATATGCTTGCGTTTCACCACAATCTCACCTGATTTTAAGCGATGATGTGATCGAAGATGAAGCACGCTCACCTAGAAGTAACCTATTCACTCTTGACTTAAAGACTCCCAGGTTATAGCTATCCGGAAACAGAGACTCCGGCAGAGAATTCCACTCCTTAGCTGTACGCACAATTCCCAAAATGTTTTGTGCTTTCTATTTGTATGTTTACTATAAACTCAACCACTACTGGGGTCATACCAAGACGTGTTAAAACGTTCGAGCGAAAAAGAGGGATGGACACAGAGTACTTTTATGGGATGGAGCTATATAGCGAACATAGCTTCATCCCTCTTTCTCGCTCCAACGACTCACGTTTTAACACGTCATGGTATGGCCCCTGAACAGATTTTCATGCTGTCTTCACCAATGAATTAGTGATTTATTTGTAAGGAAGGTTTTGTGTGGATTAGCAGAATGCCACTACATTTACTATTTATTATTTTAAGGGTACACATAAAAAATCAGATCAATGTGCTTCTATTGATCTGATTTTTTTTATTGTTTAGTCACAGGAATTTTTTTAAGTTTTTTCTCAGTTAAAATATTATGTATCTTCCCGAGCAGCTGACTGCAGCAAACGTTTTTACAAAGGCTGTTTACGTTTTATTTTGATTATACAGCTCAACAACATACATCACGAATTCACGATGTTTCATACAAATATGAATGCCATTATTTATGAAAATATGTAAGTCGATTCCGAAGATAGGTCAAGCAAGATACATAATATATGCACACATACTTTTTAATCAGGTTGGGAAAATCATCAAATGACTCCCACTTCCTTCCGCTCCTTCGCTTCGGAGCGGAAGGAAGTGTCAGACTTATACTGACTAAAAACAGCCCACCCTGTTCTTTTACTTCCCTTACGTTCGCGCCGCGGTGTCTCGTTAGAACATTCCGGCAACCCCGGCAGGCAATAATGGCCCTGTTGGGCCTCGTCAATGCTGCTGACTACTCTGAGGCGTGCATGGAATAGTCGGCGCCGTCGACCTGGGGCTTGGTCTTTACTGGACAGTGAGCTACCCCTGCTCGACGCCCGCAAGCCCGCGCCTGCGGTGGTAGGGGAAGGGCCCGCGATTCAAGACGCCCGGGGTGTCTGGGGCGTGAGGGAGAGAGTCCGCTCGGGTGTCGTCGTTGTGAGGACTACCCGGTGGACACAGTGGAGCATACGGTGGAAGAATAAGGGCTTGGAAGTTAAACACTCTGAGGATTGAATTTCTTACGGTCGTTCGAAACACTGGCTTCATATTATGATTAAACATCAAAAGTCAATCACGACCATATAATAATCTAAATATATATAACTCAAAGGTGACTGACTGACTGACTGACGGACATAGTGATCTATCAACGCACAGCCCAAACCACTGGACGGATCGGGCTGAAATTTGGCATGCAGGTAGATGTTATGACGTAGGCATCTGCTAAGAAAGGATTTTGCGAAATTCCCACGGGATCGGGATTTAGGCCGTGCGCGCACTGCGTTGCGTTTTGGAAACGCAAAATCTGTGAAGTATGGAGTGTCATAGAAGTGCGCGCACTGCGGTGGAATAAACGCGTGCGGTAGAGTCACCGGTGGCCCCGGTCATTTTACCGGTGCGGTAGAACTACCGCAATTGCGGCCACCGCAAGGCAGTGCGCGCACGGCCTTACACGGGAAAAGCTTCCCACGCGGGCGAAGCCGCTGGCACAAGCTAGTATATAATAAAAACTGATCGCATACCAAGAATTCCATACAATTAAGACGATTTTTTTTCTTTGGAAAATCATCAAATGATGACTCCCGCTTGAGGTGGAGCGGAAGTATCACACTACCATCATCGTCATGTGCTCGCCTTTTCTAAACTACATATGTTGGGCTTGGCTTCGAGTCTAACTGGATGCAGCTGAGTAGGGTAGGGGTGTGCAGCACTGCGCAGTTTTACTACTACGTCCTCTAAACTGCGCAGTTTTACTACTACGTCCTCTAAAAAAACAAAGCAGTTTAAAATTACACATGCGCTGGGAGCTGCGGGAACACATAAGTATTTTTCAGCTCGGCCCCCAACTAGTGCCGGCCCGCCTCTGCAGGCCCCATCTTTTTAAGTGTGGGGATTAAGGTGTTTTGCTCTCCCAGTGACTAATGAGAAGGGCGCGCGTGGAACAAAACGCGCCGCCATCTCGGGTCTCGTTTATAGGGGACGGCGGGCATCCCCAAGTCCACCGTCCCTGGACCATTTTAGGGGGGCCGTCAGAGGGCATTGTCTGCCCTCTATCGATGCCCGGTGCGCCTTCAGCGGGCCGGGAGAGCGCTCAAGATCTCTTTGTTTATATACCTAGGTTATCTGCCAAATTAAAAGTAATGGTTTAGTTACTATTAAAATAATTTGCAGCATCCTTAATGCTCACTTTTGCACAACATATGAGGACAAGAGTGCGCAGCCAGGTGTGCAAGATTGCGCACGCAGGTCAAGAGTGCGCATCACTCATAAATGTTACATTTAAAGCTATCATGGCCTACATATGTTGTGCATTTTTCATGCCATCAGTTTTTATATCAAATACATTGGATCCAATCTTCAATAATTGGATCTCTGTATACTTCAGAGCGACCTGGACACGCCCAATTTTTTTTTTGCTACAATTGCTGGCTTTTCTAGTATAACAGTCTTGCTCTTTTAGGTAAAGGTTTGCCATGTTTTTGTTTATGTTCTTCTTCTAGTATTCTTTTATCTGTTGTACTGCTTCAGTTTTAGACGTATAGCTTCTCTTATTATAGTGAGTGAGTAGACTCAGTTATACCAAATTGTGCTGCTACCTGGTGCTTACTTTTCCATCCGCAATCAATTTATGAGCTTCTTCGATTATACTTGAATCCACATATTTCTCTCCTCTAATCTTTGTCTTCTTGACATCCTAAAAACATAAATAATTAGCATAGCAGTAAACACAATATCATGTCACACATAATGTTCTGATATGGTGTACAAGACTGCGCGCGCAATATTATACACAATGGCTATGAGCACTCTTGCACATAGAGCACTAAAGACTTTTGAAATAACACTACTGCCATCTTTTCACTTACACTTCTGCCAGGACGTCGTAATAACTTGTAGAGTTAAACACGTTTCGATAGTAATTTTATAGAAATAAACACACAAATACAAATTACCTTGTTTACATTTATAACGTGTTTATAACAATCACGTTTTCAAAACACGTAAATAATGTATCAGAGGTACTTACCAAAATTAGTTTTTTTTTCGAATAACTCTCCGGGTACCGGGGCCAAGTACAAGTCAGACTCGCCCATGAAGGGTTCCGTAGTAACTATATATAATAATGTAATATAATATGTATATTTATTTGACAAAAAAACCTTACAAATTTCTTAAAACTAGCTTATTTACATTTTTTTACAACTACGCCAAATAACTTTGTTTTTCATAGTGTTTGTATGAATTACAAAGTTAATTAACATACATTATTAATTTATTTGAGAAAGAATACAATTTTAATTTAAATAAAAACCCTAAACTACATATACACACCTAAAAATAAACTAAAATATTGCATCCAGAAATTCGTGCGCATCGCTGTCCACTGGTAATGTGCCCAAAAGACTGGCGGCATTGCCACGTTGTATGGCAATGCTTAACCTCTGTCCAAGGTAAAAGCCAGCCCTTGGGTCACGCGAAGTGTCAACTAGGCGTCTGGACAGATCTTTAAATAATTTGTGAGCACTCGGACCCCACGACCCCAAGGTTTCAACCCCAAACGGCTCGAAAATATAACTACCAACAAGGTTATTATATTTCCGCCGCTTGAGGTTCTCAGCAGCCGCAGCGGCAGCGCCAGCACAACAAGATGAGCTAGGAAGATGGGATGGCGCAAGAGTATCGACACAAGTTGCGTCCCACACTAAAGGCCTACCCATCTTCCAAGGAAATAAAGACATACCGTCCGGTCTTTTGCCATCGTCGCGTGCCAGGCCATTTGGTTCTAAAACAGCTGGAACGCCGACAGTGACAAGAGCTCGTCGGATAATGTCGTTAATATTCGCGTGCCGTGCTATGCGACCCGCGCTGCGGCCGCATGAAAGGCCGTGGTGACCGAGGCTGTTGACAACTTCGCCACAGTGGCAGCGATGAGCAGAACAAAAGTTACAAAGTTATATTTGCGGTTTTAGAAAATATTCTATTTCACAAAAACTGCCAACCCGATCTCGTTCAAACTAATTTTGGTTGAAAGTTTACATTAAGATCTACAGACATGTATTTTTTTAGATTTTTAACTCCATTATTATAAAAAATGGCGCGGTTTCCTAGAGAGCGGTAACTGACACCGTAACATCAAAAAGCGGTGCCGCCATTTGCATGACGGCCGTCTTGTCGGTGACAGATGGTTTCGTGAACGTTTCATTGATAGCGATGAAGCAGACTGTGTTAAAACGGCCGTGGAACTTTCCACATGTCGTCACGGTAAAGACGGCCGCCTTTTTGCGTCCGTAATATTACGGCCGCTATATGACGGCACCGCTTTCCTAGGAAACCAAAGCTTTAGTCGATTGGACGCAAGCGCGACTGCTACTGCTGCGGTCTTGGGTTCTAATCCCGGGTCGGGCAAAAAGTGCTATTGTATATTATACTCTCAGTAGTAGCCTATAGTCTGGAGTTAGGAAGTTGGTGGTGGTGATACCCCCGTGCCTCGGAAAGCACGGTAAGTCGTTGGTTCCGGCAGTAATTTGGACATGTTTGACAGTTACGGGTAGTCAGAAGCCAGTAAATGTGACACTGGTCTAGCCAGGGGGTATCGTGTTACCCAGTTACTGGGTTGTGTAGGTCAGATAGGCAGACGCTTCATGTTAAACACTAATACTCAGCTGAATCCGATTAGACTGAGGGCCGACCCAATATACATAGTTGGGAAAAGGATTGCATATGGTTTTGCAAATTGTCTATCCTATTGTTACGCCAGTCGCTTACAGAGCAGAAATACAATATTATAGAAGCACGCTATACATTCCAACTAAAGCAATATAATAAAATAATGCTTTCAGGATGCTCAAGCGACTGCCTCGTTACTGTAGTGCCTCAGAAATGTTTACACAGGCTCGTACGGACGCATTTCAAGGGATTATAGGAAAGAAAACGGTTTCACTTCTGAGAAGAGTAAGGGACAGTCGTAACAGCATCCTGAGAACGGTGAGTGAGTGTGTCCTCTTCTATTATGAAGCAGTTTGTGCGGAGGGTGATGGGTACTAACACTAGATAATAAGTTATTAGGTATCTATAGGTAAGTTATAAGTTAATATAATAATATAATAATATATTCCACAACTTTTCACACAACGCCATCTAGTCCCAAACTAAGCAGAGCTTGTGATATGGATACTAGACAACTGATAAACATACATATATATTTCTAAATACATACATATTATAGATAAATTACACCCAGACAAAGAACAAATGACTGTGCTCATCACACAAACATTTGTCCTAGGTGGGAATCGAACCCACGACCTTGCGCATAGCAGTCAGGACCACTGACCACTATACCAACGGGCCTGTCAACCAGTCAGTTATTAACCTTTTATGGATTTATGGTCCAAAATAAAAAGATTGTATTGTATTGTAATACATCAATAAGCCATTAACATCTCAAAACTCAAAAATATTCAGACACTAGTTTTTGAATGTTTGATAAAAATATTCCACAGGAATTGTATACTTCCTCGGGATAAAATGAAAAAAAAAATCTTCCAGATCCTTTCAGCTATTTTAACGTGTTTGAGGAACAAACATCCATACGTGTAGACTATTGTATCTATACATACATACTGTTACGCCAGTTGCTTAGCTAAGTACGTCGAGAAACTTCAACCGACATCTAAAAAGTTCGAGACACTAACGCCACCTAGCGGCGAGTAGCAGTACTGAGTATATCGAGAAAGTTCGATTGACTTCTAATACGTTCAAGACACTAACGCCATCTAGCGGCGAGTAGCAGTACTGTGTATCTCAAATAGCTTCTGGAATATTCATGGCAGTATAGGCAGTGAGTCGATTGTACAAGAATGTTCTAGAACACAGATCGGGGTACAAATAGATCGTAAAGGAACGCGGACAGTCAGTCTTATTTCAAGATACGAGGCGATTATATAATCGAAGCTTTACAAGTGAATTTCGGTGCGATTTAAGTGTTGAGTGACAAGTATTGTACTGTGAATAACTGTGTTAATTTTTATTTGGTGTTTATTTAAGTAAAGTGTTAATTTTGGTTTAATTGGTGTAAATTATTTCTATCCCGAACCCCAGCTCGTAACACTATAAATAATCCTTTTACCTGTAAATTGTTTCGCAAAATAGATGAAGTCATGTTAAGCTGATGCAGTTCCTATTGTTAAGCCAGTCGCTTAGCTAAGTAAGTCGAGAAACTTCAACCGACATCTAGAATGTTCGAGACACTAACGCCACCTAGCGGCGAGTAGCAGTACTGAGTATATCGAGAAAGTTCGACTGACGTCTAATACGTTCAAGACACTAACGCCATCTAGCGGCGAGTAGCAGTACTGTGTATCTCAAATAGCTTCTGGAATATTCATGTCAGTATAGGCAGTGAGTCGATTGTACAAGAATGTTCTAGAACACAGATCGGGGTATAAATAGATCGTAAAGGAACGCGGACAGTCAGTCTTATTTCAAGATACGAGGCGATATAATCGAAGCTTTACAAGTGAATTTCGGTGCGATTTAAGTGTTGAGTGACAAGTATTGTACTGTGAATAACTGTGTCAATTTTTATTTGGTGTTTATTTAAGTATAGTGTTAATTTTGGTTTAATTGGTGTAAATTATTTCTATCCCGAACCCCAGCTCGTAACACTATAAATAATCCTTTTACCTGTAAATTGTTTCGCAAAATAGATGAAGTCATGTTAAGCTGATGCAGTTCCTATTAATAAAACTTATAAATTGAAGGAATATATTAATACAACAGATACAGTCTGTCTGTCTGTCATTATTTCTAACAAAAACATGTTTTTGCTACGTTGAGGGAAAAGTAATCCCCACATATAATGAGGTCACATTACTCACTTAGATTATTACTAGCTTTTGCCCGCGACTTCGTCCGCGTGGAATAGTTACTTTGGGCTAACGTTAAATTTAACCCCGATTTTTAAGCATTCTTCATTGGCACTCCGCTCCTATTGGCATTAGCGTAATGATATATAGCCTATAGCCTTTCTCTATATATTGACTATTTAATTAGAAAATAATTTTTCTATTCGAACCAGTAGTTCCTGAGATTATCGCGTTCAACCAAACAAACAAACTGTTCAGCCTTATATTATTAGTACCTATAGATAGCTGTTGCCCGCGACTTCGTCCGCGTTTCCATCGTTTTTCGTAAAAAAAGTAGCCTATGTCTTTCCTCACGGTTCAGTTATTTTGATGTAACAGACAGATTAACTTTCGTAATTTAGTAGGGAAATATAATATGTCAATCTATAATACTGTTTAAAAATATCGCAATGCGGAACCGCACAATATTATTGTTAATAGCTGTGCCCGCGACTCCGTCAGCTTGTAACTCCTTGTGTGTTATTAAGTTAATGTATTGGTAATATTGTTTAGATCACGTTCACATGAGGCTTAAGTACCTATAGAACGAAAATACTTCAGCGCAAAGCTTCCGAGTAAACTATGTTGAAAGTTGACCCATCCGGCACGTGAACATAAAGATTTCTAGAACTGCTAACCCGGGAAAGAGCGTCGTACAACTGCCCATGCGAGAAACAACTGACACCGAGATCTACTCCAGCAACACGAAAAGTCTGCCCTTGAACCTTATTAATTGTCATTGCATAACACACCGATACTGGGAATTGCGTTCTTTTAAATTGGAATGGAAAATTATTTGGTATTATGGGAATTCTGGGAATAAAGACGGTTTCTCCTGCACCGCAACCTGTTAAAATTTGAGCCTCGATTATATTTTGTTGCAACTGGGTGAAAATAAAACTAATATAAAAAAAGTGAACGTAAATTAGCCAAAACTTACCTATCGGTATACCAAAATAACTAATACCTTTTTTATAAAATAACAACAAAAGGAATCTAAAAATAAATTATCAACGACTAAAAGTCGCGCTGATAAGCACGGTTTGTTAATATCAATTAAGTATTGTCTGTCAATAAGGTCGAATGCTCAGAACGTCTATTCGGATCAACAGGCATAAATTGTATGAAGCTCGCACTTTTTAGGGTTCCGTTGCCGAATCGCAAAAAACGGAACCCTTATAGTTTCGACATGTCTGTCCGTCTGTCTGTCTGTCCGTCCGTCCGTATGTCACAGCCATTTTTTTTTAGGTAGGGCCTCTCGTAGTTCAGCACACTAAGGTAAGCTCGCGCTCGGACGCCCCGCCTTTTTAGGGTTCCGTAGCCGAATGGCAAAACACGGAACCCTTATAGTTTCGATATGTCTGTCCGTCCGTCCGTATGTCACAGCCATTTTATTCCGAAACTACTAAGACTATACATGTGAAACTTAGTAGGTAGATGTATTCTATGAACCGGTATTTATAGACAGGTCTTTAAAAATGATATAAGGGTTTCTAAAACCACTTTTTCATAAAGTCAATCGTTTAAAAGATATAAGCTTCCAAAGTGGTAAAATGTCCCCCCCCTCTAACTTCCATAATAATGGAGTAAAAAATCTAAAAAAATATATGTCTGTAGATCTTAATGTAAACTTTCAACCAAAATTGGTTTGAACGAAATCGGGTAAGCAGTTTTGAGACACAGCATATTTTCTAAAACCGCAAATATAACTTTGTAATTCATACAAACACTATGAAAAACAAAGTTATCTAGCGTAGTTATAAAAATGTTAATAAGCTGGTTTCTAAAATTTTTAAGGTTTTTAGGAACCCTTCATGGGCGAGTCTGGCTCGCACTTGGCCAATCGAGACGCGTCGAGCGCGGTGACCGATTCTCAAAAATAATCCTTATAGCATGATTCAGTAGGTATTTACGCGCGATGGCTTATTATTAGCGTATTTCATGTATAACTTTGGTGTTTCTATACCGATTTATATGATTCTTTTTTGTGGTATAGTTAATAATGTTAACTTTTTCAATTAGGGATGACTGACAGTGTTATAAACGTAAGAGTAGACAAATATTATAATCAGAAAGCTTCGAACTGCTAAGCTATCGGGAGTTACACGTGTTATTGTGAGTCAACTATAAAAGATAGACATATGCTGTCGTAGGATATTTTTTATATAACTTTAAGGAGAACATTTCCGTCATGAAATGATTTCTGTGTAGCTTTAACCATAAAGGTTGCACACGCGACGGAAGCTTAAAAAATGGAGTACCTAACTTCTCCCGTTTTCCCAACATTTCCCTTCACTGCTCTGCTCCTATTGATTGTAGCGTGATGAAAAGTATACTATAACCTGCTCAGGAGTATGAATATTAATTGTACCAAGTTTCGTTAAAATCCGTCGAGTAGTTTTTGTTCCTATAACGGTTATACAGACAGACAGACAGACAGACAGACAGACAAAAATTTTACTGATTGCATTTTTGGTATCAGTATCGATCCCTAATCACCCCCTGATAGTTATTTTGTAAATATATTTCATGTACAGAATTGACCTCTCTACAGATTTATTATAAGTATAGATAAAGTTCATCTTGTGACAATCGTCATAATTAATATAGTTTTCTGTTTAGCTTTATCTTTTTTTTTTCATTTAATTAATTATTTTTTATTGATAATAGGCTTGCGTTTGACCACCATCTAACCTGATGGTAAGCGATGATGTGGTCAAAGACGACGCAAGCTTACCTAGAAGTGACCTATTCAATCTGGAATTAAAGACTCCCAGGTTATAGCTATCAAGGAACACAGACTCTGGAAGGGAATTTCACTCCTTAGCTGATCGCACAATGAAAGTACTTACCTATTCCCAAAACGTTTTGTGCGTATGGGTCAGATGTCCACCGTGTAACGATGGCGCATCGCCGTTTGACTTGTAGTCCGGTGATGGAACGGGCTTTGTGGAATTAGATTGTGTTTCATCGCACACTCCCCGAAATGATAGACTAACAACTCTTTGCCGATGCTTCAGGAATTTTGACTCGACCAGTGCATCGTTACCAATTAGTCTCTTGACTACTAAATAATTGATAATAGTACTCCTAACCGATTTCTGCTACGACGGTCAATCTCAGCGGAGTTTAGCCAACGGCGTAGGAGATATTATAGCACAGATTACTAAATAGTTACTTCGTAACAGATACATCACTCTCATACAAAACCGAAAATACCTACGCTAAAATAGCCTACAAAATCTTAATAATAATACCAGCTGATTGCAGCGAGAAGAAATGTACCAAAAGTACGCACACAGAGAGTTGAGATTGTTTTGCCCGCCGCGCGATCCACGTCATCGGGCGAATGTCCTAGGGATGTATATGATGATATTGGTAATAAAACGAATATAGAAAAACAATTATTTTTTATTTGTTGATCAAATATGTTTCAGATGAATAAAATGATAGATGCATATTTTCCTTCCCTGAATTCCCGTTTATTAAATTTTAGTGTCAAAAATATTCGAAACCACGTAAATAATTTTAATTTTAGTAAACATCCGCGCAAATACACTTCTGGACACATCTATTGGCCCACCTTAGAGTTTAGGTTTCGATGGCCCCTACCGAAATATGATTGCTAGATTGAACAAAAACTGTTGATGCAGTTTTAAACCTGATACATTTTACCATCTTTTTCGATCGTATAGTTTTAAATTTGAATTCAGAATACCATACGACATGGACCTACGCCTAACAAGTCGGATATGCGCCTTGTTAAAGGCAATTAATTTTTGAATAAAAAACATGTTTTATCAAATAAAGGTTTAATTTAATAACGCGTGTTGCCTCCATGGGCATCTACCACAGCTCTCATACGATTAGGCATAGAGTTTATCAACCGCTCTATGAAATTTTGAGGGATCATCTCCCATTCCTCTTCTATGGCAGTTTTCAACTCCTGCATCGTCTGGGCAACTGGCTGACGAGCCCTAACACGCCTTTTTAGCTCGTCCCACATGTGCTCAATGGGGTTCATGTCTGGGCTTCTGGCTGGCCAGTCCATAACTGTGATGTTCACATCCCGAAGATATTCCCTGACGATGCCGGCCGCATGGGCTCTTGCATTATCATGCATAAAAAGGAAATTTGGCCCCACATAGTCCGCGTATGGTATCACGTGAGGTTCTAAGCACTCACGAATGTATCTTTCAGCATTTAATGTTGGCAGCCGTGGTCCTGTAACAACCTCAAGTTGAGTTTTGCCGCTCGCGGATATACCGCCCCAGACAGTCCATGAGCCACCGCCATAAGCAACCCTCTCTTCAAAGCAGCATTGTGCGAAACGCTCTCCCTTACGCCGGTAGACCTTCTTCCTTCCATCATTGCCATGTAACACAATTTTAGACTCATCAGAAAAGAGTACACGGCTCCAATCTTGCTGTGTCCAATTTAAATGACTGCGTGCGAAATGAAGGCGCGCTGTTCGGTGGGCTCGCTTTAGTTTGGGCCCATTAGCTGGCTTGTGTGGTACCATATCGCGTTCTTTTAACCTTCTCCGAACAGTTCGAGCGCTCACAGATACTCCGTGGAAGTCGCGAAGTTGGTTTTGTATCTCAATGGAGGTAAGGTGACGATTTCTCAAGCTGGTCGTCACGATGAATCGATCCTGCCTTTCAGTTGTGACCCGAGATCGTGGCATTCCTTGGCGACGAACAAAGCCGCCAGTCTCTAGGTACCTCCGATAAACATTTCGGACCGCAGATCGACTTAAATTAAGTTGAGCACTCACGTTTCTTTGGCTGTGTCCGGCCTGAATAAGTGCCACAGCTTGGGCGGCGACTTCAGGTGAAGTATCCATAGATTATTGATAGAACCTCACCTTAATGTTAAGAATAAGTAATGTTTGTTGCAAAAGCAAAGATATCAATCACTTTTTCAAGAATTAAATCCAAGTAAACCAATAAAACCAAGTTTTCTTAGTATTCGATTGTTTGATATCAACAAACAGGCTCCAAATTGTCTTTTGTTTCTTTAAATTCTGTGTTCGAAATTCAAAAAAAGACTATTGAATGAAATTGTGAATGTGCCAGGTTCAAAACTGCATAAAAACTTTTTGCTCGACCTAATATAAAATTTTAGCTAGGACCAAACGAAACTGAAAATACAAGGTGGGCCAATAGATGTGTCCAGAAGTGTATATAATTAATAGGGAAACAGGAGCAAAGCAGAGGAAAATCAATTGGTTTTAGGTCGATCCATTATGACGTTGTCAAAATTATTTAAAAAGGCTCAGGCAGGCGTGCGGCAGCCCACTGTCGGATGTACCGACGGCGATACGCGAAGCAGTAGGCATATAACGCGTGGCCTTGAGCGAGTGATGGACGCCTGATTATAGTGCACGTACAGAAATCTTAATAATAAGGCAATTAAGATTTCTGTGAGTGCACGAGTAGGTATGTGCGCAGGTACAAGTGCACTCTGTTCGTTTCTACGTCTCAGTTCCTTTACTCTGATAGTCCGATGTGACGGCAATCTGACACGACCGAAGAGAGGTCAGATTACTCAAGACATTTCTAATCGAAAAAATCAGTAGTACTTTTTGGTTGACCCTGGAATCGAACCCGGGGCTGCTGAGGTCAACGAGGCAGTCAACACAATGACAACTCCAACATTATCATACTTACTTATCTAATCTTCTAATATAATATTATAAATGCGAAAGTTTGTGAGGATGGATGGATGGATGTTTGTTAATCTTTCACACAAAAACTAACAAAACAGATCTGAACGAAATTTGGTATGTACATACTAGAAAGTGACTTGATATCCTGGAATAACACACAGTCTGCTTTTTATCCCGGAATTATTCCCATCGAATCGGGACGAGCGCCTGAATAACTCACAGAATAGATAAAAGAGGTTAGAAAGGAAATAGTTCCTTACGCACACAAATAAATTACACACACTTAAATTGAGAGCTTGCTACTGATTGTAACTCGCTGTCGATAAACATGCGCCGTGCATCACGGCCAATCAGGGTAAAGGACGAAACGTCAATGGTTGAAGTGTGGAGGACGCAACGCATGCAGTACATTGTAAGCGGACTTGGTCATTGCGTTGATTAAGCGAGTACACATCGAGCAATGTATATTTTTTGTAACTTGTTGCAATAATGTTGTTAATGTTTGGAATTTCATAGTAATATTTTTATGTTTTTTACAAATAAAATTGTAATTAAATGTTATTTCGACTTACCGATGGAAAGATATACCTCCTCGCTCTATACTTGTGGTCTGACTTTTTGTTTTACAGGTTATAATTGCACAACACGGCATTTTAAAGCATAGCTCCGTTTTCCGAAGTAGTCCGAAGCGCACTAAACGCGGTGAATGAATTAATCGGTCGAGCTATGATTTTCTAATCTTAAATGTGGCGCGCCCGCCACGCCCACATTGCCAATCCAACCTTATTCCTCTATTCCGTGGAATAACCTCCCACGAGATTTAAGTCGCGTGCAACAGATAGTTAGACACATAACAGCAAATAAAGGTTACTATGAAAATTGTTACAAAAATATGCATTTTTCTATAAGATTAATACGTTATTGGAGTAGTGCGAAAGACGAAACCTACAATGACTGAACTACTTATAAAAAAAACTAGATAATGCTATCAATAACACAAAAAATAAAACGACCATAGAAAATTTATTACAAAAAACAATTATTTTCTCACGATTTCCCAAAAACAAAAGGTTTATTCGACCATTGGCTCGTGTTCCGTTGACATAAAACTATTATAACTACTCACTGACGGCCCAGTTTCCGTGTCTGGATTCCTATCGGATTTGGTAGACCCAGGTTTCTTAGCAACTTTCTTCTTATGGAAAGAGTTACTGTTCAAAACGATTTGTTCATTGTTATCCTGAATATTGATACCAAGCGTTGAAGTCGTCTGCGTAATTTCTTGTATTGCATCTTGTAAATTTTCGTTAGACTTAAATGTAGAAACACTTTTTGTTTCGGTAGCGAGATGGCATTGGAAACATTTATTGGAATAGATTATACAAGGTTTAGGGACTTTTAAGTTTGAACGACACCTGCTTTGTTGCTTTCTCGCCTTAGAAACTCTTTGCTTTTTAACCCGGTCTAGTTTGTTTCTGGATTCTTTTCTAGTGCGTTTTTCTCTACATTTTTCACAAACCCCACCGTGTTTTTTCCGTTCTTCTTCCAATCGTTTCTTTCGTTTGATACATTTTGGACAATTCGGGTCGATATTTGCCGTTTCAGTTTGACTGGAGGAATATGTTGCCGTCTGGAAAGAAATTATAGAGCTGGTTACTAAAGTTTATAGAAGGTTTTCGAAGATCCTAAGAGTTAAAAGATAACTTTATATATGCAGCAAGTAAAGTAGATTTCTGTGTATAAGTTTTATAGCATTAGCAGAAGTTAGGTTAAGACTTTGTATGGGTCACCAAAATACGGGGTGTGCCTAGTTTGGGACCCGCTGTGTAAACCCGTGGCATGTAAATTAAATGTATATCAACTAAAATAAATAAAATAAAAAGTGCAATCCTATTTTGTACCCTGGTAATTTCTTTGCATTCTTGTTTGGAAGAAAAATACCGTGGAAGACGGTACGGACCAGTTGTATTTATATAATACTTATGTACTAGCTGTTGCCCGCAGCTTCGCCCGCATTAATTTACACTTTGCCAATAATTCTCGTTGCCAAAAAGGTGTACCGCACCTTTTTGGGTGGTTAAAAACGCATACAATATTTAGAAACCATCACCAGGGTCCATCCATCCCCAAAGAGAGACAGACAGTTAGTATTTAAAATTTATCATTTTAAAACGAAAAACGTAGTTTACAATACATTTTTGTAAACTAAGTTTCTGGTTTTCCCGTCCTTGGCTAAAACGTGTCGTTTTTGTGAGCTTGATACTCGTGAGCACGCCACATACAGTTGCCCATAGGAAAAGCAGTCTTTTTCTAAATGTACACCTACGACTTTCAGTGTCTGTCCTTGAGATTTGTTTATGGTCATTGCGAATGATGCTTTTAGGGGAAGTTTGAGTTTTTTAAACTGGAATGGCAAATCGGTCGGGATTATTGGAATGCGAGGAATAAATACTTTTTCACCGCTTGCTGTTCCTGTCATAATTATTGCTTGAACAACATTGCATCCAAGGTGTGTAATTTGTAGTCGCGTGCCATTACAAAGCCTTGGTGCATAAAGATTACGCATTAACTGGACTGGGACACCAAGTTTAAGCCTCAAATAATGTTCTCTTCTGATGCAGAAAAATTAATTTAACTAAGGCTTTCATAATTACGCTGTATTTATTTGGAAAAAGGTAAACGTAAAAGACTGACTACAATACCTACTTGGTTATTACCTTTTGCAAGCATGAAATAGCTTTAGTTCTGCTCGAAAATCAGGCTTTCTGGTTTCAGCTAATTTGTCTATAGCCATTTGGGGAATTGCGGAACAAGGTGCTAAGTCCCGCATTCCCATTGAAAAGGGAGGATCCTCCGACCAGACAGGTGTTTTTGTCTGGTGGGCAACTGCCCGATGTTTATGATCGGGTGATTTGTATGTATGATGCTAGTTGTGCGGTAAACTCTGCTTGCGCGATACAGGATAGTTTGTATGTTGCGAGATAGATGTCGCTACAGCCAAAGAAATGTATAAAAAGGCGATGTAGAATGGTCGCTTAATTATTATTAAAAAAAAAACTTTCAAATATCCATACTAATATTATAAATGCGAAACTAACTCTGTCCGTCTGTTACCTTTTCACGCCTAAACCGCTCAACCGATTTAGATGAAATTTAGCATGAGAATAGTTTAGGACCCTGGGAAGGACATAGAATAGTTTTTATCCCCAAATTCCCACGGGATCGGGATTTTCGCGGGAAAAACATACCACGCGAACGAAGTTGCAGGCAGAAACTAGTTAAATATAAACGCAATAATGTTGATAGGAAAACATTAAACGTTAATTAATGTAATTCAATTAAATTCCAATTAACAAGCTTTAATGAGAATTAGTTGAGTATGACATTATTGTTTTATAGTTATAATACATGATTAAGAATAAGAACACATTTTCCTCAAATATTTATGGAATGGGGAAAAGGGAATACCTACAATCTACAATGCATAAGACAAACAGTTTGCATTAATAAATAGGTACTTACAAGTTACAAATTAAAATGATTAGCACAAATATTAATGACACTTTGATTTTGTGCTGTTATTTAAAACTTGTACTAGTATTTTAGGTGAATGAGACATTCGAGAAAAAAAATACTTTTAAGAGCGTTCACTTCTCATTGTGTTTTATAGAAACTGGCAAGTTTTAATGAACTGTTTTAATTAAACTTAATAACCATATACATGATCCCTACCTAGGTATTACAAAACTTTCTCATTAATAGCGTAAATTTATATTTTTCTATAGACAGTGTATCAAACGAATAACAGTGTTGTATAGCGTTTAATTACTCTCTTACTATCTTTTTTACATATGTTACGCCAGTCGCTTAGTGAAGTACGTCGAAAAACTTCGACATAAATCTAGAATGTTCAAGACACTAATGCCATCTAGCGGCGAATAGCGGTAATGTGTATATCTAGTCGAGACACTAGCGCCATCTAGCGACGAATAGCGGTACTATGTATCTCGAATAGCTTCATGGAATTTTCTAGGCAGTATAAACAGTGCGTCGATTTTATAAGAATGTTCTCGAACTCATAGACTGGGGTATAAATAGAGCGCAAAGGGGCGCAGAGAGTCAGTCTTATTACGAGGCGAATACGAGATATAATCGAAGCTTTATCAGTGAATTTCAGTGCGATTTAAGTGTGATCTAAGTGTTAAGTGACAAGTGTTGTGGTGCAAATAATTGTGTTAAATTTTTATTTTGCGCTTAATTTATTATAGTGTTAATTTTGGTTTAATTGGCGTTAATTACTTCTATCCCGAACCCCAGCTCGTAACAATTTTGTGTCAGAAGTGAGATAGAAAAATGCCGGTTTTTCCGAAAGACGATATGGAAGGTGTAAGGACGAGAAATCAACGCCAGCAGGAGATCGACCAGAGACGGTTTGAAGGCTCACCATCGCCAGCACCGGGTGGAAATCAGCAGACGATGGAGGCGTCTACGAGTACTTCCGGAGTTGCTCCAGTGACTACGTCTCCGGCTGCATTTGACATGGCTGCATTGATGGCTATGCTGCAGGAACAAGCCCGCCGCCAGGAAGAACAGGCCCGCCGCCAGGAAGAGCAGGCTGCTCGTCTCCAGGAAGAGCTAGCCCGTTGCCAGGAAAAGGAAGCCCGCCACCGTGAAGAACAGGCCCGCCGCCAGGAAGAGCAGGCTGCTCGCCTTCAGGTAGAGCTAGCCCGCCGTCATGAATAACAAGCCCGCCTCCAGGAAGAGCTAGCCCGCCGCCAGGAAGAGCAAGCTGCTCGCCTCCAGGAAGAGCTAGCCCGCCGCCAGGAAGAACAAGCCCGCCACCAGGAAGAGCTGGTGCTACTCACAAAGGAAATTAATGCGAATCTTTGCAGGGACCTTACTGCAGTAAAGGAACGAGTGCATCAGCAAGAGGAAAGGATTACTGAAGCTGAGATTCGTATCTCCGGAGCTGAAATCGAGATCGCTGACATGAAAAAAGCTCTGGGTGTACTGAAGTCTGGAGATATGACTACAGTTCCTGTGGCCACTGCTCCTTCGGTGCGAGGCTTCAAGGTACCTCCGTTTGATGGAAGCTCTTCATGATCGGCCTATAAGATCCAGTTTGAAGCTGTTGTCAAGGCAAATGGATGGAGCAAAGCGCAGGCTATGAGCAGGCCTTAACCATTTTAGAGGCCCTCGGGAAGGAGGTCACCTACGAACAGTTGCTAGAGGCGTTTGAGTCTCGCTATGGTGACGCACATCTGGAACACGTATTCCGTGCTCAGTTGAAAGACTGGGTACAACGAAGTACTGAAAACCTACAGCAGTGGGCCCTTGAAATAGAAAAGCTGGTCCGAAAAGCTTACCAATCATCGCCTGCACTCATCGACGGTAATTTGGTCCAGGCATTTGTCGATGGGATTCGTGACTTGGAAGTGAGGGCTGCTGTGAGACTCGGGCATCATAAATCTCTGAAGAATGCTCTGGTCCATGCTTTAGAGGTGGAAGCCGCACGACAGGAACATCGAGCATACTGCATCAGGGAAGTGATGTCATCACCCACCCGTGGCATTCGACCAACGTGTAGCCCTAGATGCTACGAGTGTGGAGAAAAGGGCCATGTGAGATCCAGTTGCCCGAAGCGAAATATTAGAAGATGCCATGATAACGTGAATGTGCTTTCAAGAAAATCTGAACCGGAAGAACGTAAGCACTGTGTCATACAAGAGGAAAAAGTAATAGTACCCGTCAAGATGCTGAGAACAGAGCTTAACGATGAGTGGATAGAAGTGCTACAGCGTGCTCAGCAGGATGATTCAGACGTCAAACCCATTCTGGAATGGAAGAAGGCCGCTGCTACAAAGCCTAAATGGAGTGAAGTTGCTGGAATGAGCACTACAACAAAAAGTTATTGGGCACAGTGGGACAGTTTGGTGATTCACGAGGGAGTATTGTGCTGCAAATGGAAAAATACTCGAGCAGACCATTGTCACCTACAAATGGTCGTACCAAAAGCGAAGGTACCTGAAGTTCTACGGCTTTACCACGATGGATGTTCAGGAGGTCATATGGGAGTAAAACGGACTCTGTTAAAGATACGAGAGCGATTTTACTGGAACCACTGCCGAGACGACGTAGATGACTGGTGCCGCAAATGCACTAGTTGTGCAGCAGTTAAGGGACCTTAAACACGCAGTAGAGGAGCTTTAAAGATCTATAATGTGGGAGCCCCATGGGAACGGATAGCGCTGGATGTTGCGGGACCATTTCCTGAGAGTGAGAGTGGGAACAGGTACTTTATGGTCGTAATGGATTATTTCACAAAGTGGCCAGAAGTTTTTGCCATTCCTAATCAGGAAGCTACCACAGTGGCAGATAAATTGGTTAACGAAGTATTTTGTCGCTACGGAGTACCCTTGGAAATTCACAGCGATCAAGGAAGGAATTTTGAGTCACAGGTATTTCAGGAGACATGTCGAGTAATGGGTACTCATAAAACCAGGACCACTTCGTATCACCCACAATCTGATGGAATGGTGGAACGTTTCAACCAGACATTGGAGAGATATCTGGCTAGTTGTGGAAAGCAGGCAAAAGGATTGGGACAAACACATTCAGCCGTTCCTTCTGTCATACCGAAGTGCAGTTCATGAGAGTACAGCTGTTACACCTGCTTTCGTGAACTTCGGACGAGAGCTTAGGTTGCGTGCAGATCTAATCACTGGAATACCGCCGGATGCACCTTGTAGTGTAACAGACTAAGCGAGTGAATTGCGAAACAGAATGAACGACATATACGAGCATGTCAGACAATCCGGTCAACAAATGTCTTAGAAGGTGAAGACTCGTTACGACCGAAAGATGAACAATCAATGATTTGATGAAGGCTCATTCGTCTGGTTGCATAATCCGGTGCGCAGCAAAGGAAAGTCACCGAAATTACAGGCAAAATGGGATGGACCATATCGCGTTGTGACTAAGTTTAATGACGTCACTTATCGGATCCAGAAAGGTCCACGAGCTGCACCAAAGATTGTTCATGTTGATCGACTGGCGCGTTACTACGGGTCTAATGATGCTCGGGTCGAGCATGTCTTAGGAAGGGGCAGTGTTACGCCAGTCGCTTAGTGAAGTACGTCGAGAAACTTCGACATAAATCTAGAATGTTCAAGACACTAATGCCATCTAGCGGCGAATAGCGGTAATGTGTATATCTAGTCGAGACACTAGCGCCATCTAGTGACGAATAGCGGTACTATGTATCTCGAATAGCTTCATGGAATTTTCTAGGCAGTATAAACAGTGCGTCGATTTTATAAGAATGTTCTCGAACTCATATACTGGGGTATAAATAGAGCGCAAAGGGGCGCAGAGAGTCAGTCTTATTACGAGCCGAATACGAGATATAATCGAAGCTTTATCAGTGAAATTCAGTGCGATTTAAGTGTGATCTAAGTGTTAAGTGACAAGTGTTGTGGTGCAAATAATTGTGTTAAATTTTTATTTTGTGCTTAATTAATTAAAGTGTTAATTTTGGTTTAATTGGCGTTAATTACTTCTATCCCGAACCCCAGCTCGTAACACATACTATAAAACAAAGTCGCTCCCACTGTCTGTACGTATAATTATCAAGGTAGAGCGCGCACAACGTGCTGTGATCAAAGTTCTACTGGGGAGGCCTTTCCGTTATCCGACTCGCCAATTATATTTGGACTACAAAGCTGTAACAGTGAGGCAACTATTTGTTCTGCGCACAGTCATGCGTAAGCACGCTACTCTTCCACCTCCTGATACTAGTAGGTCCACATGCCAATACAACTTTTGCAAAGCGCCATTATCCATACTTGAGCTCTCTACTGTATTACAAATTGCACACAAAACTTAACATACACGCATTAAATGCAAACCAATGTAAACATAAAACTAAACAATATCTTATGTCGCTAGACTATGACGAAACAGAAAATCTAATTAATACACCATATAAATGACATTCTGTGTAATGTTGAAACAACTAATTATCTTATCTATCATTATACTTCTTAAATTCGCGTCTCTCTCACTCACTTTTATATATCTGTATAAATTCTAACATATCACACCCACTACCATACCATTTTACACACATACGCCATAATCTTATACGGCTCCTTGCACTCACTTCACCTTCGCGCACACACACACACACACACACACGCACACACACACACACACATACACACACACACACACACGAACACAAACACACCAACCGCATACATATCTCATCTTTGTCTGTTGGTCGGGAAATCAGAATTAAATTAAATTGTTATTAACAAAGTAAATGTGTCACCTACTTACAAAATATCTATAATCTTAAAAGTTCACATGGATGGATCCAATGTCTCCATAACACAGGATTTTCCTAGCATGGGGGTCATTACCCTTTTTGATAAATGTTTTTTAAGAGCTCTGATTGTATCGTTTAATTGACTGTAATTCTGTTAATGGCAAAATAAATTTATTATTATTATTAGATCTTTTAAACTACGCAACGGATTTGAATACCGTTTTCAGCAATAGATAGAGAATAGATAGGCGTCAATAGACTAATGGATAAGGTGTCGGACTTGTGATCTAGAGGTCGCGGGTTCTAACCAGAGCCGGATTAACCCTGTCAGAGGCCCTAAGGCAATGGCATTCTCGGGGCCCCTTTTCTTACTTTGACTGACCAAATCGTGTGTGAACTGAGGAAACGCACATTAAGGGCTGTGGTTTTTATTATATTTGTTTACTTATTCCCAGATTTGTTCTAAAATTGCTTTAATTCTACTACTAAATATAACGATTTGTATTTTGTGAGATAACAAAGTTCACACGCACATCAAATTCTCGTTCCAAGAAACATGTTTTCTTGGTACGTGTACTAGGCCTGGGCCCCTAGTTGATGCGGTGCCCTTAGGCAGTTGCCTACTCCACCTAATGGTTAATCCGGCCCTGGTTCTAACCCCACCCATTATACTATTGCCGTGAACCCACTCCAGACACAAGCATGTTTAGCCGAGTTGGAGTGGTTAACAAAATTGCTAGTCATGTGAATTCTATCCACATTCCTAATAATATTTAAAAAATAAAATAGAGTAAGTTTTATAATTATAATACATGCATATTATAATTACATTGTACCCGTGCGAAGCTGGGTCGCTAGTTTGAAATATTTAAAAAAAAATATCGTATTGCCTTGCCAGTTCATATAAAACAACGCAAGTAGAAAACGTTAGCAAAAAAAACATACCCCTCTTAAAGCAATATGCCTGGTGTCTATGCCTGTCATCCCCACCTGTTAAAAAAAGAAAGAAAAGTCAGCTCAAATCAAACTTCTTTTTAGCTTGTTTTTAGGATTCCGTAGCCAATTGGCAAAAAATAGAACCCTTATAGATTCGTCATATCTGTTTGTCTGTCCATCCGTATGTCACAGCCACTTTATTCCGAAACTGGTACTACACAGTTAACTGGTTGGGCTTTTTTGGCACCTCACAGTTCAACCTTTGAGGTTATCGGCTGCTTAACCGGACTTAACTAATAATAATATAATAATAATAATATTCCACAACTTTCACACAACGCTATCTAGTCCCAAACTAAGCAGAGCTTGTGCTATGAGTACTAGACAACTGATAAACATACATGGGCCATTATTTTTTTCCAGGGCCCAAATTGACTAACTATGTCGTAAAAAATAATTTTAAAACATATTCGTTTTTTTATAATTTTTAGGTTAATTTAGTTTTATCAATATTTAAAGTAAACAGTACAGTCATCAGCAGCGACGTTTTTTTACTATTTATTGTTTTGTTTGATGTTAATACAAGGAAAGGAGTAGAAAAACAACAACTGTGTTACTTACTTAGAATAATCAGTTTTATTGGTAGGAACTTTTACATCAATTTTAAAAACCTATCAGACATAAACTTAGACAAGAATTACAATAATCCTATAATGTAAAATCACAATCATCTCAGTCTAATATCTTATTTTTTAATTAAGTTTACCAATGCGTTACGTTATTTTAATTTAAGCTACTGTAATTTCTCAAAATATACCTTAATAATAACAATTTAAGCTCAATCTTTTTAGTATAGGTTGAAATATGGTAGATAAACAAAAAAATATAAAATTTGTGATGTTTGAAAATTATATTTAAGCTTTATAGCTCTTAACGTATTCAAGTAAAGAGGGACAGAAAAGTAATGCACTAGTTGGATAAGTAAAACAGTGGTAATCTTATCACAGCACTAGGTTTTTTTTTCGCTTTAACTAATAGAAACGCTCTAAAAACAATAATAAAGTATTTTAAATAAAATAAAACTTCTCCTTAAAAAAAAAACAAAACAAAATCCTCTCAAATTAACATTTTTAAACGTAAAATCTTTGTCTCATCAGTCTTATTTCTCAAATATATTTAATTGAACATCAAATTCGTAATATACACGTTTACCTTTCTTAAATATTTTAGGGTTTTAATGATACCGAGAGTTTCTTGAATAATGGAGGTTTTCAGCCTGGAATTTTTTATGACATGTTCGCCAAAAATACGCCTGATAGCTAAACGATCTTTAAGTTTCTTTATTCTGGAGTAATAGTTTTTAATAGCGTTAGACAAAGCTATGTATTTTTTGTCTCCGTCCTCCGACTTTTTTCCTTTTTGTCTTTGGTATCTTTTCTTGTACTTGTTACATTTTCTTTTCAATTTCTCGTTTTCTTCCTCCGACTTCTTATTTTGTCTATATAATGCAGATCTGTCTCGTCTTACTTGTCTTCTTCCTTTTGACCTTGGAGAAACCGGAGTTCTTGATCGTGGTGTTGAAGCCGGTGTATAATCTAGAATAACTTGCTCTCTTTTCTGACGTTCTCGAAGTTTCTTGTTTGCCATCTTCCATTTACGCTTTGCTGATCTATGTTGTCTCTCTGTCATATCCTTCACAAGTTTTTTAGTAGCAAGATATCTCTCAAGATGATTTCTTTTAGTCTCAGCATTTTTACAGGGCCTGTTTCAATTTTTCCCAATAACGCCGTTGTTTTTCTGCCGGTGTTAACGCCATTATATTTAAAATAATATACTGTAACAAAATAACCCAATAATTAATTAAGTGAACTGTAAATTAGATAAATACACTTAGAAAACTGTTTACTTTCCAACTGCGTTATTTCTCGTGGTAACGCAGTGCAGTGGTAACGCAGTTGTAAAAATAACGTGTATTCTAACATTTGGGTGATATGATAATAAATACCTAATCATTTTTGATGACAGGCAAATATTTACTTAATCTATTACAAAACGCAATAAAAAAACAATCAAATATCTTAAAAACTCACCGTTTGTCGTCGGTAACTCAGCGGCCGCACAATAAACACACGCGCCTCTCCGGTCGACTCGCGCTCGACTGATGCGGCCAGCGTCAAGGCCACGAACACCCGCCTCACCCCGCCAGCAATTCACATTAAATCAAACTAACTTAGTCGAAAATATACTAAAAAAGCCGAATTTAAAGCTCACTTTTGCTTGGTAACAAAGAGTACTTACGTTTTTTTTCTTCAACAGGGACAAGACAAGAAATATTTCGTAAATAATACACGGTTAAAGGAAAGATAAACTTAATAGCCTGTTAATAAAGTTCATATTTATCTTAATTTCCGTAGATATTTTAATTTAATAGTGTCGTAAAGAGTTTTAATGTAATGCCAATGTATTTGAAGCGAGTTGCTTGCTGGGACAGCCGGATTTTGTATGAAATACGACTGAGTTACCGAGAAAAGCGACTGAGTTACCGTAATTTACGTCAAATTATAACATTTTTCACTAATGTTTATGTCTTCTTAGAAGGGTATTATTATTACGTTTCTACCAATAGCGATTTTATTTTAGTAATCATAGCTTTTTTTAATGTAATAGGTTCTGTTCTTGAGAGACCGATTATGGGCCCCCCAAAAAAATAATGGCCCACATATATATGTCTAAATACATACATATTATAGATAAATTACACCCAGACAAAGAACAAATGATCGTGCTCATCACACAAACATTTGTCCTGGGTGGGAATCGAACCCACGACCTTGCGCATAGCAGTCAGGGCCACTGACCACTAGACCAACAGGCCTGTGGCAACTGGGGCAGCCTTAATTATAATAATTAAAGCCCCCAGCCAAGGCATGTATTGAATTTATAAACTATGGGTTTATTCCTCTACCGTCACTCCCTTTGGGGTACGGACCTCGGCTTAGAGCGTCGCTAGGGGAGGACAGCTAGGGACAGGCTGGATCGGACAGGATAATATACCTCCGTTATAATTATAATATATAAATAAATCGCGTGACTGTTAGTACAGATATCCGGGGTTGCAGGAATGTTCTAAAGAGATACCGCGACCCCGGAACTTAAGGGCAGCTGAAGGAACAGGGTGGGTTTTTAGTCAGTAGAAGTCTGACGCTCCCTTCTGTTAAACCCAAAGCGGGAAAAATCATTCGATGATTTTCCCAACCAGAAAAAAAGCCAAAGCCTTATTAAACTTACAAACTGGACGTCTACTTGCTAGTGGCATCCCCTGTAGGGTACGGACCTCGGCTTAGGGCGTCGCTGTGGTAGGAGGGCAGCTAGGGACAGGCTAGTTCGGACCAGATAATATACCTTCTGTATACAGATGTATAGGTAATATCATATAATAGGTAAGCGATATGACCGCCCATTGTATATTACCCTTTTTAGTTGTTAAGTCCTTATTTGTTTTATTATTATGGTGTACAATAAAGAATATATCTATCTATCTACATACACATACCTCTGCTATAGACCGGCGTTTATCCAGTTCATCATACATCTTGGGGTAAGCGTTGTTATGATTGTGGACTCGTTCGATCTGGTCACGGTATGTCCGAGCCCTAGCCTCGTATTCTCCCTGCTGTTCCTCTTCAAACTGGTCGGCTGCGTTGTGCCTTTTCTGAACAGAAACCTTGTATATTAATGGATTTCGAAAACATCAATAGCCTAACGGCTAAGATGTTGGTGATCGAGAGATCGAGGGTTCTAACTAGTGATGCAACGAATACTGCTTTTACGAATACGAATATCAAACCTACTATTCGGCGAATACGAATACGAATATCTCGCCATGGTAATAAAAGACATTTATTTGTTGAATGTTTACTCTTCTAATAATTAAAATTTACAACAGGCAAATTTTTATTTAAAAAACATAAAATTTGTAGATTTTCTGGTTTTAGGCGATTTCTTTTTTCAGTCTGGGTGTTCCCAGCCTTTGAAAAAAGTCTTTCCGAGGCGACTGTACATGGCTTCAGTGAAAAATATTTTTGGGCAAGTTTTTTCAGACTTGGAAATTTTTCAAATCTGCGGTAAATAGAGTTGCGACAAAAATATTAGTTTTTAAATATTCGTATTAGTATTCGCCGAATACGAATATTCGGTAAATGTGTACTATTCGGCGAATACGAATATTCGTATTCGTATTCGTTGCATCACTAGTTCTAACCCCACCCATTACACTATTGCTGTGAACCCACTGCAGACACAAGCATAATATTTAGCTTGGTTGGAGGGGTTAACAAGATTGCTAATAATGTGAATTCTACTTACATTGCTAATTCTTTTTACAAAAAACAAATATTATAATTATTAAGAGTCCGTGCTTTCCACTGCAGGGAAAAGGTCTTCCTTCCCTCCTTCCACCCTTCGTGATCGAAATGAGTCCAGCTCATTCCACCATCTCTTTATAGACTTGCCGCGCTGACGTTTCCCGCCAGATGGAACCCATTGAGTGGTTATTGTTATTCTAAACTGGCTAATAACCAAGCTTATAATTATTCTGCTCTCGATTATATTCTGTCGACCTGTCTTAACAACGTGAAAATCTGTTCAGTAGTTCCATAAATAGACAATCACTCCGTATAAAACACTATAGTACTCAGCTGAATCCGGCTATGACTGCGCCATCGTTACATGGTGGACATCTCAACCATATGCACAAAACAATTTTGGAAATACTTTCATTGTGCGTACAGCTAAGGAGTGGAATTTCCTGCGGGAGTCTTTGTTTCCTGATAGCTACTTATAACCTGGGGGCTTTAAGTAAAGAGTGAATAGGTTACTTCTAGGTAAGCGTGCTTCTTGCTCGACCACATCATCTTTAACCATCAGGTGAAATGGTGGTCAAACGCGACCCTATATTCAATAATATAAAAAAATTGGCCAAGTGCGAGTCGGACTCGCCCATGAAGGGTTCCGTAGTAACTATAATAAATATAACATAATTTGAAAAAAAAAAAACAAAAAACCTTCTTAAAACTAGCTTATTTACAATTTTTACAACTACGCCAAATAACTTTGTTTTTCATAGTATTTGTATGAATTACAAAGTTATATTTGCAGTTTTCGAAAATATACTGTATCTCAAAAACTGCTGCCTCGATCTCATTCAAACCAATTTTGGTTGAAAGTTTACATTAAGATCTACAACATATGGTTTTTTAGATTTTTCACTTCATTATTATAGAAGTTAGAGGGGGGGGGGACACATTTTACCACTTTGGAAGCATATATCTTTTAAACGATTAACTTTATAAAAAAGTCATTTTAGAAACCATGATGTCATTTTTAAAGACCTGTCTATAGATACCACACACGTATAGGTTTCATGAAAAAAAATATTTTCAGTTTCGGTTCCATGTATGGGGAGCCCCCTTTATTTTAAATATTTTTTAAATTTTCTCTTAAAATCGGAAAGCGGTTCACAGAATACTACCTACCAAGTTTTACATGTATAGTCCTAATAGTTTCGGAATAAAATGGCTGTGACATACGGACGGACGGACAGACATACAGACAGACAGACGGACAGACATGTCGAAACTATAAGGGTTCCGTTTTTTGCCAATCGGCTACGGAACCCTAAAAAATGGCTAAGCAGATGCTAATCTTTCCACCTACCTTTGTGGGTCGCATGTTAACCATAGGGATAGGTCCGTCTTCATCCATAATCATTAGCACAAGATCTACCATGTTCCGCCTGGCCGTCCACTTGGGCAGAGAGTACACAGTGTTGCCGGATAACGCGGTCTGCACCGCGGAGTCTCGGTCCTTACCAATGACGACTTTTTGTTTAAAATTGATAGAAGCGGGCATTCTCATCACTACTGGAAAGAGAAAAAAACATTTTTTTATGTAACGTAAAGGCGCCTAATAACGACCCCTCAAAATCGGCTCCCATTACTGTCCGTTTCATAAAACTATCATTTTAAAGAGTTGCATTAAAGTTAGACAAGTCGTTGCTTTAGAGAAAATATAGATGTATTTGTAATGCAAATATTCATCACTTGCTTGTGCGCGTAAACCAACGATTTAAGGCTTGTATTCATGCCAATAACCTTGACCATTTGGGCGGAGCTAACGACCCCTCTCCGCGTGCCACTCCGCGCAGCTCTCCGCTACCCGCATGCAACAGAAAAGAGAGGCGCGCTCGGCCCGCGCCTGCGCCGCCAGCATGCGTCGTCGCTTCGCCTAGTCTCGGCACAGAGTATCGAAATCACAGAAGGTCAAGTCATCGTGAAAGTTAAATTCATTTTTATTTGTACCGCATCAAAAGTGGTCAAATTTTGTTTTTATTTATTATCTATTGATATAGATGCACTTTGAGTATGTACTGTAGAAACTATACCTCTATTATAGATCAGCCTGGCTCGAAACATGAGGTAAATAACTTGATGTATCTTTTTAACTAAATTATATATATATAAAAATTAATGGCTAAATGTGTTGCTAAGCGCAAAACTCAGGAATGGCTGGACCAATACGGATTTTATTCTCGAATATTCGTTATAGTCTGAGGAAGGTTTCTATTAAGAGAAAAATGGTAGGTAGGTAGGTAAGGTAGGTATGTAGGTAGGAACTTAGAGTAAGGTAGATAGGTAGTATAATTATTACTAGTGTATGTCATATTATTTGTTACATTTTTTATAAACAAATAGATTATAACTAGAATTCACTGAAATGTAACTTTCTTTCAGCAAGTATTTTTTTTCTTTCTCCGTGTTCACATATATTTATTTTTAGAAATTTTGATAGCCATATAAAATCTTGTTCTATGTTTTCTTTTCGTCCTTCTTCGTTCTCGTTTTCTTAATTTTTCTCATCAATCTATTTTTCTTTCCTTAGTTCTATTTCCTTCTCTTTGTCGTTTTCTTCTTTCTCTTGTACATTATCTTAACTCTGTCTCTCTATCTCAACTGGCGGCTTCGTCCGTACGAAGAGAAACCGGTGCATATCGGCTCAAGCCAGGCCTCGCTCAGACGAAGCGCACACACGCGCCTTGCTTGTAGTAGTGTACCTATCATAGCGCAGTTGTATGAAGCTTACCCTCTGTCCGTTTACTCTGTGCTATCTACTTTTATGCGAGGTAAGTAAAGCGATAGTTTATAATGAAATATGTAGATAAAACTTTAAACTTACCTTGATAATAAATGTATACCCTTTTGTTTGTAATATTTTTTTAGACCTCTCTTCATTCGTTTCTGCTTATTCCCATGTTTTACAAACTAAATTTAAACACTACTAAAACTGTAAAATACTATGAGTTTATAACACTAACACTACTTATATAGAATACTTACATAGAATACTCTTTAACTTATAAACAAGAATCAGAAATAAAACTTTTTGACGAATCGAAAGTCGGTTCTATTTTTTTATAATAAGTTTTATTTCACGCTTTTTAGTGGGTCAGTTTGTAATTTATCTAGTTAAAAAAGCCAAAATGTCAACTACTTATCACTTTTTACAAAATATTGCTTTTCCCGGTGCAGAGCCGTTAATTTTTGAGGAGTTCTCCTGGTACATCACTATCAGCTCTACTTCACCATATGCATTGTGACGAGCATAAAGTGCTTAGCATCTATATTCAAGTAATCTAATCGCAATCCACGAAATACTTATTATTGAGTAGTTTCGATGGCCATCTGGGATCTTCGTCATCAGTTCTACTTCCTCAAATGGTGCTTTTCAAGAGAAACTAAACAAGGTACTATAAGAAATACCCAAAACGCTATAGGTATGCCTATAATATTTGAAGAGTTCCCTCGATTTCTCCATGATTCCATCATCACATCAAGCGTGACGACAATGGAACTAACTAGAATGTATACTCTTTCAAACAAAAAAGAATTTTCCAAATCGGTCCAGCCATCTGCGAGTAATGAAGTAACATCATAAAAAAAAGTTCAAGACGAATTGAGAACCTCCTCCTTTTTCTAAAGTCGGTTAAAAAGTTATTCCACTATTTACAAAATTAATTTTTGCAGTAATATTTTACGATATTATTTCGTAGTGCTTGAGCTCTCGCAACGCGACGTAGGTCCACCTAGCAACACGATGCGCCCCGCACTGAATTTGTGGACGAGTGCGGGGGTGCTGTAAACGCAGTCTTTAATTGGACGCATTTTAATTTATTATAATAAAAATAATACATATTTGTAAAAAGTAACAAAACCAAATCATTTTCATTTGTATTACAAAGCAGTAGTATATTTTTTTATACTCTTTTGATAAGAAATTAAGGAGTAAAATGGTTTCATCTCAATGATTTGGAGGTGATTTGGCATTTTTTTTTTCTTATTATGTGATACCGATAGAAAAATTGTGGCTAAACCAAATTACGGTTCATATCATGTAGATTACTAACAATTTTTTTCAGATGTAATTTCTCTGTAATTGCCGACGAAAAGTTGCTTCATCTGAATGCTTTTTTCAAGCTTTTTTCGAGAGAGCAGCCTTAAAGAATAATTGCACAGTTTGTCGTCGGACTCCGGATATAGCGCATATTTAGTAGTGTCCCGCTCCCGATTACGTAAGTACACCTATTTCTTTTTTAGCATAATATATAATTGTAAAGCAATCTAATGAACCTTTTAATTATTTTGATACCTTCTTAATACTTTCATAAACACAAATAATAACTAATTTTAATGAGATACAGCTTTATTTTGCTTCAAATTCAATATTAAAATGTGGCGGTGATAGGAACAATAATCTCAATTTTATTCCTATTACCGACCTAGGTCGTTGTTAGGTTTTTGACGAATATTTTAATTTCTACTATTTATGTTATAATGCATCAATTAATAAGTAGTCGGCTATACTAATTTGATTAGTTAGTGTGTCAAGTTGTATTTGACCTATTAGCGCCATACATAATAAGAGTATCGATACTGTGAAAATCAACTTTATTCTTATGTAAATGTTTTGATGAATGTAGGATGTACAATTCTCTAATATTGTATTTTTATAGTTAAAATACCATTAAAATAAAATTAGCATAGCTACTGGCACCTGTATAATCATACAAATATTCTAAAAAACAATACATTTACTCAATACATATTCATTTCATTGGGTCGGTACCTAATAGGTTATACAGAATTTCTTCAATAGAACCTATTACCGATGTACCTGTACTTTTTAACCGACTTCAAAAAGAATGAGGTTCTCAATTCGTCTGTATGTTTTTTTTAGTTTTTATGGATAGTGTGTTAGTAATTATTTTTGTTTTTTTTTCCTAGTAGGTAAATATAATGTAATTAACATTAATAACAATTTAAAATATTTAGAAAAAATATAAAACTGTAATTCATTTTTCATTAAAAACTATTATTAAAAATCACCTATTGACTTCCAGTTACTATAATTCTTAACCCACTGCTAAGCAAAGGTTTAGTAGTTTAGTATATTCGACTAGGTAAATTTTAATTCAGAAACATGGAACGATTAAAACGTATGTAATATACAGCTAATCAACTTAACTCTGCATTGATGGCTATCGATAATGGAGCAAGTACCTATGAAACCTCAAAGAGATTTGGGATTCCTAGAACAACTCTTCGTGACAAGAGAAATCACAAGTACTCTAATGAAAATTGTGGGGTTCAACCTGTCTTCACCAAGCACGAAGAACGCCATTTAATAGACTGGATTCACTGTTATATTTCAATATGTAATTCATGTTATGAAGCATATCTCTTAAGACTGATTAAAGGCTGGTTATAATTATAACATTCTGTATTCTAAAGAATTAAACCCACACGAGCATTTTTATTTGACTGAATTTGTTCTGTTCATTTAGCGGTCGGTAATAGGTGCCACAAAAACGGTAATAGGAACACACCCATGGTTTGAGTCGGTAATAGGAACATAGCCCTTTTCATCAATTTATATTTTTTTTAAATATTTATTTCATTTTTTCGAATTGTTTCTATATCTGACTGACAAGATCGTTAGTTTCAGTACTTGAATAAAAATAAAAAATGACACCAGTTATTAAGCATGTGCTTATTTTTTGCACATAAATGTGAACTTGGCTTAAACTGGCGGTAATAGGTGCTTTTACGTTATATTGTAGTTTTTTTGTTAGAATATGATGTAGAATGCTAGCTTACATGTGGCATCTCATTTAATGTACCTAATTATCCAGTGTTAATTTATTAACTGTATTACTTTGTACTAACTATCTTAAAGCGTCAATAGCCCAATGGATAAGGTGTCGGACTTGTGATCGAGAGGTCGCAAGTTCGAATCCGATTTATTTAATGATGTCAAGCAGTTTGAGTACTTGTCTGGCCTACCCAAATGTCCTTTGATATTTTTTGTCAAATTGTTGAGCTCCTTAAGTTCTAAGTTGAGCTACATGATAACTGACAAATGCTTGCACTGTCTGGACAGGTCCGCTCAAATTTGCGTGGTTATTTCCTCAAAAAAATACCACAGACATGAACCTACATGCTTCTCATATACAAATACAAATTGTCTGGACTTTAAAAGAGACTATGACCTCTGAGTTTGTTTCGGTGTTTCTTCTCAGAGTAGTCACGTTAGGAAATACCGGCCTCATCTAGCTAAACTTAACACGCAAAAAAACATGACGTGTAAAAGTGTTATTTATTACCAGTTTACAAAATAAATATTTCATTTCATTTCATTTCCCATACATTACACTATTGCCGTGAACTCACTCCAGACACAAGCATATTTAGCTTAGTTGAAGGGGTTAACAAGATTGCTAGTGATGTGAATGCTTCACACATTGCTAGTTATCTTTTTAAAAAAAGAAAAAGAAAATCTTCTCATACCTATAAAAAATGTACCTATTATGGTAACACTAGCATTTACGCGGTGCTTTGCTCGAGTGGACTTTATCACGATAAAATATAACCTCCTTCTTTTTCAGTAGGGTAAAAAGTCTTAAAACCTTCCTAAAGTTTTAATTTCCCCGCATGACAGATGTGTTTCCTAGAAATAGACCTGATAACAGTCAACTCTGTCACCACAGGTCTCGGACTGCACTTAAGCGCAAGAGTGTTTTTTGTATGGCTCCCATTATTTACAACAAGTTTCCTAAAAGCTGGAAAGAGCTAAGCTCAGAAGAATTTAAGAGAAAAGTAAAATCATTTTTAGCTAGTGACGCATATTATTATGTAAATGATTTTTTAATGGAGTCGTTTAACTTGACAAAAATTGCCCTTTAAACATTGATTTAATTTTAAATATATGTTAATGTAATAATGATTTTTGACTAAGTACTTTTTAGTTTTTTTTGTTTGACCAACACTGACTTTATATTATTGTTTTAATTTTTAATTTATTTTTTAAATACTTGAATGTTTGACATCTTCCTATTGTAACGTTCTATAATAATTAATTTGTTAATTAATATAATTTAACCTGTTTACTTATGTCAGAATTGTCAATTTTAATGAATATTGTAATATTTTATTTATTTTTAATCACAAAATTTTGTTAATATTTGATTATTTGCACACCATGACAATATGGTAAACATGTTAGCACGACTCCATGTACTTGTAACACCTTGCATGCATTTTTGTTGTTTATAAGATGTATTACACTCATGTTTGAGCAAATAAAGTTATCTGAATCTGAATCTGAATGAAGCTACTTCCATACCAAACTTCATCAAAAGCAATCTAGGTTTTTTGAAGATTAACGCGTTCAACAAACAAACAAACTTTACCGCTTTATAATTTTTCAAATCGGTCCAGCCATCTGCGAGTTATGAGGTACCATACATAAAAAAAAGTTCAAGACGAATTGAGAACCTCCTTCTTTTTTGAAGTCGGTTAATTAAGTTTAGCTGAACAACTCTGCAAATGTCTGCTCACAGATACATTTTAATGTTCACAGTAATCTGAGGAAATGCTGTGGGATGTGTATTAGATAAGTTTATGGTTTAAGACATTTTGTTAATTTTAAATATGTAACTGTTAATTTCCCCTACATTAATAAATAAATAGTATACATAATGAAATTGATCTTCAACTTTCCCTTGTTTTTATAAACGCCTGGTAGTTTTCATAGAGCAAATAATTATATGCGTGTTTGCTCTACTAAAATTCTTAGGCATAAAATGGTATGTTAAAAATTGTGCAGTTTGAAACGAATAACTTTCAAGATGATCTTTTTAACCGACTGTTATACTGAGTAGGCTTACGAAAACTACATAAGTACAAGGCAAATATGCTTTGCAAGATTAATAGAGCTTTGCCAAACAAAAACTTCAACTCTGACCGAGTGGCAAGCTAATTTAACCCACCGGACTGCTTTATGTTCGTTTATTTTTAAATTTAACTTACCCTGACAATAACGAACACAAAAAAGAATTCTCCAATCTGCTGGAGTCCTTCGGAAGTTATGTTTCATTTGTATTTATAATTATAAACTAGCAGATGGACGTAACAGTCGAACGATATTACCGATCCCGTGGGAATTACGAGATAAATATAAAGTAGCCTTGATTTTGCCCTATAACCGCCACTGTCTACAGTGAAAGTCCTATTTAAATCACTTCAGCCGTTCCAGGGATGGCCTCACAAACGCAGAAGGAAACGCGCAACGTGAAACGCACAGACAGATACCTACTCTAATTTAATTTATACATATATGTATAGATCACATCAGTTTTATATAAATGAAAAATGTAATATGCCTTAGGCAACACTAAAATACAGAAATGATAAAACAGCTAAGCTAAAAAAGTGATAAATTTACCTTGAACAAAATAATTTTGATGAAATATAAAAAATATCAAATCAAGGTTTGTATCACATCAATATGTTTCTTGGTTTTTTAATTTTACTTAGTTTTTAGGAGTAATTAAAATCATAAGAATTTTGACATATAAAACAATGACTTTGTCAACCATAGTCAATCACTAGCGTCTACAGTTCTACACCATAATGTTCGTTTAAAATACCGTCTTAACTAAGCTCCATTTTTTTGTGACTGGCCTCTGCCGGACTTGTCTGTTGTGGCCATAATTAAGTTGCTACTTAATTAAAGCTCCCAGCCAGGGCTTATGATAAAATTTACAAACTAAGCGACGAAACGCTAAGGACACCCCGTGTGCGGTACGGACCTCAGCTTAGGACATCGCTGAGAGTGAGGGCAGCTAAGGACAGTCTGGATCGCACAAAAGGAACCTCAATAAGCCATGAGGCTTATATTGATATATTGATGAGTTTTATATAGCAAATACCTCTAGAATAAGTATTTCTGTTTCATATAAGCTTTACTACTATACCTATAGTACTGTTACGAGCTGGGGTTCAGAATAGAATAATTAACGCCGATTAAACCAAAATTAACACTTTAATTAATTAAACACGAAATAAAAATTTAACACAATTATTCGTACCACAACACTTGTCACTTAACACTTAAATCACACTTAAATCGCACTGAAATTCACTGGTAAAGCTTCGATTATATCTCGTATTCGCCTCGAAATAAGACTGACTCTCTGCGCCCCTTTGCGCTCTATTTATACCCCAGTCTATGAGTTCGAGAACATGCTTATAAAATCGACTCACTGTTTATACTGCCTACAAAATTCTAGGAAGCTACTCGAGATATGTACTATGTGTAGCGGTACTATGTAGTACCGCTATTCGCCGCTAGATGGCGCTAGTGTCTCGAACATTCTAGATTTATGTCGAAGTTTCTCGACGTACTTCACTAAGCGACTGGGGTAACAGTACTGTGTAGTCCGTGTTGATATAATGATATTAGCATTATTTATACGTAAGTACGTACTAACAGTGATGAATAATTTTATCTGACAAATAATTATTGATATTAAAACATGAACTCGGCAATAGTGTAATCGTTGCGGTTCGAACTTCGAACCTGCAACCTCTCGGCAAAAATTACATCAATTAAGCCTAAATATTAGCTACGCGAACTCTGCTCCCTGATACGGACTTAAGATCATCAAGTGTACCTACAGGTGACAGGGCATGCGGAGCAAAGATTAAAAATGGTGGATAGTGGATTCAGTCAATTTTATTCTATAAATACTATTTATTTTTAAATGTTATCAATTACCTCTATTGAATGCTGGTTTTCCTACAAATGGCGACTGTATAAGGCTGTATGATCGCGACGATAGGTCGTGGTGAGCAAGCAATGAAAGAATAGTGGACTGTACCTATAACATATAATAATGTAAAATTATGATTAATTACAAACGGTACGGTTGGTTTACAATACGCGGATAAAGGTTACGGAAATATAATAATATGCGCAAGCGCAGCCATGCTTAGAGACGTGCAACAGCTGACTTATATACAACGTGTAATTTAAAGGGTATATACATACCAAGTGCACGGCTTCTTTGGATGATAACAAACGATATGGCCAGGGCAAGGATCTTCTACGTTTAGGTACAAGTTCCTTGGGCCAGGGTTTTCTAATCCTATGTGTACATGTGTGGAGCATATTACAAATTTCAATACATTGATACCAGAGACCGAATTTTTCAAATTAAGAAGAACGAAGAGAATTATCGTTTTATTGGCAAGTGACGTGGAAAGTGATGACCCTCATAGTGATGTGACACGTTTGTTATTACTGGTATTCAAGAAACATATGAAACCAGTAATTTGGGTTCAATTCTGTGAGTCACTTATTTTGAGCTGAAACTTTGCATAGAGACTGCATACCAGATATTGTCTTCAGTCCTTTTGGATAGATATGGGGTTTCCGTTACACGTTATATATTAGTCTATGAGCTGACTGTCTGTCGTGGACCGTGGGGGCGCGCGCTCGGCCCTCGTCAGCCGGTGTGAGCCGTTGCCCCGCACCCCTTTTTCACTGCCGCTGCCGCGGCGATGTTGAGACGGGTGGACTCAACATTGTATAAGGCTATTTGTAACAATTATACCCACGAAATGCTATATACAGAAGCGGTTGGATGACCTTAGTAAATAAACAATATTTGTTACCTTTTTTTTTTTTAACTTGGTAAAATTATCAAATAAGTCCTCCCACTCCGGGCAGGGTGGGAGGGACTGTCAGACTTTTACTGACTAAAATCCACGGTGTTCCTTCAATAACCCTTTACATACCGGGGCCACGGTAACGGGATGAGTCCCGCGACCCCGGCGGGCTTCGGCCCTCTGCAGAGGGGGCCTCGTCATGTTGCTGACGCTCTTTGAGGCGCGCGTGGAACACGACGCGCCGTCGACCCGAGCATGGTCCATGGTCGGACAGCGAGTTGCCCTTTACTCGCTGTCCGAATGCCCGCGCCTACGGTGGCCGGAGATCGTCGGCCGACGTCCGACGCCGTGGGCGTCTACCACTGTGGCTGGGCTGGAGGGAGGACGCCATCCTCTCCCTCACGCGGCCCGCCTCCTCCTTCGGAAGCATGACTGCTTCGCAGAAGGAGGCGACCGCTTCCCACTCCCTCTCGCCCCGCAGCATGGCCTCGACCAATGCCGGGCGCGAGAGGTCTCCGCCTATCGCCGCCGTGAGGACACGTCGGTGCTCTGCCCAGGCGGGGCAGTCTTGCACCGTGTGCTCTACGGTGTCCTCAGGGCGACCCTCGCAGTGGTGACACCCAGGCGTTTCCTCCTTTCCCATCAGACACAGGTACCTCCCGAAACTTCCGTGTCCGGTGAGGACCTGCGTCATGCGGTAGGTCAGGACGCCGTGACGCCGATCTAGCCACTCCTCAAAGAGGGGTCTTACCGCCGCAACTGCGGCGTGCCCGAATATTTGTTACCTATGTGGAATCTTAATTCCATATACTTAGCCTTTTCCCACCTATATCGGTGTCGGCTTCCAGAGCGACTGCCAATATGTTCTAAGTATTTAACATACAAAAAATAAAACTAGTGTAGGTACATTATAAAACATCTCTTTTATGCTAAGAATGCAAACTTACAATTAAACATTAGGTATTTAAGACTAACACCAAGTTTCTCGTACAAAAATTCTTATAAAATTGACAGAATTTCAAACATGACTTGTTAAACTATCATATTTTGTTTAAAAAAACTGGAGTTTATTCAAAGATTTGGATTACTTTTATTCTACATTAAAATACAAGTAATTATTATTAAGGTCTTTTTTGTATACTAAACTTTATTGTAGTATTGTTGTGTTTACATCTTATGGTGATTCATAGACTTAGTACATATACACAAGATAACAATTAGACAAAATCTTGGGCTTAATAGTTAATTAAGAACAGAGTTGAAAAAATCTTCAGAGGGAAATGAGAAGAGTGATTATTCACTTTCTATAGATAGCTTAACTAGCTCCCTATTCCACTCTCAGACTCTTATTCAAAAAGTTCTTAACTGTTTGTATTTAGTCCTAAGCATCTTGAGTGTGTATCAAGTCTCATAAAGACCGGTACAAAAATTTCTAAGACCTTGAAAGTTTCATTACATTTACACTGATATTCGCCTCACATATGGGTTGTTCCATCATACACTATCGAGGAATAACGTGATCAATGACTTAACAGTATTACCTAAGTTTTCCAAAATACAAATAAAGTATTATAAAACTGTCACACTTACATTCTCAGACATGCAAACCACCACAAACATGCAAGAATTCAGATGAAAATGCCCAGAGCATTGGTGATCCAGTTAAAACAGTCAGGACTTACAAATTGAACCGATTTAAGCAAAAATGATCCAACCCACAACCTCAACCATTTCGAATTTTTGTGACTTATGAAGGTACTCCAAATAATGTATTATATTTTAACATTCAAAGACTCATAACTCTATAATTGACGAAAATCCGTATGATCCAACCCACAGCTATCTGGAAAAAACTTTAAAGGCAGTTACCTCGGAAAGATGTTTGTGTGGATTGGAACATTTTTGCTTAAATCGGTCCAACTGAAGGTTGTGGACAAACTTAGGCAGGCATATTTTTCCTTTTTTACAGTCGCGTAAAAAGTAGCCTATAACCTTCCTCAAGCTTCAAGCTACTTCCATACCAAATTGCATCCAAATCCACCCAGTACTTTCGAAGATTAGCACGTTCAAGCAAACAAACAAACATTTCCGCTTTATAATATTAAGTATAAATTTTCTATTGTGACCTCTTAAAATTCTGAAGGAAAACAATGTGAGTAAACCAGTGGGTTGGGTCATTGAATTCCCTTACAGACATTGTGAATAGACCGAGAGACCTGATCTGCTTCTAGAGGGATGTTGGCTGGAAGGAGTGATGGCCGACATAGCCCACACTCAAGTTTATTAAACAGTTTAACTATTATGAAGCAGTTTGAGTGGAGGGTGATGGGTACTAACACTAGATAATGAGCTATTTAGGTATAAGTTACTAACATTTTATGGATTTTGTGGTCCGAAATAAAAAGATTCTATTCTATAAGAATAGAATAAATTTTAATCCACCAAACCACTTGTGGATTATGGGCCATTCCCTCTCATACAGAAGACTTGTCCTGACGTGTTCTGGCCGTGGGTACATAATAGGCTGGTTATAATATGATAAAGAAAATGTACAACACCACTTTACTATTGGAAAACAAAATCGCAATACTACTGCTGTGTAAGTTACGTCTCTCTCAACATTGGCACAAAAGCTTCTGCAATATTGGTATTATCTTTTAGTAATAGTTGATGCCAAAATCGTCGTTGCGCTTGCAAAAGGCACTATGTGGTAAAAGTCATTTTCGTTCTTTTATGAAGTTACATCATATGTGTATTAAAATAACGATTGAAACTTCATAAAAGAACGAAAATGACTTTTTACCACATAGCGCCTTTTGCAAGCGCAACAACGAATTACTTATTTTTATACATTTTAACCAATCACTCCATATCAAAGTGAGCATTGATGATATCAGGACAGTGAGTGTTATAACTTTGTTAGCCATTGTAATTATCAACCTAATGTTTGGATTGGATCTGCGCTCCTAATAATGCCTTTTGAGTACCATAGAAATGCATTAAGATAGGCATTTGAAGAACTATTTCTAGACTAAACATGTAATTATACACAGGTATAAAAAAGGTCAAGTAAATACAATGAAAACATATAGAATGTTTTGTACAGTGCACCTAAGATACAGATCATTTTAAGTTGTTTCATGACTATGAAGGAATATTCCATTGTACATGTTCGTGACAACAATTTCTCAAGAGAGTAGACATAAATAAAGTAGCACAAGATACCACAGCTATTAAACTACTCCTTTAGACCTTTATACAAGACGTTTAAACATTATACTGGAAGTATCCAAACACTTAGACAGGAAATAAAACACTTCAGACCTTAAAAAGAAAATGTAATCACAAATTTTGGACTTAAAGCTAGAACACTTAACGGCGGCCGCGACCCCGTCCTCCGCGGCCTCCCCTGGGTCCTCCGCGGCCACCACGTCCTCTTCCTCGCCCGCCTCTCGTTCCTCCACCGCCTCTTGGAAAACCTTCCCTCTTTCCACGGCCTTTGGGTGTATCGTCAATTAATAACGTCTCCAAAGGTAAACTATCGGGCAGTAGGTAATATCTAATATTGTTCCCGCGAATGCTCAAAGTTTCCAGCTGCAATTCCTCTTTGTTTTTAAGCGTTACCTTCACGGCTTTCAGATGTGTGTTCATTGCTACATCGACTCCGGTTATTGTTCCGTGCACAACACTGCCATTTTTCAACTCGATAGTCACTGTCTCATGACTCAATTTCATTAGAAACCTTACTAGTTTCATTTTTGTAGTTTTATTAGCTTACTTTAGTGAAAAACAGAAGCGGCGTCGGTCAAATAAATAACCTCAAATTCTAACAAAAATAATTATGGCGGCTGTATCATGTATGCGGGCCTGTGAACAGTGTTGCCAACAGTTTAACTAGCTCTCCACCAGATCCAACTTCTAAAACCACCAGAAAACCACTAACAAAAATCGGCCCTACTCTAAAAATCGCTAAAAGTTATACAATTTTTTTTAGTTTTTACGAAAGAAACAGTATTTATTTATTATTACTTGTATTAGTAAAACATGTTCTTTAACGGGGCACCGAGCTTTTTATACACAAAAACGCGTTTTTATAACGGTTGTTTGAAGTAGTAAAAAATTAAATTAAAATCTAAGGAAATAAACTGGTACTATTGGGCATATATACTAGGCGGTATACACGATGGAAATATGATTTGATAAAGTTAACTTGATATAATAAATTCACAAAGTTACCTCTAAAAAACACAACAAACGCTTAGTACAGCGTGAATACTTCGCGGAAGGTCATCAGTTTTTGAATAATAACAAAACTACATGTTTTACACAACGTATACATTTTACATTTTCAAAATGTTGATTTGTTTAACAATAAGAAGGAAATACATAAATTCGCGCGAGTTTCGCCCATTTTATCCAGAGCCGCCGCGCCGCTGTCTTGTCCGCTTTAGTTCTGCGTCGGCCATCGGACGGGGAGCTTGTGTCGCTTGCGCTTACGCACGGATTTAGTAACATAACGATGATAATTGAATGAAAATTCATTGTAGCGTATTTGAAATGGGGAACAAAGTAAAGAAATCAAGACAGGGAAGGGGTTGGCGAAAAACCAGAAATCTCAGTCATCCGGCGCGCGATCCCAGCCGTGTTTTTATCTGTCTAGCCTAGCCAGCTCACGCACACATACACGGAGCGCATAGAATACCTACAATCGATTAGCGCAAGAAACTCGGTGCGCCCTTAATATGACGTAATAAAATATTTTAAGTCAGTAAATCAACATACAAGATTTTTGTCTTCACCATCATTGTCGGTTTTACATTTATATGATGCTTTGCTACCAATTTGTTTTATAACTTTTATTGGAATTTCATAATCATTGCAGCATTTTTCTTCCATTCTTAAACCACAGCGTGTTTTTAATATTGCAGTTAAAATATTCAACTTTATTCTGTTCCTCTGCTTGTTTCTTATTACATTCATACTGCTAAATAGTCTCTCAACATCGGCATTAGAATTAGATAGTATTAAGAGAGAAATCGCAAAAGTCGCTAATTCCTCAAATCTAGATTCCCCTTGAGCATCTTTGAAATGCAATATTTCATTCCAATTTTTTTTTGTACCTTTGCTCTCGTTCCATTTCTGCAAATGAATTTGTTGCCATAGATCATCAACTCTATAATATAAGCTATAAGCTAAACGCTATAAGCTCTGCACTTTTATTGTGCCTACGCAATGAAGTAAAAATATATATTTCGTAAAGTTTTAGTGGCTCAGTAGTTGAGTAATAGCACTTTCAGTAATTGAAACTGAATTCTACTTGAACACTAGACAAAACCACCAGCCACTAAAAGCAATATTTCGCCACTAAAAGGGGGGCGAAACCACCAGTTTCAGTGGAAAATCCACTAAGTTGGTAACACTGCCTGTGAATACTGGGTTGCCAGATTATTTGCAAGAAAATTGAAAAACTATCTTTGCTAGGGGAAACGGTTTTTTTGTATAGTGCGTAACATATATTTACTGTATTTTTTTCAACCTTGACTTCAAAATCTCATTTAATAATTTATTCAATTTCAAATAATTTGCTAATTTCCATTCCAAATGTAAGAAATACGAAAAAAAAGAAAATATGTCAAATCAGAGCTTGACAGAAGATTTCAAAAGACAGCATTTGAAATGAAATTACAAAGGCCATTTAAAACGTGTATTACATACTCTTTGTTTAAAACATAAACATTATCTTTGAGGCCACTTAGCAAGAGCTGAAGTTGAAGCTCCTGAAATTAATTTATTATTATTGCCATTATGTTACAAGAAGAAAGTTCTAGTCAAGTTAGGTCTGAGCCGGAAGCCGCCGGTACAAGTGTAGAAGAAGAAGACAAAGAAGAAAAACAGAGGACTGTTTGCGCTCATTTAGTTCTAACTAAAGAACAGGTTATATGTTATGTTTTTCACTTTGCGCCACATATTTTGCGGTTATCCCATATGAGTTTTTCTAACGCGTACAAACCTTATCTTTCACAACCTGGTCATTTAACGCAAACTCAGAACGGTAAAATAAGAGTGCGCGTGAAAAAGGTGCATGTGGTAAAGGTAATGTGATTACATTTGAGATCAACTTCTGATGAAGTCGGCTCCAGAGAACGAAGTCGAAAATCCGTGCCATTTTTTTAGTTAGAAGTTGCATAGAATTCACATACCTACAAACTTTTTAATCCCTCCAACTAAGCTAAATAATTACGCTTATGTCTGGAATGGGTTCACAGCAATAGTGCAGAGCGTGGGGTTGGAACCCGCGACCTCTCGATCATAAGACCAACACCTCAGCCATTAGACTATTGTCGCATTATAGCATAGCATTAGCATCTCCATCTTTCAGACCCGAACAGAATGAGCACCTCAAAGAATTGCGTATTCTTTATTGTGTGTAAATGTATTCTATAATTATTATGAATATGCAGCCCAAAAATGTTTTATGAGTATTGCAACACCATATAGAAATATCTCTCATTTAGGGCAAGTTACTAATTACCGACTTCTATAATCGATTCAATAGTGGTTGCCAAAGGGTTGATAGATCAATATCAATAGCATAGCCTACTAGTTTATTACTGCACTTCAAAATGGATCTCAGGACTTTATCAGGGACTGCCGAATATTCTGATGAAGATATTGTTGAGGAATTGCAGCATTCACCTTCGATTAAAGAGGTTCAAGCGAAATTCACATTTACTGAAGCCCAGGTAGCTAAAGATTTCCAGCTTTATATAGATACAAAAAAATGTGAATGAAATAATTACCTGCAACCTATTAGCAATATTCTTAAGAGGATAAATTAATTTAAAATCTGCTTAGTAATTCATCGGCTTTTATGAATAAGTTTGTTTATTCAACTAGGACCTAATATTATTAATGTGGAAGGTTGTATGATAGTTCCATAGTTTCTTAACATTTATATGTATAAAGAAAGATTTTATGTCGTTTTATATTATTGTTTGCGTCTATGATCGTTGCTCTTTTTATGGGTAGAATTCACATGACTAAAGGTGAACGCAGACCTAGCCGCACCGCAGTCTCTACAGTCCCCGTAGTCATCGCTTTTTGTTAATGGCCTCGCACATCTATCCGCGCCGCAGTCGCTGCAGTCGTTCCCGTCCCCGCACGCATCGCACGTGCAGTATTGCCAGATTTTTGAAAGCATTATCTGTACCGAAGATTTAAAAAATCTGTAATAAATCTGTATTTGGTATTGGTATTTTGCTCTTTTGTGTAATTTTATCTGTAGGTGATATAATAGGGAATAAGCAAGTAATTATTTATACGAGAACAAGTAATTTTATTATAAACCTTTTGAAAGTTGACAGAGATTCTCTGTCTACATTATAACTCTGGCAACACTGCGCGCCGTGGATGCGAATGACGTCATCCGTGCTGCGCTAGCCGCAGCGTCCGCTGCGTGCGGTTGACGTCATCAGCTGCGGCTTGGGCAGTGCCGGATTAAGCAAGCGCGGGGCCCGTAGCAAATTCTTTCAAAGGGGCTCTTTGAAAGAATTTGCTACGGGCCCCGCGCTTGCTTGATCTGCTATAGGTTCGGAAGTATAAAGTGCTAAAAAAACAATTCAATACTCAATACGTTAATTTGCTATCCATAGGTTACAATTTTGTGGTTAGTTAATAGTGTAGGAAATTACTATAGGCGCTGTTAGGCTCTGACAAGTACAAAAAGACAGAGATGAGATTTTCTGGCAATTTAGAATAATTTTGATAGGAAACTAACAATCGAAAACTGATGATACTACACAAATTATTTTTTTCAATACATATTTCAAAGTTTATCTATACTAATATTATAAAGAGGAAACCTTTGTATTTTTGTATGTTTGTATTGAATAGGCTCAAAAACTACTGGACCGATTTCAAAATTTCTTTTACCATTACTTAGAGGGATTCTTCCGAATCCGTATAGGCTATATTTTATCCCGGAAAATAGATAGGATTTTTCGTGGTAGTGAAAATTGTGGAGTAAGGCGTCGAAAAAACTGCCGTACGTTAACGATTCTCGCGAACGCTGCCTATATTTAATATAAACATTGCACCCGTGCGAAGCCGGGGCGGGTCGCTAGTATTTAATACAAAGTATATTATATTTTTAGGAATAGCTCATGTTATATTTCATCAATAGTGTACTTTAAATAATGTTTATATTTTATTTATTTATTTATTTATTAGGGAATAACAAACAGTAACACATTTTTTATAAACTATAAAATCATAACAAATAAATGTTAGTAAATGTGCAGCCACACCGTTATCCACAAATTATATTTATATTTATTTATCTGTTTCCTTATTATTTTTTAAACTTTTACAAAGTAACTTTTCTAGATTTCATGTGGGCAAATTTAGAAATAATACTATTCGTATCAATTTCTCTGAGCAAATCATGTTCTATGTTCATCAAAGCGAGATAATTCAGACGTTCTTGACTGTTCCTTAACTCATTTTTTATGCGCTTAAATGTCGGAAATGAACGTTTGCCACTGCAGTTAGTGATCATGAGAGATAAATAAATGCGCAAAGCAATTTCTAAATTGGGGAAACATGATTCTAATGAATTGTCCATTAGGAATTTATAATATTGAATTTCTAGAGCTTCGTTTTTCGTACTGTCAATCGCACCAGCCACGTCCGTTTTGAGCAGCTCAGCAAACTGCACTAATTCGTTGTCTAGGCTGTCTTCCAACTTATTTTCATAAGCACTGATTATAATTGGTGTTTGTTTTTTTAAATCTCTTCTGCTGTAAGAGATTTTAACTGTCGAAATATTTCAAAAACACTAGATATGCTTTCATGCGTTTGTCTAAAGCAGATAGTGTGTTATCAATAATGACAATAAACACCTCAATTTCAAACTGTTTTCCAGGTGTTTCTTTCTCAACAAATTCGTCAAATGTACTAGAACCGCTAAAATCGTCGTACTTTGTGTTCCGCTTGCGTCGTCTTGAAGTCTGTTGCTGATATTCATGACAGCCTGTCAGCTCTTTGGTTTGTGCTTCAATATTTGAAAATGTAGATCTACTTGTTTGGACATATCAATATAATGATTCATAAAGGGTGTATCCCGTATTAAGGTCTGTTTTAGACGATTGCAGCGACGCAGTAGTTGCTTGCATGCGTTCTAGGATTCCATTCCACGTAATTATCATCAATTTCCAACTTATTCATCTTTGAAACAACTCCGTACGCTTGATCTCACTCTGCCTTTTGATCTATATTATTGGAAATGACATCCAAAACTTGCTTGATAGTGGTAAAACCACATAAAAGCGCCTTCGTAGCATCAGCTCCGGCAGACCACCTAGTATCCGACAACCTTTTCAAAATCGGAGTTTTCGAAGTAAGAGCTTCCGTAAGAAGACTCCAACGATGTGTAGAAGCGGAAAAAAAATTATAAATATTTTCAATAAAATCGAAAAAAAATAATGCTTCTATACAACAGTCTGCAGCGCACTTAGCAACTAAATTTAATGAATGTGCAAGACAGGGAATGTATGCTGTTGAATCATCTAATATACTATCGACTTCCGTTTAGCTCAAGTAAGACGACTTTGAGTCACGGGGATTTGCAAGGTTTTCAGATTTTCTTTGGCTAAAACACGATATGGGAAAACTAAGAGGACTTGTTGTCTTTTCGATTTCAGTATCACTTGTCGATAAAGTACCTGGAGAGGTAAAAATTTCAGTTTCACTTTTATATGTATAATAACACCTTCTTTATTTTCTGCTTCAATTTCCGTGGATTCAGCAACAATGCTCTGAACATTTTAAAAACTCGGACAGCTTACGTGTTTTTGATAGAACAGCTTCGTTCTTTTTCTCTTTTTCATTTTTTGCTTTACGTTTTGCACTTCCAGAAGCATAGTGTCGAACCGTATCTCTAAATCTGCTGCTCATAATTCTGGTATCCTTTGTTATTACGTCGTTCTATACACAGAAAAAAATAGGATAATAATATAATATATTCCACAACTTTTCACACAACGCCATCTAGTCCCAAACTAAGCAGAGCTTGTGGTATGGGTACTAGACAACTGATAAACATACATATATATTTCTAAATACATACATATTATAGATAAATTACACCCAGACAAAGAACAAATGACCGTGCTCATCACACAAACATTTGTCCTAGGTGGGAATCGAACCCACGACCGTGCGCACAGCAGTCAGGGCCACTGACCACTATACCAACGGGCCTGTCATAGGAAGTTTAGCCGTATCAAATAGAACAGAAACATATTGAGATCGGAATTGGAATGAAATTAAAATGAAATAACTTTATTAAAGTATACTAAAAATAATGTAAACTGTTAATCTTACAAATAAATAGATAATTTTAACAATTTAAATCGAGCCATTTCAATTCTGCTACATATCCATAAGTGTCGGGTAAGAGTGCTTGCATACGTTGCAGACTTTTTGTATAGCTGATTATCAGGCTGACTAAAATGCTACACGTTTATATAAGCAACTTTTTGTAGAACTTGTGCGTTTACCGAATGAAAGTCGGTGTTTTATTTACGCCAAGGAAATAGTCGGGTACCCGAGTGTCTGACGTGGATTGTCTTAGTAGGAAAAGTTGTAACGTTTCACGTTTTTGTGACATCAAAAAAATTCAACATACCACATCTTAATAAGTTTCAATCAAACAATTACGCTCAGGCAGATATGAGTGGGTTTGAATATGCGGGGCCCGTAGCAATTGCTACTCTTGCTACGTGGTTAATCCGGCACTGGGCTTGGGGAGTTCGGTCGTTTCAGGGACTGCGGCGACTTCGACGCGGATAGGTGTGCGAGGTTGCATAGAACTTCATATAAAGAATTCGAATGCAAAGACTGCGGCGTGTGCGGTGCGGCTAGGTCTGCGTTCACCTTAAGTAGCAATCTTGTTAACCCTTCCAAAAAGCTAAATACGCTTGTGTCTGGAGTGGATTGACGGCAATAGTGTAGCAGGTTAGGGTTCGAACCCGCGATCTCTAGATCATAAGGCCGACAACTTAGCCATCCGGCTATTGACGATCTTTGTTCACGATCACGACTTATTCCGAACGGATCGGCCGGAGAAGAGAGCAGACAAAGCTAGCTGGCGCAATATGGGGAGGCCTGAGCTCAAAGCTAGGACAAGACAAGCAAAAAAATGTAACATATCTACAAATTAACCGACTTTCGTCATTTGACAAGTTCATAATTAATCTGTCTGACTTATCTCTCAGCTTAGAACCTTTTTAGTGTAGCCGGGAGACACATAGTTTTAGGGTTACCATTTTTTTTAGGTTTCGTACCCAAAGGGTAAAACGGGACCCTGTGTCCGTCCGTCTGTTTGTCTGTCCGTCAGTCACCAGGCTGTATGTCATGAACAATGATAGTTAGACTGTTGAAATATTCACAGATGATGTATTTCTGTTGCCGCTATAACAACAAATACTAAAAACAGAATAAAATCAATCAATATTTAAGGGGGCTCCCATACAACAAACGTGATTTTTTTGCTCGATGTTGATAATGGCAACATGTAGACGCTTGAAATATTCACAGAATATTTAGTTATATATTCACTTTAAAAATAAATAATTAAATTAAAATAAAACATGGCTCCCATACAACAGACATGTTTTTTTTTGCCGTTTTTATAGATTTTTTTTTTAAATTGTTTTTTACAAAAAAAAACCGGGTTTTTTTTTATTATTTCTTTAATCAGTAGATACGTGGTTGATGTAGGTATGTGCTGAATAAAAACATTTTATTCTTTCTTCTTATTTATACTTATTTTCTTTCTCCTTTCAGCAATCCGATTTGCTCGAAGCCTTCAACCTGCTTGACTACACCGGTGAAGGTAAAATTGATGCCGAGGACTTTCGAGTTGCTATCAAAGCTCTAGGTACAATTAATTACATCCCTAACGGTAGCATTATGGCTGCTTCATGTGTGCCTGTTGGTCTTGGATATCATTTGTAGATATTTCTAAGTTGTTACCGTAAACTTAATCCTAGTTTGCTAGGGGTAGCGTATTGTAGAGGTTAGATAGGCTGTTGCTCCCTGAAAAATCCTAAGCCGGATATAATATGTTAAGGAAAAACCAGGCAGATCGAGGTCTCACGCCAGTATTATATTATCTGCAAGGCCAAACGTGAAGAAAAAGGAAGGAATAGATATTCTATACCCATCATCTTCCTGCCCTTATGCCATGTTACACGTAATATACACATGTATCGTAATTAACGTACACCCTCAAACACCCCAATTAGAAAATGATGTTATTATCATAATACATAATCAGTTTATAGTTTTACTTGTTTAAATAGTTTTTTTTAAACTTTAACTTCCTTTAAATGAGTTTATTTTTTCTGTAATGTGTACTGAATGACGGAATTTATATAAATCTGCATTTAAAAAGTTACTACTTTAATTTACGGTCCACAGTTTGTTTTTACTATACAGCGAAAGTGTAATTTGTAATTTACATAGATTTAATTGCTTTGGGATAAAAATTATCGACATTAAAAACGATGAAAATCAATACAGTAAACGATTCTGAACAATCTAATTTCAGGATTTGCATTAATTATGTTACATGTTGGATAGATATTTATCAGTCTTTGAGTCACATGCACTATTGTACGTACCACGAGGATAATAATCTTAATCAAGGATCTTATATGGATATATTAAAGTAAAACTAAAAAGAATTGTTTCACCCAATTATTTACGGTCTTGTACTAGTACTAGTATTGAATAAAATCAACTATATTTTTAATTGTATATATATATAAATCAAGGCAATTCATACTACATCTATACTATGAATTTCCTTTATTTATTTAATGTATCCATGTATGAAAAATGCGAATGCAGTCGCGGGAAACAGTTAGAGACAGATATTCAATAATCGTCTGGATGTGTATTTCTACCAATTATTTGCTGTAATTTCTCAGACTTTAGTATCCAACCAACTCCAACTAAATTAATTTCTTAGGATATGAACCTACTAAAGAAGAGCTGCAGAAGATGGTAAACGCAGTGGACAAAGGGAGCACTGGTAGACTGAGTTTCGAAAACTTTGAAACCGCCATCATGAGGAAGATCATGTCGCTAGATTCCGACGGCGATATTATGAAGAGCTTTCGACTTTTCGATATGGACGACCGCGGTAATTATTTATTACATACACCCTGTTCCTACACCTGCCCTTAAGTTCCGGGGCCGCGATATCTCGATAGAACGTTTCCACACCCCGGACTTCTGGATCCTCCGGATCTGCCAAATCACTGGAATAATGTATAGTAGTAGTAATCTACGACGCTCAGCCATTGAGTAACGTTCTATGTTAATTAATAAATTAAATAACCGCTTCTTAGCAAAAAAAAAGCATATCTTTATAAGTATTAAAAACGCAAAGAAGAATGACCACTTTCCATACATTTCAAAACCTGACAATAAAAGTTGATGTATAGTTATAAGGTATCGAAGAAACACTACCTTTAAGTTTAGAAAATAATGTCACGTAGTCATTTTTGCGATTAAAACGCTACGAATTCCAAAAATTATTAATGTTAGGTACTTTTTAGGTTAGGATTTGCCGTTAAGATTTAATGTGCTAGACCTAACTTATTAACTCTCGAATTGTAATCTAAAATAGAAATAAGACGGTTAGACCATAAAAATAATTATGGTCTAACCGTCTTTTTTATTTTGTGAATTCTTTCAAACTAACTTACGTCGCTGCTTAGGTACTCTCGATGATTGGCACAAAAATCGAGTGTCGTGCATAATAATTTCTGTTTCTCCAGCACAAATAACTTGTACTAGATATAGTAAAGAGACATACTAGACATAGTAAAGAACGACGATAAATAGTTTGTATACCTCTAAAAAGTAGGTACAACGTAGTTCTTGTATTGTCAAAAGGGGTCACTTGTCTTAATAACACAATTCATTGGCTTTCGGTATATATATAGTACATATGATTAACAAAAAGGGAAAAATAAATCATACACTATGTTAAAGTGAAATGGTTTATTAATCATCATAATTTTCATCTAAATCTCTTATAACTACATCATTCAGAAATTCTGCTGGCGCAGAGATATTTTTTTGATAGCTAGCCCATCCAAGATACCACACTAATGTCATTACGTGAGCGCAACATCCACAGGTTCATCGACCGGCCGAACAATTCTAACAATATTCGACTATACCAGATCTGCCAAACACATTGTTTTCTATTAAAATATAGACATAATATTGTTTTCTTGAAATATGCTGGGATTTAATTTTTCCTCTTATTAATGTCAAGTCACCACTTCCCCTCAGATTGTATTGAGAAAAATCTTGTGTCCCTACATATTTCTATTCTATATGATCCATGAAATTGAATATGTTCCCCGTAATATGATCTGGCTCGCCTTATCTGGTAAGTACCTAGAGCAAACAGTATTAATTCACTAGGTATAACTTAATCTTAGAAACATAAATAAATTATCTCTGTTGGCTGTTATACTCTGAAAAACAGTAGACCTTCTATTCATATTTAGTTCGTCGACCAATAGGGCAGAAGTAGACACACCACGAGCTTCATCAGCTTGTCCAAGACATATGGCAGCATGCTTACAAGTCATCCAGCATGATGACATCTATGAAAGAAAACATTGAGTTATTAATATCAGGTATTGTAAATTAATAAAAGACATTTTCACATGATCTTCATGGTCAAAAAAAGAAATCACCAGAGTTACGATATGAAGTAATATACACATATTGAACAATATAGAAACATAAATACCTGACATGGTGCAATCCTTGTTTGTATAACATTATTTATATGTTGTTGTTCTTCTGAAAGATTGTCAAAAACAATAGAATGGCTCTGACGATTAAGTGTTGATCGTCCACAAAGGGTGCACACTTGTCTTTGACCTGGTCGAGATGACCCTGAAGCTTGAACACCATCACCGCTTGTCGTTAATAGCTGGTTTAAGATTCTCATAAGGAGTTCATTACAAGATTCACAAATGTAATCATCCTCAGTAATCTGAAATAGGTAATTCAATATAAACTTCTTTTGTTTACATTTGATATATGTAATAGTTTACTGCCAAGATTAATAGTTCAAAACGAAACTTGAATTATCAATACAAAACTGTATTAGTTTTAATACATCTTTAGGTCAGTAGCTTGTGTGTTGTCATACATTATAAAGAAGCGCCAGGCTGATAGTTTTTTGATAAGGATATTATAGATAGTTTTAGATTAAAAATAATAAACATAAATACTTACGATTACTGGTGATATCCACCCACTAAGTAACGAAATAACTCTTGTGTTGAGTTCATGAACGAGATAACGCCGAAACGTATTTAAGCAGACGTTGCAGTTTATGCAAAGTATACGTCGACTTTTTGTTGACAGCGGCATTTTCAAGAAGACGAATTTACGGAAAGCAAAGGTCGTATCGAGATCCAGGGGGCAACAAATAGGAGACTGCACAGTGCACTGATTTCAATCAGACAACTGACAAATGTCAAAAAAACTCCGTTTCAATCATCAATGATGCACTAAATGATTATTTAATTTAATTAATATTTTATTTTCAATGAATCTTTATTATATAAAGACTAATAAAGAAATACAAATTGATTAAATAAAACGTAAAATAATGTATAAAACTCAGAAGCAGAGCTGAATAAATTCCAGTAACAATGCGTAAAATGAAACGTTATAGAAAAAGTGAATTGAGGTACGTTCAAAACATGGTATTATGTAACCACAAACGTAAAATAAGCTTACAGAAAAAATGAAAATTATTTTTTTCCTGCGTTTCTTTTAAAATTGTGATAAGCGTAATTGATACACAATCCAATTAGCCGAATTTTAACATTTATTTCATAACTATACATCGTCAGGTCCAAAATGGTCATTGTTCTTTGTTTATTCTTATAAAAATATGCTCAAAGTTCAAGTATTATACGTATTCGCGCGATTGTTATTCTGTATTATGACGACACTTATGTATCAATTTCAAATTCCAGGTTTCATAAGCTTTGAAAATCTTAAAAAAGTGGCACAGATTCTCGAAATTAGTTTAACGGATGAACAAATAGACGAGATGATCGATGATGCCGATAAAAACTTGGATGCCGTGGTAAGATATGTGAAGGAGAAAACGTCTAATGCCCTTCTAATAAGTATACTCTAATAATATTACACAATTAATTGAATTAAGTCCTTAGTTATGAACTAGACTATTTCTATTTTTTTTCAGGTGAGCCCGGAAGAATTTATGAAAATGATAAAAAATTCTGTTCATATTGTAACCCCATAACTTATTTTTAATATGTTAATTCTACCATTTAGTTTTTATTTTATTCATATGGTAACTAGAATTAGAAAGAGGGAATAGTTAATTTTCTTTCTGTTATGTATATGTTTTATTTATAGGAAACACAATACATATTTGTTGCAATTGTACATTAATATGTGTGAAGTTTGAATAATGTTAATAAATACTGATATAGCTCGAATAAAAAGTAAATAAATATAAAACATGTTTTTTTTTCAATGTATGTATCTGGAACGCTTTGTTATGCAGTAGAACTTATACACATCACAAGTTTCTGAATATTTTGACATTGACATGATGCGTTTACAGTGACAAGTTGAAAACGGTCTAAGTTTGAGTTGCTGTTATTTTTGAAATTCTTTGAGTCATAATAATAATATTTCTTTTTAATTCACAAAATACGAAGAAGTAGTAATTTTTTTTATTAAAACCTCAAGGTCGTCATTCTAAATTGTTATAAAATTTATCTTTCTATTGAAATTGGTGTATGAACGGAAATGGGTGAGTTTGAATATTATCATCATAAACCGATAATATCGAATAAAGCTATCGTGTATGCATATTTTCACGTTTTTATTTGTAATTACAGACACTGGTGACCTCGAACTAGAAACGAAATGCGAAAATATTATGAACATTGTCGTGGAATCACGAAAACGGTTCGGCAAAGCTTGCATTGATTACGACCAAAAAATGTTACTAATGGAGAACAAATTACTGAATTTACAAGTGGAAACTGTGTCTAACTATCGTTTTAAACCCAAAAACACTGTACCGGACATCGATGAAAACAGTTCCAAAGACTTGGATGATTTATTTGTCGAAATATCAGAAAAACAAAGACGTATGGATGATGTGATGAAGAAGTTGAAAAATACTCATGAAGTGATCATGCAATTGGATGCTGACGTCATCGGCAGGAAGTTGCGGGCTCCTCTTACCGCCGATACCATGTTAGCACAGGCTAAGGCTAAGGAAGTCAAATCATAACACAATTACTTGTTCCCTCAGGCCTGGTGTACTGAATTAGCCATAACTGTAACTTGTTTGTAGCATTGTCCGCCTATAATAATCAGACTGCTGGGAGACGGGCCTCTTTTACGCGGAAGATTCTCATTAAGTTGAATTCAGCTAGCTAGGTACAACCTAGGGGTCTCTAAGTCAAGAGTGAATAGGTTACTTATAAGTAAGTAAACATGCTTCATCTTCAACTACATCATCAATTCCCATCAGATGAAATAGTGGTCAAATGTGAGCCTATTGTGATAAAAAAAGTGATAAAATGTGTACAAAATAAGCATAGATATCATTCTAAAGCCAAATATAAACTGTACTTATTCATCTTAGGCACAGAACAGATAATAGAGGTTGGAAAGGAAATGCACACGTGTTCTCATACAAATCAGGAACTGTTAGCCTGTTAATAACTGTTAGCTAAAGAGTGGCACTCTTTAGCTCCACTACAAGCAAGAGGCCCGTTATGTATGCAAATTGTGATTGTAACTCACTGTCGATAAACATGCGCCGTGCATCACGGCCAATCAGGACAAAGGACGACACGTCAATGGTTGAAGTGTTAAGGATGCAATACATGCATTACATTGTAAGCGGACTTGGTCATTATGTTGATTAAGCTAGTACACATCGGGCAATGTATATTTTTTGTAACTTGTTGCAATAATGTTGTTAATGTTCGGAATTTCATAGTGATCAGAATATTTTTATATTTTTTACAAATAAAATTGTAATTAAATGTTACTTTTCGACTTACCAATGGAAAGATATACCTCCTCGCTCTATATTTGTGGTCTGACTTTGTTTTACAGGTTATAATTGCACAACACTGTATTTTAAAGCAGAGCTCTGTGTTCCGAAGTAGTCCGAAGCGCACTAAACGCGGTGATTGAATTAATAGGTGAGCTATAATTTTTGAAACATAGTTGTGGCGCGCTCGCCACGCCCACATTACCATTCCAATCTTATTCATCTCTTCTGTGATCTTAGGCATAAATTGGGAATAAGGACTGGGCAGCATGGTGAATTTGCCTACAGTCTCTTACTGCAGTTATGTGTGTGACAATATCTTTATTTAATGTTGGGCATGCATTCAACCACCATCTCTCCTAATAGTAAGCCGTAATGTGGTCTGGTCTGTAAGATAAAGCACTCTTACATAGAAGTAACATATTCACATTTTTTTTTGGAAATGAGACCTGGCAGTGTGACAATGTGTGTAGAATTTACATTACTAGCAATCTTGTTAACCCCTCCAAATAAGCCAAATATGCTTGTGTCTGGAGCGGTTCACAGCAATAGTGTAATGGGTGGAGTTCGACCCAGAGGGTATTGTAGTATTTTAAGAAGTTATCGAGAAAAACAAATGGACAGTGTTCAAAATTCTAAACTTTCATTGAGGATTTGGGCGCTTTTGCAGGTTGATGGATATTGCAAGTTTGCAGGTTTCCCACCCCGGAACATGTCATTTTTCTCACAATGCTTTCCTACACACTACAACAGTTTGAGAACAGATCATAACAATTACACAAAGTAATGTGCCTGGGTTTGAACCCACTAACTACAACTCCTAAAATGTACCTGGAACCACTGTGCCAATATGGGTACCAGTACCAGCACTGTGCCAGTACAAAGGTAAAATTTTTATATATTCTTACAACCATTTTTTTTTGTTTTAAAGATATATACATGAATATGGGTCCACCCTAGGAATGTGGTTAGATGATTCATTAAAGGAGTGCTTTGTAAGTGTGTAAGTATTCATTATGCCAAGAGCCCTGACATTATTGAAGAGCTCACTGCCCCAATTTTTTGGGTACACTGACTAGCAACTTGTCCAGATGTTGCTCTTTATCGGGTCTATCATAACAGGTCTCGGTGTCTCGACATAATAGGAATTGGCAGTTAGATAATTTATTAATTGAGATAAGTTCCGGTTCAGCAACTTGGCCTTTATCTACTTGAAACATTTAGAAGATTCCGTTTACATAGATAATGGACTCTCTATTCCTTTCTCTGAGAGGGACATGTTTCCCTGATGGTCAATGAAGTCAAGTCGCAAGATAGCTCTTGTATCGAGAGCCAGGCGTCGGTTCTAGTTGCTGAGACAGGGTTGAAATGGATTGGGTGGAAGGGGAATTCTATTGGATGTGTACCTTCCCACCTTGAGGCTGAGCTCTAAGATCTTAATCTTAACAACTCAGTAAGTTTACTCACATTAACAGCCAGATCATCAAATCGTTTGGCCAGTCTTCTGAAAGGTCGCCATCTAGGCTTGATTACCCTGTTTTATAATCCTGGTGCTCATATCATCTGAAAGGTTTCCTATTTCTTCGGATAACCTGAGTGAACATTTGGGTATGGAGGTGACGATTTAACCTATTGAACCATCCATAGTCGCCAAAAGTGATGTGTGTGTGTGTGCAGATGTAATCTGATGAATGATAACTTCCTCCCATGCATCACCCACGAATCTTATAATGGACTTGAATGAATTGACAAGAAGATGGGCATCCCTGATATCAAAAGTGACATCCTTCCTCTGTAAGCAGTTCTTCTTGCTGAGGCTCCATACAGGACTTGAGAAGTTCAATCAAAACTACAAACTCCCTGACAGATCGACATACCAGAACGGAGCAATCCTGCATTTGATGCTCCACTTGGGATTGTGGTGGAGGGCAGGGGTGCTCCACTAGGGACCCCCCTATGGGAGAAAGTTGGAGGGTCAATATAATCTGTTTCATGGGAGTAGGTCTCTCATTGACCTACTGGTCTTTGGCCCGTCATTTCTTGACTAAGGTCATTGAAGAGAGTCTGAGATAGGCCTAGCTTGATTGGGCTGACCTGGTGATTGGAAATGGTTGATGGGGGAGACAGCGACGCCATTATTTGGTATAAGATAACAAATATAATAATAACAATACTTGTGATTGTTAGATGCAGCACAACAATGGAATAGAAAAGGGTGGAGGGGAGATGGGGCATATATCAATGAAATGAAATGAAATATTTATTTTTGTAAATTGGTTATAAATAACACTTTTACTCGTCATGTTTTTTTGCGTATTAAGTTTAGTTTAGCTAGATTAGGCCGGTGTTTCCTAACTGACTACTTTGAGAAGAGACAACGAAACAAACTCAGAGGTCAACATCTCTTAAAGTCCATACAATTTGTGTTGGTCCAATCATATGAAAAACATGTGGGTTCATGTCTGTAGTGCTCTTTGAGGAAATAACCACACAAATTTGAGCGGACCTGTCCAGACTGTGCAAGCATTTGTCAGTTATCGTGTAGCAATGAGGGGAACTTCTAAGTTTGGTGGTGGAGATGAGGGGGGTTGCTTGTGTTGAGGTATGTTAAGGACGGTGGTGGTAACACGACAGTGAACCAGTGGGATTAGGAGTTAATTAATAGAGCAAAAGGTCAACTAATAACATTAGTATTCTTTTTTCTGCTGTGGCACTAGACAAATAATTGATGCAATTAAATAAATATTCTAATATTAGATTACATACTAATTACTAATTAAGTTTCATGTGTAAATAATTATAATATTTCTAAATAAATTTTATAATTACTATTCATTTATCTATCATTTAGATAATCCGTACCAAATCGTTCAGGCTTTTTGAAGAAGATATTTCTATATTGGTTGTGTTTGTGATATACTAAGGTCTGAAGTTATCGGTCTTTTATATGGGTAATTTATTACATTTTTTAGAGCCTCTAAGGTAAGTAGTTACACTTTTTCAAACATTTCTGGACTACGTGGGTTTTTGCTACTACTCAATAATCCTCCTCAATAAGCCTCGCAAAATGTACTTATCGTCGCCTTAGAGTGAAAACCTCGGGAGTACATTTTTGTCCAATTTTTTTTATTGCGTTTCCAGAAAGCAAACCTAGCAACGCACATCCTGATCTCACTAATATGTTCATTCGATACTCGAAACGCTATCTAGGAAAGTAAGTGAGAACCTCGTAAACACTCGCATCGCGTCGTCAGTTTAGCGTAACCAGGCCATGGATTATGCATTTCTGAACTGTTGGATATTATGTATAATATTTTTCATATTATACATAGTATCGAACAGTTCTGGATATAAAAACGGGTTAAATTTTCATATAAATTAATTAAAAAAAAACATAAACGAAACCGTACAAAAATTTTATAGCACGCAGATTTTTCTTCCTCCTGAAAAGTTACTGCTTTTTCACTTACGAGGTTTTCACTCTAAGGCGTCGTTGTTGGATTACTGCGTGCCAAGAGTATTACAAACCCAAGGCTATAGCAGCACCTGCCGGGGTTGCGGGAATATTCTAACTAGAAACCCCGGCCCCGGAATGCAGTGGCAACTGAAGGAGTACGGTGGTAATCAGTTGAAGTCTGACATCATAAAAAGAGTCCCTGCCGCTCAGCGGGAGGAGACATTTGGCAACCAGAAATAAGGCAATGGCAGCTACAGGTGGAAGGAGTGAGTAATAAAGCTCAACCAAGCAGGCTCGTCTCTATTTCTGCCGGGGCTGCGGGAGTGTATACATGATGTGTGTACATAAATAAATAAATGTTCTAACGAGATACCGCGACCCCGGCAAGCAAGAACAGAAAAATAATCTCAATTATGACAAACTAGCCGAGACCTGCGACTTCGTTCGTGTGGAAATCTCGCACATTTCCCCCAAGAAAAAGAATAGGCCTGTCTTATTGCTATTGTTTGCCTGGTCGTAAACTTCGTGCCAAGTTTCGTCCAAATCTTGTTAGATTTTTGCGTGATAGCCAGGGCCGGATTAACCATTAGGCGGAGTAGGCAACTGCCTAGGGGCCCCGCATCAACTAAGGGCCCAGGCCCAGTGCACGCACCAAGAAAATATGTTTCTTCGAACGAGAAATTGATGTGCGTGTGAACTTAGGGACCTCACTGTTATCTCACAAAATACATATCGTTAGATTTAGTAGTAGAATTAAAACAATTTTAGAACAAATCTGGGAATAAGTAAACAAATATATTAAAAACCACAGCCCTTAACATGCGTTTCCTCAGTTCACACACGATTTGGTCAGTCAAAGTAAGAAAAGGGGCCCCGAGAATGCCATTGCCTTAAGGCCTCTGACAGGGTTAATCCGGCTCTGCTTAAGGAACAGGGTGGGTGTTTTGTAAGTAGAAGTCTGACACTCCAAATGCAAAAACAAAAATTTGATCAAGCGACTTGCGAGTCAGACTCACCCATGAAGGGTTCCGTAGTAACTACGCAAAATAACTTTCATAGTGAAAAATACAAAGATATATTTTGCGGTTTTAGTAAATGTGCTATATTTCAAAAATTGCTGACCCGATCTCATTCAAACCAATTTTAGTTGAAAAGTTTTTATTAAAGATCTACAGTATATATTTTTTTAGATTTTTTACTCCATTTTTATAGAAGTTAGGGAGAGGACACACACGTTTTACCATTTTGGAAGCGTATATCTTTTGAACGATTGACTTTAAGAAAATGTGTTTCTAAAAACCTCCATGTCATTTTAAAGACCTGAAAATAAAAAAAAATCGGAAAGCGGTTAACAGAATAGGTACATATAGGTATATGTACCTATGTGACTACACATGTGAAACTTGGTAGGTACCAAGTTTCACATGTGTAGTCTTAATAGTTTCTGAATAAAATGGCTGTGACATACGGACAGACAGACATGACGAAACTATAAGGGTTCCGTTTTTTGCCATTCGGCTACGGAACCCTAAAAAGGGTTGTCTCTATTTATTATTTATTTGTGCACTGTGTTCCAGATTGAAAAAGTTGCTCACTATTCAATTCAAAACATTTATTTCAGACTTATTCAGTCCCATAAAGTGTTAGTATTACATTGAAGGAGCTTAAAACTATGTTAGTAAATTATACACACACGTAAAGCCTGCATTACATGTTGGCCGAGCCGAACATGTAAACGGTATATTTGCCTTGTCTTGCTATTGCCCGGTGTCACTTGCCTAGTTGGCCAAGTGAAGACCAGCGCCAACGTGTATAGAGCTCATTTGGTGCAACTTGTCTTCGCTCGCCGTTCCTCGTGATCACTTGCCTCACTTCGGATCGGTGTCGGTTTTTGGTCACAAATCAAAGGCGCTCGCCTGCGCTCGGCCAACGTGTGGGCAGCTCTACAGACCCTCTTCTGCATTGGTCGTCTGTATTGGCGTTCGACGAACTTGTCGAACGTGTGGACATTATTTCTTGCCTTGTACCTATTTGCCAACGCTCGCGTTGGCCTATGCTCGGCCAACATGTTATGCAGGCTTAACAAAAGAAATAAAAATGAGAGTCAGCCTACATGAACTTTGAACCATTGCCTCCATATCGGACTATGGCCGTTTTCAGCAATTACCTTCAGCTCAGGAAGTCAGGTATTGCCAGCAGGAACATAAACGCATGCATTTTTTCCCATTTTCCCCTACTCGTCACAGGTGCGACTTGGTTTTGTTAAGGCAACAATGTTATCACCTTTGGTACTTATCAAACGTGAATGGAGAAAATACACTAAATCTGCCTTGCATTTACCCGATTGTGTTTGAATCAGCTTCCAGTCTAATTGAATCTAGTTGATAAAAACGTGTATGTGTGTACTGAGACCCCACTTTTATTGTTGCGGACAGTGCTTAGTAAAAGTTGTGGAAATATTTGTAAAACGAATATTAGAGTTTGTAAAGACAATTCAAAAGATATATCGACTTAAGTGGGTCCCTCAGTTCACACACATAAGCTCCCAAATCTAGATATATAATGAGTTCACCAACAAATTTTGGTTATAGACCTTTAGTAAAACATGAATAAACATCTACACAACATTAAAAAACCTAATGTGAATAGTAAATAAAAAAAAACTTTTTACCAAAAAATTAAACCGACTCCCAAAAACACTGCATAGTGAAAAATAACTTTAATTTCGGTAGTCGGTGTCTTTAGTTTTGTATTTTCGTTTTTGGCACCGACTTCCGAAATTAAAGTTATTTTTCACTTTGCAATGTTTTTGGGAGTCGGTTTAATGTTTTGGTAAAAAGTTTTTATTTCACTCTTTTTAGTTGGTTGATTTTTAATTTACCTAGTTAAAAGAGCCTAAATGTCAACTACTTATAATCTTTTACAAAATATTGCTTTTCCCAATGCTGGGCCGTTAATTTTTGAGGAGTTCTCCTGGTACTTCACCATCAGCTCTACATCACCATATGCATTGTGACGAACATAAAGTGCTTAACATCCATATTCAAGTATTCGAATCGCAATCCACGAAATACTTATTATTGAGTAGGTTCGGCGGCCATCTGTGGTCTTCATCATCAGTTCCACTTCCCCAAATGGTATTTTTTGAGAGAAACTGCACAAGTTACTATAAGAAATACAGGTGTGCCTATAATATTTGAAGAGTTCCCTCGATTTCGCCAGGATCCCATCATCAGATCCTGACCTGGTGACAATGGGACCAATTTCGAAGTATACCCTTTCAAACAAAAAAAGAATTTTCCAAATCGGTTCAGCCGTCTTCGAGTAATCGGTGATCAATGATCATACATTAAAAAAATATATATACTCAGTCGGGCCATAAGTTCTGTCACATAGGTAAAATTTCGAATTTAGAATGCAAGCCAAGGAAAATATTATGGGCATTCGAAATTTGAATATTTAAAGAAAATAAAAGCAAAGAGTTTCTCGAATTTTGTTCATTTTCTAAAATGGAGTGGACGCGCAAAGAAGACAGTGTCGCAGTAATTGCATTGCATCGTTGCGTTCACGCGCCAACTGAGATTTTTAAACTGCTGAAAAATTTGAAAATTTCACCGAGATTTATTTATCGTACTATCAATCGATTCAGGGAAGATTCAAGATTAGAAGATAAACAAAGGAGCGGTCGACCTCGTACTGTTCGGACTCCAGCGGTCATCAAAGCAGTAAAGGCGCGAATCCAACAAAATCCTGTCCGCAAGCAAAAAATGTTGGCTCTGCAGATGGGACTAAGCAGAACTACTATTAAAAGGGTGTTAAATGAAGACCTAGGACTGCGTGCTTATAGAAAAAAACAGCACATCTTCTTAACGCACGGCTGAAGAAAATCAAACTCGAAAGAAGCCGGGTTTTGTTAAGGCGGTACGCGGGAAAAAAATACCGCGAAATACTTTTTTCGGACGAAAAAATTTTTAATGTTGAGGAGACTTTCAACAAACAAAATGATAAAGTATATGCACACTCTAGTGAAGAAGCGAGCAGACGTGTGCCACGTGTTCAGCGTTGTCATCATCCTTTGGCATTCATGGTTTGGCTTGGGGTGTCCTATTTGGGTCCAACGGAGGTATTTTTTTGTGAAAAAGGAGTGAAAACCAGTGCCCTCGTATATCAAAACACAGTCCTAACAAACATTGTGGAACCTCTTTCACAAACAATGTTCGAAAACAGGCACTGGGTATTCCAGCAGGATTCTGCGCCGGCTCATAAGGCGAAAAGTACCCAAAACTGGCTCAAGACCCGTTGAATCGACTTTATCAGGCACGACGATTGGCCCTCATCCAGTCCAGACTTGAATACCTTGGATTACAAAATATGGCAGCACTTAGAGGAGAAGGTCTGCGCTAAACCTCATCGCAACTTGGAGTCACTTAAAACATCCCTGATTAAAGCAGTCGCCGATATTGACATGAACGTCGTGCGTGCTTCGATTGATGACTGGCCTTGCAGATTGAAGGCTTGTATCGAAGCAAAAGGAGGACATTTCGAATAATTTTAATGTGGTTTAAATCTGTATTCTATACCCTTTCATTTGATATATAAAGAGTTGTAATGCGTGACTCATTGTGTCATTTATTTAACTTTCCATATGTGACAAAACTTATGACCAGACCCATGTATACTAGGGCTTTCAGTCTCGATGCATTACCGAGTCCCGGGAAAAAATAAAAACGAGACTAGGTGTGGTCTCGAAATTCCCGAGAAAAACGAGACTTTCGAGACTATCTCATAACTAGGTTTCTTATTTAGAGAGTCAATTAGAGAGTCAAATCAGGATATTTTAATCAAGTAGTTACTTTCATAAACAAACGCAAATTAAAAAAGAAAATATTTGTTACAGTTTTTGTATCATTTTTGCAGTGGGCACGTAATAAACAAAGGGCATTTAACCCTAATTTTGTTACAAAAGTAACCCGCATTAGAAAAAGCTCTTTCTGCTTGTACGCCAGAGGGATACTACTTAGTAGCACTTCGCGCTTTCACAATGAAAGGGGATAGAACCTATCTGTCGTATCGACGTCACATTTTGTTTTTTTTTTTTTTAAATCGGGGTCATGATGGAAGTATTGTGCATGGCTAGAGGAACAAAACATGTCCAGTAACATGGTACCCCAATCAAATAGACTCATTACGCGTCCATACGCTTATTAGTATTTAGCTTATTAGTCTAGCAGTATGACAAAACCGCTACTATAATTAATAATTTGCCTACTAAATCGCATCGCATCGCAATAAAACGCATATCAAAGAATACCACACGCGCGTGTTGGCTGTCTTTCATCTCACTGTATTATAAAATGAACAATGAGTTTTTTGGTACATGTCTTTCTTTGGTACATGGATTAGGCTCGGCATCAAGAACCCCTATCCTGCTGAATTTATGGATTATGTATATTAGTATTTATGCTACGTGTTAGATAATTTCATTGATAAGTTACGAATGATGCACTTCACTTAGTTCACTTTTCTACGTACTTATTCTTGATTTTCCTTCATACTTTAAACAGAGTGATCACTGTCACTATATACCTTTTTTACTGATAGATAGATGCTTCTATTTTCTAGGTTGGCGTATTAAGATTCTAAAGATATTTTAAAATGTTTGATATTGTACTTATAGATATAAATAAATGTTAACGTCAATGACATACCTTTTGTCTTTTGTTTAACAACTGCTGAAAAACGTTTTCAAGCTGAGTAACATGTCACATGATACGCCACGCGATAGTGACATGTCGACTGCGTTTCATTGCGATGCAATTTAGTGGATAAATAATTATTTGTAGTAGTATTCTCGTGCTCCTAATAGCGTGTAATGTACCTACTCTCTTTCAATAAACATTAGTAATCATAATCAACCTGGAAACGATTATTTGGATACAATCTGATGCTTATAAACACGTAATAAGTCTACTTTTAATGATTGTCGTTGTAGTCATAAGTCGATGTTTACCTTCAAATATCTCGGTAATGTGAATTTTGGCGTAACATGTTACTGACATTTATTGTCACATACATGCCACTTTCAGCATGTGCCACGACATGCCAGTCTTCATACAAAAAAGTTCGAACCCCTTTCAAATCAATCCGAATAGTTCCATAATTCAGTTTGTATTGCAATCTTAATTGTGTTGACAAGATCTTAATATAAGTAGTAGCTCACATGGACCCTTTCGGGCACAGCAATTTACATTTATAATATGTAGACAAAATCTGTGTTACTTGTCAATGAGGTTATTCAACCTCCACAGCTAATACTAAGCTTTACTCTATGCTCGACCGTGCTGCCATTGCCATATCCATATTAAAAATAATAAAAGTTGACTGTTGGTTTAATAAATTATTTAATACAGTTTTTATGTTACTGAAGTCTCAAAAGTCTCGTTATTCCCGTCACCAACAGTGTTAGTCTCGAGTCTCGAAAATACTAAAAAATCGTCGAGACTCTCGAAATTTTCGAGACCGAGATTCCCGGGATGAAAGCCCTAATATATACGCGTCGAATTGATAACCTCCTCTTTTGGTCGTCGGTTGAAAATTACAAACATCTTTCTGTGGTCCCTGAGGGACCACATAAATTTATCTCAATTTATTATTATAACATGAACATTAAATATTCATAAGCCAATCTTCAGTAAAAATTACAAGGAAAATTTTAAAACTAAAGAAAGGTCACAAATAGTGGTAGATATTGTAAACTTTACGTTTTTGTTGGTGGGCCCTCAGTTCACACACTATGCAAATGCTAATTGCTTAAAATATAATTATATACTATTCTTTAGTAATGATCGAAGGCTCCTACATAGAATAATTGCCTATAACCCAGTGTGGAGGTCAGATAGGCATTGTGTTACCCAATACACGATAGATACCCAGTTATTGCAAAACTGGTATAGTCGCACGTAAGTTGGCAAGGTTTTGGCGTAGTGGGGGTAAGTTCGCGCATCGTGCACTTAGTGGAACAAAAACGTAATCACTTTTACTGCTTGCCATTATTCTATGGTTATTGTCATCATTTACCTATTTTTAATCATGTCTGTTCAGAAGAATGTTAAAGAAAGAAGAGGAATTCATTAGTTAATTCGGTATTATAAATAAAATAGATATAATACATAAATACATATAAAAGTGAAAAAAATATTTAAAAAGAAACATTAAAAATAATATGTTCTCGTCGTCACAATCAGTTAATAAAACTGCTACCCCTTTTATTCTTCTTTTTTCCCGGTGTCCTAAAGACAGTGACGAATTCGGAATTTCAACCTTCCTTAACTATAGTGTCTAACTGTTTTTTCTGACGATTTAATAGTCTGCGTAAAACGGTATTTTGGTCCTGGCGTTGTGATCAACGTAACAAAAACTAAATTTAAAACGACAACTCGTAACAAAAACAAAGGTACAACTTTCGTGTACGCACGTGTATTCGGGAGCAAATGCCAAATGGAACGAGAACTACTGACGCAACAATCGCGCGCTCGGAGCGGCGCTACGTCATACCCCGCGTCCCGCTGACAACCGCTGACACCTATAAAAATCGACTTCTGTCAATTTATTTGCCTATCACTATATCAGATTTTATTTTAAATTTTATTCTCCTTCAGAGAGGTTACATCAACAGCAGGTATGAAACCATGGTGAGGTGATGTATATGTGGGAATTTAATTATGCCATCAAACCTATAGTTTTATGGATGTGATGAATGGATTACATGCATGCCTCACATTATAAAACAAAAGGTCTGAGATGCATGCATTTGACCAAAGATATCATGAAAGGTTTTGTCATTAATAGGGTGAATTTTATATACAAAAATGTATAAATGTGTCTTCTAATCTATACTTATAATAACTCTGTAGAGGGGTCAATTCTGTACATGAAATATATTTCCAAAATAACTATCTGGGGGTGATTAGGGATCGATAGTGATGCCAAAAATGCAATCAGTAAAATTTTTGTCTGTCTGTCTGTCTGTATAACCGTTATAGAAACAAAAACTACTCGACGGATTTTAACGAAACTTGGTACAATTATTTTTCATACTCCTGAGCAGGGCCGGATTAACCATTAGGCAGAGTAGGCAACTGCCTAGGGGCCCCGCGTCCACTAGGGGCCCACTGCAGCAAATGGAGAAGTAGCAGAACGTTTCATTACATTTACATTTATTACTATTGTAAGTCACCACGGGTTGTTACAATTTTAGAATTTTTAAACCAATATAAAATTCAGCTTCAACCATTCATTTTCCTCTTGCTCCTTTCCGTATGTTTGGAAACAGGCTCACTTAATACCTTTACCTAAAACTAACAATCCTACTTTATTAACCCACTTTAGACCCATTTCTATTCTCCCTTTTCTATCTAAAGTTTTTGAGCACATAGTTCATAGACAATTATCAATTTTCTTGGCGTCAAACTCGATAATATCCCCTTTTCAATCCGGTTTTCGCTCGGGTCACAGTACTGTTTTTGGGAATACCTTCATTATGCGTACGGCTAAGGAGTGGAATTCCCTGCCGGGGTCTGTGTTTCCCGATAGCTATAACCTAGGAGTCTTTAAGTCAAGAGTGAATAGGTTACTTTTAGGTAAGCGTGCTCCATCTTCGACCACATCATCACTTACCATCAGGTGAGATGGTGGTCAAACGCGAACCTATTAAAAAGAAAGAAAAAAAAATTAACCCAACCAAATCCCAGGCCATAATTATTGGCAGCAGATTCGTTCGCAGTGCGGCTGTTGTTGTATCTCTGATGCCTTTATATCTCGATGGTATTCGCATTGACTATACCGAAAACGCTAAAGATCTGGGTGTAGTTATTGACTCCAATCTCTCATGGCGTGCTCAGGTCAATGAGGTCAGCCGAAAGGTAAATTTCTCCTTTCATTCGCAGAAATGCCTTCAAAGTCTTCTACCCTTGAAGACTAAAGTTTCTTTGGCACAAACACTTATTCAGCCGATTATAGATTATGCCGATGCCTGCTATTTGGATGCTACCGAGGGCGAGGAGCTATTAAACAAGCTTGAGCGCTTGCAAAATCTGTGCATTCGCTTTGTTTTCGGTCTTCGAAAGTTTGACCATGTTTCTTACCTTCGCAAGGAACTCAAGTGGCTCCCAATCCATCTTCGCAGGAAAACTAGGATTTTGTGTCTCCTCTTCAATATTTTACACAACCCGTCTTACCCTTCCTACCTGCGTGAGCGTTTTTCTTACGCTCGTTCCAGCGACGCACCGTGCAGATCACACCTTAGATCACTCCTTAAATCTCATGCTCATAAAACTAGCTACTACTCTTATTCCTTCTCTGTCCATACTGTAAGATTGTTTTTATTTATTAGATTTTAATATTATATGTTTATATATTCTAATATTAGGTATTTATTTAAGTATATGATATTTTTATTGTATTATAAGTATGCGTAGGTATATTTTAGTTTTAGTTTTAGACTTCACATATTCATATTTATTTCTCTTCTTGTTCTCACACACTATTGTCTACATTTCTTTTTTACTTCTCCTTTCGCAGGTCTGCTGGAAGAAATTTCTTAAGAAATAAGCAGTACCTTTGTACTCAAATATTATAATTATGCTTATCTTAATGTGTTTTACTGTGTGTACATAAATAATAAAATAAATAAATAATATAGATATAAAAAATGCAAGAGGTCAGTCTTACGACAATGCATCAAATATGTATGGCTGTTACAGTGGTCTACAAGCGCATATTAAAAAAATAAATCGCCTCACACACTACGTTCCCTTTACCTTTACCATTTCATTTCTTATTCCCGGTCCATGAGATTTATTCATTAAGACCATTCCAGTTAAAGAAAACTGAATTAGAATCTTTTGCGATGTTTGGAATTTAGGTACGATTTTGCAGACAAACACACAGACATACAGATACGCGGCTTTTGTTACTACTTAAGTTACTAGATAACTGATATACTGCTTCGATACTTTTTTTTTATATAAAAACATGTATTTTATTCATAGGGAACACCCAGATTTAAGACAACGTCCATGCCTAAAATACATACAGACATAAAGTGTTTAAAAACTACTTTCAAGTAATCGAATCGCAACCCATGAAATACTTAGTAGTTCCGGTAGCTATCTGTGGTCTTTATCATTATTTCCACTTCACCAAACGGTGCTTTTCTGCCTATAATCTATCCCACCCATACGCACAAAACGTTTTGGGAATACCTTCATTGTGCGTACGGCTAAGGAGTGGAATTCCCTGCCAGAGTCTGTGTTTCCCGACAGCTACAACCTAGGAGTCTTTAAGTCCAGAGTGAATAGGTTACTTTTAGGTAAGCGTGCTCCATCTTCGATCACATCACTACTTACCATCAGGTGAGATAGTGGTCAAACGCGTACCTATTTTCATAAAAAATAATCTATACTAATATTATAAAGCGGAAAAGTTTGTTAGTTTGTTTGTTTGTTTGTTTGTTTGCTTGAACGCGCTAATCTTCGAAAGTACTGGGTGGATTTGGATGAAATTTGGTATGGAAGTAGCTTGAAGCTTGAGGAAGGTTATAGGCTACTTTTTACCCGACTGCAAAAAAGGAGAGTTATGTTTTTACCGTGATAGAATCCACGGGAGCGAAGCCCCGCGAGAGTACTAGTAATATAATATTTGTAGATTTCCCTCGAATTCTCCAGGATTCCATCATCAGATCCTGACTTGATGACAATGGGACCAACCTTGAAGTATACTCTTTCAAACAAAAAAGAATTTTCCAAATCAGTCTAGCCGTTATAAGTTAACACAAATTACAAAAAATACAGCCGAATTGAGAACCTCTTCCTTTTTTGAAGTCGGTATAAGAGGGCCCCGAGGATTCCATTGCCTATAGGCCCCTGATAGGGTTAATCCGGCTCTGCTCCTGAGCTGGTCATAGTATACTTTTCATCACGCTACCATCAATAGGAGCAGAGCAGTGAAGGGAAATGTTGGGAAAACGGGAGAAGTTACTCCATTTTTTAAGCTTTCGTCGCGCCTTAATGGTTAAAGCTACATTTGTAGCATTTCATAACGGAAATGTTCTCCTTAAAATTATATAAAAAATATCCCACGACAGCATATGTCTATCTTTTATGGTTGACTCACAATAACACGTGTAACTCCCGATAGCTTAGCAGTTTGAAGCTTTCTGATTATAATATTTATCTACTCTTACGTTTATAACACTCTCAGTCACCCCTAATTGAAAAAGTTAACATTATTAACTATTCCATAAAAAAGAATCATATAAATCGGTATAAAAACACCAAAGTTATACATGAAATACGCTAATAATAAGCCATCGCGCGTGAATACTGAATCATGCTATAAGGATTATTTTTGAGAATCGGTCGCCAGCGCCACGCTCGACGCGTCTAGCGGGCGAAGGTATAAAATTTCGTTCTATAGTTACTTAAGCCTCATGTGAACGTGATCTAAACAATATTACCAATACATTAACTTAATAACACACAAGGAGTTACACGCTGACGGAGTCGCGGGCACAGCTATTAACAATAATATTGTGAGGTTCCGTATTGCGATATTTTTAAACAGTATTAGAGATTGACATATTATTATTATATTTCCCTACTAAATTAAGAAAGTTAATCTGTCTGTTACATCAAAATCACTGAACCGTGAGGAAGGACATTGATAGGCTACTTTTTTTTACGAAAAACGACGGAAACGAAGTCGCGGGCAACAGCTATCTATACTAATAATATACGGCTGAAGAGTTTGTTTGTTTGTTTGAACGCGATAAACTCAGGAACTACTGGTTCGAATTGAAAAAATTTTTTTTAATTAAATAGTCAATTTATAGAGAAAGGCTATAGGCTATATATCATTACTCCAAGGCCAATAGGAGCGGAGCGCCAATGAAGATTGCTTCAAAATCGGGGTTAAATTTAACGTTAGCCCAAAGTAACTATTCCACGCGGACGAAGTCGCGGGCAAAAGCTAGTAATAAATAATTTTTATTCAATAACCATAACAGGTAAATTACAAAATTAAACTTTGGCAGTTTGAGTGCTTCAACTTCAACTCTTGTTAAGTGGCGTTTCTGGAAGGAGCCACCACAAATTTGCCAATAACACGTTTGATTGCTTTTTGCAGCTTACACAAACGTCATGGTATTGTTCGTCAAATCACTAAGCTCCTTGAGCTATACGTAATGTGACCATTATTTTTTCGTGTCAAAGCGGGACGCCTAGCATGTGGGATTTTGTATATAAATAAAAATAAGTTGGTGTAAGGTGCCATATTTAAGAGCAACATATAAATTATGGTTTATAATGTGACTTTAAATAATTGTGGTATGTTACCCTGACTGACATCTTAATGCTTACACCAACTTACTCTAAAAATAAATTTTATAAATAATTTCGTGACAAAAAAAACTACTTTACTATACAGCAAAATCGGTTCAAAGGTTTTGGCGTGAAACCTAACTAACAGATAGAGTTTCTTTTGTATTTATAATATAGTAAGGAGTTAGTATTAGTAAGTATTTGGTAAATTTCTCGCATGTCAGTCGCTCACTCTCGCTTGTTCCTGACTTTGTAAAAGCGGGATATTTTTGTTTTCGTTGGGGACAGCGGGACAGACAGCCCGAAAGCGGGACAATCCTGCCCAAAGCGGGACGTATGGTCACGTTAGCTATACGTCATCTGACAAATGCTTACTCTGTATGGACAGGCTCACTCAAATCTGTGAGCATCTTTCCTCAAAAAATCGCCTCAGACAGTAACCTACAAGGTTTCCATATATTTAACCAGTATAGATTGTATGGACTTTAAAAGAGACGGACCCTTGAGTTTGTTTCGGTGTTTCTTCTCAGGGTAGTCATTTAGGAAACACCGGCCTCGTCTAGTTTAAATTTACGAAAAAAATGACGTGTAAAAGCGTTATTTAATAACCAATTAGCTAAATAAAGATCATTTATCAGTGTAAAAATTATAATAATAATATATCCTTTATTTCAGGTAACTAGACCCATAAAAAACAATAAACAAATACAAAATCTTATAAATAAACTAATACATAACAAATTTAAAACACTTAAAAACTAGTTAACACGAATAGACGGCATCGTGTTGCGCTGCGAGGTGTCGCGTAAACTTCCGCGAAATCGTCGATACACGACATTTTCGGCCAAAATTCCTGCTTGAGGAATGTCTCTAATAGATGAGTTGGAACCCGCATTACAAACGATTTAAAATTCGTTTCATGACGCGACTTCAACTCCTCGACCCTCAAAGTCCAGTTGGTCTTAGCTCGTACGTACTCCATGATCTCCTCATCCTTCGTAGCGTAGTGCAGCCTGGACACGTAGAGCTGCGTCGTTGGTACAGCTGCACGCAGCAGGAAGTTGGGTCCAGCCAGTGCGGTACCACACTGGTTACGACAAGGAGGCGGCCTTCTCTTCTTTTTCTCCACTTTCATAAAGCCGTCCTTGTTACACTCGCCCTTTTCAGGGCCACGCTGTTTCGACTGCTCGATGACAGCACTCTGCTTATCCCACTTCACATGCTCGCTTTGTTTGCGACACAACTGGCTTTTCTGCGGCAATTGCTGCGTAGGCACGTTTAGGGGACGACGTACCTACATGCGTCACTACCTCGATCGATGTCGAGTTGACGACGTCGGCGGATCGCGATGCAACGCATGCGATTTCCGGGTGGCGCGGTGGAACTCGGCGGCACTACACTGCTGATGGCTGCATTTTTTTCTCCGCGACATGCGTACAAGTTACAGGCGTCAGGTGACCCAATTACCGCAACAGCGTTGCGCAACAACACTACTTCGGTACGGAGCTCTTCTATGGTGTTATTCGATACCTCCAACTTGGACTGCACCTCGGCCAGGTTTGTTTTCAGTGTTGTTATGTCTTTCAACAACCTGGTGACGTCGACGTGATCGAACGAGACGGGGGGCAGCTTGTGCAGCTCTTTCGCCACGAAAGCGGGCACGTCATCCGGATCGGTGCTCTTCAACATTGTGATGATATCTTGAACACACTTCTGGCCACCATCCCGTCGGCGGGACTGCATCTGCTCGATTTTTCGATCGAGCGACTGGAATAGCAGCAATTTGGCACTGCTCACTTCCTCTTCTTTGAAGCTTGTCTTGCAGATTTGCAATATGCTCACCTCATCTATATAATCAATGGCATGATTAATGAATGCCAACAGCTTGTTGGCTATGACCGGTTTACAGCTCATAGCGACGAAATAACTGGTGACGGCTACAGTCGCACTAGACGCGAATAAAATATTCGTACGGAAAAGCGCATACACGTCCGTACACGACCGCGTATCGCACACCCATAGAGTACTATAAGGCTGGAAACAGTGCTCGACCGACGGTCAGCGCTGACCGTACATTTTGACCATCAGCGCTGACCGTCGGTTGTGAAAATCGTCAGCGTAGCTGAGTGCGCATTCATAGGCTTGCACAGATATAGCTACGCCGACTGACGGTCAGCGCCGACCGTCGGTCAAGCACTGTTTCCAGCCTAATGGTGAACGCAGACCTAGCCGCACCGCAGTCTCTACAGTCCCCGCAGTCATCGCTTTTTGTTAATGGCCTCGCACATCTATCCGCGCCGCAGTCGCTGCAGTCGTTCCCGTCAGTGTTGCCAGATTTTTGAAAGCATTATCTATCCGAAGATTTAAAAAATCTGTATAAAATCTGTATTTGGTATTGGTATTTTGCTCTTTTGTGTAATTTTATCTGTAGGTGCTATAATAGGGAATAAGCAAGTAATTATTTATACGAGAATAAGTAATTTTATTATAAACCGTTGACAGAGATTCTCTGTCTACTTTATAACTCTGGCAACACTGCGCGCCGTCAATGCGAATGACGTCATCCGCGCCGCGTGCGGGTGACGTCATCAGCTGCGGCCAGGGGAGTTCGGTCGTTTCAGGGACTGCGGCGCGGGTAGGTGTGCGAGGTTGCATAGAACTTCATATAAAGAATTCGAATGCAAAGACTGCGGCGCGTGCGGTGCGGCTAGGTCTGCGTTCACCATAATACTACGGATACGCACACCTATTTTGAATGAAACAAGTGATGATGGCTCAATGGCCCATATTGTTTATTTGAATTTGAGCTGTCCTTCGTCCGGCATTGTTGGTTGAATGATATTCAGACACATTTATTAATCAAAACAACTAAAATAATAATTATTATTCTTCGACTCATTTGACACCCTTTTTATCAGTCGAATACGGTATCGTATAAACAGTGTGCATAAATGTTATATTTTATATTCGTTGCGTACCCGAAATAAAAAGTTATGTATTTTTAAGGTGAACGCAGACCTAGCCTCACCTCACGCGCCGCAGTCTTCGCATTCGAATTCTTTATATGAAGTTCTATGCAACCTCGCACACCCACCCGCGCCGCAGTCGCCGCAGTCCCTGAAACGACCGAACTCCCCAAGCCGCAGCTGATGACGTCACCAACGCCGGCCCGCACGCAGAGGACGCTGCCAAAGAGAATGTAATACACTATGTTTTAGACGCTGCGGCTAGCGCGGCTCGGATGACGTCATTCGCATCCACGGCGCGAGCCGAACCGGAGCTGGAGGAAAGAAATCAAGTGCGCAGTGTTTCCAGATATACAGATTTTGCGGTATCCATACAGATTTTCAACATGTCATACCGATAAAAAATTGAGAGTAAAATTTATACAGATTTTCAACATTCCAATTTTTTTCATACAGAATTACCTCAAATGGTAGTTTTATAATGTAGACGGAGAATCTCTGTCAACGGTTTATAATAAAATACCAGAACTCCTAAAAAATTAACGGCACTGCATTGGGAAAAGCAATATTTTGTAAAAGGTGATAAGTAGTTGACATTTTGGCTTTTGTAACTAGATTAATTACAAACTGACCCACTAAAAAGTTTACTTTAACACTTTTTTGCAAAAAATAAATCGACTTCCATATCAAAACACTACAAAGCCATAAATAATTTTAATTTCGGTAGTCGGTGTTATTGGTTTTGTATTTTCTTTTTTTTTTTACACCGCCTTCCGAAATTAAAATTATCTAGTTACAAAAGCCAAAATGTCAACTACTTATCACCTTTTACAAAATATTGCTTTTCCCAATGCAGTGCCGTTAATTTTTGAGGAGTTCTGGTATTTCACCATCAGCTCTACATCACCATATGCATTGTGACGAGCATAAAGTGCTTCACATCCATATTTAAGTAATCGAATCGCAATCAACAAAATACTTATAATTGAGTAGTTTCGGTGGCTATCTGTGGTTTTTATCATTAGTGCCACTTCCCCAAATGGTGCTTTTCGAGAGCAACTGCACAAGTTACTATAAGAAATACCCAAAATGCTATAGGTGTGCCTATAATATTTGAAGAGTTCCCTCGATTTCTCCATGATTCCATGATCAGATCCTAACGTGATGACAATGGAACCAACTAGAAAGTATATATACCCTTTCACACAAAAAAACAATTTTCCAAATCGGTACAGCCGTCTTTGAGATATGAGGTAACATACATAAAATAAGAAAAACAAAGGATTTAAGATGAACTGAAAAACTCCTCCTTTTTTGAAATCGGTTAAAAAAATAATTTTCTAAATCGGTTCGTAAATGACGGAGTTATGCGCGAACAAAAAACGCAATGCATAGTAAACGAAAAGATCGTCAATGTAGACTTTTTTTTGACTTTTGTTGATTTTTCAGAAACGGCTTGTCCGATTTCGATAAAATTTTCATGAAACTATTTGAAAAGTATACCCATTCCAACAAAAAAAGATTTTTTCAAATCGGTTGGCAAGCGACGGAGTTATGCGTGGATAAACATAAAAATAAAATACAAACATCAGAATTGAGAACCTCTTCCTTTTTTAGAAGTCGGTTAAAAATTACTTGTTCTCGTATTAATAATCTGTGGTTCTCGTTTATTTTGTTCGTGTAACTACCGGAATCACTGAGATAGGAAATGTAAGTCAGTGACCGGAATTATCGAGAAGGATACGATTTGAGTATGCGATTAGTTTCACCAGAAACACGCAATATAAAATAATGAATTGTAAAAGAAATTATGAATTAGTAAAAAAACTTACCCGACTGCTCAACAGAAATGGAAGAAACAGGCACATTTTTATTTTAAAAAGTGACAAGCAGAGGCGGGACCCAATTGAACCTAATATAGTTTAAAAAAATGGGATGGGTCCCGCCTGTTTGTCAAAAAATGTGCTTGTTTCTTCTATTTTAGTTGAGCTGTCGGATTTCTTTTTTGATTTTTTAATTTTTATTTTTTATTTTCAGCTTTTTAGTATTTAATTCCGTTTTAAAACGTTTTATATCCTAAACGGTTGCTAATAAGGAAAAATAGTTAAAGAAACCTCAAAATCATTTTTAAAGATCTATTTAATGATACCCCACTTGACATAGTTTGACGATTTTTTATTTTTTTTTATTTTTAACAATATGGCGCCTGGTTGTCGCTGTGGTGATTTGTTTTTATTTTAATCTATCTTATAACACTCGCGCCATCAAGACAAATCCAATGACATCTCATTTATCAAAATCCGTTTACGGGTTTAGTAGTTACGAGGGAACAAACGAACGGACATACATAAATACATACGCGGTAAAAACATAACCCTCCTCATTGCTTTGCCACAGTCGGGTAAAAAATTAAACAAGTGCACCACATCTTTTCTATCTATGGTCCAATACAATGCATATTTAAAAATAAAAATAAAAAATCAATTACTTGCTTATTCCCTATCATAGCACCTTTTTTTTTTTTTAGCGTGGCATAATTATCAAATAAGTCCTCCCACCCCGGGCAGGGTGGGAGGGACTGTCAGACTTTTACTGACTAAAATCCACGGTGTTCCTTCAATAACCCTTTACGTACCGGGGTCACGGTAACGGGATGAGTCCCACGACCCCGGCAGGCTTCGGCCCTCTACGGGGGGGCCTCGTCATATTGCTGACGCTCTTTGAGGCGCGCGTGGAACACGACGCGCCGTCGACCCGGGCATGGTCCATGGTCGGACAGCGAGTTGCCCTTTACTCGCTGTCCGCATGCCCGCGCCTACGGTGGCCGGAGATCGTCGGCCGACGTCCGACGCCGTGGGCGTCTACCACTGCGGCTGGGCTGGAGGGAGGACGCCATCCTCTCCCTCTCGCGGCCCGCCTCCTTCTTCGGAAGCATGACTGCTTCGCAGAAGGAGGCGACCGCTTCCCACTCCCTCTCGCCCCGCAGCATGGCCTCGACCAATGCCGGGCGCGAGAGGTCTCCGCCTATTGCCGCCGTGAGGACACGTCGGTGCTCTGCCCAAGCGGGGCAGTCCTGCACCGTGTGCTCGACTGTGTCCTCAGGGCGACCCTCGCAGTGGTGACACCCAGGCGTTTCCTCCTTTCCCATCAGACACAGGCACCTCCCGAAACTTCCGTGTCCGGTGAGGACCTGCGTCATGCGGTAGGTCAGGACGCCGTGACGCCGATCTAGCCACTCCTCAAAGAGGGGTCTTACCGCCGCAATTGCGGCGTGCCCGTATCATAGCACCTACAGATAAAATTACACTAAAGGGCAAAATACCAATACCAAATACAGATTTTTTACAGATTTTCTTAATTTTACCTAATACAGATTTTTTAAATCTTTAACTGTAGAGACTGCGGTGCGGCTAGGTCTGCGTTCACCTTTAACTACAGATAAAGGTGAACACAGACCTAGCCGCACCGCAGTCTGCAGTCCCCGCAGTCATCGCTTTTTGTTAATGGCCTCGCACATCTATCCGCGCCGCAGTCGCTGCAGTCGTTCCCGTCGCCGCACGCATCGCATTTGCAGTGTTGCCAGATTTTGAAAGCATTATCTGTGTAGATTGTGTTCCGGTAGTTAAAACGAACAAAATAAACGAGAACCACAGATTATTAATACAAGAACAAGTAATTTTATTATAAACCGTTGACAGAGATTCTCCGTCTACATTATAAAACTACCATTTGAGGATATTCTGTATGAAAAAAAATTTGAATGTTGAAAATCTGTATAAATTTTACTCTCAATTTTTTATCGGTATGACATGTTGAAAATCTGTATGGATACCGCGAAATCTGTATATCTGGCAACACTGCGCGCCGTGGATGCGAATGACGTCATCCGCGCCGCGCTAGCCGCAGCGTCCGCTGCGTGCGGGTGACGTCATCAGCTGCGGCTTGGGGAGTTCGGTCGTTTCAGGGACTGCGGCGCGGGTAGGTATGCGAGGTTGCATAGAACTTCATACAAAGAATTCGAATGCGGAGACTGCGCCGCGTGCGGTGCGGCTAGGTCTGCGTTCACCTTAAAATTACACAAAAGAGCAAAATACCAATACCAAATACAGATTATTTACAGATTTTCTTAAATTTACCTAATACAGATTTTTTAAATCTTCGGTACAGATAATGCTTGAAAAATCTGGCAACACTGCAAGTGCGATGCGTGCGGCGACGGGAACGACTGCAGCGACTGCGGCGTGGATGGCCGAGCGAGGCCATTATCAAAAAGCGATGACTGCGGGGACTGCGGAGATTGCGGTGCGGCTAGGTCTGCGTTCACCGTTATCTGTATTCCGTTATCATAGACAAATAAAACCAAACTTAAGCTACTTCTACATGTCTTAGTTTTGCGATGTTTTATCAAAATAACGTTAAAACAGTAATTAAATTCTTTTTAACGTACGTAACAGGCGTAAAAACCCACTTTCAAAATAAGTAGTAGACTTTAAAAAAGACAATTTTCTCTCTCCCATAGACCTAAAGGAAGGTAACTTAGCAACGTTCTTTGTCAAAGTTGTTGAAATTAATGATATTTGAAAAGTCTTACGCAAGCCATTGCGTTGAAAATCAATTTATGGTTACTATTCTTTCAGTGCTTGTTGTTTTCAGTGAATTTGAAGGTTTAGTAACTTGTAAGATGGCAAACTTTCAAACAATTTTCAAAGAGCACTGTATTATACCCGATGTGATAAATATAGCACCAACCGAGTTGCTGACTATCCAATACCCTAGTGGCAGTAAAGTAGAGACAGGCAAGGAATTGACACCCACTCAAGTTAAAGATCAACCTACAGTGAAATGGGCTGCTAAAGAACAAGAATATTATTTACTGACTATGGTAGATCCTGATGCTCCCAGCCGTGAAGACCCTAAGTTTCGTGAGTGGCACCACTGGCTAGTTGGAAATATTCTTGGTTCTAACTTAGGCAAGGGCGAAGTACTATCAGAGTATATTGGCTCAGGTCCACCGAAAGGAACGGGATTGCATCGCTATGTATTTTTACTTTACAAACAACCAGAAAAATGTGATTTCTCCAAAGTAAATAAATTGCGGAATAATTCTGGCGAAAACAGAGGAAAGTTTTCCATTGCTAAATTCACCCAGCAATACAAACTTGGAAGCCCCATTGCGGGAAATTTCTACGTTGCTAAATATGACGATTACGTGCCTAAATTGTACGCCAAATTGAAAGGTTAAATTCATCCTTTCAAAAGATTACATAAACAAAAACATTTCAAATAAATGTAACGTGTACAAGGTGCTTTATACGAGAACATCTATTTGTCTATGGCACTGATCGATAATTTCCGCCTCCGCGTGACATTTCTATTTTTCGGTCTTATCCGCCATTACATTTTGGAGTTTGCGTAAATTGGTCGTAGCTCTGCGTACACACTTCACCGAACGTTATCAGTGACAGTTAATTCGTGTACGTGCGTAGTATCGCAGTGTTTCGTGGAACAAAGAGCACCGAAGTTCAATCGTATGTCCATCCAGAATCTGAACACATACGACCCATTCGCCGATGCTATCAAAAGCTCGGAAGACGACGTTCAAGATGGTTTAGTCCACGTCCGAATCCAGCAGCGGAACGGGCGTAAGACGCTGACAACGGTGCAGGGCCTCTCGTCGGAATATGACCTGAAGAAGATAGTGCGGGCATGCAAGAAGGAGTTCGCGTGCAACGGAACGGTCGTGGAGCACCCGGAGTACGGCGAGGTGCTGCAACTTCAGGGCGACCAGCGCGAGAACATTTGTCAGTGGCTGACTAAGTCGGGCCTCGTCAAACCCGAGCAGCTCAAGGTGCACGGCTTCTGAGTCTGCGCTCGCACACACATAACATGGTCACCGTTCATAGTCTTCTTATATTATGAGAACGTGCGCGTTATTGTAAAACCCTATCGAATATGTATTTAGAAAGCACAGACGTTTACAGAGAAGAGATTATACGGCCGCATAGGCCTCCCGCGCCCTGTGCCTTGCGACTCCCATGTAAAAAGTTTAATATTATATATATATTATCGACGCCGTCTCACGTCCTTAGTTGCAATTAAACTGAACGAAATAGTTATAATAATCGCTTTTTGTTTTGTACGACATTGTATTTTTTAAATTGCTGTAATGATTCAATTAATAATTAAACGATTACTCATGTTTTTGTAAGCGTGGTGTTTTTTTTTAATGGTGGTTTTTGGCACAGGTAACCTAACGGGACATGCCTGTGTACAGTAAGTGAAAGTAGGCAGGCGAGAGTTTGCACGTCAATGCCTTTCGTGCGGTTAACTACCGGTTTCAGGCGAAATTCTCGAATAGCAGTCTGAATTCAATGAGACTTCTAATAATTATCTTGCATTTCATTCATCTGTTTGCGAAGTATAATTGTTAATTATCCTCTTTTCTCATAATGCTTTTTACCGAGGTTAGTGACGCACGGCGTCTATCTTGACGCCTATTAGCATAGATGATACATCGGGAACGTACTTCGAATTACACTTCTTGCTCTCATAGAATGTGAACGAACGAGTTTGTTAGTAACGCGTCGATGTATTCAAAACTCGAAAGTAATATCGTTGCGTCAGTTGAGAATATCGCCCCTTAGAAACTAGGAAGGAATCGAGTTTTATTAACACGTTTCATCTTATTTGTCATTGTGGCTCTTATTGCTAGGCAATAAGATTTATAATGAAAACAGGAAAAACTTGGTAATGTATGAGTCATGTCCTCGTTTTAGCGAGGCTGTTAACGTGAGGTCACCGGCTCGACGCTAACTGTACTAAATAACGATAATATAAAAAATTAAAAGATTTTTCGTTTGTTTCCGTGTTTGTTATCTTCGCAAGAGGTTTAAAGTCCGTGACAAGTTCGGACTATAACTTGTAGAAACCTGGCTAACAGTGAATTTAAGAATCTCTCAATAAATCCTGCTTCAGCCACATTATTTAGGTTCTTATTTGTTTTATATTAGAATCGATCGAGCGATCAAGCTGGGCTAGCTGATGTTATACTATTTAGAAGTATTTTGAGATTAGTAACATTGACTTAGGTAGTTAGGCGCTTTTAAGGATTCCGTAGGTGAACTGATTGGCGGGAACTGACTAGTCGTAGGCTGCCACGCACGACCAAACACTGAAAACTGCAGAAAAGATTTAATAATGTAAAAATAGGAGCGAAATCTGATGGTCATGGCCAGAAAGCAAGTTCAACTAGTCAATTCTCTGCGTTATGAAGATTGGTACACGATGTCCAGGTATTATGCCGGTGCAAACAAATGACCGTAAGTATAGGGTCCCGATATTTCCTGGGTATGGCTCCCTAAAGTAGGTAGGTACTTAAGAACCTATTGAAAAGCTGGGAATTCTACACAAGGTGAGGCGGTAGGTACTTCACGCCTGGACAGCTTCTAAATCTGTATAAAGCACAGGTCCGTTCCTGTGTGGAGTATTGCAGCCACTTGTGGGATGGCTCTGCAAACTACCAACTAGCAAGTTGGTTCGATCGAAGCATTGGACTCGATCGAGCGCAGAGCTAAAAGGCTTATAGGCGACGAGGTGCTGGTGGACAAGCTTCTGTGTTCCCTGCCACTTATGACCTTTCAGCCTTTAAAGCACGAGTAAATAGGCATCTTCTGGGCTCGCTCGTCCCATCTTAGACCTCATCTATTGCTTACTTATCAGGCGAGATCGAGGTCAAGTGTGGGCACACTAGTAATAAAAAAAAATTGAGCAACTTTTAAAGCTATGCAGAGACTTCGAACGATGATGATGTTAAACTACGGATATTGCGATACAGTATCCATTGAGAGTGATACAAGAGATACGTAGGTATTTAATAAACTTAGGTGTCGTCTTATCCAGCCTGCCCCTGGCTGCCGTTCCCCAGCGATGCCCTAAGCCGAGGTTCGTGCCCAAAAGGGAGTGGCCCATAGATAAATTTTGATTTCTGTGGAGTGGCCCTTAGCGACCTTAAAAACTGGGCGAAATTACTCGTCGCCCAGTAAGTTTTTAATACGTAAGCTCTGACTGGAGACTTAAGTTATTTTATTTAAGGCCGCCACAGCCATTCCGGATAAGCAGCCGACAACCTCAGACGATGACTCCCTTAAAAAGCTAACGTAAAAAAAAAACAGAGGTTTGTGTCGTGATTAAAGTTTTTAGGCCTAGAGTGGCTATTGTTAATAACAAAGAAAACGTTTATTGCTATTGAGATGTCCTGTGACTACAAAAAAGATAAAAACAAGTGTATTTATATTCTTGGTGTGCAATAAAGTATGTTCTATCTACATATATGTATATCTCAATGCAATATAATTATGAAGTTATGAACTACCTACTAACTTGCATCGGTATTGCATCAATGTTACACTATTCACTATTATTATAAGCATCTTTTATTATTCGTAAGCATTTTATTTATGCGTCATCTGCCCGCGTTTACTTCGCAAACTCAACATGAAAACGTCATCAATACTAATACGTAAACAGTGCCGGACAGTGTGTAGGCCTAGGGGCCAATCATTGATCAGGGGCCCCGCGACCCAAGTAAGTGACTCCTCAACGCTTGCTGTCTTGCCAACGGGTAGGTACCGGAGTTTAAAAATTATCAAGCTAGATAGAAAAGCAATGGTTAAAATATAATAATAGTACCTACAGTGCGTTTTAACTAAGAATAGGACCGAATAAGCGTTATATTTTGACGTCATAGCTGTCAAATCAAACAAATTAGGTAGGGTAAGCAAAACAAGAAATAATTAAAACATTAATTTACAGGCGTGCTTCATCTTCGACCACATCATCGCTTACAAACGCGAGCCTATAACGAATAAAGATATAATTTACAAATATTGAGTGAAACAAAATTAGTTCCCTTTCCTTATTTTGGTGTTCAAACGCGAGTCTTTCAAATAAATAATAAAATTAAATCTTGACATGGCTTCTATGCTTTTGCGTTCTCTTTAGTTTCAGGCGAATTGGTGCCAACAGTGGAAATAAGCGAGAAAAGTATGTTTAAAAAAAATCTAATTATATCTTACTTAAAAATAATTAAATATTATATTTAAATTTGTCTCGGTTAAATAACGTAAAATAAACCGTTATTAATTTTCGCTATTAAATTTTCTTCGAAACCTGTTCGAGTGAATTTGACAGATATAGGTCATTGACGTCCTTATTGTTATTAGAAACGCATAGTATCTGATTCTTTAGGATCCTAAGGAAAATTTGTCATCAATTTTAATCCCAACCGAAATGCAATCGTTTTCAAAACTGAGTTGGTATGATATGGTACTGGGTACAGGGGCCTTGAAATTGCCTAGAGGACCCAGCACGGTTAATCCGGCCCTGTATCTATACTAACATTATAAAATGGAAAAGTTTGTTTGTTTGAACGCGCTAATCTTCGAAAGTACTGGGTGGATTTAATTGAAATATGGTATGGAAGTAGCTTGAAGAAGGTTATAGGTTACTTTTTACCTGACTACAAAAATGGAGGGTTATGTTTGTATCGCGATAAAATCCACGGGAGCGAATACCAGAGCTGAGAGCGAATGCTAGTGTAAACATATTTAGACACATTTGGAATGTCTTCTACTTCGTGAATCATCGCGGAAATTTCAATGACTGATGCAATCCATAAATAGGTGCACAAGTTTTTGTGTTATGCCTGCAGAATATTTTATTCGTTGTCTTTTTTGTTGCTGGGTAAGAAGTTAGGTAGGCACTAGTTACTTGGAGTACCTAAATTATTATTGTAATAACACCCCTCTTTTTTATTTATTTTCTCTTCATCGTGTTTTTTTATTACTTTAAAAACACTACGTTTTTACTTTAATACCAATTTGCTGTGTAACTTACAAAGTCAATAATTTTTTTTGCTTGCAATTTGTACTTCTGTAATGCTATTATACTTCTATACTAATATTATAAAAAGGCAATTGTTTTTAAGTTTGTATGTAAGGGGAACCGGCACTAATGACCGATTCAAAAAAATAAATTGTTGGTTACAACAATAAGGTGCATTATTGATGAGTGATATAAAGTGTGTAAATTATTTATAAATTACAATAAAAACTTTTTTTCAAAAAAATAAAACCGACTTCCATATCAAAACACTACAAAGCCAAAAATAATTTTAATTTCGGTAGTCGGTGTTATTGGTTTTGTATTTTCTTTTTTTTTCACACCGCCTTCCGAAATTAAAATTATTTTTGGCTTTGTAGTGTTTTGATATGGAAGTCGGTTTTATTTTTTTGAAAAAAAGTTTTTATTTTCGCGCTTTTTAGTGGGTCAATTTGTAATTAATCTAGTTATAAAAGCCAAAATGTCAACTACAAAAAACTAAAAACGCGCGAACAAAAAACACAATATAGAGTAACCGAAAAGGTCATCAATGTAAATATTTTTTTTAGACTTTTGTTGATTTTTCAGAAACGGCTTGTTCGATGTCGATAAAATTTTCATGGGACCATTTGGGAAGTATACCCTTTCCAACAAAAAAAGAATTTTTCAAATCGGTTGGCGAGCGACGGAGCTATGCCCGAACAAACATAAAAAAAAAAAAAAAAAAAAAAAAAAACCAAACAAACATCCGAATTGAGAACCTCCTCCTTTTTCAGAAGTCGGTTAAAAAAGAGTCGCGGTCGAGTTGCTAGTAATCAATTAGCAAATATTCAGTTTACGTACTACTTCTAAGTTTATTATTTGCTAAGCTTTACGCAAATTAAAATAAATAAGATACATAACGGAGTCAGGCATTAGGTACCTACTTTACAGAAATCAATGAAAACTTCTAGGACAATATTTGGATATTTAGTGACAATTCTATCAGAAGCTCGTTGTTTAAGTTTGAATGCTGTAGGTATGCACCAGGATCTCCTGGAAGCTTCCTCAAATTATGTTGACTCATTCACCACATAGACTCTATAACTACCGTTTTCTGTATTCCAGCCAAAAAGTATTTAGTGTCCAGCCTACGGTATTCAAATGAATTTCAGTGATTCTAAAATGGATTCTAAACATATTTTAAAAGTAAGTGTGTAGGTACTTACATCGTCTGGAGTTACTGAACTGAAAAACTGGAATAACATTCAATAATAAGTATAATGGTAGTCTTATGTCGATATGTATTCCATTTGAGACCTACGTAGGTACATACATAGGTGTATAGTTTGTTGTTTACAATATAAGAATAAGGACAATTGCCAAATACCTACATATTGCATAGCGTTGCCATAAAAATGCCTACAATGGTTGTCGTAAGATAATTTCTTACTTACGTTTAACAGAGAAAAACATTTTGTTTTTAAATTTTACTTAAATATTAGTTAATATACAATTGGTTGTAAATAAGTCATAAAAGTCACTTCGTTTTTCAAATGTTTTCAAAATCATTGCGAACTAATAATGTATTCTATTCCTTGAGGGGGAGTCCCTGGTGTCCTGAAATACAAGTTACGTTTTTTAGGCAAGTTAGTTTAGGCACAGTCTCCCAGAAATAAACATTGTAAATAGTAATTATTTTACCTTGTTTTACAATTATTTTTTTGTATTAGTGCATAAGTTTTATTTGTGGAAGATAATAAACATTATTTATTTATTTATAACGTAGTAACTAGTGAGTGTTTAAGATAAGGAGGCAATTGTTTGGCCTTTGTATTTGATTAAGAAGTTAGATAGAAAGGAAAAGGATATGTAAGAAATGGGCACAAACGAACTATTATATTTGTATAAATCATTCAGAATAAAAAGGCGTTATGAACCACACATTTAAATAAAATAAGCCACTGTTACATATTTTTTTATCGTATTAATTATATCTTGAAGAAGTAATAGTTCAACGTTTTGTTAGTAACATCTCCCAAACCGTGAGCATAAACGAAACGTCAACGTCGATGAGCAATTTGCCAAACTGACAATTATTTGACAATACGAAAATCGGAATTTCTGCATTGCATGTGCAGTGTTATTTTGGTTGATTTCTAATAAAATCTGACCAAAATACACCGAAAATCGTTAAATAAAATTATGCTTTAATATATAAAACAGTTCATCTATCGAAAACTTCACTAGTTTTGTCAAATAAGGTAATAAAACTCTTGGGAAAAATCAGTTTGCAAAAACTTTATTTTTATTAATTTTACTTTAAATTTTCAGTTTATGACAATAAGAAGTAAGGATGTCGGATAAGCTGTTAACGCTGGGTCAGCGTGTGATGGTAGTTGGCAAGGATGTGAAAGGTTCCGTAGCATACGTCGGGTATCCGACTTTTGCTACTGGGAAATGGATTGGTGTGATTCTCGACGAGCCGAAAGGAAAGAACAATGGTACTGTCAGAGGACATGCTTATTTTACGGTAAGGATTGGTTTTCTAAATAGTAAGGCATGTCTTTAAATTTAAATATACATAGGCCTTATGTGTACTGCTGATGATTTACAACATTTTTTTTCGTTAGTCTGCTCTGTCTCTATCCTGGGCAAAGGCTTCCCTCCACTCCTTCCATTTCTTGCGAGACCGCGCGTCCTCTCTCCAGTTCTGATGGAACCTATCCAGTTCGCCCTGCCACGCGCCATCTCCATCGTGGTCTGCCGCGACCCCGCCTTACTGTCTCAGGTAACACAAAACTGGAGCAGTGTTGTGTTATTTTTGCCCACAATTGGTTCGGCATGCGACAGACAAGTCCTGCCTAGTCCCACTTGAGTTGGGCAGCCTCAAGAGCTACATCTTACTATCTTACTTCTTTCTTACTAATACTAATATTATAAATGCGAAAGTTTGTGAGGATGGATGGATGTTTGTTACTCTTTCACGCGAAAACTACTAAACGGATCTGAATGAAATTTGTTAAGTAGATAGTTGACATTCTAGAATAACACATAGGCTACTTTTTATCCCGAAATTCCCACGGGATCGGGATTTGCATGGGAAAACCGTCCCAAACGGCGAAATCGCGGGCAGAAGCTAGTCAGCTATATTTGTCTTGGAATGCAGTATTATGTTTTAAACACGATCCGTTAATTTAACACTTAGTATACTGCATTACATTAGTTCGATTTACAACAGGTCAGAACTGAAATTCTGATTGGTGAATTCCAAATTTCAAAAACTTTTTGTACTACTATATTATTTGCAGTCTTTCTATCATCCACTCGCACTGTGCCTGCATGGTATGGTCCATCCTCTTTCATGAGAGGAGGCCTATCTCCCAGGTGTGTGAATGTTTTAGGCCGGCAATGCTATGTCTTTGAAACTAGAAAAATAAGTATTTCTAATTCTGTTTGACTCATCCAAATAACAAACATGAGACTTCTTATTATGCTGATTTTCTACTTCCACTCATGGTTGACTGGTAGAGAGTGCCTAAGGTATTAAGTCTGCCTTTGTACCTATGTGCATGATGATGTATATAAACATATGAATAATATGATAACCTTTGTTTGTTTTTACCATGATTTATGGAAGAAACGGAGGCCTTTGCTCAGCAGTGGGACACCGCAGGCAACATAATAATGATGATAAGCCTTAAGGGCCTATACTACCTCAAATGGCTTAGCATGATCCTCCGTTATGTCGAAAATACTGCAGCAATAATTTTGAAATAAATATATGGTAAAGTTGAGGATTAATGTTAGGTACTATGTTTGCCGAAAACACGATTCCATAAAATTTTCTTGATAGAAAAAATTCCAAAGTTACCTCCAAACCGAACAATAAACCGCTGGTATTAAAAAATAACTTCAAATTAGATAACGAAACTTTGCATATTAATTGAACTAACTATAAAGCAGGTCTTATGTTATTTACTTTACCATTATTTTCACCGTAAAAAGAAATAAACTAAATTATCGGTGTCTTGGAGTCTTTTCCCTGCCCCTGTCTCGCTTGCGCGCGTGACCGCGGCCAGTAGTGTGCGAGCGAGATGAAGAGTGAGAAGCGCTGAGGTAGTATAGGCCCTTAAGAAATTTTCGATTAAAATCCTAGGAATAAATTGGGAATAAGTCTTTGGTCTTAAAATTACCCATACTTGAATGCCAAAGGGATTTAATGTTTATATTCATGACTACAGCCACTGTCTAATTAAATATCAGCAGCAAATATTTCGGGACTTACATTTTCACTTAATTTCTGTGCTATTTGATAGGTACACTCGCTCTGTAAAATAATATAAATAATGAATTACTAAACTTGTAACAAAAACATACATAAATGACTATAAATATTGCATTTCCATTTAAAATATATTTTTTTAAATATTATTTTATTTGCACAAGACAGTGTAGCCTAAAAACTACAATGTTTACACTTGGCAGACTAAATGTTGCCCACACACATTTTTACTGAATAAAAACAATCTTTGTTTTAGATTTAAATGGACTTCAAAACAATAAAAATACTCCAGGAAAAAGCGAAAATAAAAATTTCATTCAAATAAGAGAAATGTACTCAAATGTCTAATGGATGTCTAATTACATTTATTAGGGCTAGGTATCTACTCATCTGATTGAAGTTAGTGCCGCATTTCGCACATGCAGGGTGATGTGATATGGCAGGAATAGACATACTCAGCCTATCAAACCTCTATTCATTGTACTTGGCACCAACTATTTCATGCTAATTCCAGATCATGATTGTGAAATATATCCATATATCTAAACTTTCACATTTATAAGAAAATAACTCAATCTATATATACACAAATAAATAATACTTATAGATGACTGCACCAATTTGGATAAATTTTTTTTGTGTTTATTATAGTCAGGACAAGGTTTGTATTTGCTAAAAGAAATTAAAAACAAACCGAACACTAGCGAACATCAGCTAGTTACCAATAATTGTTAGATGTACTTAATTTACATAAAATAGCACACATTAAATAATCGTTTCTCCAACACAACCTAACCAACTCAAGTTCTTTAACTGACTGTTGTTTTATTACCTAATAATGAATTAACCAATGAAACATTTCATACATCCTGAATAACAAGGTCTATGTTGAAACGGTTCTAATGTAGCCATTTCTTTTAATACAGTACAAAACTTCAACTTGAATTGTCTGTGATTCACAAGTTGTTGTTTTGCAAAAATTTCGTAGGCATATTAATTTTCATTAAGTTTAAATGTCATATATTAAGGAGTTATGTGTAAAGTGAAATTAATTAGTAAAAATATTACCAATTTGGCACACAACACTCAATTTCACATGGGAACATACTATGTCTGAATTAAAGGACTGCCATGTCCATATTCAGTACATGAGAAATCTGTGCAGGTGTTTTAAACAAACACTTTGACATTACTATTAGTCATAGTGAATGAACAACTATCATAAAGATGTACTCTCGTAAAAAGAATAAACGGTGAGTCCGATTCAAACATGTATCCCTAAAAATTTCAGTGTGAAGAGAACTATGGTGTGTTTGTCCGACAAACGCAAATCCAGTTACTGGACTCCGAGGATAATCCGATGGAGACTTCAATTACTACACCATCTGAGGAGCCGAAGACTACTGCGAACAATAGACGGCTTAGCAGGTATAGAATTAAACTAAACGATTGGAGTGATAATGCTTCAATAATGACTTAAACTTAACAAGATTTAATTTTGTTTTGGAGTTCATAAAGATAAATTTAAGGGAAATATTCAGGTTTTACAAGATGTGTTGACTTAGTATTTATTCTTTACATACATTAAAAAAATGCATGAATTAAAGCCTAGAATTGGCCCACTTGTTTAATTGTGTTAGTGCCCAAGTTAGATATGCTATGATAGGAGGGGTTTTGTGCCGGACACTAGACCAATAATATTAATAATTTGTTTATGTTTGTGTTAAAGAGACCTATGAAATATGACTTTAAACGAACTATCTTTAAATAGTATAAAACAAAATCGCTCCCGCTATCTGTACGCATAGATCTTACTATGTACCAGATTTTAATGCAGTTTTCAGCAATAGATAGTGATTCAAGAGGAAGGTTGTCAGACTTTTATAGACTAAAACCCATCCGTGTTCCATTATTTGCCCTTCGTGTTCCGAGGCAGCGGTAACTCTTTCGAACAATTCCGCAAACCTGGCATGTAGGTTTATGTCTGTGGTGCTCTTTTGACGAAAGAAGCTCACAGATTTGAGTGGACCTGTCCAGACAGTGACAGGATTTGTCTGTTAGCGTGTAGCTCAACTTGGAACTTAATGAGCTCAATGATTTGACGAACAATATCAAAGGTCATATACGAAGTGTTGGCCTTGTGTAGCGCTGCATGGTGTCCAATGACTGAGTTCTTGCATTACATTCTCCCTCACTGTGTAGTTATCTATCTCAGGCACGTCTTGAGTAAGTGAGTACATAATAAATAAGTACCTACATAATATTTATTAAAGTCTACACATCTTGTATATGGTGATTTTAAAAATCACTATTTTGTATTACATAGAAAGGTGGGTGCAGTAACTGGGTTAAAAGCATGAGTTTGATTACTAGAAATAGTTAACTACTAATCAGAAGGCAACATTTAATTATCAATGAAAAAATAAATTTGTTTAGATGTCTGTATTCTTAGTATTAATAAAAGTTGTTTATTTTAAAAAAAATGTGGTTGTTAAATAAAATATATTCTACCAATAATTGATAAATCTAATATGGCTAGCAACACTTTCAATTTCTTGTGGTGCCTGCACACAAATTACATAGCAGTGTTTCTAAGAAAAAGAAGTAATTGCTACTCCAAAAATGTTGTTTCTAGTGTAAAACTGTTAATTTATTACCATTTAAATATTAACTATTAATGAGAGCATTCTTATGTTATATAAAAAATTTTGCTAGGTAAAAATAAAGTACGCTGGTAAAGGTTATATGCACTTTTGTAATATGTAAAAACAGGGCATGAAAAGTGTTTAAAAAATGGGGGTTATTAAGTAGTATTTTATCAGTGGTAGAAAACTGTAGATTTTTTTTCTAGTCTTGTAACACTGATCTTTCTTTTTGAGTGGATGTGATACATTATAGTTATTAGTAAATACTAATATTCTCCATCACATTTGCTATTTTTCATATGTTTAGGGAACTGATAAAAATGTTATATATTTATTAGGTACCACTGCTTATCCAAATGCAAAATAAATATTCTTAGTCTACATAGAAATCTATGTAGGAATATTTATTTTGCTTGCTTTAAAAAAGTAGATATTTAAAAAAAAATCGCTATGAATATGTCATTTTAAAATATATCATATCAGTTCTCTAAAAACATAAAACTATCCCGGGCGTGTTCAGGTTTACCACGAGAAATGAAATGTGGTAAACACTAAAAAAATAATAAATAGTCTTATGGCGTTAAAAACCTTTACCATTTCAGAAAGAAATTCATTTTTTTTTAAATTTAATTAATAAATAAAAAACATTTAAATTATGAGATTTATGAGGCTGTAAAATCAATTAAATTTAAACATTACTGTACAAATGTTACAAGTCGTTATTATTTCAGCGAGTGAAAGAGATGGAGAGACACGAAGCTATGTATGTATTGTAGCACCATCTCTTTTATTCAATAGAACATAAAACTATTCTGAACACGCCCCAAAAAAGCGTTTCTAACTGATAGTGTGTTTCTTTCCTCGCTAGTATAACAGTGGCGCAGAGGTCTAGGCCTACCACGTGAGTATAGACTTAGCACAACTTAGCGCACTGTAGCATAATGTAGCACACTGTAGCGTATGATAGCGCACTGTAGCGAAATCTATCACACTGTCGATGCTTTTGCACTTATTTTTTCGTTGAAGCGGTGATGTGGTTCATGTTACTATGGTTTAGGGCTAGTTTCGCCAGAGGATTTTAAAATCCAATGTATTTTAATATTTGTGTTAGCCAGTATAAGGTATAATTTTCAATATTTGCTGCCCGATATGTCTTCGAATGTTGAAATGTGAACTTTATTTGAATAATGTAGGTAGTTACAATAATCTTCTATAGTGCCCTCAACTGTTTGTTACCGGCCTGAATTTATTTTGTGCCTTAAAACTTTCTTATTGCTCGCTTGCAATAATTTTTAGACGTGCATGGTTATTTTCACTCTTCTTTTACACCCCCTCTCTTCCCTATAATGCTTGAGATGCCCATTGCTCGTTGGTTTAGCGGGTTTTATATTCGCTTCTGATAAACTGCTCAGCTTCGTTAATGTATGCTTCTTGCGTCCACTCTCTATACGTCCTTTTTCTAATAGAATCCTCAGGTTATGAGTTCATTCCCCAATTATTCAAATCCAACCCATTTAAAGCAATCATTGTAAGTAATTATTTAGGAACGTCAATACCCTAATGTCTAAGCTGTCGGCCTTGTGATCGAGAGCCCCACGTGAACTCACTGCAGACACAATACAACTTAGTTTGAGGGGTTTAAAAGATTGAATTCCTGTGTGTGTGATTGGTGCCTGGATGGGCGAACATAGCAATATATCGAATTTCTTCCGTGCCATGCAAAACACTAAACCGTAAGTCCTGGCTATCATTTATACATCCACGACGGTCCTTACGAGTTGTCAGAAGCCAGAAACCCAGTCTTTCTACTCTTTTCATAAGTTGCATTCCTCAAGCTCTTCTCTCTGCAATCTTGTCTCTGCTTTACAGTGTTCTGTTTAATCCCAAAATCCCCACTTATCTTAAAGAACGATTCAAGTTCCTTCATGACACACATGCAAAATCTCTGAGATCATCAGAAAACTTAAGGCTTGCGGTACCGAGTCACAACACCAATTACTATGGTATGTCAGCCCAAGCAGTACGGCTGTGGAATGATCTACCAGTGTCAGTAAGACAAGCACAAACCCTATCGTCTTTCAAAAACTTGGTAAAGGATCTTTATATCTCTTCTGTTATTATGTATGTCTATTGTTATTATTACTCTCTATTGTTATTATGTATGTCTTTGTTTCTTTTTTTATATTTATATGTATATGTTTTGAGAATGTTATTTATTATTTTTATATTTTATAAAGATAAATAGTACAACGTGGACTACCCACGTATTTATTTTCTCCTGTGTCAAATCCATCCAAAGGTCTTATCGCTAAAAGATCGCTTTTAGCGATAAGACCGCCCATTGTATCACCCTTTTTAGTTGTAAAGTCCTTATTGTTTTACTGTTATGGTGTACAATAAAGAATATATCTATCTGTCTATCTTGAAAAACTAGCTGCAACGATAAATTCCTCTGTTCATTGTACATATTACGATTCCTATTTTTTTTACTTAAAATAGGCTCGCGTTTGACCACCATCTCACCTTATGGTAAGCGATGATGTGGTTGATAATGAAGCACGCTCACCTAGAAGTAACCTATTCACTCTCGACTTAAAGATCCCCAGGTTATAGCTATCAGGAAACACAATTCATATTTCATTTAATTTCCTGATTTAAGTTTTACATGCATTTTGACAAAGCCACTTCTAGCTGCTATACTTTTCTCTCCTACTTTATGCTTTTCTATAGACCCAACGCTTCTTGCAAAAGTAACATGAACCACTTAGAAAAAGAAATTTGATTCTTACAAAATTAATATACCTTTGGTTTTTGAAAGCCCCAATAAAATTCACTGTCATATCTGAAGTGAATTACTGTGACCAGTTGAAAGGTAAAGAATAAGGAATATGCATGTAGGTATTATACATACACTATTATACGGTATACTAATATTAAACTGTTTAAACTTCAAAACTCGCCCAATACGGGTGGATTTGGTTGATATTTGGTATGGTTACTTTCGGTTTGAAACTTGAAAATAATTGTTTTACACGTGATAAAGCCCACATGAACGAAGCCCCGCGTGATTTCTGGTGCTGTAATGAAATACGTATTTTTAAATATCATCGACAGAGTTATAAAGTAATTCACGTTCAAGTCAGCCACAGTCGGACTGGGCGCATAGCCTTGGTATAGTTGGGCAACGGCTAAGTAGATGACGTTTGGCAAAGTTATAAAGCTTTATAAATGTAATTTCTTTTACAAATAATCTATACATATAATAAAACAGTAAAAAAGTGTGTCTGTACATTTAAATTGTATACGAAAAGAATAATTGAGGTGGGTTAAGAAACGGTAAAACGGCAAAAAAAATGAAATAAATTCTGTCTGTTTGTACACGCTAGTCTCCGGACCCACTGGATGGATTTTGATGAAATTTGGTAAGTAGATAGATGACATCCTGGAATAACACAGGCTTTTTATCCCGGAATTCCCACGGGATCGGGATTTACGCAGGAAATTCTCCCACGCGAACGAAGTTGCGGGCAGCAGCTAGTTAATAATAATAATAATGAGGAAATAATAATAAGAAAATACATAAATGATTTTGTTTAAGAGATTGTTTTAATGAATTAAGGTCATAAACTAAAGAGTCAGTGTTCTCTGTCACTAAGATATTAAAAAAATATATAGTAAACAATAAATCATCGTTCACAGTTTAATAAAATCTATATAAATATAAAAGAAAGCCGTCTTGTTTCACTATTTATAACTCAAGGACGGCTGATGAACCGATTTGGCTGCAAATTGCTAAGGAGGTAGCTTAGAACCAGGAGACGGATATAGGATATTTTTATATCGGAATTCCCATGGGATCGGGATTTACGCGGGAAAAACCTCCCACCCGAACAAAATCGCGGGCTAAAAAAGCTAGTAGTTTATAAGTAACTTTTTTACCCGTCGTTATTTTTTTTCAATTTAAACACGAAAAGGCCGGTGTTTAGTACCTGACCAAACCAAGAAGAAACACCGAATTAAACTCAGAGGTCGAAGTCTCTTTTGTGGTCCATACAATCCGTAATGGTCAAGACTTATGTCTTGAACATGCATTGTGCAAAATCAGTCTCAGACATTAACCTACATGATAAGGAATGCACCACAAAGGTTGGAGTGCAAGTATACATATCATTCCAGTCAATACAGTCAGTTATCGTGTAGCTCAACTTAGAACTTGAGGAAGCATATTTAGCTTCGTTGGAGGGCTTGAGGCACGCTTGACTGTTATAAAAACTACGGAACCCTACACTGCGCGTGGCCCGACACGCACTTGACCGGTTTTTTTTTTAAAGAAAAAGCTTCTAATTTGACAATTAGAAAGAAAAGTCCGATGTGAACTCACGTTGTAAATAGGGACGCTCATAGACTACGGAGTTAGACAGCTATATTAGTTTTATCTCGTTAGTATTTCTATTAATTTTAATTTTGTTTTCAGTGTGTTTTTTTACTCTCGGCCAGCTTCTGTGTTCCCTGCCAATTATGAGCTTTCAGCCTTTAAAGCAACAGTAAATAGGCATCTTCTGGTTTCGTTCGTTCCATCGTAGACCACATCTATCGCTTAACAGAAGGCGAGATCGAGGTCAACAATAATAAAAAAATATATATTTTTTCGTGCATATTCCTTATTGACTTTGTTTACCCGATATCAAATGGCATAAGATATGAAAAGGCTTTTAAAAACCGTGGTTTTCAAATCTAAATTTAACAATCATGCCTGTGTTTTGAAAGTAGTGTAGAACTATTGTTTCAATAATAAGTCGGCATTAAAAGCGAGAAAAAGTCGCCTCAATTTTATCGAATAACCCTTCCTTTGCAGTCGGGTAAAAAAAAAAAACAAATTATGCAACAGTTATTTTCTGTATCTATTGTGTCGAGGCATAAAATACAAGTATGCCTTGGTTTGAGAAACTTTGCTTTGGGATGTAGATAGTTGCATGTAATGTTTAAAATTAAGTTAATAAAGTATTAGTTAATTATTTATATGAAATATTTGTGTATTACTCTTTTACGATATAATTTTAACTTGAATGTCTTAAGTATATTGTAAATATTCTTTTGTATAAATGACTATTTCTTGAATGTTATATTAATAAATTTCGTTTTAATTGTTATTCTCTAGGTAAAGTGATGCGTTTAAAAGATGTTTCTTGATACATTTTAGGTGGTTGCCTAAAAAGTATGCCTCATTGAGAGTAATGAATTTTGGATTTATCATCTAAAGATGAGTGCTTGCAGCCTTACTGCGTAATACAAAAATGAATGAAATCGTGAAAACTAATTTTGACACTGCTATCGTATCCGTTGTGTGTCTTACATTTTAAACCAGGTGATTTTTTTACATTATGAGATGCCTTCATACTAGTCAGAACAAAAATTCATATATTAATCATATTTGCGAATCAAGAGTTGCAATGCAATGCTTTGTTCTGGCTTGTCCTCTAATTCTAGGCGACAATCCAATTAAAACATGTTATTTTAAATGTGCCAGCAAGTGTTTAAAATCTATGCAAACAAAATGATTGCGGCATTAATTTGTGCCTCAATCTATTACTCTCCACGAGGCATAGTTAATGGGAAATTCATTTTCGTTTAAAAACTTCTTTTTCGATACTCATCACTTGACCTACAAAAAATAATACAATGTTTAACAAGTGTGCGAACTAACTCTGGTGGTTGCAAAGGGTGCGTCGGAAGGCGTCGCCCGCGGCTACCAAAGCGGGCACTCTGTCTATGTCGAGGTAAACATATAATGTGACGTCACAGAGCACAGAGCGCAACACGGCTCCGGCTAGAGACGACACTACTAATCTTGCTTTTAATCCTGGAATGGACGCTCAGGAAATAAGATATATGGCTTAATTGTGTACCATAAAAAAAAAACGCACAAACGAAAACACTGTAAAATAATTTTATCGGTAATAGATATGAGTTTATTACTGACAACGTTTAGTGTGACAAGGCTAGAAGCATAGACTATACTTTATTCAACATGAAAATTAACAAATACCCTTTGACAGTATCCTTAATTGTGAGGAAAAAAAGGGTCTAATAAATTAACTGTATTAACCTTGAATGAAAAGCTAAAAAATATGAACTAAATGAAGTCTAAAAAAACGAATAGACTATTTTTTCTACTCAAATGTTCATAAAACATTTCGTGCCAACATAACTATGTATCGTAGCGATATCATTATGACTGGCTAACATTATGGGCACTGGCTCCTGTGACATTAGTTTATCACTTGGCATGGGAGTCAGGGACTCAACTGGTTTTATGTAAGATTTTTTTTTAGTGCAAATAAAGATTATATTATTATGATGAGTTTAAGTTCATGTAAGTTTTCTCTCGTAGATAATATTCTGCTTTCCCGTCCGTTAAGTTCTGTTTGTTTCTGTGCCAACAATTTCTGATAATGCGGTCTCAAGCTATCGCCGCGGTTGCCCCTCCGTGCTCTGTGTGAAACATACTACGCGGTGATTTGTTTATTAATTTATTTTGAGTCTTCTTTTTTGTAAATAAATAAATTATGAACATTATTTTTTGAGAAGGCCGTTTGCAGTCGATTTTATTCAAAATGGGGCAGTAGATTTACTCTAACGGAGGCGTAAGGCGTCAGAATGACGTTAGAGGAAAAAAATCATAAAAAATATAAGTTCCATAGAAGAGACTTCATATTAATCAAATCTTTAACAGTATCTCCAGTTTATGGAGAACTTTAAAATATATTATACTTTAAAAACCTTATCTGCCAAGCAGCCTCCTTGAAAACTGCTACACAATATCAACATTTATGTCTTGGATACAAAGTTCATTTTTTCTTATAATTTGAAAATGTAGAAAACATGCTGATGGATATTTTTCGCATAAATTGTAAGTTGAGTGTATACGTTCAAAATCTCAATACATAAAATGGTTGTGGGATTTATTATAGATTTTTAAAATATAATAAAAAAAAACATCTGCCATCACGTCTTTTACACAAATTCTACAAAATATTTTTTTAAGTTGCACTATTTTATATATCAATAAGTTTTTATAATGTTAAATAACAGCATGCTGGATTGAAGAAATAATTTAGTTTATAATACTAAATAACGGTTTTATTACGGTAGAGTTTGTGTTGCATTTATATTATTATAAAAGGTGTTTTTTTATATGTGACCAAAATATTAAATTCAAGTTGTTTTTCAAATATTTTGTGATAAGCTTGTAATAAAAGTGTTTTTATTATTATTATTGGTCACAAATAATATGACACCATATTTTTTATGAAAAAGGAAATGTATTTTAATTTTAAGTTCACAGCTTCATTTCATGCCGCACATATTATTTTTACGTTATTTTATATTAGTTTATGTCTGTTTCTTTTTGTGTGTAAGTGCTTAATTATATTTTGTTCTGTGACTAAATGTATGTGAAGTTCTGTATTCTTATTTATTGACCGAATATTTACTTGATTCATTATACATATAAATTACATTTTAAAATATTAAATTATAGAAAATGAAAATGAAAAAAATAGATTTACTTACATGAGAATATTTATACTAAATATATATTAAATGTTGTTAGCAGTATTACAAAAACTAGACATTAATATAATTGATATTTGAGGGTAGTTAGAAATTACAGTACAAATTAAATGTTTATTCTATACGCGTGGCGTGTACGTTACATATTTGAAAAAGTCATAAAATATTTATTTTTTAGTATCTACTAACTGTAGGCACTAAACACTTGAGTAAGCACAGTTAGTTTGGATTCACAGACAGACACATACATTTTTTATTATATGTATAGATGCAGAATCATGTGCATATTCGGTCGGTTAGCTATTAATGTTATGTCGTGGTGTACGCATAGTTGGTGATATGTTATATTTTATAGAGAGGCGTGGTTTGAACGACTAAATTTGACCAAAGGCTACTAACAATATCTGTGAAAAAAATCCTGCCGAATTAAGTCGTTGAAATCGCGTCTATGAAATGAAATGAACAGCTTATTGTATACATGAAATTGTTTATTGATATATAAACTGTCCGCTTCGGAATCTGTCTTGCTTAGAATCCAAAAGTTCTATACAAAATGGCCAGTTATATTGTTTAGAAGTACGGTGCCCAGCACATCAATTTACCTCAATGTGTCAAAACAATATAATAGATTTACAACTTTATTGTAATAAAGTTGTAAATCTATTAAATTGTTTAACTCAGGTTGTATCCTGATAAGGTTCAAACTCGGTTTAGATTATTTGACAGATTGGGATAGGTCGATATGCTCTCGTTTGACGGCTTTAAGATGGAGTACAATGTAATGTCAGCCATCTTGTATGAGCTTCGCTTTGTATATAGCATGATAGACTGCTGAGTTGAAACGTATCTGATACAGGTGACAGGAATCAGGAAATTGGGATGGATCTAGCTATCTTCCGATCTATCTGTAGCGACATCTATCTCATAACATAGGAACTACGCGTAGAAATCCTGCATCGCGCAAGCGACGTTTGCCGCTCAATGATTCTTTTTATTTTTGTTATCTGGCGGAAACTTTTGGGGAATCATGGGACCGGGGATCATGGGATTTCTACCTCACTAAAACCACCCTGGTAATCACCGTTAGCACATAAAAGGGGCTGCATGGCTTCTTAAAAGACAACCCTTGTGCAATGCCTATTAAGGCACATCCCTAGGGAGATTAAAAAGGCCTATAAGGGAGCAAATGATCACTGTGCCACCGTGTTCACTGGGATCACTTGATGAGCGAACACTCCGTCAGAGTGCACCCATAGCCAGGAGATTCTCTACTGCACTACAAAAGTAGAATAGTAACGTCGTATTTGATGCTAGACTACTAGCTACGTCTCAGCAGGCAGATCAATATTGTTTACTTTTCTGCCCAGACAAAAATAAATTATTGACGCGGCTTCATAGGACCTGTCGGGGTTATGGGAATATTTTAACGAGGCCCCGGAATGCAAGGGTAACTGTAGAAGCAAGGTGGTTATAGTCAGTAGAAGTATGACCACAGATTACTAAATAGTTACTTCGTAACAGATACACCACTCTCATACAAAAGCGAAAATACCTACGCTATAATAGCCTACAAAATCTTAATAATAATTCCAGCTGTTTGCAGCGAGAAGAAATGTACCATAAGTACGCACACAGAGAGTTGAGATTGTTTTGCCCGCCGCGCGACCCACGTCATCGAGCGAATGTCCTAGGGTTGTATATTATGACGATATTGGTAATAAAACGAATATAGAAAAACAAATATTTTTTATTTGTTGATCAAATATGTTTCACTTTAATAACATGATAGATGCATTTTTTCCTTCCCTGAATTCCGGATTATTAAATTTTAGTGTCGAAAATATCTGAAACCGCGTAAATAATTTTAATTTTATAAAAAATCCGCGCACATAAATAATCAAAAGGGAAACAGGAGCAAAGCGGAGGAAAATCAATTGTTTTTAGGTCGATCCATTATGACGTTGTCAAAATTATTTAAAAAGGCTCAGGCAGGCGTGCGGCAGCGCCGGCAGCCCACTGTCGGATGTACCGACGGCGATACGCGAAGCGGTAGGCATATAACGCGTGGCCTTGAGCGAGTGACGGACGCCTGGTATGACACTCCTTTCCGCTCCACCCACGCGAGCGGGTGGAGTCATTTGCTGATTATCCCACCCAGAAAAAAAGGTATCATGCAAAAAACTTTATGCATATCAGTGCTACAACCGCTTGTAGGTAAACACCACATGCATAAAAATGTTGTAAGTGCAAGGGAAAAATTGAATTAAATTAAAATACACTACTATAAATTTAAGTGGAGCTAAAAACTAAAGAGTAAACTATATCCCTATGGGCTATAGTTTACTTTTCATGCCCAGACGAAACAATACGTACGTATTTAAAACGTACCAAAGACAGTCGCTATGATAGGTCGGAAGATGAAAGTTTATGCTAATAAGACCCTTTTTTAAATGTGCTCTTATTTTTAAAATCAGTATGAGGCCCGTCAGAGTATCAGGTCGGTTCAACTCGGCGCCCACCAGACTAGCGCCCTTAAGGTTTGAGGACGGTTCCAGTTCGCGCACCTCATTGGCTAGCAGCCGACAGTCTCTGACGTCCTATGCCTCGCCGACCACGGAGAGGGCTGCCTCGCCGGAACAGGGGAAAAGGGCGTCTTTTGTTGAGGTGAGTAGCTTTTGAGTCTGTTTAAATGCTGTGGATGGACAGTGGCCGAGTACACAATGGTCCATGCTGGACTATGCAAGTCACCGTTTCGTTTGACTGGGTAAATGTCTCGATATTTCACGTCATCCGCCTAGTCAACCACGGAGAATGCCCTGGTGCCGGAACAGGATAATAGACGCCTTTTTTAAGGTGAGTAGCTCTTCAGTCTGTCTTAAGCTTGGTAAACTCTTCTGCTATGCGCTGCTACTATTGCGTTTTCATTGATCAGTACTCCAGCCTTATTTGTAGTTAGGTCCACTAATCAATTTATCCCAGCACACTGGTCAGGGATGGACAGTGGCCGAGTATACAATGGTCCATGCTGGGCCATGGTGGTCCACAGTGACTACAGGTTGTTGCTTGTGCTTCAAAGTACTATGCGTGTCGGAGCATCAGATCAGTTCATAGCCACCACCACCAAAATATCGTTCTTAAGGAATGAAGACTCATTGGCTAGAAGCCGATATTATCTGACGTCGTATAGGCCAAGCGGACCATAGAAAAGGCAGCGGCGCCAGAGCACAGGAAGAGGAGGTCTTTTTTTTTTCAATCAGTCCTTTTTTCAGGCAACAGGCGAAGTAAATAAAGTTGTTAATTTTATTGTTAAGAATAGATTTAGTATTCCGGTATATTTCTGTTATTTTTAGTTCCATTTTCGAGTGGTATTAGCGTGTTGTTTTTCCCGTATCAGGGTCTATATAAAATAACATATAATTGATCATGAGAAAAACAACATTCCCTTAAATCTATGGCAACATGTTTGAATGTTTGACCCTGCGCTTACTACTTACTAAAATATTATATATCTATCTATAACTAAACTCTTGAACGTTGTGTTTTCAGACTGGTTTTGTGGAAACCCTGACTCCTCAGTACACTCCTGGTCAGAGCATCACATCGCCTCAGCCAGTCGGTAACAGCATGGAGGACAAGATAGCCAACATTCAGGCGCAGCAGGAGGTAGGAACTAGTCTAGATGATGACTGGACTATCTGAGTGGTAGTCTGTTCTGTGGTTCTCCGTTCTAAATCTAAATAAGTAGTACTTAAAACGGGATGTTTACGATATTTATTAATTGTTTATGTTCCGTATAGATAATTAGAAAAAAATATCATCACCATCATCCACCATCTAAAATACGCCTCCAGGCATAAATGGCTTGCTCCCTTATATGGGCAATGCTGAATGCATAAATCAGAAACTACGAAATATACTTCAACCAGCTACTGATTCCGGCTTTACGTGGTCTCATTGTGCTAATTTACATAAAACCTTAGTAAATTATACACTAAAATCTTCCTCATGAATCACTCTATCGAATGGTGAAAACTGCATGAAAATCTGTTCGGTAGTTTTTGAGTTTATCGCGACCATACAGAGAGACGGACGTGGTGGAAGACTGAGTTATGATATGTAATGATACTAAACACACTACATACTATGTAAACGCCTCTTACATCCCAGGGTTGAAAGCTACTTATTGTTAGTTAATTATAATATGTTACATATTGTATCACATTTTTAGTGGACCATAATGTTCTGCTGAGAAAAAAAAAATATTTAAACCTTATCATATAAAAATATTAGCTTTCTGCACTTCTTTTCTATATAAACATTCAACTGTGCCAAATTGTATACTCCTGCGACCGAGGAGCAATTTTCAAAAAAACGGATACAATGTGTTTCAACTTCTCATACTAAGATATATATGAAGAAGAAGATTAACAACTGATTATAATATATTGAAGCGTTAAAAAAAAAATCTAATAAACCACTCATTTTACAAAACATTTTCCCAGATAACAAGCCTAAAAACTGAAGTAGAAGATCTGAAAGAGAAACTAGAAACCCTGAAAGTCCGTCGCGCCGAGGATCGGGAGAAGTTGCGAGAGTTGGAGCGGTTCCGCCTGCAGCTCGACCAGGCCAACGAGTTCAAGGCCAAGATCATGGAGTCACAGGCACAACTGCAGCGGGACTTGCAGAGGGCGAAGCAAGAGGTAAGATAGGGAGAAAAGAGGAGAGAGACTTAACCTCTAAGCGCTTTTCTTCAACATTCATTGTGCGCACAGTTCTGTGTTCCCTGCCACTTATGACCCGTCAGCCTTTAAAGCAAGAGTGAATAGGCATTTTCTGGGCTCGCTCGTTCGATCGTAGACCTCATCTTACACTTACCATCAGGTGTGATCGAGTTCAAGAGCGGGCTCATTCGTAATAAAAAAATAAATAAAAAATAAATAGAGCCCCAGCGGCACAAAAACGTGCCAGTAAACAAGTGTATTAGTTGAGCCCCGCTGGCACAAATTTGTGCCACCAAACCCCGGCCGATTTAAAACTGTATTTGTAGTAAAGATAAGTCTTAAAATCGTTTGTGACCGGGGTCAGATTACGTTTACGATAAAAGCCCGCTCGCGGTGCTTGACGGATGGTTGACGTAAATAATGGCGGTCCTTGAGAGGTTAATAATGAGCAGTAAGCTCGTGTCGAGCTGCCCTCCCCCAATGAAGCCCTAAGCTGAGGTTCGTACCCCGCAGGGGGTGCCCTTAGCGTGTAGTCGCCTTGTTTGTAGATGAAATATCTCAGCAGAGTTTAGCCAATGGTGCAGGAGATATTATAGTGCAAAGTATGTGCGCAGGTACAGCTGGTGCCCTCTCTGTTTCTTTACTCTCATAGTCCATGGAGGCATGGGGTATCACACCGCCAAGTTCTTAATTCCGAGCTACTAGTAAGAAATTTCTAATAGAAAATCCCAATAACACTTTTCGCCCGACCCGGGCATCGAATACAAGAGCCTCAGCAGTAGCAAACACGCACAGATTGTGAGACTTGGGGAAGCGCTAAGCAGATTATGACGACTTCTGGATTTCCATATAGAATGGCATTTAGTGTCTTTAACACTTAATTAATTCAAGACTTTAAAAATGTTTGTACTTAAACTTAGCGGAATTAGTAATAAACTACGAGATGGAAAGCTTTGGGTTAACATTTAAAACTTGTATAGATAAATTTGTCTCTGCCTGTAGATAAGAATTCTAAAATAGTTAGAAAATGATCTCTACAAACTATGTGACCTTTTAACCATCAGAAAATTATATGTTCTAATTTCCACATTAAGACTGCATAAATCCGGGCACGCCGCAATTGCGGCGGTAAGACCCCTCTTTGAGGAGTGGCTAGATCGGCGTCACGGCGTCCTGACCTACCGCATGACGCAGGTCCTCACCGGACACGGAAGTTTCGGGAGGTACCTGTGTCTGATGGGAAAGGAGGAAACGTCTGGGTGTCACCACTGCGAGGGTCGCCCTGAGGACACCGTAGAGCACACGGTGCAAGACTGCCCCGCCTGGGCAGATCACCGACGTGTCCTCACGGCGGCGATAGGCGGAGACCTCTCGCGCCCGGCATTGGTCGAGGCCATGCTGCGGGGCGAGAGGGAGTGGGAAGCGGTCGCCTCCTTCTGCGAAGCAGTCATGCTTCCGAAGGAGGAGGCGGGCCGCGTGAGGGAGAGGATGGCGTCCTCCCTCCAGCCCAGCCGCAGTGGTAGACGCCCACGGCGTCGGACGTCGGCCGACGATCTCCGGCCACCGTAGGCGCGGGCATGCGGACAGCGAGTAAAGGGCAACTCGCTGTCCGACCATGGACCATGCCCGGGTCGACGGCGCGTCGTGTTCCACGCGCGCCTCAAAGAGCGTCAGCAACATGACGAGGCCCCCTCTGCAGAGGGCCGAAGCCTGCCGGGGTCGTGGGACTCATCCCGTTACCGTGGCCCCGGTATGTAAAGGGTTATTGAAGGAACACCGTGGATTTTAGTCAGTAAAAGTCTGACAGTCCCTCCCACCCTGCCCGGAGTGGGAGGACTTATTTGATAATTTTACCACGTTAAAAAAAAAGACTGCATAAATCAACAGTTTTTGATCCAAGTACACAAACAAAACTAACTGGGCTATAACTGGGACTAGAGTATCTGCGTACAACGTTTGTTAGGCGACAGTATGTCATGCAAACTACGCTTCTTTACAACGTAATTAACAAAAGTTATCTGTTTACCAAAAAAACATAAGAAATCCCTAACAACATGGCTAAAAGATTCTCAATTATGAAGAGACGGAGACTTTGTGTCTTGTGCAATTAATAAATACAACAAAAAACCCTCGCATTTCAGGTCCGTGAAGCGCAAGAAGCGCTTGAAACGCACAACGACGAGACAGCAGAACTACAAGAGGCTGCTGAAATGGCTGCTTTAGACAAGGAGATGGCCGAAGAACGGGCAGAGGCACTCCAGATGGAATTAGAACAGTGCCGGGAGAAGTTGGAGGAAGCTACCTTGGATCTCCAGCTTATGAAGGCCGAGATGGAGGCTGGAGGGAATATACGTGAGCTTTTGTTTCAATTTTTGGGCTTTAAAGGCAGCTGTCCCACTGGCGACGATGAACGAGTAGCGAGTAGAGCTAACATCTGAAAGCGAGTTGACGAGCAGCGAGCGTGTAGTTCCGATAGTTTTGGCGCTGGGCTATAAGCGAGTGGGCGAGTGCGACGGACGATTACTCGTTAGTTGGTCCGCTGGACCGCTAGTTGGGCGTGAGTTCTGACCGCCAAGTATTATCTTTGATAGTGATGCAACGAATACGAATACGAATATTCGTATTCGCCGAATAGTAGACAATTACCGAATATTCGTATTCGGCAAATACTAATACGAATATTTAAAAACTAATATTTTTGTACGCAACTCTATTTACTGCAGATTTGAAAAATTTCCAAGTCTGAAAAAACTCGCCCAAAAATATTTTTCACTGAAGCCATGTACAGTCGCCTCGGAAAGACTTTTCCACGGCTAGGAACACCCAGACTGAAAAAAGAAATCGCCTAAAACCAGAAAATCTACAAACTTTATGTTTTTTAAATAAAAATTTGCCTGCTGTAAATTTTAATTAATAGAAGAGTAAACACATCAAATAAATAAGTCTTTTTTACCATGGCGAGATATTCGTATTCGCCGAATAGTAGGTTTGATATTCGTATTCGTAAAAGTAATATTCGTTGCATCACTAATCTTTGACAGCTCTTGTCGCGACAGAACTAGTGAAGCGAGTACTCGCCGGCAGTGTGAACAGTCAGAGAGCAGCTATTAATATATGCATCACTTTCATTTACACGGAATGTTTATTTTATTGTGCGTTTCTTCTTGAATGAGTAAATCGCCGATAGTTAGTCGTTTTTTCGCCGGCAGTCGGACAGCTGCCTAAGGGTACTAAGGGTACTTTATGTCGGGTAGGAAAGTTGGTTAACGGTTTTGAATAACACTTTAAGGCAAAATTTTTGTGAAGTGGTTTTAGGTGATTACCAAAGAAGTAAGGAAAGGACAAAGTCGTTTTTGAAATCAGTATAATTCGTACTGTTCAAACCTTATGAGAACAGTGTTTGAGTAAATGGTATTTATTTTGCAAATTGGTTATTTAATAACACTTTGTACGTCATTTTTTTTTTTCTTAAATGCAAACTAGATGAGGCCGGTGTTTCCTAACTGACTACCCTGAGAAGAAACAGCGAATTAAAATCAGAGGCCAACGTCTCTTTTGAAGTTCATACAATCGGTACTCCTCAAATCTTATGAGAACCGTGTTTATGTCTGTGATGCTCTCCAAAAAGTGCAATAATTTGTCAGTTATCTCGTTGCACAACTTAGAACTTTATGGAGGTTGAATGATTTGACAGCCAATACCAAAGGAAGGAAATTTACTTGTTAATTACTTATTTAAAGTTTAAGATAATATTACCATTGGAATATAGTGTTATCATTATTTATCTTTTCGTGACCAAACGGTGCGAATATTTGTTGGTTATTTTGTAGTTCAACATACAACTTTAAGTAGATTGTACGATATGACGAAAAATACCAACGTCGGGACATTTATTTGTTTCTTAGGTTTAAAGATTTATTCTCACAAAATACAAAAAGTCACTTACGTAAGAACATTATAATTCTTAAGTTATATTGAAGTTCGTAATTCTAACAATTTGGTATATTTATTAGATAAATCTATACTAATATTATAAAGCTGAAGAGTTTGTTTGTTTGTTTGTTTGTTTGTTTGCTTGAACGCGCTAATCTCAGGAACTACCGTTCTGATTTGAAAAATTCTTTCAGTGTTAGATAGCCCATTTATCGAGGAAGGCTATAGGCTATATCATCACGCTAACACCAATAGGAGCGGAGCAGTAATGAAGAATGTTTCAAAATCGGGGGATTTTTCTTTCCACGGGGACGAAGTCGCGGGCGGAAGCTAGTATAATATATACCACGCCCGTGCAACGCATTCAGTACAGAGAAGTTTTTTATTTATTTTTCTAGTAAATACTGAGTTAGTTTTGTCTTAAATGCATTGAATGATTTTTACTTATACAATGTTTAAGTTAATATTGCGATTAGAACCAGTTTGTATTGGTTATTTATCTTTTTGTGAAAAAAAAAAAAAGTATATGATTCATGGATATAGTAAAAATTGAATAGACCCACTCAAGTCTGTGTGCATCTTTCCTCAAAAAATCCGCTCAGACCTACAAGGTTCCCATATGATTTGACTAGTACAGATTGTATGATCTTCACAAGAGATTGACCTCTGAGTTGGTTACGAAGAAAACGACGTGCAAAGTGTTATTAAATAATCAATTTGAAAATATATATCATTTACTCAAACGGGTTGTATCAGAAGTGATACCCATTATACAACGTTGATAAAAGCGAGTTGCATTAAATGAAACCACATTTCAGGCTACACTCCAAAATCAGATCAATAGAATCAATAGTTTAGTCACAGGATTTTTCAAAGTTTTTTCTTAGTTAAAACACGATGTATCTTCCCGAGCAGCTAACTAAGTTCTTACGCATAGTTATTTATGGTCGTACACCTTAAAACGTTAAAATTCACGCTACGATGCCGCTCTTCATCATGACTTTTTTACAAAGGGTGTTGACGTTTTACTTTGAACTTTTTTTTATTGTTCCGTATTACCCGTAACCACGTATAGTATATATTATGTGGATTAATTTAATGCTTCTATAATCAACGATGTATTTTATCAAATGCTATGATTTAAAGAAAATAATTAGATGCCTTTGTAGCGTCAAAAAAGGAAAAGTTGACCAGCTTTCACTACTGACTGAATCGCTTTATCTTTCAACTTTTATAATAATCTTCAAGAGATATTATTTTAGTCTCAGATTCCTTTGAGATTTACAAATAGTTTTAAAGTCTATCTTTCTTTAAACATATCTAAAAGTCTTATTCGATATTATATATTTTTAAATATATTTCAAATATCCTGTTTTGCGGTTATTACGCGCAATAACTGGATTTATAAATTATCAATTTATTCCTATGTATTTTTTCCAAGTATTTTAGGCAACAATTGGAAACCCTTTTTATGTGAAAAACTACTATAAGAAGTTACGTTAAAATTGCTAGTAATGTGAATTCAACCCACGTTACTAGTTCTCTTTAAAAAAAAAGAAATAAGTAGAATTTTGTACAAAAAACAAAAAATGCTAGTGTCTGTTAATTTGACAAAACAAAATCTACACATGAAATTAAAATTCTTTGTGTTATTTTAGTCGATATGCATTCATCCCAGTCGTCGCGCGTAATGACCGGTAAATATACAAAGACCTAACATTTTGAACAGAGCAAAGGCACACACACATCAAATTGTGGTCGTTACATTTCACGCATGCGACCATCAATATTGACCATTAATATCGCTTCAGACAAATTGGCAGACCTCATCTATCGCTTACCATCAGGCGAGATTGAGCTTTCTCATGTGGTTATAGTGATTTACACGATGCTAAAATACAAACGTTTATCTGTTAGTCTTTTTGTTAACCTCCTCTATTTTCCATCCATTGAAAGTCGCATTAAAATGAGTTCTGGCCGAAATAACAGAAAGAAGCCAAACCAAAACTTTAAACAAAGTTGTTCGTGTATTATAGCAATGTGTTAATAACTATAAGCACTCGAGAAAACACGGTTATTTCGAAAATGTATGATGTACATGCAAAATCCAAACTTTGCACTGCAATAGAAGGGGATTGAACTCTTATGTTTTTAAAAGGATAATTTATTAAAAAATCTAATATCCCTAAAGAGGTTAAATCGGGGTGGAAAGTTTGTTTACTGATGGCAATTCGATTAAAATATGATGTTTGAAGCGCGTCGTGAATTGTAACTACTACAATTACCCGTTTTTATTTGTTGCTATTATATTTTTCTTTTATTATTTTCTGTACGAGGTCAAATTAAGTTAATTCTATATAAAAAGGAAATAATTTTCAACCAATTAATGATTTTTATTAGGGCTCCCTACGTCCACCAAATGAAACACGTAACCCTTAATAATTGCAAGAATACATCTGTCGGTCCGTTGGGCCGTCTGTCACAGTCAATTTGCTCCAAAAATACTGGATCAACTTAATTGAATTTTAGTACAACTATAAATTTATGTTTGTGTTTAGTATATGAGGTCATTTTACGGGGATAAAAGAGACAAAAATAAATTCTAAACTGTTGTGTGATGTACAAGAAATTTAAGGCTAGAAAGGGCTCATCCCATACAAAGATACAAAATAGTTTATTTCTTTAACAAAATATTGACAGTTTGTGATCACAGTGATTGTAGTCTCATGAGTCATGAGAGTCTTAAATAAATAGTTTTCATTATTTAAATTAAAAATAAACTAAAGATACATTAGATTTTTTTTTAATGTCCTTTGTCTCTGGTACTAGGAGGCCACTTTTATTAAAAATTAAAATAAACATTTATTGCCCATATCAAATTAAATTAAAATAATCTCAAATTTTGTTACTGTTGCTTAAATTAATAAATACCAGATGTCAAAATTACATATTTATAAGAATATTAAGAGTCAAAAGAAAAATACATAGGTAATTGAGAGATACTTATACTTACTTATTATACTTACTTATACTTATCCTGTTAGAAAATGTCAAACTATCAAATTAGATGTCAATATAAAAAATACTACCTTAATTATTGTCACGCTGAAAATTGGTCTTAACTTATAGACGAAAAGAAAATTTACAAGAAGTCTATGTTTTTAAAATAACTGGTAAAATATATTTTTCGTATGGAGCCCTATACGTGCGAGGCCGTCGGTTTTAACTTTTTTTCTTAGATATTCATAACAAGTGTGAAATTTTGCCAGCCAATTTAATTTGACCTTTTATTCTTATATTATTTTCTTTTATTTTTTGCCTGTATTTATTTATATTCTTCCATATTTATAGAGTTACATACACGACTAATGCGTGTACGTATTTTATTTTTTTATCGTCACATTCTAGGCAACATTTTATTGTATATATTTTTTTTATTAAAACGTCAGTTTTAGACTCATTGGTTTTGTTTGGGTTTGTTTAATGCATGCACTTGGCACATTCACTGCTTTTTAGGTTATTTATGGGGTAGCAAAAGTGAATAAAAAAGTGGGTAGTATGATATTCAATAGCATTCATCATTTGCCTAGCCTTTTCACAGCTATATTGGGCCCAGCTGATTAGCTACTAAGAAAAACTGCCTATCTAACTTCCACTACTCAGTAACTGGGTAGCACGATGGTTGTCAGATATTCGGGTTTCTGACTACTCGAATACGATGATGGTAAAAAAAGCAAAGAAAATTCTTGCTATATTATTATATATTTATAAGAAATCCTTATTATCTATTTCCTTATATACACAGCCTTCTATAATTATATTCGTTGCTTACACCAAAAATAAAAAAAAAATTGAAGTACTTAAAACTTGGCTCTACACTACCGTGCACCCGTTAGGTACATTACATAGTGTGAATGTGTTAAGTCTTTGTATGTCAAGTTTTACGTGTTTTATTATGTTTTTTATGTGTTTGTTTTTGTGTTCGTGTCATTTTGTTAACCTCGATGACAGATATTTGACAGTTTTGTGTATACCCTCTTTTCGCGCGTAGATACTGAATTGAAGTAATAGAGTTTTTGTCGCTAGAAGACTCGCTTCCGCTCCACACAGAGCGGGAGGATTCATTAGATGATTATCCCCCTGAAATAAAGCCTTTAGCCAATCCCTATGTCTATGTCTATAATGTGTTCTGACGTGTGAGGTGTAGGAGCGTAATAATGATAACATAGGCCACGAGTTTAAGTAGACACCAGCCTTATAATATATTATATGCTTACTTGCAATATTGTACATGAGTGTCTCTACAAGCCCATATATTTAAAATTTTGTTGGCATTATAGGCTAGTTTCCTAAAATACATATTTTAGTTAGTCCGTCACGTAGTTTAACAAAAAACATTAGACACATATTTTTTATTTTTTCACGTAATTGAAAAATTAAGACGATACAGTGAGTTGAAATTTTGCGTGACGTCACACTCCGGTATAATTCTTAGCACTGTGTGACGTCAACAGCCCTCACTTAGCACTGTGTGACGTCAACAGCACTACTTTGAAATTTTCCATCTTTGTGAATTTTTCTTGACTTGAAAGGGCAAAAAATACGTGACCAATATTTTTTGAAATCTACCTAATGGATCAAATAAAATAATTATTTTGTAACACAGGAAACTACCCTATTGTGTTGAAACTTGCAGTTTTTTTTTACAAATGATTGTGTCTGCAATCATTGTGAAATAGCCACTTTTTAATCGACTATGTCTCTCAAAAAGGATTTTATTTTCCTTTACATAGCTACCCCTGTTTTAATCCTTGTAAAGAGGTTAAATATCAGTGACAGAAAGGTGGTTTAATCCCAACAGAGATACATAAAGATAGTCTCCCAAAGCCATAACTTCCTTGTGTTTAAACTAGGGAGGAAAAGTCGGAACCGACTCTGTTGCATCACATATTATGTGTGTAGGCTATTATAAATAAGGACTAATTAGGGTAACTTAAAGCTGATAAGGGTAACTTGCAGTAAATGATTAGGATGATTCAGGTCTGAATAGGGTAATTTAAGGCTTATTATGGTACATAGGGCTTAAACTATTTTGTTTTGTACGCAATGAATAGTTAAAATATGCAGATTTGGTGTATACTCATGTTTTACAATAAATATATTCTATTCTATTCTTTAAGTATAACTTGGGGTAGATTAGGGTATCTTTGGGCTGATAAGGGTATCTTAAGGCTGATTAAGGTAACCAAGGGCTGATTAGGGCGAAACAGAGTTTTATTTTATTTGGAAAAAAAAAACATCATTACATTAAACATAATAATAATAAGTGAGTAATGTAAAACAAAATCAATGTAATAACAACAACATTTTCCACAAATTAGCTAAGAGGAGTGCTATGATGAACGAGTCACGTTAAGTTAGGTTAGATATATCCATAGGTATTATGCATATTCAAGTAAGCTATTATATTTTTATAACGCTACAAGCTTTCAAATTAGTCAGTTTGTGTAAGTTAGGGTGGATTTGGGTATCTTAGTGCTGATTAGTATAACTTAGGGTGGATTTGGGTATCTTAGTGCTAATTAGCGTAACTAAGGGCCAATTATTGTAAATTACGGCGGATTAGGGTAACGGAGGGCTGATGTGGGTTGCTCAGATGCACGTTAGTGTGACAGACAGACAGAGGCACAGCTTGTTATGGTAGTTAGTAAGTTGTGTGGCTGATGTGGCAGGCTGAGGGACCTGTAGGCGCATGATACCTGACCTGACCTGTAGCATAGAGCTGTACAAGGTTGCTAGCGACTGCTCGGGGTTACTGAGAGCCTGTGATGGTAAATAAGGCTGATTAATGTAACTTTGGACTGATTAGAACAAAATAGGGCTGATCAGTGTAACTTAGGGTAACTAAGTGCAGATTTAGGGTACCTTATGGCTGATTAGGGTAACTAAAGGGGATTAAGGGTAACTTAGAGCGGTTTGTTGTATCTTGGGGCTAATAAGGCTAACAGAGGGCTGATGAGGGTTGCTGAGACGGACGCTAGTGTGACAGACAGACAGAGGCACAGCTCGTTATGGTAGTTAGTAAGTTGTGTGTGCGGCGCTCTGACAGAGCACCCGTACGCAGAGGGCGGCGCCACGGGCTATGAGATGCGACAGCTGCAGCAGCAGAACGTGCGCCTGCGGGACACGCTGGTCCGCCTCAGGGACCTCTCCGCGCACGACAAGCATGAGATGCAGAAGATGCATAAGGTTGGTAGCTGGCTTTTCTGATTACACACTTACAGTGGTACCCAACAGATAAGGCGCGTCGTAAATCTTCGTTCGCACAGAAAATAAAGTATGGCCCCGAAGATTAACGAAAGAATGCTTAAAACACTATCAACTTTAGATCACTACTATAAGGTTCATAATACACTGCAGCTGTTAGTTCCGTCTCACTCGCAACTAACGTGTCGCGCGCTAACATGGCGGCAGCTGCTGACCAATAGCGGTAATGGAAAAAGAAGCGCGGTGCGTGGAGCGTGCTGATTGGTCAATAGCATTTCCAGCGCTTTGAAAATTCATTTTCTGCGCAGGGATATCGGTAAGCCATATCAGTTGGGTACTACTGTACTAGGGCTTTCGAGGATTTTTGTGTATGATTTTTTCATTTTAATCGTATAATATTTGATAACTCTATTTTTTTTTTACCATTGGTTAACTCAGTGTAATTTTTCATCAACAACACTTCTCCCAAAACGGTGTAAAAAACATTGCGAGGAAACCGGTATGTCCTACGATCAAAAATCCGAGTATATGAGACATCCATCAATTCTCACTGGGCCCGCGTTATGGATTTCAGCTCATTACCTCTCATAGAAAGGCCCCCTATCTATGCAGTATATTTTCCAAGCAAACGGAACAGAAGTGGAGATGGATAGGCCACATGTTCAGGTCTCATATAAAGAAGTGGGGCAAGATTATATCAGATTGTCATTACATGTCTTCAATTTTTTCGATCTTTAGACATGGTGCCCTATGATGTTTTCCTTTTCCGGGACATGTGGAATAGGGCGTAAGTCCCGTAATCCCTTTGAAAAGGGAGGATCCTTCGATCAAACAGGTGTTTTGTCTGGTGGGCAACTGTCCGATATTTGTGGTCAGGTGATTTTTATGCAGGCTAGTTGTGCGGTAAACTCTGCTTGCGCGATAGAGGTTTTGTATCGTTAGTTCGTATGTTGCGAGATAGATGTCGCTATATCTTCACCATTTCGCAGCAGTGTTGATGAAAATTACGCAAAGTTATATGCTTGTCTGAGTTTGAAGCCACGACCTTAAACTCCTAAGTCATGCCTCTTACCACTGGATCAGCACCTCTTCTTCGTCTTAAAATATCTAACACCGTCATATTTTTAGGATCTAGAACAATACAAGTCAGAGATAGCCGAACTGAGTCGCACGAAAGAGAAGCTATCACTTCGAGTGGACGAATTAGAAGCTCAGGTGGCAGACCTTCGGGAGCAGGTGGATGCTGCGCTGGGAGCTGAGGAGATGGTGGAACAGCTTGCGGAGAAGAAGATGGCTTTGGAGGACCAGGTGAGGAATTATGGATGAATAATGATGATTGAGGTATGGAGTTTGAAATGGGCAAATGCGGATGGGCTATGATGATTGAATGTGTTTGCATTGATTTTAAAATGTTATGTTAGCTCGTAGCGGGTCAGTCTGTCAGTCTGTGGATGGGTATTTTTTTTTTTTTTTTTAGTAGCACAGCGCGGTTGCTTGCTCTGGTTTAGTGGTCGTAAGCGCGACTGATGAGCTTGAGGCCTCGGGTTCGATTCCCGGGTCGAGCAAAAAGTGCTATTAGGTTTTCCTTTAAGGGATTTCGCAGTAGTAGCCCGGAGTTTGGAAGCTGGCGGTGTGATAATTGTAGATTGGTGTGATGAGAACTCAATGTCACTAAACACTAATAAATGTCAGGTTATAAAATTTTCGAAAAATTCTAAAAACATAATTAATTATGACTACAATATCAATGGAGTAGTAGTAGATAGAGTAAAAGTGGTACGTGACTTGGGAGTAATGTTTGATTCGGTTTTGTCATTCAGGCCACACTATGATCATATTTGCAATAAGGCTAACCGTCTACTGGCTTTTATACTACGACATACTAAACCATTTAAACATCCGCAAACTTTGTTAATTCTGTACTATTCCCTGGTAAGATCTATTTTGGAGTATTGCTCGTCTGTATGGTCCCCAATATATAACACTCACATAGATCGCATAGAATCAATACAGAGAAGGTTTGTTAGAGTTTTAAGTGCGAAATATGGCCTCAATTACAATCAGCGTCTCACCCACTTTCACATAAAGAGTCTAGAGAGAAGGAGAAGGGTTGGTGATTTAAGTATACTGCATAAAATTGTTAATGGCTCCTTTGATATTCAATTACTACGGGTAGTTACAAGTCAGAAAATGTGACACTGTTCTAGCCAAGGGGTATCGTATACCCAGCTACCCATATATAGGTTGTGTATTACGTGAAGCTTGTATAAACATTGTGATAAACATGACCGTCTGGCAATTTGAATACATTTGCGGCCTATCCATACGTCCTTACCTTGGTATTGTTCGTCAAATCGTTAAGCTCCTTAATGATCTAAGTTGAGCTATACATTATTTGACAAATGTTTGCACTGGCTGGACAGGCCCACTCAAATCTGTGTGCATCTTTCCTCAAAAGATCGCCTCAGACATTAACCTGTGTAGGTTCAAAACCTCAACCTGTGTAGGTGGAGAACCGTGTGGTTCTCATATGATTTGACCAGTACAGATTGTATGGACTTTAAAAGTAACCTTGACCTCTGAGTTTATTTCTGTGTTTCTTCTCAGGGTAGTCAGCTAGAAAACACTGGCCTTATCTAGTTTAAATTTTACGTTGTATATTATGTTGTGTGTGTCTTTATCCGATAAATGTTAAACAAAACGTTTTGGGAATACTTTCATTGTGCGTACGGCTAAGGAGTGGAATTCCCTACCGGAGTCTGTGTTTCCCGATAGCTATAACCTAGAGGTATTCAAGTCAAGAGTGAATAGGTTACTTCTAGGTAAGCGTGCTCCATTTTCGACCACATCATCACTTACCATCAGGCGAGATGGTGGTCAAACGCGAAACTATTATAAAAAAAATGTTTTTCAATTCAATAAATAATATTTTCCTAGGTGGACCAATTGAAACAAGATGTGTCCGAGCTTGAGGCTCTACAAGAAGTTCACGAGCAACTGGTGGAGTCTAACCGCGAGCTGGAAATGGACCTTCGCGAGGAATTGGAGATGGCTCACGCTAACACCAGAGAGGTAGGTACAGGTAGACTATCAGGGGAGACCCCTTTACGGTCTCCCCAGGGATGTGCCCTAATGGGCGATGCACAGAGGGGGTTCCGGAGCGGTCTTTTAAGAAGTAACGGGACCCTTTCTATTTGCTGATGGTGATTACCACTTTTCCTGTCAAACACTGATTTCAGCAATTTATTTGAATAATTTTGGTGTACTTAAAACAATGGTAACTTCATAAAAAACTATATATATGTACATATGTGCATAGCGTTTAGTATCCTCTAAGCAACAAAAACAGTTTCATTCAAATCCGCCTAGTAGTTCCGGAGATTAGCGTGTACAAACTGACAATCATATAAACAGGCAGACATATTTTTCAAATTTCTTGCTCTATTACTGTTTCTTAACCCCCCCTCAATATTTTTTTTTGTGAATGGATTCAATGTACAGACACATGTTTTTTTTTACTGTTTTATGAAATGTATTGAATATTAATTTCAGGCTATAAGGGAACGCGAAGCAGCCTTAGAAACGATAATGGATCGCGACTCAACCATATTCAAGTTTAGAGAGTTAGTGCAGAAGATGACGGAGCAGTACAACGAGACTAGAGCTCAACTCGAATCTAAGCAAGGTATAATATACTTCTGCCCGCGGCTTTGCTCGCCTGAATAAATGTAACATATAACTTTTGCATTTTTTTTTACCTATAGGCTATCCATACTTCCATACTAATATTATAAATGCGAAAGTAACTGTCTTTCTGTCTGTCTGTTACCTTTTCACGACTAAACTGCTGAACCGATTTAGATGAAATTTGGCATGGGAACAGTTTAGGACCCTGGAAAGGACATAGGATAGTTTTTATCCCGAAATTCCCACGGGATCAGGATTTACGCGGGAAAAACCACCCACGCGAACAAAGTCGCGAGCAACTGTTAGTCTTCTATAAATTCTTGAATGCTATAGTAAGATTTTTGCAATAGTCATGGTTTCAATTTAGGTTTAAATATTGTTTTGTTGGATCGGATTACGTGTACCGGATACGGTGTAATGTAATCTTGTTTGTTTTATTTTCTTTTTTTTATGTTCAGAAAGTCCATCCAAAGGTTGTCTGAAAGATATTTGTGTTTCAATTATTGTTGTGTTCGCGACTTCGTTTGCGTGGGAGCGGTTTCTCGCATAAAACCTGTACGAATTCCGAGAAAAAAAGTACCCTATATGTCATTCCAGAATGACAACTATCTACTTACCAAAGTTCATTGTGATCCGTACAGTAGTTTTTGCGTGAAAGAGAAACAAACATACATAAGTACATCTATACGAGTACATCCATTCTCACAAACTTTCGCATTTATAATGATAGTAAGAAAGTCATAAGTCATTTATTTCAAAACAATATACATTGTGTAGAAATTGTGTAAAATAAAACAGTACCATTAAAATAATATAAGATTGTTTTAGTGGACCGGATACTGGGTAGCGTAATCTTGATTGTTATTTCTTCATCTCCAGGTTCACCAGCCCCATCGGAACAGGAGTCTACTCCAGAGCCAGTAGCCCGCACCTCCCCGCCAGTAGACCTAGGCTCGCTGGTCCACGCGTCCAGAGCGTCTACCAGGTCTATAGACCTACAGCTGAGGGCGTTGGAACTGACCCAAGCGAGAGCGAGGGCAGACATGCTGGCTGCCTGTCTGCCTGACCACTTTATGGTGACCGCTGGTAAGACTATTGTGATAAGACAGATAAGGTTTTATTTGCCTTAACCTCTAGAGCCCCAGCGGCACAAAAACGTGCCAGTAAACAAGTATTAGTTGAGCCCCGCTGGCACAAATTTGTGCCACCAAACCCCGACCGATTTAAAACTGTATTTGTAGTAAAGATAAGTCTTAAAATCGTTTGTGACCGGGGTCAGATTACGCTTACGATAAGAGCACGCCCGCGGTGCTTGACGGATGGTTGACGTAAATAATGGCGGTCCTTGAAAGGTTAAACATGGATGTTACAATTTGGTTTTAAAGTATGCATGTTCAGTTGTATCTGAGATGAAATCTTTATCTATAAATTCAAAAACATTCGGGTCAAGGTTATAGACATATCACAGATTAACTTGATACATCTATACGTTAAAAAACACTAAAATATTAAAAAAAAAACACAAAGTTATTCTAATACTGAAAAAGATAAAAAAGTAATTTCTTACATTTTATGTTCATTTATACAATAAAATTGATTTTTAAAAAAGTTAATGTTACTTAGTCATTTTAATAAATCTTGGTTTTGTATAGCATCTTCTCGCTTCTCCTCCACATTTAGTAATAATAACTGCACGGATCGCTCTCCACGCTTGAAGGTCTGTCCCCACACTTCAGTGCCACGGTAATATTATATATCAGTGCCATGTCAGGGACGGGGCAAGACCGAGCATCCGTGTCCCGTCAGGAGCTATCTGTTCACACAAGTCAGTGCCGTGAACAGACGAGGCCTTCCCTTCCACCTATACCCGCTTCTTACTTCATTCTATTTAATTGTCCGAGTATAGCCTCAGTGTTGTATGGTGAAATAGATAACAGGAAAAGTGATACACGTCTTGGCTTTATTTAATACAGAGCAGTTAATTGCGATTGCAATTGCTCCAGATGAAGAGTCTCTATATCTCGAGTTAGACAAGTCGTATAATACGCTATATTCGCGTACAGTCTATTCATGTTTACCAACAAAAAAAGTCAGTAAATTGCAAGGAAAAAATATCGACACGTGCACGCCACGGAATGGAATCGGAACACTTGCACACGTTACAGCGTCGGCCCTGACACTGAAGCTTCGTTGCCGGCACGGGCACGGACATGTGTGATCGAGTTCATAGACAATGTATGCAATGATTTTTTTTAGACTCCTGACGAAACACGTCCCTGTCCCGTCCCTGGCACGGCACTGATGTGTGGGGATAGACCTTAGAGCATTATCGGTAAACGGGCCGCCCGCGATTTAGGTATCGATTAGTTCCCGTTGCGTCTGTGTGCATTCGCACGGTACACGCGTGCATGCTGTACTTCTAATAAAGACCAACCTGTTTTGATCCTTTTTGTCATGAAATATATAACTAAATACAATTTTTGTGTATAATGTAATATTTTTTTATACTGATTTTTATTTTCCTGAACTCGTCTTACAAAAAGTGTTTTTTTTTTAGTTATTTCAGCTTTTCGTATCATTTTTATTTGATATATGTTTTATTTCGTACAATTTAGGTTACGAAAATATTTTTATTGAGGTTACTTTACTTAATTACTTTTCTATCCGACACACCAACAATGACAGTGTTTTACCTATTACCGTGTATTTTTTCCAGAGTTCCAGTATTCACTGTCGATTCATAATTTCATTCCGAAGTTCAGCCTTACCATAAAATTTCAAAAACATGAGTTTAAAGTATGGCTGTATTTCGATAATTATTAACGTTTTTCTATTTATATTTTATAGACATACGATATAAAGATATGCTTTATGCGGTGCTTAAATTAGTTGCTTTTAGAAGTGTTGGCATTCAGGAGTAATTTAACGTTTAAAATCCCCAAAATTACATGTATTGCCATTTTTAAACGAGAACACTCTTAAGCAACACTTGCTAAGATAGTACCGTGAATGATAGATAGTGATAGTGAAAAATAGTCACCCGACTATAACATACCGAGATTCTTCCATACCTCAGAAAACACGTTAAGTCAGAAAATCAATCAACAGTCTTGTTAAGGGGTATCGTCAGAGCCGGATTAACCCTGTCAGAGGCCCTAAGGCAATGTCATTCTCGGGGCCCCTTTTCTTACTTTGACTGACCAAATCTTGTGTGAACAGAGGAAACGCACATTAAGGGCTGTGGTTTTTAATATATTTGTTTACTTATTCCCAGATTTGTTTTAAGATTGTTTTAATTCTACTACTAAATCTAAGGATTTGTATTTTGTGAGATAACAGTGAGGTCCCTAAGTTCACACGCACATCAAATTCTCGTTCGAAGAAACATGTTTTCTTGGTGCGTGCACTAGGCCTGGGCCCTTAGTTGATGCGGGGGCCCTAGGCAGTTGCCTACTCCGCCTAATGGTTAATCCGGCCCTGGACATCGTGTTATCCAGCTACTGGATTGTGAAGGTCAAGTGCATTCGGTTAGACGGAAGCTGACCTGACAATGTATTGTAGATTAACCATGTTTCATTGTTATCAGGTGATCACGACGCCATATTGCTGATACTGCTTCTACAAAGGCTGAACACTAAAGCAGAAATCATTCTTGGGCAAATCAGAGAGAGGTATGTTGAAATAATCTATACTATAAAGAGCTAAAATTAGGTAGACACCCCACCCATAGGTACAAAACGTTTTGGGAATACTTTCATTGTGCGTACAGCTAAGGAGTGGAATTCCGTGCCGGAGTCTGTGTTTCCTGATAGATATAACTTGGGGGTGTTTAAGTCAAGAGTGAATACTATGTAATATAATAATATAATACTTCTAGGTAAGCGTGCTTCATCTTCAACCACATCATCGCTCACCATCAGTTGAGATGGTGGTAAAAAATGTGGGAAATTATGTCGCTATCTAATGGTAAAAAGTTTTTCAATATCAGTTTAAAAAAAAAAATTATAACAATATCTCGTTTGACCGTCGTCTCACCTGATGGTAAGCGATGATGTGGTTGAAGATGAAGCACGCTTGCCTAGAAGTAACCTATTCACTATTGACTTAAAGACCCCCAGTTTAGTAGCTGTTCGACTGACACTAATAAACCATTTCCATCTCTTTCTAGATTCCCGCCAGTGAACGTGTGGGACAGAGAGGTTGTAACTAAAACGCACACGGCCGTTCAGTATAGTTTCCGCTGTCAGTTGGAGTACCAGCTTCATATGATACAGGTATGTATTATGAAACTTTAGAAAGAAAACTTATACGAGACGAACTAGAAATAAGATCACCTAGAAGTAATTATGGTAAGAAGTATATACAGGGTTATTGGTAAAACACTTACAACCTCGCAGGACTGTATTACTAACAACATAAACAACAACTTTTGTTCTATGACTTTTTAGAAAACATACAGGGTGGCCCGTTTACAGTGGTCCAAAGACTTTTTTCAGCTTGAGAGCATCATAAGTGATAATTTGTGAAAATTTATGGTTTAGAAATTGTTTTTTTTTTAAATTACCCGAAGTTTCAATATTTTTGACACAAAACCACTCTTTTATGAAAATTACTGGACAGAATCGAATGAAATTTGGTATAAGCATAGTGCAATAATCTACCTATCGCGCTTTAGGCTCATCTAGTGTAAATAAGTAGTCTAGATTATTAAAAAAAAAAACATAATTTCGAAACCATAAGTTTTCGCTTAACTAAAGTATGTTTTAAATGATCACTTATGATGCTCTCAAGCTGAAAAAATCTTTGGACCACTGTAAACGGGCCACCCTGTATATTATTATATATATATACATTTACTAAAAACAAACCTACAATCACTAGTCCGACACTTTAGCCATAAGCTATTGACGCATTATTTACGCTATATCAATTTCTATTTATATATATGTTCGCGGGGCGAACATGGTCTAAAATTGCCCAAGATACAGAGTTTTGGAAGGAAAAAGGGGAGGTTTTTGCTCAGCAGTGGGTCACAAAGAAGGCTAAAAATTTTTTTTGTGTCCTGTTAGTGTCCATCCTTCTGTGATATATAGGCAAAACTTTATTTTATTAATTATTACGGTTGAGCCCACTCTTGACCTGATGGTAAGCGATTGATGAGGTCTCAGATGGATATTATTTTTTAGGAGTTTAGTTTTGCAGTATATTTTGACGTCGAAAAATAACCAGGTCTTAAGGAAAAAATCCTATCTCCCCAGTGCATAGTGTGCATGTGGAGCTACGCCCTGGACGCGTGTTCGCCCGAGCTCCTCCTGCGGGCCGCCAGCGCGCTCCCGGACGCCGCGCAGCAGGAGAGGGCTCTCGACGGTCTCATGCACTTACTCAAGACCAACGAACTCGATGAGAACTGCTCGCTGGACGGTATGTACCCAGTTTATATCTCCCTAGTGCTTAGTGAACAGAAAGAAGAAATGTGGATGAACGCCCAGGAGAACAACTCGAGAGTTGCTAGCTGGACGGTATGTAACTATTTCCGTCATCTCGACGGTATGTAATAAGCCTCCGTGGCATCCTTCTATGTATTGCTGTCGAATATTATATCAGTGTCATCTACGTAGCATTGCATGGAGAGCTTGAGCAAATCATTCATGTGAATAATGTCGGCCCTAAGACACTGTCCTGGGGCACCCCAAAAATAACTAGAAGTTTTTGTTTTACTGATGGGCCCACTCTTGACCTCGATCTCGCCTGATGGTAAGCGATAGATGAGGTCTACGATGGAACGAGCGAGCCCACAAGATGCCTATTTACTCGTGCTTTAAAGGCTGAAAGGTCATAAGTGGCAGGGAACACAGAAGCCGGCAGAGAATTCCACAGCTTGGCTGTGCGCACAATAAATGTGGAGGAGAAGCGCTTGGTACGATAAGACGGTATATCAACCAAGTGTGGGTGGTACCCAGCCGTGCGTCTGGTAGACCGGTAGTGAAAGGGAAATGGAGGAATCAGGTCATGGAGCTCCTGCGCACACTCCCCGAAGTACAATCTATAGAAAACCGACAGGCAAGCAACGGTTCGCCGATGAGCCAGGCTATGAAGCTTGTCCACCGGCACCTCGTCGCCTATAAAGCCTTTTAGCTCTGCGCTCGATCGAGTCCAATGCAGCAAGTTGTTACTTTGCAGAGCCATTCTCGCTGGCTCTTCGTCACACAATGGTCCTATAACCTATTTTGCAAAATAAACGTCATTATAATAATTCTGTCCGTTAGGTATCGAACGCTGCTGGACGGCCAGGCTATGAAGCTTGTCCACCAGCACCTCGTCGCCTATAAGCCTTTTAGCTCTGCGCTCGATCGAGTCCAATGCAGCAAGTTGTTACTTTGCAGAGCCATTTTCGCTGGCTCTTCGTTACACAATGGTCCTATAATCTATTTGCAAAATAAACATCATAGTAATAATTCTGTCCCTTAGGTATCGAACGCTGCTGGACGGCCAGGCTATGAAGCTTGTCCACCAGCACCTCGTCGCCTATAAGCCTTTTAGCTCTGTGCTCGATTGAGTCCAATGCAGCAAGTTGGTACTTTGCAGAGCCATTCTCGCTGGCTCTTCGTCACACAATGGTCCTATAACCTATTTGCAAAATAAACATCATTGTAATAATTCTGTCCGTTAGGTATCGAATGCTGCTGGACGGCCAGGCTATGAAGCTTGTCCACCAGCATGTCGTCGCCTATAAGCCTTTTAGCTCTGCGCTCGATTGAGTCCAATGCAGCAAGTTGGTACTTTGCAGAGCCACTCTCGCTGGCTCTTCGTCACACAATGGTCCTATAACCTATTTGCAAAATAAACATCATTGTAATAATTCTGTCCGTTAGGTATCGAATGCTGCTGGACGGCCAGGCTATGAAGCTAGTCGACCAGCATGTCGTCGCCTATAAGCCTTTTAGCTCTGCGCTCGATTGAGTCCAATGCAGCAAGTTGGTACTTTGCAGAGCCATTCTCGCTGGCTCTTCGTCACACAATGGTCCTATAACCTATTTGCAAAATAAACATCATTGTAATAATTCTGTCCGTTAGGTATCGAATGCTGCTGGACGGCCAGGCTATGAAGCTTGTCCACCAGCATGTCGTCGCCTATAAGCCTTTTAGCTCTGCGCTCGATTGAGTCCAATGCAGCAAGTTGGTACTTTGCAGAGCCACTCTCGCTGGCTCTTCGTCACACAATGGTCCTATAACCTATTTGCAAAATAAACATCATTGTAATAATTCTGTCCGTTAGGTATCGAGCGCTGTTGGACGTATTTGTGCGCTATGTGGTCGGCGTTAAGCCTGAGCTCGCTGGAGGGCGCGGGCGTGGCGCGCGAGCCGCTGCTGCACGCGTGCAGTGCGCTGGACGCGCTCGCACGCGCACTGCACGCCGACGCCTCCGCTCTCACGCACATACTGCAGGTAACTAGGGGTTGCAGGAATGTCTGCTCAAATATGCGTGGTTATTCCCTCAAAAGAATACCACAGACATGAACCTACATGCTTCTCATATACAAATACAAATTGTCTGGACTTTAAAAGAGACTTTGACCTTTGAGTTTGTTTCGGTGTTTCTTCTCAGAGTAGTCAGTTAGGAAATACCGGCCTCATCTAGTAAACTAAACTAATACGCAAAAAGAAACATGACGTGTAAAAGTGTTATTTATAAACAACTAGCTGACCCGCCACGACTCCGTTCGCGTGGTATCCTACCCCTACCCAACCGATACCCTACCCCTACCCTACCCTACCCCTACCCTACCCCTACTCTACCCCTACCCTACCCCTACCCTACCCTAACCCTACCCTACCCCTACCCTACCCCTACACTAACCTACCCTAACCCTACCCTACCCCTACCCTACCCCTAACACTACCCTACCCCTACCCTACCCTAACCCTACCCCACCCTAACCCTACCCTACCCCTACCCTACCCCTACCCTACCCCCACCATACCCCAACCCTAACCTACCCCTACCCTTACCCTACCCTACCTGTTCAGGACTACAATAGGCCAGTGCAACGATACTGGTGTGTCCGAACTTGTCCACGGTTCGTGGAGCCCTACCGTTGCTTTCAACAATAGTACTTACACAATAGCCTAATATTACCACTAACCTTCTGTGCTGGGTTCGCCAAGCTTCGACCTTCCCAAGGCCACGCCCAAGTGTGGTATGTATGTAAATATGAGGTGAGTAATTGAAAGTGTGATGTAAGTCAAGTGTTCTGAACGTTCACAAGGCGCCAGTCTCCAGATGGCGCGGTTCAGACAGCATCACAGCCCAAACTCGTTTCCAGCAAATGCGCGTGCCACGCGGTGAGGCAATACGGCGATATGTTCCGAGAAATATCCCAGGGTTTTCGTCAATCCGGGATTACAAATTCCAACTAATCGTTACTCGCGACCCAATTATCGGTTTCAACAGGCGATTCCAAACGATATTTTACCAATTATAATTAACTCAACAGGTCCCAAGCGGACATTTTTCAACAACGAAGCAAAGTCTATCTGTCAAGTCAAAAGTTATGTCAAGTGTCAACATCAAAAAGACAATAGAATGTTGCCACACCAAAACGATCGTTCAAAAATACATTTGGGACGCAACATCTACCCCCCCCGGACGGGCCTACCCGTCCGCTAATCAATTGGATGTCTTGACCAGGTTGCGAATTCAACACAGCTTCAATGCGGCCAAATACCGTAGCTAGTTCCTCAAAGGTGAGAACGGTGTCTCCCAATCTCTCCGCCAGCGTCCCTTTGCCGCTTTCACCGCGGCCCCAAAAATACCCCCCCAATGGGGGCAGGCTGGCGGGTCAAACAACCAAGTGACCCCTCGGCGGGCCAAACTATTACCAATGTCAACCTGGCTCTCATTAAGGAAGGCGTATACCTCCTTCAAATAGTTACTTGTACCCTTGTAATTCGTACCGCAATCAGACCTAATCAAAGAAGGTAACCCACGGCGAGACACAAATCTTTCCAAGTCGCCTCAAAGGCCTCTGTCGAGAGGGAGGTTACCAGCTCCAAATGTACTGCCTTGGTTGACAGGCAGACAAACACAAATAAGCCTTAACAATCTTACTATTACGAAGGGTGGACGTCTTCAACAAAAGGGGACCAACAAGTCCGTTACGACGCCAGCAAAGGGCCTCGCCTCATTGACACGATCAGCCAGCAAAATCCAAATTTCTCGCTGCAGAATGGCCAACAGCGCATTGCAACCGGCATGCGAGTTCTTAGTGTGGCGATCAGTCACCAACAATTGAACCAAGTGGCCCTCCTTGGGCAACAAAGGGGGGTGACGGGCCCCATAAGGAAGGCTAGAGAGCCTCAACCGTCCTCCAACACGGTTTCCCGAAGTGGCTCGTCCCAACCAAGTTCAGTTATAACAAGGGCAGGAGCACCAATTTTAGGGTAAGGACAACTCACAAGGGTGATTTCAAACCAGGTCCTTCCCTCAACAGTGGTGACAGCCGTTTCGCCAATTCCCATATCTTGCCTGAAAGGTCGTTCACCTTCAGGCCAACCTGTCCCGTTAACCAAGACGACAAAAGGCAACCCTGGACTCCCGTGTCCAAAATGGCACAGACCACAATCGAGTCACCCAAGGGTCCCCAGACCTTGACCGAGGCCGTTGGCAACAAAACCGTCTTGATCGGGGGGTCCTTTAGCGGTGCAGGCGTCAATCTCTTAGCGATGCCTGGGCGGCGACCGATCGCCGCATCCAGGCTGCCTTCGTTCACGACGAGGCCAACAATCAAAATATTCGTCCGCGCGGTGTCCCGAGCCGCTCGCCATCACTGGAGGGGCATATCCCACCGGATGCCCGAATGGCGGAGGGCGCGACTCCAGCCGGGGACGTTCCGCCAACGGAGGGGAAAGGCAGCGGCGCCGACCCGGCCACTGCTGCCTAGCAGCCAATGCGCGTTCTCCCTGACGAGGGGAGACCAAATGGCGCTCGCGGGGCTCCCGTTCAACTTGCGCGGGGGGTGGAGTGCGGCGTACAGAATTGCGGGTCTCAGCCCGGTGCTCGTCTCCGGGGTACCCCCCCCTGCGCGAACCCCCCTCAGAAGCTGGTCTGCTGGAGCGGTTCGCGTTGGCGCACAAAATCTCAAGGTGGGACCCTTCACAAATTCTACACGGGCGGGGGTCGGGGCAGTCCCGATGAAAGTGGGCCCCCAAGCACGAGAAGCACAAACGGCGTGCGTTGACAATGCGGCGGCGGGCACCTACGTGCAAATTCAAAAAGTCCGGGCAACGCGCCATGACATGCCCCGTTGCCTTACAAAAGTCACAATGATGAGGACTCCGGGCGCCAGCAAAACGGGGGGCGGGGCGAACATCAACAGGCCCCCTAGCCCGAGGACTCCGGGCGCCAGCAAAACGGGGGGCGGAGCGAACATCAACAGGCCCCCGAGCCCTAGTCCGTCCCTGGTCTCTAGGCTGAGAAGGTAGTGGGGGTGACCCCGTGGCGCCACGAGTGTTATCCGAAAACCGACACTCGTCTTCCAAAAATTTGAGGAGGTCGTCAAAGGGGGGAAGATGGGTGACACTATCCCCACCATACTTCTGCTCAAAACGTGACCTCAACTCCGCGGGGAGCAACTGCAGCACTATGTGCACCAATAAGTAGGACCAATGTTCTACCGGTAACTCCAAACGTCTCAAGGCGTTGGTCGCTGAGACCAACGGGTTCAGCAAGTCAGTGCGCAACATCGACGTGCTGACAATGGCCGGTAGCCCCAAAATCTGGTCGATGTGCACATCAGCCAGGCAGCGCTTGTTCTGATACCGTCGGGAGAGAAGCTCCAGAGCGGTCGGGTAGGAGGAATCCGTCACCGGCAAGTGCTGCACCAAGGCTCTGGCTTCGCCCTCCAGGACAGACAATAAATAGGCCAGCTTCTGGGCAGGTCCGAGGTCCGAGCGCGCATCGACAAGACTCTCAAAGAGATTTAGGAAGCCCAGCCAGTGGTCCAAGCGACCGTCAAAATGTGACAGCTCCAGGGTGGGCAGCCTACTCAATAGTCCAGGGCCTGCAACAACGGGGGTCTGCGGCTTGGCCGCATCAGGCACCCGACTCTTCAAAATTTCCCGCGCTCGTAGACATATGACATCCTCCAGGTGGACAATCTGGTCATAGTCACCCAAAATCTTATCGCGGGCTGTCTGATCCATCACCCCCAAATCCACGTCCATGATGTACTCGTTGAAGCGTGTGAGCGCAGCATCAGCTGACTTGATCCTCTCAATCACTTGCCCATACCGAGCAAGGGTGAGCTCTTCCAAATCTACACGCTCAACCGTTGCAGGTGCCGATGTGAACCATCTCAACTGTGAGGTCAATCCGGAAGCAGCCTCCCTGACTGCCCTTAATGAGGCCATTCAACAATAAAATATTAATACAACAGGCTAAAGGCTAAAATTAACTAAACAAACAACAATGACTTGTTAGCCGACCAAATAATTTCACCAAAATAACAACTTAAATTCAATTATTTCAAGTCCAAATCCGACCCTGTACTTATTCCAAGTATGAATCTAGCTTGGTACAGATAGCTAGTTACAGAATAAATAACAATTCAATGTATATATTGTGCAGGATCAACACCAATAAACATCAATAAACACAACAATTGACTGTATAATATTGAGCCGGACAATCTCTATCAACACAGTCCAATAAGTACCACAAATGCAATAACCAATACACACAATTCAAGTCCTATTATGTTAGACTATGTGTAATTATTATTTAGATAACCTTTTAAATTCAGATCAGTGACATTCAATTATTAATTGCAACAAATACCAAACAACTTTTACAACAATATACCAAATTATGTACCAAATACAACCTAATAATTCCTAATTTCACAAACAATCTTACTTGTCTGTACAATACCAAGGGGCTAGCACTACAAATTACAGTACAAACTACAAGTACTATTTGAGCCCGGCTGACAAAGCAATATATTCAAAACTTATTACGTTATAAGTTATGTTAAGTAATTAAACTAAAGTTATTTTCAACAATATTCAAAACTTCCAATTAAACCAGTGGATCTTATAAGACCACGCTTCTGCTACCAAAATGGTCAAGACTACAATAGGCCAGTGCAACGATACTGGTGTGTCCGAACTTGTCCACGGTTCGTGGAGCCCTACCGTTGCTTTCAACAATAGTACTTACACAATAGCCTAATATTACCACTAACCTTCTGTGCTGGGTTCGCCAAGCTTCGACCTTCCCAAGGCCACGCCCAAGTGTGGTATGTATGTAAATATGAGGTGAGTAATTGAAAGTGTGATGTAAGTCAAGTGTTCTGAACGTTCACAAGGCGCCAGTCTCCAGATGGCGCGGTTCAGACAGCATCACAGCCCAAACTCGTTTCCAGCAAATGCGCGTGCCACGCGGTGAGGCAATACGGCGATATGTTCCGAGAAATATCCCAGGGTTTTCGTCAATCCGGGATTACAAATTCCAACTAATCGTTACTCGCGACCCAATTATCGGTTTCAACAGGCGATTCCAAACGATATTTTACCAATTATAATTAACTCAACAGGTCCCAAGCGGACATTTTTCAACAACGAAGCAAAGTCTATCTGTCAAGTCAAAAGTTATGTCAAGTGTCAACATCAAAAAGACAATAGAATGTTGCCACACCAAAACGATCGTTCAAAAATACATTTGGGACGCAACACTACCCCTACCCTACCCCTACCCTACCACTACCCTACCCCCACCCTACCCCTACCCTACCCCTACTCTACCCTACCCCTACCCCACCCCTACCCTACCCTATCCCCACCCTATACTATGAAATACTCGTTATAACATTCAATCATAATATTACTGTCAATTGGTCAATTAATAATACGTAATTTATTTTTCGTAAATTTTAACTAGATAAGGTCGGACTGACCTGACTACCTCAAGAAATTCAAAATCTAGGCAGCTGAAGGAACAGAGAGGGTTTTTAGTCAGTTGGGGTAAAAAAAAGAAGCTAAAATTTTAGTATGGTATTGTTCGTCAAATTGTTGAGCTCCTTAAAGTTGAGCTACACGATAACTGACAAATGCTGACACTCGCTGGACAGGTCCACTTAAAAGTGAGTGGTCCTTTCCTCAATAGATCATTCCAGAAATAAACCTACATGGTTGTCATATGTTTAACCAGTACGGACTGTATGAAATTCAAAACAGACGTTGACTTCTGAGTTTGTTTTGGCGTTTCTTCTCATGGTAGTCGGTTCGGAAACTCCGGCCTCATGTAGCTTAAATTTACTAAAAATTCTATAAACTCAACTATTACCAGCACATACCTATACTTTGTTTTTGTTGTTTTCAAAGAAAAACATTTATTATTAAATAAATAATTCATAATTCATAATTCATAATTCATAAAATTTATTTTTTATCTCAATGTACAAATTTCTCTTATTCTAAATACACAAGGCAATGAATTTAGGTACATAGTAAGAGATCACGTTGACGACTGTACTAGTATTAACTGTGTTACAGTCGACAGCGCCTTCCACCCTGGTAAAAATCACAAAATTCATCGTTTTGGCACTCTAAATTTGTAGATAAATACATATTTGATTTTAATCCTATAAACAAACAAGATATAATTTAATGACAGATAAAAAAACATAAAAAATAAGGTAAGTAAGTGTTTTGATGTAATATAATATAAAATAAGTAGTGCATTACCAAGAGCAAATGAGATGTCTGTGTGAATTTACGTTATAGTAGTGCAAGTGTAGTGTTTGAGTGAGTATTGAGTAGTGTGTTTAAGTGAGTAATGAGCTGTGTGTAAGTGAGTAATGAGTTGAGCGAGTGAGTGAGAAAGTGGTTATATGCGTGAGTGTTAATGATTTGTTTGGTAGGTAAGAGAGTACTTGGTATATAAGTAATCAACTAAAGCTATTTATAACCTTCTCAGTTTCAGTATAGTCCAATCGTTGAAGCCAGCTGCGTGATAATAAATAAAAATTTACTGTGAAACTTTGGCTACATTAAATTTCAGGCTAGAATAAGCGCAGGCATTGTGTCATAATCTAGATAATAGATTGAGAACTGATTGGGATGAGGCTACAGAATAACCTGTGTTTAGGAAATACAGTTCCGGACCCCGTATTGGACATATTGTCCCACGAAAAAATCTAATTATTGCAGTAGATAAAAAAAAGGTCTAGAAAATAAATACACAGTATGCATAACTAGTAATAGAACCATTTCTTAATTATGTGTGAAAATGTTATGTAAATGATTTGTCTTTTCAGTGAAACTGTTAAGTTAAAACTTATTTTATTACTAAGTATAATATAAATATTTCGTTTCCAGCAATCGGACCGCCAACAAGAGCTGGGCATGTTACACGAGGCGGTGTGCAACAGTTGCACGACGTTGCAGCAACAGCTCAAGTCTGTGCGGAGACGTTTGCCGCCCGGAGTTATGTTGCATGCTGTGCTCGATGCTCAGGTTTGTGATCCAAAGAGTATTACCTACTGTTTTTTACTTTATATTTATTTATTTACTTTTAATGAAGAAGGGAAGCTAATCCTTAACACGACTTATTTATTTAGGAGTAAATTTTGAGGTGATTTCTCAGATATACCAATATTTGGAGATAAAGAAGTAGTCTATCCATAGCAATTGTTTACGTTTGATTTATTTAGATTCGAAAACGTGTCCTTAAAGAGATTTATGTTATTTAAAAAAAATGGAGGGGGTTTGGAACCAGTTGTATAGCAAGAATTTAAAATAATATTTTTGTCTGTTTATCTGTTTGTACACGCTGATCTCTGGAACTAATTGACGGATTTGAATGAAACTTATTTGTTATATAGCTATGAAGTCTGGGTAACATATAGGCTATAATTGATTTCGGAAACTGGAACACCTGATGCAAAACATTACACGCGAGCGAAGCCGCAGCCAGAAGCTAGTTTATATTGTAACCAAATTGAGAAATGAATATTATTTCATCAGGCAGTTGTTCCATCCCGACGATGAACGAGTAGCCAGTAGAGCTAGCATCTGAAAACGAGTTGGCGAGCAGCGAGCGTGTAGTTCCGATAGTTTAGTCGCTGAGCTATCATCTGGTTGGTCTCTCAGCGTGAGTTCTGACCGCTAAGTGATCGCTGAACGAGTATTATCTTTGACAGCTCTTGTCGCTCAGCGACAAAAATAGTGAAGCGAGTCGTCGCCGGCAGTGTGAACAGTCAGAGAGCAACTATTAAGATATGCATCTCTTTCGTTTATACGGAATGTCTTTAAGTAAAGAGTGAATAGGTTTGTTCTAGGCAAGCGTGCTTTATCTTCGACCACATCATCACTTACCATGAGGTGAGATGGCGGTCAAACGCGAACCTTTTATCAAGAAAAAAAAAAAAAAAAGTGTTCTTCAATTCAATTTATAATGTTGTATGTTATGTGTAACTCAAACAAGATGTGTCCGAGCTTGAGGCTCTACAAGAAGTTCACGAGCAACCGGTGGAATCTAATCTCGAGCTCGTTTACTCGCCGGCAGTCGGACAACTCCTTGGACTTAGGGCTATATTTCACCGGGACACCATGGCGGCGCAACCAGTCGCCGCTACCAACAAAATGTATACAGCTCTATAGAGAGTTACTCAATGGTGTCCGTTTGGTTACGCAACCAATTTTCGCCCCCACCTCATTATATGCAACACGTGTGCACTGTTGTGTTTTGTTGGTTATTTCAATTTGTTTGTTAATTGTATACTATGGATAATTTCGATATAGAAAGTTTTATTATCGAAATTCAAAGTAGACGATAAATTTGGGATTTGGGATAATTCCTCATCAGATTATTCCGATAGAGATTTGAAAAAGAAATGTTGGGAGGAAGTTGTAGATTTGTTTGGAGAACAGGAGCAAACCGTTGAACAAAAAAATCTATCTCTTCGAGGTCCATTTTGATACTGTCTCAGTGTTCGCCACACCGCACTGAGACTCTGGTGTCTGTATGGTGTCTAGTTTGGTAACTTACGGACACTACAGGACTGGTTGCGCCGCCATGGTGTCCCGGTGAAATATAGCCCTAAAGCCGGCTCTTCACATTGGCCAACATAGTGGCGAATGTAGTCTACGTGTAGACGGGGTGTTTGTGCACCCAAGATGAACAAACACCCCCTCTACACGTTGGCCAATAGGCATTGGCCACTACATTCGCCACTGTGTTGGCCAACGTGGAGAGCCGGCTTTAGACAGCGCGTTGTTTTGGTTTGTGTGGTCAGTTGGTGGAGCGCCTCCGCGGCGAGTGCGCGAGTACGCTGTGGCGCTGCTGCCGCGCCGCCTGGCTGGCCGCGCGCGCCGCCTGCGCCTGCGCCGCCACGGCCGGCGAGCGGGCCGACGGCGCGCCGCTACCGCACGCCACGCTGCTCACCCTGTGGGCCGCCGCCGTCGACAAGATATACCAACAGGTCAGTTTGTGTGGTCAGTTGGTGGAGCGCCTCCGCGGCGAGTGCGCGAGTACGCTGTGGCGCTGCTGCCGCGCCGCCTGGCTGGCCGCGCGCGCCGCCTGCGCCTGCGCCGCCACGGCCGGCGAGCGGGCCGACGGCGCGCCGCTACCGCACGCCACGCTGCTCACCCTGTGGGCCGCCGCCGTCGACAAGATATACCAACAGGTCAGTTTGTGTGGTCAGTTGGTGGAGCGCCTCCGCGGCGAGTGCGCGAGTACGCTGTGGCGCTGCTGCCGCGCCGCCTGGCTGGCCGCGCGCGCCGCCTGCGCCTGCGCCGCCACGGCCGGCGAGCGGGCCGACGGCGCGCCGCTACCGCACGCCACGCTGCTCACCCTGTGGGCCGCCGCCGTCGACAAGATATACCAACAGGTCAGTTTGTGTGGTCAGTTGGTGGAGCGCCTCCGCGGCGAGTGCGCGAGTACGCTGTGGCGCTGCTGCCGCGCCGCCTGGCTGGCCGCGCGCGCCGCCTGCGCCTGCGCCGCCACGGCCGGCGAGCGGGCCGACGGCGCGCCGCTACCGCACGCCACGCTGCTCACCCTGTGGGCCGCCGCCGTCGACAAGATATACCAACAGGTCAGTTTGTGTGGTCAGTTGGTGGAGCGCCTCCGCGGCGAGTGCGCGAGTACGCTGTGGCGCTGCTGCCGCGCCGCCTGGCTGGCCGCGCGCGCCGCCTGCGCCTGCGCCGCCACGGCCGGCGAGCGGGCCGACGGCGCGCCGCTACCGCACGCCACGCTGCTCACCCTGTGGGCCGCCGCCGTCGACAAGATATACCAACAGGTCAGTTTGTGTGGTCAGTTGGTGGAGCGCCTCCGCGGCGAGTGCGCGAGTACGCTGTGGCGCTGCTGCCGCGCCGCCTGGCTGGCCGCGCGCGCCGCCTGCGCCTGCGCCGCCACGGCCGGCGAGCGGGCCGACGGCGCGCCGCTACCGCACGCCACGCTGCTCACCCTGTGGGCCGCCGCCGTCGACAAGATATACCAACAGGTCAGTTTGTGTGGTCAGTTGGTGGAGCGCCTCCGCGGCGAGTGCGCGAGTACGCTGTGGCGCTGCTGCCGCGCCGCCTGGCTGGCCGCGCGCGCCGCCTGCGCCTGCGCCGCCACGGCCGGCGAGCGGGCCGACGGCGCGCCGCTACCGCACGCCACGCTGCTCACCCTGTGGGCCGCCGCCGTCGACAAGATATACCAACAGGTCAGTTTGTGTGGTCAGTTGGTGGAGCGCCTCCGCGGCGAGTGCGCGAGTACGCTGTGGCGCTGCTGCCGCGCCGCCTGGCTGGCCGCGCGCGCCGCCTGCGCCTGCGCCGCCACGGCCGGCGAGCGGGCCGACGGCGCGCCGCTACCGCACGCCACGCTGCTCACCCTGTGGGCCGCCGCCGTCGACAAGATATACCAACAGGTCAGTTTGTGTGGTCAGTTGGTGGAGCGCCTCCGCGGCGAGTGCGCGAGTACGCTGTGGCGCTGCTGCCGCGCCGCCTGGCTGGCCGCGCGCGCCGCCTGCGCCTGCGCCGCCACGGCCCGCGAGCGGGCCGACGGCGCGCCGCTACCGCACGCCACGCTGCTCACCCTGTGGGCCGCCGCCGTCGACAAGATATACCAACAGGTCAGTTTGTGTGGTCAGTTGGTGGAGCGCCTCCGCGGCGAGTGCGCGAGTACGCTGTGGCGCTGCTGCCGCGCCGCCTGGCTGGCCGCGCGCGCCGCCTGCGCCTGCGCCGCCACGGCCGGCGAGCGGGCCGACGGCGCGCCGCTACCGCACGCCACGCTGCTCACCCTGTGGGCCGCCGCCGTCGACAAGATATACCAACAGGTCAGTTTGTGTGGTCAGTTGGTGGAGCGCCTCCGCGGCGAGTGCGCGAGTACGCTGTGGCGCTGCTGCCGCGCCGCCTGGCTGGCCGCGCGCGCCGCCTGCGCCTGCGCCGCCACGGCCGGCGAGCGGGCCGACGGCGCGCCGCTACCGCACGCCACGCTGCTCACCCTGTGGGCCGCCGCCGTCGACAAGATATACCAACAGGTCAGTTTGTGTGGTCAGTTGGTGGAGCGCCTCCGCGGCGAGTGCGCGAGTACGCTGTGGCGCTGCTGCCGCGCCGCCTGGCTGGCCGCGCGCGCCGCCTGCGCCTGCGCCGCCACGGCCGGCGAGCGGGCCGACGGCGCGCCGCTACCGCACGCCACGCTGCTCACCCTGTGGGCCGCCGCCGTCGACAAGATATACCAACAGGTCAGTTTGTGTGGTCAGTTGGTGGAGCGCCTCCGCGGCGAGTGCGCGAGTACGCTGTGGCGCTGCTGCCGCGCCGCCTGGCTGGCCGCGCGCGCCGCCTGCGCCTGCGCCGCCACGGCCGGCGAGCGGGCCGACGGCGCGCCGCTACCGCACGCCACGCTGCTCACCCTGTGGGCCGCCGCCGTCGACAAGATATACCAACAGGTCAGTTTGTGTGGTCAGTTGGTGGAGCGCCTCCGCGGCGAGTGCGCGAGTACGCTGTGGCGCTGCTGCCGCGCCGCCTGGCTGGCCGCGCGCGCCGCCTGCGCCTGCGCCGCCACGGCCGGCGAGCGGGCCGACGGCGCGCCGCTACCGCACGCCACGCTGCTCACCCTGTGGGCCGCCGCCGTCGACAAGATATACCAACAGGTCAGTTTGTGTGGTCAGTTGGTGGAGCGCCTCCGCGGCGAGTGCGCGAGTACGCTGTGGCGCTGCTGCCGCGCCGCCTGGCTGGCCGCGCGCGCCGCCTGCGCCTGCGCCGCCACGGCCGGCGAGCGGGCCGACGGCGCGCCGCTACCGCACGCCACGCTGCTCACCCTGTGGGCCGCCGCCGTCGACAAGATATACCAACAGGTCAGTTTGTGTGGTCAGTTGGTGGAGCGCCTCCGCGGCGAGTGCGCGAGTACGCTGTGGCGCTGCTGCCGCGCCGCCTGGCTGGCCGCGCGCGCCGCCTGCGCCTGCGCCGCCACGGCCGGCGAGCGGGCCGACGGCGCGCCGCTACCGCACGCCACGCTGCTCACCCTGTGGGCCGCCGCCGTCGACAAGATATACCAACAGGTCAGTTTGTGTGGTCAGTTGGTGGAGCGCCTCCGCGGCGAGTGCGCGAGTACGCTGTGGCGCTGCTGCCGCGCCGCCTGGCTGGCCGCGCGCGCCGCCTGCGCCTGCGCCGCCACGGCCGGCGAGCGGGCCGACGGCGCGCCGCTACCGCACGCCACGCTGCTCACCCTGTGGGCCGCCGCCGTCGACAAGATATACCAACAGGTCAGTTTGTGTGGTCAGTTGGTGGAGCGCCTCCGCGGCGAGTGCGCGAGTACGCTGTGGCGCTGCTGCCGCGCCGCCTGGCTGGCCGCGCGCGCCGCCTGCGCCTGCGCCGCCACGGCCGGCGAGCGGGCCGACGGCGCGCCGCTACCGCACGCCACGCTGCTCACCCTGTGGGCCGCCGCCGTCGACAAGATATACCAACAGGTCAGTTTGTGTGGTCAGTTGGTGGAGCGCCTCCGCGGCGAGTGCGCGAGTACGCTGTGGCGCTGCTGCCGCGCCGCCTGGCTGGCCGCGCGCGCCGCCTGCGCCTGCGCCGCCACGGCCGGCGAGCGGGCCGACGGCGCGCCGCTACCGCACGCCACGCTGCTCACCCTGTGGGCCGCCGCCGTCGACAAGATATACCAACAGGTCAGTTTGTGTGGTCAGTTGGTGGAGCGCCTCCGCGGCGAGTGCGCGAGTACGCTGTGGCGCTGCTGCCGCGCCGCCTGGCTGGCCGCGCGCGCCGCCTGCGCCTGCGCCGCCACGGCCGGCGAGCGGGCCGACGGCGCGCCGCTACCGCACGCCACGCTGCTCACCCTGTGGGCCGCCGCCGTCGACAAGATATACCAACAGGTCAGTTTGTGTGGTCAGTTGGTGGAGCGCCTCCGCGGCGAGTGCGCGAGTACGCTGTGGCGCTGCTGCCGCGCCGCCTGGCTGGCCGCGCGCGCCGCCTGCGCCTGCGCCGCCACGGCCGGCGAGCGGGCCGACGGCGCGCCGCTACCGCACGCCACGCTGCTCACCCTGTGGGCCGCCGCCGTCGACAAGATATACCAACAGGTCAGTTTGTGTGGTCAGTTGGTGGAGCGCCTCCGCGGCGAGTGCGCGAGTACGCTGTGGCGCTGCTGCCGCGCCGCCTGGCTGGCCGCGCGCGCCGCCTGCGCCTGCGCCGCCACGGCCGGCGAGCGGGCCGACGGCGCGCCGCTACCGCACGCCACGCTGCTCACCCTGTGGGCCGCCGCCGTCGACAAGATATACCAACAGGTCAGTTTGTGTGGTCAGTTGGTGGAGCGCCTCCGCGGCGAGTGCGCGAGTACGCTGTGGCGCTGCTGCCGCGCCGCCTGGCTGGCCGCGCGCGCCGCCTGCGCCTGCGCCGCCACGGCCGGCGAGCGGGCCGACGGCGCGCCGCTACCGCACGCCACGCTGCTCACCCTGTGGGCCGCCGCCGTCGACAAGATATACCAACAGGTCAGTTTGTGTGGTCAGTTGGTGGAGCGCCTCCGCGGCGAGTGCGCGAGTACGCTGTGGCGCTGCTGCCGCGCCGCCTGGCTGGCCGCGCGCGCCGCCTGCGCCTGCGCCGCCACGGCCGGCGAGCGGGCCGACGGCGCGCCGCTACCGCACGCCACGCTGCTCACCCTGTGGGCCGCCGCCGTCGACAAGATATACCAACAGGTCAGTTTGTGTGGTCAGTTGGTGGAGCGCCTCCGCGGCGAGTGCGCGAGTACGCTGTGGCGCTGCTGCCGCGCCGCCTGGCTGGCCGCGCGCGCCGCCTGCGCCTGCGCCGCCACGGCCGGCGAGCGGGCCGACGGCGCGCCGCTACCGCACGCCACGCTGCTCACCCTGTGGGCCGCCGCCGTCGACAAGATATACCAACAGGTCAGTTTGTGTGGTCAGTTGGTGGAGCGCCTCCGCGGCGAGTGCGCGAGTACGCTGTGGCGCTGCTGCCGCGCCGCCTGGCTGGCCGCGCGCGCCGCCTGCGCCTGCGCCGCCACGGCCGGCGAGCGGGCCGACGGCGCGCCGCTACCGCACGCCACGCTGCTCACCCTGTGGGCCGCCGCCGTCGACAAGATATACCAACAGGTCAGTTTGTGTGGTCAGTTGGTGGAGCGCCTCCGCGGCGAGTGCGCGAGTACGCTGTGGCGCTGCTGCCGCGCCGCCTGGCTGGCCGCGCGCGCCGCCTGCGCCTGCGCCGCCACGGCCTTGCGAGCGGGCCGACGGCGCGCCGCTACCGCACGCCACGCTGCTCACCCTGTGGGCCGCCGCCGTCGACAAGATATACCAACAGGTCAGTTTGTGTGGTCAGTTGGTGGAGCGCCTCCGCGGCGAGTGCGCGAGTACGCTGTGGCGCTGCTGCCGCGCCGCCTGGCTGGCCGCGCGCGCCGCCTGCGCCTGCGCCGCCACGGCCGGCGAGCGGGCCGACGGCGCGCCGCTACCGCACGCCACGCTGCTCACCCTGTGGGCCGCCGCCGTCGACAAGATATACCAACAGGTCAGTTTGTGTGGTCAGTTGGTGGAGCGCCTCCGCGGCGAGTGCGCGAGTACGCTGTGGCGCTGCTGCCGCGCCGCCTGGCTGGCCGCGCGCGCCGCCTGCGCCTGCGCCGCCACGGCCGGCGAGCGGGCCGACGGCGCGCCGCTACCGCACGCCACGCTGCTCACCCTGTGGGCCGCCGCCGTCGACAAGATATACCAACAGGTCAGTTTGTGTGGTCAGTTGGTGGAGCGCCTCCGCGGCGAGTGCGCGAGTACGCTGTGGCGCTGCTGCCGCGCCGCCTGGCTGGCCGCGCGCGCCGCCTGCGCCTGCGCCGCCACGGCCGGCGAGCGGGCCGACGGCGCGCCGCTACCGCACGCCACGCTGCTCACCCTGTGGGCCGCCGCCGTCGACAAGATATACCAACAGGTCAGTTTGTGTGGTCAGTTGGTGGAGCGCCTCCGCGGCGAGTGCGCGAGTACGCTGTGGCGCTGCTGCCGCGCCGCCTGGCTGGCCGCGCGCGCCGCCTGCGCCTGCGCCGCCACGGCCGGCGAGCGGGCCGACGGCGCGCCGCTACCGCACGCCACGCTGCTCACCCTGTGGGCCGCCGCCGTCGACAAGATATACCAACAGGTCAGTTTGTGTGGTCAGTTGGTGGAGCGCCTCCGCGGCGAGTGCGCGAGTACGCTGTGGCGCTGCTGCCGCGCCGCCTGGCTGGCCGCGCGCGCCGCCTGCGCCTGCGCCGCCACGGCCGGCGAGCGGGCCGACGGCGCGCCGCTACCGCACGCCACGCTGCTCACCCTGTGGGCCGCCGCCGTCGACAAGATATACCAACAGGTCAGTTTGTGTGGTCAGTTGGTGGAGCGCCTCCGCGGCGAGTGCGCGAGTACGCTGTGGCGCTGCTGCCGCGCCGCCTGGCTGGCCGCGCGCGCCGCCTGCGCCTGCGCCGCCACGGCCGGCGAGCGGGCCGACGGCGCGCCGCTACCGCACGCCACGCTGCTCACCCTGTGGGCCGCCGCCGTCGACAAGATATACCAACAGGTCAGTTTGTGTGGTCAGTTGGTGGAGCGCCTCCGCGGCGAGTGCGCGAGTACGCTGTGGCGCTGCTGCCGCGCCGCCTGGCTGGCCGCGCGCGCCGCCTGCGCCTGCGCCGCCACGGCCGGCGAGCGGGCCGACGGCGCGCCGCTACCGCACGCCACGCTGCTCACCCTGTGGGCCGCCGCCGTCGACAAGATATACCAACAGGTCAGTTTGTGTGGTCAGTTGGTGGAGCGCCTCCGCGGCGAGTGCGCGAGTACGCTGTGGCGCTGCTGCCGCGCCGCCTGGCTGGCCGCGCGCGCCGCCTGCGCCTGCGCCGCCACGGCCGGCGAGCGGGCCGACGGCGCGCCGCTACCGCACGCCACGCTGCTCACCCTGTGGGCCGCCGCCGTCGACAAGATATACCAACAGGTCAGTTTGTGTGGTCAGTTGGTGGAGCGCCTCCGCGGCGAGTGCGCGAGTACGCTGTGGCGCTGCTGCCGCGCCGCCTGGCTGGCCGCGCGCGCCGCCTGCGCCTGCGCCGCCACGGCCGGCGAGCGGGCCGACGGCGCGCCGCTACCGCACGCCACGCTGCTCACCCTGTGGGCCGCCGCCGTCGACAAGATATACCAACAGGTCAGTTTGTGTGGTCAGTTGGTGGAGCGCCTCCGCGGCGAGTGCGCGAGTACGCTGTGGCGCTGCTGCCGCGCCGCCTGGCTGGCCGCGCGCGCCGCCTGCGCCTGCGCCGCCACGGCCGGCGAGCGGGCCGACGGCGCGCCGCTACCGCACGCCACGCTGCTCACCCTGTGGGCCGCCGCCGTCGACAAGATATACCAACAGGTCAGTTTGTGTGGTCAGTTGGTGGAGCGCCTCCGCGGCGAGTGCGCGAGTACGCTGTGGCGCTGCTGCCGCGCCGCCTGGCTGGCCGCGCGCGCCGCCTGCGCCTGCGCCGCCACGGCCGGCGAGCGGGCCGACGGCGCGCCGCTACCGCACGCCACGCTGCTCACCCTGTGGGCCGCCGCCGTCGACAAGATATACCAACAGGTCAGTTTGTGTGGTCAGTTGGTGGAGCGCCTCCGCGGCGAGTGCGCGAGTACGCTGTGGCGCTGCTGCCGCGCCGCCTGGCTGGCCGCGCGCGCCGCCTGCGCCTGCGCCGCCACGGCCGGCGAGCGGGCCGACGGCGCGCCGCTACCGCACGCCACGCTGCTCACCCTGTGGGCCGCCGCCGTCGATAAGATATACCAACAGGTCACTTTTGAAGCCTCAATACTTAGAACAATGACGCATAGAAGGATAGTACAAGTGCAAAAAAACTTTTTACGTTTAATTTTTATAATATTATTAAATAACGAGTCGGTTTAATTTTTTGGTAAAAGTTTTTATTTCACTCTTTTTAGTTAGCCGATTTTTAATTTACCTAGTTAAAAGAGCCTAAATGTCAACTACTTATAACCTTTTACAAAATATTGCTTTTCCCAATGCTGGGCCGTTAATTGTTGAGGAGTTCTCCTGGTACTTCACCATCAGCTCTACATCACCTTATGCATTGTGACGAACATAAAGTGCTTAACATCCTTATTCAAGTAATAGAATCGCAATCCACGAAATACTTATTATTGAGTAGGTTCGGCGGCCATCTGTGGTCTTCATCATCAGTTCCACTTCCCCAAATGGTATTTTTGAGAGCAACTGCACAAATTACTATAAGAAATACCCAAAACGCCATAGGTGTGCCTATAATATTTGAAGAGTTCCCTCGATTTCTCCAGGATCCCATCATCAGATCCTGAATTGGTGACAATGGGACCAATTTCGAAGTATACCCTTTCAAACAAAAAAAGAATTTTCCAAATCGGTTCAGCCGTCTTCGAGTAATCGGTGATCATACATTAAAAAAAAAATATATGCGTCGAATTGATAACCTCCTCTTTTGGTCGTCGGTTAAAAAGTGAGACAACTAAACCATTTTGGCTAACTTTGCTCGACGAGCCGTCAGTACTCAAGGTCACATTCTGCCGAACAGAGCTCGCGAGTAAATAATTTAAAACGACCGTTTGTAGCGTAAAGGGATGTCATAGTCCTTCAGGAAAACAAAAAAAGGTTATCAAATTACATTTCACAAGTAAATACTTACATTTTATACATTATATTTACGTAAATCGAGTATCGACCATCAAACATAAATTCTAATAACCTATCACAATTTAATGTTGCTATCCGTGAGGAAAAAAATACCCATATTGATTTCTTTTTATTGCTTATTTTTGTTTAAAAAAATTTAGTTTTGGCGGCAATTATGTATGCGTCAAACTAAACTATATTATTTACAGCTACTACCTACAGTATTTTATAACTAAAAGTTACTGTTAGTTCGAAGTGTGGCATCATAAAGATAACAATTTAATTGATTAAGATTTTTTTTCATTTAAGTAATATTCTCAATAATATTTTTCTATATCATAAATACAATTACATACTTTTAAACACAAACTTTTAATTGATATCAAACGAGATTTTTCAAGCAATTAATACATTTCTATAATATCATTATAACACATTACATATCAAACATTCTAAACGCAATGAACGATATCTCATTTCGTTTACCTTCCGTAAATATATGTCATATAAGTCATATTACATGAAAAAACATCATCCTATCTAGTTTGATAACATAAAATACTTGATTTGATCCAGCAACATAATAGTGCGTTTTCCCATTTTTGTAGGTAATGGTCTGGTAATGGTATCACTGAAAGCTATATTTGTGTGCGTTTGAAGAACGTAGACACATTCGGCTCACGCACACAAAGAAAATAAAGTGGACACACGAAATCGCTCGTGTTTTGTTCTAGACTTGGGGGATGTGCCTCAATAATAATAATCACACCTTCTCACCTTCGCAAGGAACTCAAGTGGCTCCCAATCCGTCTTCGCAGGAACACTAGGATTTTGTGTCTCCTCTTCAACATTCTACACAACCCGTCTTACCCTTCCTACCTGCGTGAGCGTTTTTCTTACGCTCGTTCTAACGACGTACCGTGTAGATCACACCTTAGATCCCTCCTTAAATCTTATCCTCATAAAACTAGCTACTACTCTTATTCCTTCTCTGTCCATGCTGTAAGATTGTGGAACTCACTTCCGCCTAGCATTCGTGATTTAAAAACTATATCTCTATTCAAATGTCGATTAAAAGAGCATTTTTCGATTAAAAGAGCACCTTTCCTCTTAACTGTGTTAATTATTTATGTATATATTTATATTATATGTTTATGTATTCTAACATTATGTATTTATTTAAGTATATGTTATTTTTATTGCATTATAAGTATGTGTAAGTATATTTAATATTTTAGTTTTAGACTTCACATATTCATATTTATTTCTCTTCTTGTTCTCACACACTATTGTCTACATTTCTTTTTCACGTCTCCTTTCGCAGGTCTGCTGGAAGAAATTTCATAAGAAATAAGCAGTACCTTTGTACTCAAATATTATAATTATGCTTATCTTAATGTATTTTACTGTGTGTACATAAATAATAAAATAAATAAATAATATGACGGTGACATGCCCGACATATGTCAACCGTGCCATCCTTCACAATAAATTTCCCGTAGTTGTTCGTCATGATAACTTCGTCCATAGTTGCACAAACAAAACCCTCGGTTTCCCCAAAGAGGTCACCGAAGCGCAACCAAGCTACGGTCGCTACTTGGTCTACGTCGGACCCATGTAGGGCCCGGCGTAGATGCGTCAATTCGCCACATTATCTCTGGTTATTCTCGTCTTGCTAATGGAGAGTACTTGCACAGGCACAATCTTGCAGCCAAGATAGTTCATCAGCAACTTGCTCTGAAATATTCTCTTCTGGAATCGGAAGTGCCGTACTATAGGTATGTGCCCGACTCAGTTCTCGATAACGGCCGTGTCACATTATACTGGGATCGGTCCATCATCACTGATAGGACTATTGTAGCCAATAAGCCTGATATTGTGGTGGTGGACCGAATCGAGAGGCGTGCCATAATTGTCGACATAACCATCCCGCATGACGAGAACCACGTGAAAGCTGAGAAAGATAAGCAAATCAAATATCTTGACTTGGCACACGAGATTGTCGACATGTGGGATGTGAACTCGGCAATCATTGTACCGATAGTCATCCCAGCCAATAGCTTAATAGCCAAGAGCCTCGACCAACACCTCAGGAGGCTCTCGTTAGGCGGTTGGATCAAGGGCTTGCTTCAGAAAGCGGTACTCCTCGACACGGCGCGTATCGTTAGGAGGTTCCTCTCTCTAGAGCCCTGACCACCGGTAGCTTGGACCCTGTTCCCGATACCGGTGGGCTACTATGTTATATATTTTTAAATGCTTATATCTTTTATATTAATATTTAAAAATGTAATTTATATGTATATACATTAAATAAATGAAATAATAATAATTATTTATTACAAATCAGACATAAAATCCATAATGTGTTATATAACTTATACTGTGTTAGTAACCATTTGTCAATAATAATCAATTACATTAAATTAAAACTACAAAACAATAAAATGAAATCACAAAATTAAAATCAAATACCTACAATTAATTAAAATCTAATTCATGTACTTCAGTCTGTCCGCTGTAAATAATTTTAGTATAATGAAAATTATAAATTTTTTTCTTAGCCTACATTGTATCCCACTGCTGAGCGAAGACCTCCCCTTTTTCCTTCCAAACCTCTCTATCTTGGGTAATGTCGGACCATGTTTGCCCCGCGAACAATAACATATACTTAAATAATCTTTACTTATTTAAAAATAAATTGTATAACTGGACATAATTTTTGTGATAATTATGAATGTTTGTTTTCCGTATTAAGATTATAATTTGTATATTTTAATAGTAATTAGCGTATTGATAAATTAAGTTATTCTGTGACATTTCTATAACCTTGACCCGAATATTTTTGTATACAATTTATAGATATATACGTCAATAGCCTAATGGTTAAGATGTCGGTCTTGTGATCGAGACTGCGTGGGTTTGAACCCCACTCATTACATTATTGCCGTGAACCCACTTCAGTCACAAGCATATTTAGCTTAGTTGGAGGGGTTAACAAGATTGCTTGTAATGTGAATTTGATCGAAAAAAAACTTTGAATGCTTATAGAGAAAATCCCCCCGGACACTATCCAAACTAGGATAAATCTGGGGAAACCCAGTTGGATGGCTGCTATAGTCATGATACAAATTAGTCGATTGTAACTTTGTGTTGCATAAAGTTTAAATAAATCATTTCATACAGTTTTTTTCAACTAAATTTATACTTACAGTCTTGCTTAACTTAAGTTGCTTAAGGCCTGAACCAGGTAAACCTGTGTTTCAGGCGATATGTGCTAATATTATCTTAAATAATCACCCTATAATAATACATTAATCATTAATTAAGTGTAACATTAAAAATAAAATATTTTTATGAATAAAACAAAACACGGGATATAAATACAAAACAATTAGATAACTAGGTACATATCAAGTCTAATAATTGAATGATTATAGTAAAATTCTTAATAGCAATTTAAGCAGTATCATTAACTTTTCTATGTCTTCGTAGGTATAGGTTGTAGGGCAGATGGCGCACGCTTACTTAGAAGTTACCTATTCAGTCTTGACTTAAAAAGCTCCAGGTTATAGCTATCAGGAAACACATACTCCGGCAGGGAATCCCAATACTTAGCCGAACGCACTATATCAAAATCAATAAATCAGTATTATTCTCTCTTCACAAAGTTGCCTTATAATTAATCTAGATACAATTTCTTAAGTTGTATTTTTTTGTACAATGAAAGTATTCCCGAAACGTTTTCTTAAACTTTTTATATTCATAATGAAGAATGTTAACTAATTTTGAATATTAGCTCTCCATATTCTCTGTGAAAAATAAAAAATACAAGTGAAAGAATTACTTCGATACGTCAATTAGTTTCCGATTTATAGAAGTAAACGTGCGACGCGGACTCGTGACGGTGTGACGTCATCTCACAACACTCGCTCAATCCATTCGCGCTCTCAGCACGGTGTCGTTTCATTAGAAATTATAAATACTTTCAAAAATGTCCATTCCAAATACTAGGAAATCATGTGTTGTGCCGAAATGTACAAATACAACCATCAATGTCGACTTGCTACTAAGCGGAGCGTTGTAAATTGACGTCACACGCGGTCACGTGACTGTTAGCGGGAAATCAAAACTATTAGGTATTTTTGACTACATCAAAAACTAGTGTATTTCTATACATACAAACTTTACTGTAACAAACTTTCAACCGATTTGGCATACCTATTAACATTCTTAATTCATTTGTTATTCACAGGACGACCACGGACCAGTGCGTACCATTAAACACTCTCTGGCCGGAGTGACGGCGGACGTTAACAAGCTAGCTACTTTCGCGCAAGACAAGGAGTACGATATGATGTCTCTCACCAATGTGCAGTCTGAGAAGGTGAGGATAATTCATCAGCATTATCATTTGCTTATCGACGTTTTTATTGAATATTTACACGCATTTGACCACCATCTCATCTGATGGTAAGCGATTATGTTGTCGAAGGTGGAGCAGGCTTACCTAGAAGCAACCTAAAGTGACGTGCAATAGTATACAACGTGTAACATAAAGGGTATATACATAACAATCGCACGCCTTCTCTGGACGATAGCAAATAATATGGCAAGGTTTTTGTAATCCTATGTCTACATGTGTGGAACTTATTAGAAATTTCAATAGATTGATACCAGCGGCCCATTTTTTCAAATGAAGAAGAACGAAGAGATATATCTTGTTATTGGCAAGTGATGTGGAAAGTTATTGACCCTCGTAATGCTGTGACACGTTTGTTATGTATGGTATTAAAGAAACATGTGAAACCGATAATTTGGGGTCAATTCTGTGAGTCACTTATTTTGAGCTGAAACTTTGCATAGAGACTCCATACCAGATGTCTTCAGTCCTTTTGGATAGATATGGGGTTTCCGTTACACGTTGTATATAGCTGTATATTACTAGCCCGCGACTTCGTCTGCATAACTTTAATATATAAACTTTTATTTAAAAAATAAAATAAAAATTATTTCAACTCCAAATAATTAAATTATGTTTGTGCTTATCATCGCCTGTTTGAAGCCCTTAGGGTACACCCCTATGTTTATTTAACCTTGGGTTATCAACTATATTTTTGCTGAAAATCATTTCAATCGGTCAAGCGGTTTAGATTTCTTCTTCAAACTTTCAACACCTATTCCAAGACTTTACGGCTTAATTTTTGAAAAAAAGTAGCCTATGTTTAAACCTGGGTTAACAACTATGTTTCTGCTGAAATTCATCAAAGTCAGTGGTGTGGTTTAGCCGTGAAAGCTTAACAGACAGACAGACTTGCATTTATAATATTAGTGTATGGATTATCTAGATCACGCGCTCATCTGGCGCTCACCTCAATTGCCTAGTACTAACTAATCATAATCTTGTTGCAGCCTATCCCACCGGTGGTCATTCGCGCGCAGCTGGTCAAGAAACAACTGGAGGAAACTAAGAGCCTCACAATCAAGTTGGAGAACAAGGAAGCGGATATCAGAGACCTTAGGAAGGCGCTCAAGGTCAGTAGAGACGAATTCTCACACTTCCTAGCAGTTCTCTTATGATTTCCGGGGTTGCGGGAATGTTCTAACGAGATACCGCGGCCCCGGAACTTAAGGGCAGCTGAAGGAACAGGGTGGGTTATTAGTTAGTAGAAGTCTGACACTCCCTTCCGCTTAATTCTGAGCGGGAGAAGTCATTCGATGATTTTCCCAACCAGAAAAAAAAGTACTTAAAATTTATTTCATCAAACTATGAATTATACAATATCCATGTTAGGAAAAAACCTTTTAAGCCATAATTGGCTTGTGATAGGTAGTTCCGCTCTTCCAGTTATCGTTGACAATATTTTGATTCGAAAAGTAAACAGTAAACAGAACCACACGGGAAAAATAATATGAAATAAATGTAAACTAAAGTAAATACATATAAATTATAAACCAAAGAGAAAAGGAAACTTATTTTAATAACAAAATTGATTAAAACTAATTAATTAAAACTCGAGATATTGAACAAAAGTAATTGTGCACGCGTGTGTATGAGTGTGTGTGCTTGTGTGTGTGTGTTACTTCCTGACTATGTAACCTTAGAGTGTAATATAGACTCAAAAAATAAAAGTTCTCATATGATTTGACTTTAAAAGAGACGTTGACCTCTGAGTTTGTTTTGGTGTTTCATCTCAGAGTAGTCAGTTAGGAAACACCGGCCTCATCTAGCTTAACTTAAAACGCAAAAAATGACGTGTAAAAGTGTTATTTATAACCAATTTACATAATACATATTTCTTTTCATTTATAGTAATAGTGTTAGTCTGTGTCAAATCCATCCAAAGGTTATCTGTAAAAGATCGCTTTTAGCGCTAAGACCGTTCATTGCATCACCATTTTTTAGTTGATTATTTGATTCTGTTGTACAATAAAGAGTATATCTATCTATAGTACTGCAGTCGCGCGGGGCTAACGATAAAACATAACCCTGCTTTCTGCAGTCGGGTAAAAAGTTGCTTATAACCTGCCTACCCTAGTTTAAGAGGCAGCATACGTATATAGAGCGTAGATATCGCTCTCAGCCATAAGACCGCCATTGTAACCAAAGTTATAGCAATAAGGTTATGTAAGTGTGTTTAAATTTTTGGTGTACAATAAAGTATATTCTATCTATCTATGGGCAACAGATGTACATCACCTTTTACCATAATTATCTATACTTATAATAAATCTGTAGAGAGCTCAATTCTGTACATGAAATATATTTCCAAAATAACTATCAGGGGGTGATTAGGGATCGATACTGATGCCAAAAATGCAATCAGTAAAATTTTTGTCTGTCTGTCTGTCTGTCTGTATAACCGTTATATAAACAAAAACTACTCGATGGATTTTAACGAAACTTGGTACAATTATTTTTCATACTCCTGAGCTGGTTATAGTATACTTTTCATCACGCTACAATCAATAGGAGCAGAGCAGTGAAGGGAAATGTTGGGAAAACGGGAGAAGTTACTCCATTTTTTATGCTTCCGTCGCGTGTGCAACCTTAATGGTTAAAGCTACACAGAAATCATTTCATGACGGAAATGTTCTCCTTAAAATTACCTATATAAAAAATTTTTGAAAAATAAATAATTTATATAAAATAAATGTTCTCCTTAAAATTACCTATATAAAAATAATTTTTATATAGGTAATTTTAAGGAGAACATTTCCGTCATGAAATGATTTCTGTGTAGCTTTAACCATTAAGGTTGCACACGCGACGGAAGCATAATATCCCACGACAGCATATGTCTATCTTTTATGGTTGACTCACAATAACACGTGTAACTCCCGATAGCTTAGCAGTTCGAAGCTTTCTGATTATAATATTTGTCTACTCTTACGTTTATAACACTCTCAGTCACCCCTAATTGAATAAGTTAACATTATTAACTATTCCATAAAAAATAATCATATAAATCGGTATAAAAACACCAAAGTTATACATGAAATACGCTAATAATAAGCCATCGCGCGTTAATACTGAATCATGCTATAAGGATTATTTTTGAGAATAGGTCGCCGCGCTCGACGCGTCTCGCGGCCGTAGGTATAAAATTTCTTTCTATAGGTACTTAAGCCTCATGTGAACGTGATCTAAACAATATTACCAATACATTATCTTAATAACACACAAGGAGATACACGCTGACGGAATCGCGGGCACAGCTATTAACAATAATATTGTGCGGTTCCGTATTGCGATATTTTTCAACAGTATTATAGATTGACATATTATATTTCCCTACTAAATTACGAAAGTTAATCTGTCTGTTACATCAAAATCACTAAACCATGAGGAAGGACATAGGCTACTTTTTTTTACGAAAAACGACGGAAACGCGGACGAAGTCGCGGGCAACAGCTATCTATACTAATAATATAAGGCTGAAGCGTTTGTTTGTTTGTTTGAACGCGATAATCTCAGGAACTACTGGTTCGAATTGAAAAGTTATTTTTTAATTAAATAGTCAATTTATAGAGAAAGGTTATAGGCTATATATATATATATATATATATATATATATATATATATATATATATATATATCATTACGCTAAGGCCAATAGGAGCGGAGCGCCAATGAACAATGCTTCAAAATCGGGGTTAAATTTAACGTTAGCCCAAAGTAACTATTCCACGCGGACGAAGTCTCGGACAAAAGCTAGTAGTCAATAAGATTGTATATTTCATCATAGTTCCTAGTTTAAGATTTCTACTTTCATCTGTACTGGGATCCAATAAATTATTATTTTATTTATTTTATTTATCTCCTCAAGCTACTTCTATACCAACTTTCATCCAAATCCACCCAGTACTTTCTAAAATTAGCGCGTTCAAACAAACTTTTTCGTTTTATAATATTAGTATTGATTTAATTTGACTTTCATGCATAGGTAGAATATACTTTATTATACACCACATTTTAAACAAACCTATTCAATAATATTGCTTTTGATTTTTTGTTTTTGTGATGTTAATAATTGTTTACTGTTCTCCAGGCTAAACAAGAGGAACTATCAGAGATGACGATTCGCCGCGAACTAGGGGAGAGAAAGCTCTCGACAGCGGCGCGAGACGCTGAGCTGAGAGCAGAACAGCTGACGAGACGTTTGGAGGACGCACACAATCAGCTAAAGAGGTGCTCTTAAATGTTTTTTTTTATTTTACCCAGAACCAAAAGCTAGTTTTTTTATGTTTATTTTGCAAATAGGTTATAAATAACACTTTCACACGTCTTTTATTTCGTAAATGTAAACTAGATGAGGCTTGTGTTTCCTAACTGACTACTCTGAGAAGAAACACTGAAACAAACTCAGATGTCAACGTCTCTTTTAAAGTCCAGACAATCTGTAGTGATCCAAATCATATGAGAGCCATATAGGTTAATGTCTGTGGCGCCCTTTAGAGGACAGAATCAAACAGATTTGAGCAGGCCCGTCCAAACAGTGCACGCATTTATCAAATATCGCGTAGCTCAACTTAGAACCTTAAGGAGCTGAAACGATTTGACGAACAATACCAAAGTAAGGACAATTTACACCGCCGCGGAATGGAATGGAAGCGACTTTTTGCAACGAAATTGTGCATAGCATAATGAACTTTGTCAATCGTATAACATAGGTACAAACTAAATAGGAGCCAAAAAAAGGGCGGGCGTCTTCCGGGGAATCCTGGCGCATTCTCGGGAATTCCCCTAGCTACTGTTGGTCTTTGGAATCCGCGGGAAGTGGCGCGAACGGGGAGTCGGTTGGGTCGGTCACAGCAGTGCGGTGCCAACTAATAGATCTAGACTGAACGTCCCTCATGGCGCAGTTGCGCGAATTCTCGAGTATTCTCGCGCATTCCAGTGAATTTGCGCGCCTTCTCGCGTCATGAGGCGAAATTGACGCTTTTATTCCATTCCGCGGCGGTGTAAATTGAGCCTTAGGCAAGACAAGGAAATTGGATAAATTACTATGGTACTCGGTTGCGCACCCTTTGGTACAGTATACATAGTAGCGAAAACTGGACACAAATAAAATTTATTGTCATACTTTAAAGCAAGTTTTTGTATGTAGGAGTAACAAACATCCATCTTTCGCATATTCAGAATGAAGAATACGTGTAAATTAACGGAATTAGATTTATATATATCATTTAATTTTATTTTACACGCGAGTATCGAGGCGTATGAAATTGGCCCAGATACAGTTTATAATTATAATAATAAATCATAGGAACCTTATCTTTTCCGATCTGTACTAATATTATAAAAATATGATTTTGCTTTTTTAAACGCGCTAATCTTCGAAAGTAGTTTTGCGTTAAAGAGTAACAAACATCCATCCATCCGTTCTCACAAACTTTCGCTTTTATAATATTACTAGCTTCTGCCAGCGACTTCGTTCACTTGGGATTGTTTTCCGCGTAAATTCCGTCCGATCCCGTGGGAATTCCGGAATAAAAAGTAGTCTATGTGTTATTCCAGGATGTCAGCTACCTACTTAACTTTCATGCAGATTTGTTCAGTAGGTTTTGCGTGAAAGAGAAACAAACTTCCATCCTTATTTAATATTATAAATGCGAAATTAACTCTGTCTGTCTGTGTGTTAGGCAATTACGCCTAAACTACTGAACCGATTTTAATGAAATTCGGTACGGACATAGTCTAGAGCCTGAGAAAGGACATAGGCTACTTTTTAATGCGAAAAAAGGGCTGTGAGGGGTTGAAATAGGGGATGAAAGTTTGTATGGAAATTCGTCATTTTTAAAGCTAGAAACTTGAAACTTATTTTTAGAGTTTTGATTAGATATTAATAAATACGATATTCAAATTATGTATGACTTTTATTTTCAAAATAATTAGCCTAAAAAATTAAAAATGCTGACGAAAGTCACTATTCCGCGCGGACGAAGTCGCGGGCACAAACTTTCGCATATATAATATTAAGTAAAACTAGAGCTTTTTAATTAATCAAAATTGCATTTACGATAAGTGCTGTGTTTCTAAATAAGTCCAAGTAAATTAAAAAAAAACATTATGTATCATTACAGAAAAGAGAAAGAGTTCGAAGAGACGATGGACCATTTGCAGCAAGACATCGACTCTTTGGAGACAGAGAGAGGCGCTCTCAGAGAGAAACTAAAGCTATACGCCAAGAGAGGCGGTAGTCATCATGGTACGTACGAATATACTAGTTATATCCACCTGATTCACTTAGAACTGGGTTAGTTGGTACTAGCGTATTTTAAAGCTCTATTACTGGTATAGTCAGAGACAAAAGTGTTATCAACACTAGATAAAGTTCGGGTTATGTTTTTAGCGCGTATCTTGTCGCATATCTTCCAAGTTATTGAACGGAGACTATTTATTATATTTGAGACAACAAGATTACACAATAAAAAATACTTAGAATTCTAAATGTTAGTAACAGACGTGACTTAAATACTATGTTAGTAATTATACTCTATTACAGGAAAGACATACAATTATAGAAGTTAGTTAGTACAGAAATTCACTTAAAAACTACGTTAGTACTTGTATTGTATAACTGACAGGGTGCTCTCTATGAGATGCTAGACTATAGGGCTTTCATCATGCCTGTCAGCTATAACTGAAAGGTTTTTGGCGCGTATCTTGTATGTACGTATTTAAGAAATATTCTCGTTAACCCCTCGAACCAAGCTAAATATACTTTTGTCTGGAGTGGGTTCAAGGTAATAGTGTAATGCATGGGGTTCGAACCTGCGACCTCTCGATATTACAATACTATTTTTTTAAACGTGCATACATATATAATTCTTTGGATAGTGTTTAATGTACTTTTGTTTCTGACTGTACATTCTGAATTGGGCGAATTAGGTGATATTGGAATATCGCATAGACTTTTTTCTGACTGTTCAAAAACTGTTATTATGTAATACTTGTTTTCTAAATTGTGTTGTTTTCTCTTGTAGACTTGGCGTTTTTGAGTAAGTTTTGAATGAGGGTTTTGTGTTTTCTGGCTTGTTGTAAATGGAATTTAAATATCATATCAAAGATATCTAAAACTAACGCGAGCTTTTTTAAAATTGAATTTTATTTCGGACGAGCGTGGACCTCGATCTCGCCTGATGGTAAGCGATAGATGAGGTCTACGATGGAACGAGTGAGCCCAGAAGATGCCTATTCACTCTTTCTTTAAGAGTAGGCTCTCTAAATTGTATGTAACTTTGCATTCAAACTGAAACAATCACGCATACAATCAAAATGGAACTTTAGTATATGATTTATTGGATCTTTCTCTTTACATGTCTAAGACCAGTTACGTAATTGGAACATTTTCGTTCGATTCATGTTTTAATCGAAAATCATGTCTTTTTTAAAGATTATTCAAAATTTAATCAAGATTCCTCGGCTTTTATGTCTAAAATTGGTATTGACAGTAATAAAATATCAGATTTCCAAATATAAGATATTTTTCTCTAGATAAATTATTACTTTAGTTAGAAACGAAATAAGACTTGAGACTTACGACATTTAGTTTCGAACCCGAACATGGTGAAAGAGCGCACGCGATATTCAACTTTATTACTGCTGCGTTAGCGTTTAGCACACAACCGGGGTGCATGGGGGCGGAGCTTGCGTGACAATTATTTTAGAGTGCCTGGTCTTAAAGGCTGACAGGTCATACGTGGTAGGGAACTTAGAAGCCGGCAGAGAGTTCCACACCTTGGCTGTGTGCACAATTAATGTGGAGGAAAAGTGGAATTTCCAATTGCTATTGCAATTGCTTATTTTTGGGAATAATTATAGTTTAAATTCCATTTATGACTATAACCAAATAATAAAATGCTTTTATTTCAGAATGTGTCAATTTTTATAATAACGGAATGTCTTATAAGAAGGGTGTTTTCCATTCAATTATCCTACTTAAATATTGTATACATATATCTAGTACAAGTATAATGAATACTTATGTGTTTAGTTATTGGCGAATAATTTTAAATCGCACTTATGTAAACCAATAATGTAATAAATAATACTAATTTCATGTTAAGGACAAAGCAGCAATAATGTTATAATTGAAAATAAAACTACTGTTGATTTACATGTTCCAATAATACCTTTGCAACTCGAAATGATGCGCAAAACGGCACACGCTTCTCCGATCCGTGTATTAAAGATGACACAATATATCAGACAATTATGAATAGTGTCTTTTAGCTCCATCTCTTATTCAGTTTTAATGACTTGTGGGACATTAAATTTTACGTTTCAATATCTAGTGTTAGTGAAGTCAAATTCGATGTATTTTGACTTACTCGATTTTGATTCGATATGGAAAACTTATTAAACATTTTCGTTTCTTTTTTTACCAAAGTCAAACTTATCGATAGAATTTTTGAATTGGAAGCACCCTTACTTAACACCATACAATGTATAACTCAATACATATAAAACAACATAACGGTTTGTCTGTACGTTCAGCTGCGCTGTCCCCGCCGGCGGTCCGGGAATACAGTAAGACTTGGCTGCTACAACTATGTGCATGCATTCCCTTTGCTATACGATATAATTAGACTTTTATTAAGCTCAACAACCTCTTGTCTTAAGGAAAATAATATCTTCACGTATTTTTTTTTTATGTCAGCAGAACTATAGTGTATTCACGGAGACGAGTTAGTATAGCGCCTTCTCTATCGCACATTATCGTACAAATGACAAAGACAAAAAAAAACTTTTTTAGGGTCAGTGGGCGTTAACAATACCTTAGAAATGTAAATGTGCGTTCACACTGCGCTTCTTAAAAGTTCGCTTAGTTTATTACTGCGGCTTCGTCTGTCGTATAAATTGAGAGACACTTATTTGATAAAAAAAAAATTATGGGTACCTACTTATATATCTAATGGATATGAAGGAAAGAAATAAAATCGAGAGTTAATGATTTAACTTTCTTTATTATATTATAATATCTACCTATACAAGTTTATAACATATCATCATCATCATCATCACTCTCCGTACTATAACTACTGTCGTCGTTTCCTACATTTATTATGAATCTTTCAGTTATTGCTTCCACATTTCTGTCCACAGCACGTCTGCACAGTATGGAAGGTATGAGTAGACTAAAAAGTACTCGTACTGTGTACACCGCCTTAGCGTTTATCACTGACCAATTGCAGTTAAAAAATTGTGTGAGTGAGATAGCGCTCTACTAACTCGTCTCCGTGAATACACTATAGAAAGCATTACTGGCTTGGGTTGAACTATGTTGGGTTCGGCTTTCAGTCTGACCGGAATCAGCTGGTTACTAGTGTTTTACATGGAGCGACTGCCTATCTGACCTCCACAACCCAGTAACTGGGTAACACGATACCCCTTGGCTAGACCAGTGTCAAAACTGGCGTCTGACCAGTGTCAAAAATGGCGTCTGACCAGTGTCAAAACTGGCGTCTGACCAGTGTCAAAACTGGCGTCTGACTCGTTACGACTGTCAAAGATGCCCAAATGGCAGCCGGAACTTTGCGAGGCACGGTGGTATTACACCGCCAACTTTCAAACTCACGGCTTTTTGCCCGACTTGGGAATCGAACCCAAGACCTCGTAGTTAGCAGCATGTGACCACTCGAAAAACGAGGCTGTCAATTATTAGCTTCATCGGACTACGAGACAAACGGCAATGCGCCATCGTTACATAGTGGACATCTCACCCATACGCACTAAAAGTTTTGGGAATACCTTCATTATGCGTACGGCTAAGGAGTGGAATTCCCTGCCGGAGTCTGTGTTTCCCTATAGCTATAACCTAGGGGTTTTTAGGTAAAGAGTGAATAGGTTACTTTTAGGTAAGCGTGCTCCATCTTCAACCACATCATCACTTACCATCAGATGAGATGGTGGTCAAACGCGAGCCTATTATCAATTAAAAAAAAAAGCTTCATTATGAGACATAAAAACAAACAAGATTTCTGCTACTTAAATACAAAATAAGGAACAATTTATTTGTGCTAGCTGCTTTGGCCACCATCTCACCTGATAGTAAGCGACGATGTTGTCGAAGCCGAATCACTCTAACCTAGAAATAGCCTATTCACTCTTGGCTCAGATCCCCAGGTTATACATAACAGAAAACAATTCCGGTGGGGAATTCACTAAAGAAATTGCATAGAAAAGTACCGGTTGACCATAGAGAAAGATGACACCAAGTGTCAAAAATGAGAACCATAAAGATAGGCACAGAAAAACGTGGTATCGTGTTACCCAGTTACTGAGTAGACTGAAAGAGTTGAGTTGACAAAATAGTTGGAAAAAGACAAAGCAAAATGATGATTATCAAACTAGCTTTTCTCTCATAGTGCTAATAAACAACATTTGTTCTAAAACAAATGATATTAGGTCAAGCAGATCGATCTCTCTCTCTCTCTCTCGATTACTTTTATCGCACTTGAAAGTTCTGTTCACACCATTAAAATAAACGTGAAGATATTTTTAAACACAAAGAAACAATTGGCTGATATTTAACATCAAAATTATAATTTAAAATCAAAATTTTAGCGGTGACAACGCCCGTGGCCGCGCCCAAAGAAGCTATGCGTAAGATATGCTGAGATATAATTTATATCATTCGGTGTCGCATGAGCTTTAGATTTATTTTTATTTAGAGTGTCTTTGCACTTTGTGCCTAGTGTTGGCATATACGCTGCGATTACGAGGCGTAGACGATGCGTAAACGCTGTGTAAACGCTGTATAAATGCTGCGTAAACGGTGAGTAAACTGCATGTTAAATCTGACTAGACTGCGTAGACTCGTGTGATTTTCGACGCGTTGTTTATATGAGTAAATGATGCCGTGACGTCTGTCAATAGCGAATGGAAGAAGAAAACGTGTTGCATCAACCACAAGTAAATGATGAGAACATACAACAACAACATAAGAACAGATGGTGGAAAGCAACGCGTATACTTATCACTGATTTCCGAATTAAAAATTTAAATTTGAGTAATCTTCAAGGACTAGCGAACCGCTTAAATGATAGCCTTGTGCTGTCAAAGTAATCTAGCAGATTTTTCTTACTTTTTGATCAATCAATCTCAATTTAGTATTAATACTTGTTATAATAAATTGTAATATTTATAATTATTACTTTATTGACATATTATTGATTATTGACATATATTAAATTGAATTTAATAATTTTGACAAAGTTCCTAAATTGTATTGTATCTATTATTTTTATTGTATGACTTGATTTTGTACGCCATATATGTATATTGGCAAAACATAGTGCGCATATTTTCAACACTGACTATCTGTAACCCTACCTATGTTTGACAAAATAAATGATTGATTGGTTGATTCTTTTTAAAAAACTGGTATCTTAATTCTCAAAACAAATACGGTTTTCTCGGCGTTTACGTTGCGTTTGGGTAGCGTTTAGTTTAGCGTATTCGACGCTATGCCAACGCTATATGTGAAGACACTTTTTTAAGTTTTTTAATTGGTTTACGTAGTAGAAAATAGGTTTTTTTCTTTTTGAGCCTGAATCTGAAAAAGGAATGTTTCTTCTAAATTAATTTTACTCTAAATCTATTGGCTGTGGTAATTCTTCATGCAAAAATAAACCATAATAATTTTCTCTCAATCACCATACATTTACACACAACACTAGATGTTGCTAACGACTTTATACATTACAATAATTTATTTGCAATAAAATGTTCGTCACAATACACTGTTTTTATAAAAAATATGTCACAAAACTGTGAACATAATCATAGAGTGTAGCACCGTAGTTAAGTTGTTAAGAACAACTTGTGTTAACCTTTAACTATGGACGTCATGTTTTCATTACACTTCTATGGACAAACGGTCTCTGAGGCCCATGAACTTCAAGGATGAAAATGAAATGATATTTTGGAGCGAGGGGTAAAACTATGTTATGAATTTATTAATTGGGTTGAAATGAAAAGAAAAATATATAAATCAACTGTATTCTTCACTAAATTATACTTATTAATACCAGTTATCCGTCTTTGAGGCACATTTTTAGACTATAATGACATGAGATCACTTTTAGGAACATAAATCTTTAAATAAAGCTTACCAAACAAAAAGTCTTTCTGTTTTCAAAAATATAAACTATAAAATATAAAGAAATATAAAAATAAACGCTTTACATTCAAATATAAAAATTTTGACAGCGGTTAAATCTTAGGCAATTATTGGCAATCTTTACACAGTGGCTTTGAACATTATAAACAAACTGGTTGTTTGCAACCAACACATGTATGTGTTGTCTTTCAATTTAGTTTTGGAGGGCAAAGTCTACATATTTTACGAGCTCTAGGATCCATTTCTTCACTTATAGGTGCAGGAGGTGGCATATCGGGGCCCAAAATGCGAGCCATGAGTAGTCTGGTAATCTCATCTTCGGCCGTAGTGTTGTCTAAACAGAAGATTTTCTTTGCCACAGAACTACCAGACAATTGGCATGATCGTTTTATTCCAGACATGCTCGGACGTATATTATTATTATCCATTTTTATGAAAAAATCTATAACAAAAGTTTAAAAAGTTGTAAAATACTTTGTATGAGAAACGTGGACATAAGGTCTCACAGGCCGCGGTCAAATTATGAACGTCAAATACTCACGTGTTTTGCAGCCAGCAACACAACCATCTCCGTCCACAATCGTTTCATGACTAATGTGAAAGGTACTGAATGGCACAGTGTCGGCCCCACGCGGGGAAGTAGTTAATTTGCGGATTCTCAGAAACGTCGCGGCCTCTGAGACCTTATGTCCATAGTTAAAGGTTAAAGTTGCTAGGCTCCGACTTAAATCTTTATTACTTAGCTTTTCGTTTTTATTATTATACAATAACGCATACCCGTAGACATTTATTAATGTTAAATAGAATAGGTGCTACTTCAGACTCTAATCTACGCTTCCTTCTGCGAAGCAGTCATGATAGCTGAGGTTATATAGATAGGTTGAATAATTGAGGTAGAGACTACTCTGTTCCTCACTCCCCAAACGCAGTGGGAAACGCCCCGAGCTTTGGGGATCGCGAGCTGATCTCCGGCCATCGAAGGCGCGGTTTATCCACAGCGGGAGAAGTAATTAGATAATTTTCGAAAAAAAAAGACTATTATAACTCTGTGCAAGTTTTCATATAGATCCGTTCATCTATTCTGGCATGAATGAGTAAAAAAATCCATTCAATCATACATCCTAACTTCGCATTTATAATATTACTACCAATATAATAAATTAACCATAGGTTCAGACTCAAAAAGATTTAATACAAAAAAAAAGTTACTTATAAGTAAAGGGAATGCGTCCTAAAATCAGCTTAGTTTACATGTGACTAATTATTTTATTTATTTTAATTAATTTTTAAGTCAATAATGTGGATGTGCATGTTTGTACATGGATGTTGTATTCTTAAGTTATGGGCAATTAAGTTGAAAGTTGCGCAACTTTTTCTTCAATCTTGGCAACTGTATGTCATTTTTTAGGGAGCGAGCAATGTGGGTAGAATTCACATTACTAGCAATCTTATTAACCTCTCCATCTAAGCGAAATATGCTTGTGTGTGGAGTGGGTTCACGACAATAATGTAATGGGTGGGGTTCGAACCCGCGAACTCTCGATCACACGGGCGACACCTTAGCCATTAGGCTATTGATGCCTTTATGTTGGAATACAATGAATATTAATAACCAATTTACAATATAAATAAATATTTCGTTTAAATATATTTCACCCCCATTTCAATATATGTATTTGTTTATATAATGGATCTGTGGAGGTGAAATGGGCAGTCCCTCCATGTAATTTGGTTCTCAGCTGCATTTGGGTAACTAGAAGTAGTTTTTAAGTGATTAGGGAATGAAGAGGCGTTGATTCCCTACATTGGTGTAGTTTCACAAATTTTGTAAGCGTTTAAAGCATTAATTAAAATTAGTCCGTGGGTGTTAAATGTTGATCAACAGTTGCGCAACTAAACAACAACTATATGAGCCATGCTTAATTTTTATTTAACAATATAATTTGTTAAACCCTGTGCTTTATCATAATCTCCACGAATGCTGTTCAGTGTATTAATACAGTCATTTGGGATTGGAAGATCGACTTCGTTTATTTTGAGAATTTAATAAATGTAAATGGTCTGGCGTCTCGTCAAGATTGGATTATTTTTCTCAATGATTTATTGAATGCTTGTTGTAGCAAATAATGCTTAAATTTATTGGAAATTTGAATTTATTTCTTTGCTAAAAATGCCTTTTATTTAAATTACTACTTTGAACTATGTAACTATGTATAATAACTTGAGTTTTTTTATGATTTCACTAAAAACTCGTCTAACGCGATTATTTTAAATTGATATGCTTGCATTTGACCACTATTTCACCTGATGGTAAGCGACGATGTGGTCGAAGACAAAGCACGCTTACCTAGAAGTAACCTATTCACTCTTGACTTAAATACCTCCAGGCTGTTGTTGTCAGGAAACACAGACTCCGGCAGGGAATTCAACTCCTTTGCTGTACCTACTATGAAAGTTTCCCAAACAAAACAATCTAGTATCATTCAAATCAATACAAGTCGATCTTCCTCGCCCCTCGCATCCATACCACACTTCGCTTCATCTTCTGGAAGGTTCTGTAACTAACAGTATGATACAGAGGAGACTCCGGTCAAGGTGACTGCCGGCATCGCGGCAGGAGAGGTCAACGAAGCTCTACAGCATCAGATCAAGGTGTTAAGCTGGTGAGTAGGTTATTTTATAAGCTGTGACGGCAACTTTGTTTGCTTGGGAAGATCCCGTGGGAATTCCGGGATTAAAAATAGCCTTTATTGTTTTTCTCTCTAAGGAAAAATCTAGCTATATGGATAGTATTCACATTACTAGCAATCTTGTTACTGAACTGAACTAAATATGCTTGTATCTGGAGTAGTGTAATTAGGCTTTCGACGCTTCATCTGTTTCCCTATAAACGCCTCTATCGTTAAGTGAAAGTTTTTTTTAAGTAGATTTAGCTGTTCCAGAGATTGGCACGGATAAACAGAAATACAGACGAAGACAAACATTTTGAAAAAGTTTGTTTTAATATCATGTAAATAAAGATAAGCTCTTGAAAAAGCACAGTTATATTGAAATCACAGACAGACATTTTAATTTTATTTATATCAGAGATTAAGATAAGAGAAGGCTAGCTGTATAAAGCACAACAGGCATGTTATTTTCACGTATTAGATAAATATTGTTTTTCAACAATATTACCTGATGTTACTTCTTAAAACATCAGCTATGTCTTAGTGAAAGTCTCGCCAAAATCAGTTCCGGATCCGGAATAAACCCACAGATAGACAGATAGATATTGCTTTTAATGAACTCTTTTTAATAGAATCATTAGAACGGGAAAATTACCATGTGTATTTATTGTTTCGAGTTTCTTATATTTCGGCACTGTTGCAAGCGCCGTTTTAAGTTTTAGTGATACTGTTAGTGACCATGTCAACTTAAAAACTTATATCTGTTTAATGGTCATTTATTTATTTATTAAAACTTTATGCAACATAAAAAGTACAAAGACGGACTTAATGCCATAGGCATTCTCTACCAGACAACCATGTCATTATCAATTTTATTTTAATAGATTTATTAAACTTTATTTAACACTTAAACAAATTAAAATGTAGGCTGTAATAATAAATATGCTTGTGTGTAGAGTAGGTTCCGCGGCAATAAGGGGTGGGATTCAAACTCGCGACATCGCGATTACAACTCGGATACCTTTACCAATAGCCCATTGACGCTTTCTTTTCGCATTTGACAGATTCATCCCATCATTCTTTTTACCCATCACATTCTAGGACGGTGGAACGCGAGCGCTCCGCTCGAGTGTCGGCGTGCCGCAAGGCGGAGCGCGCCGCCCTGCGAGCCCTACGGCCGCTGGAGCACCCGGGCTCCGCTGCCGCCCTGGCCAGGAGACAGGCCGCCGCGCAGCTTGAGAAGGACCTGGCCAAGTTGCAGACGGTAAGAGACGATTTTGTAATCTATATAAAGCTGAAGAGTTTGTTTGTTTGGTTGAATACGGTGATCTCAGAAACTCCTTGACCGAATTGGAGAAATCTTTTTGTGTTAGATAGTCCATTTATTGGAGCAGGTTTTAGGGCTGCTAGGGCTGTAATATCGGGCTGTGACTAAAAGGAGCGGAACATCAATGAAAAATGATGCAAAAACGGGAAAAAAGTATTCCTTTCTCACACTATGTAAGGAGTTCTCATTTTCCCTTTTCAATACCAAGTTATATTCTTAGGCCCCTTAAAAAGTCAGCAATACAGATGGTCGCTTTTTAACCGACTTCAAAAAAAGGAGGTTCTCAATTCGTCTTGAACTTTTTTTTTATGTATGTTACCTCATAGCTCGGAGACGGCTGGACCGATATGAAAAATTCTTTTTGCGTTTGAATGGGTATAGTTTCTAGTTGGTCCCATTGTTACGAAATCAGGATCTGATGATGTGATCCTGGAGAAATCGAGGGAACTCTTCAAATATTATAGGCACACCTATAGCGTTTTGGGTATTTCTTATAGTACCTTGAGCAATTGCTTTTGAAAAGTACCATTTGGGGAAGTTGAACTGACGATGAAGACCACAGATGGCCACTGAAACTACTCAATAATAAGTATTTCGTGGATTGCGATTCGGTTACTTGAGTACGGATGTTAAACACTTTATGCTCGTCGCAATACATACGAGTATGGTGATGTAGAGCTGATGGTCAAGTACCAGGAGAACTCCTCAAAAATTAACGGCTGTGCATCGGGAAAAGCAATATTTTGTAAAAGGTGATAAGTTGTTGACATTATGGCTTTTGTAACTAGACAAACCGACCCACTAAAGAGCGTGAAAAAAATTTTTAACAAAAAATAGAACCGACTTCCATATCAAAACACTACAAAGCCAAAAATAACTTTAATTTCGGAAGGTGGTGTGAAAAAAAAATCCAAAACCAATAACACCGACTACCGAAATTAAAGTTATTTTTGGCTTTGTAGTGTTTTGATATGGAAGTCGGTTCTATTTTTCGTTATTTTTTTTTATTTATTTATGTAAGTATTTAATATACTACACATTCTTTAACATTAGTTTATTTACCCTCGTCCGTGTATCACTGCTGGGTGCCAACTGAAAACCAGCGCTGGATGTCTTTCGCCCAGCAAATGCTGAGTTGGTAACCCTTTCGATGTAGACATGCTCAGCGAAATTCTTAGTTTTATTTTTTTATGTTTGTAATTTTCTATTGTTTGCTGTTGTGTGTGTTTATCACCAAATAAATGGTTTTCAATTTCATCATAGTGATAGTGAATAGTGTAAAGTGCAAAAGTGCTACCAAATAAACACAATAATGAAGTGTATTCCCCTTAATAGAGACAATAAGAAAAGTGACATTGAACACATTCTTAGTAGAGACAATTTAGTAGTTTAAGTTATAATTAAATTACTTATTAGTCTATATATAAGGCTAGATTGTAATATAATTAGGGTTCATCCAACTGCAGAACACTAATAAAAAAAAAATATTTCACAGATGTCAAAAAACTTAAGCGTTTGACAGGTACCCGAACCTGATGCCTCAGTGTTGCCGCCTGGTGGAAGTAACTACAGAAAACCCTCATTGAAGAAACTCAATTATGTCAACCGTTTATTGCGAAGTACAATGTTACACTGCTTTAATTAGAAAAGAGTTACACATAAATATTTTAGAGCGTTGTACAATGAATAAATGAAGTGTAGATGCGATACTTACAAATCAATATAGAATACATTCGGGCATAGATTAAATACAATAGATAGTTATGTGCCTACGGCAAAATACAAATATGATTTAAGCACAGAACAGATAAATGAGGTTAGAAAGAAAATAGTTCCTGATTTGTTTGAGAACGCGTGTCGCCGCTTGTCTTCCACTCTTTAGCTCCACTACAAGCAAGATGCCCGTTACGTATGCGAATTACGCACACAAATAAATTACACACACTGAAATCGAGAGCTTGCTACTGATTGTAACTCACTGTCGATAAACATGCGCCGCGCAACACGGTCAATCAGGGCAAAGGACGAAACGTCAATGGTTGAAGTGTTGAGGACGCAACGCATGCAGTACATTGTAAGCGGACTTGGTCATTGCGTTGATTAAGCGAGTACACATCGAGCAATGTATATTTTTTGTAACTTGTTGCAATAATGTTGTTAATGTTGGGAATTTCATAGTGATTAGAATACTTTTATGTTTTTTACAAATAAAATTGTAATTAAATGTTATTTTCGACTTACCGATGGAAAGATCTGTACTTGCGGTCTAACTTTTTGTTTTACAGGTTATAATTGCACAACACGGCATTTTAAAGCAGAGCTTTGTGTTCCGGAGTAGTCCGAAGCGCACTAAACGCGGTGAATGAATTAATCGGTCGCGCTATGATTGTCGTATCATAAATGTGGCGCGCTCGAGATGCCCATATTACCATTCCAACCTTATTCATCTATTCCGTGGATTTAAGACACTAATATCATTTTTGTCTCCCAGGAATGGACCCTGTTCGTGGCTCGGAGTGGGCTGGTCAAGTTCCCTTCGGAGCCGGGACAGTATGCGCATGCGCTCCAACTGCATAAAGACAAGCAGAGGGAACTCAGGAGACAGCTAGAGGTAACTTGTTTTTTTTTGATGGGCTCGCGTTTACAAGCATCTCTCCTGATGGTAAAAGGTGATGTGGTCGAAGATGAAGATTCACTCTTCATTTAAGACCCCCAGGTTATAGCTACCAGGAAACACAGACTCCGACAGGGAATACCACTGCTTAGCCGTACGTACAATGAAAGTATTCCCAAAATTGGATGTCCACAATGTAACCATGGCACATCGTCGTTTGTCTAGTAGTTTGATGATGGAATGGGCTTGGTGGAATTAGATTGTGCAATTCCATCGCACACTCCCCGAAATGTAACGATAGAAAACCGATAGACTTGCATCACGTCGCCGATGTTCAAGGCTTAAGTATTTTCTTTCTAAAGTTATAAAATTGACAAATTATTAAAGAATTTTATTTTTATTCTCTTTTCCTAATTATAATTATTTATACTAATATAAGCTTTGTGTTTATTTTTTAAAGACATTAGTACGCCATATTATGGCAGGATATGCTGTGGAATTTAAAATTTTAACGTCCATTGTACCATATTCTCAAAAATAAATAAGTCATAAGTAATTTATTTCATAACAATATATGTACATTGTGTTGAAAATATTAATAATAAAAAAAACATTGCAATTAAATTAAAATACATTTAGAAAAGTCAATTAGTAAAAACAATAACAGTCAATTAAAAATTCAAGTACCTACACAAATAATAAATGTCAATTTAATAAAATTTGTCTATAAATATTATTAATTATCTATAAATTCATTTATACTATATGTTTTGATTGATTAATGTCTAGGACGGCTGAATCAATTATGGGACTTTCATGGGAAGATAGAGTTTTCTCTCTAAATAAATAAATGTCATTCTACTTCGAATGCTCCATGAAGGTAACCACTAGCCATTGGCTTATATTTCCGACTGAACTTAATCCTGTTTCACAGATCCGCTTAGCAAATCTGCAAGCCGAAGTCCGCCAACAGTTGTTGATGCATCGTCCGTGGCGGTGCGTGGAGGCAGACTTTGCAGAGTTCCCGGCGCCTGAGTTGGCTGCCGTGAGTTTTACATTCATTTTTCAATAGTTTTAAGGATAAGTTTCATAATTAAAGCTGATGATCATCATCTGGTCCACAAGTCCGTCTCCACAGTAGCTGGGTAACACGATAATGCATACTTAATATTATAAATGCGAAAGTAACTCTGTCCGTCTGTATGTTACCCTTTCACGCCTAAACCGCTAAACCGATTTAGATGAAATTTGGCATGGGATTAGTTTAGGATCCTGGAAAGGACATAGGATAGTTTTTATCCCGGAATTCCCACGGGATTATGAATTACGCGAGAATAACCTCCCACGCGAACGAAGTCGCGGTCAAAAGCTAGTATATAATAATAATTTTTAATGATTCCAAAAAATCTTAGCCCTAGGTTACAATTTTATGTGCTAACAAAAGAATCTAGCATCTGTAACCGAACTAGGCAGTGCCTGTACTTCGGTTATCAGCGCCAATCCTCACCAAATGTTGTAAACTAAAAGCCATCATACAATTAAGAACTTAAGAAATCACAAAATTATATAAAATTACTTTAAGAAATGACAAAATTAAATTAAGAACAGTTATGTCCTCTTAGTTTGTTGTGTTAGGTGAAATGTACTATCGGCCAAAGATACGCATGCTCACTTAGAAAATATTTCTGTGGAAGCGCAGCTAGTGACAAACCACATCCCTTCCTGGTTTCGCCCAATTAGAGACAATATACATTTTATGAGTACAGAGCGTGTAATATTATATTAATACTTAAACTTTGTGTGAAGTGTGGGTGTTCGTGATCTTTGAGTAGAAATGTGTGTGTGAGTGTGTCGATAATTTAGATACCCAACGTTTTAACTTTTCACCTTTAGAAGTCCTTCAGTTTCATTATAGTCAAGCTTATGTAGGTACGATACCTTTTGGCTAGACCAGTGTGACATTTACTGGCTTCTGACCTGGCTTCTGACTACCAGAGATCGGAATAGGTAGAGCTGTTTTATGTACTTGCCATAGGTTAGAATAATATGGATATTCCCCGAGGCCCGGGATTTGGTTTTTTAGTAGTAAAATCATAAAAAACTATTCTCGCCTTCGGGACTAATGAAAGATTACACTTCCTTTCTGACGGGTAAATATAAGAAGGACGGGATTAAGGATTGTATAACAAATAGATAAACTTGATTCATTAAACCACATATATTTTTTTACCTAACAATTTCTTATTCAAGAATCAACAATCATTTAAACATTTTTATTCTGAAGTTGTACAAAAACATTTACAGTTGTAAAATTTACAACGGCGCTCATGCGCTTATTGGCTTACATAAACATATTCACATTTTATACATATTGACAACAATAATGAAATTCAATAAAATCCCGTAGTATCAGTCGGAATCCCGTGGAATATCCATATTAACATCAATGTTTACGGTCAATGAACCTAAATAGCTCTACCTATAACCCAATAGCACTTTTCGAATCCGAGATCTTAGCAGTCGCGCTTGCGACCAATGAGGCAATTTAAATAAATTATTGAATACAATTATTTTGTTTTACAGGTGTTATCATCAAGGGCAGTAGATGTGGGTACGATCAGGTACCCCGCGCCGGCGGGTGGCCAAACTGAGGATACCGTTTTCGTGACTCCCGCGCAGCTAGCTAAGTGAGTGTACAACTGTTTGATCTAACACTTTTAACACACACGTTTGATTAACACGCTTTTATTAGGTCGACCTGTATGTAACTAACTATGTAATGGAATCTAAGGTAACTGATTTAACCATTTTCCAAGTGTCGTAGCGTAATGAAAATTGGCAGCTGTATGTAGTTCTGATGACAATACAATAATATGGTACTGTCAAACTGATCTGATGATGGAGCCGGAAGATATGAATTGGAACTTCATGATGGAATATCGTATCATAGCTGTTTTGGATTTCTTAGAAAAGTCTTGTAATGAACTTTGACCACGATTAGGTTTCAAGGTCTGATGATGAAGCCGGAAGATAGGCACTGGCATTCCATGATGGAATATCGTATCATAGTCGTGTTTGCACTTGTGAGAAAGGAAAGGCCACGTAATGGACTTTGAACACGATCAGGTTTCAAGGTTATAACAAACCTTAAGATTTTTTTTTATTTGCATTTATAAAAGCGTGTTTTTCTAGTGTTTTTTAAACTATTATAATTTATACATATAAGACTGTTTTTTATGTTCGGGAGTATACAGGGTTATTGGTAAAATACTGACAACCGCTCAGGACTAGGTCAGTAACATCATAAACAACAACTTTTGTTCTATGACTTTTAATAATAATGTAAAAAAATAATTTATTTCGGACGAGGTCCATTAAAGTGTAAGTAACAATTGTCTTATGGTCTATGTTAGTAAATAGTACAAAACAATAGAAAAAAAATGAATTATAATACCTCTCTTCCCAAAACGATCCCGACTCAGTGTGCATGATTAGGGCAATCGTTACGAGATGCAATCATTTGCCAAATGCTGTAGCTGCCACGCATTCTCTGAAAGAGTGGCGCCACTCTCTAAATAATTCAACATATTTTAGTTCATCAGATTTTCATATAAAAATTAAAATATTTCAATTGAACGATTTAAATGTTACGCAGTCTGTGAAGCAAAAGAAAGCGCTAGTAATGTAGGTATGTCGTGTGGTGGAGAGGATCTTGAAGGTTTGTTTTTGGTAAATGTATTGTTTTTTTTTTATAATAGTTTCGCGTTTGACCACCATCTCACCTGATGGTAAGTGATGATGTGGTCGAAAATGGAGGACGCTTACCTAGAAGTAACCTATTCACTCTTGATATGAAGACCCCTAGGTTATAGCTGTCGGGAAACACAGACTCCGGCAAGGAATTCCACTCCTTAGCCGTGTCTAAAAAGTCATAGAACAAAAGTTGTTGTGTATGTTATTAGTAATATAGTCTTGCGAGGTTGTTAGTGTTTTACAAATAACTCTGTATAAAGTCAAAGTCAATAATTACAATTTAAGCATCAATAGTCTAATAATGGCTAAGGAGTCGGACTTGTGATCGAGACGTCGCGGATTCAAACCCCCATTCATTACACTATTGACGTGAATCCACTCCAGACACAAAAACCTTAATTGGAAAGGGTGAACAAGATTGTTGGTAATGTGAATTCTACACAAATTGGTAGATTTCATTAAAAAAAAATTGAAGTTACATTTCGAATAATTTCGTTTCTTTTTCCAAATATGTGTGTGAGCTGAGTAACAGTATATTATAGGACAAATCGTGGCAAACGTTGCCTCGTTGGTCGAGGAGGTCAGATAGGAAGTTGCTGCATGTAAAACACTAGTACTCAGCTGTATCTGGATTCTGGGTAGACTTGAAGTCGACCTAACATAGTTAGTAACAGGCTAAGCAGAAGATGATGAATCTCGGCAAACTTTGCTTCACCTTAATAATCAAACAGTGCGCCTTATGTAACTATGAGCTTCTCTGAAAAATAAGAAAGATTTTTCTTTCTTTCTTTATTTTCTCTGGGAAATTCCCTGCCGTAGTCTGTGTTTCCCGATAGCTATAACCTAGGGGTCTTTAAGTCAAGAGTGAATAATAGGAATAGGTTACTTTTAGGTAAGCGTGCTCCATCTTCGACCACATCATCACTTACCATCAGGTGAGATGGTGATCAATAAAAAAAAAATTGGATGCTATCAAATTAAATCAACTTAATAAAGTATCAATGATCTTTATTGAAGTAAAGAAAATGCTTGATTGACACAACTAACTTACTTTGTTTACATCAGAAAAGTTGGGAATCCTAGCAAAAGTGAGACGGTACTTCACACCCGAACAGCTGCTCAATCTCTATCAAGCCCAGGTTCGGTCGTGTATGGAGTACTGCTCTCATCTTTGGGATGGATCTGCCAAGTACCAACTAGATGCGCTTGAGTCTATCGAGAAGCGGGCCAAGAGACTCATTGGCAACGATATACTGGTTGAATCAAAGCTCCAGAGCCTTGAACATCGACGACGAGTTGCAAGTCTATCGGTTTTCTATCGGTTACATTTCGGGGAGTGTGCGATGGAATTACACAATCTAATTCCGTCAAGCCCGTTCCATCATCGGACTACAAGAAAAACGGCGATGCGCCATCGTTACATGGTGGACATCCCACCTATACGCACTAAACGTTTTGGCAATACCTTCATTGTGCGTACGGCTAAGGAGTGGAATTGCCGGAGTTTGTGTTTCCCGATAGCTATAACCTAGGGGTCTTTAAGTCAAGAGTGAATAGGATACTTTTAGGTAAGCGTGCTCCATCTTCGACCACATCATCACTTACCATCAGGTGAGATGGTGGTCAAATGCGAGCCTATTATCAATAAAAAAGAAAAACAATAACCGTGTGAACTAGAGTTATTAATATATTTATTTGCTTTTTACAGGTTACGCGAGTTAGTAACAGAATTGCAGTCAGATGATATAAAGCTGGAACTGATGCCTCTAGACGTGTGTGCCGCCTAAGAGGATAATCTGCAACAGTACGCGTTAAGTCAGAAATCAGGAAAGAAAGAAAGAAAAAATGAGTATGTGTGAGTGTAGGAGGAGTGTACCTACTCGATTTTTTTACGTTTTGAGCGCCATTGTTTCATATATGTTACAATTGTAAGCTTCCACAGGATGTTTTAGATATACGTGGACAGCAGTAATGCAGCAGCAATTCAAAAAATTAAATGAGATTGAGTTCTTTGATTGAAAAATCATAATTTTAAATATTGCTTTTTTTTCTAAAAAAAAAAATCACCCTTTAATACATTCGCGCATTTCGAAACTTCTGTGTATTTTGGTTTAGTGCAATCTAAATTATTTAATTCATAAATGTATGTTGATAGTTCCGAGTTAATTTTGATACTGCTTTTTTAATTATGAACAAATACACCTAAGTTCAGCTATAATGTAAAACTGTATTCTTCATAATTCTGTATTAGCTTTCTACCTATAATATTGCCGTTTTTATTATTATTATTTATTACTGGGGATAACAACAGCTTTCAATTCTTTAATAGGTATATATCTGCATATAATTACATGAGTAGCCAATAACAGTTATCCATGGCAGATATTTAGGGTGGCTCAGTCTTAATAATAATATTAAAGATGGTTGGGACTTGGAACAGATCATATGCCATTACTTTTTCTAAACCAGATTTTTTCTCTCATTCTTGTAAAATTTATATATTTAAACCATGAACGCTAAGACAAATTTGAGTTTTCTTAAAAATAAGGTCTAATAAAGATACAATGCTTCTCAAACTAACTAAAAAAAGAAAAGAAAGAAAGAAAAGAACTGAATAAAAAAACGCAATATTAATGACGTACGTGTTATTGGCACACATAAAATAAAAATAAAATACAATTGTTCTTATATTCCGTTTTCCAATAGAAAAGGTTACAAATATGGCAGGTTTACAAAAAAAGCAGATTTTGAAAATGTAATGACGTGCAAAAAGCACGTCATTACATTTTCAAAATCTGCTTTTTACTGCTTTTAGTATAAAGTTGTTACCTATGAATTGAAACCAGCCGAAATGTCATAATTTAGTGTTTCGAAAATAAAACGGCAATTCTATCTGTAAAACAAATTAAATACGTTGTTCATTCATTTCTAAGCGCAATAACATAATCATATGCATTAGCCAGAGTATTAAAGGCTTTATAATTAATTGCAATACTACTTTAAAACTCGAGATAATTATCGGAATGTTTAAGCCAAATAGTTGGCTCTCTAAATGAGAATTTGTAAATATAAATTGATCTTAGTCTGATGTAGGCACACCTCAAGTGATTTAGGTGTTACTTAAATTATCAAAACGTTAAAGGAAAAATATTGTTAGGTCTATATTACCTCTCGAAAATATATAATTATACGCACGCATAAGATACGATTATTATGAAAAGAAAACGAAAAATATTTATTGTCTTAAATAAAACTTAGGTACGCTATTAATTCAGGCCCTAGATCCTACACTAGGATTCCCTGTGTTGTGGGATTATCCAAATAGTTCTTATTGCAATTTAATAATAATAGGGTGGTTTCCTAAAATATTTTATTGAGTCCGTCACGTAGTTTAACAAAAAACATTGGACACGTATTGTTTATCTTTTCACGTAATTGAAAAATTAAGACGATACAGTGAGTTGAAATTTTGCGTGACGTCACACCTCGGTATAATTCCTAGCAAAGTGTGACGTCAGCAGCCCCCACTCCTGTACTCTGAATCTTTCCATCTTTGTAAATTTTTCTTGACTTGAAAAAGCAAAAAATACGTGACCAATATTTTTTGAAAATCTACCTAATGGACCAAATAAAATAATTATTTGGTAACACGGGAAACTACCCTATTATACTGAGCAGTGGTGGCCCAGTGGTTATCGGCTCGACTTATGAGTTTCAATTGTGTGTAATTTATCATCACCACTGTTTTTAAAACCGTGAAAGAAAACATCCTGAAGAAACCGACATGTTCTAAGACCAAAAACCCGAAGACATGTGAACATCCACCGAACTGCATTGTGCCCGCGTAGTCAATTACGGGCCATTCCCTTTCATAGAGGATGCCTGTGTCACAGCTGTGCGAACGTTTTAGCCTTTTTTTATTTATTTTTTAAGGATGGGAAATGATCCAATGACTGCCTCTCGATCTGGGTGTGTGTCAGACTTTTACTGACTAAAACCCATCCGTGTTTCATCATATCGACCCCGACCAACCAAGAACTCGGTAATGTGCTATTATGGGCTTTATGCTGTTATGTCAAATTTGGCAACTATAGACCGGAATACACCTTAGCAATTTTTTTTAGATTTTTCCTAATGATATTTACAAAGTTATCATGACACACATGATATTTTATGTATGTATAGAATTTTAGGTATTTCTTTTTCTTAAATTACTAGGTTTTGTATAAAAGGAATTTCATATCAATGACACAGTGAACATTCCCCAAAAAATTGTTTCCATTTAATACATCAATGACTTCAATAATCCCACTAGTTAAAACATATTTGATAAAATCAAAAAATCTTTTCTCCTGTAATCGATATGATGCCCTTTGTGTTCCGAGGCCGCGGTAACTCTTTCGAACAATTTCGCAACCCCGGCAGGCAACGGCCCTCTTGTGGGCCCCGACAAATTGCTGACACTCTTTGAGGCGCTCGTGGAACACTCGGTGCCGTGTACACGGGCCTGGTTTTTTCAGTCGGGCTGCGAGCTACCCATTGCTCGCAGCCCGCAGGCCCGCGCTACGTTATAGGTTGAAGTATAATAATATTAGTAAACGCGTGGAACTTCGCTCCCTTAGACTTTATCACGATAAAAATATAACCCTCCTTTTGCAGTTAAAAAGTAGCCTTTAACCTTCCTCAAGCTTCAAGCTACTTCCATACCAATTTTCGATGAGTGTGCGATGGAATTACACCTAACATAACATCTAATTCCGCCAAGCCCGTTCCATCATCGGACTACAAGACAAACGGCGATGAGCCATCTTTACATGGTGGACATCCCACCTATACGCGCTAAACGTTTTGGGAATACTTTCATTGTGCGTACGGCTAAGGAGTGGAATTCCCTGCCGGAGTCTGTGTTTCCCGATAGCTATAACCTGGGGGTCTTTAAGTCAAGAGTGAATAGGTTACTTCTAGGTAAGCGTGCTCCACCTTCGACCACATCTTCACTTACCATCAGGTGAGATGGTGGTCAAACACTAACCTATTATCAATTTATAAAAAAAATCCACTCAGTACTTTCGAATATTAGCGCGTTCAAACAAACAAACTTTCCGCTTTATATTATTAGTAGGTATAGACTCTTAAAATACATTTTTCTGTTATCAAATTTCGCAATTTAACGCTTGATTTAATTCTGTACACATATGTATGAAATGGTGAGAACGAAGCTAGATTTTAGCCTGAAAATTCAGATCAGTATCTCGACTCATCCCGTAAGAGATTACACTTGACGATACTATTAATAAATAATAATAATGTACGAATTATAATAGTTATAGAAGTAATAATTATTATAAATTAACTTTTTTATTATGGCAGCTTATTATTTTCGCACACTCTGTAAGGACACTGTTTGAGTTATTAGCAAAAGTTAGCAAAAGTTTTTAGAACATAATTTCGATAGTTTTTTTTTTCATATAATAAAAAAGATCGCCATTGTAACCACTAGTTAAGCAATATTTTGAATCAGGTGTGTTTAAATTATTGGCGTACAATAAAAATTATTCGATTTGTCTATACCTATGGAAAAATCTGCGAAGACTTGATTCAAAGTACAATGAAGAGTGCAGGATTTATACTTTACAATTAGTTATAAATTCTCGTTTCACAAAAAAAATAGAAGATAGAAGAATTTACAAAAAAACACTTTGTATAAATAAGGTCATAAAATATGCAAAAAACTATGAAATTGTGGGACTGTCAACGGATTACTCAAAATCTAGAGCTGATAGACATATCGTTTTTAATGGATTATAAACGCAATGCATAAATGTTTATGAAACTTACCATTAATAATATAGAAATGGTTGCGTTTGCTGATGAATTAATTTGTATGCTTACTCTAATATCAATGTACACGCTTGTTATCTGTATATAATGATTATATTAATGTACTTACTAATAATAAATTAATAAAGTATTATTTATTGAATTTTATTGTGTTTCTTTTCATTTAAAAATTGATGTTTTGCGTTCACTCGTTACGGTACTATACACAAGTCCTCCAACAAGTCCTACTCATGTTATAAATTAATGATAAATGATCTTTATTTTGCAAATTGGTTATTAAATAACACTTTTACACGTCATTCTTTTTCGTAAATTTAAATTAAATGAGGCCGGTGTTTCTTTACTAACTACTCTGAGATGAAACACCGAAACAAACTCAGAGGTCAATTTCTTTTGAAGTCCTTACAATCTATACTGATTGTACCGTCTTGTCGTGCTAAGCACTTCTCTACATTTATTGTGCGCACAGCCACGGTGTGGAACTCTGCCGGCTTATGTGTTCCGTGCCACATATGACCCGTCAGCTTCCAAAGCAAGAGTGAACAGGCATCTTCTGGGCTCGCTCGTTCCATCGTAGCGTAGACCTCATCTATCGCAAGTATCAAGTTATATCAAATTCGGTGTATGCATTTCCAAAACAGGGGCAAAAAAAAACTCATACATACTAAAGTTAGTAATCCTAAAGTTAATTATCCTTTTCGAAAACTGTGGCTTTGTCTCTTTCACACTCATCTACAAGTTTGGTGCATGTGAAAGAAACGAAGCGATAGTTTTGAACACCGACAAAAATATTTCAAAGTCATACTAAGCCAACTGGATTTAAAATTTTTGTATGCATGAGTTTGCGTTATAAAATTGCATTACTGCTAAAGAATAGTGGAACGGTTATTCATCACCCGTGCAGCCGTGATTTGAGCCCGAAGTCTTCAAACTTACTGGTAAGTATTGTAGCGTCGTAAGTATTGAAAACCACTAGTGTAATAGCAGCTTAGAGGTTTTTTAACACGTTTTTATTAGGTCGAGCTGTAACAAACTATGTATGTAATAAAATCTAAGAATCTAAATTACATGCACTTCTAATTGTTGTATCATCATGAAACTTGGCAATTATATGTAGACTAGTACTCTCGCGGGGCTTCGCTCCCGTGGATTCTATCACGGTAAAAACATAACTCTCCTTTTTTGCAGTCGGGTAAAAAGTAGCCTATAACCTTCCTCAAGCTTCAAGCTACTTCCATACCAAATTTCATCCAAATCCACCCAGTACTTTCGAAGATTAGCGCGTTCAAGCAAACAAACAAACAAACAAACAAACAAACTAACAAACTTTTCCGCTTTATAATATTAGTATAGATTAGACAATATTATGGTACCATTGAGCTGGTCTGATGATGGAATTGGAAGGTGACTGATGGAACCTTGGACTGCCTACTAGTAAATATATCGAGTTTGGGCTCATTTGATCGTCTTAGCTTATACTGTCCATTTCTCCTGATGACGAGAACATATGATTATTTTGAGAGAACTAACTTGGGTTAAATTCACATTACTACAAATCTTGTTAACTTGCACTATTTTCTGACATGAAGTGCCCATGTAGGCCTATGTGAAATAAAAATATTGTTATGAGCTGCGGTTCGGGATAGAAATAATGAACACCAATTAAACCAAAATTAACACTTTAATTAATTAAACACAAAATAAAAATTTAACACAAATATTCGCACCACAACACTTGTCACTTAACACTTAAGTCGCACTGAAATTCACTAGTAAAGCTTCGATTATATCGCGTATTCGCCTCGTAATAAGACTGCCTCTGTGCGCCCCTTTGCGATCTATTTATACCCCGGTCTATGAGCTCTAGAACATTCTTATAAAATCGACTCACTGTTTATACTACCCAGAATATTCCAGGAAGCTACTCGAGGTACACAGTACCGCTATTCGACGCTAGATGGCGTTAGTGTCTCGATTAGATATACTCATTCCTGCTACTCGCCGCTAGATGGCGTTAGTGTCTCGAACATTCTAGATTTATGTCGAACGAATTCTCGACGTACTTCACTAAGCGACTAGCGTAACAATATTTTTGATTTTTAACCCCTCCATCTAAACTAAATACGCTTGTGTCTGGAGTCGGTTCACGCCAATATTATAATGGGTGGGGTTCAAACCGCGATCTCTCATCACAAGTTCGACACCTTAGCCTAGCTATTGATGATTATAGGTAAATAAAGCAGGGCGCCAGGCCTCCAGCTGTTATGATCTTTACCAGCCTGTCTCTATCTGCTTTACCCCTGCGACGCCTAAGCCGAGTTACGTACCACACAGGAGATGCCCTTAGCGTGTAGTCGCTTAATTTGTAAGCTAAATAAAAGCATATTAATAAAATAAAACGGTAAAAAAAATACAAACTAGAGTAAAGAATCAAAAAAATTGATCCTCAACGCTGTCGGCTGGCAACGTACCGGATACTGGCGGCATTGCCTCGTTGTATGGCAATGCTTAGTCGTTGACCAAAGAAAAAGCCAGCCCTTGGGTTGCGGGAAGCGTCAACGAGCCTTTTCGATATTTCTTTAAAAAGGCTATGAGCACACGGGCCCCATGGTCCGAGAGTTTCGACCCCAAACGGCTCGAAAATATAGTTATCAACGAGATGACTATATTTACGCCGCTTGAGGTTTTCCGCAGCCGCAGCGGGAGCGCTAGCACAACATTAGGATCAATTAAATAATTAATAATTAATTAATTATCAAAATTTTTGATGCTTTACTCTAGTTTGTATTTTAGTACATAATTTTGTATATTTGTTTGGAAATAAACCCTATTTCAAACGGTAAATAAAGTGTGTCTGTACATTGACTATATTTCCAAAAAATATATGGAGTGAGTTTACAATCAGTAATAGAGCAAAAAAAAAAAATCTGTCTATTTGTACACGCTCTCCGGTACTACAAGATGGATTTGAATGAAACTTTTTTTTTTGTAATATAACTATTAAGTATAAGCTATAATTGATTTAGGAAACTGGAACACCTGATGCGGAACTTTACACGCGAGCGAAGCCGCAGGCAAAAGCTAGTAGTAATACATAGTAATGTGTTATTCTCATACTATACGATCCAAATTTAATTAATTATTTAAAGTCATCTTTAGTTTAAGTTTTTAAACATATTTTTCCCTCTCTTATTTTCATTTTTGGTACATATTTGCCTGATAGTAAAGAGCCATTTTGAGCAAGACCCAGAAGCCATTGCAAAATTATAAAAGGTTTTTTTTTATTGATAATAGGCTCGCGTTTGACCACCAAGTTATGTAAAGAGGACAATTTTTTTTCGTTCAATCTTCGTAAATACATAGTTTAATAAATTCTTGTTTTGCACACTGTACGTACTGTACTTACTGTACTGTGTGTACGTACTATTTGATTTGACAGCTATGACGTCTCAACATGGCGCAAAAGTCGATCCTATTCTTAGTTGAATCGCACTGTACTGATTCATTTGTACTGTACTTATTCGTAGATTTGGTTCCTGTGTTACAAAATGATTGTTTTATTTGGTCCAATAGTTAGATTTAAAAAAAATATTGTTTACATATTTGTTTGCCTTTTCTAATCAATAAAAATGTACAAAGATCAAAAGCTTCAAAGTTCAGGAGTGGGGGCTGCTGGTAGGGTTGCCACCCGTACTTTATAATCAAGTATTGTACGTTATTTCAGGTAAATGTACTCTATACTTTATGAGAACAATAGAGTACACGAAAATAATTGATTTTGCATGATTTGATTTCTTTGGGATTTTGAAAAGTTTAGTCGTAATAAACAAAGAGTCTCTGAATTTGATAAAAAAATGAATTATGTACTTACTTTAAATATATACTTACTTTAATTTAAATATAGACTGTGAAGATGCTGTGCAATTGTTTAGTAGAAATACTAATTTGACACAAACTGGAAAAAGTAATAAAAAATATGTTTTTAAACATAACTAGTTGCCTACGACGGCTTCGTCCGGGTGCAATTTTTCTTTCGGTATCATACAGTTTTCTTTCCAAACCCTATCCAGACAATTACGAACAAAACAAAAAAATATTTAGTCAAATAATTACAGCTGTTCTGAACTAATGCGCTTACGTACATATAGATACGGCAATTAAATTTTAGCAAGTAACCTGCCCTGGCTTCGAACGCTTTCTTTACACAAAATATAAAATAGCCTATGTTACTCCGAGGAGATGTAGCTTTCGGTAAAATTGGTTAAGTTTTTGAGTTAAATCGTAACTAACAAAAAATCAATCATCTTTCCTCGTTAAAAAGGTATTTACACAAATACGGTATTAATCCTAGTCATCTAAATTAATATTATGTATTATTAATTTAGATGACTAGGATTAATACCGTATTTGTGTAAATACCTTTTTAACCAACTTCTAAAAAAGGAGGAGGTTCTCAATTCGGATGTTTGTATTATTTTTTATTTATGTTTGTTTGGGCATAGCCCCGTTGCATGCCAACCGTTTTAAATAATTATTTTTTGTTGGAAAGGGTATACTTTTCAAATGGACCCATAAAATTTTTATCGAAATCGGACTAGCCGTTTCTGAAAAATCAACAAAAGTAAAAAAAATATTGACATTGACGATCTTTTCGTTTACTCTACATTGCGTTTTTTGTTCGCGGGTCTCCGTCTCTCTCCACTCCGTCATTTACGAACCGATTTGGAAAATTCTTTTTTTAACAGACTTCAAAAAAAGGACGAGGTTCTCAGTTTGTCTTGAACTCTTTTTTTCTTTTTTTATGTTTGTTACTTCATATCTCGAAGATGGCTGGACCGATTTGGAAAATTATTTTTTAATTTGAAAGGGTATACTTTCTATTTGCTCCCGTTGTCATCACGTTAGGATCTGATGATGGAATCATGGAGAAATCGAGGGAACTTTTTAAATGTTATAGGCACACCTATAGCGTTTTGGGTATTTCTTATAGTAACTTGTGCAGTTGCTCTCGAAACGCACCATTTGGGGAAGTAAAACTGATGATGAAGACCACAGATAGCCACCGAAACTACTCAATAATAAGTATTTCGTGGGTTGCGATTCGATTACTTGAATATGGATGTTAAGCACTTTATGCTCGTCACAATGCATATGGTGAAGTAGAGCTGATGGTGAAATACCAGGAGAATTCCTCAAAAATTAACGGCTCTGCATTGGGAAAAGCAATGTTTTGTAAAAGGTGATAAGTATTTGACATTTTGGCTTTTGTAACTAGATAAATTACAAACCGACCCACTAAAAAGCGTGAACCCGCGTTACCGCTTTATAATTTTATTGCCAATTTTTAAGGTATTAAAATGGACATAGGTAGGATGTTTATCTTTAACATTTAGACATATGCCATCGCGGACTTTGCTATAGGCATAAGATACACAATTCTACCATACCAATGTATGGTAGAATTGTGTATAGTGCCGGGGGAGTCCGTTTATGTAGTATATCAATATAATTATACTACCTACATAAACTTTCGGACTCCCCCGACACGGAAGCGAGGCGCCCAGTCAAATCACGGCGACACGAAATTAATTTCGTTGCGCATTATTTTGATTTTGCAATATTTCCTAAGGTATTAATTTGTATGGTGTAAAGGGAAAAATTAATCTTCATGAAATGCTCAAGCCAACTAACGTATTTAAAATAATAAGGATTAATACAGTATTTGTGTAAATAGCTTTCCAATTACCGCTTTATAATTGCCCCTTTTAGACTTTTTAAGGTGTTCAGAACTGTAGTATATTATTTTGATCTATTACGTACGATTCAGCCTACGACTCCTATGTAAGCGCAAAAAAAATTGTATTACGACATCAATATGAAAAAAATAAAATTTTAAAATTATCAGTTTCTACTATATTAGGTATGCATGTGTTATACATATAAACCTTCCTTTTGAAACACTCTATCTATAAAAGTAAAACGTTAGTTTTAAAGATCTAAGCATACGTATGGACAGACAGCGGAAAGCGACTTTGAAAATAAATTGTACTTTATTTTGATGCTATGTATGTACTTTTTTTTTCTTACCTATTTTAACCAATATACTTTAACTGCACAAAAAAGGTGGCAACCCTAGCTGCTGGCGTCGCAGAGAGCAAATAAAAAAAATTAAGTAACCCCCGACACCCCTCTTTTTGCGTCAAGAGTTAAAACCAGCATACATGGCTCATGTGCTTGATAAATACCCACTAAGTATGGTATGCGTGTAAGATTTCTACCGCAGCTAACAAACAGAACTGATGACTATGAAACACCTGAACAGATCTTGATAAATTGTAGCTAAGAACTATCTCAGTCACGTCAGCGTATAGAAGCCACGATGCCACAAACAGACACACAGACATGTCAAACTTATAACCCTCTTTTTGGGTCGGGGGTTAAAAAGTACCACAGCGTGCCGTCACGCGTCTTCATTTTTCAACTACATGAAAAAATTAAAACTTTTTTTAATTACCTGTCCAATATTTTTTGGTAACCTAAGTGGCGGACTAAATAAAATATTTTAGGAAACCCTTTTGCAGAGAGATGTTTATAACAAACAAAGCTGTTTAACTCGTCGCTTAGTAACTATCGTGCGATTAGCTCGGACTAATGACCAATGTCCAGTGTTATTTTAACTTTAGAAGGGATTAATGTCTCCCCATTAACTTTAATTTTAACCCTCTGAGATTAGTGACGGCGGTATCTGTTACTCATGACATTAATTGTTTACAGACTGTTATTTTGGTACTATGTAGCTTAGTTATTGCTTACTCAAAATAATTTGATAAAGTTTCTTTAAAATGAAGTTGTTTGCAGTTGTCATGTAAGTTCTCTTTACATTATCATTAAAAAAAAAACTTTTAACAAAAATAAGTAATAGGACCGACATCAAATCATACAAAAACACGACTGCAATAAAAAGCGAAAAATAATCATTGGATGTCTAATTTCGTTTATATAAGGGCTCGGTACCTACTCACCTTGTAGAAGTTGGTGCCAAGCCAATGAATAGTTTTGATAGGCCACGTAGGTATGGTACCTATTTATTCCCACCTTCCCGGGGCACGCGTGAGGTGATCAAACCTATTCATTTGGCTTGGCGACATAAAATAAGAACATAATAATTATTAAACATAACTCAAAAACTACTCATCAGATCTCGATCAAAATGAAACCACACAACAAGTACCTACCAGCTTTCGAATATAAAAAGAATCACCAAAATCGGTACAGCCAGTAAGAAGTTATGAAGTAATACACATTAAAAAACAATCGAATTGAGAGCCTCCTCCTTTTTTGAAGTCGATTAAAGACAAGGCATCCCACTGCGTCTGTTTGTCTGTCTTTTTATGATTGCTATGCGGTTTTTACTTAACTAACTAATAGAGTGATTCAAGAGGAAGGTTTAAGTATATAATTTATTAAGGTTTTGTGTGAATTAGCATGATGAGAGAACGTGCGAAGTCAGGCTGGGTCAGCAGTATTTGATATTACTTATGTATTTATAGGTCTCTGAGTGCATCTCTCTCTCTAGATGTATGTAGATCTAACACCACACTCTATCAAACTAAAAGGCAATTAAGCTCTAAGAACCTACCTATTGTTAACATCTTCAAATTTTTGTACAGTTAGTTCTCAGTAAAGAATTTGAATTTAATGCAAATAAATGAATTAGACTTTGACATTTTATTGTTCTCTTAAACATCCAGCAAAATGTAAATACAGATTAAGGAATAGACATCGCAAAGCATAATAAAAGTCGTTCACTGCGTTTTGTAGCCCACAGAGCTACGAGACACCTCCACGACACTAAGGCCCGTATTACAGAACGAAACTCGAGCACTGATCTCTGTTTAAAACTAGTTTTGGGTCGAGATTTAATTTTAGAATGTTCCTCAAGTATAGATTCATTGATCATAGTTCAGCCGGGTACGGCTTTATTCTAGATCGTTACTCAGTTGTAGATTCATCACCCAAGTATGGTCGACACCACGCTCGAGCAGAGATTTCCTTGTCAGTTAACTATTTGCTTTTCAGTTTATTATTTGATATAAACATGGTAATTTTTGGCGAATGATGATGAAATCACATTTTATTTTGCTAATTGGTTACAAATAACACTTTTACACGTAATTTTTTGCCATTTTAAGTTACTAGATGAATCCCGTGTTTTCTAACTTAAACAGATTATAACAATGATTTTTTCACCGATGGTTTGAACAGAAAAACAGAACTTCAGCGTTCCATGTGAAGGGCCCATAAAATTATGCTAATAATTATTTTAAGAAACGGTATAGATTTTCACAAGATGAAGATTTTTGACAATTTGTAATACTGCCATCTATTGACCAAGATTTGGTAAAACATGCATTCATAGAATTAATAGGCTTAGAACCGCAGTAGTCGCACGCAAAGTGAAGCCATTTCAAGTTAGCCTTTTAATGGTGAACGCAGACCTAGCCGCACCGCACGCGCCGCAGTCTTTGCATTCGAATTCTTTATATGAAGTTCTATGCAACCTCGCACACCTACCCGCGCCGCAGTCGCCGCAGTCCCTGAAACGACCGAACTCCCCTAGCCGCAGCTGATGACGTCACCCGCACGCAGCGCGGATGACGTCATTCGCATCCACGGCGCGCAGTGTTGCCAGAGTTATAAAGTAGACAGAGAATCTCTGTCAACGGTTTATAATAAAATTACTTATTCTCGTATAAATAATTACTTGCTTATTCCCTATTATAGCACCTACAGATATAATTACACAAAAGAGCAAAATACCAATACCAAATACAGATTTTATACAGATTTTTTAAATCTTCGGATAGATAATGCTTTCAAAAATCTGGCAACACTGACGGGAACGACTGCAGCGACTGCGGCGCGGATAGATGTGCGAGGCCATTAACAAAAAGCGATGACTGCGGGGACTGTAGAGACTGCGGTGCGGCTAGGTCTGCGTTCACCATAAGGCTACGTACGACTTTCGGCGCGTCAGTACTCAAGACCAAGTATTACTGTAAAGAGCTCGCGCATTTTCGTAAAAAAATGACGTACTTTGCAGTGAAAGGGTATCACAACTCATCACATAATCATAAAAAACGTTTAAAGATACCATTTCACGGATAAGTACAGCCTAGCATCTTATATTTTTGTACAAAACATTCATCAAAACAAAATAATAAATCGTAAATTTGACAGCCGCCATTACAATGAAAATGTTGCTAGACTTGGAAAATATTTTACCCAATTTTTTGTTATTATAATTATGTAGTACCTATAATCCCAATCCACATCTAAGTAGGTATTTCTACTCGCCATGAAAAAAAGTGTTGATGTTATTTTATTTTGATGAAGTGAAGATGTACCATTTTTTAGGGTTCCGTAGCCGAATGGCAAAAAACGGAACCCTTATAGTTTCGTCATGTCTGTCCATCTGTCTGTCTGTCTGTCTGTCTGTCTGTGCGTCCGTCCGTATGTCACAGCCATTTTATTCCGAAACTATTAGAACTATACATGTGAAACTTGGTAGGTAGATGTATTCTGTAAATCGCTTTCCGATTTTATAAAAAATATTTAAAATAAAGGGGGGATACATGGAACTGAAACTGAAAAATTTTTTTTTTCATGAAACCTATGCGTGTGGTATCTATAGACAGGTATTTAAAAATGACATTAAGATTTCTAAAACCACTTTTTCATAAAGTTAATCGTTTAAAAGTTATACGCATTCAAAGTGTTAAAATGTGTGTCAAAAATATCAAAAAAATATATGTTGTAGATCTTAATGTAAACTTGAAAAAATTGGTTTGAACGAGATCGGGTCAGCAATTTTTGAGATACAGCATATTTTCTAACACCGCAAATATAACTTTGTAATTCATACAAACACTATGAAAAACATAGTTATTGGGCGTAGTTGAAAAAAATTTAAATAAGCTAGTTTTAAGAAATTTGTAGGGTTTTTTTTAATAAGTATACATATTATATTATATTATTATAGTTACTTCGGAACCCTTCATGGGCGAGTTTGATTCGCACTTAGCCAATTTTTGGTATGTGTTTTAGGATATAGTACATTATGATACATGTGTGCTATGTTGATCACTATACCCGAGGCGGTATTATTCGCACAAGCCACAGGCGAGCGCGATAAGGAAGCCGAGAGTATGATGACCAATACACACGCGTGTCATACGACGTTTTTCAACATACTTGCGAGGAAAAAACAGACTTGTATTGTTAAATATTAACTTGTATGGAAAATGGCGCGCTGGATTTGATTTTTCGCGCGTCGCGCTAGCGTGTGCGCGCAGGTTTACCTACACCTGCGCGCGAATCGCAAGCGCGGTGCGCGTTTATTTACATAAAAAGCACTGACAAAAACGCTATACACCCTTTAGAAAAAATATAATAAACACAAAATAATGTTTAGACTGATCGTAGTGTTGTCGTATGTCAAATTGTAGTTTACAACAACCTGTTAAGTTAGTATAATCATAGAATATCAAGATTTTATCAAATAGTCATTCAGTAGGATTACTTGGTCTTAGGGAGTTGTGTTGATGACTTTAATGATTATAATTCTGTAAATACATATTACAACTTAATGCTGACCAGCAAATTACAAAAAACGTAAAAAAGATATTTCGCGAGCTAACCAGGCGCTTTCGCCTTAAACAAAATAAAGTAATAATATGAATAATTCTAATAAAACGCAACTTAAATAATAATTCTACGCTTATACCTACCGGCAAAGTTGGCAAAATTGGAACAGTTCCATTTTCCCCACATGCTGGGGAAAATGTCATTTACTTGCAACATTTATTATTTGCTTGTGTGCGTGTCGTCGAACGTAATTACATGCCGCTTAGGCACACATTCATTTCGTTGTTGCTTCAATTTTGAACGGAATTTTGAATGAAACTATCACTCTAAGGTCCGTATTACAGAACGTTCCTCAAGTCCAGTTTGAGCTTAATTCGCCCGATCTCAGTTTAAATATAGAATCTGCACTTGAGCATTGGTCTTATTCCAGAATGGTAATAAAACTACACTCGGATTCAAATCGAGCCTCAAGCAGAGAATATCTAATTGTCTATGCATCAGTCTGTTTTCGTTTACGTTTTATTTTCTTCGTCTCCGCTGTTCCGATCTACGAATGATCGTAAATAATTCAATTTACTTTAATACCAAATTTTTAAGAACAAAAAATATGTATTGCACGGTTTCACTATAGAAATTATTTTTTTAAGAATTTGTAAAAGCAAATTCTTGAAGGTAAAAGGTGTTAAGGCAATATTTTCTAACATATAAAAATATAGCAAGAGTAACTTGTTCGTGGAACGGAGTGGATCCTAAATAATGTCTGTGACAGTGATTGCTCATTAATCATATAATAAGTAATATTCAAATAAATAATGGCTTGGGAACAACGATCAATAAAAATATTAAAAGGAAACAAAGTTATAGTTAAAACAAAACAGAAATGCATATGTTTTACCAAATCTTGGTCAATAGATGGCAGTATTACAAATTGTCAAAAATCTTCATCTTGTGAAAACCTATACCATTTCTTAAAATAATTAACGTAAAAGTGTTATTTGTAACCAATTAGCAAAATAAAATGTGATTTCATCATCATTCGCCAAAAAAATTACCATTTTTATATCAAATAATAAACTGAAAAGCAAATAGTTAACTGACAAGGAAATCTCTGCTCGAGCGTGGTGTCGACCATACTTGGGTGATGAATCTACAACTGAGTAACGATCTAGAATAAAGCCGTACCCGGCTGAACTATGATCGATGAATCTATACTTGAGGAACATTCTAAAATTAAATCTCGACTCAAAACTAGTTTTAAACAGAGATCAGTGCTCGAGTTTCGTTCTGTAATACGGGCCTAAGTCTAATTACTCTAAGCATGCATTTCTGTTTTGTTTTAACTATAACTTTGTTTCCTTTTAATATTTTTATTGATCGTTGTTCCCAAACCATTATTTATTTGAATATTACTTGTTATATGATCAATGAGCAATTCAAAACAACACTGTCACAGACATTATTTAGGATCCACTCCGTTCCACGAACAAGTTACTCTTGCTATATTTTTATATGTTAGAAAATATTGCCTTAACACCTTTTACCTTCAAGAATTTGCTTTTACAAATTCTTAAAAAATAATTTCTATAGTGAAACAATGCAATACATATTTTTTATCCTTAAAAATTTGGTATTAAAGTAAATTGAATTATTTACGATCATTCGTAGATCGGAACAGCGGAGACGAAGAAAATAAAACGTAAACGAAAACAGACTGATGCATAGACAATTAGATATTCTCTGCTTGAGGCTCGATTTGAATCTGAGTGTAGTTTTATTACCATTCTGGAATAAGACCAATGCTCAAGTGCAGATTCTATATTTAAACTGAGATCGGGCGAATTAAGCTCAAACTGGACTTGAGGAACGTTCTGTAATACGGACCTAAGGCCCGTATTACAGAACGAAACTCGAGCACTGATCTCTGTTTAAAACTAGTTTTGAGTCGAGATTTAATTTTAGAATGTTCCTCAAGTATAGATTCATCGATCATAGTTCAGCCGGGTACGGCTTTATTCTAGATCGTTACTCAGTTGTACATTCATCACCCAAGTATGGTCGACACCACGCACGAGCAGAGATTTCCTTGTCAGTCAACTATTTGCTTTTCAGTTTATTATTTGATATAAAAATGGTAATTTTTGGCGAATGATGATGAAATCACATTTTATTTTGATAATTGGTTACAAATAACACTTTTACACGTAATTTTTTGCCATTTTAAGTTACTAGATGAATCCCGTGTTTTCTAACTTAAACAGATTATAACAATGATTTTTTCACCGATGATTTGAACAGAAAAACAGAACTTCAGCGTTCCATGTGAAGGGCCCATACAATTTTGCTAATAATTATTTTAAGAAATGGTATAGATTTTCACAAGATGAAGATTTTTGACAATTTGTAATACTGCCATCTATTGACCAAGAATTGTAAAACATATGCATTTCTGTTTTGTTTTAACTATAACTTTGTTTCCTTTTAATATTTTTATTGATCGTTGTTCCCAAGCCATTATTTATTTGAATATTACTTATTATATGATTAATGAGCAATTCAAAACAACACTGTCACAGACATTATTTAGGATCCACTCCGTTCCACGAACAAGTTACTCTTGCTATATTTTTATATGTTAGAAAATATTGCCTTAACACCTTTTACCTTCAAGAATTTGCTTTTACAAATTCTTAAAAATAATTTCTATGGTGAAACGGTGCAATACATATTTTTTATTCTTAAAAATTTGGTATTAAAGTAAATTGAATTATTTACGATCATTCGTAGATCGGAACAGCGGAGACGAAGAAAATAAAACGTAAACGAAAACAGACTGATGCATAGACAATTAGATATTCTCTGCTTGAGGCTCGATTTGAATCTGAGTGTAGTTTTATTACCATTCTGGAATAAGACCAATGCTCAAGTGTAGATTCTATATTTAAACTGAGATCGGGCGAATTAAGCTCAAACTGGACTTGAGGAACGTTCTGTAATACGGACCTTAGAAACATTTTGTCCAAACTTCCCACACAAGGCCGACCCGCCTTTTTCTAGTGAAACAATAAAAACAAGTGTAAAAAGGTATCTTCTGGGCTCGCTCGTTCCATTGTAGACCTCATCTAATGCTTAACATCAGGCGAGATTGAGGTCAAGAGTGGGCTCATACAGATTAAGAAAAAAAGCGTTTTTCGAGTGGGAAAATCATTGAATGACTTCTCCCGCTGTGACTTCGACTCACTAAGAACTCACCCTGTTTTCCCAGTTACCCATGTGGTCCGGGGCCGTTGTACCTCGTTAGGAAATTCCCGCTACCTCGCTAGAAATAAAATAGCCTACGACCTATTCTCAGACCTACTAAATACAATTCAAACAATTTCACAAAAATCGGTCTAGCCATTTCGGAGGAGTTCCATAACTAACACTCACACACGTGATATTTACATATTCGACTAGCATCTGCCCGCGACTTCGTTAGTGAGGGAGGGTTCTGCCGCGTAAATTCAGATCCCGTGGGAATTCCAGGATAAACAGTAGGCTGTATTGTTTCAGGATGTCAATTATTTAAAAACTACTGAACTACTGAATGGATCTAAATTAAATTGGTAAGTAAATCTGGGTGAGGTGAGATGGTGGTCAAACGCAAACCTATATCAATAAAAAAAGGCTCGCGTTGTCAACCATCTCTTTCGCTCGCTTAAGACCGCCCATGGTATCAGCCTTTTCTATCGTAGAGTATATCATTCTATTTATCATCTCACCTTGTGTTGACGATGAAGTAGATACGCTTACCTACTTACTAATTGGTCTTGGTACTACTGGAGGTCTTAACAGTTTGTGTGTTCCTTACTCTATGCAGGCAGGCGGCACCGAGATATAAAGACAGTCGCATCGCGCGCCCCTTGCTCTCCGATTAATTTAAATACCGAGCATTCCACGGAAAAGGGGACGGATTTAGTATAAATGTTGCTATTTGTTCTTTTTTCAGCAAATTACGAATCACTTTTGTCATCACAAGTTCTGCGTAATTTGTTTATAGACTTACGTTCGACCGCCATCTCAACTGATGGTAAGCGATGATGTGGTCGAAGATGAAGCACGCTTACCTAGAAGCTTTTTCTTTCGGGGTGAAAATCATCAAATGTCTTTTCCCACTCTGGGTGGAACGGAATGGAGTTTCAGACTCCTATTGACTACAAACCACCATGTACCTTCAGTTGCTCTTTCGTCACAGGCCGCGGTATCTCGTAAAAACATTTACACAAAACCTTATTACACCTTCCTCATGAATTTGGAGAAAACCGCATGAATCTCTTCAGTTAATGTTTCTGAGTGAATCGCGAACAGACAGACTGGGCGCAAGAATGATTGATAATAATTATGTAAGGATTTACACAGATAAGTTTGGTTTTCATATAAAATTCTTCACAAAGTCTTACATATTCTTGAAAGAAATTTATTGTGTAAATAATTTTAAATTTTACAATTTGTACTGATCAACACTAACTGTGACACAGTTTTCAGTAAAGTTAAAGCCTGTCCCATCGTGTTAGAGAACTATTTTTTTATTTTATTTTTTCTTTGAAGAAGATGACTAGCAAAGTGGAAAGAATTCACATTACTAGCAATCTTGTGAACCCCTCCAACTAAGCTAAATATGCTTGTGTCTGGAGTGGGTTCACGGCTATAGTGTAATGGGTGGGATTCGAACTCGTGACCTCTCGCTCACAAGTTCGACACCTTATCCATTAGGCTATTGACGCTTTGAATATTATTATAATTATGATCTCTTGCCCGCAACTTCACCTTGACTCAATTTTCACCTTTCCCCACCAATCATTCCATTGAGTCTTCGTTACGGGGGATATGCCCCAAAGAATTTGAATTCCACCATCTCATTTGATGATAAGCGATGAAGTAACCGAAGATGAAAATTCTTCAAAAGATCGCCTCAGACTGAAACCTGCAAGGTTCCTATATAATTAAACCAGTGTAGATTGTATGGACTTTAAAAGACACGGACCCCTGAATTTGTTTCGGTGTTTCTTCTGAGGGTAGTCAGTTAGGAAACACCGGCCTTATCTAGTTAATATTTACGAAAACAATGACATGTAAAAGTGTTATTTAATAACCAATTTGCAAAATAAAGATCATTTATAATTTATCATTGAAGCACGCTTACCTAGAAGTAACCTATTCACTCTTGACTTAAAGAAGACGATTGAACAGGTTTGCTGGAAATACTAGTGTGCAATCCCATCGCACACTCTCCGAAATATAACCAATAGAAAACTTGTGACTTTCTTTTATCACTATAACAATATTTTATTTCAATATTGTATCTCACAGTTCAGATAGATAGATAGATATACTGTTTATTGTACACCATAACATACTTAAATAAGGACTTAATAACTAAAAAGGCTGTTACAAAATCTAACATATCTCCTAATGCCACATGCCTAGTTTGGGGCCCACGGGAACATATATTTATTATTTATTTATTATATATACTTTATAAACAAAAAATAAAAGTAGGGTACAATGGCCGGTCTTACAGCACAGATCAATCTCTTACAGACCACCCTTGGGTGGATAGAACTTAAGGAGACAGATTTAGGACTTGTGGGTATTTATATTGTTTTTTTTTAATATCTTTATATTTTTTTAATTTAGGGCTTTTGTCCAATAAGGATATGTCAACCCCATCGAACCTTATAACAAAATTAATCAGCTAAGTAATATAATAAAATGCAACACTAAAATACTAGGCTCCTCATTGCTGAACGATTAAAACTAAACTACATAGTCCTTTTGCTTCCTTCGCTTTTGGGTTTGCCAAAATGCTTTGAACTAGTCCTACATCCAGTATGTTTAACTTAAAGTCGTTCAGCAGCGAGTCGCGTTCATCTTTATTTTTAACACGCTTTTATTAGGTCGACCTGTATGTAACTAACTATGTAATGAAATCTAAGGTAACTAATTTAACCACCTTTCAAGGGTCGTAGCGTAATGAAAATTGGCAACTGTATGTAGTTCTGATGACAATATAATAATATGGTACTGTCGAACTGATCTGATGATGGAGCCGGAAGATATGAACTGGAACTTCATGATGGAAAATCGTATCACAGCTGTTTTGGATTTCTTAGAAAAGTCTTGTAATGAACTTTGACCACAATTAGGTTTCAAGGTCTGATGATGAAGCTGGAAGATAGGCACTGGCATTCCATGATGGAATATCGTATCATAGTCGTGTTTGCACTTGTGAGAAAAGCCACGTAATGGACTTTGAACACGATCAGGTTTCAAGGTAACAAACCTAAAGAAAATCTGTTAACGGTTTTCTTAACCTTTTTGAATTACCGCGTAATCCATAGATTTATTTTTTTATAGATGTCACTTTCAAATTTTCTGAGGGGATCGACTGTTTAATTGTTTACTACTTGTGGGAATAATATGGCAAAAACTACAAAAAAAGAAACAGCAACACTATGAAAACGGATACTACAAAAAAAGGAAAAGCGCGAACAAAAAACCTTAGCTTTTTTTATGTGCATTTATAAAAGCGTGATTTTCTAGTGTTTTTTAAACTATTAATTATTTATTATATTGTATAATGTTTGTTTTCATCTTCTATTTGTACTTACTCTTTTCTTTAATAACTTGTGTGTGTGTGTCATTAAAAATAGCTCCCCAAATGCGTCCCCTTCACAAAAGAGACAGAAATTTATAACGTCGGTAATGTAGGCTCGCTGTCTCACTGTAGCTAGAGTAGCCGGTAAATGGACAATCTTATTGCAGAGCCACTATAAGTAATAAAGGTTAACTGGAGTCCTGGTAATATTTATTTATTGAATATTATTATAGATGGATAGATATTCTCTTTATTGTACATCATAACAGAGATAAAAAGGACTCAACTACAAAACTTTGTTTATATGCATTTATCGTCGAAAGTACTGGGTGGATTTAGATGAAGTTTGGTAATAAGATTATTGGACTTTTCACCCTACTGTTGAAGAAGGAGTCTGTTGAAGACGTGAATTGAAGTTGGTCTTAATTTTTTATCGTGACCACGGGAGTGAAGCCCACGCGTCGCAGCTTTTCGGATATTTGAGCCGAATAGGTAGTGTATTATTTATCTATTGCATATAAGTAAATAGTACACCATGGACTACCCGCGTATTTATTTTCTCCTGCTGTGTTAAATCCATCCAAATTTTGTCTGTAAAAGATCGCTTTTAGCGATAAGACCACCCATTGTACACTAGTTTAAATTTTGTATCCATAGAAATATTATGAGGTGTAAAATCACAGAACAAATAAAAGAGGTTAGAAAGGAAATAGTTACTGATTTGTATGAGAACGCGTGTCGCCGCTTGTCTCCCACTCCTTAGCGAATTACGCACACAAATAAATTACACACACTTAAATCGAGAGCTTGCTACTGATTGTAACTTACTGTCGATAAACATGCGCCGAGCATCACGGCCAATCAGGGCAAAGGACAAAACGTCAATGGTTGAAGTGTGGCGCATGCAGTACATTGTAAGCGGACTTGGTCATTGCGTTGATTAAGCAATGACCAAGACAATGACAATGACACATCGGGCAATGTATACTTTTAGTAACTTGTTGCAATAATGTTGTTAATGTTCGGAATTTCATAGTGATCAGAATATTTTATGTTTTTTACAAATAAAATTGTAATTAAATGTTATTTTTGACTTACCGACGGAAAGATATACCTCCTCGCTCTATACTTGTGGTCTGACTTTTGTTTTAAAGGTTATAAATGCACAACACGGCATTTTAAAGCAGAGCTCTGTGTTCCGAAGTAATCCGAAGCGCACTAAACGCGGTGAATGAATTAATCGGTCGCGCTATGATTTTCGTATCATAAATGTGGCGCGCTCACCACACCCACATTACTATTCCAACCTTATTCATCTATTCCGTGTGTACAATCAAGTATATAATAAATAAATAAAAATATATTAGAAAAACTCAAAAGCACTTTTATGCCCGACCCGGGAATCAAACCTGAGACTACACGCTTAGCATTCGTTCTTGCGACCACTGGACCAACGATACACTCAGTACTTATGTAATTAATACTAATACATTTATTTCTAACACATTTTACATTGATTATCCATTATTTAAATCACAATTAATTATTGTCGTTTTTAATGAATCCATAATGAAATATACATTATTACCACCAAAAGAACGCATCGCAACGCATAACGCATCCCATCACCCAATTCATAACTTGTCTAATAAAAACACATTCCCCCAAAAGTACAGTCCCCCATTAGCCGTGCAGGTGTATGTGTCCCCCTCGTCCCTTGTTTGCGTAACTTTTGACTTCACCATCACGGGGGCCCTTTTGTCACAGATTATAATAATAGCTTGTTATTTTGAGCGGGAAATTTTATGAGGTGGAGGAATCATTTTGTTATCTGTGGTAGAGAAGAATGTTATAATGTCATTTTTGTTTTTTAATTTGAATTTTTGCGTGTTTAGTGCGCGGAAATCAACCTACATGGTTCTCATACCTATAATTTGACTAGTCCACATTAGATGGAGTTCAAAAGAGACTTTGACCTGAGTTTGTTTCGGTGTTTCTTCTCAGAGTAGTTAGTCCTGCTAGGGAACACAGCTAAATCTATACTAATATTATACAACGCGCTGATCTCCGAAAGTAATGGGTAGCTTTGGAAAAAAATTGGCATAGAAGTAGCTTGAATCTTCAGAAAAGTTATAGGCTACTTTTTATCCGACAGCAAAAGAAGGAGGTTATGTTTTTATCCTGATAATACAACTGCTAGTTTAGTATATATATTAAAATATAACTTTACGAAAAATAACAATGTAATTTCATGTACTTACTTTCTAAAGCAATTAAGATAATCTAAGATTCATTAATAATATGGAGTCAGTGCTCACGCTTTTCAGGAGTCTCGTACGGACCACCCGGAGGACACGGTGGAGCATACAGTCGAGGTGTTGCCCTGCTTGGGTGGAGCACCGACATGTCCTCGTGGAGGCGATCGGCGGCGGCGACCTCTCGCTCCCGGCCTTGATTCAGATCTTGGTGCGGAGCGAGAGAGAATGAAAGAATATATTTCCTGTATTTAAGACCAGGCAGTGCAAAATAATTTTCACGCAAGCTCCGCCCCCATCCATCCCGGTTAGGCCGTTGTATACTAAACACTAACGCAGCAGTAATAAAGTTGAATATCGCGTGCGCTCTTTCACCATGTTCGGTTTCGAAACTGCCGTTGTGTGCTAAACGCTAACGCAGCAGTAATAAAGTTGAATATCGCGTGGGCTCTTTTACCATATTCGGGTTCGAAACTAAATGTCGTAAGTCTCAATTCTTATTTCGTTTATAACTAAAGTGATAATTGATCTAGAGGAAAAATGTCCTATATTTGGATAATAAACTATAGGTATTTTCTTACTGCCAATACTAATTTTAGATATAAAAGCCGAGTAATCTTGATTAAATTTTGAATAATCTTTAAAACAGACATGATTTCGATTAAAAAATGAATCTAGCGAAAATGTTCCAATTACGAAACTGGTCTAGACATGGAAAGAAAAAGATCCAATAAATCATATACTAAAGTTCCATTTTGATTGTATGCGTGATTGTTTACAATTTAGGGAGCCTCCTCTTAATAGATCTCCTAGCCGATTTCGACTACGGCTCCGGTACAGGTGCACTATCTGTTCCTGTACTCTCATAGTCCGATGGGAAGCCAATCCGACAGGAGCGGAGCGTGATCAGGCGCAGGATCAACGGCTTAACGTGAGGTTTTTCGGAGGCACGGGGGTTATCACAACTTCCAAACTCCGGGCTATTACTAAGAACTGAAATAACCCAATAGTACTTTTTGCCCGACCCGGGCTCAGCAGTCGCGGTTGTAATCAGTAGGCCACCGAGGCAGTTGAATGTATTTAATAGCTGTTAGTCCTCTCTACTTCTTAAATAAATAAATATACAACGTGTAACGGAAACCCCATTTCAATCCAAAAGGGCTGAAGACAACATCTGGTATGGTCATGGAGTCTCTATGCCCAGTTTCAGCACAAGTAAGTGACTCAAAGAATTGATACGAAATTATCGGTTTCATATGTTTCTTGAATATCAATCATAACAAACGTGTCACAGCACTACGAGGGTCAATAACTTTCCACGTCACTTGCCTGTAACACGATAATTCTCTTCAATCTTCTTAATTTGAAAAATTCAGTCTCTGGTATCAATGTATTGAAATTTCTAATTAGTTCCACACATGGAGACAGGATTACCAAACCCTTGTCAATTCGTTTGTTATCATCCAAAGAAGCCGTGCACTTGGTACCAGAGCCGGATTAACCCTATCAGGGGCCTATAGGCAATGGAATCCTCGGGGCCCTCTTATACCGACTTCAAAAAAGGAAGAGAACGCCGTAAAAAGGCCGTAGAACTTCAGGTACCTTCGCCTTTGGTACGACCATTTGTAGGTGACAATGGTCTCCTCGAGGATTTTCCCATTTGCGGCACAATACTTCCTCACACAATAACACACCCAATAATAACTTTTTGTTGTGGTACTCATTCCAGCAACGTCATGCCAACTAAGCTTTGGAGCAGCGGCCTTCTTCCATTCAAGAATGGGTTTGACGTCTAAGTCATCCTGCTGCGCACGCTGTAGCGCTTCTTTCCACTCATCAAGATGCTGAGAACAGACCTTACTGTTTTCAGCATCTTGACGGGTACTACTTCTTTTTCTTCTTGCCTAACACAGTGCTTACATTCATCAGGGCAAGGTCTTCTTGATAGTGCGTCCGCATTGCCGTGACATCTTCCGTTACGGTGCTCAGTTTCATAGTGAAACTCCTGCAGTTGTTCAATCCACCTTGCCACTTGCCCTTCAGGGTTCTTGAATTGCAAAAGTCACTTTAATGCAGCGTGGTCGGTCCGCAGATAAAATTTCCGACCAAGCAGATATTTACTGAAATGCTGCAATGTTTTTACTACTGCTAGTAGCTCCCTTCTTGTGACACAATAATTTCTTTCCGGTTTTGATAACGCTTTGCTGAAGTAGGCTATCACAACCTCTTTATCTCCTTTTCGCTGAGATAACACTCCACCAATTCCGGTATTACTTGCATCTGTGTCTACGATAAACTCATTCTCAATGTCAGAAAATCCAAGAATAGGTGTATCGCACAGACGCTTCTTCAATTCGTGGAAAGTAGTGTCGCAGTCTTCTTCCCAGCAGAATGTTCGCTTCTCTTCAGTGAGCTTGTGTAATGGCTTAGCAATATCAGCAAAATTCTTTACAAACCGACGGTAATATGAGCACAACCCCAAAAACGCTCTGACCTGTGTCTTGTCTTTTGGTACTGGCCAATCCTTAACAGCGACTATTTTCTCCGGATCAGTTTGCACACCTTCGTTTGAAACTACATGGCCCAGGAAAGTACTTGACGTTTGAAAAATGAGCACTTTTTAGGACTTAGCTTCAGATAAGCTGCACGGATTTTTGCTAGCACACGTTCCAGGTTCTTAAGATGTTCTTGAAATGAGCATCCTATGATAATAATGTCATCTAAATATACCAGACAGGCGTTTCCAATAACCCAGCCCAGTGAGTACTAGCTCCATTAGCCTTTCAAAAGTTGCTGGCGCATTGCACCATCCAAACGGCATTACTTTGATTTGCCACATACCTTTTCCCGTAGAAAATGCTGTCTTTTCCTTATCCTTAGGATGTAGTTCCACTTGCCAGTAGCCACTTTTCAAATCTAGGGTTGTAAACCACTTCATTCCTGTCAGCGTATCTAACGTGTCGTCAATTCTTGGTAGTGGATAACTGTCCTTCTTTGTTGCATCTTTCAACCTCCGATAATCGACACAAAAACGTAAGTTGCCATCCTTCTTTTTGACTAGCACTACAGGAAAACACCGTGGACTGGATGCAATCATCCACTATGTCGGCCACGATGACTCTATGCCAAAAAGTACTTTCTCCTAGTTTCATCTCCACCTTTTTCTCGCCTCGGCCGGGTATATGCTGGCCGGTTGCTGTCAGGAGTTGGATTTTCTCGTGGTTCCGGAAGAAGTCCCCAATAGAACGATTTGCAAGTTGAGTCCTGACCACTGTACGAGAACTACCAGTATCTATCGTCAGCTTGCAAGGTGTTCTATTGATTTCGCCTTTGATGATTAAGCTGTTTCCATCATGGGCTTGTGTGATCGAAATACTTGTGGCTTTTTCAAAACCAGCCAGCACCCGCCCCACGGTCCTGGCGTTTACTCGTTTCCCTGCTGCTGGAAGGTGGTTGGGTTAGCCACCTGAACCTCTTGAGATCCCTCTTCCCTTCCACTATTTCGCTTCAGGCAATTGGATCTTAGATGGCCCTTTTCTTCGCACTCGTAGCACTTAGGGCTAAACTTAGGTCGAATGCTACGGGCAGGTGATGACAGCACTTCCCTGATATGGTGTGCTCGATGGTCCTCTCATACAGCTTCCACTTCCAAAGCATGGGCCAAGGCGTCCTTTAGAGACTCACGGTGCCCGAGTCTCACAGCAGCCCTCACTTCTAAGTCCCGAATCCCATCGACAACCACCTGGACCAAATTACCATCGATAAGTGCAGGCGATGATTGGTAAGCTTTTCGAACCAGATTTTTTATTTCGAGGGCCCACTGCTGTAGATTTTCAGTACTGCGTTGAACCCGGTCTTTCAACCGGGCACGGAACACGTGCTCCAGATTTGCGTTACCATAGCGCAATTCTAACGCTTTTAGCAACTGTTCGTACGTGACTTCCTTCCCGAGAGCCTCTAGAATGGTTAGAGCCTGGTCATGAAGGCCAAGTGTAAGTGCCGTCATAGCCTGCGTTTTGCTCCATCCATTGGCCTTGACGACTACCTCGAACTGGATCTTGTAGGCTGACCATGAAGAGCTACCACCAAACAGAGCTACGAAGAAGCAGCGACCACAGGAGCTGCAGTCAAATCTCCAGACTTCAGTACACTCAGAGCTTTTTTCACGTCAGCGATCTCGATTTCAGCTCCGGAGATACGAATCTCAGCTTCAGTAATCCGTTCCTCTTGCTGTTGCACTCGTTCCTTTACTGCACTAAGGTCCTTGCAGAAATTCGCATTTATTTCCTTCATGAGGTGCATCAGCTCTTCCTGGCGGCGGGCTTGTTCTTCCTGGAGGCGAGCAGCTTGCTCTTCCTGGCGGCGGGCTTGTTCTTCCTGGCGGTGGGCTAGCTCCTCCTAGAGGCGAGCAGCCTGCTCTTCCTGGCGGCGGGCTAGCTCTTTCTGGAGGCGAGCAGTCTGCTCTTCCTGGCGGTGGGCTTGCTCCTGCAGCATAGCCATCAATGCAGCCATATCAAATGCAGCCGGGGCTATAGTCACTGGAGCAACTCTGGATGTACTCGCAGACGCCTACATCGTCAGCTGATTTCCACCCGGTGCTGGCGATGGTGAGCCTTCGAACCGCCTTTGGTCGATCTCCTGATGCCGTTGATTCCTTGTTCTTACACCCTCCATGTCGTCTTTCGGTAAAACCGGCGTTTTTCTATCCCACTTCTGACACCAAATTTTTACGAGCTGGGGTTCGTGATAGAAATAATTAACGCCAATTAAACCAAAATTAACACTTTAATTAAATAAACACTAAATAAAAATTAACACAGCTATCCGCACTACAATACTTGTCATTTAACACTTAAATCGCACTGAAATTCACTTTTAGATCTCGATTATATCGCCTCGTATCTTGTAATAAGACTGACTCTCTGCGTCCCTTTACGATCTATTTATACCCCGGTCCATGAGTTCTAGAATATTCTTGTAAAATCGACCCACTGTTTATACTGCCAAGAATATTCCAGAAGCGACTTGAGATACACAGTACTGCTACTCGCCGCTAGATGGCGGTAATGTCTCGACACGATATACCCGGTACTGTTACTCGCCGCTAGATGGCGTTAGTGTCTCGAACATTCTAGATTTCTGTCGAAGTTTCTCGACGTACTTCACTAAGCGACTGGCGTAACAATATATTTGTTTAGAAATTCCCAGTTGTTGTTCTAAATTTTAATTCTACTACTAAATCTAAGGATTTGTAATCTGAGAGTTAACAGTGTGGTCCCTCAGTTCACACACACTTCTAAATTCTCGTTCGATGAGTTTTTTTTTTCTTTGTGCGTACAGTGGGCCCCTAGTGGACGCGGGGCCCCTAGGCAGTTGCCTACTCTGCCTAATGGTTAATCCGGCCCTGCTTGGTACCTATGTATATATACCCTTTAAATTACACGTTGTAGATAATGTTGCTATGGCATCCAACATCATTGTTACATCGCAAAATTAATAACAAATATTCAGAAATACCACCAACATACAGATAGCCGCTACAAAAATGTTGAAACAAGCTCGTTCAATTTGAACATAGTTATTGTGGAGTTCACATCAAAGGTTCGATATTAAATTATTTCATAAACTGATTCCCTTTGATCTCTCTGAGTGGGGCGAAGTGCGAGTGGTGCGTAGGCATAGGTTCCGTATAGTGAATATTTTCAATAACATTGGTTTTATTCTCTGTAGAACATAACTAGTTTTTGCCGGCGACTTCGTTCTCGACTCCGCGTGGGAGGCATTTCCCGCGTGAATCCAAATCCCGTGGGAATTCCGGGATAAAAAGTAGCATGTTATTCCAGGATTTCAAATATCTACTTACCAAAATTCATTGAGATCCGTTCAGTAGTTTTTGCGTGAAAGAGCAACAAACATACATTCATCCTCACAAATTTTCGCATTTATAATATAAGTATATGGATGAGTGGTATAGGGATGTCAGGTGGGCCAGCAATACCAGATCAGTTCATGATCGACTTTAGTAGGACGTGGGTTATCGGGCGAGAAGAATTAACCCTTTATGTGTTAGAGGGAATATTTTCGGAATTTACTTTTAAACAGGAAATATAATTAGAATCTTATTACCACGTAATTATTACTAACTAGCTTGTGCCAGCGGATTCGCCAGCGTGGGAAGTTTTTCCCGTGTAAATCCCGATCCCGTGGGAATTTCGCAAAATCCTTTCTTAGCGGATGCCTACGTCATAACATCTACCTGCATGCCCAATTTCAGCCCGATCCGTCCAGTGGTTTGGGCTGTGCGTTGATAGATCACTATGTCAGTCAGTCAGTCACCTTTGAGTTATATATATTTAGATTACGTGGTAATAAGATTCTAATTATATTTCGTGAATCAAGAAATCTAAATCAAGAAACACTCCACCAAAAACGTAACGCGTCTCGGGGATGATAACAAAGTCTTAGACTTTAATGGTTTGTGCAAATTTTGTCTTTCTACAAAGTCAAATTTAGTACCATCGTTATCTGCTTAGCCTTTTTCCACCTATGTGGGTGTTAGCTTTCAGTCTAACACAGACAACTGAGTATTAGGCTTTTACTTGACCGACTGCGCCTATCCGTCCTCCAAAACCCAGTAACTGGGTAACACAATACTCATTGGCTAGACCAGTGTCAGATTCACTATTTTTATTTTATTTTTGTTTTACTTTATTAGGACATAAAACAGTTATACATTACAATATAAGTGTGATGAAATAAAATTTATAACTAAGTAAACGTGTAACCCACATCAATGTCAGCGGATTGTTTTTTTTGACTTAATCTCCCGTTCTCTTCATTGCACGTTGAATCAATTGTATGATGCTCTATGATATTCTGTTACTAAAATGAGTAAAAAAAAATAAAAAAACTCAAAATTACTTACTACGTACTACGTGAGTACTTTACAACGTAATTATTAAAAACTTACTAAATGTGTATGAAAAACCAAAAACCCAAAATATTGTAAAATAAAATTGTTATTAAACTAACTCAGTTGATTGTACCAATAGAACTAAAACCAACATTGAACAGTTGAACGCATTCAATCAGTTATTGAATATTACTTTCTACTTCAGTGGTTCTGTGATTGGTTCAGACCATCTGCATATTAATTCCCGATTCAATATGAGTGGCGCATATAAGCCTATGCTTGAACTACGGTCGATATGCCAGTGTTTTCGGAAGTCCTTTTTTTTCGGTGGGAAAAAAAAATGCAATTAGCAGTTGTTATTCCTGTTAACAACTGTTATTGGCATTTATTTTTTTAAAACCTTTATTTTTGTACGAGTGCACAAGCGCTAAAGTTCGCAGAGCCTAACTTCACACTCGCCAAGTTAGAACGGCCGTACTGTATCTGTCTAAGGATGGTTTTGGCGATACCATTTCTTACGGAACCCTAGAAATATCCAATAACAGGGCGCGTCGCGGCAAAGCATACCGCAGTGCGCAGGGCTGCCATTTAATATTATTTGGTTATTGTTTTGTTGTTTTAAAGCCATTGTTATGGTGTGGACAACAGTAAAAGTAGAATTTATTTGACAAGAGTTATTTGAAAATATTGTGTTATAAATGTTATGATCACTAAAGGCTTTAAATTGCTATTTTACATTTAGTTAGTAGGTAGGTATTTAAAAGACAAATATGGAATTGAATTTGTTTTGCAAGAAAATGTAACGTTTGATTTAATTTGGCACACTTAAAGTTAACACGTTCGCTGACAGTACGTCGTTAGGCGGGAAATTAAAATAGTGCGTTATGACAGTACGTCGAGGGACGGGCCACTTATTTTTAAGAGTACGTCGTGGAAAATTCTACTGTCGTAATGTGGTGTCAGGGTAAGTGCTCAATGTCAGCGAACGTGTTAACATGGAGAAGGAGGGCACACAGCAAGTTTATTTAAATTAAAGATCTTTCAACTACTGGGAGATCTCCAATTGACATAAGTATGCAAGTAAACAGAGTCATTATCGTCTGCTTAGCCTTTCAACAACTTAGCCTTTCAACAACTTGGGGTCGGCTTCCAGTCTAACCGGATGCAGCTAAGTATTAGTGTTTTACATGAAGCGACTGCCTATCTGACCTCTAAAACCCAGTAACTGGGTAACACGATATCCCTTGACCAGACCAGTGTCATATTTTCTGGCTTCTGAATACCTCTATTCGTCAGTTGCTGCAAGAAACAAAGTGCGCCGCAACAATTTCGTTAGACGTTAGGGTTGTGTTCAATAATTTATCATCTTCTGCAGACTGACCCATTTAGGCTGTCAACTAATCAATCTTTTTATTTCGGACCATAAAATGTTAGTAACTAATACCTAATATCTAGCTTATTATCTAGTGTTAGTACCCATCACCCTCCGCACAAACTGCTTCACAATAGGAGAGGACACACTCACTCACCATTCTCAGAATGCTGTTACGACTGTCCCTTACTCTTCTCAGAAGTGAAGCTGTTTTCCTTCATATAATCGCTGTAAATGCTGCGTGCTAAAGGAGAGCGTCTGCAACCAAGTTCGCAATCTTCACATATTGTATTGAGAGCTGGTTCGGCTGTGATTTTCTCCCGTATGAAATACTTAGTAGCCAACATCTATGTTGGTTAGTACATGTCGGTTTACTTCTTATTCGATAGCCTACAGCACCTGAAAGACTGATATCATTTTGATTACTACGTGAAGCAGAATCTTTGTAAAAATTCTTACGAAAACTACGCAGATGGACAAGCTATGAAATTTAACACAGTTAGGTAATGTTTTTACAGAGCATGAGTGCAGAAAGCTAATCTTTCTTTCTATCCTATCCTATACTACTAAGTTCTAAGTTTTATTTTTTCTGGTATACAATCAAATTTAATCATTTATTACAGACATAATATATTATAAATATCCTTGTGTTAATATACAAGAAATATCTTGATTTGTGTAGTAACATAAATCAAGACATTTCTTGTGTTTTTGGTTAAATTACTTATAAATAGTTATTTATTGTTAATAATTTAGCCTATGTATTATACATAGGTTAAATTAAAATAAAGAGTTAGTAAATTACCTAGAATAATAATACAGAATTTGAATCTAATCATTCGCGCCCCGGCAGGTAATACGTATGGTTATGGCCTCTGCAACCTACTACACCACCTAGCTTGTAGGTATTATAAACAAAATTAAACATCCAATGACGGAGTCTTGTGCGCATTTGTATTCTTTAATTTTAAGTTCCTTTTTAGTGTAGTACAGTTTTTTATATTTATTTTTTAAAAACAGTTTTATGTCCATACACCAAGGGCGGATCCAGCTTTGGCGCCAGGGGGGGGGTCACATAGTCGTGGTCAAGTCACAAGAAGTTATAATTTAGTTTTGATGATAATAGATACAAGTATATAGTAGATATTTTATTAATAAATGCCAGTACTGTACTTAAAAACACCTACCCATATTTAAATAACACAATCAATTTTTCTGGTACGTCTTCTCCCGAAACGCATTATCACTTAATGTATAATACTTCAATAGGTACATTTTTATGGACGTGGTCAAGCATTCCGTTTGGAAACTGTCAATTGTCTGTCAGCATCTTCAGAAAAGGGAAGCCTATGTATGTTAGCAAGTTGAATGAAGCTCTTTATTCCTTGAATATTGAAAACGATGACCTGGAGACCATTTGGCAGTCCGTAACATCTTTTGTCACAGAAACAAGCTCTCCAATCTTGGGCCATAGAAACACTAAATTGGATTAGCGGTCACCGACAGCTACTTAATATGCAGCACAATAATTCTTTGCAATGAAAACTTACACAAACAAATCCAGGAAAATGCTTAGTTTAGTCTTCTCAATCTTGGGAAGACTAACGAGAGATGCGAAAGTTAAGTGGTGGCAAGAGAAGGCGAAATTCTTACAGTGGCTTATAGACACACAACAGCTGAGTGCATTTTATAAAAAGATTTGTAAAGTCATAGGTACCAAAATGTAAACGTACCGTTAAAGTCACTACATGGAGTATCTCTCGCCAACAAAGACGATATCTTGAAACGCTGGGCTCAACATTTTAATGACCTTCTGAATGTTGATCGCTCTGCTGATATAACTAACATTAATTCCCTCCAGCAAACTAAACCTAGGGAAGAGTTACTTGAACCTATTACTTTGGAGGAAGTCAGAACGACCATCAGGCAACAGCAGAATAAGAAAGCAGTAGGCGTACATAATATTTGCGTTGAAATGCTGAAGTATGGAGGAGAGGAGTTACACCAGATCATGTGGAAACTGTTGTTGTATATGTGATCGGAAGAAAATGTACCTAAGTGCTTTTAAATCTCTCGCATTTGCTCACTGTACAAAAACAAAGGAGATCGCTCTGACTATAATTCGTACCGAGGCATTTCCCTTCTCTCCATTCCAGGAAAAAATTTCGCAAGAGTCCTTCTAAATAGACTTCTGCCTATATCCGAAGAAATACTGCCAGAATCTCAGTTCGGTTTCAGACCGGAGAGAGGAGCCTGCGAGGCCATCATTTCAATCCACCAGCCTATTGAGAAGAGCACGGAGAAAGGTCGACCAGTGTTTCTGTGTTTTGTTGACCTTGAAAAGGCCTTTGACAGCGTTCCTCGTGAAGCTCTTTGGTTGGTTCTGTCTAAACTGGGTTGTCCGAATAAATTTGTTAGGCTTTTACGGCTTTTACATGATGACATGTCATGTTACTTCACAATCAATGATGAACAATCAGAATCTTTCTCAGTCACCTGTGGAGTCGAACAGGAATGTGTATTGGCATCAACTTTGTTCGCATTCTATTTTTTTATTTTTTATTACTGATGAGCCCACTCTTGACCTCGATCTCACGTGATGGTAAGCGATAGATAAGGTCTACGATGGGACTAGCGAGCCCAGAAGATGAAGGTCCTAAGTGGCAGGGAACACAGAAGCCAGCAGAGAATTCCACAGCTTGGCTATGCGCAGAATAAATGTGGAGGAGAAGCGCTTGGTACGACAAGACGGTATATCAACCAAGTGTGGGTAGTACCCAGCCGTGCATCTGGTAGACTGGTAGTGAAAGGGAGATGGAGGAATCAGATCATGGAGCTCTTGCGCACACTCCCCAAAGTACAATCTGTAGAAAACCGACAGGCAAGCAACGGTTCGCCGATGAGCCAGGCTATGAAGCTTGTCCACTAGCACCTCGTCGCTTATAAGCTTTTTAGCTCTGCGCTCGATCGAGTCCAATGCAGCAAGTTGGTACTTTGCAGAGCCATCCCACAAGTGGCTGCAATACTCCACGCAGGAACGGACCTGTGCTTTACACAGATTTAGAAGCTGTCCAGGCGTGAAGTACCGCCTCACCTTGTGTAGGATTCCCAACTTTTTTGCTGCAGTCTGAGCTCTGGACTCGACGGTTGACCAGAAGCTGAGGTCTGACGTCAACTCCATGCCCAAAAGCTCCAGGTAATCGGTAACTGGCACAGATGTACTTTGGAAAGTAGGGGCCAATTCAAAAGGGCTCCTTTTAGCGCTGAAAAGACAAGCCTGTGTTTTCAGAGCGTTGAATTTGACCAGATTGTCATCACCCCATTGGGAAACGAGATTTAATGTCAAATTCATGCGCTCTACCATGGCCTTTCTGAGAGTGGCAATTTCGTCCCTGTCAGCTCTAGAACTGGATAAGTATCTCTCTGAGACTGTGCTGTCATCCGCGAACCCAACTGCTCCCAGCTGAAGTAGATCATTGATATGCAGCAGAAAAAGAGTCGCAGAAAGAACAGACCCTTGAGGGACACCGGCTTTAATTGCCATAAGATCCGATGAGCAGCCATCGATGACCACACGGATCAACCGCTCACTCAAGAAGTCGGAAATCCAGTTGCATAAGCCAGCAGGGACACCGCATGCATGAAGCTTGCTCAGCAGACTAGCGTGCCAGACCCTGTCAAAGGCCTTTGAGATGTCGAGGGATAACGCAAGGGCTTCACCGTGTTTCTCAATGGCCTCGCCCCAACAGTGCGTGACATACACAAGAAGATCTCCGGTGGACCAACCACGGCGAAAGCCATACTGGCGGTCACTGAGGAGCTCATTGTTTTCAAGGTATGCCAGCAACTTGTTGTTGAGTAACCTTTCCATTACTTTACACAGTATGGAGGTCTATAATTGGCAGGATCGGTAGGATATTGTAGTCCGTGAAGCCTAAGTAGTTTTTTCAACCCGGCGAAACTAAAAGCGACTACGAAAATCTTAGTGGCCCTTATAACCGAGATTATGTATACGCCGACGATTTATGTTTCGTCACAGACTCCGCAAGTGGTCTTCAAAATCTTATGACCAATTATTTAAATGAGGCATGCACTAAGTTTAGGCTTAAAATTAATTTAAAAAACCGAAGTGATGGCGGCAGGAGGGCTACATGACAATGTACTACTTAATGTATGTTATGAAGACAATATATTAAACCAAGTCGATAGATTCAAACATCTTGGATGCACTATTACGTTAAATTGTGTCTTTTTTTTTTCGCGGTAAAATCATCAGATGAGTCCTCCCACCCCGGGCAAGGCCGGAGGGACTGTCAGACTTGTACTGACTAAAAAATCCACGGTATTCCTTCAATAGCCCTTTACGTACCGGCGACGTCAAAGTGTGACTTAGACCAGATATAGAATAGGAGCTTCTGCTGTTGCTGCTTTTGATGAACTGCGGTCTAAAGTTATCCGGTCGCATGACATCAAGCTATCCACCAAAATAAAAGTGTATGATATGGCCATTGTGCTCCCAATTTTGTTTTGTATTCGTCCAAAACATGGGTCCTCTACCGTAAACACATTTGCGCTCTCGACAGGTACCACTTAAAGTGTCTGCGAGATATAATGAACATCCGGTGGCAAGATCGTGTCCGAAACATGGATGTTCTTCGTCGTGCAAACGTCGGAGGTATCGAGACCTACCTCATGAGGCACCAGCTGCGCTGGAGTGGACACGTGTAGTGAATTTCGGACGACAGATTGGCTAAACGCATCTTCAGAACTCAAATATGGCAAACGTCAATGGGATGGACAATACCTAATATATAAGGATATTCTGAAAAGGCATATGAAAAGATGCAATATCGAACCATCTCAATGGGAGCACAAAGCCGCTCAACGTTTGGATTGGAGACGTCTCATTAATCTGCAAGTCTCTGATTTTGTATCGCTAAGACGAGAAGATTTGGACAAAAAACGAGACGAGTTGAAGGTCAGACCACCAGCGACCATACACTATTGTCGTGCGAACGGTGTGTTAACGTGCCCTACATGCAACATGGTATTCTCAGCGAAATGTGGGTACGCCAGTCACCAATGAGCGCACCGTCGCGTCGGAGAGCTGAACAACCAAGCGATTGTTCAGCTCTCCGACGGTGCGCTTATTAGAGCTTTCTAATCTATACTAATATTATAAAGCGGAAAAGTTTGTTTGTTTGTTTGTTTGCTTAAACGCGCTAATCTTCGAAAGTACAGGGTGGATTTGGATGAAATTTGGTATGGAAGTAGCTTGAAGCTTGAGTAAGGTTATAGGCTACTTTTTACGCGACTGCAAAAAAGGAGAGTTATGTTTTTACCGTGATAGAATCCACGGGAGCGAAGCCCCGCGTGAGTACTAGTGTTTGAATAAAATAGCCATCATACAGTCGCCATAGCCGAAATCGGCCAGGATGAACATCATCATCTTTATGGACGTGGAGATGTGCCAGTCTGGTTCTAGACGTTCTTCAACCATAAAAGCTCTCAGACACGATTTGATTTTTAATTTTCGCTGTCGCTACACTAACAGGTAGTGTAGCCATAATACATAATAAAATTTTATATTAGGGTACATCTCAATATCACAATTTAAAATAAGGTCAGAAATGGTTTTATAATAAGGTCAGGTTATTACTAAAGTTTAGTCGTTCCGATTGAGGTTAGATCTAGCTAGACGTTAGTCGAAACAAAGCGCGCGCAAGTGTCATACCTACGAAATGTGAGATAATTATGAAAGGAGGCGGCCGTGCGGTGGCGCGGTAAAATTCAAATTTTGGATGCGTTCGTTCCCGAATAATGCGTTTGCCTTCAAAAAAATTATTATATTAAATATTGAAAGTACTTAAATAAAACTATATTGTGACAAAATATATAAAAACATTATGTTTAACAATTTTAATTAGCGTTCCACCTAGGTCCTGGACCCAGCCCAGGGGGGGGTCATGACCCCCATGACCCCCCCCCTGGATCCGCCACTGCATACACAGCAACGCTACCCTTTCGTTAGTGAAATCACAGCACTGCACATAAAACTCCATTCTCCCCGAACAAGTGAATGTTATTGTGTGTGGCAACCCCGCTCGGTAATTATTACATTCCGCGGCTTCAAGCTGTATTCACTCGCGATATGATTTGTAACGAGCACCGTAGAGGTACTGCTGCGGAAATACTACATTGTTATTATATTATTTTCCCTAATACAACAAGTTAAATACCAAATCATATTCTGCGCGTAATCGGCTTAATACTGGCTTTTTTGTGGAGCCTTAGTGTTATGTTTATGTATATTCTACAGGCTTAAGTTAATAAATCCCGATCCCGTGGTAATTCCGAGATGAAAAGTGGCCTACGTGTTATTCCAGGATATCAACTATCTACTTTAAAACCATACTTTGAGATCCGTTCAGTAGTTTTTTCCGTGAAATAGCAACAAACATGTATGGATATGTACATCCTCATAAACTTTCGCATTTATAATATTATAGTAGATTTATATTTCTATTTTATCGTGCTTGAAAGTGTATATCAGATCTCGAAAATTCTGTTAGTTTTCTATTTTTATCCCTAAGACGTATACCACTGCAGTCAATGTAGATTAGCTGTTGAATGAATAAAAAGGATGACATGCAAAAGTGTTATTTATAAGCAATTTACAAAATATTACTTTTACATTTCAATAGAATCTGTTCTATTTTAAGTTTTTATTTATATATTGTTCATTTTAACGTACTTAGATGGAACTAGCTTAGGTATTCGTAAAGTCTCTTATGCTTCTTCTATTAAGCCCAAACACGGCTAATTTGTTTTATGAATATAAGAGTGAACACTATACATCTGCTTACGAAAGGTGAAAACATAAAAAACTTAAACAAACGATCGCAGTAATCACTGATTTTATGCTCTAAGTTCTTGAAGAGTTCCATTGCCTACCTCTGAAGACTCTACAAAATACACATCAGCAGTGAAAATCCCATTAAAATCGGATCAAAACTTTTTGAGATAACCCTTTTAGAAACAGTCAGGTATTGTTACTTCTATCATCAGCTCAGCAACAGGAGATGAAGACTATCAGACACAACCAAGTGAAATACTTTAGATAGTATATGTAAAACTGTCTAAGTGCCTATATTTGAGGGTTTCTCTCGAATTCTCCGACGACCCATCATCAGATTTTTACTTGGTGATTATGGGCCCACTTCAGCTTTTCGAACAAAAAAAGAATGTTGTAATTCGGTCCACAATTGGTGGAGAAAACGCTGAACATACTTAAAAAAATACATACCGACAGCCGAACATGGTACCTCCATCTTTTTTTAATTCCGGTAAAAAGGGACGTTGCCTTCTTAGTTTGTTTCGGGACGGGAATTGCTATGAAACACAGATCACATCTAGATTAAATTTACGAAAAACAAATGTGTGTAAAAGTGTTATTTATATGACAAAATAAATCATCACCTGCTTAGCGTTTTTCCCAACCATGTTGGGCTCGGCTTCCAGTCCAATCAGATGCAGCTTCCAGTTCAATCAGATGCAGCTTCCAGTCCAATCAGATGCAGCTTCCAGTACAATCAGATGCAGCTTCCAGTCCAATCAAATACAGCTTCCAGTCCAATCAGATGCAGCTTCCAGTCCAATCAGATGCAGCTTCCAGTACAATCATATGCAGCTTCCAGTATAATCATATGCAGCTTCCAGTATAATCAGATACAGCTGAGTACTAACGTTTCACATGGACAGACTGCCTAGCTGACCCCCACAGCACGATACTCCTTAGACCGGTGTCAGAATTTTTGGCTTTCGAGCATCCATATCGACTATCAATTGTGTACAAAAGACAGCAGGGACTAACGGTTTAGCATTATGATCCGATCCAGCTGGTCCCTAGCAGCCCTCCATTGGTGACGCCCTAAGCCGAGGTCCCCCCAGGCTGGAGCAATTCATTAAGTCAACCACAGCTGAAGGAACAGGGTGGGTTTTTAGTCAGTAGAAGTCTGGAACGAACCTTTCCGCTCCACCCCGAGCGGAAAAGTCATTCTATGATTTTCTCACCCAGATAAGTAAAGATGGTCACTCATACTTGGATCGATCTCAGCAGGCGTTGCTTTATATTTAATCCTCCTGACGATTTCAGCCAGGCGGCCAATCTCATAATTGATTAGCCGTCTGCGCAAGAGATATTATAGTACACAAGTTTGTGCTGGTACATTGTGCGCTTTCTCTACCTTTACTCTTATTGTCCGATAGGACGGCAATCTGACACGACTGGAGAGAGATTAGGTGCAGGACCAATGGCTTAACATGCTTTTCGAGGCACGGGGGTTCTCACACCACCAACTTCCAAACTGCGGACTACTACTGAGAAATTTCTTACAAGAAAACACTACAAAGCCAAAAATAATTTTAATTTCGGTAGTCGGTGTTATTGGTTTTGTATTTTCTTTTTTTTTTTCACACCGCCTTCCGAAATTAAAATTATTTATGGCTTTGTAGTGTTTTGATATGGAAGTCGGTTTTATTTTTTGCAAAAAAGTTTTTATTTTCGTGCTTTTTAGTGGGTCAGTGAATTTTCCAAATCGGTTCGTAAATGACGGAGTTATGCGCGAACAAAAAACGCAATGCAGAGTAAACGAAAAGATCATCAATGTAAATTTTTTTTAGACTTTTGTTGATTTTTCAGAAACGGCTTGTCCGATTTCAATAAAATTTTCATGGGACCATTTGGAAAGTATACCCTTTCTAACAAGATAAGAATTTTTTAAATCGGTTGGCAAGCGACGGAGTTATGCGCGGACAAACATAAAAAAAAATACAAACATCCGAATTGAGAACCTCCTCCTTTTTTAGAAGTCGGTTAAAAAACCCAATAACACTTCCAGGATTTAAATCCAAGACCTGTTGTTCAGGTTCGCACTTGCGACTACTAGGCCACCGAGACAGTAAATATCATTCTCTCTCTCTTCTATCGCGTTCTTCATTACTGAAGGTCGTCTTCGTTTTCAAAAATTCTAGTAGCCTCGGTCGTAATTCTTCTCCATCCATTGCTATCTTCAGCTTTCTTCAACGCTGACGTGACTGGAAGGCCCGTGAGTGTCGTGATTTGGTCAATCCATCGGATGGGAGAGCGGCCCCGAGATCGTTTACCCTTAACTTTTCTGGTGACAACTAGCTTTTGAAGGTTATCTGGCTCCCTGCAATATGGCCAAAGTAGCTAAGGACTTTTTGGTAGCAGAAAAGATAATGATAAACTTTTAAAATGCCTCCTCCATTCCTCCATGCCTGCAGGTACTCATTCAGTGCTCTCAGCCGGTTCATGCTGCCATGTCGCTATTAATTATAATGTTGTTACAGAATTAATAACGCTTCTTGATAATAGCCAGATAACAGATTGTTGTAAATTGCGCGCTTAAATAATTTTCGAGGGTATTCAATTATTGTATTGGGAACGCGAGTTTGGTTTACAATTATAATTTAGGTTTTTGTTTGGTTTGTTTTTGATGTTGAATTATATAATTTATTTTTGTGTTTCTACTTTATGAAGCACAAGCTACTACCCGCGACTTCCTTCGCGTGGAAAGCTGATGCTGTTGGGATTCTGGGATATTAATATTATTCATTCAGATCGGTTTAGTAGTTTTTGCGTGAAAGAGAAACATAACATATGGCCTACATGGGCACTTATAAAACGTCAGAAGTTAGTGCAAGGTTCGAAATTGGTCGTTTCCTGTGGAGAAGAACCATTGTACATCCTCACAAACTTTCGCATTTATAATATTAGTAAGTTAGTAGGAAGTAGGATAGGATATAGGAAGGAAGCAGGATAGAAAGGAGGCCTGTGTTCTAGGAGTGAGAATGTATAGGCTGAATTATTATAATTTAATCGAGATAGTCAAGTATGCTGCCATATCATTCAAGAGATAAACCATCGTATGGCCATCGCGTTGAAGAGTACGTATAAGTGTTCCCGCAGCAGACCCCAACGTAAGTGCGAGACGGAACACGGGGTGGTTTCAGTCAGTTAGAGCCTGACATACCCCTTCACCATCCCAGGACGGAGGACATCCATGAGGATTTTAATCTCGAGGGAAATAACAAAATGGCCATTGGGGTTTCATAAGATGCTGACAGCTTCAAACAAAGCATTATTTTCAAGACATATGTAACACAACTAAAAACAAAAACTTTATCTATACATAATCTTTAAATATTATAAACTTTATTTGTCATTATCCTTTTCCCGCCACACGCCATGACACTTGACCATAGACAAAAATGTAATTGTTTTCGCGACACGTGTTGCCACTCTAGCTACATGTTTTCGCCTATTATCGGGGTAATGTCGCCGGCGCGGAGCGGGAGGGAAGGCCTACAATGGATGACAAATTGCCTGACGACAAAGCGCCACGGTTTATTGGGCTCCGTTATGAGGGTACCCGGCGTATTTGTGGAGTAGAAGAGGGGTTGAGATGTGTTAACGCTAAAACATTTTATAATTGACAAAAAAAAAAGTTTTCTGTTCTTTCAAACGAAGGACTATATCCTTGTTCTTTACTCTGCACTTTCTCTCTTTGTTTCTTGCACTTCGTCTTAATTACACTTGTCCTTCGTTTGAAACTACAGAAAAGTTTTACGTTCTATCTATGGTTCTAGGAGAGTGGAACACAGATGCGTGTATTTTTCACGCCTTGAGCGTCTCGAATAATTATCCAAATCATCCCGTTTAAATAAGTCTATTTAATTGCATGTCGACGTAGTTATCTAGCTAATAATTAAAGCACCGATAGTGACGGGCTGTTATTTTAGAGCTGTGATGTTGGTGTATGACACATATCCATATTTATTTATCGTTATATTTCAATGTTCCTGTAAAGTGAGTGCATTTTTATAAACAGACTAGAGAGATTTTTATAGACAGTATTAGTAATATTCAGATATAAGAAAAGTTGTTTGTCCTACTTACCCACGTTTAAAATACCTAAACATAATAATGTGTATGGTGCAAGGACGTGGAAAATGGGAATGCATGCCATCATCCTTCTTAAATGACTTAGCAATAAATAAAAAAAAACTTAGAAAAAAACCTAAAGAACTGCTGTAAAGTGCTAAAGTAACATCTTGAAAGTAATTCTTTAGCACGTAATTAGATTCAATAATAAGTGTCACTGTAAATGATAGTGTGGCATCGAATTAGTCGGCTAGCATACCACAGATAAACCCATCGAGGATTAGGTGATATGTTTATGTTTGTAACAAATGTATTCGCATGTTTTAAAAATAAAAATGTCAAAAAAACAACTATCTGTAGGCCATACAAATATTTCTATCGGTGCGGGAATCGAACATGTGACATGCAGCGCGGCAGCTCATCCCACCCAGTTGATACCTAGGATAAAATATGACTTAATCCAGTAACATACATAAGACTTCTTTATATGAACAACATTTCATCAGTCCTTGCAGTACAAAGTTCAGTCAGTTTCTTCTCAATTAGAAAACACCGGCCTCATCAATTTGTTTACATTTTGATAACGAAACAAGTGACTTATAAAACTGTAATTTAATAACAACAAATTTGCAAAATAAATATGATTTTTGTCATCATCATAATCTGCTTAGCCTTTTCCTAGCTATGTTAGGATCGTTCCAGTCTAACTGGATGCATGGGATGCAGCTGAGTACTAGTGTTTTACATGGAGCGACTGCCTATCTGACCTCCACAACCCAGTAACTGGGTAACACGATACGTTTTGGCTAGACCAGTGTCAGATTTATTGGCTTCTGACTACCCGTAACGACTGTCAAAGATGTTCAAATAACAGGCTAGACTAACGTTTCAACGTGCATTCCGAGGCACGGGAGTAATCACACCGCCAACTTCCAAACTCCGGGCTACTATTGATAATTTTTTTATAGAACCTAACAGCACCCGAGAATCGATTCCGAGACCACATCCTCAGCAGTCGCGTTTGCGACAACTCGTCCAACGAGGCATTTATATCAATATCACTAGAGCCATACTCGTGGTGAATGAGGTTCACGGGAGGGTTGATGTATTGTGGTGCAACTTGAGTGAATTCCCAAAAGTTACACTATATGTAATAAGTTATTCAGATTAAGATATTTTTTAACTAGGTGTAGATTTAGGATTTAGTCAGTAAGGCCACTCTATCGCATTGGATCATAGATCTGTAATGATAGTGTAGGTAAGATTGTTATAAATAAATAATATCATTTAGTGAACTGCTGCTGCTGAGAACCTCAAGCGGCGGAAATATAATAACCTTGTTGGTAGTTATATTTTTGAGCCGTTTGGGGTTGAAACCTTGGTGTCGTGGGGTCCGAGTGCTCACAAATTATTTAACGATCTATCCAGATGCTTAGTTGATGCTTCGCGTGACCGAAGGGCTGGCTTTTACCTTGGACAAAGGTTAAGCATTGCCATACAACGTGGCAATGCCGAAGCCACCAGCCTTTTGGGCACATTACCAGTGGACAGCGATGCGCACGAATTTCTGGACGCCATATTTTAGTTTATTTTTAGATGTATATATGTAGTTTAGGGTTTTTATTAGGGTTCCGTACCCAAAGGGTAAAAACGGGACCCTATTACTAAGACTTCGCTGTCTGTCCGTCCGTCGGTCTGCCACAAGGCTGTATCTCAAGAACCGCGATAGCTAGACAGTTGAAACTTTCACAAATTATGTATTTCTGTCGCTATAACAACAAATACTAAAACAAAATAAAATAAATATTTAAAAGGGGCTCCCATACAACAAACGCGATTTTTTTTGCCCTTTGTTTGTTTACCTAGTCAATGGTACGGAACCCTTCGTGCGCGAGTCCGACTCGCACTTTCCGCCGGTTTTTTTAAGTGTATATCACTTATGACTTTATAATAAACGTAAATTAGGAAAAATGAACAAAAATTTAGAGAACCTTGTAGAAAAATATTTATGACGTTTGTTGATTCCACGCCATTCGCTGCGCCCGCCATGATTCAGTTGGTGGCGCGCGCCACATAATGAGATAGTGAGCTGCTTCGGCCGGTTATTGCCTGATTTAATAACGGAGATAATAACATATGTATAACGAACGATTTATTTAACCAAAGCTGTTATAACGCAACTAGTTCACTATTAAATGATTTAAAATCCTTACTTAATATTATAATTTATGCGAAAGTAACTTTGTCTGTTTGTTACCTTTTCACGCCTAAACCGCAGAAGCAACGCAACCGGCAACGCGTACTGTGAAGTTTTGTTTAATAGACAACCACCTTGTTTCTTCAATTGCGCTTTCTTTCCGGGGCTGCGGTAACTCATTAGAACATACCCGCAATGTACTCGAGAGTATGGGTGTTTATTTTCATCTCTAGTTTTTACAATTGGTTAAAAGTTTTGTTTTATTTTTGTTTATGTGTACCTACTGCATTTTTACATTTAATTCCAAATATTTATGTCAAATATTGACACCCGACACGGTAAATGCTAGGTACAACTAAATAACAATGATAGATTGATTTCTGAATTTGTTCTCTAATCTCTAAAGATTTTAAATAAAGTCACTATCTAATGTTTTTTGGAAATAAACATACTATATTATTGTTATAAATATATTATAAAATAAATAAAAATAAAATACATTTAATTTAATTCAGGATTCAAAAGTCCCATATAAACACATACATTAAAGACAGATACATTACATTATAAATTATCTTAAACATCCACACAAAATAAGAAAAGAAAAATACGATTAAATAAAAAAAAAACATGCAAAACAGATAGGCTATCCCACCCCACACGCGACATGTCTCCCACAACAATGTCGTATATAGGGACAGTCTAGCCTACCTGCTATCATCTTCAAAATAGTGTTGGAGCTATTCCACACTCGGCGCACTAGGGATGCACTCCGCTTACGCATAGTCGCATAAAAGCAGCTAGTACGCGCTTCAGCAAACATCCCTGAGACGCTGCAGAAGCGGGGCAGCCCCACAATTGCCCTAAACGCGTTATTATATTGTACACGGAGAGCACTGTACTTTTCTGCGTGTAGTTAGCCCACAGGCTGCACGTGTATAAAGGTGTAGGTATGTCTTCACTTAGGTAATTTAGGTAAAAAAATAGGGACATGGATACAGTTTTCAGTAAAAAATATAAAGAAGGAAAACAAATCAAACTAAACGCTTCAATAGCTTTGTGGCTAAGGTGTTTGACTTATCATCGAAAGGTCACGATTTCGAACCCTACCCTTACACTATTGCCGTGAACCCACTCCATACACAAGTATAATTTAGTTGAAGGGGTTAACAAGATTGTTAGTAATTTGTACATATTGGTAGTTCTCTTTTTTGAAACTGTATACAATTTACACTTTTGCAAAGCTTTTTTCTATCTCAGAACCTTGAGTAGGTAAGTAGGGACTCCCCCTTTAAGACAAATCCATCCAATTTCATATTACAATAAAGCGACAACTACGATTATATAAGCAACTCTACTCTCTCCAAAGTTAAAAAGCGAAAAGATTACTAACAGATAAAAAAATAAATAGTACAGATAGAATCAAATATTCACTACTTGACGAATAAAAAAGTAATATGTTAGGGCTGTCAGTTACACCGATTAGGGCACTTAATATATGATCACAGATATTAGCGAGTGGAATTTTAATTACCGCGGTACTGCTCGGAGTGGAGAGTTGACAAGAATTGTTAGCTAGGGGTGGCGCGACGGAGTAATCGAATGATTTTTTTTTTTTATAGCAATTTGCCGAAAGCTTCGGCAATTTCTGCCAGTGTCGCGTAGTGACTAATTTTTTTTTTAGTACAGCGGTTGAACGATTGACGGTTGGTCCCAGCTGTCATTTGTATATTTTTGTTGTTATGTTGGACAAGATTTTTATTCATAAACAAACATGCATATGTATAATGTCATTTAATACTTTTCAAAATAAAAATAAAGACGTGTTAACATGATTTCATTCAGCATTAAGATTAGATTAAAAACGATATAAATAAAAAAAAAAATGCCGTGAACCCACTCCAGATACAAGCATATTTAGCTTAGTTGGAGGGGTTAACAAGATTGATAGTAATGTGAATTCTACTCACATCGCTAGTTCTCCAGAATTATCAATGTGGGGATCCATCTGGATACTAATATTATAAATGCAAAAGTCTGTCTGTCTGTTACGCTTTCACTGCTAAACCACAGCACTGATTAGGATGAAATTTGAAATGAAATGAATGAGGTTGTGGTCATTGTGGTCTTTTTAACCCAAAGGTAGAGAATGCCTTGTTGCATTAAGTCCACCCATTTACCACTATGGTACATAAAGTCTAAATAAATAAATAATGAGAATAGTTGATAATGAAGATCTGGGTTAAACATAGGCATACCTTTAATTCAAAAATCAACCCTTAAAGGGTTGAAATTGAGGATGAAAGTTTGTATAACAAGTCTAATCCTCTTAACCAATTTTCATGATTTTTTTTCCTCAAACTAACGCGGGTGAAACCGTGGGTCACAGTTCTGTTATAAATTCAAAAGTGCAAGACGCGCCAACCCTAACGAGTAAGGGGTGCCACAATCAAAAGGCGCATCACGCGATTGTGGAGTACTTTTTGCCGAATAGTACTTCCCCCCCTGGCTTCACAGATTCATTATATTTGCAGGCGAGAGGTGGAACTTGAGGGGGCCATTTTAATATTGTTTTCTACAAGGGGACCCATCATTGACTTTGACAATTATTGTAGCGTTTAATCGTAGGGGTAGATTAACAATTGATGTTTTTCTATTATTATTTAGTGTTATTACGCACTTGTTCTGTTATGGTTCTTTTTTAATGTCTAAGGGTTGTTATGTTAAGGTGGAGAAATGGACGTTTTATTATTATTTTTTAGTTATGGCGTTTTGATTACATAACTTAGTGAATCCCTTCGGTAAGTGTAGGGTCTTAATGTCGTTTTAGCTTAATTATATGGGAATAAGTCAGTAATTTCTCCTTAAAAATTTATTTATCTGACAAGTTAGCACCGTTGTGTTTTGGCATTGGAAATATACTTATATCTATATATTTTGTAATAAAAAACTTGGCCCCGCACTTAGAATCGAGTCCTGTATCGTGGATCCCTTCTCTAACATATAAACGCAAAAAAAATCACACAGGCCTATATGGACACTTATAAAACATCAGAATCGGTTACTTTTTTACAATTTAAGCCTTCATTCGCACAATTGTTTATACAAACTTTCATCCCATATACCCATTAAAGATTGCTTTACGAAAAAAAGTAGCTTAACCCCAATAACGCATTGACAGATTAGGGAATCGAAAACTAAAGATATCTGAACAATAATTTATAGTGTGTATATTTAACTGTTTAACTTAACTGTGGTTTTTAGAAAAGTTTGCACTGTCTTCAACCATGCATCCCCATGCCAAATAACGACTCAGAAAGCGTAAAAGATTAAGAAGCGTAAGAGAATAACGAGATAAAAAGTACTTAGCTTATGTGTTTTTCCAGAATGTAATAATAAATAAATAATAAATAAAATAAATAAATAACGTTTATTGGCTTAAATAAATTATGGTTACAATATGAACACTGTCACTTAAACTAGGTATAAACACCTGTGCTATAAGCACGGAATAGAAAATTCTCTGTTCTGTGGTTATAAACAACAGTTCGAGGTTGATAAATTTTTACAATATGCTATATCTGGTGCAACAATCCGTTATTATTACATAAACAGGGCTACTAAGAATAAAAATTATAAAATAAAAATTTGGTAATAAAAGTATTGTTGTTATTTGTCAATTATCTAGTTACCTTTCTTTCAGATCCGTTCAGTAGTTTATGCGTAAAGCCTGCAATACATGTTGGCCGAGCGTTGTTGAATGAAGGCCAATACCATCATGTAGACAGTATATTTGCCTTGTCTTGCTATCGCTCGGTGTCACTTGCCTAGTTGGCCAAGTAAAGGCCAGCACCAACGTGTATAGAGCTCATTTGGTGCAACTTGTCTTCGCTCGCCGTTGCTCGTGATCACTTGTCTCACTTCGGATCGGTGTCGGTTTCTGGGGGCTTAGTATGAGTTTGCGATACTATTATCGTGTTCGAAAACTATAGCTTTGTCTCTTTCACACTAATATGGTACGTGTGAAAGAGACAAAGCGATAGTTTTCGAAAACGACAAAAGTATTTCAAACTCATACTAAGCACACTGGTCACAAATCAAAGGCATTCGCCTGCGCTCGGCCAACGTGTGGGCAGCTCTACAGACCCTCTTCTATCATTGGTCATCTGCATTGGCGTTCGACGAACTTGTCGAACGTGTGGACATTATTTCTTGCCTTGTACCTATTTGGCAACGCTCGCGTTGGCCCATGCTCGGCCAACATGTATTGCAGGCTTTAGAGAGTAACAAACATCCATACATCAATACATCTATCCTCACAAACTTTAGCTTTTATAAATTAGTAAGATATATAAAAGGTTTCACGATAACAATTCCCGCCATTCGATTACCAACATGGCGTAATCTTCAACTGCAATCACGGGCCATGAATAAATCAGTGGATATTAAAACCTGTGTGGCTTAGAATTTATATCTAGAGGTGATACAAATTCGATGGGCGTTATTGGACATTTTGATAGATATTTACGGCGTCTATGGTTGCCATAAACTGTAAACAATGATTTATTTATGCTTTTATAGGATGTTACTATGTAGAGTTAGAATACTTGAATATTCCATTATTATTCTATTATATATTGATCAAAGAATGTCCCTTCTCTGCTGGAGTGTCCTAATGGTCCAAGAACATAAGAAGATCTAATAACGCCACTGAAAACGCGACCAGCGTGGCTACCTACTGGGCCCAAAACATACAAAGTACTCGATTAATGCAGTTGTCCGACTGCCGGCAAGTAAACGACTAACTATCGGCGATTTACTCGCTCAAGAAACGCACAATGAAATATACATTCCGTGTGAACGAAAGAGATGCATATATTAATAGTTGCTCTCTGACTGTTCACACTGCCGGCGACTACTCGCTTCATTAGTTTTCTCGCTGAGCGACAAGAGCTGTCAAAGATAATACTCGCTCAGCGATCACTTGGCGGTCAGAACTCACGCTGAGAGATCAACCAGATGATAGCCCAGCGACTAAACTATTGGAATTCATTTCATGGCAACTTCCGCTAATGGGAAATGAAGGTAATGTCAGACTTCTACTGACTAAAAACCCACCCTGTTGTGGGTATTTCGTTAGAGTATTTTCGCAACCCCGGCAGGAAATGGTCCTATCGGGACCCGTCATTACTGTTGACTGCTTTTGAAGCGCGCGTTGTGATTACGTCACAGTATAACTACAACGTGCTTGGGAAAACATTCCAGGATCAAAACTGTTTTAATATGTAATAATAAAATGTTTATGTTTTCATTTGGTCAAATTGGGCAAATAGAAAATTTCATGTAATTCTGTTAAGTTGTTTAGACGATGTACGCTAACGAACAGACTAATAGAACTGAATTTTTTATTCAGTTCTATTAGTCTTTATTTCCTAGTTCCATCGTTGATTTGTTTTTACTTTCCATTACTTATTCGTTTCTCACAGAAATATTGCACCAATACATAGGTAAGTTATTCCAGATATTCATAAGTTTCTTCAGTTAATAAGAGTGCAATAAGGAAATAAAAAGTGATTTGTTTATTTGTGTTTTATTTTTATTTTATTATCTCTAATTATATTTGTGTTTTCTTTGGAAAACTTACAGCTAGGATACAGATAGATGAAGAATATTGAAAGAAGGCCAATTACAAGTTTTCACCGACAGTATTAGAATAGAACAAGAGACAGTAGACAGATAAAATAAAGTAAGAAGTAAAAGAGTTCGTAGCGAGTTATACAATATAAGATAAGAAGTTATACAGAAGCGTATACAAGTAATTAATAATTGCATTATTCTTCGAAAAACTGATTGTAAATTTTTTTGAGTTTCGTGACACTGGTGGAGAATAAGTCAAGATCATTATTAACACTCTGACACATTGTATTGTATGATCTGCTAGCTCTTATTATACAACGTGTAATTTAAAGGGTATATACATAGATACATACCAAGTGCATGGCTTTTTTGGATGATAACAAATGATATGGCAAGGGTTTTGTAATCCTAAGTCTACGTGTGTAGAACTTATTACAAATTCCAATATACTGATACCAGAGACCGGATTTTTCAAATCAAGAAGAACGAAGAGAATTATCGTGTCATTGGCGTGGAAAGTTATTGACCCTCGTAGTGCTGTGACACGTTTGTTATGATTGGTATTCAAGAAATATATGAAACCAATAATTTGGTATCAATTGTTTGAGTCAGTTATTTTGTGCTGAAACTGTGCATAGAGACTCCATACCAGATGTTGTCTTCAGCCCTTTAATATGTTTTTATATGGGGTTTCCGTTACACGTTGTATAAGAGTTTTGCCAATAAATACAATTTTAGCTGGTAACAGAATAAAACGTCAGTGGATATATCTTTCCGTCGGTGCCGTACTTATTATAGAGCTTTGATAAATTTTAACTTTATTGTGAAGAATTCTAGATTTAACTCCCAAGTAGAGCGAGAGAACTGCCATGTTGGTTTAGTGATCGCAAGCGCGACTGCGGAGCAATTTGTCTCGGGTTCGTTTCCCAGGTCAGGCAAAAAGTGCTGTTGGGTTTTTCTATTAGGAAGTGAGCGGTATGATATCTCCGTGCTTCGGAAAGCACGTGAAGCCTTTGGTCCTGTACATAGATAAAAAAAATAAAAAAAATATTTCTGTGGTCCTGTACCTGATATCTCTCCGGTCGTGTCTGGTTACCGTCCAACCGGACTATGAGAGTAAAGGAATGCACTTGTACCTGTGCATATACATAGTTACGTCATATACTTACATCTCCTTTGCCGCTGGTTAATTTACGCTGAGATTGACTGCTGTGGTCCCATTCGGTCAGGAGGATTATTTTGTAGACCGTGTAAGCTTAGAGTTGAACTCATGAGCGAAATGAGACAGATAATAGAAGAATCCTGTCTGCTGACTACCGCTGTAAAGGCACATGTTAAAGTTTATATTATAAGAGATTCAATTTCTTACTTAACCGAACAACCTCCTGCGTTTGATGGTCTATCATTCTACACGTGATATTGGCAAAATTGTTGTGGCTCCTCCACAAATGCCACTTAATAAGAGTTGAAGTTGAGATTCAATTTACTATTTCTTTTTAATTAAAAATTAAAGAAAAAGGCAAATTGTGTACCAAATAAATTATAAATTTAATTTCTTTCTTTAGTATTATTTTCATGTTTTAAGATCGCAAGCCTTATTTGTAATCAAACAAATCATTGTATTGCCTAAAGAGTCTTGGAAGAGTGGCGAAGTGCTCAAGATTACCCGCTTTTAGATTCTAACAGGTAAAATACTTAAAATTGTAGCTACCTTTACAATTTCAAATTAAATTGTTGGCAACTGAACTATAATTGCGATGGGTTTCTTTTTTTTACCTCGGGCAATGTCGGCTTACTTTAGGTTAGGTATGCATGATAAATTAGATGTGGTGTGGTAACTAACTACTACCATAACTCATTAAAATAATTGTTTTAAGAGAACTAGCAATGTGGGTAGAATTCACATTACTAGCAATCTTGCCAATCTGGAAATCACTTACCCGATTGCGAGCCCAGGTGTTTAACAAAATTTTCACTATCATATTTACAGTAAGTAACATAATTATAAAATAAATATAATACAGGCGAAAATAAAAGGGAAATTATAGGGCATCGAAAAATTCATCAACATCGCTATCAATGTGAAAAGTGCCCAGAACACTGGCCGCATTGCCACGTTGAATGGCAATGCTAATTCTCAGTCCAAAGAAAAGTTCCTGTTGGCTGTGGGTGAATGGGAGTCGGGCCTTTGGTTACAAGCATTACCTTCTCTTAATATAGCTACTATGTTAAGTGATAACACTTTCCGGATCGCTACATGTCTACGTCTGGGTGCTCCCAGCGGTGCTCCACATCGCTGTCAATGCGGTTCGGCAGTCGACCGCCTCGGACATCATGGCCTTTCCTGCAGTAGAAGCTCTGGTCGGATAGCACGGCATGCCAGCATAAATGACATTATCCGTCGGGCTCTTGTCACAGCTGGAGTACCATCTGTTTTAGAACCTAACGGTTTGGCACGCGACGGTGGGAAGAGACCAGACGGGATGACTATAATGCCTTGGAAGTTGGGTAGGCCTTTGGTGTGGGATGCTACTTGTGTTGACACCCTTGCGCTATCCCATCTTCTTAGTACGGCGGGCTGTGCTGGGGCGGCAGCTGCCGGTGCAGAAAATCTCAAATGGCGCAAATACAACAACCTGATTGGGTGCTATATGTTTGAGCCGTTTGGGGTTGAATCGTTGGGACCATGGGGTCCGAGTGCACATCGACTCTTTCGTGAGTCGACTCTACTAGTGACCAGAGGGCTGGCCTTTTCTTTAGCCCAGGTTGACCGTTGTAAGTATAATCTAGCTAAATCTTTGAGCTAAATGGGGTTTCCTTGACCCATCGCAGACGCAATGCCAGTGTGGAACGCCTTTACAAGATACACGCCTGCAATATGCCACCTGCATATTGCAGGATCTGAACGAGGCCAATGAAAGAGCTGTGCAGGCTCAGCATATAGTCCAAGGATGTCTGAACATCGCGTCGGATCGAAAAGAAGATGAAGCAATCTTGCGACTATTGCGAAGAATAAGGAGGTTTTATGATTTTGTACAGTATGTATATATATATGTTCATCTGTTCCGTCATCAATTCTAAATTACTAATCGTAATTTGACAATATCATTATTTAGAAGCGTCTAACGGTCCGCTGGTTATAAGGCTACTGGTAGTTCTTCCGTGAGCTTTATCACGATAAAACATAGCCTTTCTTCTTTTGCAGTCGGGGTAAGCCTCCTGAAAACCACAAACTACTTCCGTTCCAGCCAAATCCACCCAGTACTTACGTAGTTTATGGCGTTGAAACAATGAAATAAACTTTTCCGCTTTACATTTTTTTTTATTACGAATGAGCCCGCTCTTGACCTCGATCACACCTGATGGTAAGTGTAAGATGAGGTCTACGATCGAACGAGCGAGCCCAGAAAATGCCTATTCACTCTTGCTTTAAAGGCTGACGGGTCATATGTGGCAGGGAACACAGAAGCCGGCAGAGAGTTCCACACCTTGGCTGTGCGCACAATGAATGTTGAAGAAAAGCGCTTAGTACGACAAGACGGTATATCGACCAAGTGTGGATGGTATCCTGCGGTACGTCTGGTAGACCGGTAGTAAAAGGGGGATGAAGGGATTAGGTCGTGGAGCTCCTGCGCACACTATCCGAAGTACAATCTGTAGAAGATAGACAGGCAAGCAACGTTTCGCCGGTGAATCAGGCTGTAAAGTTTGCCTGCCAGAACCTCGTCACCTATTATTATTACTATAGATATGACGTCACAAAAATAGAATTTGGCCTCCTATTATCACACCGCCAACAACACCACACTGCGCTCTAAAACGAAAAAGACATTGCTTAAAAGTCCGCTTAGTTGAAATGATCCCGGGCTGGCCACGTCTGCCGCATGCTGCTGCATAATGAGTTTTGGTTAAAATCACCAAATTCTGGAGCCCTGACACAGCTAGAAGGCGTCGCGGTAGACCTCGTAGGAGATGGCGAGACGAGCTGTACGTCGATTCTGTAAAATTCGAACAACAACTCGCATCTCACATTGCTATTCACTGTCACTTCGCTTATGGTTCAAAGTGACCTTTATCAGCATTCTGTAAACAGCGTCGAAGTGACGGAGGAATTTCCTTACCGAATGCTACTTCTCACGTCATCTCATACTTTATCTGTCAAAATCTTTACTTCAACTCGCTGACACGCTCGCAAGGGTAGCGCTAGTGTAAATTCGAATTAACAACCGAGTTTTTAGAATGCCAATCAAGAAACTCACAGCGGATTCGGATTCGAAGTTTAGAATGAGGTCTTACAGAATAACACAGCTGGACTAAATTAATGACCAGTGGTTTACTTGGAAGTCATGGTGAGAGGTCTTTGCGCAGCAGTAGGATTATAAAAAAAAAAAAATATCTAACAGTATCAGTAACAACAAGAAATCAGTAGGGCCTGCGATTTCAGTCTTAAAGTTTTTTCCACACACTTTTTTTAACATATGCTTGCACTGTCTAAATAGGCCCAATCTAAACTACATGCATCTTTCCTCAAAAGATCGCCTCAGACGCCTACAAGGTTCTCATATGATTTGACAAGCACAGATTGTATGGACTTCAAAAAGAGACTTTGACCTCTGAGTTTGTTTCGGTGTTTCTTCTCAGGGTAGTCAGTTAGGAAACGCCGGCCTCATCTAGTTTAAATTTACGAAAACAAATGACGAGTAAAAGTGTTATTATTCTATAAACAACTTGCAAAATAAAGATCATTTGGACCCATTTACGCAAACAAGAACCAACCCACAGCAGATGAATGACGAGAAAAGGAGTCTTGTGGATCTAGTCTAGTTTGCATGATGGAAATGCTATGTATTGCATAAGGGTTCTAAAGGAACCAAGTGATTTTAGCATATAAATACAGAAGAATTAGAGGAACCAAACACACCGACACACCCATTTAATACTCCTCATGCACACTCCTTATTACTGTATTAATAATGTTAACGTTTATTATTCCCTACACGTTTGTTACTATCTAGTGAATAAATTGTAAATTCGTAATTGGATATAAGATTAGATATAAGATACTGTAAAAATTCGATTTCTGTTCTTTGCGAGTTGGCCAAAATAGGTTGGTTCCCGTTTGCTAAAAGGTTTCATTATTATCACTGAGCTATGGCTTTTCTGTAAATGTAAATAAATGGTAAGCATGCGACCATTATAAACTTTTAACGATTATATTTTCATCCTAACATTTCTTGTTGCCTCCTCCATTTCAGTATAGCTTCTCGTGCACAAGTATCGGACGCAGATTATGATATTAAATTGTTTCACGAGAGACGACGGTGGAGCGGGCGGGGGGAAGGGCGAACACAATGGGGGACGGACTTAGGAGGAAACTAAGTGATGATAATAGATAGATAGATAGATAGACTCTTTATTGAAGAACTTAACAACAGAAAGATTTATTTATTTTATTTATTTATTTTATTATTTATGTACACACAGTAAAATACTATAATAAGTATACTATAGTAAGTATAATAAGTACTAGATTTTGCCTGCTACTTCGTTCGCATGCAAGAGTTTTCCCGCATACATCCCGAATAAATAGCCTATGTGTTATTCCAGGATGTCACCTATCTATTTACTAAGTTTCATTCAGATCCGTTCAGTAGTTTTTTCGTAAAAGAGTAACAAATATTCATACATCCATCCTCGCTTTCTCCTTTCGCATTTATAATATTAGTAAAAAAGATAAAATTGAACTGACTTCACAAAGAACAAAAACGCTACTGTATCAAAAAGCGAAAACTGAATGACTAATTTCATTTATAATAAGGGCTAGGTACTCATCTGCTTAAAGTCGGTTAAAAAGTACGTTCAAAACATTTCATAAACCATTGCGATATTGCCGGACAGACAGAAGGAAATATATATACAGGCAAATTGAGAACCTACACCTTTTTTGGAAGGCGGTTAAACTTGGTGTTTAATAGGCTCTACCATTTTGCTTTTCATTGTTAGTTGTATTTCCGCATAAATCCCGATCTCGCGAAATATACAGATTAAAAATTAGCTTATATGTTACCCTATGACCTTTTCTATTATCGTGTGAAATTCCCATTAAAATCCATTCAGACGTTCCTGACAAATGGGACAGCATAACAAAAAATTTAGAAACTATGTTTGTTTTTTTTTTATGTCCTGTTAATAACTATTTAGCATTTGACAAAAAGTTAGAAAGTTATTTTAAAATCACAGGCAGACACAGCAATTTAATTTATATGTATGTATAGATATTTTTTTTTATTGTTGACTAGCTTTTGCCCGCGACTTCGTTAGCGTAGGAGGGTTTTCCCGCGTAAAATCCTGATCCCGTGGGAATTTCAGGATAAAAAGTAGCCTATGTGTTATTCCAGGATGTAAACTATCTACATACCAAATTTCATTCAAATGCGTTCAGAAGTTTTTGCGTGAAAGAGTAACAAACATCCATCCATCCTCACAAACTTTCACATTTATAATATTACTAGCTTTTACCCGCGACTTCGTTCGCGTGGGAAGGTTTTCCCGCGTAGATCCCGATCCTGTGGGATTTCCGGGATAAAAAGTAGCCTATGTGTTATTCCAGCATGTCTACTATCTACTTACTAAATTTCATTGATATCCGTTCAGTAGTTTTTGCGTGAAAGAGTAACAAACATCCATCCATCCTCACAAACTTTCGCATTTATAATATTAGTAAGAAGTAAGATAAGATAGTAAGAAGTAATAAGTAATTTATAATATTAAGTAATTTATAATATTAAGTATTATAGTATATAGTAAGAGTAAGATAAGAAGTAAGAACAGTAAGAAGTAAGATAGGTTCGCGTTTGACCACCATCTCATCTGATAGTAAGAGATCCTATTGTGGTCGAAGATAGAGCGCGCTTACCTAGAAGTAACCTATTCACTTGACTTAAAGACCCCAGATTATAGCTATCAGAATAATAATGAAATAATGATGTTTATTTTGCAAATAGGTTATAAATGTAAACTAGATGAGGCCAGTGTTTCCTGACTACTCTGAGAAGAAACACTGTAAAAAACTCAGAGGTCAACGTCTGTTTTATAGTCCATACAATCTGTAGTGATCAAATCATATGAGAGCCATGTAGGTTTACGTCTGTGGCGCAGGACAGAACCACACAGATTTGAGCAGGCTCGTCCAAACAGTGTAAGCATTTGTCAAATATCGCGTAGCTCAACTTAGAACCTCAAGAAGCTCGAAAAGATTATTATTCTTTAAGAATAATATCTATGAATAATATATCTATGAATAAGAATAATATCTAACAATTGAAGGAACAGGGTGGGTTTTTAATCAGTAGAAGGAACGCAAAATTGGCATTGTGTCTCAGTTCACGATCTTATACCTAAATTTATCATTATTTCACACAGGTACCTAGTTAAATTTGACAGTTTTTCGAGTTACGTCAATATTCTCGCAAACCAGCGATATGCTACTTTTTGTGCTGAAAGATCACTTTAGACTTTCATGCGAGCGAAGCCGCGGGCAGAAGCTAGTTTAGTATAAAGAGAGAAATATTCAAAAGAAAGATGGCTTAGGATACATAAACGAAATTTACTTTCCAATCCGACTTTATTTTCCAGATAGACTTTCCTACATTTTTGGTTTATTCTATGTAACTTCATCAGATATTATTGCCGAATACATTTCATCCAAACCCGTGCCTGCCTTAATCAAAGGCTTTTACCGACCGCAAATCACTGCCAAACCACACCCCTCCAATCTGGTCCCGCCCCCTCATCACGCATGCGCCTCATCAGCCAATCAGGATCCCACAATCTCACCCCTACAGGGGGTAGAAACTACCCTCCCCAATTGACCGCTTACGATGTCATTTTTTGCGCACCAAACCGATCGCTCGTAACCCCGCCCAAACAAATTTAAAATTGTGCCCCTTTTTAAATCAAAAACCACAAGCCAATATCGCTTTGCTAGCCGTACTGAACAGTCGCATCATTCTCAAATTAACTTCCTAATTAACTATTAAACTCATAAATTAACTTAATAAAATTAACTTACGGACTAATTACAGTGAGATGTGCAATAAAACAGTGTTTAAAGATTAAATAAAAAAATGAAATTTAAATATTTTGAGGTCAATTGAAGATTACAATGATGGAACAGAGGCAGAATTCGAATTTGTATCCGTCGAATTTGACAGACCTTTTGGCAGTGTCGGCGTACCAACAGAATGTGGATAGACTGTCGGCGATATCCGACGGCGAAGACAAATACAATGCAGACGGTTACACCGACACTGTTGACCGTTTTGCCGAAAACGCCGACAGATCTTCATCACCTGTATCGACTTTGGATGATGGTGATAGCAGCCAATCAGCCTTCGGAGTCGACTTAACAGGCAAAGGGACAAATTTAGCGGGGAAATCTTTCACGATTGCTGCTATATTGGGTTTGACGAATGCTGATGAAGACGTGATGAATTTGAGCGTTCAGGAGCGACTGCAGCAGAACCAGAGGCAGTTGCAGAACTATTTGTATGCTGGCCACGATGTGCAGAGAATCAATGAAGGATTCTGTCGGAGTATGGTTGGAGTGCCGACGGCGTTACGACAAGGTAAGTGTAAAAGAAATATGCAATTAGAAATTAAAGTGTAATAAATCTATACTAATATTATAAAGCGGAAAAGTTTGTTTGTTTGTTTGCTTGAACGCGCTAATCTTCGAAAGTACTGGGTGGATTTGGATGCAATTTGGTATGGAAGTAGCTTGAAGCTTGACGAAGGTTATAGGCTACTTTTTATGTTACTGCAAAAAAGGAGAGTTATGTTTTTACCTTGATAGAATCCACGGGAGCGAAGCCCCGCGTACTAGTATTATATATAGGTAGCAATACATCATAATTTTTAGAATGCTGTTAGGACTGCCCCGCTACTGTAGTGCATCTGAGATATTGGTGCAGTACCAAATCAATGGGTTTCAGGCCCTCTTACGCAAAGAAATGGCCTCTCTCGTGACTAGGTTTTGGGTAAGTAATAACAGTATTCTGAAAACTGTTGCGGAGAATTTTTACTCCCCTATTCTGAAACATTTTGTGTGGGCGATGAACAGGTAAACTACTTAATTATTCGTTTACACTTATTTTATTTTTCATACTAACAACAACATATACAACGTGTAACAGAAACCCCATATCTATCCAAAGGGGGTGTCTCTATGCACAGTTTCAGCTCAAAATAAGTGACTCAAAGAATTGACACCAAATTATCGGTTTCATATGTTTCTTGAATACCAATCATAACAAATGTGTCACAGCACTACGAGGGTCGATAACTTTCCACGTCACTTCCCAAGTAGCAAAATGTGGTCCTGTAATTATCCTAGGAGCACGTATTTTTTAATCCTATAGAAATCCTGTAAACGTTTATAGAGCTGCATTTGGGCGCAGTTTATAGGACTATTACGCCCTATAGTCGCTTTGTTATAATCCGGTAAAGTGCTATTTGATTTTATAATTACCTTATTAAGTGCTTTAACAAAATATAGTTGTCCTATAAAAATCCGGTAAATGCATCTAAAACGAGCGGCTGGTCCTCTTAGGATCTGGCGCGTGCCGCTACTAGAGTAATTGATCCTACAGTGATCAGCGTAATACCATTAGTAGATTCATTCAGTCGATCATTCGTTCTTTTTTCGTGCATTCATTGTACTGCCTTTTTTTTCAAAAGGTAAGTAATGTCACATTATAACAATGTCTGTCATTATAATAAAGTAACTTTTGCCGTGTAACTGTTTTATAAAGAGTGCCTACTCAACTTGCGAAAATCATTTTATTGATGAAGTGTTAGATGATAATAAACATATGTTCATGCGCCTTAAAAATTTTCATTATTTGTTAATTCAGTAATAAATTAATATATACCTATCCGACATAGGGTCGAAACACGTGCCATTACATTGCATTTATCAGAACTTTTAAAGGACTTTTTAATCAAAGTTAAGACGTTTACATGACATACCTACGCCATCCACCATATTTAAGTTTTAGGGTTCTATGGGTAATGTGAGTTAAACTATACGTTAATATGCAAATCTTGTAAGTTGTTGCAAATATTTATACTTATGTATATCAAACATCGCCACAGGTCACCGATACTAAACTAATTATGAATTATCTTAAAATTTCGCTATGTTATGGTGTGTAGGTAATGTTGTTATAACGTAATTTTGCACCCCTAGACTAGTGTCCAAACAAAATCAATTTCATTGCCTTTTTTTCCTAAATACGTAATTATAAAGTTCTTAAACATTTTCAGCATGCCGCTTTTTAGTCTGGACTGGAAATGGTTGTATTAATGGATGTCGATTTTTTTTTAACTAAAAAGGATTTCTATGGAAATCCTTTTTAGTTAAAAAAAAATCGACATCCATTACACACACACACAGCTTATGAGCTGAAGTAGCCAAATGGCTGTGGAAAATTACACATTTTTTGAAAGTAAAAAATATTATGGTTGTGACTATAATATTTCAAATGACACAATCAATAGGCCGGTACACTTCACTGTGGCTCAAGGGAAGCTGACAAAACTGTTATACCATGATTTTTTTGGTGTCAAAATTGCAAGCATTTTGCGATTTATGATCATTTCCCTACCGATTAATGTGAAACATGCTGTTAGTAAGTCTTTTTTAGGAATCTCAATTGACGTGTTTAAAGCTATTGAGTATTTTTCTACGAAATAATTAACTGTTCCATTGTTCAGAGTAGATATTCAATACTAAAATATATTTTATAGCACACCTGATTTATCACATGCCAATAATGTCCTGTGCCTACAGTAGTAACGTCTATTATGTTATTGTTAGTTTTAAGGATAGTGCAGGCATCCCTAGGTAAAGCATATTTTATCCTTTTATTTAAAATCGCAGAAAGTTCATTTAAAGCTGAATGTTATATATTATTCCTAATAGCCCACTGTTTTATATCCATCTGTAATTCATAATTTTTATCAAACTCAGTATGATTAAATTCACTATTAATGCTTCCGCTAGCATTTTCCGTATCTTCTTGATCATTACAACTCTCTGTAAAATTATCCTCCCAGTTGTCTAAGTCCATTTTACCGTGTACGGAACCATCACAAACTTCACCAACTTCACCAGGCTCTTTTTTATTTAAGAAATTTTCTTTTGATCCGCTTGACCCGAACTCCGATACCGACTTCATTTCAAAGTAATTTTTCGAAACTCTTCTTCGATAACCGCCACTACGCTTAAATCGTCTCCATTTATTTAAATCCATATTTATATTGTTCCGGCTTTCTCTAACAAATCACAAGATGGCCGATTACTCTGATAATAGCAAATGTAGAACACATTTAAGTAGAATCTTACTTATAAAAGTCAGAGGCTATGCTAGCTTGGTGCTAAAAATCCGTTAAGGGTCACGACTAAGATAAATTTGTTCTATAATATATTTACCTCTAGCAGCTATATCTGTGGCATTTATAGGAAGTGCATGTCTTATAGAAGAATGAAACAAGACGTTAACAAGATAAGACGATCTTACTAAATGCGATTATCGGATCAAAATTCACACTTTGCTAATTACTTTTATAACTTGCACTTATAAGACTGAACCTGACTGACCGCTCTAGTAAGAGTCGTGTAAAATAATCCTATTAACATTTATAAAACTAAATGATAGGGTCAAACGTACTTGTAGTTCAAATCATCTTGGAAGATGCTTTGTCAGGATCAGTGGACTGAGTTAATGCGTCTACTAGATTTCTATAAGACGTGTAATCGTATAAGTCAATTGCTATAGGAGAATTTTGCTGCTTGGGTTGCCAATAACACGGTGATTCTCTTCGTTCTTCTTAATTTGAAAATTATCGTTTATTATCATCCAAAGAAACCGCGCTCTTGCTACGTATATACCCTTTAAATTACACATTGTATAAATAAAATTAAATAAGGTGAACTACAGTTAAATCGAAAGCAATAAATCTACAGCGATCCCAAGTAGCCCGGTATAAGAACAATTTAGCAAAATAGGCAATAACAGACCAAACTGACACCCAGTACGAATGCGGCGCTCCTGATCAAAGAATGTCCCATCGGTTGGAGTGTCCAAATTGCTCAACGTACGTGTATATTAGAAAATCTAATTTAATAAACGCCACTGAACACGCAACCAGCGTGGCTAACTTGGCCCAACACATATAAACATTTAACATCTTCTACCATACTCTCATATGTTAATATTTTATACATTTTCGAATTACCATCGATGCGAAGGAAAAGTTAAATCAAAATAAGACAAATCTAACGATGCAAATGGCTTTCTCTATTGCTATCTCGAGTTCCCAGCGGTTGCCCTTCGTGAGTAGTTTCTCCTTGCTATAGATGAGTTGCTTGCGGGTTTCTGTGCTGTACTCGAAGTTTGGCAAATATCCCCTGTATTCTCACTATTTAGTGGGAACGTTATACCGGTGCACAGGCCTGGAAAAACTCTTACAGTTTCATTTCTTAGATTTCTGGTGGAAAATTACTTGAATATCCTCTCGATGTTTTCCTAATTCAAATGGGGTCTTGTAGCCTCAAAGTTAACGCGCTTTCAAATTTGTACACTCGTTTGAGAGAAAATCCTATTTTAATATTATTTTATTTAATAAAATTGAAATGATTTTTTTTGTTTGACACATCGCAGAGTAGTCACCACTTACCAATATTTAATTTTATTTATCAATCCTATTTTTGTTTAAGCTTGCGTTTTCCTTTACTTTAGAAATACTGAAAAGCTTAACTTGGTTAAAGCTTAGAGCAATGTAGATAGCAATCTATACTAATATTAAAAATCAGAAGTTTGTTTGCTTGTCTGTTTTTTTAAACGCGCTAGCCTTCGAACATACTGGGTGGATTTGGATGTTTGGTATGGAAGTAGTTTGAAGCTACTTTTTACCCAACTGCAAAAAAGGAGAGTTATGTTTTTATTGTGATAAGGTCCAGGATAGCGAAGTCGACTGCTAGTTAAGAATAAATTAAACACAAATACTTGCTACTTTTTTAAAGATTTCTCCACACAAAGAATTCTTCCAGAATCATAAGAGCATTTTAAAATTTTACAAATACCCAGTCCCGAAACAAATATTTGTAGGCCATACAAGCATTTGTGACGCGGGAATCGAATCGACACATCTGTCTTCATGAACATCCTGAACAGGCTGTCTTTGCTATCATCCTGCTAACTTACAAATACTTTAAATAACACCATTACAGATCAACGGAAAACAAAAGTCTATTCAAATTCGGTTCAAAGCTAGGAATTTTTACACGTTATCAATACTTACTAAATAATACTAATACTAACTACAACTTACTAGAGACTTCCTGTAGGTATAAGTGGTTTCTACACTCACGCACTTTAATGTGACCGATTGTAAACTGCGTCCTGAAATACAGGCTTGGCCTAGCTCAGGCGTAATTGCTCATTTTATTTTATTACTGTGCTTTAAATAATATGTATGTGTTATGACTGTTATGCTGTACAAATTATTATAAATACAGTATGGTGAAATAAATAAATTAAAAAAAGAATTATAAATATTTGTTTAAACGCGTTAATGTTAGAAAGTGCTAGGTGGATTTGAATGAAATGTGGTGTGGAAGTAGATTTTTACCCGACTGTAAAAGGAGGAGGGCTATGTGTTAATCGTAGGTAATAAAGTCCACGGACGCGAAGCGCCGACTGCTAGTTTTTGCATAAAATGGTATCCCAAAACTCTGCCCGGCAACACTTTCTAGTACTTATTTTAGCTGGTAAGAACAAACAAAACAAACTAGGACTAAGATCACCTAGAATATATATTTTTTTATTTATTTGGCACACACATGTTATTTAACGAAAGAGAGATACAAAAAGAAGAGGAAAGCAAACAGTATACAAGAGAAGTACCCGTGGGCCCCAAACTAGGCACAGCCTGTATCGTGGTGGCCCAGGATGTATTGTAAACTTAGCAGATTAAAGTTCAGTGCGGACAGCGCAATTTGACTCTTGTCAAATTGGGCAGATACAAGTTCAAACAATAATAATGTTTATGTGAAAATAAATTTAGGATATAATAAAATAGAATTAAAAACAAATTAAATTACAAACTAAAACACAAATGCAATTTAAAGTTAAATCAACGTCGAATACACATTTCAAATCACAATTAATGAAAGTCAATAACATAACTAGTAGTCGAAGTCAGATAATATTATAAATGCGAAAGTAACTCTGTCTGTCTGTGTGTTACGCAATCACGCCTAAACTACTGAACCGATTTTAATGAAATTTGGTACGCACATGGTCTAGAGCCTGAGAAAGGACATAGGCTTTTTAATGCGAAAAAGGGCTGTAAGGGATTGAAATAGGGTATGAAAGTTTGTATAGAAATTACGTCATTTTTAAAGCTAGAAGCTTAAAACTTATTTTTTTCTTTGACTTTTGATTTGATATTAATAAATACGACATTCAAATTATGTATAAGTTTTATTTTCAATATGATTAGCCTAAAAAATTAAAAATGCTGCCAAACGTCACTATTCCGCGAAGACGAAGTCACGGGCACAGCTAGTATACTATATGTCGGGATGTATTATAATGAACTACCCGACAGTGTGAGCAACTGTGTAAACTTATACTCTTTTAAAAAGCCCTTGAGGACTACGTCCTTAAGAAAAATTGAATATAATAATTATATGTGTCACTTAAATTAACTTAATATCTTTGTTATGTATGGTCGCTTACTTTTTATAATGATTATTTACTTTTTTCAGTTTGTAAGTGAACTGTAATGTTCTTTTTTTGAGTCTGATGTCTCTAATCCGAAGAAGCGACGCAGCAATGGATAGATATTTCAGCGTCAGTTAGGTGTAAGTCTTCTATAGCATTTAAATAAATAAAATGATGGGGAGCTGTTGTACTAACCTAACTTTTCCTGAATAAAACGTATCTTAGTAGAATTTTCGCTGTGTAAGTCGAAACAAATAGTAATAATAATAGATCTAATCGATTAGCCAGCTGAGCAGGAGATATTATACTGCATAAGTATGTGCGCTGGCTTTTCTAAAAATATACCTACAGTAGCATGTTTTCTGGATATTCAAAATGCGTACAATAATGTATCCATTGATGCAGTAGTTAAAATTTTGGATGAACTTCAAATTGGATCAAAATTTTGCAGTTATATATGGTCATTTTTGAATGAGAGACATCTAAAAATCAAAACAGAATTCATTGATTTAATAACAGATCGATGGACTAATAAAGGTTTAGCTCAAGGAGACCCTTTATCCCCGCTACTATTTAATTTAATTACATATAAAGTATGTCAACAACATCTTAATACAGTAGTTGTGTCGCAGTATGCAGATGATTTCGTTCTATATACTAAAGATAGAGATATTATGAAATGTGAAATATATGTTCAAAATGCGTTAGATCATATTGTTACGTCTTTGGCCGAACTTGGACTCGAATTATGTTCCAATAAGTCTACATATTGTGTGTTTAGTAGGGGTAGACGCAGAATACTACCTTGTCTTAAAATAAATGAACAGTCGTTAACATTTTCACCATTTACTAAATATTTGGGTATATGGCTAGACCAAAGTTTACGTTGGAGTAAACATATAAATGAAACAATCGCGAAAAGCTCAAAGTTTTTGAATATATTAAAGCTATTAACGGGGAGCTCTTGGGGTATACATACTAAACATATACGTAAACTATACATCTCCCTAATCAGAAGTCGATTGGATTATGGTTCGTTTCTCTATGACTGTAGTGCTAAAACACATTTATCGAAATTAGACAAGCTGCAAAATCAGGCCCTACGAATAATAGGAGGTTACATTAAAAGCTCCCCTATTCATGTTATGGAATCAGATTTATGTATCTCACCTTTATACTTAAGAAGGGAATATATAGCTTACAAATATTGTCTAAAAAGTCGGTCGTGGTCAAATAATGTCACAATTAATCTTATATCCGAGTTGAGCGACTTTTGTCATACTTCATATTGGCAAAACAAAAAAATACCATTACTAGTGAAAGTATATAATAATGTTAGGCACTTAGAAATTACATCATCAGAATACCTTAAAATCTTTAGTTTAGAAATTTGGACATCCTTTATTAAAAATACATTCATTGAAATTGAACTTAAAAGTCTGAGCACCGCTAAACGTAATTATAACCCAAGTGTAATACTAAGTGATATTGTAGTAGAATTGAACGTAATATATTCCGGATGGCATAAAATTTACACCGATGCATCAAAAAGTACTCAGGGACAAGGAGCAGGGTTATTTGACCAGAGTTTAGGGAAAAGAATTGGGTATAAGATTAATTGTGATATATCAATTATGTCACTGGAACTCATAGCAATTTACAAAGCAGTAAATTATGTCTTAAATCAAAATTTAAATAAAGTGGTAATTTTTTCAGATAGCAAAAGCGCACTCCAGCATATCGCTCGATGCGCCTCTGGCTACAGCAGAGGTACATCGATAGCGTATGATATTTTAAAAATCATAATTATACTTACAAACAATAATATAGAATGTAGATTGCAATGGGTTCCAGCACATATCGGACTAAGTGGTAACGAGGAGGCTGACCGTATATCCAAATCAGCGGTAGTGGATGGATTTATGATTTATTATGTACCGGATTATTGGGAATATACAAATAAAATTAAATCTACATGCTTTAATTCCTTGAAGCAACATTCTCACAAAATTTCTCTGGATAAAGGCATTTGGTACAGAAGCATTCAAAGTCAGCCATCTCGTATTCCCTGGTTCGAGGACACAACATTACATAGAAGTTATGTCAAATTAATATTAAGACTCCGTTCTGGGCACTATCCATCGGGAAACTTTGCATTTCTTATGAAAAAGGCTGATTCTCCCAATTGCACAGTTTGCAATCAAACAGAAGACGTGCAACATTAGCTGATGGAGTGTGCTCGGAACGGAGTAGAACGTGAGTTATTTTTTAAGGATTATAAAATAAATAAAATTGATGTGGGAATAATCAATATTATCTCTACCATCTTCGGAGATTATTAAGAAGTTGTGCCATTTAATTATGGTCCTACACAAATAACTCAAATTCTTTAGCTATTATATAACTCTAAGTAATATTATATATAATATAACTAATACTGTGTTAGTAAGTCAGTCTATGTAAAAGGGTACTATGGGGCTGACATGTCTTTGATAAAAGCCCCTAAATAAAATTAGATTAAAAAAAAAAAAAAGTTTGTGAGCAGGTCAAGGGCGGATCCAGGGGCTGGGTCCAGGACCTAGGTGGACCACTAATTAAAATGATTAAACATTGTTACTAGATAATATTCCAGTTTCTGTCGTTGTAAACGAAATATCGGCAGTGGATGGCCAAGTGGCAGCGGAGTCAGGAAATACAAATTATAACTTCTTGTGACTTGACCACGATTATGTGACCCCCCCCCCCTTGCACCAGAGCTGGATCCGCCCTTGGCGCAGGTACAGATGCACTCTCTATTCAATAGAGAGTCTATTCCTTTACTCTTATTGTCCGATGAGACGGCAATCCGACACGACCGAAGAGTGATCTGGCGCAGCACCAACAGCATAACGTGCTTTCCGAGGCACGGGGGTTATAAACTCCGGGGTACTACTGAGAAATTTCTAACAGAAAAACCCAACAGCACATTTAGTCCGACCCGGGAATCGAACCCGAGACCTCTTGCTCAGCAGTCGCGTTTGCAACCACTAGGCCACCGAGGCAGTCAATAATGAGGTAAACAAGTAATAAACAAGTAACAAACAAGTAATAAACAAGTAAATGTATCAAAAATATTAATAATTTACTAGCTTTTGCCCGCGACTTCGTCCGCGTGGAATAGTTACTTTGGGCTAACGTTAAATTTAACCCCGATTTTGAAGCATTCTTCATTGGCGCTCCGCTCCTATTGGCCTTAGCGTAATGATACAATATAGCTGTACCCGCGACTCCGTCAGCGTAAGTTAATGTATTGGTAATATTGTTTAGATCACGTTCACATGAGGCTTAAGTACCTAGAGAACGCTTCGACCGCGAGACGCGTCGAGCGCGGCGACCGATTCTCAAAAATAATCCTTATAGCATGATTCAGTATTCACGCGCGATGGCTTATTATTATAAGCGTATTTCATGTATAACTTTGGTGTTTCTATACCGATTTATATGATTCTTTTTACGGTTTCGTAGCCGAATGGCAAAAAACGGAATCTTTATAGTTTCGACATGTCTGTCCGTCTGTCTGTCTGTCTGTCCGTCCGTCCGTCTGTCACAGCAATTTTATTCAGAAACTATTAGGACTATACATGTGAAACTTGATAGGTAGATGTATTCTGTGAACCGCTTTTCGATTTTGAGAAAAAAAAATAAAAAATATTTAAAATAAAGGGGGGCTCCCCATACATGGAACTAAACCTGAAAATATTTTTTTTCACGAAATCGATGCATGTGTGGTATCTATAGACAGTTCTTTAAAAACGACATCGGGGTTTCTAAAACCACTTTTCCATAAAGTCAATCGTTTAAAAGATATAAGCTTCCAAAGTGGTAAAATGTGTGTGTGGCGGACACAACCTCTAACTTCTATAATAATGGAGTGAAAAATCTAAAAAAAATATATGTCTGTAGATCTTAATATAAACTTTCAACCAAAATTAGTTTGAACGAAATCAGTTCAGCAGTTTTTGAGATACAGCATATTTTCTAAAACCGACAGACAGACAGACAGACACACCCCCTGATCAGGGGGTGATTAAGGATCGATACTCATGCCAAAAATGCAATCAGTTAAATTTTTGTCTGTCTGTCTGTCTGTCTGTCTGTCTGTATAACCGTTATAGAAACAAAAACTACTCAACGGATTTTAACGAAACTTGGTACAATTATTTTTCATACTCCTGAGCGGGTTATAGTATACTTTTCATCACGCTACAATCAATAGGAGCAGAGCAGTGAAGAAAAATGTTGGGAAAACGGGAGAAGTTACTCCATTTTTTAAGCTTCCGTCGCGTGTGCAACCTTAATGGTTAAAGCTACACAAATCATTTCATGACGGAAATGTTCTCCTTAAAATTATATAAAAAATATCCCACGACAGCATATGTCTAACTTTTATGGTTGACTCACAATAACACGTGTAACTCCCGATAGCTTAGCAGTTCGAAGCTTTCTGATTATAATATTTGTCTACTCTTACGTTTATAACACTCTCAGTCACCCCTAATTGAAAAAGTTAACATTATTAACTATTCCATAAAAAAATTGGCCAAGTGCGAGTCAGACTCGCCCATGAAGGGTTCCGTAGTAACTATAATATAATATGCAAATTTATTTGACGAAAAAAAAACCTTACAAATTTCTTAAAACTAGCTTATTTACATTTTTTACACCTGCGCCAAATAAATTTGTTTTGAAAAATTAACCTTACAAATTTCTTAAAACTGGCTTTTTTACATTTTTCACAACTGCGCCGAATAAATTTGTTTTTCATAGTGTTTGTATGAATTACAAAGTTATATTTGCGGTTTTAGAAAATATGCTGTATCTCAAAAACTGCTGAACTGATTTCGTTCAAACTAATTTTGGTTGAAAGTTTATATTAAGATCTACAGACATTTTTTTAGATTTTTCACTCCATTATTATAGAAGTTAGAGGTTGTGTCCGCCACACACACATTTTACCACTTTGGAAGCTTATATCTTTTAAACGATTGACTTTATGGAAAAGTGGTTTTAGAAACCCCGATGTCGTTTTTAAAGAACTGTCTATAGATACCACACATGCACCGATTTCATGAAAAAAAATATTTTCAGGTTTAGTTCCATGTATGGGGAGCCCCCCTTTATTTTAAATATTTTTTAATTTTTTTCTCAAAATCGGAAAGCGGTTCACAGAATACATCTACCTATCAAGTTTCACATGTATAGTCCTAATAGTTTCGGAATAAAATTGCTGTGACAGACGGACGGACGGACAGACAGACAGACAGACAGACGGACAGACATGTCGAAACTATAAAGATTCCGTTTTTTGCCATTTGGCTACGAAACCGTAAAAAGAATCATATAAATCGGTATAGAAACACCAAAGTTATACATGAAATACGCTTATAATAATAAGCCATCGCGCGTGAATACTGAATCATGCTATAAGGATTATTTTTGAGAATCGGTCGCCGCGCTCGACGCGTCTCGCGGTCGAAGCGTTCTCTAGGTACTTAAGCCTCATGTGAACGTGATCTAAACAATATTACCAATACATTAACTTACGCTGACGGAGTCGCGGGCACAGCTATATTGTATCATTACGCTAAGGCCAATAGGAGCGGAGCGCCAATGAAGAATGCTTCAAAATCGGGGTTAAATTTAACGTTAGCCCAAAGTAACTATTCCACGCGGACGAAGTCGCGGGCAAAAGCTAGTTTATAGTAAAGTGAAAACGTATGGAGTTACATCGTTTTGTTATACACAGTGAGTGTATTTGGGTCCTCTATCACCTTTGCTAAGTTTACAACTTGTATTATTTAAAGTACTTTTTATGGAAGCTTTTGTTTAAAAAATTAACTATAAAAAATATTTGCTGTAAAGTTATTTTCATGATAGTAAATGCGTAAATGATACAAAAAATATTTTTTTCCCCGCAACTTAAACACTTGTCTTGTAAGTATTAAAATTCTTGTAAAATGAGAAAGAAGAAAAAGCCCAGTGAATATTGCAGAATTTACATGGGGGTTCAATTAGTAGGTATTTAGGTCCTATTTTTCAGTTGGGAAAGTCAACACATGACTCCTCTCCCTCTGGGTGCTTCTACTGAATAAAAATCCCTCGCTGTTCCTTTCAGTTGCCACAGTATCTCGATAGAACACTCCCACAACCCTGACAGGCTTGTGAATGACCCTGTGGGGCCCCGTCAATGCTGCTGACTGCTCTTTAAGGCGCGCGTGGTATAGTTGTCGCCAAATAACTTGGCAAGAGTCGTTCAATGCGCAGAAGTCGATTTTTAGGTGTCAGCGGTTGTCAGCGGGACGCGGGGTATGACGTAGTGCCGCTCCGAGCACGCCATGTCAGTAGTTCTCGTTCAATTTGCTCCCGAATACACTTGCATACACGAAAGTACCCTTTGTTTTTGTTACGAGTTGTTGTTTTCAATTTAGTTTTTGTTACGTTGATTACAAAGTCAGGACCAAATACCATTTTACGCAGACTATTAAAACGTCAGAAAGAACAGTTAGACACTATAGTTAAGGAAGGTTGAAATTCCGAATTCGTCACTGTCTTTAGGACACCGGGAAAAATGAAGAATAAAAGGGGTAGCAGTTTTATTAACTAATTGTGACGACGAGAACATATTACTTTTAATATCTTTTTTAAATACATTTTGTTCACTTTTAAATTTATTTATGTATTATATCTATTTTATTTATAATACCGAATTAACGAATGAATTCCTCTTCTTTCTTTAACATTCTTCTGAACAGATATGATTAAAAATAATTGATAGCAATAACCATAGAATAATGATAAGCAATAAAAGTGACAAATTTTTTCTTCCACTAAGTGTACGATGCGTGAACTTACCCCCACTACGCCAAGACCTTGCCAACTTACGTGGCGATTACTGTACACGGTGCGCCGTCGACCCGGGCCTTTCTTTATTAATATACTTAGAGAAACAATTAGCTCCATCGAGACTTGGCTAGGTTTTTACAGGATGTTTTGGTGGGATTTCACTTCTTTTTGTAGAAAGAGCTATTTTTTACTTGGTTAGTTTCTTAGTTATACACTCCAGACCTTTGATTATTAGGTTTTCTTATTAGACAATGTTTTTTTTTCCAAGACATTAAATACTTTAGACTCCAGTTTTACATACATCAATAGAAGGGGCTCGTGACACTGAATAACTTTTGTCAAGGCGCATTTCCATATCTCCCATAATTTAGCTGAGCTCTTAGGGTTCTTCATCAGATACAAACCTTTTTTTTTTTTTATTTCAAAAGAATGTGTTAACCATGCTTAATAAATTTTGTGAACACAGGATGTCGATAACTTTAATAGTTTGGCTGGTCTTTTACGGTTTCTCCTCAGGGTCATCAAGTACTCCAGATCTTCTATGATCCTAGTTTTGATAGTTTTCCCTTTATATGGGCACTCAACCCTACCTCTGTGCCAAATTTCAGCTATCTTGATATATAGGAAGTACTAGTTCTATTTTAATGAACCTTGAGTCAGTGAGATAGTGAGCGTCGAATTAGCACAACTTTGCTTTTGCATAACGACGGAAATAAATAAGCTACAAATCTGAAATTTTGAGGTTTCAATTTCAGTTTTAAATCTATCCAGAGGTCCTCAAAAGGGGCATGAAAATACGCCGAAATGGTTCCAGAAAAGGATGGTACCACAGTGTTTGCTTCGCGCTCGACCTGGCGGATTATAGAGATAGGTTATTGTTTTAAGTAGTTAGTAAGTTTTTGTATAAAGCCTCCAGTCTAGGCTTATTACAAAAACATACAAACTAGGCGACTACACGCTAAGGGCGCCCCCTGTGGGGTACGGACCTCGGCTTAGGGCGTCGCAGGGGGAGGGCAGCTAGGGACGGGCTGGATCATATCATTATTATTATTAATAAGAGAATTTAAATCTACTGGCTCAGCGTCGCGGGCTGGCTCTGGCAAGAGTCGGGGCAGACAATTTCGGGGACGTCGCGGCGGGCCTCGGCGGTGGGGATGCAAGGACGGCCACCGAGGCCCGCCGGCGGCCATCCTTCTGTCCTCACCGTCGATGATGTCTGTTAACTCTTATTTTAAAGGCTGACGGGTCATATGAACAAACACTAGTGTTTTAGGCACTTTTCCCATTGACAGCCAAGTAAACTTATTTAATTGCCATTCTATTTTCTCTACGTCTCATTTTTATTCGCATTATACAAGTCACAGTCCTACAATAAACTATTTAAAGTTTACAACATATTTAAATAAACATAACTTTGATAAAACAATTCCTTGTGACATTTAATGGGGCATAATAAAAGCACGGTTTAATTAAAGCTAAAAAGACAAGCCCGATAACCCCTCGTTTCGGATTAATGAAATGTTCTCTTTGATGCGAATGGTTGCAGGTGGACAAAATCGGTGTTAGACGGATTAAAAAACACCGATTAAGTGTGAGTCTAACTCGCTTACCGTGGGTTCCGTACCGGGGAGTACGATTTTTTTAAATCCCAATCTTACTAACTAATGACAAGTTTTTATAGAGAATTATTTTGACGAATAAAGTCTTATGCAGATCTTGATTTAATAGATACGAACTTAAATAACAGTGTTTGCTAAGTGTAAAGTTTACAGATATATTTTTTTAATGTATGCACTGTAAAAAATAATTCTGTTTTGGAATTTGCACATCAAGCCCTTTCATATGATACCTCACTTGAACTAGTTGTTTCAATTTAAAATTTCGACCCTCTCTATAAGACCAATTTCTTTATGAATTAATTACAAATGTAGTTCTTCAGATTTTTTCTTGAATTTGTACTATATAACGATGTTACTTGCCAAATTTGATAGTTCTAGGTCAACAGGTAGTATCCTATCAGTTTTGATTCCCTTGAGAGTGTCGAAATACGCATTTTTTACGGCATAAGCGGTCGTACATTTTTTTTACGTTTTTTAGCATTTTGATATTTTCACAGCTTCAAGGGACTGTAGACTTGAGTATATGGTTTTTATTTCAACTCGAAATCTCCACGTATTCCCGAAATAAAGGGTCTTCACAGATAGGCAGTCAGAAAGATGGACAATAAAGTGATCCTATAGGAATAATATTAATAACAATATATAAATAAATAAATAAGGATTTTGTTTTTTCCGTTTGAGGAACGGAACCCTAAAATTACCAAAATACATAACAGAGAGACAGAGGATATATTTATGGTTATGAGAAAAAGGACTGTCAGCTTTAAAAACCGGATAAGGCACACAAAACAATTATAATTGCTGTACTATGTACCTAATACTAGCTTCTGCCCGTGCCTTCGTTCGGGAGGCAGGGTCTTCCCATGTATGATGATAGGGATAAAAAGTAACCTATTTGATATTTCAAGATTCCAGCTATCTACATATCAAACATTCAGATCCGTTCTCAGTTTTTCTAGAAAGAGGGTGGTGCCGGTTGGTGGATGTCCCATGTTTTCAAATTTTTGTTTTGTCCGTCCGTATATCACAGCCATTTTATTCCACATTTGAAACATGGTTGGTAGATGTATTCTGTTAATCGCTTTCCGATTTTACACAAAAATAAAAATTACCTAAAATTGAGGGGTCATCGAACTGAAACTATTTTTTTTTTCATCAAACCTATACGTGTGTGGTATCTATAGACAGTAATTTAAAAATTACATTGAGGTTTCTATAACGATTTTTTCTTAAAAACAATCGTTTAAAATATATACACTTCCAAAGTGGTAAAATGTGTGTCCCCTCTAACTTTCAAATAGTAGAGTGAAAAATAAAAAAAAAATAAAATAATAATAATAAAAAGTGTTTATTTCTCACCACAAGCCAAAAAATACAAACAATATTTTACATAAAAAGAAGTAGTCAATTGATTTTTGGTTGTGGATCGCTGGTGCCTGTGTTAGGTTGTAAACACCTGTAATACAGGTCACCAGGTCCCCCACCTATTCATTGTAACATATTATACATCAGTTATCACACGAAGTATATTTTCCAAATAATAAAACAAAGAAAAGAAAAAAAACACTATGAAACAGAATAAAACTAAAAACTAATTAATTAAGAATACTAAAATAAAATTTGTTGGGAGATTGTTATAAATGTAAACATGTGTGTGTGGAGGTGGTTGACTGTATGTGTGTATGTGTGTGGGTGTTTGAGTGTGTATATGTGTGTGTGTGGCGGTGGCTGACCGTATGTGTGCGTGTGTGCATGTGTGTAAGGGTGGTTGAGTGTGTGTGTGTAGGTGGAGAGAAAAATTGTGATGGATTCCGATTAAACTAACACGTGAAAGAGAGCTTCCGTAGCAGTATAAGATTGACTTTGTAACCAGTCTTGTAGAGTGATTTTAAGATTGTGTTTATTCAAAGAGTGTAGGGAAAGAATTGGGTTTAATCTATATCTATACTAATATTATAAAGAGGAAACCTTTGTGTTTTTGTATTTTTGTATGTTTGTATTGAATAGGCTCAAAAACTACTGGACCGATTTCAAAATTTCTTTTACCATTACTTAGAGGGATTCTTCCGAATCCGTATAGGCTATATTTTATCCCGGAAAATAGATAGGATTTTTCGTGGTAGTGAAAATTGTGGAGTAAGGCGTCGAAAAAACTGCCGTACATTAACGATTCTCGCGAACGCTGCCTATATTTAATATAAACATTGCACCCGTGCGAAGCCGGGGCGAGTCGCTAGTTTATTATATAGAAAGGGACCGAGGAAAATAAAGAATCTGTGACTAAAGGAGGTTCTAAGGGGAGTACTTAAGGCAACTTTATGGTTACGGCGATTAGTTTCCTGAGAATAGGTGGAAATAGAGTGTTGTTTGCTAGCAGTGGCCAGTACAAACAATTGCCTAACTGTAAGGACTTGGCAATGTTCATACAGCTTAGCGGTGGGATACAGTCTTGGCTTAGAGCAGCACACCTTAAGAACCGCTCTCTGTGCACGTTCGATCTGAATATAGTACGATTTGGCTGCACCGTCCCAAGACGAGATACAATACACCAGAATTGTTTGACACAGTGCCTGGTACGTCATTTTCATAACAGCAGCATCTGCTGAATTGCGTAATTGTTTGAAAACGTACATCAGTTTGCGCACTCTGTTTGAGAGGTGTATTATGCACTCTTTGAATGTAAGGTTACAGTCAATTATTATGCCAAGATATCTTATTGACATGACTCGTTCAATGTTACAATAATCATGAGTGCCGCTGTCGTCATTAGTACCATTAGACTGTGGCAGCCGGGCGGCAGTGTTTAGTGTGCTTGTAACTGACGCATTGATATTTCGAATCGAAAAATTAAAATATATATACTCTGCAGATCTCTGTAGACCGAACGCTCTTATCTTCTAATCTAAAGTCTTTATTTGATTCATCTATATTTAATATTATTAATATTATAAAGAGGAAACCTTTGTATTTTTGTATGTTTGTATTGAATAGGATCAAAAACTACTGGACCGATTTCAAAATTACTGTTACCATTACTTAGAGGGATTCTTCCGAATCCGTATAGGCTATATTTTATCCCGGAAAATAGATAGGAATTTTCGTGGTAGTGAAAATTGTGGAGTAAGGCGTCGAAAAAACTGCCATACGTTAACGATTCTCGCGAACGCTGCCTATATTTAATATAAACATTGCACCCGTGCGAAGCCGGGGCGGGTCGCTAGTATAGTATAAAGGAAAATTTTAATCTGCATTATATAGCAAACCTAATGAGAATATTCATTTAGATAAGGATAAATAATGAACAGAAGAAAACCGCTTCGAAAATAACGCAGTATTTTTAATCAATACTTTGAACACAAAAGTAGTTATTGTGAGTCAATTATAGGAGATAGAGATATGCTATCGTGGACTTTTTTGGAGCACTAATCTAGATCAACAATTCTCTTGTATATTACTTCAACGTACCTTTGCTGGTTCACGCGGCGCACGCGATTAGAGCTCAAAGTAAGCAACATTTTATCGTCAAAAAATATACATTATATTTCAGTCATTTTACATAAAGCCATAATAAATTATACACCTAAACCTTCCTCAGAAATTAAACTATCTATTGGTGAAAACCGTACAAAAAGTCGTCCGGTAGTTTTTGAGTTTACCTGCAGACAGACAGACGCGACAGGGGGACTTCTTTTTACCTATAATATGTAAAGATTACACTGGTTTACACGGTTTGTGTCCTACGATTTCTATAATATTGTTTGCGCAGAATTCAATTAATATGTTTGACGTAATTTTTTATGAACTAATGTTATGTAGACCTCCCCGTCCCGTATCAGATAATTAGTGGAAGTAAACAATTTTGTTTATTTCCACTAATTATCTGATACGGGACGGGTTATCTCCAACACAACATAATTAATAATAGGTTTAATATTTAATCCCGACTTCTACTATAAATGCGAAAGTGACTCTGTCTGTCTGTTATGCTTTCACACCTAAATAAACTACTTAACTGGTTTTGATGAAATTTGGTACAGAGCTGAGTTTGCCTTGGGAAAGAACATGCACTGAAAATTTGACATGACAATGAAACATGCAAGTTTAGATGGATGGAACTTGTTTGCATCTGAGCCTATCAAGCACAATGATCACAGCTACCAATTTTATTTGATTGAGGGATCTCGATTGTAGTTATCACAAAACCTATTTGCAGCAATCAAGTCAAAATATAGTTGCTCTAACCGAGATTATTATGTATTTGTTAAACACAATCAAGGAACTTATTTAGCGCATACATTTAGCGCAAGATTTGATCAAGTTGTATGATTAATACAATTAATTCCAATGATAGATGCTATCAAGTTAAATCAACTTAATAAAGTATCAATGATATTTATTGAAGTTAACAAAATGCTTGATTGACACAACTAACTTACTTTGTTACAGTTATCATTTTTTTTAACTTGTCTCTTTCTACAATGATGTCATGTTAAGGGTAATCGAGACACTTGTTTGAGCGTTCAATAATTTGAACTAGTATTGCTGCAATCATATCGTGATGATCAAATTAACTAACATTTTGATTAATCTAAACAAGATATCGTAAATCAAGCTAAAACGTCACTTGATTGGCTTGCATTTTATTCAGTGTGAGCTACCTTTTATTGCGAAAACGGTAATGAATGGTGGTTGCGCTGATATACGATTCTTTTCGTTTATATTTTTAATTATTGGCAACACGCATAATCGCTAATTGGTTAGACATTCCCCTTCCGCATATTATCCTTTCTCCCTTGCACTAGACCTTCGTCTATTCGAGAGTGAGGGAGAGAGACTATACCGCTCTAGAAAAATCGATCGCGTCTGGATCTTCCGATGGACGATCGGAGCTTCAATGGCTGTCGAGTCGCGTTAGAGCACACACGCATCGAATCGCATTCGAACGGTCGCGTCGTTTTGTGCGACCAATTCGTAGCAGAAGAACGGTTATACTGTGGTGGTGAACTGTGATCAGAGTGCTGGCAGTCCTGAATATCCTGGATTATCAAGGTTAGTGCTGCCTTTCCTATACGACGCTGGACTCTTATCTTTTGTTCCAACCAGCGCCGGTTCCCGTCAATTGTGTAACCGAAAACTTCTAAGTCGCATACGTTGCATTACCGCCCATCCATTTAATGGTCCTTCCCGAGTCGGATAATAATCAGCACAGCCATTCCCTAGAATTCGCTAGGTATATCGTAGTTTCGTATTCGTATTTCGTAGTCAACCCCGCATAGATACTTATTTGCCAACGCGTGGCAAGTAAGTACATCGTAATTCATTACGTCGTTTTCGTGTCTTCCTAGCTAATAATCGATTAGTAAGGAATTTCGCAACCCCGCTAGTAGTTAATTATCGTTACTTGTAAATTAAATACCAATCGGTCGAGTCAAGGTTACTCGAGACCGCGTCGCGCACCCGGCCGTTATTTCGCAAAACGGTGGGTAGTTACTAAATATTTCTTATAATAATTAGTTTGATATTCATAGCTCATAAATATGGCACCGACCGATATTACTCTTAAAAGACTGATAGCAAAGAGAGATCGTATCTTTGCTCGCATGCAGAGTGTTGCAGATAAAATAAAACACATTCATTCGGATGAAAGCGTTAAGGAATCATTTTTGTGCGACATCTCGTTAGTACAATCACTACGTGTGGATTTTGAAAGTGCTTTGGATGAAATTGTTATTCATGAGCTAAAATTAAACCCTGAATATGTTGTAGATTATCAATCGCTTTCTGCGTTCGAAGACCTTTTAGGGCGCATTTTACGGGCTGAGAAGAACCTGACGGCTCACACTCATAGTGAGGTCCAAAGGTCACCTCGATTGCCGCCAATTGAAATACCCGAATTCAACGGAGATATTAAGAATTGGCCATTATTCGTCGCTAGTTATCGTAATGTCGTGCATAATAATGTTTCTCTAACAGACTGTGAGAAATTATATTATTTATTAGGTAAATTAACACATAAAGCTCGTACAATTTTCGCTGGTATTACCCCGTCTGCGGATAATTACCCACTCATTTTCGATTTGCTTTGTAAAAAATATGAAGATAGTCGACAATCGGCAACTTCATACTTAACTCAAATATTTGAATTTAAATCTATTACATCAGGTACCCCTAGTAGTTTAGAATCATTTATTGATAAGTTCGCTTCGTCGGTAGTTGCTTTAAAACATACAAAAGTCAGTGACCTTGCTGATTTTATATTGTTGCATGTCGCGCTTAAAAAACTGGACCCAGACACCGTTCGTACGTTCGAATCCAATTATCAATTAAAGTCGAATGGATCCGAAATCCCATTGTTTTCCGATTTAGTTAATTTCGTTAGTGATCATATAAAGGTTTTAGAACGAACTTCGATACCTGTTGCTCGAGTCAATACTAATAAAAGGCCTTTAGATCGTAAATCAACTAACGCATATGTGTCCAGTTCTCAACCAGTCGCTTGTAGTTTGTGTAAGGAAAACCATGACTACATTTATAAGTGTACGGTTTTTAAGAGTTATAACCCCGATCAACGTTTTAAATTCGTTAAGTCAAACAACTTGTGTATAAATTGCTTAAGTAGTGGTCATCGCGTGTCTGCGTGTGAGTCGACGTCTACATGTAAAAAATGTAGGTACAAACATCATACATTGCTATGTTTTGGAAATAGGCCTGCGTCAAATATGTCGCCGTCACGCTCAGTCGAAGAGCCGAGCGCGGGTTCGATTCCCGCGAACTCGGATGTAGCATTATGCTCAAGTGCAGTCGGCCCTTATAAAGGCTCTAGAACTGTGTTGTTGGGTACCGTACGTATCGTTATTCTAGATTCTCGTGGTCACGAACATTGCGTTCGTGCATTGTTGGACAGCGCGTCTCAGAGTAGCTTTATTACTCGCGATTGCTGTCAACGTTTAGGATTAAACATAAATAATAGACCTACTTGTTCCACTGTTAGGGGTATAGGAGGTTCGAGTAAACCCATTCAAGGTTCCGTACAATTTAAAATTCATTCTCGTTTCGATCATAATATAACTTATGATATTGAGTCGTTGGTAATAGATAGGATTACCGAACGTCTGCCAACCGCGACAGTCGACACTTCGCGACTGTCTAACTTCGAAGACTTACCGTTGGCAGACGATACATATTATTCATCAGGCCCGATTCACGTATTGATCGGCGCTTCGATTTTTCCGCACCTGCTTTTGTCGAACAGAGTTCAAGGATCGACTTCGAATTTATCGCCACTCGCATTAGAAACGGTCCTTGGCTATGTGATCGTAGGTGACGCACCAGCATGTACTGACGGTAATTCGACCGTATCGCATTGCTGTATCGCGGACACATTAGACTCTGCTGTCCGGAAATTCTGGGAATTAGAGGAAGTGAGTGTTCCCCCGGTATTCAGCCCGGACGACCAATTGTGTGAGGAATTTTATACCCGCACTACCACTCGGGATAGTGAGGGACGTTACGTAGTAGCTTTGCCTTTCAAGGCTGATGTCGAATCCCTTGGCAATTCGCGCCAAGCAAGTGAACGGCGGTTTTACTGCTTGGAAAGGAAGATGCAAGCTTCTCCACAATTAAGGGTCGCGTATGACAGTGTCATCCGGGAATATTTAGAAAAGGGCTACATTTCATCTACGAATCCTGATTCGGCGGGAAGTTCGTATTTTATTCCGCATCATGGTGTGATCCGAGATGATAAGGTCACAACCAAACTTCGTGTCGTTCTCGATGGTAGTTGTAAAACTACTACCCGCATCTCGCTTAATGATCTCTTGTATGGTGGACAGAACCTACAAGGGAACTTGTTCAATATTATTATTGGTTTTCGTTTGTTTTCGATAGCGCTTTCCGCAGACATTCGTCAGATGTTTCTCAGCATTGGAGTCCGAGAATCTGATCGGCGTTTCCAACGCATTTTGTATCGCTTTTCCCCGCAAGAACCTTTACAGGTTTATGAATTTAATCGTGTCGTTTTTGGGCTTAAGTCTAGCCCCTTTCATGCACTTCGAACTATTAAGCAGTTGGCTGAGGATGAGGGTGACTCCTACCCTCAGGCCAAAGATATTGTCGCTGCGGGGTTGTATATGGACGACTACGTCCATTCCGTTCGCACGGAAGACGAGGGCATTTCCACCGCTTCGGAAATGATAGGTCTCATGAAGGCTGGTCAATTTGAGCTAGTTAAGTGGACCAGTAATTCCCAAGTCGTATTAGATTCGATCCCACCCTCGCACCGCCTGCCAGTTGTCAAGGAATTCGATGAGTCCGACCAACATAAAGTACTGGGCTTGTGTTGGTCACCTACGTCGGACAACTTCGGCATGAAAATTAATACTCCCGCTCAGATTTGTACTAAGCGTACAATATTGTCGTGTGTCGCTAAAATATGGGACGTCATGGGATTTGTCGCACCTGTTGTCCTGTACGCTAAACTTCTAATCAAGCAGCTTTGGCTGTCTGATTGTGACTGGGATGATACTCCACCTGAAGATATAGTCAGGCTGTGGATTCGCTTCAAAGAAGAGCTTCCCTTGCTCTGTAATATAAGGATCCCACGTCACGTTGGTATCGTCGGCGATAGTGTGGTTACTATATTGGCTTTCGCGGACGCCAGTGAGAAAGCATACGGGGGGGTTATTTACTTCCACGTTCAAAATAGTGATGGCAATATCGTTAGGTTGTTGACCGCTAAGTCGAAGGTCTCCCCTAAAAAGGTCGTTTCTCTTGCTCGTCTGGAGCTGTGCGCTATTCTTGTGCTAGCTCAACTCATAAAAAATGTCGTAGTCGCTTGTCAAAACCGCATTATATTTCGCAACATATTCGCATTTTCGGATTCAACAGTCGCTCTCTGTTGGGTACATTCGTCGCCCCATCGGTGGAACACCTTCGTGGCCAACAGAGTCTCGAAAATACAGGACGACTTATCGCCACAAAACCTGTATCACGTGTCCGGTACGGACAATCCCGCAGATTGTCTGTCACGTGGGCTCACACCTTCCCAAATCATTGATCATCCGCTTTGGTTCAGTGGTCCTCCGTGGGCCAGCTTAGACGTTTCGAAGTGGCCTGTCGTCCCCTTCAATCCCTCTTCGGTATGCGAAGTGCCCGAAGAGAAGAAACATTCGTTGCTCTCCGCTACACCAACCGAAAGATCTACTATTCTTTCTTTGGTCGATCGTATCTCGTCTTGGAGTAAATTACTTCGAGTAGTAATTTACATTTGTCGTTTCGCTAAACTGTTGCCTATTGGTTACCGCATGGCGGCAGCGGATTACAACTTCGCTGAATTGCTCATACTTCGCGAGCTTCAACGCTTTTATTTCTCCACTGAGTTGGTTAAACTCAGGAAAGGCAAACATTGTAGTCCTGCTTTTCGACACTTAAAACCGTTTCTCGAAGACGGACTCATTAGAGTCGGAGGCCGTTTAAGAAACTCGGATTTAAGTTATGATGGGAAACATCCCATTCTGCTTCCAAGCAAGGACCTCGTTTTGAATTTGTTAGTCGATTATCATCATAAATTGAACTGTCACGCAGGTCCCGACCTGCTAATGTCGCTCTTGCGTCAGAAGTATTGGATCCTTTCTGCACGCAATTTAATTAGGAATAGGATCCATAAGTGCCTTCCCTGCTTTCGGCTGCGCCCTAAGCAGAGCTTTCCTGAGATGGCCGATCATCGCTCTTGTCGTATCGTTCAAACCGCTAAGCCATTCGTCCACACGGGCACGGACTACGCCGGTCCGTTTAAGGTTACGATGTCTCGCGGTCGAGGTGTTCGCTCCACCAAGGCCTACGTGTGTCTGTTCGTCTGCATGACTACACGCGCGGTGCACATAGAGCTCGCTGGGGATCTTAGCACAGCTAGTTTTATGGGCGCCTTTAAACGGTTCCTGTCAAGGCGTGGCCCGGTTAGTAGAATTTATTCCGATAACGGGACTAATTACATAGGCGCTAAACGGAAACTCTCGGAACTTCACGCATTTCTTTGTTCGAAGTACCATAATTCGGAATATGGTCATACATTAGCTATAAATCGAATAGATTGGTCACTCAATGTCCCGACGGCTAGTCACTTTGGCGGCAATTGGGAAGCTAATATTAAAAGTTTAAAGTCACACCTATATCGGGTCATAGGCGATACTATTCTGTCGTTTGAAGAATTAAGTACCGTTCTTATTCAAATAGAATCGGTAATGAACACTAGACCTCTTTGTAGGACACTCTCTAGTGATCCTTCAGAGCCGCTCGCATTGACTCCAGCGCACTTTTTGAATCTCACGCCTCTGAAATACTTGCCTGCCGAGGAAATAGACGAGAGAACTCTTACTGCTAGACACGAGCTACTAGATAAGTTAGTACAGTCGTTTTGGAAGCGCTGGAGAATTGGATATCTCCATACTTTGCAATCTCGCCGCAAATGGAACACGCCGGTCGATCCGGTCTCTGTCGGCACGGTCGTGATTCTTATATCCGACAACTCGCCCCCACTACACTGGCCTTTGGGTGTCGTGGAGGAAATTTTCCCTGACTCAACCGGAGTCACTCGTATCGTTCGGGTTAAGACAACCACCGGATCCTACTTGCGTCCCGTGGTGCGTCTTTGCCCATTGCCTAACCAGTAGTTTATTTAATTCGTCTTTAAGGTTAGGTTAATATTAGTTATTAGGTATTTAGTTTCGTAGTTATAGGATAGTAATTATCGAATAGATTCGTTTTCTTGTGGTTTGCCTCACTCTTGAAGGCATCCCTTCAAGCCCGGGGGAATGGTTGCGCTGATATACGATTCTTTTCGTTTATATTTTTAATTATTGGCAACACGCATAATCGCTAATTGGTTAGACATTCCCCTTCCGCATATTATCCTTTCTCCCTTGCACTAGACCTTCGTCTATTCGAGAGTGAGGGAGAGAGACTATACCGCTCTAGAAAAATCGATCGCGTCTGGATCTTCCGATGGACGATCGGAGCTTCAATGGCTGTCGAGTCGCGTTAGAGCACACACGCATCGAATCGCATTCGAACGGTCGCGTCGTTTTGTGCGACCAATTCGTAGCAGAAGAACGGTTATACTGTGGTGGTGAACTGTGATCAGAGTGCTGGCAGTCCTGAATATCCTGGATTATCAAGGTTAGTGCTGCCTTTCCTATACGACGCTGGACTCTTATCTTTTGTTCCAACCAGCGCCGGTTCCCGTCAATTGTGTAACCGAAAACTTCTAAGTCGCATACGTTGCATTACCGCCCATCCAAATGGGTTGAAATAGGGGATAAAAGTTTCCGCGCCGAAGAATATTTATGTGCTCCCGCAGCTCCCGACGTATGTGTACGAGGGAACACGGGCTGGTTTTAGTCAGTACGAGTCTAACAGACCCTTTCGCCCGCCACAGGGCGGAGGACATCCATGACGATTTTCACCTCGGAACAAAAAAAAGGGATAAATGTTTGTATGGAAGTTGTTTATCATTGTCAAACTATTTTGAAACTTTTTTGCTATGTAAGTGTTGGTCCACGGCAACATATAGATTATAATTGATTTTGAAGGTCGGAATACTCGTACCCGACGTGGAACCATAGCAGCCCAGCGAAACTATAAGAGCTATAAATATAACACCTTGGTAAAAGTTTTTTAGCGTGAGAAGCATTTTCTATTTACGTAATAATATCGAAGGTTTGGCGCATTTGATGTGGACTCCCAGATAAACTATAAGAGATACAATAATATACATACAATGATATTATAAAAGCGAAAGTAACTTTGTGTATCTGTCAGTTACGCTTTAACGCCTAAACTACTTAATCGATTTCAAAGAAATTGGCCTTATTCTGATCTGCCTCCTATTTTTTTTAAAGAGAACTATAGTAATGTGGGTAGAATTCACATTACTAGCAGTCTTGTTGATCCCTCCAACTAAGCTAAATATGCTTGTGTCTAGTGTGGGTTCACGGCAATAGTATAATGGGCGCCATGGGATTCGGACCCGTGACCTCTCGTTCACAAGTCCGACAGCTTAGCCATTGAAGATATCCGGAACAGGGTGTAAAGCCCCACAATCCCATTGAAAAGGGAGGATCCTCCAACCAGACGGGAGTTTTTGTCTGGTGGGCAACTGCCCGATGTTTGATATCGGTTGATTTGTACTTGGCTAGTTATGCGGTAAACTCTGCTTGCGCGATACAGAAAAATCTAAAACAAATATCAGAAAAAAATCTATCTGATCTATCTATATCACAGAAAAATCTATACAAAAAAATCTAACACAAATATAGGAGTAAACTCACCTCTTAATAGGCTCAGTCAGCAGATGAATTCATTTATAAAATCCGTTCCAGATGTTGATATACCCCCACCAACTGTGTCCCCAGGTTGTCGTCGTGGTGGGGCTTGCGTGTTTCGATGATCTCTGGGGCCATGCCGGTAGAGGCACTCATGCCGGACGGGCCCAGAGGGAGAAACCAGACCAAGAGGGACACACCGGGGGAAAGGCGCGCCGCCTGGAGGATCGAGCAGCTAGCTCGAGCTTCTAGACGGCGCGGGGCCCGGTCTCAGAGATCGGGTCAAGGGGGAGGAAAGGTTCACTTCCGGTATGCGTCTAATCTTTAGACGTAACCGTGAAGTGAACTAGGGGAGGGGAAATGGGAGTAGGGACAGAGGAACTCACCTCTCTAAAAAAGTGAAACAAAATGGAAGAAAAAGTTTTTGCAAAAGATACCCAGGCGGGTCCCAGCTGCTCCGCAGCTGGGGAGTCCCGCACCGGACACGTCTGGTCAGTCCCACCGTACTCTGGGGGGGACAACAAACACTTTTACCCCAGTTTTACCCCGGCAGTCACCGCATTGAGCCAGGGAGGCTCACGTGCCCGTGAGGTGGAGTCGCTGGACTTGTCCAGCACGTCCACCACACCGGCACCGAACGTTGAGCGAGCGCAGAGTGCCGCTCCGCGGAGGAAGGGGGCGCTGGTGCTCGGGTCTGAGACCGACTCGGCATCGGACGCCGAGAGCTTCCAGAGCTTAGTCTCTGGGAGCGCAGTCAGGAGTGACGAGGGGGGCGCCGACAGGAGGAAGGAGTTCCTCAAGCGCCCCCGCAACGACGAGTCGTCGTCGGAGGAGGGGCTTGTCTCGGCCCGCAAGATCCCCACTAGCGTGCGGGGTAAAGGCCGAGGCAAGACCTCGGGGAGGGGGCCTCCCTCTGGAGAGCCCAACACTGGTCTGGCCTCGAGCGAGGCCAAACTAGAAGAGGCCGTGGCGGCTGCCATCCGCACCATCTCGCGGAAGCGCAACCGCAAGAGCAAGGAGGACGCGATCGGCGAAGCCACGGCCTCCATCTTGGCGGCCACGCGGATTTACGGCGGGGCTCCGGCTGCAAGGGATGATATGTCCGATCTGCGGCCGGAGGTCACCCGCCTGACTGCCGCCATTGAGGCTCTCCAGAGGGAGAACGCCGCCCTCAAGGCGGACCTGGCCACAATCCGGGGAGGCGGCCAGCGGAATGCGCCGCCGCGGGGCCAAAAGGAGAAAGGCCAGCCCACACCAGCGGAGGACTCGGTTCTCGACCTGGTGCGATGGGAGCTGGCCGCCTTCCAGCAGCGGTTCTCCGTATTGGAGAGCCGCGTGCTGCGACCCCCGCTGGCGGCGACTTCGTACGCGGCTGCGGCCGCGTCCAAGCCTCCCCAGACGACGACGAGGCCGCCTCAGGCGAAGACGGCCACGGTGCGGACGGCACCAGTGACGGCGCCCCCTGCGAGGGCAAAGACGGCCCCGGCCAAGCCGAAATCGGGCCCACCAAAGCCGCCTCCGACCCCGACACCTGCGGGGCCGAAGCAGGCGGCCAAAAAGAAGAAGGCCCAGGCCGGGAACCAGCCGTCCCAGCAGCCTCCTCCAAAGACTCCTCCGGCCGGCGCCGACTGGCAAGTGGCCGGGGAGAAGAGGAAGGCTGCTGGCGCAGCCAGGTCCTCGCGGCGTAGGGAGAGACGGCGGCGGCGAGACGCCGCGGCGCGATTGCGCGCCCCCAAGACCGCGGCTGTAGTGATCACACTGCAGCCGGACGCGGTGAAGAGGGGCGTGTCGTACCGCGACGTGCTGGCGAAGGCGCGGATGGCGATCGACATCACGGAGCTCGGCATCGTCGGCGGCCTCCGTCACCGGGTCACTGCAACGGGGGCTCGGATGCTGGAGATCCCCGGCGCGGCCAGTGGCCCTGCCGCTGACGCTCTGGCCGAACGGCTCAGAGCGTCCTTAAATGCGGAGGAGGCCCGAGTCTCCAGACCCACCAAGCGCGCAGACATGCGCATATTGGGTCTGGATGACTCCGTGACGGCCGAGGAAGTGGTGGCCGCCGTCGCCAGGACTGGGGGGTGCCCTCCCGATCAGGTGAGGGCGGGCGCCCTGCGTCCTGGCTTCACGGGGACGCAAACCATTACGGTTAGTTGCCCCGTCCCGGCGGTCAAAAAGATCCAGGAGGGCCGAAGGCTCCTGGTTGGTTGGGTGTCTGCGCAGGTGAAAGTCCTGGACCCCAGACCCCTGAGGTGCTTCCGCTGCCAAGTGGGCAACCATGCGGCATGCGTGTGCACCTCGGAGGTAGACCGCAGCGATAGGTGCTTCCGCTGCGGTCAGCCCGGTCACAAGGCCGGCTCGTGCTCCGCCCCGCCTCACTGCTTCGCATGTGAGGCGGTTGGCAAGCCGGCCGATCACCGGGCTGGGGGCAAGTCCTGCGCCCCACCCACCAAAGCCAGGCGCAGAGGTAGGCCCTCTGCCGCCGTCGTCACCGCCACCGCCGCCGCCGCCGCCGCCGTCGCTACTGCCGCCGCCGTCGCCGTCGTGGCTGAACCCCCGCGAGGGGCCCTGGAGGAGGCTGCAATGGATCCCGATTAATGGCCCCATTGCGCTTCCTCCAGGCGAACATCAACCACTGCGCCGCTGCTCAGGAACTTTTGCTCCAGAGCATGGCGCAGTGGTTGATCAACGTCGCCGTGGTCGCCGAGCCGTATTTTGTCCTGCCCAGGAATGACTGGGTGGCGGACTTGGACGGCTCGGTGACCCTCGTTTCGTCGGCCGCCGCCGGTACCCCGCCCCTCGATCGCGTCAAGAGAGGGCGTGGGATCGTCGCAGCACGGTTCGGGGAGATCGCTGTGGTAGGCGTTTATTTCTCCCCGAACCGAACTCTCGCCGAGTTCCAGAACTCCCTAACGGAGCTGGGAGACGTCGTCGTCGCCTTCGGTTCCCTCCCCACCCTCGTCCTCGGGGACTTCAACGCCAAAAATCCGGCTTGGGGTTCCCGGTCCATGGACCATGGGCGGGGCAGGATACTCGAGCACTGGGCCCGTGCGCAGGGCCTGGTAATCGAGAACCGGGGTTCTGTCCCCACGTGCGTGCGGTTTACGGGCGAGTCGGTGGTGGACGTTACGTTCGCCACCCCCAGCCTGTCACCACGCGTCACCGATTGGCGCGTTGTGGAGGAGGTGGAGACCTATTCCGATCACCGGTATATCCAGTTCGACGTCTCCGCCCAGACCCCAGACGCGCCGGTCCGACGGGACCTGAGTCTATATTTAATATAAACATTGCACCCGTGCGAAGCCGGGGCGGGTCGCTAGTATAGTATAAAGGAAAATTTTAATCTGCATTATATAGCAAACCTAATGAGAATATTCATTTAGATAAGGATAAATAATGAACAGAAGAAAACCGCTTCGAAAATAACGCAGTATTTTTAATCAATACTTTGAACACAAAAGTAGTTATTGTGAGTCAATTATAGGAGATAGAGATATGCTATCGTGGACTTTTTTGGAGCACTAATCTAGATCAACAATTCTCTTGTATATTACTTCAACGTACCTTTGCTGGTTCACGCGGCGCACGCGATTAGAGCTCAAAGTAAGCAACATTTTATCGTCAAAAAATATACATTATATTTCAGTCATTTTACATAAAGCCATAATAAATTATACACCTAAACCTTCCTCAGAAATTAAACTATCTATTGGTGAAAACCGTACAAAAAGTCGTCCGGTAGTTTTTGAGTTTACCTGCAGACAGACAGACGCGACAGGGGGACTTCTTTTTACCTATAATATGTAAAGATTACACTGGTTTACACGGTTTGTGTCCTACGATTTCTATAATATTGTTTGCGCAGAATTCAATTAATATGTTTGACGTAATTTTTTATGAACTAATGTTATGTAGACCTCCCCGTCCCGTATCAGATAATTAGTGGAAGTAAACAATTTTGTTTATTTCCACTAATTATCTGATACGGGACGGGTTATCTCCAACACAACATAATTAATAATAGGTTTAATATTTAATCCCGACTTCTACTATAAATGCGAAAGTGACTCTGTCTGTCTGTTATGCTTTCACACCTAAATAAACTACTTAACTGGTTTTGATGAAATTTGGTACAGAGCTGAGTTTGCCTTGGGAAAGAACATGCACTGAAAATTTGACATGACAATGAAACATGCAAGTTTAGATGGATGGAACTTGTTTGCATCTGAGCCTATCAAGCACAATGATCACAGCTACCAATTTTATTTGATTGAGGGATCTCGATTGTAGTTATCACAAAACCTATTTGCAGCAATCAAGTCAAAATATAGTTGCTCTAACCGAGATTATTATGTATTTGTTAAACACAATCAAGGAACTTATTTAGCGCATACATTTAGCGCAAGATTTGATCAAGTTGTATGATTAATACAATTAATTCCAATGATAGATGCTATCAAGTTAAATCAACTTAATAAAGTATCAATGATATTTATTGAAGTTAACAAAATGCTTGATTGACACAACTAACTTACTTTGTTACAGTTATCATTTTTTTTAACTTGTCTCTTTCTACAATGATGTCATGTTAAGGGTAATCGAGACACTTGTTTGAGCGTTCAATAATTTGAACTAGTATTGCTGCAATCATATCGTGATGATCAAATTAACTAACATTTTGATTAATCTAAACAAGATATCGTAAATCAAGCTAAAACGTCACTTGATTGGCTTGCATTTTATTCAGTGTGAGCTACCTTTTATTGCGAAAACGGTAATGAATGGGTTGAAATAGGGGATAAAAGTTTCCGCGCCGAAGAATATTTATGTGCTCCCGCAGCTCCCGACGTATGTGTACGAGGGAACACGGGCTGGTTTTAGTCAGTACGAGTCTAACAGACCCTTTCGCCCGCCACAGGGCGGAGGACATCCATGACGATTTTCACCTCGGAACAAAAAAAAGGGATAAATGTTTGTATGGAAGTTGTTTATCATTGTCAAACTATTTTGAAACTTTTTTGCTATGTAAGTGTTGGTCCACGGCAACATATAGATTATAATTGATTTTGAAGGTCGGAATACTCGTACCCGACGTGGAACCATAGCAGCCCAGCGAAACTATAAGAGCTATAAATATAACACCTTGGTAAAAGTTTTTTAGCGTGAGAAGCATTTTCTATTTACGTAATAATATCGAAGGTTTGGCGCATTTGATGTGGACTCCCAGATAAACTATAAGAGATACAATAATATACATACAATGATATTATAAAAGCGAAAGTAACTTTGTGTATCTGTCAGTTACGCTTTAACGCCTAAACTACTTAATCGATTTCAAAGAAATTGGCCTTATTCTGATCTGCCTCCTATTTTTTTTAAAGAGAACTATAGTAATGTGGGTAGAATTCACATTACTAGCAGTCTTGTTGATCCCTCCAACTAAGCTAAATATGCTTGTGTCTAGTGTGGGTTCACGGCAATAGTATAATGGGCGCCATGGGATTCGGACCCGTGACCTCTCGTTCACAAGTCCGACAGCTTAGCCATTGAAGATATCCGGAACAGGGTGTAAAGCCCCACAATCCCATTGAAAAGGGAGGATCCTCCAACCAGACGGGAGTTTTTGTCTGGTGGGCAACTGCCCGATGTTTGATATCGGTTGATTTGTACTTGGCTAGTTATGCGGTAAACTCTGCTTGCGCGATACAGAAAAATCTAAAACAAATATCAGAAAAAAATCTATCTGATCTATCTATATCACAGAAAAATCTATACAAAAAAATCTAACACAAATATAGGAGTAAACTCACCTCTTAATAGGCTCAGTCAGCAGATGAATTCATTTATAAAATCCGTTCCAGATGTTGATATACCCCCACCAACTGTGTCCCCAGGTTGTCGTCGTGGTGGGGCTTGCGTGTTTCGATGATCTCTGGGGCCATGCCGGTAGAGGCACTCATGCCGGACGGGCCCAGAGGGAGAAACCAGACCAAGAGGGACACACCGGGGGAAAGGCGCGCCGCCTGGAGGATCGAGCAGCTAGCTCGAGCTTCTAGACGGCGCGGGGCCCGGTCTCAGAGATCGGGTCAAGGGGGAGGAAAGGTTCACTTCCGGTATGCGTCTAATCTTTAGACGTAACCGTGAAGTGAACTAGGGGAGGGGAAATGGGAGTAGGGACAGAGGAACTCACCTCTCTAAAAAAGTGAAACAAAATGGAAGAAAAAGTTTTTGCAAAAGATACCCAGGCGGGTCCCAGCTGCTCCGCAGCTGGGGAGTCCCGCACCGGACACGTCTGGTCAGTCCCACCGTACTCTGGGGGGGACAACAAACACTTTTACCCCAGTTTTACCCCGGCAGTCACCGCATTGAGCCAGGGAGGCTCACGTGCCCGTGAGGTGGAGTCGCTGGACTTGTCCAGCACGTCCACCACACCGGCACCGAACGTTGAGCGAGCGCAGAGTGCCGCTCCGCGGAGGAAGGGGGCGCTGGTGCTCGGGTCTGAGACCGACTCGGCATCGGACGCCGAGAGCTTCCAGAGCTTAGTCTCTGGGAGCGCAGTCAGGAGTGACGAGGGGGGCGCCGACAGGAGGAAGGAGTTCCTCAAGCGCCCCCGCAACGACGAGTCGTCGTCGGAGGAGGGGCTTGTCTCGGCCCGCAAGATCCCCACTAGCGTGCGGGGTAAAGGCCGAGGCAAGACCTCGGGGAGGGGGCCTCCCTCTGGAGAGCCCAACACTGGTCTGGCCTCGAGCGAGGCCAAACTAGAAGAGGCCGTGGCGGCTGCCATCCGCACCATCTCGCGGAAGCGCAACCGCAAGAGCAAGGAGGACGCGATCGGCGAAGCCACGGCCTCCATCTTGGCGGCCACGCGGATTTACGGCGGGGCTCCGGCTGCAAGGGATGATATGTCCGATCTGCGGCCGGAGGTCACCCGCCTGACTGCCGCCATTGAGGCTCTCCAGAGGGAGAACGCCGCCCTCAAGGCGGACCTGGCCACAATCCGGGGAGGCGGCCAGCGGAATGCGCCGCCGCGGGGCCAAAAGGAGAAAGGCCAGCCCACACCAGCGGAGGACTCGGTTCTCGACCTGGTGCGACGGGAGCTGGCCGCCTTCCAGCAGCGGTTCTCCGTATTGGAGAGCCGCGTGCTGCGACCCCCGCTGGCGGCGACTTCGTACGCGGCTGCGGCCGCGTCCAAGCCTCCCCAGACGACGACGAGGCCGCCTCAGGCGAAGACGGCCACGGTGCGGACGGCACCAGTGACGGCGCCCCCTGCGAGGGCAAAGACGGCCCCGGCCAAGCCGAAATCGGGCCCACCAAAGCCGCCTCCGACCCCGACACCTGCGGGGCCGAAGCAGGCGGCCAAAAAGAAGAAGGCCCAGGCCGGGAACCAGCCGTCCCAGCAGCCTCCTCCAAAGACTCCTCCGGCCGGCGCCGACTGGCAAGTGGCCGGGGAGAAGAGGAAGGCTGCTGGCGCAGCCAGGTCCTCGCGGCGTAGGGAGAGACGGCGGCGGCGAGACGCCGCGGCGCGATTGCGCGCCCCCAAGACCGCGGCTGTAGTGATCACACTGCAGCCGGACGCGGTGAAGAGGGGCGTGTCGTACCGCGACGTGCTGGCGAAGGCGCGGATGGCGATCGACATCACGGAGCTCGGCATCGTCGGCGGCCTCCGTCACCGGGTCACTGCAACGGGGGCTCGGATGCTGGAGATCCCCGGCGCGGCCAGTGGCCCTGCCGCTGACGCTCTGGCCGAACGGCTCAGAGCGTCCTTAAATGCGGAGGAGGCCCGAGTCTCCAGACCCACCAAGCGCGCAGACATGCGCATATTGGGTCTGGATGACTCCGTGACGGCCGAGGAAGTGGTGGCCGCCGTCGCCAGGACTGGGGGGTGCCCTCCCGATCAGGTGAGGGCGGGCGCCCTGCGTCCTGGCTTCACGGGGACGCAAACCATTACGGTTAGTTGCCCCGTCCCGGCGGTCAAAAAGATCCAGGAGGGCCGAAGGCTCCTGGTTGGTTGGGTGTCTGCGCAGGTGAAAGTCCTGGACCCCAGACCCCTGAGGTGCTTCCGCTGCCAAGTGGGCAACCATGCGGCATGCGTGTGCACCTCGGAGGTAGACCGCAGCGATAGGTGCTTCCGCTGCGGTCAGCCCGGTCACAAGGCCGGCTCGTGCTCCGCCCCGCCTCACTGCTTCGCATGTGAGGCGGTTGGCAAGCCGGCCGATCACCGGGCTGGGGGCAAGTCCTGCGCCCCACCCACCAAAGCCAGGCGCAGAGGTAGGCCCTCTGCCGCCATCGTCACCGCCACCGCCGCCGCCGCCGCCGCCGTCGCTACTGCCGCCGCCGTCGCCGTCGTGGCTGAACCCCCGCGAGGGGCCCTGGAGGAGGCTGCAATGGATCCCGATTAATGGCCCCATTGCGCTTCCTCCAGGCGAACATCAACCACTGCGCCGCTGCTCAGGAACTTTTGCTCCAGAGCATGGCGCAGTGGTTGATCAACGTCGCCGTGGTCGCCGAGCCGTATTTTGTCCTGCCCAGGAATGACTGGGTGGCGGACTTGGACGGCTCGGTGACCCTCGTTTCGTCGGCCGCCGCCGGTACCCCGCCCCTCGATCGCGTCAAGAGAGGGCGTGGGATCGTCGCAGCACGGTTCGGGGAGATCGCTGTGGTAGGCGTTTATTTCTCCCCGAACCGAACTCTCGCCGAGTTCCAGAACTCCCTAACGGAGCTGGGAGACGTCGTCGTCGCCTTCGGTTCCCTCCCCACCCTCGTCCTCGGGGACTTCAACGCCAAAAATCCGGCTTGGGGTTCCCGGTCCATGGACCATGGGCGGGGCAGGATACTCGAGCACTGGGCCCGTGCGCAGGGCCTGGTAATCGAGAACCGGGGTTCTGTCCCCACGTGCGTGCGGTTTACGGGCGAGTCGGTGGTGGACGTTACGTTCGCCACCCCCAGCCTGTCACCACGCGTCACCGACTGGCGCGTTGTGGAGGAGGTGGAGACCTATTCCGATCACCGGTATATCCAGTTCGACGTCTCCGCCCAGACCCCAGACGCGCCGGTCCGACGGGACCTGAGTGGTCCGCGATGGGCGCTGAAGCAGATGGACCGGGAGCTATTCCTGGAAGCCTCGATCGTGCAGGCCTGGGGGTCACCCCCGGACAGGCCTGCCGACATAAACGACGAGGCGGAGTGGTTCCGGGAGGCCATGTCGGAGATCTGCGACGTGGCCATGCCCCGGGTCCGGCAAGGACGCGCCCGGCGTCAGCTGTACTGGTGGTCGAGCGAGCTAGCAGCGCTGCGCGTAGCGTGCGTTGCGGCGCGACGCCGGTACACCAGGTTCCGCAGGCGCCGCACCCGACCTTCGGATGCGGCGACTGTAGAGGCGGAGCTGTACGAGGGCTACAGGGCAGCGAAGGCCGTCCTCCGAGACGAGATCTGGCGGGCCAAGGAACTGGCCCGGGAGGAAATGCTGGCGACTCTGGACGGGGACCCATGGGGCCGCCCCTACAAGTGGGTGCGAGAGAAGCTCCGCCCCTGGGCTCCCCCGTTGACGCAGAGTCTCCAGCCTCAGTTCTTGGAGGACGTGGTGAGCGCCCTGTTCCCATCGCGAGGGGAGCACGCTCCCCCGCCCATGGCTCCGTCTCCGACGGAACCTGAAGCTGGCGCAAACGCGGACCACAGCGACGACGACGTCTACGACGCTCCAGAGGTGACCGAGGTAGACTTGAGAGTGGCGGTACAACGGCTCAAGGCCAAAAATACCGCCCCAGGACCCGACGGCTTGCCAGGGAAAGCGTGGGTCCTGGCCTCGGAGACTCTCGGGCCTCGACTAGGGGGGCTCTTTAGCGCATGCCTGGAGAGGGGCCAGTTTCCGCTTCGCTGGAAGACGGGAAAGCTGGTCCTGATCCAGAAAGCCGGGCGCCCTGCGGACTCTCCGTCCGCATTCCGGCCCATCGTGCTGCTCGACGAGGCGGGCAAGCTCTTGGAAAGAGTAATTGCAGACCGCCTCTTCGGGCACCTGAATCGGGTGGGCCCGGATCTTGCGGAGTGCCAGTTTGGCTTCCGCAGGGGGCGCTCGACGGTGGATGCCATCATGCGCGTGAGAGCCCTCACGACGGGGGACGCGGTATCCCGGGGCAGGGTCGTCTTGGCGGTGTCTTTGGACATCACCAACGCCTTTAACACCCTGCCCTGGAGTTGCATCAGGGAGGCACTACGGTATCACCGGGTGCCGACCTACCTCCGTCGCATAGTCGAGGACTACCTGACGGACAGAGCCGTCATCTACCCCGGTCACCGGGGAGAATGGAACCGGCGAGAGATGTCGTGCGGTGTCCCACAGGGATCGGTCTTGGGGCCGCCCCTGTGGAACATCGGATACGACTGGGTGCTGCGCGGCGACCTCCCTGACGGCGTCAGCGTAGTATGTTACGCTGACGACACGCTCGTCCTGGCGCAGGGAGAGTCGCACCAGGTGGCGGCCGACCTGGCGACGCAAGCGGTTGCGACAGTCGTTCATAGGATCCGGCAGTTGGGACTCGACGTGGCGCTGCACAAGACGGAGGCCATGTGCTTTCATGGCGCTCGGAACGCGCCACGGTCCGAGTCCCACATAACGGTGGAGGGGGTTCGCATCGGCGTCGGGAGGACGATGAAGTACCTGGGACTCGTCCTCGACAGCCGGTGGAACTTCAGGGAGCACTTCCTGAGTTTGGCCCCAAAGCTGAACCGGGCAGCAGCCGCCTTCTGGCGACTCCTGCCTAATCTCAGCGGGCCAAACGCCTCCTGCCGAAGGCTGTACGCCGGCGTCGTGCGGTCCATGGCCCTCTACGGGTCCCCAGTGTGGGCCCTGTGCATCCGGACGCGACCACTAAAGTTGGTCGCATGCCAGAGGGTCATGGCTATCCGAATGATCCGGGGATACCGCACGATCGCCGGCGAATCGGCCAACCTCCTTGCCGGATTGCTGCCCTGGGATCTGGAGGCGACTGCCCTCCAGCGCGTCTATGAATGGCGCGTGGAGGCGCAGCGCCGGGGCGTATCCCCGCTGCCTCCAGAAGTCGAGGCGCGGCGGGAAGAGCTCCGGCGCGATCTCAGGGCAGTATGGAGGGAGCGACTGTCGCAACCGACGGCCGGGCACGCCGCAATTGCGGCGGTAAGACCCCTCTTTGAGGAGTGGCTAGATCGGCGTCACGGCGTCCTGACCTACCGCATGACGCAGGTCCTCACCGGACACGGAAGTTTCGGGAGGTACCTGTGTCTGATGGGTAAGGAAGAGACGCCTGGGTGTCACCACTGCGAGGGTCGCCCTGAGGACACAGTCGAGCACACGGTGCAGGACTGCCCAGCTTGGGCAGAGCACCGACGTGTCCTCACGGCGACAATAGGCGGAGACCTCTCGCGCCCGGCCTTGGACGAGGCCATGCTGCGGGGCGAGAGGGAGTGGGAAGCGGTCGCCTCCTTCTGCGAAGCAGTCATGCTTTCGAAGGAGGAGGCGGGCCGCATGAGGGAGAGGATGGCGTCCTCCCTCCAGCCCAGCCGCAGTGGTAGACGCCCACGGCGTCGGACGTCGGCCGACGATCTCCGGCCACCGTAGGCGCGGGCATGCGGACAGCGAGTAAAGGGCAACTCGCTGTCCGACCATGGACCATGCCCGGGTCGACGGCGCGTCGTGTTTCACGCGCGCCTCAAAGAGCGTCAGCAACATGACGAGGCCCCCTCTGCAGAGGGCCGAATCCTGCCGGGGTCGTGGGACTCATCCCGTTACCGTGGCCCCGGTATGTAAAGGATTATTGAAGGAACACCGTGGATTTTAGTCAGTAAAAGTCTGACAGTCCCTCCCACCCTGCCCGGAGTGGGAGGACTTAGCGTATGCTTGATGTCATTCATCTTAATATTTTTTTATTTTATAATTAATTTTGTTTTTGTCTTGATTTATGTAATTTTATCATTTGTCTTTTGTTATTTTGTAATTGTATAAGAATATTTGCTTAAGTTAGTTACCACTTCTACTAAGAATGCTGGTTAACCTGTAATTGGCAACTGTGTAAGCCTAAAACGATTTGTTACCTATTGTTAAAATATTTTATACACAGAAGCTGTTGGTGAACCTTTTTGAATAAATAAATAAATAAGTAAATACAGGATTTCTATCGTTAGTTTGTATGTTGTGAGATAGATGTCGCTACAGGCTATTGGCACTTATTTTATAAGGACAGAAGAGGAAATTAGGTTATTCTTACTCCTTCCATTCTCGTTGATAATTTTAGATAGTCCAGATAATTGGTCTCCTAAGAGAAGCTGGGCTTTCCTCAACGTGTTGATGGTGAAATTTGGATGTTATTCGTACCGAAATGTGAACCTACAACTTACTATAATTCCTGAAAATGATGATTTTAGAATAACACTAGGATTTTCTTGCAGACAGCCCCCGGCCAGAGATGAGGCCACAAGTTGGACAAATGAAGACCTCCAGAAGTCATTCGATGACGTGTTCAAACAGGTCAGTACTCATCACGAGATAGATAGATACTTAATGGGTTCGTGAGCCGATCTCCTGCCACCAGAGGCGCAGGCCTTCGAACGATGAGCAGGGGTAGCTCATCGTTCGGTAAGAACTAGGTACGGATCGACGGCGCGCCGTGTTCAACGCGCGCCTCAAAGAGCAGTTAGCAGTATGGACTGCAAAGAGATATCGAATTATATTTACTATAATTATATAATTATGCATAAAAAGTATACTTGATAGTTACCGCAATCGAAAGTTATGATATGTTTATTATATGTCAAATATTTTGTGATTTCACTACCTATTTGTAGTGTCACATCAACATGAAAATGAAATATTCTGAAAACATTAAAAACCTACTAGTTACGTTACTATTGAACTAATATAATAGTCTAGAGTATACACGGCATGGCACCCTCGGTTCGCGAGTCCAACCCTTATAGTTGCTTTGCTTTGTTTGCTGCCTTGTAGTTGGCTAGGAAACTATTGGTACTAGAATGCTGAAATTGGGCAAGGAAATCACGCCGACACAGTGGTAAAATAAAATCAGGAAAATACATTGTTTTTTAGGTTATACCCCCTATTCGTATAGAGGGCGATGATTTTTGATGGCCTGGGCTCGCGGCGTCGTGACGGGCTGTCCGTCCGTCTGTCTGTCCGTCTGTCACCTGGCTGTATCTCATGAACCGTGGTAGTTAGACCGTTGAAATTTTCACAGATGATGTATTGCCGTTACCGCTATAAGAATAAATACTAAAAAAAGAATATAATAAATATTTAAGGGGGCTCTCCCATACAACAAAGGTGCTTTTGCTGGTTTTTGATCGATATTGATAATGGCAACAGGTAGACGCTTGAAATATTCACATAATGTTTAGTTATAAAAATAAATAATTAAATTAAAATAAAACAAATATTTAAGGGGGGCTCCCGTACAACAGACATGATTTTTTTGCTGTTTTTATAGATAATGGTACGGAACCCTTCATGTGCGAGTTGGACTCGCACTTGGCCGGTTTTTGTTATCTCGATTACCGCATAGTGTGGAGTATCGTTGGATAATGGGAGTGTGGAAATACCAATTCTCGATTCAATGACATATCAGTGATGGGTTTACGAAACATTAAACAGGTAAGCAGATGGTGTCTGTCTACGGTCTGTCTGTCTTTCTGATTGTCCCAGCTAATCTCTCGAAGACAGAACCGATTTTAATGAGTCTTTCAGTGGAAGACAGAGGAGTTTATAGGGCAATATACCCTGTAGCTATATTTTATTCATCTTTTTTTATTTTTTTGTTGACGATACCTCGCGTTTGTTTTTTTTTTATTGATAATAGGCTCTCGTTTGACCACCATCTCACCTGATGGTAAGTGATGATTTGGTCGAAGATGGAGCACGCTTACCTAGAAGTAACCTATTCACTGTTGACTTAAAAAGAAAGTCCCTTAGGTTTTAGCTACCGGGAAACGGACTCCGGCAGGGAATTCCACTCCTTAGCCGTACGCACAATTAAAGTATTCCCGAAACGTTTGGTATGGGTGGGATGTCCACCATGTAACGATGGCGCATCAACATTTGTGTTGTAGTCCGATGATGGAACGGGCTTGGCAGAATTAAATTCATCAGACTCCTCGAAATGTAACTGATAGAAAACCGATAGAATTGTAGCTCGTCGTTCAAGGCTCTGGAGCTTTGATTCGACCCGTGCACCGTTGCCAATGAGTCTCTTGGCCCATTTCTCGATAGATTTAAAAACGCGTCTAGTTGGTATTTGGTAAATCCATCCCAAATATGAGAGCAGTACTCCATACACGACTGAACCTGGGCTTGATACAGATTGAGTAGGATGGTCGAAGAAGTAACCTATTCACTCTTGCTTTAAATATTCCCAGGTTATAGCTACTTATATTTTTTTATATCGGAATTCCGCGGGGTATTTACGCAGCAAAAATTGCCACGACGCGAGCAGAATCTGTCCAGACCAGGTATAAAAAATATGAATTAAAAAATATCCTACGTTAGGACCCGGCCCGCCTTCGCACGGTCTCATACTGCTAATTCACACAAAAACTTAACAAATTATACACTTAAACCTTCCTCATGAATCACTCTATCTATTGGTGAAAAGTTCAATAGTTTTTGAGTTTATCGCAAACATACACAGACAGAAAACTACAGTATCACATATCAGTTTTGTATAGTGTACGTAATATGTCTGTAAAAACTAATAATATTTGCACAGTTGTCAGTTATTGTTGAAAAAATAATAGTCTTTGAAAGAAAACAGAATCGGTAAACAATACACTAGCTAGCCACCTCACATTGGCGTTTTAGAAAGAATTTATTTTCTAATAAAACATTTTTATTTATAATACTCGTATACACGTGATGGCCTTTCATTTGATATCCCTCTTGGGTATATTTGACAACATTTGATTATTTATCCCCACTTTGACCCCTCATACCTAAATGGCTGAACCGATTGACAAATATTATCTAAAAATCACCGCCGGAAAACATTTTTTCTAACAAAAAAAAAATCGCATCGTAATTGGTTCACCCACTTAGAAGCTACAGTGTCACCGACAGACACACAGACACACATAGTGGTCAAACTCATAACTCCCCTCTTTTTGCGTCGGGGGCTCAGATTGTTCTATAATCTGAGGTTAAAAGTGATTGGCTGTAACTGACGACCAAGCTTTCTCGTCTTCAGAATCGTAGCGTAGAACTAATTTTGATATAGTTTGAATTTTGAACAGAAAACAATAATAATTTTACTCTTCATGGACATAAAGTACAAAGGCGGACTTAATGCCGTAGACATTCTCTACCAGTCAACCATTGGTGGTGGAGAGATAACATGAAAGGTACAATACGTTTAGAAAAAAAAGTACGTATAAAGCTCTACAAATCTACATTAATAATATAATAAATACTTATATAAATTAAGAAAATTCTAGCAATGTGAATTCTAACCACATTGCTAGAATAAAACTATATAAGTAAGCTAAATAAGCTTGTGATCGGAGTGGCTTCACGAGTTGGCTTTGATCCTGGGATTTCTCCATCACAAGGTCGACAGCATTAGGCTATTGCTGCTTGATTTAAAAAATATATAAAAATATACATTTTTATCGGAAAATCACTACCACACATATTATTCCATTTATATATTTGCCAATGTTTACAAATGTACCAGTTTTGAGATAAGTGGTACTGACGTAATGCGCTGTCTGTCTGATTTCCCCATAAGTGCCCATAAGTCATGCTTGTAACCACTGGATCACCAACTACCCAAAACGTTCTAAACTATATTCGAAGTGTCAGTCTCCTACTGACTAAAAACCCACCCTGCTTCTTCAGTTGGCCTTGCGTTCTAGTAAGAACATGTTCAACCCCGGCAGGAGGAATATGGTCCTAAGATTATGTTTTTTTGTGCAGCTCCGGTAGAAGTAAAAGAATACGAACCATCTTCACTCCTGAGCAGTTGGAAAGGCTGGAAGCGGAGTTTGAAAGGCAGCAGTACATGGTGGGGCCAGAGAGACTGTATCTAGCACATGCTCTGCAGCTTACCGAAGCACAGGTACGTATGTTCAGTGGTTATAGATCCCCAGTCAACAAACGCATATCCTCTTAAATATGAAAAACGTTCCAAGAGACTCATTGGCAACGATGGACTGGTCGAGTCAAAGCTGTAAAGCCTTGAAAGTCGGCGATGAATTGCAAGTCTATCGGTTTTCTATCGGTTACATTTCGGGGAGTGTGCGATGAAATTGCACAATCTAATTCCACCAAGCCCGTTCCATCATCGGACTACAAGACAAACAGTGATGCGCCATCGTTACATGGTGGACATCCCACTCATACGTACAAAACGTTTGGGGATTACTTTCATTGTGCGTACAGCTGAGGAGTGGAATTCCCTGCCGGAATTTATTTATTTATTTATTTATTTAATCTGAATCTGAGTTTCCTGATAGCTATAACCTGGGAGTTTTAAGTGAAGAGTGAATAGGTTACTTCTAGGTAAGCGTGATTCATCTTCGACCACATCATCACATACCAATAAAAAATATGGACGAGCCCGCTCTTTAGCTAGATCACGCCTGATAGTAAGCGATAGATGAGGTCTACGATGGAATGAGTGTGCCTAGAAGCTGCTGTATGTACAGCAAGAGTGAACAGCCACCGTCTTCCGGTCTGTTACCGGCTTTTGTGTTCCCTGCCAGAGGGCCCAGAAGAAGACTGTTCACTCTTGGTTTACAGGCTGATGGGTCATATGTGTTAGGGAACACAGAAGCCGGCAATGAGTTTCACACCTTGGCTGTGCGCATAATAAATGTGTAGGGGAAGCGCTTAGTACTACAAGAGGGTATATCAACCAAGTGTGGATGGTATCCTGCAGTAGGTCTGGTAGACTGGTAATGAAAGTATGATAATTATTTTACAAATTAGTTATAAAAATAGTCCTAAACGTATTTTTTCGTAATTTCATGGTGTGCTTCCTCGCGTCTTAGTAAAATGATTGTGGAGCGGACCAGTATATATTTTTTGTTTAAAAAAAAAGAGAACCAGCTATGTGGATAAAATTCACATTACTAGCCATCTTAGTAACCCCTCCAACTAAGCTAAATATGCTTGTGCCTGGAGTGGGTTCACAGCAATTGTGTAATGGGTTCAAACCCGTGCACTCTGGATTACGATTGAGTCTAGTATTTTTGACTTTGACCATTAAGTTGAACTCTGCAAGCATAAATGATGTTGCACGGCAAGGGATCATAATTCTGTCGCTTATTCTAAGATAATGTAAAGTATTTCATAAAATCCTGCATAGTTTAAATTATTTTTGTGTAATTCTTTTCTCATTTTCTTATGCATCATATGACACCGCAAATAAACTTATTTTATTTCGTTCTTATTCATTCTGTGTTAGTTTAATTCATTGGCCAATATTTCTGTCCAGGTCAAAGTATGGTTCCAAAATCGGCGCATAAAATGGCGGAAACACCACTTAGAGGTGACACAGCAGCGGCTAGCAGTTCTCCAAAGACATCAACCACATGATCGTGATGATGACATCTAAATTGAAGGCCTGTCATAGGGGGCTGTGCAACTAGAAACCCAGAAAATGCAACTAGAAACCCAGAAACCAAAACTAGAAACAAAAAATACAACTCCACGAACTTTGAAACTAGAAAGTCAATCAACTCAAGGACTGGGTATTACAAAGGCGTATCTAGTACAGAAGTCACTAGAAAAGATTAGCTGGGTATCAAATAAATGTAATGAACTTTTGGGAAAGGCTTTTCTGGGTATAAGCATAACTGGGTACCGGAAAAGTGTAAATAGGTTTTCAGAAAGTGCAACTGGGTTATTAATAAGTGGAACTGTTTTAAGTTATTGGAAACTCTGTGAATTTAGTGTTAAGTGATAAAAACTATTACTTATTTAAAGTGATGATTCGGACCTGAAAATTGTGATGATACAAAGGATTTATCTTTCTCGCCGTTTGTTACACTTGATTTAAATGTATTGCACGTTCAAAATGAGTTCACTTTATAATTGTTTAATCGCATTTTTTATTATTATATTATCCCTTTGGTCGATGTTTTGTACAAAGTTTCATGAATTATTTTAAGATAAAAGTTAAGTACGGTTCTAATGTAGGTGAGAAACATTGAGTCAGAACTACAGGGAGAAATTAAAAAAATGTTTATGGTGATCTTTGCCGGGGAGAATATTCTAACAAGATACAATTGAAGGGATAGGGTGGTAGAAGTCCGACATTCCCTTGCAGTCCACCCAGAGCAGGATGAGTCCTTAAATGAATGTCCCATCGAAAACAAAATTATAATAATGAGTGTTCATCTTGTCTAATATAAAACTCGATTACAGAAATGTACCTACATGTTTCTTGTATTCAAATGGTCGCAAAAATAACAATCTATGATTCCAATATCTAAATGTAATCAGCCTATAACAGCTAGGACGCAGGCGGCATCTCTATCAGAGAAAATGGGTCGAAATCCACAGGGCAGGTTGCAATCTCGCATGTTTTCAGATTTGCGTTGATTTGACTTGCCGGTTTCTTCGAGATGTTTTCCTTTACTGTTTTAAAAACAGTTTTAATAATGACGATACGCAAAGTAATGTGCTTGTTTATTTCCCTCATCAAATTCAATATTCAATATTATTGTTCAATATTATTTTATTTATGTATATACTCTTTAACATGTATAATTTAATTTACTTGCCCTCGTCTATGTGTCACTGCTGGGTGCCAACTGAAAACCAGCACTGGGTGTCTTCCGCCCAGCAAATACTGAGTTGGTGTCCCTTTCGGTGTGGACATTTTTTTTTTTGGGTAGGGCCACTCGTAGTTCAGCTCACTAAGGCTGGTTTACTACTTAACCGGGCGATCCTGTGGTGACCTCTATAATTTAAACGCCCCCAGCCAGGGCTTACAAACTAGTATTTACATTTAAACAACCGCACGCTAAGGGCACTCCCTGTGGAGTACGAGCCTCGGCTCAGCGGGGTCGTTGGTGGTGGACAGCAAAGGGTCAGGCTGGGTCATATTATTTATGGGGTTATTTATTGCTACTGGCTCAGCATCGCGGGCTGGCTCGTTTGGCAAAGGTCGGGGAGGGTTAAGGTTACAAGAGCGCGGACGTCGCGATGGGCCTCGTCGGCGAGTCCGGAATACGGAACGCGTTTTGTTTGTGTGTTTTATTAGAGTGCTAGTTTCCCTACTGCTCTCTTGACGGATAGTGGTGGGATCGTCGGGTTCGTCTAGGACAAGACGCGGACGACGAACCCGGGAAAGTTTTGAGAGTGTGTACCGGGCGGCTGATACAATCAGGGGGTTTGTGTGTTTTTCAGCAGAGGTGAAGTAACGCGCTGACTGGCGTTTTAACACTTGCTTTATAGTCGGGATTTTGAGGTCTACGTGGAGATCCTCGTTCCTCAAGTACCAGGGCGCGCCCGTGGCCTTTCGGAGAAATCGGTTTTGATCGGTGTGGACATGCTCAACGATTATTTTTATCCTTTTTTTTATAATGTTTGTAATTTTGTTTTGTATTCTGTTGTGTGTGTCTTCGTTGGAATAAATGTTTTTCAATTTCCATTTAAAAAAATGACTCCTCGAGCTCTGGGTTGAGCAGACGGGAGAGATGTATCATGTATTCAGATTTTCTGAACCAGAATAAGCCTGTTTTCTCAAGATATTTCCCTTCCCCATTTTAGGAGCTGTAGTGATGATGAAAATTCGTACTCACGACCTGTAAACTTGTAAGTCGGACCGGTAAACACTGGGCTCCTGATTGAAATAAAATAAATTAAATTTTCTTGTACCTTTGAAATTTTTTGCGGTTAGATAAAAACATCACCTTTAAAAATTACCGCGCAAGTCCAAAACTCCCTGTTACGGCTCGCATTAGGGGTTGCGGGAATGCGTTGTGCATGAGAAACTGTAGGGACAGGGTGGTTTTTAGTCAGTAGAAGTCTGATACGAATAAGACATTTGATGGTTCCTCCCCGCCGCAAAACAGGCTCGCACCAGATTTACCTTTCCTTAAAAAGTCCTCAAAATATGGACTCGATTCGTTTACATTAGTACCGTACTTCCCACTCACGATTTAGTAGACGTACCGCAGAAGTATTGGACATAAGTGTGTATTTAAAACATATCTCTAAGTGTACATTGTCTAGTCATTAAATAAACTCAGTTTTAAATATATGCAGGTTTTGTTTTATTTGTGTCTTCTTAGTTTTGGTGAAAATAACTCGTTTTTCATGGCACAAGGTTAAACAACGTTTGCCGAGGAGGTGTAGGTGGGTGACCATCTTATAGCCTGCAATACATGTTGGCCGAGCGTTGTCGAGTGAAGGCCAATACCAACATGTAGACGGTATATTTGTCTTGTTTTGCTATCGCTCGGTGTCACTTGCCTAGTTGGCCGAGTGTAGGCCAGCGCCAACTTGTATAGAGCTTATTTGGTGCAACTTGTCTTCGCTCGCCGTTGCTCGTGATCACTTGCCTCACTTCGGATCGGTGTCGGTTTTTGGTCACAACACAAAGGCGCTCGCCTGCGCTCGGCCAACGCGTGGGCAGCTCTACAGACCCTCTTCTACATTGGTCGTCTGCATTGGCGTTCGACGAACTTGTCGAACGTGTGGACATTATTTCTTGCCTTGTATCTATTTGCCAACGCTCGCGTTGGCCTAAGCTCGACCAACATGTACAGGCTTAACATATTGAGAATTTTCCGTGCCTCGGAATCCCAGGCCCCGGCTGTAATTTGTACATCTTTGACAGTCGTTATGGGCAGTCAGAAGCCAGAAAATATAACACCCATCTTGTTGAGGGGGTAGATAGTTAGATAGATATACTCTTTATTGTACACCATAACAGAATTAAATGAGGACTTAAAAACTACAAAGGGTGTTACAATGGGCGGTCTTATCGCTAAAAGCGATCTTTTACAGATCTATCTCCTTTGGATAGATTGACACAGCAGGAGAAAATAAATACGCGGGTAGTCCAAACAATATACAAGTAATACCTACATACACAATACACACATATATATACATAAAAGAGTTGGGATATATAAAAAAAATAGTAACAAGTTAAAGAGAGAGATAGCGATCTTTTACCATGTTTTTGAAAGAAGGAAGGGTTTGTGCTTGTCTTACTGACACGGGAAGAATATTCCACAGTCGTACTGCTTAACACGTTCGCTGACAGTGAGCACTTACCCTGACACCACATTTCGACAGTAGAATTTTCCATACCAAATGACAAATTAACGTAGTACTCGTGCACAAGCAAGCAATATGAAACTATCTACAAAATACTCGTGTTACGGCAGTAAGAAATTGCTCATAATATGACAGTGGATACTGCTCTTCATAATATAAGTATTATGAAGAGCAGCTAGCAAGTACGTCGTCTCACGATAATTTTTCATATAAGTATGAAAAATTATCGTGAGACGACGTACTCTTAAAAATAAGTAGCCCGTCCCTCGACGTACTGTCACAACTTCATAACGCATTATTTTAATTTCCCGCCTAATGACGTACCTACTGCCAGCAAACGTGTTAAGCTGCGAACGACTTACCAAAGAAATTGGTGGAAACTACTGGATTGTGAAGTACAAATAGGCAGTCGTTCCATGTAAAACACTAATACTCAGCTGCATCCGGTTACACCGGAAGTCGATCCCAACATAATTGGGAAAAAGCTAAGCTGATGATAATAACATCTGTATGTTTGTGTGTGTGTCCTTTCTATAAGGTTTTTTAATAGTTACGGATGAGTTTGGTCTTTACTTCAATCACGCCTGATGGTAAGTCATAGATGAGGTCTACGATGAAACGAGCAAGCCTAGATGATTCCAGTTCACTCTTGCTTTAAAGGCTCACGGGTCATATTTATTTATTTATTTAAACTTTATGTAAAATAGTGGTACATGGGCAGACTTAATGCAACAAGGCATTCTCTATCAGTCAACCTTTGGGTTAAAAAGACCACAATGTCATAATATGTTATACGTAATTTAATAAACTGAACTTAAAATGCACAATCGTGTATTAATAAGTACTTGACACATTCACAGAAAACGGAAAGTAGAGAAAAATATGTTTCCAACATAAACAATACTTCCGGAGTTGCGGGAGTGTTCTAAGGAGATACCGCGGACCCGGAATGCAAGAGCATCTGAATGAACAGGGTGGGTTTTTAGTCAATAGAAGTCTGACACTCGCTTCTGCTCCACCCACAGTGGATATCATCATCAAACTCATCAAACGACTCCTCGTTTGATGATTTTCCCACCCAGAAAAAAAAATGGGTTACACTCCAGGAGTGCCGGCAGAAGTGAAAACTTGAATATTAACGTTGTGCATTTTTGATATTTTGGAATGGTTAGGGAATAATTTTGCACGAATCGTTTTAATTATCAATATTAAAAAGTACTATCATTTATGTGGTAGAATACAATATTTATTTATTGCGCTATCGTACACAAACATGACAATTTATATTACATTAAAAAGTTTATCTCTTAGAATATTCGATACGTTAACTTCAATCACAACGCCATCTATACAGTTTTCTTATAACTATTGTAACGAAGTAACTGATGCACGCTTGTAGCTTTGACTGTAGCAAACAAAGTCATTTGGCTGTATTAGTTTCAATAAAGTCACATAGATGTCACTGTAGTAAAAAGTGCCCGTCTTACGAATTTTCGATCAGGGTCACGTGTCCCTGACGCGAGTTTAACATTTTTTACCCATTACAAAAAAAAGTGCACAGCGCCGCTAAAGAAGTTTTCACTTCAAAAAACATAAACAGTATTTATGGTTGCGTTCTCAAGTCCCAACAGTATTCACGCGCGCCTCAAAGAGTGTCAGCAAAATTGTCGGCGCCCAATAGAAGGCCGTTGCCTGCCGTGGTGGCGGAATTGTTCGAAAGATTTACAGCGGCCTCGGAACACGAAGGGCAAATGACGGAACACGGATGGGTTTTAGTCAGTAAAAGTCTGACACACCCTCCCACTTCGCCCAGATCGGGAGGTAGTCATTAGATGAATTCCCATCCTTAAAATAAGTCCCAACAGTAGGGAACACAGAAACAGGCGGAGAGTTCCAGACTTTGGCTGTGCGCATAATAAATGTAGAGGAGAAGCGCTTAGTAGGTACGACAAAGATTAAGATACCATATTAATGATAGGTATCTTCAATACTTAAAGCATTAATTATACCTAAGATAATGAAAGAGTTATTGTTGTTAAGTACTTTTTAATGCGCCCTTGAGTGTTATCGGTCAAATTTTAAAACATAACAATACATTATCTTGTTTCAAATATTGAGACGGATTACAGTTTTCTTCGAGTGATAATGAAATGTTAAATAGTTTCACATCTTTTTTTTTTTTTGTAATAGTAAACTTGCTGAGGCCAGTGTATCCTAGTTGACTACTCTGAGAAGAAACACTGAAACAAACTCAGAGGTCAACGTCTCTTTTAAAGTCCAGACAATCTGTAGTGATCAAATCATATGAGAGCCATGTAAGTTTATGTCTGTGGCGCCATTTAGAGAACAGCATCACACAGATTTGAGCAGGTCCGTCCAAACAGTGCAAGCATTTGTCAGTTATCGCGTAGCTCAACTTAGATCCTTAAGGAGCTAGAAAAGATTATTATTCTTTAAGAATAATATCTTTAAGTAGCGGTGGCCCCGCTAGGGTTGCGGGATGTTTTAAAGAGATACCGCGGCTTTGATAGGTAAGAACAATTGAAGGTACAGGGTGAGTTTTTAGTCAGTAGAAGTCTGACACACCCTTCCGTTCCACCCAGAGCGGGAGAAGTCATTTGTCGATTTTCCCTTCGAAACAAAAGAAAAGTATTTGTGCCCACGACTTTGTTCACGTAGATATTTTTTTCGCGCAAATCCTGATTCCGTAATAATACCATCAGGCGAGATCGAGGTCAAGAGTGGGCTCATCCGTAATAAATAAATAAATAATACTACCCTATATGTTTCCCCATAACCTGCTCTATCTTCAAGTCAAAATCTCATTAAAATCAGTTCAGTTGTTCCTAAGGTTCCAGACCCGAATAAAAAGAAAGACCTAAAAATTAAAAAATAAATATGTTTCAATATTGTGGAAAAAGCTATAGTAATTGAGAAAAACATTTTTTTTGAAATGACAGACAAGATAAAAATTCTATCGGTTTTGTATCGGTTACATTTCGGGGAGTGTGCGATGGAATTACACAATCTAATTACGCCAAGCCCATTACATCATCGGACTACGAGACAAACTGCGAAGCGCCATCGTTACATGGTGGACATCCCACCTATACGCACTAAACGTTTTGGGAATACCTTTATTGTGCGTACGGCTAAGGAGTGGAATTTCCTGCCGGAGTTTGTGTTTCCCGATAGCTATAACCTAGCCTAGTCTTTAAGTCAAGAGTGAATTTTAGGTAAGCGTGCTCCATCTTCGACCACATCATCACTTACTATCTGGTGAGATGGTGGTCAAACGCGAGCCTATTTATTATAAATAAAAAAAAATGTATTTGTATAAAAAAAGAAACAAAACAATGTATATATTATTATAACGATAAATTTGATGAGTTTGTGCTTAAAGACTTTAGGGTTAGATTCAGTAAGTATCTTTTTTTTTTTCTTTGTGATATATGAATATGTATATTTCATCGTTTGCTTAGTATTTTCCTAACTAACTACCTATACTGGGGTCGGCTTCCAGTTTAACTACACAACCACAGCTAAGTACTAGTGTTTTACATGACGCGATTAGTACAGCTTGGGAGTATGTGCAGCCGAAATAAGATGGTCCTGTACCTCAGCGTACAGCGCCAAGCCCAAGCTGCCTATATTACGTTCAGTTTACCAAAGAACTCGATCTTATATCTATACTATTATATCTATATAAATTGTACTTTCTCATGTTGTACCAAATAAATGTTTTATCTATCTACTATCTACAACGTGTAACGGAAACCCCATGTCTATCCGAAAGGGCTGAAGACAACATCTGATATGGAGTCTCTATGCACAGTTTTAGCACAAAATAAGTGACTCACAGAATTGATACCAAATTATCGGTTTCATATATTTCTTGAATATCAATCATAACAAACGTGTCAGAGCACTACGAGGGTCAATAACTTTCCACGTCACTTGCCAATAACACGAAAATTCTCTTCGTTCTTCTTACTTTGAAAAAATCGGTTTCTGGTATCAATGTATTGTGGAATAAGTTCCACACCTGTAGACTTAGGATTGTAAAACCCTTGCCATATCGTTTGTTATCATCCAAAGAAGCCATGCACTTGGTATGTATATACCCTTTAAATTACACGTTGTATATTATTATTATAATGCGGAAAGTTGGCTTGTTTGTTTGTTTGAACGCGCTAAACTTCGAAAGTCCTGTGTGAATTTGTTTCGTATGGAAATAGCTTGAAGCCTTACGAAGGTTATGATTTATGTATGTTTCGACTGTAAAAAGACGAGGTTATGTTTTGTCGTTATAAAGTCTACGGGAGCGAGGTCCCGCGCTACTACTAGTTATGTATATAGAAATTACGCAATTCATCATCATCATCCAAAGCCTGACTTCACCCTCTGCTGGGTATAGGCCTCCCTTCGCTTGTGACAAGCTTTAGGCTGCGTTTCCACCAGAGATGTGTCTAGCTGTGCTGTGAAAATGGGTGGGGGTTTCCACCAAAGCTGTGCGATGAAAATGTGCCTACGAGGATGTGTAGCGGAGCTGTGAAAATGCGCATAAATGTGTGGTGCGAGTATGGGCAAACCTCGCAACACATCCTTCTCAACACATATTCCTCGCAACACATCCCTCGCAACACATCTCTCGCACACATCCCTCGCTTGTTTTGTATGCGCAAAAATCTAGCTCCGCTGAGCCGTTTCCATCAGAGGTGTGCTGACCGCGGCGAGGTAAATGAAGCGATTCTATTGGTTCTTTACAAACACATCCCTCGCTACGCATCCTCGCACATCTCCGGTGGAAACTCAGCCTTACGTTCATGTGCCAGTTTCATCCAGGGTATACCCGCGATGGCAACAATGTCATCCGCCCATCTTTACGCCATCATTATGCAATTAGGGTTCTGTTAATCAGCTCCAAGTGAATTAGGGCATATGGTGAATGAGTGACGATGACACTAATACCTATACATATGTATATATAAATATTACATTTGCATATGTATGTATATACATTTCCGCATCTCAATGTTTTTTGTGAATATTATTTTTACGAATTGCCGTTTTGACCACAATTATTCATGTCTTCATACAGTCAAAATACAAGGACTTACCTATATGTACAACTGGATATTGTGCACATTTTTTCGGAATAAAACGTAGCGTATGTGTTTATTTATTTATTTTAGGGTGGCTTATAGAATATAGACTAGGCACTAACATTATAATAACAATAATATGTTATAACTATGTTGATAATTACAAGCCCTCACAGATAAATACAAAAATGTATAAGACATAAAGTAAACATGCATTCTATTCGACCACACGAGTTAATCAAGACAATTGATTTAGATGATTATAATTTAATTTAATTTAAATGAAGGTGCCCGTTGTACAAAAAAAAACTTTTTACCAAAAAATTAAACCGACTCCCAAAAAACACTGCAAAGTGAAAAATAACTTTAATTTCGGTAGTCGGTGTCTTTAGTTTTGTATTTTCGGTTTTGGCACCGACTTCCGAAATTAAAGTTATTTTTCACTTTGCAGTGTTTTTTGGGAGTCGGTTTAATTTTTTGGTAAAAAGTTTTTATTTCACTCTTTTTAGTTGGTTGATTTTTAATTTACCTAGTTACAAGAGCCTAAATTTCAACTACTTATAACATTTTATAAAATATTGCTTTTCCCAATGCTGGGCCGTTAATTTTTGAGGAGTTCTCCTGGTACTTCACCATCAGCTATACATCACATCATCATAAAATGCTTAATATCCATATTCAAGTAATCGAATCGCAATCCACGAAATACTTATTATTGAGTAGTTTCGGCGGCCATCTGTGGTCTTCATCATCAGTTCCACTTCCCCAAATGGTACTTTTTGATAGCAACTGCACAAGTTACTATAAGAAATACCCAAAACGCCATAGGTGTGCCTATAATATTTGAAGAGTTCCCTCGATTTCTCCAGGATCCCATCATCAGATCCTGACTTGGTGACAAATGGTACCAATTTCGAAGTATACCCTATCAAACAAAAAAAGAATTTTCCAAATCGGTTCAGCCGTCTTCGAGTACTCGGTGATCATACATAAACAAAAAAAAAAAAATATACGCGTCGAATTGATAACCTCCTCTTTTGGTCGTCGGTTGAAAATGGCTTGTTAAGAGTTTCCTTAGTGTGATACGAGAGTAAAATATAAATGTTTATTTTATTATAAATGGGATTGATTAAGTATATGTTGATATTTTTATAGGTAGATATGTTAGCCTGCGATTAACAGGATTTTTATTCTTTTGTTTCTAGGTAGCTACTTATTTCGAAATCGAATGCTATTTTTATAAATGTCAGTTGTGGAATAAAAAACCAGGCCTAGCATATTTGATTTGTTTTTTGAAAAAGGGTTACCTACTTAACGCGTATAATAGCCCAGTCAATAAAAACAAATAAAGGCAAGCACCTTGCAAGCAAACACGTTTTGATGCGGTTTTCAGAAAAGTATTTGTTATACTTAGGTAGGAGCAGGTTTTGGTATATTAACCGACTTCAAAGGTCGAATTTCCTGATTTTTTTTGACAGTTGAAATATTCCCAAAGTTTTGGAATATTTCGGAATACTTCCGAAGTATTCGAAGGGAATGATTTGGATTTTTTCCCGCCAGCATCTATAGTCGTAGGCATCCGCTAAGAAAGGATTTTGCGAAATTCCCACGGGATCGGGATTTACACGGGAAAAACTTCCCACGCAAACGAAGTCGCGAGCAACTGTTAGAACAGTATAAATTTTCGAAAAAAAAAAAATGTCGTGTAAAGGTGTTATTTAATAACCAATTTGCAAAAAAGATTTATCCAGATTCCAGACGCCTTAGGACACTGCGTGACCCAAGGGCTGGCTTTTACCTTGGAAAGAGGTTAAGCATGGCCATACAACGTGGCAATGCCGCCAGTCTTTTGGGCACATTACCAGTGGACAGCAATGCACACGATTTTCTGGACCCCATATTTTAGTTTATTTTTAGATATATATATGTATTTTAGGGTTTTTATTTAAATGTATATTTGCAAAATAAAGATAATTTATCATATTTTATCAAAGTTTTGTTGTTTACCTTCAACAAGATGCAGCAGGCTCAGGCATAGTAATAATTATGATATCTTCCGGGTGCTCGACTACTTATTCTGTCAGACTTAAATACATTTTTAGTTTAACTTAAATTAACATTGTTTATTTATCAAATTATTAATTTATTAAAAACTTTAAATTGCTTAAAATACGTGTTCAATTTTTCTTGAATTGGTATTGAATGGCGTAATCTATCAAAACGGCAAAAAAAATCATGACTGTTGTATGGGAGCCCCCCTTAAATTTTCGTTTTATTTTAATTTAATTATTTATTTTTAAAGTGAATATATAACTAAATATTACGTGAATATTTCAAGCGTCTACCTGTTGCCAAAAATCACGTTTGTTGTATGGGAGCTCTTTAAATATTTATTTTATTCTGTTTTTTTAGTGTTTGTTGTTATAGCGGCAATAGAAATACATCATCTGTCAAAATTTCAACTGTCTAACTATCACGGCTCATGAGATACAGCCTGGTAACAGACGAACAGACGGACAGACAGGCAGACGGACGGACAGCGGAGTCTTAGTAATAGAGTCCCGTTTTACCCTTTGGGTACGGAACCCTAAAAACTGCATTAAAGTACGTTTTATTACTTTGATTTACGGTTCAATTTGTTTTTTTTTTTACTGAACAGCGATGGTGTGATAACTTTAGTTATTATTGTGTTAAAAACTTTACTTTCGGGAAGTTGTTCTTACTCCTCCGCTGTTCTGTCTAGCCGAGGGCAATGACCTATGTGAATATTTTTTTAATGGTCTGTGCCTTGTATTAAATAAAAATGTTTATTACGTAAATAATAAAATAGATAGAAACAATCGTTTGGTATACATAATTACGCCTTCTATGCTATGACCTAAACACCGACGCATAATTTGCTTAAATTAAATATGATTATGTATATTGGTTTGACTACGCGGTCGCTTTCTGTGTTTATATAATTATATCGAATAAACGGACTTTGAAATGCTTCATATTGGGGGAATGATCTAAAGAGATTTCGCGGGCCCGGAAAGTAAAGGGTATCTGAAGTCTGATACTCCCTACTCAGAGAGCTAGAGGGAAGAGCCAGTTGATGAGTATCTTCCTGAAATACAAAAAAGACACAAAACACATTTTTTTTAATCTTGACTTGTTATTTTTATCGACACAGGTTCGCTTATGACCATCACTCCTAATGTTAAGCGATGATGTGGTTGAAGATTAAGCATGCTTACCTAGAAGTAACTTTTTCACTCAAGACGTAAAGACCCCCAGGTTGTAGCTACCAGGAAACATAGGCTCCGGCAGGGAACTCAACTCCTTATTAAATAAATGAAAAATATCCCGCCTTCCTCTGCCTCAACTTCTTAGTTTAGAATAATAGATCATGTCCTATGTTACCTATTGATCAAAAGAAAACCTATGAAAGAATAGGTTCGACACTCTGCGCATTAGCCCGAATAGAACTTGGTACGCTAATTAAATATGATACCTTGCCTTTTAAATACTTATATTGCCAAACCGTTAAAATCCTTTCCTATACAACCAACTTTCTAATCAAAACGGTCAGTATTACCAAACTCGATTACTTATATATATCGCGTAAGATATTTGTTAATTCTAAAGGGCATGACGAAATGTGTTACCAAACGTTAGATTGCGACGTAAACGTGTATGTCTCAGCAAGTCTTGGCAAACGCGAGTGGTGGAAAAGGCGACCGGTTACAGAATACGGCCGCGTGACGATAGACGTAGGGTTGTGCGTGGTTTTTGTTTTATCGGTGTTTTTATCGATGAATGAAATGAAATGAAATATTTTGTAAATTGATTCTAAATAACACTTTTACACGTAATTTTTTGTGTTTTAATTTAAGCTAGATGAGTCCTAACTGATTACTATAAGAAGGAATACCGAAACTAACTCAGAGGTCAACATCTCTTTTAAAGTCCATACAATTCGTATTTGTTAAATCATATGAGAAGCATGAAGGTTCATGTCTATGGTGGGAAGGAGCACACAGATTTGAGCGGACCTGTCCAGACAGTGTAAGCATTTGTCAGTTTGTTTTCGCTCCCAGAGAGGGAGAAGTCATTCGATGATTTTCCCGCCCGGAAAAAAATACTATGAGAACGGTGAGCAGGGGTAGCTCACCCAGGAACGACTGGGCGGCAGCGCGCCGTGTTCCATACGCACCTTAAAGCACCATTAACGGTACCCCACAGGGCTATTGCCTGCCGGGGTAGTAGAAATATTCTAACGAGGTACCGCAGCTCTGGAACACAAGGACAATTGAAAAAGCAGGTTGGGTTTTAGTTGATACAAGTCTGACACTCCTTGACGCTCCACCCAGAGCGGGAGAACTGAAATAAGAAAACGCTTTCAGAGAAGAATACCTAGATGTGATCTTAGACACGGTAATGAAGATTGATTAAATAAGTCGATGAAAACGACGGGCGAACTTTAGAAGAAAAATAAATTGCAAAATAGATAATAGATCTCCTAGCCGATTTTGGCCACAACGACCAATCTCATAATAGATTGGCCCGCTGCGCAGGAGATATTATATTGCACAAGTATGTGCACAGGTACAGGTGCACTATCTGTTTTCTCTCATTGTCCGATGAGACGGTAAGCCGACATAACCGGAGAGAGATCAGGCGCAGACGGAACCAACAACTGAACATGCTTTCCTAGGTATGGGGGATAGTTATCACATCTCCAACTCCAACACCCCAAACTCCGGGCTACTACTGAGAAATTTCTAATAGAAAAACCCAACAGTCAAAGCAGTGTCTCAGAAGTCATGCTTGCGACCACTACCCACCGAGGCAGATGCAAAATAGATAGTATGAGTATCGATATCAACGAATCCCATCACTACAAGATAATCGTAGTACTCTCGCTATCGGCGCGGGAGCACGTCAACACTATTTGTTTACACTCCGACTATCAACAATAACATTATTGTTTTATCATTTAGTGCTCAGCTGTTGTGTAGATAGTTTGAAAGAAAAAGTGATGTGTAAATATATTTAATTATGGATAATAATCAAATTAAAGGTAAGATTCCTTTTTACAATGTTTATCAGTACTTTAGCCGCAATTTCGCGAAGGAAACCTCGTAGTTTGGAATATCAATAATTACAGCCTTTATAAGGGGGCTGACCACAGTTGCTCAGAAAATGTCCAACTCTTTGCTTTTGATATAAAAATATTTATCGTTACTAGTGTGGTCGAAATTTGACCACAATTTAGATTATATAAAATGCATAATTACATAAAAACACTACAAAGCCAAAAATAATTTTAATTTCGGTAGTCGGTGTTATTGGTTTTGTATTTTCTTTTTTTTTCACACCGCTTTTCGAAATTAAAATTATTTTTGGCTTTGTAGTGTTTTGATATGGAAGTCGGTTTTATTTTTTGCAAAAAGTTTTTATTTTCGCGCTTTTTAGTGGGTTAGTTTGTAATTAATTTAGTTACAAAAGCCAAAATGTCAACTACTTATCACCTTTTACAAAATATTGCTTTTCCCAATGCAGAGCCGTATATTTCCGTTATTCCTTGGAGCGCTACTAAAAGGAGCGCTCCAAGGAATAAAAAAGGAGCGCATCATTAGATGCGCTTCAAAATGGTAGCGCTTCGAGGAATACCTCCCTCCATCAGCACAATTCGTGAAAAGGGGTTCAAAATGTTTGCTTCACGTATAGTAGGTATACATAGACATATTTTTCCCAGTATTAATTTATTTAAAAAAACCTTCCAGTTAAACTTATTTTGAAGTCATTTAATTCTTGTAATCTGTTTCTTACTTACACTAAAGCGAAAGTTTGTGGAGTGGATGTCTGGATGTTAGTTACTCTTTTACGCAAAAACTACTGAACGGATCGGAATGAAATTTGGTATGTACCTAGATAATAACAGACTTATGATACTTTTTGTCTCGGAATTCCCACGGGATCCGGATTTACGCAAGATAAATCTCCCACGCGAACGAAGTCGCGAGTGACAGCTAGTTATTTTTGTTTTTTGATCTTATGCTCGCGTTTCACCACCGTCTCACCGGATGGTAAGTGATAATGTGGTCGAAGATGCATTTTATTAAATAGTTTGTTAAATGATAAATGATCTTCATTTTGCAAATTGGTTATTAAATAACATTTTAACACGTCATTTTTGTCGTAAAAGTTAACTAGATGAGGCCGGTGTTTCTTAATTGACTACCCTGAGAAGAAACACCGAAACAAACTGAGGGGTCCATCTCTTTTGAAGTCCATACAATTGATACTGATTAAATTACATGGGAACCTTGCAGGTTTCAGTCTGAGGCGATCTTTTGAGGAAAGATGCCCACAGATTTGAGTAGGCCTGTCCATACAAAGCATTTTTCAGATGACGTATAGCTCAACATAGAAGAAGGAGCTTAACTGTGAGCTGTTACAGCTCGACTTAATGAAAGCGTGTTAAAAATAACACTATTACACGCCTTTTTTATTTATTAACCAAATGAGGTTGGTGGTTCCCAGCTAATTACTCTGAAGAGAAACACCGGAACAAACTCAGAGGTCAAAGTCTCGTTTAAAGTTCATACAATCTCGTCGATTCATAATGAAGTTCATGTAGGTTAATGCCTAACACGGGCATCTGTGGTAATAGCGGCTCAGATTTTAATTAGATTTGTACAGACTGTGCTTGTCTCTGAGTGAGATCTGTCAGTTATCGTATAACTTTACTTACAACAAGTAAGTACCTACATGTGAAGTGTCAAGTAAATTAGCCCAAATAATAAGATTATACAAACCTAATGATACAAACTTCATCCCCCCTATTTCATCCTTTAGGGGATGAAAAAACACGATATCTGGCCACCGAAGCCGTGGGCTGGGAACGGCGAGCAGGGGTAGCTCATCGTCCAGTAAGCATTTAAAAGAGCAGTCAGCAGCATTGACAGGGTCCGATAGAACCTTTGCGTGCCGCAGTTACAGGAATGTTCTGAAGAATCCCCCGTGGGGACAAGCAAAGTTCACAAACACAAAACCGACCGTCCTACCGTCCTCGCCACTGTGGCCCAGAACACCGTCTTTGTGATTGCCTTCCCCGACCTTTGCCAGAGTCAGCCCGTGTCTCTGAGTACCTTTAAAGTCGTCCCTTAATTATAATAATCAGACTGTCCCTAACTGCACTTCACCAGCGACGCCCTAATTCGAGGTCCGTACCCCAAAGGGGGTGCCCTTAGCGCGTAGCCGCCTAGTTGGTAGTTTTTTTTTAATAAACCCTGACTGGAGGTTTGAATTATCTGAAGAGACCATTATAATACATATCGACGGTTAAAAGGAAATAGGGTATAAGCGACAAAAAAATAAATGTTTAGGAGAGCCATTCAAAGTTTAGAATTTTAGAAAAACTGATGTATTTTTTTATTAAAAACATCAGACAGTTGAATAAGTGTTATAGTAAAAGAAGGATAAGGTACTTTTCACAGTGTTTGTATAAAAGACAACAGAACACAAGAAACAGTCGGCTTTCAAAACAATACCAGTCCAAAATGTCGCTTATACCCTATTTCCTTTTAACCGTCGATATATGTACTACCTACTTATAATAAAAATATATGTATAACATTGACTTTTTGGCGCAGTCGTGACGCTCACAGCATTATCTATTTTTGTGTCTAGAAATAAGTAGTTTTGACCTTTGTATCCCTTTTTACGAACATAACATACCTAGTACAAAATTTGGCACAGATAAAGTATATAAAGTGGAATGCAGAAGAAAAATTTTGATTTTTGTAATGATCATAAGCTCGCGTTTGACCACCATCTCACCTGATGGTAAGCGATGATGTGGTCGAAGATGAAGCACGCTTACCTGGAAGTAATCTATTCACAGACCCAAAGAGTGTACAGACACTCTTTCTTTTTGGAGGATACGTCTGAAGAAGAGGTTGAATGCCTCATAAACGGACTTAGAACTGAGTGTACGGTGGGTTGGGACAACATTTCTAATAAGCTTCTAAGGCAATTCAAAAACTTCCTTGTCCCCCCTCTTACGGTAATTTTTAACACATGTCTCGAAACTGGTACATTCCCTCAGGCTTTTAAGAGATCGGTTGTGCGACCAATATATAAAGGCGGAGACAGAGGTCGTTTCAGCAATTACAGGCCTATTTCGATTTTGCCCTCACTGTCTAAAATTTTGGAAAAAAATATTAACATCCGGTTAGTTAAATATCTCGAGAAAAATAAATATCTTTCGGACAATCAATTTGGCTTCCGTGCGGGCAAATCAACGGATGAGGCTGTTCATAAGCTGACAACCTACATCAGTTCGAAACTAGACAAGGGTCAGAAGTGTCTTGCGGTCTTTCTAGACCTAGCAAAGGCTTTTGATACGATCTCTATCTCTGTCCTACTACAAAAGCTGGAACACCTTGGCATAAGAGACTCACAGCTTGAACTCTTTGAGAGCTACTTGTCTGGACGCTGTCAGTGTGTACAAGTGGGTGGCTACTACAGCGGTGACCTTCCTATATCCTACGGTGTGCCACAAGGCAGCATACTGGGACCTACCTTGTTTCTTGTTTATATTAACAACCTCACAAATTTGAATATACCCAAAGGCGAAATAATCTCCTATGCAGATGATACTGCTCTCCTCTTCTCTGCTGAAAATTGGGTAGAGGTCTTTGATGCTGCCCAATTTGGTTTCGAAATGGTTCACAAGTGGTTACACAAAAATATTTTGACAATGAATTTTGACAAAACCAAATATATAACTTTCTCGATCCGCAACAAAACTGAAATCGATGACAGACTGCATATTACTCCGCATCAATGTGTCTCTAGATCAAACTGTTGTTGCAAACCATTAGAACGCGTTAGTAATATAAAATACCTGGGCATCACAGTGGACAGTCAACTTAGCTTTAGGGAACATATCAAGTTGCTATCCTCTAGAGTACGTAAACTTATTTATGTCTTTAAAAATATCAGATACATTGTGGGTGCAACACTTTTAAAACAAATTTACTTAGCATTGTGTCAATCCATAATTACTTATTGCATATTGTCGTGGGGTGGGATTCCAAAAACCTCCATAAAAAGATTAGAAATCGCTCAACGTGCCATACTGAAAGTTAGCAACTTTAAACCAATTCTCTTTCCAACAAGAACACTCTACCAGGATTGTCAGGTATCTACAGTAAGACAGCTATTTATAGAAAGAGTACTTCTCAAACAACATTGTGAACTTACATATGACCCAAGCATAACCAGCAAACGCAGGAAACACGAGGTCTGCACTCGGTCTTTCGAGCCTAAAACGTCGTTTATTAGAAGATTCTTTATTTACATTGCTCCTTACTTATATAATAAAATAAATAAAGAGTTAAACATATACCCCCTTAACAAAAAATTGTGTAAGGAGAAAATACATAATTATCTTCTTAATCTTTCTTATGATGAAACTGAGGCTTTACTTAAAATTCAAAACTAGTGTTTGCTTACCTAAATAATAAAGTGGTCGGCATTTCTGGGTATCATGCATACATGCTCGCAAAATCGTTCACACAGCATTCAAGGACACGCACACACAACACATGCACACGTCACGCACACATACACATACACACACTCATACACACAACCACACACATAATACTCTCACACAAAATGTACACACAGACGCACAGATATTGCATTAAATTTATTTTTATAATATTAGTATTGTTAACTAATTAACTAATGTTTCAATCACTTGGGCTATTTTATAATTACCATTTTTACTAGGGGTGTGGCGCTGTATGCCGAGATACAGGACATGTCCTAGTTCGGCTACAGATGCTCATTTGCTGTGTACTAAATACTAGCCTTTAAGTTTTTGTATTACATGCTGATGTATTTTTATGGTGAAATAAAGTTATAAAGTTAAACATACCTAGTACAAAATTTGGCACAGATAAAGTATATAAAGTGGAATGCAGAAGAAAAATTTTGATTTTTGTAATGATCATAAGCTCGCGTTTGACCACCATCTCACCTGATGGTAAGCGATGATGTGGTCGAAGATGAAGCACGCTTACCTGGAAGTAATCTATTCACAGACCCAAAGAGTGTTTTTCTTAAATAGTGTTAAACTAATTTAAATACAGTCAAATTTCGTCCACTACTGTATACAGATTGGTTAGTACTAGTATATGTACTTAAGTACATCAATATGTGAAGCAAAAAGGGGTACAAAGGTGTATCTCGTTTTACGAAAATTACGCAAACTGCGAAATATTAAAGGCACAGTCAAAGTATTTCTTTTTTTATTGATAATAGGCTCGCGTTTGACCACCATCTCACCTGATACCTCACAAGGTAAGCGATGATGTAGTCAAAGATGAAGCACGCTTACCTAGAAGTCTGATGTGTGTGAAACCTATTCACTCTTGACTTAAAGCCCCCAGTACATGGGGGATAAGTGCAGGAAGCTAATATTTTTATATTTCACCTAGCAGTCATGCTAGTCTTCGCTCCCGCTCTTTATCACGATAAAAACATAACTCTCCTTTTTTGCAGTCGGGTAAAACGTAGCCTATAGCCTTCCTCAAGCTTCAAGCTACTTCGATACCAGATTTCGTCCAAATCCACCCAGTACTTTCCAGATTAGCGCGTTCAAACAAACTTTTCCGCTTTACAATATTAGTAAAGATGGACTGTGGTTGAATTTCGACCACTCTGTGAGCACTAGAATATGCTTAGCCTAGCTTAGCTTTAGCCTTTCCCAATCATTTCGGGGTCGGCTTCCAGTCTAATTAGATACAGCTAAGTAAGTACTATACAACGTGTAATTTAAAGGGTATATACATACCAAGTGCACGGCTTCTTTGGATGATAACAAACGATATGGCCAGGGTTTTCTAATTCTATGTCTACATGTGTGGAACTTATTACAAAGGAGATGTTTCATTTTTATATGGGGCTCCGGCCATAACATGTACATTTCAGCAAAGCTGGGAAACTTACCCCTGAATAGAATAATCTAACATTTTTTTCATAATATCAAATGGTTTTTATGTACAAAATAAAAATTAAAAATGTTTGACGTTTGTCCTAAGAGTTATGACAGCCATTACAGGTTGTAGAAATGACGTTTACTTAACCTTGTTTTGTTTTTGTTCATCAGAACTAACCCACAGAACACTATTACCCTAGCGGGGACCTGACTGACTGATAGAGTTTCAACTTTCAAGACAACAAGCGGTTATTTGGAATTCGTTCAGAAACACATTTCAAAAATGGAAACTAAAAATTTTTGTAACAATGAAATCGTCACACTTAATTATGTTTACTCAAAAATATGTACAAGAGAATAATAGTAATTTATTTTTAACACTACAAGAATACACACATTTTTTAATTATCTTCTATATAACTATGATTTGATGAGACATGATTTCAGAACGAATGAAGTATGCAAGCAAACGAGACGCCATGTTGAATAAAACATGGCAATAATTGAAAAACTATAATTTTTTGTACACAACAAATCAGGCTCAAATTCACCAGAGAATATTTTTCCCCAATTTGTAGTATTTTTTCCTCTTTTTTTGATAAATGTACATCTAATGGCCGAAAATGAAACATCACCTTTCAATACATTGATACCAGAGACCATTGATATACAAAAACCCGAATTTTTCAAATTAAGAAGAACGAAGAGAATTGTCGTGTTATTGGCTAGTGACGTGGAAAGTGATGACCCTCATAGTGATGTCATGATGTGACACGTTTGTTATTATTGGTATTCAAGAAACATATGAAACCGATAATTTGGATTCAATTCTGTGAGTCACTTATTTTGAGCTGAAACTTTGCATAGAGACTCCATACCAGATGTTGTCTTCAGTCCTTTTGGATAGATATGGGGTTTCCGTTACACGTTGTAGAATACAATAGAATAGAATAGAATAAACTTTTATTGTAAAAACATAAGTATACATCAAATGTATAAGATCTTAAAATAAAACTAGATCTACATGTTTTGCCATTCATAGCGTACAAAAACAAAATAATTCCGGTTTACAATAAACCAAAAAAAATAAAATGAAGACAATTTGAGTTTACACAGCAAGCTATGAAATTAATAAACTAAATCTTAATGGTAATAAATAATGGAAGTTAGTATTTATAAATTTTGGAGACAAGTTGTGAAAATGTTGTAATTGTAGGTTCATCTATTGGATTAATTGCGGTCATTTAAAAATTCTGATATGGAATAATAGCATTTGGCTATGAGATATTTTTTTAGATGTATATTAAACAAAGCAGTAGGCATTTGTTTAATAGGTTTAGGGATTTTATTATAAATGACTGGTTTCTAATGAATAAATTCAAAATTAAATTTATGTTTCAAAAGATTAAGTTAAAAACAAATTAATATTTTTCAGTGTCACTAGAATCTTCATTTGTATTTATTATGAAAGAATTTTGTTGTGTTCTCTGTCGTTATCAAAATTTCACATAAAATTTTCTTCTTGTATCACGTGGTCGCAGCATTTCTTCCATCGATTAGCATCTATTAAAGTAATTGCGTCAAAAAAATTTTTTTTACTTCATTTTGACGTTTTTACACTACTCATCTTTTGAGTTATTCGCATCAACATATTTTTTTATTTGGGCCCGCACCAATTAAATAGGTTTGAATTTTTATGTAGGTAACGCACAAAAGACACAACAGTTTCGCCAAAAGATGTGCAGTCAACTGGTCACTGTGAATTTAGCTTTTTAATTTGTTGCGACCTTATTGATCGAGAGGCGGCGGACAACGATGACGTCACTATTTTCTTAACGTGAACCAACTATCTGACCTCCACAACGCTGTAGCTGGGTAACATGATACCCCTGGGCACCCAGCCGTGCGTCTGGTAGACCGGTAGTGAAAGGGAGATGGAGGAATCAGGTCATGGAGCTCCTGGGCACACTCCCCGAAGTAAAATCTGTAGAAAACCGACAGGCAAGCAACGGTTCGCCGATGAGCCAGGCTATGAAGCTTGTCCACCAGCACCTCGTCGCCTATAAGTCTTTTAGCTCTGCGCTCGATCGAGTCCAATGCATTAATAATATTTTTTATTTACAATACGTGTACACATAAATAATAATATCGTTTTGTTTTTGTTTTACAATTCGTGGATTGTTATCGGACTCGCCGAGAGAGATAAACAAAAGATTAACGCTTTCATTGTCAAAGTGATTTAAATGTCATATATAGGATATCGGTCAAAGAACCTTTGAAATTGCTATCGGTATTTTCTTTAGGTATAAACTAACAACTTACCTTACTTTAACTTACTTAAACGTTTTAGAAATACTTTGTTTTCCGGGTTCGCGGGAATGTTGTAACGAGATACCGCGGCCCTGAAACGCAAGGGCAACTAAAGGAGCAGGGTGGGTTTTTAGTCAGTAGAAGTCTGACAATCCCTTCCGCTGCACCCAAAGCGGGAGGAGTAGGATTTTTCTACAGGCAAAAGTACATAAAAGTATATAACAGATTTTATAACACATAAATAATTCTTCTTAGTGATTGTTTTATCGAAAACAATGATTGGATTTGGGATACAGTATGTTTACACTACCTAGCTTAACATAAATCGTTATAATAGATTCCGGGTTTTTTGTTCCATACATTTTTGGGCATTATCCTTTTGTGACATCTTCCTGCCCTTATCACAGTTCCTTGTGGTCGGCGCAACATGTTTTCTTCTGTCAAACGTCACAGCATCATTTACTCTTTTTCTTTCATATCATTCCTTAAACAATCCATCCATCTTCTCTCTCACCTCTCCATCGATCAAAATTCAAACCTATCACACTTTTAGTAACATGCGTGTCATCCCTCCTCATCACATGTCCATACCAAGATAGGCGACTTCTTTCAATTTATCCGTAATAGACGCTACATTCAAACTTCCTCAAACATCTTGTGACAATAACAACGACTTTAATTGAATGCATTTAAACAAAATAATATAACTCCAATGTCAACACACAAAAATTGTGAAATTATAAATGTCAAAGAAAAATAATTGAGCACAATTTTTCTAAATGTCAACTATTTGAATGATTTAAATGTTTTATTATTTGTATCCATAAGTGTATTCTAAGGTGTACAATAAAGTCTATAATAATAATAATAATGACAACCAAAGACATTAAATTACAAATGTCAAGGGCTTAAAATAAAATGTCAAATGTAATTTATTGCCAATGGTCCTAAAATTCTTAAATTCCTTAACAGTATAAAAACAACTTTCGATAAGCCATGGTGGTGATGATAATGTAAATTACATCTTCGAATTCAGCCTAGATTCGAACGACCCGCAACTCGCATGTCGCGCCTGTAACCATTGGGCCACCACCGCAGTACCTTCATCTATAATATTAACTTCTGCCCGCGACTTCGTTCACGCGGCAGTGTTTTCCCGCGTAAATCCCGATCCCGTGGGAATTCCGGAGTAAAAGTAGCCTATGTATTATTCTAGGATGTCAACTATCTAATTACTAAATTTCATTGAGATCCGTTCAGTAGTTTTTGCGTGAAAGAGTAATAAACACACATTCATCCTCACAAACTTTAGCATTTATATTATTAGTAAGAGTAAGATTAACTTATTATTATTATTTTATTTTTACTTCAAAATAAACAAGGCCGAAGGCTAATTACATTATTTGAATACACAATATGTTAACATGGAACTATAGAGGACATTTTTAATCTTAATAAAATATAATATGTTTATTTTTCAGAATCATTCGAAGACCAGATCTTAAGCGGTCCTGCAAACTTCTACATAGATTTTGATAGATGGGTAGCCAGATTTAGTTCACAAACTAAAAGGTAATAAAACTGCTTTGCAACCTTTGTCTACTAACTATGCCCGCGACTTTTTTTATTCCGGATGAGCCAATTCTTGACTTCGATCTCGCCTGATGGTAAGATCGATAGATGAGGTCTACGATAGAACGAGCGAGCCCAGAAGATGCCTGTTCACTCTTGCTTTAAAGGCTGAAAGGTCATAAGTGGCAGGGAACACAGAAGCCGGCATAGTTCCACAGCTTGGCTGTGCGCACAATAGATGTGGAGAAGTAAAGAGAGAAGTAGCAATGTGGGTAGAATTCACATTACTAGCAACCTGGTTAACCCCTCCAACTAAGCTAAATATGCTTGTGTCTGGAGTGGGTTCACAGCAATAGTGTAATGGGTGGGGTTCGAACCCGCGACCTCTCGATCACAAGACCGACACCTTAATCGTTAGGCAACTTTGTTCGCTTTTTCCCGTGTAAATCCTAATCTCGCGAGAATTCTGGGATACTTACAAAGAAGCCAATATGGTACCCTATAATCTCAAGGGCGGATCCAGTTTTGATGCCAGGGGGCCACATAAGGTCACATTTCGTGGTCAAGTCACAAGAAGTTATAATTTTGTATTTCCTGACTCCACTGCCACTTGGCCATCCACTGCCGATATTCGTTTACAACGACAGAAACTGGAGTATTATCTAGTAACAATGTTTAAAAATTTTAATTAGTGGTCCACCTAGGTCCTGGACCCAGCCCAGGGGGGGTCATGACCTCATGACCCCCCTGGATCCGCTCTTGAATCTCCTCCATCATCCAGTAAAAGTTTCATTTAAATCGATTCAACCCGGATTAACAAAAAGGCAGACCGATAGACAGGCAAAAATTTTGAAAAAGTTTGATTGTGATGTTTTGTGGGCAGAAACTTATATTTTATTTGTATGTATAGATAATCTATAGTTAGACAGTGAAGCGAATGTGCTTGCAGAGTGCAATGGTCCCTCCATTGCACACACACCTACGTAGTCAAAAAAACATTAAATTAGATAAAAAAATTTAGTCAGTCTGTATCGGGAACAGGGTACAAGCTACCGGTCAGGGCTCCAGAGAGAAGAACCACCTAACGCGGTTGTTCAGGAGTACTGCTTTCTGAAGGCTCTTGGCTATTAAACTGTTGCTGAAACCTGAATATCTTTTTTATGTGTTTTCCTTCTTTTTTTATTGTACCACTATACGAAACCATATTTCTTTCTTTAAATTTTGATGTTTTTCTGCTTCCAGGTCTTCAGACTTCTCAAAAGAAATAAGTTCTAAAGACCATCTCAATGAGAAACGACAAAATGGCGACGACATTTTTGAAAAAGGTGTTTTCTTCGACGACTTACTTTTGAGGCATTCACCTCGCTCAGTTAAGAAGCCAAGTTTAAATATTTCCAAAGGGAACGACGGATATGTGTTCTATGACCATGTATATTATAGGCTTATGAACAAAAATAATGACAGTAGAATATTTTATCAATATATTCGATCAAAACTATGATTGAGAGACAGTTTAAAAAATAAATACGCAAAAATAAATATGGCTAGTCATAATCAGAGGGCCGAGTTCGAGTTTTAAAACTAAAACTAAACCGTTGGAAATGTCAAATCATATGTAAAAAGAGGCTTAAAAACTTTTACTCGGATGACCGAGTAAAAGGAATAGAAAATAAAAAGTACGAATGATTTGCTTATTTTCTAATACTGTTTTTGTAATTCAAATTTTCGATTGAGAACCACCTGGCTACTGAAAGGCTAGTCAATGCAAATATTAACTAATCGGCTGTTAAATCTCTTTTCAAGAGCCATTTATGTTGTTAACACTCGGTTTCTGAAAGGATTGTCAATTCAGTAATCAACTAACTCAACTGTTTATGTTGTCACATTGCTTTTAGCAATGCAAGTAGCTCTTGATAAGAGATTTAACAGCTGATCTATACTAATATTATAAAGAGGTAAAATTTGTAAGTTTGTAAATTGTAAGTTTGTATGTAGGGGGTAATCTCTGAAACTACCGAACCGATTTTAAATTTTTTTTCGCTTACATGTAGCTGCATTATCCCTGAGTGATATAGGCTATAAATTATCTTTATATCATGAATATTAGCCGAGCTACTATAATCTTTGTCAAGCAAGTCGGCGACGGGATCACGGACGGCGCGGGCAGAAGCTAGTTAGTTATATTTTGTCAGTTTCAGAAACCGGGTGAGAGTCTCTCACTCTAATCAGTTAGTGTTCAAACTAAGCATATATTTATGATGCCCGAGTCGTCAACAGGGCCCCATAGGGACATTGATTTCCGGGGTTGCGGGAATATTCTGACGAGTTACCTCGGCCCCAGAACTTAAGGGTCGCTGACGGAACAGGGTGAGTTTTTAGTCAGTAGAAGTCTGACACTCCTTTCCGCTCCTTCCAGAGCGGGAGAGTCATTCGATAATTTTCCCACATGGTAATAAAAAGAGTAGCGTATTTATGATTACAATATTTTAATGAGTAGTGCTGTATGTCAGTTGACAGTACGTATTAAGTTTTATCAATGAGTAACTTACAGTTAGCTGCGTCTTTTTGAAAACTCGGACAAAGGCCACAGAGTCAGAAAGAGAAGGCATAAATTCCAAATTCAAACATTGTTGTCATGTGTAACCCAATTTAATGGGCTTTAAAAAGAAAATCGATTTTTACTAGCCTCAAGAGCGATTAAGTCTCATTACGACGTTTCATAAAAAAATCAAGGCCTTCTTCTTGGAAATTAAACAACCGATTTTAAGTTTCATATAAAGAAAAAATAATAGTCTAAAAACCTAAAACACACTGCATTAAAAAGCCACGAATGTAATGAGCACAAACTCGATATGTTTACTAGTAGGCAGTCCACGGTTTCATCAGCCACCTTCCAATTCCATCATCAGACCAGCCAGATGGTAATCTACATATAATTGCCAAGTTTCATGATGATACAACAATTAGAAGTGCGTGTCATTCAAATTCTTAGATTTTATTACTTTGTTGGTTAGTTTGTTACTGCTCGACCTAATTACAAACACGCTTTTGTTACAAAGAGGAACGTTTAACGTTTGTAGCTATAGCTATATCACGCTATTGCCCTCTGAACTCTTTTGCTAAAAACTTAACTAACTATTTACTCCCAGGTATCTTTTGTATGTGTACCTAATCTCTTCAAAATCAACATTAAAATTAACATAAATATGAAATTGTGTGAAATATATAATCGTATTAGTATCTTGTAAGTTAGTAATACGTAAGAGAGTTTTATAAATGTATAAAAACACAGGTAAAGGCCGAATCAAAATTAATGACATCTGGCATCACTCAGTCGGTCCTTGCACGGTGCGCAAATAGTAGCAAATTCATGAGACAGCGGGGATGTGGGAACATCTCCGGGCTTAGTATGAGTGAAATACTTTTGTCATTTTCGAAAATTATCGCTTTGTTTCTTTTACTAATCTTGTAGATGAGTGTGAAATACACAAAGCGATAGTTTTTGAAAGCGACAATAATATTGCAAACCCATACCACAGATACTAATCCCTAGACGTCTTTACGTTCGAATCGACTTTAGTACATTCAAAATTGTAGAAACTGTATATGTAAATAATGATTAAAATACCTTAAATTAAGTCTAAATAAATAGTCAAATAATGGTGCTAATTAAAAATATGTAGTACATGTAAGATGTATTAATTTAATTAATGTTTAACTTCTGCCTTTCTCTGAATTGGATTGGTCGAGACAAAGCTCCAGAGCCTTGAACATCGGCGACGTGTTACAAGCCTATCAGTTTTCTATCAGTAACATTTCGGGGAGTGTGCGATGGAATTGCACAGTCTAATTCCGCCAAGCCCGTTCCATCGTCGGACTACAAGACAAACGGCGATGCGCCATCGTTATATGGTGGACATCCCACCTATACGCACAAAACGTTTTAGGAATACTTACATTGTGAAAACAGCTAAAGAGTGGAATTCCTTGCCAGACACTGTGTTTCCTGATAACTATAACCTGGAGGTCTTTAAGTCAAGAGTGAATAGATTGCTTCTAGGCAAGCGTGCTTCATCTTCGACCACAACATCGCTTAACATCAAGTGAGATGGTGGTAAAGCGCAAGCCTATCAACAATTAAAAGTGTAAATCCCGATCCAGTGGGAATTCCGGGATAAAAGTAGCCTATATATTACTCCAGGATGCCAACTATCTACTTACCAAATTGTATTCAGATCCGTTGAGTAGTATTTAATAATATAATATAGTAATAATTCCACAACTTTTACACAGCGCTATCTAGTTCCAAACTAAGCAGAGCTTGTGCTATGAGTACTAGACAACTGATAACATACATATATATTTCTAAATACATACATAATATAGATAAATTACACGCAGACAAAGAACAAAAATGATCGTGCTCATCACACAAATATTTGTCCTGAGTGGAAATCAAACCCATGACCTTGCGCATAGCAGTCAGCGCCATTGACCACTAGAGCAACAGGAAGAATAACAAACATCCATACATCTGTACATCCATCCTCCCAAACTTTCGCATTTAGAATATAGTGAGAAAGAAGTAAGATAACACTAGATCTATGCTTGCAACTTGGTTCGCGCGGGAGTTGAATTAAAAAATATGTATGGATGTACTTGTACCTTTTTTTTTTTTCTGGGTGGGAAAATCATCGAATAACTTCTCCCGCTCTGGGTTAAGCGGAAGGGAGTGTCAGACTTCTACTGACTAAAAACCCACCCTGTCCCTTCAGCTGCCCGTAAGTTCCGGAGCCGCGGTATCTTTTTACTACATTTCCGCGACCCCGGCAGGCTATGGCTTTATGAGGCCCCGTCACTAATGCTGACGGCTCCTTGAGGCGCGCGTGGAACACAACGCGCCGCCGACCCGGGCCTGGTCTTTGCCGGACGGTGAGCTATGTACTCGTACCTAAAGCCTGCAATACATGTTGGCCGAGCGTTGTCGAGTGAAGGCCAATACAAACATGTAGACGGTATATTTGCCTTGTCTTGCTATCGCTCGGTGTCACCTAGTTGGCCGAGTGTAGGCCAGCGCCAACGTGTATAGAACTCATTTGGTGCAACTTGTCTTCGCTCGCCGTTGCTCGTGATCACTTGCCTCACTTCGGATCGGTGTCGGTTTTTAAGCCTGCAATACATGTTGGCCGAGCGTTGTTGAGTGAAGGCCAATACCAACATGTAGACGGTATATTTACCTTGTCTTGCTATCGCTCGATGTCACTTGCCTAGTTGGTCGAGTGGAGGCCAGCGCCAACGTGTATAGAGCTCATTTGGTGCAACTTTGCTGCGCTCGCCGTTGCTCGTGATCACTTGCCTCACTTCGGATTGGTGTCGGTTTTTGGTCACAAATCAAAGGCGCTCGCCTGCGCTCGCCTGCGCTCGGCCAACGTGTGGGCAGCTCTACAGACCCTCTTCTACATTGGTCATCTACATTGGCGTTCGACGAACTTGTCGAACGTGTGGACATTATTTCTTGCCTTGTACCTATTTGCCAATGCTCGCGTTGGCCTACGCTCGGCCAACATGTATAGCAGGCTTTAGTCACAAATTAAAGGCGCTCGCCTGCGCTCGGCCAACGTGTGGGCAACTCTACAGACCCTCTTCTACATTGGTCGTCTGCATTGGCGTTCAACGAACTTGTCGAACGTGTGGACATTATTTCTTGCCTTGTACCTATTTGCCAACGTTCGCGTTGGCCTACGCTCGGCCAACATGTATTGCAGGCTTTAGTGAAAATTCCGGAAGTCTGGTCAAGCCAAGTATTGTGGCTAACGTGTAGAGTTTGCGTTTGCGGATTTGTAGAGTTAGAAGCTGTAGAGTTAAAAGTTATGAGATCTCAAGTAGAGCCCCTACTTGAGATCTCATAACTTTTCGACAGTGCAATGGAACAACCGAGGTTGCGGGAATGTTTTAACGAGTGATCTAACGAGATAATGCGGCTCCGGACCACAAAGGCAACTAAAAGAACAGGGTGGTAAATAAGTCTGACACTCCCTTCCGCTCCACCATGGGTGGGAGGAGTCATGTAATAATCTTCCCGCCGAAAAAAACGTACCTAGAACTAAGTAATTTTTCAAACAAAATCATAGGACTGACGAATGGTTGCAGAACTTATAAAAACTTAAACTCATACACACAAAACCTATTGGAAATACTTTCATTGTGCGCACATCGAATGTAAACGAAAAGAGATTGAATACTGTAAGCGCCATCGTTAGATGGTGGACTTTCAACACATAAGCACAAAACGTTTTAGGAATACTTTAATTGTACGTGTACGTACAATTAAAGGACGCGCTTGCCTAGAAGTAACCTATTCACTCTTGACTTGAAGACCCCCAGATTATAGCTATCAAGAAACACAGACTCTGGCAAGGAATTGCACTCCATATAGCTACAGCTAAGCGCGCTCCATCTTCGACCACATCATCGCTTATCATCAGGTTTTTTTTTTATATTACGGATGAACCCACTCTTGACCACGATCTCGCCTGATTGTAAGATGAAGTCTATATGGAACGAGCGAACCCAGAAGATACCTTGTTTTAAAGGCTGAAAAGTCATAAGTGGCAAGGAACACAAGCCGGCAGAGAGTTCCACAGCTTCGCTGTGCGCACAATAAATGTGGAAGAGAAGCGCTTGGTGCGACAAGACAGTATATCAACTAAATGTGGATGGTACCCAGCAGTGCGTCTGGTAGACCGGAAGTGAAAGGAAGATGGAGGGATCAGATCATCCTGCGCATACTCCCCGAAGAACAATCCGTAGAAAACGGACAGGCAAGCCATGAGCTCATCCGCTTAAAAATGCAACAATAAAGAGCTACCCAGGCGTGTCTCTTCTCCGCAAAAAGGAGCCAATTCCAACCGGCTCCTACTTTCCGTGGTATAACCGTGCCGATAACCGATCGGATTGAGCTTCTTAGGGTTACACTAACTTCCACCCTCAATTTTGGTCCTTTCATCGAGGCTAAGGCTCAACTAGCAGCAAAAAAGTTGGGAATCCTAGCAATGATGAGACGGTACTTCACACCGGAACAGCTGCTCAATCTGTATCAAGCCCAGGTTCGATCGTGTATGGAGTACTGCTCTCATCTTTGGGATGGATCTGCCAAGTACCAACTGGAAGCGCTTGAATCTATCGAGAAACAGGCCAAGAGACTCATTCGCAACGATGCACTGGTCGAGTCAAACTCCAGAGCCTTGAACATTGACGACGAGTTGCTAGTCTATCGGTTTTCTATCGGTTACATGTCGAGGAGTGTGTGTGTGTGTCATCGGACTACAAGACAAACGGCGACGTGCCATCGTTACATGGTGGTCATCCCATCCATACGCACAAAACGTTTTGAGAATACCTTCATTGTGCGTACGGCTAAGGAGTGGAATTCCCTGCCGGAGTCTGTTTCCAGATAGCTACAACCTAGGGTCCTTTAAATCAAGAGTGAATAGGTTACTTCTAGATAGGCTTGCTCCATCATCGATCATATCATCGCTTACCATCAGGTGAGATGGTGGTCAAACGCGAGCCTATTCTGAATAAAAAAAAAGTTTTTAATACTTAATTACCCGACTGCAAAGGAAGGGTTATGTTTTTCGCGCGTATCTTGTATGTATGTATGTATGTTTGTAATATTCTTTATTACGTCATATCTCCAGAACCGCTGAACGGATTCGCACAATTGAGGTATCGTTAGATTTGTCTTAACAGCCCGAGTGTTCTTAGATAGGTGACATTAAAAAAAAAACAAATATGGCGGCTGTGCGAAGTCATTATACATGGTGAAAAAAAAAAATTTTTTTTTCAAATACTACAATATGGGTATCAAATTAAAGGGCTTAACATAAGGATTTCAAAAAAGTATATCATGTATATCATTAGTGTAATACTAGCAAAATAACAATGAGAAAGTTTAAAAATATGGACTCACTCTGAATCCGGTGGAGTGCCAATGTGACACGTTATTTTAACTAAAAAGTTGAAAAAAAAAACTTATTAAAAATATCTAAAAAACCCAACTGCTCAACTGAAGTGTAAGAAACAAGCACATTTTTATTTTTTAAAATGACAAGCAGGCGGTACCAACCTGTGCGGGACAGTGATATATAGTGAACAGTGATATATAGTAAACAGATACATAATGAACAGATATAGTGAATAGACAGTGATAGACACTTAACGGAATGATTATAGACTTTGTGTTTAATAGTTTTAGTTCTATTTAATAGTTTTAAATACGAAAAATAATAGTTTTAAGCGATTACTATAAGGATTAGATAGTTTCGTGAATGTATGTACATAGAACTAGAGGTAAACATTAGTACATAGGAGTTATATCTTTAAATGTTATGTTTTTTGTAGATTTTATATTTTTCCTAGATAGATTTTGTGATTTAGAATCGAAATATATATAGTTTTACCCCTAAAAATAGCGTAAAAATAGTGAAAATGGCCAAAAATATGCAACGGCTCTCGTTACGGTAAAGTTTCGCAGCAGCTAAGCAAAGTGCGCCTTCTCCTGATTGGTTAAAAATACTTTGTTCTGATTGGCTGACCAATCACAGCGCTTAGATTTTAGTTTTGGTATATAATGAGTACATAACGTAAGTAAATAAGAGATAGCTGTTCTTGATTCTGATTGGATAAAATTCCTGTATTCTTATTGGTCAACCAATCATAGAGCCTACATTTTCTTAGCAAAATTTGTATAAATTAGGAACATTCAGCCCAGTTCGACACAAGCTCACATGCGCAACTTACAGCGTGCTGTAAGGAAACGCATTACCGAGCAGCGTAATGCGAGCTGGGACAAGATGCTGAGCGAACTTGAGCCCACCCATCTTGCCTTCTGGCAGCTTCAGAGGAAGTTACGATCCACTGAAGAGGCCACAATGCCTCCTCTCATTCGTCCCGATAAGAGTGTCGCCTTCGATAACTCTGAAAAAGCAGAATGCCTAGCCGACAGCCTAGAGTCCCAGTGTTCTCCCAGCTCTCAACCAGTAGACCAAGCCCACCTCGATATGGTGAACGCTGAAGTCGAACGTAGAACTTCCCTTCCGCCCGTCGAAGATCCCGATAATCCACTGGCCCCCATCACTCCTGATGAGGTCCAGGATATCATTAAAAGTCTCCAACCGCGAAAAGCCCCTGGCTCCGACGGCATCACCAATAGGGTTTTCAAACTTTTCCCCGCCCAGCTTATAGTGCTAATGACTGCCATCTTCAATGGTGCATTGAGCAATAATATGTTCCCCGCAACCTGGAAACAGGCCACCGTCATAGGTATTCCCAAACCAGGCAAGCCCAAGTCTGACCCGTCTAGCTACCGTCCCATTAGCTTACTCAACGTCCTTGGTAAAATCTATGAAAGGCTTATATATAAGCGGCTCAAAGATTTTGCCGAAGCAAAGAGTCTTATACCCAATGAGCAGTTTGGATTTAGAACCGAACACTCATGTATCCAACAAGTCCACCGCATCATAGAACACGTCAGCGCCGGCTTCCAACGGGGCGCAATAACGGGAGCCTTATTCTTCGACATAGCGAAAGCGTTCGACAAAGTCTGGCACAATGGCTTAATCTATAAGCTATACCAACTCGGCGTGCCTGACCGTCTCGTGCTCATCCTACGGGACTTTTTATCGAATCGCACTTTTCGTTACCGAATTGAGGGGGAGCTTTCCTCCCCCCATCCCATTCGCGCAGGAGTTCCTCAAGGCTCCGTACTATCCCCCCTCGTTTTCACGCTATTCACTAGCGATATCCCCAAGCATAAAAATACTCAGCTAGCCCTATTTGCCGACGATACGGCTATCTATTATACCGGTCTTAAACCCGATGCCATCGCTCGCACTCTCCAAACTTCCGCAAACACTCTGGCCAAGTGGTTCCGGAAATGGAGAATCGAAGTCAATCCAGACAAAAGCCAGGCAGTCCTCTTTTCTAAGCCGCGGATAAACCCACTCTCCCCCCGTCCGATTACCATGTACGGCAAGCCGATCCCCTGGGAAAAGCAAGCCAAATACTTAGGCGTGGTCCTCGATAAACACCTTTCCTTCGCTGAGCACATAAAGCAGGCACGTTCGCGCGCCGCTTTCGCTCTAGGTAGGCTCCACTTCATTCTTAGCTCCCGCAGCAAGTTATCACTCAGGTGCAAGCTGCGTATTTTCACCGCGGTCATCCGTCCCATCATGACCTACGCCTGCGTTGTTTTCGCACACGCAAAGCCCTACCTCCTCCACAAGATGCAGACCCTTCAAAACCGATTCCTCCGTAGAGTCACGGGAGCCCCCTTTTATGTTCGAAATGAGCTTCTTCACGTAGACCTCAAGATGCCCACCATCCAGCAGTTCATGAAACGTGTCTCCAAGCGTTTCTTTGATACTGCAATCCAACATAGGAATCCCCTTATCGTATCGGCCGCCCAATACGAACCCTCGCGTATCACTAAGATTCGCCGACCAAGGCACACCCTTGTCACTCCCGATGACGCAATCACCCTGCTCCAAGAGAGCCGTAGGTAAACAAGTACAGTGGCACACAAAAACAAAAACCGACCGTCCTTCCGTCCTCGCCGCCGAGGCCCGCCGCGACGTCCCCGTAATAGTCCGCCCCGACCCTTGCCAGAGCCAGCCCGCGACGCTGAGCCAGTAGCTTTAAATTCCCTTATTAATAATAAAAATGATATGATCCAGCCTGTCCCTAGCTGCCCTCCCACTGCGACGCCCTAAGCCGAGGTCCGTACCCCACAGGGGGTGCCCTTAGCGTGTAGTCGCCTAGTTTGTAAGTTTTCTAATAAGCCCTGGCTGGAGGCTTTAATTAATTTATTAATTAAGGCAACCACAGGCAAGCCCGGTTAAGCAGCCGACAACCTCAGAGGTTGACCTGCGAGATGCCACACACAAAAAAAAAAAAAAAAAACCAGTTCGACACAGTTTGCGGGCAAAATTGTAACAAGAAGAAACACTCAAGAAAATAAAGGAAGAAAACTTCAAGAATCTTCTAGTGGTTTTAATTCTTCACCAACCCAGCACACAAATGCGCCTGTATGGCACACAACCAATTTTTAAAAATATGTTCAATTGGGTCCCGCCTGCTTGATACTTTTAAAAATAAAAATGTGCTTGTTTCTTACACTTCAGTTGAGCAGTTGGGTTTTTTTGATTTTTTTAATAAGTTTTTTTCAAGAAAGAGATCCACTCGGTATTTATGTACCTACTTATTCGTTAGCTGGGCAATGTCCTCTCGTCCGATCACGGGGTCGATGGGCTCACACACATTGTATGAATAAATGACAATCTTATCTTTTATTTTCCTTGACTATACGAGTATTTTTTATTATTAGTAGGCTTGATAATTTGCATAACTATACTGTATTCAATTTATTGTGTAAATATAAAAATATGTATTAGTTTATAGTTAGTTATTATGTATGTATATTTTTCTATGGGCCTTAGTAGACTGAAATAAATAAATAAATAAAAAATAAATAAATAATTATAATGATAATGTTTATTTTCTACTAGAAGTCGCGCGGGGACTCGCTCCCGTGGATTTTATCACGATAAAAACACAACCCCCCTTTTTGCAGTGGGGTAAAAAGTAGCCTATAACCATCCTCAAACTTTAACCTACTTACATTAGGTGAGATAGTGATCAAACGCGAGTCTATTATCAATAAAAAAAATATCATTTTTATTTATTCTCAAATTAACGCGGGTGAAACCGCGGGGCACAGCTAGTTAAACATAAGTAGTAGTGATTTGCCGGTTCTGGCGCACCAATCCCGTGGCTCACCGGTTCTGGCGCACCACCGCTTCTGGCGCAATCGCGGTCCAGGGCGTTTCAAACCTAAAAAAAAAAAAAAAAAAAAAAAAAAAGGTTTTGGGGTCCGCTGATCACGTTTCTGCAATCCGTTTTCGCGTAAGATGCATGGTTCCGGAGATACAGAAATCAATTAACAACAATCTGTTTCATTTCCGGTGACCCGAAACCCTCATTATCGACTTTCATTGTTCGCCTTTTCTTATCTATTGTCCGTGCGTCCGGCCGCTCACCCTCATTAGGATTGCATTGACGTATGCATGTATTACTCATTGTTACTGCTACTGCTATTGTATACTTTTATTGTTCATAAACCATTGCTTACTTTGCTATTCGGGGTCATCAAAACGGAATCAATAAAACACATGCGTCATTAACAAATTTTATTTTTATCTACAAAATATGAGCGGAACATCTCATCCACTAAAATATCGTTGTACAGTGTGTTCCCTGTAAATATGTTTGTAAAACTATGCATTGAACATCCCTGAAACTTATATAGCAAATACATTAAGCAATATTCACCACAAACTGAAGTCCAATCATTCTGAATCCTATCAATACTCCAGCCCCATCTTTTACAATTCCTTTTCAAAAACTCGAGATGATATCGCGCAGGTGTTCGCCCATAAGAATCAAAATATTGACCGATGCCATTCGTATCGATATGTACAGCTACCCAGTGTGAACCTGGCTTATCATCCGCATCCAAATTGCATATTATATACGTTGGTGCATGGGTATACATAGGGAGTCTATTAGCAGCATAAACATTATTTTCTAGACTGGGATGAATCTTTTTCAGATGTTTTTGTACTTCTAGTGTATCCATGATATAGCATATTATTACACTACCAATCTATTCAATGGTTGTCATAGGAATGTTCAATTATAGTGATTTGTAAATATTAAATCGCATTATTTTGTAGCACTCACAAAACAGGTTGATGCCAGCAATGTGAGATAAGTTTGTTGACTCATAGAGTTACTATCAGTTTCCGGAGGAACGTGAGATAATTTTGGTGATTCATAGAGTTACAATCAGTTTCGTTGTATTTAGGAATTTGTTTTAGATAAGAATGGTGCTATATAAGATCCTACCATTGCAGTCATGCAGTCAGTCTATGGTCGTTTGACCGCAGTGGATTGTATACGTCTACCAATACTACGTTTGTGTTACTTCAACGCATCAATGGCCATGGAGGTAAGTGTTTATTCTATTGACAAACTTACTTGTATTCTTGTTGTTGTTTCCTAACGTGTGTGATTAAGTGTAAACAAATTGATATTAACATGATAACTGTCTTGTTGCAGAAATCATTCAACTTCGATGAAAATACCTATAAACAGTATTACTACTCACCGCTCTCCCCTCAACATGAAGAAGAGAACGATGACATCGTTATTAATAACACATGTGATGGTGGAAAAAGGAAATCACAACCGATTGATCATTTTTTTGAAGTGGCACCAAAAATAAAAAAGAAGAAACTGTTATCGTCAACCGTGGCACGAGCCGCTAGAGATGGTGTATCATACATTTCTAGTAATTCTGACGACGGAGACCAAGCGACGCATCTCATTAAAATTGAAATGTACGATATGAAGAAGCTATGTAAGATTCCAACTACTGATCATTGGAAACACGCTACCACGAGGATTAAATATTATGTAAAGAATAATAAGGATAGCATCTACGACAGCACAAACGGGCTCGTATACAACATTACAAAGACAATAGCAGAAAGTGAAAAAGTTAAAAAATACTTTTTTAACAATGACACCCATTAGTTGATTAGTGAATGTGATTCTGTTTACTTAAATTACTTCTGTGTACTCATTAGATTCTACCTGACTTTCTAATCCTTTGCTAGACTCTATGTAATGAACATTATTTGAAATTGGGTATCGGTTTGTCTACCAACACTTAACTGTTACTTACTGTGCTACCTAATTTCTTCTTTGCTATAAAGATGGAAAACTTCAGTGAAGTGTGTACCAGTGCTTTCTTTTCCGCACCCATGGAAGAGAATATGGAACTATTCATCAACGAATTCGATCAGGAGCTGCCTAAAGTTTGTGATGAAATGGAGAAGTGTGAACTGTTTGATTCATCGTATGATGATGAGTTGTATAATCACTGTGCGATGGTTGAAACAGCGTTGATGTAAGTATTAGAAGTACAAACTCAATAAGAAAGATTATTGTTGTATTGTTTTATTTTAAGATTTGTCTAATAATTTTCTTGCTGTTTTGTTACAGTCAACCACAAGTTGGAAGAGGTATCAAACGAGGTATCACTACTGACGAAAATAAGGTTCCCAAGAAAGCAAAATTTGATGAAGGAGCTTCTACATCATCGACTGAAACAAATAACGTGGACAACAATAAGGTGGAATGTGACACATGTCATGTTTTTATTAATAAAAGGTATCTAAATAACCATTTAAAAAGCAATGTTCACAAAAATAATCTTTTAAAATCACATAATTCACTAGCAAATGTTACAGTTGTTGAAACCGCTTTTGGCAACCGAATTTTAACATATAGAATTAATAGTAAAACAATTCAATCGGGGCAATATTTTGAAACACCGGAATCGTTTTTAAATTCATTAAAAATTGATATCTTATTTTTCGAGCAGTTTTTTGAGCAGTCTCGGTTGTGCGCAGCTACCGTGCGCACGCGCATTTCGGGTGTTCAATATTGTAATAATGGCGTCGGACGTTATTAAGTGTAATACGTGTAATATCGTTATAAACGAATTGCTAGCATTCATTCAAAATAAAATGGATGTAATGGATAATGTCAGTTTGATCCGCATTTGCACCAGTGCTTTTTCGGAAGAGGACATAGTTGTTGCCAAAGATCTTTTGTTCGATTCTGTGAAAACCGATAAGCGAAAAATACAGAGGAAGAAAAATGGCAAAGCACAGCGTGATGTCGAAGACATAATAGCCCTAATGAATCAAATCGAGCAAGATGATATACCAATTTTTGTTGCTCGTAACCTAACTAAACTACCCCCAGTAACGTTTGATCATGTCGACGTTACAAGGCTTTTAAAGGACATCGTCCTGTTACGACAGGAGCTAACGACAATCAAGCAAACCTATGTGACAGCAGAAGAATTAGATGTTCTCAAAAACGAGGTGGCAATGTTCAACCATAAAGAAGTTGTGGAGTCTAATAACAACATAAACATACTCGGGGGTAGTTCATCAAACGAATCAAACGAGTTATTGAATCGTGATCAACCATTACGAACAAAAAATGACCTTCCAATCACACCTGTATCTAAAGAAAATAGTATTAGTGTGCCGGAACAATCGATTAGTGTGAATACATGCGTTTCTATTGAAAAGACTAGTCAGGAATGTGAGACGCAATCAGTGACAAATAAGCAGGTACAAAACATAGTCACCCATCTTAAGACAAAATCCTTTGCGGAAACACTAAGTGAGGGTGGTGTTTGGAAGAATGAGAAAAAGGATGAAAATTGGCAACTTGTACAGAGGAAGAGGTTAAGAAATAAATTCTACAGTGAGAAGGGAGAAGCATGTGTTGAACTGGATGGAAACTTTAGGGCAGCAGATGGCAAACTACCTTTGTTTATAAATAATGTTTCCAAAAATACGTCGGCAGAAGATATTTTGAGTTACATATATAAAAAAACTCAAGTACAGATAACATTGGAGAAAATAATTATGAAAAAAGAAAGGGATTACGATGCCTACAAAATAATTATACCAAGAAGTAAATTAAATGTCTTTATGGATGCTAAGCTATGGCCTAATGGGATATCATTTAGACGCTTTGTTTATTTTACGAAGCGAACTGGCTTTGATAATAATGACAATAAATGAATACAACATTGGCTACATTTAACTGCAAATCTATTAAGAGAAGTATAGATGGTGTTCGAGCATTGTGCAGGTCAGCAGACATTGTGGCCTTGCAGGAGACCTGGCTCATGCCACATGACATTCCGTGGTTGGGCAAAATTGATCCAGACTTCAGTTACACAGGAACATCAGCTGTGGACACTTCGATCGGTCTTCTTCACGGTCTGCCTCATGGTGGGGTCGCATTACTTTGGAGAAAAAGTGTGTTTCAAACAGTGTCTGTGATTAACTGTAACTGTGTGCGGTTATCAGCTATTAGAATAATGATGGCTCATATAAAGATTTTGGTGTTTAGTGTCTACATGCCTACGAATTGTGCTGAGAACCTGATTGAGTTTACTGAGTGTATGAGTCGTATAAATGCCATTATTGATGAGCAACAGGTAGAAACTTGTCTTATATTAGGCGATTTTAATTCACATCCCAATGGATTATTTGGGAATGAGTTAAAACAATTTTGCGTAGATCAGAACTGGATATGTGCTGACATTCAGATGCTAGGTACGGACTCTGATACATTTACTTTTGTAAGTGAAGCACATAATTGTAAAAGATGGCTGGACCACTGTGTGGTCACTGAAGCTGCGTGGAAGGCAATGGTGAGTGTTAATGTTAAGTATGATGTATTCTGGTCTGACCATTTCCCTTTACTTTTACGCTGTAATTTTAATATTATTAAACCAAAAACATTGTTAAACAATACAACGCAGAATAGAGTTTTATGGGGTAATAAACAAATAGAACAAATCGCAAAATATACTAAATTGTGCAATGACAAATTAAAATATATTGATTTTCCTGTCCAGTTTCACAAATGCATAGATAATAATTGTCACAATTTAGAACATCGGTCAGTCATTGATAATATGTACTATAATATAATAGCAATACTGTGTGAGGCGGCCAGTGAAAGTTATGAAAAAAGTTGTTGTCGAAGAAAAGGAGGTTACATCAGGGGATGGAACAGGCACGTTAGTGGGGCGCACAGGCAAGCCAGACTTAGTTTTCAAATGTGGTTAGAGGCTGGTAAGCCACAGGGTGGCCAACTCTACAAAAATATGAGTTTAGATAGAAAAGCATTTAAGTTGAAGTTGAAATGGTGCCAAAATAACCAAGAACAAATAATTATGGACAAGATAGTTTGTCTTCATAGTAATAGTAATTTTAAAGAATTTTGGAAGAGCACTAACAAATTGAACCCTAAGCCTGGCTTTCCTGTCAGTGTTGAAGGTCTTACTGAAATGGCTGATATTTCGAATATGTTCAAAGATTACTTTACTGTTAAATCTCCGTTAGGCCCGTCATCACCTGACTCTTGTAATGACTTTCCTTTGGTACGAATTTTAGCAATCAGATATACAGCTAAAGAGGTAAAACAGGCAATAACACGCATGAAGCGAGGCAAGTCCCCGGGACACGACGGGCTGAGTGTAGAGCACTTAAAACATGCTGGTAGTCACCTGCCCAGGGTTCTTGCACTGCTCTTTAATTGTTGTGTGTCACATGGTTATTTACCTAAGGATATGATGAAAACTATAGTAGTGCCAATTGTGAAAAATAAAACTAGTGATATATCTGATAAGACAAATTATAGGCCCATCTCTTTAGCCACTATTGTAGCTAAAGTATTTGATTACTTATTAAATAATTACTTGAAAACTAATGTCAACTTGCATGATGCTCAGCATGGCTTTAGAGAGGGTCTATCAACTGAAACTGCAATTTTATGCTTAAAGAAGGCTGTTAAATACTATACAGACAATCAAACTCCTGTTGCGGCTTGTTTTCTAGACATGTCAAAAGCTTTTGACATGGTTTCTTATGACAAGTTGTGGTCAAAACTATCTGCAGCAAATATTCCCTCTGAATTAATTCATATATTTAAGTATTGGTACGCACATCAAGTAAATTTTGTAAAGTGGGCTAATGTATTTTCAAATGAATATATTATGGAATGTGGTGTGAGACAGGGTGGGTTAACCTCTCCTACCTTGTTCAATATTTATATTAATGATCTGATTGGTGAGCTAAGCAGTTTGCATGCTGGATGCTATATAGACGGTGTTGCATTTAATAATATAAGCTACGCTGATGATATGGCGCTGCTCAGTCCGTCAATGGCGGGGCTTAGAAAATTAATTGAAGTTTGTATGTGCTACGCTGATGAACATGGGTTAAGATACAACAAGAAAAAGAGTGAATTGCTTATCTTTAAGGCGCGGAATAAATGCACTAAAGAGTATTCATCTATCACTTTAAGTGGTGGTATCTTGAACCGTGTGCATCAGTTCAAATATTTAGGTCATATCGTCACGGATGCTATGAGGGATGATTCTGATGTAGAACGGGAACGGAGAGCGTTGGCGGTGAGGAGTAACATGCTTGTTCGTAGGTTTTCACGCTGTACTGATGCAGTAAAAATATCGCACGCTTAATAATAAACCGGAATATGTCAAAAATTAAGGATGCCCACTTTTGTTAATAAAACGAACTAACTCTGATTGAAGAATCTATAGGTACAATCCCGCCACGCGAAACACGCCAAAATGGCCAATTATTAGATCACCCGTCTCTTTTCTACAAAAGCTCGCGACAATGCATTTCATGCGATAGCGAATCATTCAGTGATGCGGCAACCGTGATGTGAGATAGGTGTCGTTGTTTTGTGACGACAGTGGAGTAAGGTGAAATAATTCGGTTTATTTTCAAACGCAGGTGAGACTATTCCTCTTCATTTTTTTTCTAAACTAGCATGTTTCGTTTTACTTCACTTTAGTTGAAAACGGTGTTATAATACAGCATGTACTATTTAGACTTGTTGCAGTTTATCATTAAATTATAATTGTATATATAAGAAAGATTTCGTATTAGTGCGTTTTAGTATAAAATTATTACTTTCATTCGAGAAGTAATTCATTTTATATCACTTTATTACCAAAACTATCGGAAGATTTAAATAATACTTGTGTTTATTTCGGTTTACGTTTTAAATGATCCTAAAGCCTAAAAGTGCTCTAAAAATTGCTGCAGTTTATTATAAAATGTCCTTTCAATCTATTTTAAGTACCTAATAAAAAGTATTAAATTTCTAGTCCTATAGTTTTAATCCTGAAGATGACGTCTGCAAATAGAAAACACCGGTGCCAAAAACTTCTTATGATGAGTAATAATGCTGGATGTACTGATACGGATAATTGTAAGACAGTCAAAATAAAAGTAAGTAAATAACGTCGTGTTTACGTAGTTACAAGTGCAGTATCCCGACTGTAAATTTGCAAGTGAGTAAACGTAACTATCGCGTTTGCGTTAAGATTTGTATTCTTGCCCTTATATTTTTAGCATTATGATATTCTCTTAGTCAAATTTTAACGCAAACGAAATAGTTGCGTTTACTCTCCTGCAAACTTACACTCGGGGTACAGTATCCATAATACCTTTTTACGTAATATTCTTTGAATTAACTGAGGGTTTTACCTTTTTATTTAATGTGTATTATTTATTTTAGAGTTTGTTCAATGAAACAGACGATAAAGTCCAGCACAGCATACACGAAGACAAGGTCTCCAGCTCACCATGCAAAAAGTAAAGGTCACCACGTATTACATCTAGATCACCACCATTCAGAAAGTCCAGGTCACCAGCGCCACAATGCAGGAAGTCCAGGTCATCGTCAAGCAGTTCTTCCAGTTCTTCTTCAGACTCGTCTTCCTCGGACTCATCTTCCTCAGGCTCATCTTCCCCAATCTCTAATGATAACTCACGTATACCTGAAAAACCGTCTCCGATACTGTGTAATGATGACGAATTTGACAGTAATGAAATCATCATTGAAGATACTCCTCCACGCCTTATTAAAAAAAAATACCAACGTAAGTAGCAACGTGTTATTGTTACAATAAACGGTTTTATTATTATAAGTACAATAACTTATTATAATTCACTTGTTTACCTATAATTTCAGAATGAAGAAAAATTGTCACACACGCCTGCAAATGCCATGACCATGAACTTGCTAGTTTCATATTCTGATTGTTCTTCTCAAGATTCTGACGAGTGCGACCAACAGCTAGCTAACCAGAAACGTGTAGATGTTCCTAATGAAGAGGCAAATGACATTGAGAGAATTGTGAGTCCGGAATAACAACACCTGGAAATTACAGTAAATATGTATTCAATAACATACAATAAATAATATAATAAGAGGAGGAGGGACTAATACAATTCATTTATATAATATTTTATTATTTTTAAATATACATATACACATAATATATCAATAATTAGGTACTACATATAATGTTAAATAAAATAAATACGTGTATTTTAAAATAATCTAGTAAATAAATATAAATTAAATTAATGTAAATTCAGCATTAAAACAGTATTATTTATATTTTGTGTTATTGTTTTTAGGACCCAACTAGCTCAGGAGGAAATCTAAATTCCATACCAAATTATGCGATTTCTCCGTTATATTCTGATGAGAGCGATGTAGATCTGAGTGACGATGATCCTACTTACGATGTGTACACGACTGACAACAGAAACAAAAATAAACCCAGAAAATTCTTTATTCTACCATCTGGATCGTCATCAAGTTCCTGTGACTCTGATAGGTCAAATACGGAGGTAAAAAGAGGCCGAAAACGAGTAAGGGATACTTCAAAGTGGAAACAAATCAGAGCCAAACGTTTACGTAACAGCGGTCAGTCATACACGTCTGTATCAAAAAAAGGGAAAAAAAATCCAAGTCGCTGTTTTCAACCACCGTGTACGGACAAATGTAAACTTAAATGCGCATATCAAATTGGTAATGACTCTAGATACGCACTGTTCAAATTTTATTGGGGATTACGAGACTTGAACCTACAAAGAGCTTATGTCAAATCATCTATGGTAGATATCAAGCCAACATAATATATCAATATACGAACGCAGAGAATCCCCGAAAACCAAACAAAGCCTATTATTTCACTATTGACAATCAACAAATTAGAGTCTGTAAAACTTTTTTCAAAGGTACCTTGAATATTTCGGATCGAATGATATTCACCACACAGCAAAAAACAAACAGCAATAACTTTATAGAAGATGACTTACGTGGAAAGCATGGTAATCATAAAAAAATAAATCCCGTATTAATAAAAGATATTAAAGAACACATAAACTCTATCCCGCGAATGGAATCACATTACGTAAGAGCTACTACCTCAAAAGAATATGTAGATGGAGGAAAGACAATCAAAGACCTTTATAATGATTTTAAAGAAATACAAACACGAAACAAGAAAGAGATAGGGAGTTACATGACTTATTATAACATATTTACAAAGGAGTTCAATATATCTTTCTTTCGACCTAAAAAAGACGAGTGCGATCTTTGTTTGTCTTACGAAAATTCAACTACGGACCAAAAACAAGGGCTTAAAGAAAAATATGACCAACATAATGAGGAAAAGATACTGAGTATAGATGAAAAAAAGCTAGACCGAAAAAATATTACTGAAAATAACAAAGTCGTAATTTACGACTTACAAGCTGTTTTACAATGCCCACGTGGTGACACGTCGGCGTTCTACTATAAGTCCAAACTCAATAGTTACAACTTGACAGTAACCGAGTTGTCTCAAACAGATAAAAAAGGCGCTTTTGAATCTGTACATAGCTATTTTTGAACGGAATCGGATGCGAAGCGTGGCGCGATCGAAATAGGTACTTACCACTTACTTATAGGTAGATACTTAGAGGAAATTGGTAAGGACGCACAGGAACAATTAAACATCATTTTTTATTCTGATAATTGTGCGGGTCAGAATAAAAATAAGTTTATAATGACGACGTATATGTATGCAGTTTATTTTTTTAACATCCAAAGCATCACTCATAAATTCATGATCCGAGGGCATACGCAGAACGAAGCAGACAACATACATAGTTTGATAGAAAAAAGAAGTTAAAAAAAATCTTAAGTCCGGCCCGATCTATACCCCAGTTCAATATATAACACTCATTAAAAACGCAAAAAAATGTAACCCCCCGATCAACATTCATGAGCTAACATTCGACAGTATTCTGGACCTTAAACTGTTGCAAGAAGAATGGGGCTTTAATTTTGGTACAGATGAAAGCGGCCAAAATGTCAACTGGAATGATGTAAAGGTGTTAAGGGTCACAAAAAAAATCCGTTTCTATTTTACTTTAAGACATCTTACAAGGACGAAAACTACAGAGAAGTTAATGTGCGAAATAAGCGAAGGAAGATGAAATCAGTCACAGAAATAACCATGAAGGCAGCATATACGCAAAAACAGAAGATACGCGCTAATAAAAAGAAGGACTTGAAAGAGTTAATCGCAAAGGGGCTGATTCCATCTTATTATGCCAGTTTTTACAACTCAATTCTCTAACTTTTTTATATGCATCTTTTTCGTAGTATTTTATATCTATTATATATTTTGAGTAGTCACAACTTATAAGACTGATTAAGACTAATAAGTAAAACCTACTTAGTTATGTTGATTCTAATTATTGATTATAATTAATGTTCGTAGATGTACCAAGTACAAGTAGGTATATAAGAAGTTTTTATTATTTTGTATTACGATGTTTATTGTTCTTTAGCATAATTACGTGAAGCTAGATCTCTTAAACATTTTGTGATGACTATGAAACTTTAATTACTATTTTATGATTGTTAAAAAATACGTTAATTACTAAGTACAAATGATTATAAGTTCTTACTACGACTGATTATATTATAACTACTGTTGTTATTAGGTTAAGAAAGCAGTTACGATAAAACTTAAAATATAAACTGTTATACATTAACAAAACTATAAAGGTGTTTTGCGAAATATTTCTGTATTTTTATTTCCATTTTACTTTTAAAGAGTAATAAGTATTATACATTTAAATAGATTATATTATTTATTAATATTAAACTGAATTACTAAATATTAGTTTGCACAAATTTTGAAAATTGATCATTATTTTTTATACTAAACTGACATAAGTCGAAACCTTTGAAAATAAACTTCATTTATTCATTTGATATAAATAATACAATTAAATATTATTGTCAGTTATATTCGCTATACATCTCTCTACAATTTAAGACCAAGAAAGTAAAAATAACACCATAAACACGTGAAACCATCAAGATGGTATTCAGCAAGGTAGAGACTCAAAACTTTGACCGCGATTTCCCAAAAAAGTGAAGTTTTGACTTATTCCGGTTTATTATTAAGCGTGCGATATCGCTTTTTAAGGCCTATTGCCAAGTGTTTTACACGTGTAGCCTGTGGACCAGCTGTACTCTAAAAGCCATCAATGCTCTTCGTATCCAGTACAACAATGCGTTTAGGATGCTGTTGGGGCTGCCACGCTTCTGTAGTGCATCGGGTATGTTCGCTGACGCGCACACTGATGGTTTCGCGGCCATTAGACGCAAGCGCGCCGCGTCCATAATGTACAGAGTGCGTGCCAGCACCAATAGTCTCCTAAACGTAATCGCTTGCAAACAGGATTGTCCTGTAATGTATTGTCTAAGTCAGTTGCATTTACTAACATAGTTTTAAGGTACAATGTTACTAACAATATTATGGAATGTCACAAATTCTGAAATAAATGAGTTTATTATTATTATTATTAATCAATGAATGTATTCAACAACATACAATTTTTAAAATAAACTTCATATTGCATGCTGATTTCATACAACAAACTAAAGATATTAAAAATACATTTGATTTTCAAACGTTTAATTATATAATTTGTCAGGGTGATGACTTAAATATATTTTTTTCATCATTAATAGACACTGTTGTTGGTAAAATTTGTCAATTTGAAAAAAAAGATAGTGGTTGGAGTCTTAATCAAATTAAATACATAGATATGAATGTTAACAAATTCAACCCCTTACGTGGTAGTTCATATATCGATCTTCCTCAGGATATTAAATTAAAAAAAGCTGTAATCAATGTTAAAAATAATGATAATATGTGTTTCAAATGGGCATTACTCTCCGGTTTATATCCTGTATGTAAAAGTGTAGATCGCGTAACATCATACGCAATTCATGAAAATAAACTAAAATTTACTGGTATTTCTTTTCCGGTTAAAATTGTAGATATATCAAAAGTAGAGAAATTAAACAATATTAGTATAAATGTTTTTGGTTTAGAGTATAATAAAGAAAAAAAGTGTAATTCAGTTGTAGGTCCTTTATATTTAACAAAATGTCGTACACCTAATCATATCAACCTACTATATTTATCGAATGGTACTAACAATCATTACTGTTATATTAAAAAGTTATCGCGGTTAGTTAGCTCACAAATCTCAAGTAATCATCACGCAGTTTATATATGCGATTCATGTTTACTTCATTTCCCATCAGAGGAAAGACTTAATAACCATCAACAATATGATTGCGCTCACATTTGTACGGAATTACCAAACGGTAAGGATTCCAAAAAGGATTGGTTCGGTAAAGCAACATCAAATAATAAAATAAAATTTGATAAATTCGTGAAAAAGTTGGAAATGCCTTTTGTGGTTTATGCAGACTTTGAAGCATTTTTGAACCCAATAGAATCATGTAGTAACGATCCATCCAAGCCTAGTACAATTAATATTCAAAAACATGAAGTGTATAGTTTCGGATATTACATTAAATGTTCATATGATGACAGATTATCAAAATATGAGACGTATAGTGGGCCAAACTGTGCACAAGTGTTTATGAATCGCCTTTGTGAAGATGTGAAAACAATAGTTAAAAAAAATTGTTTCCAAAAATGTCCCGTTCCATTATCAGATGAAGATAAAATTAAAATTTCAAATTCAAACATTTGTCATATTTGTGAAACTCAGTTAAATGAAGATCCTTTTTACGATTTTGATTGGTACACTGGCAGTTTTAGGGGTGTTGCGCATCAAGTGTGTAGTTCTAAGTACAGAACCCCTCGTTATGTTCCAATATTTTTACATAACCTCGGTCACTACGATGCTCATTTTATTGTCCATGCATTAAACCTCGATGATGGCAAAGTTGAAGTTATTCCACAAAATAAAGAACGATACATATCATTTTCAAAACAGTTAACAATAAATAATCAACCTGTAAGTTTAAGATTCGTAGATTCATTGAAATTTTTATCATGTAGTTTAGATCAGCTAGCTAAAAATCTTAATGACGATCAGTTTAAAGAACTAAAAAGAAACTATCCTATTAATGAAGATTTTTTACGTTTAAGACGGAAAGGTATTTATCCTTATGAATTTATGCGTAATAGTGATTGCTTGAAACATCCGTCACTTCCTGATCAACACCAGTTTTATAGTTCACTCACAGATTCAAATATTTCAAACGATGATTATAATCATGCAAAAGATATTTGGCAACATTTTAAGTGTAGTAGTATGTCTGATTATTCCGATTTGTATTTAAAAACTGATGTTTTACTTTTGACCGATATATTCGAAAACTTCAGAAAGCTTTGTATTAAAACTTATGGATTAGATCCTGCCCATTACTATACTGCTCCAGGTTTAAGTTGGGATGCAATGTTAAAATTTACGAAAATAGAATTAGAATTGTTAACGGACTATGACAAAATTGCTTTTTTTAAAGCTGGTATTAGAGGGGGTGTATCTCAGTGTAGCAATCGTTTTGCTAGAGCAAATAATAAATTCATGGAGGATTATGATGGTGAAAAACCTAATTCATATCTAACATATTTTGATGCGAATAATTTATATGGTTGGGCAATGTCCCAATCCCTTCCTGTTGGTGGTTTCGAATGGATAAATTGTAATACAGATTATAATGTGTTGGATACGTCTGATTTTGGTTATGTTTTAGAAGTTGATTTGGAATATCCTGATGAACTTCATAATTTGCATTCTGACTTTCCATTATGTCCTGAAAACATATGTGTGGGTAATACTAAAGAAACTAAATTAGTTCCTAATTTAAATAATAAAAATAAATACATCATTCACTACAGGAATTTAAAACAATGCATTGAAATGGGAATTAAATTAATTAAAGTACATAGAATTTTAAAATTTAAACAGAGTTCTTGGCTAAAGAAATACATAGACTTAAATACTAGTTTGAGAACGTTAGCTAAATCAAACTTTGAAAAAGACTTTTTTAAATTAATGAACAATTCTGTCTTCGGTAAGACAATGGAAAATATTGAAAAAAGAGTAAACGTTAAACTACTAACTCACTGGGATAATCGTGGTAAAGTTTTAGGTGCTCAGGAATTGATTGCAAAACCAGAATTCCATAGTTTATCAATATTTTCAGAACATTTAGTCGCAATACAATTACGAAAAACAAAATTGATTTATGATAAGCCAATTTATTTAGGATTTTGTATTTTAGATATATCTAAGACCCTTATGTACGAATTTCATTATAACTACATGGTTAAAAAGTTTAATAACAAAATTAAGTTATTGTACACCGATACCGATAGTTTGATATATCAAATTTTTACAGATAATTTGTATGAGGATATAAAACCTGACCTACTTCACTATTTTGATACATCAGACTATCCAGAAAATAATATTTATGATTATCCAAAATTAAATAAAAAGAAGTTAGGTTTTTTTAAAGACGAGAATAATGGTAAAGTGTTGAAGGAATTTGTAGGGTTGCGATCAAAAATGTATGCCTTGGAAGTAGAAGATAAATTTATAGCAAAGGCAAAAGGGGTTAACAAAAGTGTTACCAAAAAAATGAATATGGAAAATTACAAATCGTGTTTGTTTAATAAAAATGTGCAATATTGTAGTATGCTTCGGTTTAAGTCAATCAAACACACCATTTTTACACAAAAAATAAATAAAGCATCTTTATCATATAATGATAGCAAACGATGTATTATGGACAACAACATTGATACATTGGCTTGGGGACATTATAAATTACGTTAAGTGTTGATACTTTTTACTTTTACTTCTGTACCTATACGAAATTTATATTGATTGTAAAATTATGATATTACTATAATGTTATATAATAGTTTATTACATATTTAAAATGTATTGTTTGATTGTAAATAATGTAAGAAAATTGTGGTTTTTATTTGTAGGTTTAAATTTGAGATTGTAAAATTCTGATGTACTAATTGTGTTAGTTTTAATTATTCGATTGTAAATAATGATATCTAAGTAATAATAAAACGGTGAACATACATTTGAGAAGATTGTAAAGTTCTGATAAGTAATAATTTTAGCAATATATATATATTTAATTTTTACAACATAATTTTCATTTTTTATTTCCTCCCTTTGAACTCTAGACGTGTGAAATGTTTCACTTTATCCATCCGTTTACTGCTATTGTGGCAGGACCAAGTGGATGTGGGAAGTCAAATTTTGTAACAAATTTCATAAAATCAGTTAAAGAAATATGTAATTGTGATTTTAATCAGATCACATGGTGCTTTGATGAAATGCAACCTTTATATAATTTACCAAATGTTAACTATCATCAAGGAATTCCAAATCTTAATATGTTTGATGGTGAAAACCCACATCTTGTTATTATTGATGATCTAATGAGAGAGTCTGATGGAAGAATTGTGGATATATTTACAAAAGGTAGTCATCACAGGAATCTGAGTGTATTTTATTTAACACAAAATTTATTTCATCAGGGTAAAGGTCAAAGAGACATTTCTTTAAACTCAAGTTATATAATATATTTTAAAAACCCTCGAGATAAAACTCAAATAAGATATTTAGCACGACAAGTGTCACCAGACAACCCAAAATTCATTGAAGATGCCTATAGGGATGCAACTTTAGAAGCGCATGGATATTTAATGGTTGATTTAAAACAGAATACCAATGATTTTTGTCGTATCAAGACAAATGTCTTCCCATTTAATGGACACTGTACAGTCTACGTCCCCACAAAAGAGTTTAAATACACCAAGAATCAAACAATTCAAATCATTTCTAAATGATGCATCGTCGACTCACAACGCATAAACATTTGCTAAGCGCTTTGCATACGCTTAAACCAAAATATCAAAGAGCGTTACTTAAAACATGTGATGAAGAAGAAATAAACTGTATTTGTGAATGTATTCATAACGTTTTACAAGGAAAGGTACCTCTTAAAGATCAAGATAAACAAAAATTGAATAAACACAAAAATATACTCCGTAAACTGGTGCATAAGTGTAAACATAAACTAAGAAAAAATATAATCATACAAAAAGGAGGGGCTTTCTTACCAATAATATTAGGTGCAATATTGAGTGGATTAGTAAGTGGACTAGCCAGTTAACATGGAAAATGCAAAGAAAATGATACTTATTGAACCTGGATTGATTGAAAAATTAAAACAAGAAAATAAGGTTAATAGTAATTTGTCTCGATTAGATATTGAAATGCAAAATATTATGAATAGTAAGACGGAAGACCGCAAGAAGTGGATGTTATATTTACAAACACTACAAAGATACCTTCACTTTACCGAAGAGGATCGTCAACCACTCAGATTACCAATTTATTCTGATACATCTAATGAAGATTCAAATGAATCTAAAATTGGTTTTAAAAATAAAGATAGAGATCTAAAAAGTTCAGTTGATGCTGAATCTTTGTTGGATGAGAAAGGATCCATTAAAAGTAAAGAAAATGACACAAATCCACTTTACACACCAACTCAAATACTCAGTTTAATACCAAAAACATATAATAAAAAAGGTGAGTCATTATTAAACTTAATTGGAACAAGTAAAAGTAAAATACATTGGGATAATGAAGGCACAGTCATAATTGATAATGAAAAAATTCCTGGAAGTAATATTGTTGATTTAATAAATGATTCACTAAGACCCTTAAAAAGAAGTGATCCGATAGGGTGGGATAGATTTGCTAAAGCATTAAAAGATATTAAAGTACCACTTACTTATATTGGAAATCCAAAGAGATGTGAGTTTATTAACCAACTTCAAGCAAAAGATCTGAACAAAACCTCTGAGATTGAAGTTCAAGAGTTTTCTACACCGAGCAGTGGAGATAAAAGATCTATAACTAAAATACGTAAAAAGCTCGATTGGGAAAAATGGACCCCGTACTAGAAGAAATTAACAGGATTTATTATGATCCATCTAACCCCGCTGGTTTTGGTAGTATTGATAAACTATCAAAAGCCATGAAGGGTAAAATGGATAAAAAGCAAGTAAAGGAATGGTTACAATCACAAGAAACATATACATTACATAAACCCAGTCGGAAAAAATTTCCACGTAATAGGTACATTCTATCAAATATTAATGAACTGTGGCAAGCTGATTTAAGTGATATGCGAACTTATTCTCAATATAATGATGGTTTCAACTATATACTTTGTGTTATTGATGTATTTAGTAAATATGCTTTTGCAAGACCAATGAAAAAGAAAAACTCAGAAACTACTAAAGAATGTTTTGAAAGTATATTTACTGAAAGTAATTCCACACCTACTCACATACAATCTGATAAAGGTACAGAATTTGTTTCAAAAGATGTACAAAAATACTTTAAATCCAAAAAGATAAATTACTATACCACTAACAATCCTGATATTAAGGCTAGTATTGTTGAACGATTTCAAAGAACTCTAAAAATGAAAATGTGGCGTTATTTCACTCATAACAATACTTATAGATACATAGATGTTTTACAGGATTTAATATACTCTTATAATCACAGCATTCACTCTAGTATTAAGATGTGCCCATGTGATGTAAGTTCCGCCAATATTATGACAGTTTGGACTAATCTTTATAATAGAGGATCAAACAAACTTTCTTTAGAAAATCCAAAACCAAATTTCAATGTGGGTGATTATGTTCGAATAACTAAATATAAACATGTTTTCCAAAAAGGATATGAATCAAATTGGAGTGATGAAATATTTATTATATCTTCAATAATTGATAGATCTCCATGGGTTGTTTATACAATAACAGATTTACAAGATGAAGCAATAGTTGGTACTTTTTATGAAAGAGAATTACAGAAGGTCACTTACAACCCCACCTCACAATATAAAATAGATAAAATAATTGGTACTCGTTATTCGGGTAACAGAAAAGAAGTATTAGTGAAGTGGAAAGGTTATCCAGATAAATTTAACAGTTGGATTTTAGCTTCTAGTTTAAAAGAAATATGAATAAAGAAAGTTTTTATTTAACTTTGCTCAGCAATAGTTCAATGGAATACTTTCCTGATAACAAGACCACAAATTTTTCAACAAAATTACCAAAAGCTATGAAATTAGAAGGTGAATGGTCGGTTGGAGTTGTCGAGTTTCAATATCCATGCACCATGTTTACTGTTCAAGATCATGAAAATGTTGTGTACATTACAAAAACCATGTTAATGCCTAATGAAGATAAACCATCAACAGTGTACTACAAAAAACATATTCCGGCTACCAACTATGATAACGTTGAACATATTTTAAGAGCGTTAAATGGTATCAGAGAGAACTTGAAATTTCGTTATGATGAAATAACAAAATTTGTGTCTATTTCTGTTTTGGATAAAAATATAACATCCGTAACATTATCACCCAAATTAAGTTTACAACTGGGTTATGAACCAAATACAAATCTTCTAGACAGAAATTTTGGGAAGTGTCCTGCTAATTTACACTTAGGGTTACCATCTCAACTATTTCTATATTGTGACATTATCGATCCTCAGATTGTGGGTGATGTTATGACTCCGCTATTAAGAGTCATTTCATTAGATCCTTCAAAATACATTTATGGTGCGAATAAAATGCACGTTTTCTCTCCACCTCACTACTTACCTGTAATGCGAAGAGAGTTCGATACGCTGGAAATAGATATAAGATCGAGCACAGGACAAAAAATACCATTCCAGTTTGGAACCGTGTGTATTAAACTACATTTCCACAAATTATAATAATGTATTCTCCTCATGATCATCATAAATGTCCATATGAAAATTATTATTCACATCAAGCTGGATCAGGAGTTGGTGTAATTTATAAGGGTTCACCATACCTACGCGGTCATGGTATTGGGAGCTTCTTAGGAGGGTTATTTAGATCAGTTTTACCTTTACTTTCAAGTGGTGTTCGAGTGGTTGGTAAGGAGGCATTAAACGCTGGAGTAGGACTTTTATCGGATATGGTTCAAGCGCGTCCTATGGAAGCCTCAATAAAAGATCGTCTTAAACAAGTTAGTACGAACTTAAAACGAAAGGCTGATAACAAAATTGATCGATTTAACATGACAGGATCTGGATATATAACTAAAAGAAAACGATTGGCATCGTTCATTCCACCACTAACTGCTAAAGTGAAAGCTACGAAAAAACTTGGTCTAAAACCAAAAAACATCGAAGATATATTTTCAAATTAAATATGTCTTTCCTTCATAATCATTCTTGTGAGTGCGTTAAGTCAGAATTAGATTTATTTGCATTACCGTCTACACAAACAAGCATTGAAAATGGATTGTGGATTCACTATAAACCAATTTCGTCTCTTGCTGATGATGGACCTATCGAGTTTCAAGTTCCTGGAACAGGCGATGACTACATAGATTTGTCTCATACATTACTCCAGATAAAGGCAAAAGTATTAAATCAAGATTCATCAAACTTGATATCAGCTACCGCAGTAGCACCTGTAAATAATTGGCTGCATTCACTTTTTAGTCAACTTGATGTTTATTTAAACCAAAAACTTGTATCACCACCTAATAATACCTATGCCTATCGAGCATACATGGAAACTCTTTTAAACTATGCTCCTGCTGCTAAACAATCTCATCTTACTTGTAGCCTTTGGTATGAGGATACAGCAGGAAAAATGGATTCCACAGATGGTAAAAACATAGGATTTGTTAAAAGACAGGAATTAGTTAATGAAAGTAGGGAAATAGAAATGATTGGTCATCTTCATGGTGACATTTTCAATCAAGATAAATTTTTAATGAATGGCGTTGAAATGAGTGTAAAATTAGTTCGATCAAGAGAGAGTTTTAATTTAATTGCTGGGTCAAATGATGTAAAGTTTAAAGTTTGCATTACAGACGCAACTCTTATTGTTCGAAGAGCACGAATTAATCCAAGTGTATTACTCGCACATCAGAAAGTTTTAGCTTCTACCACTGCTAAATATCCTATTACTCGTGCTGAAGTTAAAGTTTTAACAATTCCATCAGGTGTTCAAGGAAAAACTCTTGATAATATATTCTTAGGACAGGTACCCAAAAGATGTATTATTGGATTTGTAAACAATTCTGCATTTAATGGTTCGCTTACTAAAAATCCATTTAACTTTGAAAACTATGGTATTAACTCTTTCAGCTTATATATTGATGGTCAACAAATACCTTCAAAAGCTTTGCAACCATCTTTTAATAATAATATATTTACATCAGCATATCATACTCTATTCTCGGGGACTGGTATTCACTTTCTAAATGAAGGAAATGCAATCTCTCGTGAACAGTATGCTAAAGGTTACTGTCTTTTAGCATTTGATTTAACTCCTGATTTATCAGCTAACTCATCAGCTCATTGGAATCTCATAAAGCATGGTAGTGTAAGATTAGAAGTACGATTTGAATCCTCACTAATACAAACAATTAACTGTATTGTTTATGCTGAGTTTGATAATATTATTGAAATAGATAAAAATAGAAATGTTACTGTAGACTATAGTAGTTAAGGTTATGTGTATGTAACTAAAGGAAACATTATAAAATTAAATAAAACAAATTATATGCAATATACTATTTTTTTATTTCATTATAAACACCCTATTCAATCTTATACAGAACACTGATCGAGTTTAAACTTTACATAAGCACACTGACTAAACCACTGAACATGCTGCTGCCAAGGATCATCATCATCTTCCCAATCTTTTAAACCGCCACCACAATGGAAACACTTGGTCCTGTCTTCATGACCAGTATAAAAGAAACCGGCTTCTGCAAGATCTTCAGGCTTCTGTTTCATAACGAGTGGCCAGTCTCCGAAACTGAACAACCGTCTAGATTTTGAACTGAAAAATGGATATTCAGCTCTTGGGTACTGCATATTCTTCACTTTTTCTTCTCCAATCAGTTTTGTAGTTTTGCTTTTCAATGAAGTGATCTGTTCACGTATGCCACACTCATCTCTTCCTTCTAATCTTGTTTTTCTCTCAGCACCACAAGACGACACCTCCTTGGATCTAATGAATACACAGAAGTAATTTAAGTAAACAGAATCACATTCACTAATCGATTAATGAGTGTCATTGTTAAAAAAGTATTTTTTAACTTATTCACTTTTTGCTATTGTCTTTGTAATATTGTATACGAGGCTGTTTGTGCTGTCATAGATGCTATCCTTATTATTCTTTACATAATATTTAATCCTCGTGGTAGCGTGTTTCCAATGATCAGTAGTTGGAATCTTACATAGCTTCTTCATATCGTACATTTCAATTTTTATGAGATGCGACGCTTGGTCTCCGTAGTCAGAATTAGTAGAAATGTATGATACACCATCTCTAGCGGCTTGTGCCAAGGTTGACGATAACAGTTTCTTCTTATTTATTTTTTGGTGCCACTTCAAAAAAAAAATTATCAATCGGTTGTGATTTCCTTTTTCCACCATCGCATGTGTTATTAATGACGAGTCAGGTAGAATCTAATGAGTACACAGAAGTAATTTAAGTAAACAGAATCACATTCACTAATCAACTAATGGGTGTCATTGTTAAAAAAGTATTTTTTAACTTTTTCACTTTCTGCTATTGTCTTTGTAATGTTGTATACGAGCCCGTTTGTGCTGTCGTAGATGCTATCCTTATTATTCTTTACATAATATTTAATCCTCGTGGTAGCGTGTTTCCAATGATCAGTAGTTGGAATCTTACATAGCTTCTTCATATCGTACATTTCAATTTTAATGAGATGCGTCGCTTGGTCTCCGTCGTCAGAATTACTAGAAATGTATGATACACCATCTCTAGCGGCTCGTGCCACGGTTGACGATAACAGTTTCTTCTTTTTTATTTTTGGTGCCACTTCAAAAAAATGATCAATCGGTTGTGATTTCCTTTTTCCACCATCACATGTGTTATTAATAACGATGTCATCGTTCTCTTCTTCATGTTGAGGGGAGAGCGGTGAGTAGTAATACTGTTTATAGGTATTTTCATCGAAGTTGAATGATTTCTGCAACAAGACAGTTATCATGTTAATATCAATTTGTTTACACTTAATCACACACGTTAGGAAACAACAACAAGAATACAAGTAAGTTTGTCAATAGAATAAACACTTACCTCCATGGCCATTGATGCGTTGAAGTAACACAAACGTAGTATTGGTAGACGTATACAATCCACTGCGGTCAAACGACCATAGACTGACTGCATGACTGCAATGGTAGGATCTTATATAGCACCATTCTTATCTAAAACAAATTCCTAAATACAACGAAACTGATTGTAACTCTATGAATCACCAAAATTATCTCACGTTCCTCCGGAAACTGATAGTAACTCTATGAGTCAACAAACTTATCTCACATTGCTGGCATCAACCTGTTTTGTGAGTGCTACAAAATAATGCGATTTAATATTTACAAATCACTATAATTGAACATTCCTATGACAACCATTGAATAGATTGGTAGTGTAATAATATGCTATATCATGGATACACTAGAAGTACAAAAACATCTGAAAAAGATTCATCCCAGTCTAGAAAATAATGTTTATGCTGCTAATAGACTCCCTATGTATACCCATGCACCAACGTATATAATATGCAATTTGGATGCGGATGATAAGCCAGGTTCACACTGGGTAGCTGTACATATCGATACGAATGGCATCGGTCAATATTTTGATTCTTATGGGCGAACACCTGCGCGATATCATCTCGAGTTTTTGAAAAGGAATTGTAAAAGATGGGGCTGGAGTATTGATAGGATTCAGAATGATTGGACTTCAGTTTGTGGTGAATATTGCTTAATGTATTTGCTATATAAGTTTCAGGGATGTTCAATGCATAGTTTTACAAACATATTTACAGGGAACACACTGTACAACGATATTTTAGTGGATGAGATGTTCCGCTCATATTTTGTAGATAAAAATAAAATTTGTTAATGACGCATGTGTTTTATTGATTCCGTTTTGATGACCCCGAATAGCAAAGTAAGCAATGGTTTATGAACAATAAAAGTATACAATAGCAGTAGCAGTAACAATGAGTAATACATGCATACGTCAATGCAATCCTAATGAGGGTGAGCGGCCGGACGCACGGACAATAGATAAGAAAAGGCGAACAATGAAAGTCGATAATGAGGGTTTCGGGTCACCGGAAATGAAACAGATTGTTGTTAATTGATTTCTGTATCTCCGGAACCATGCATCTTACGCGAAAACGGATTGCAGAAACGTGATCAGCGGACCCCAAAACCTTTTTTTTTTTTTTTTTTTTTTTTTTTTTTTAGGTTTGAAACGCCCTGGACCGCGATTGCGCCAGAAGCGGTGGTGCGCCAGAACCGGTGAGCCACGGGATTGGTGCGCCAGAACCGGCAAATCACTACTACTAACATATAATTACAAAAATGAAATGAGTCCCGCGGTTTTGACATACCCGGTCACAAATATTGCAGTAAAGTTGACCGCCAGAGTTATAGGTGTAGGTGTACCTATAGGAGGGCTTAGCTCTGTTTATACGTAATCTATGTCAAGTTTTTCATCTAATTATCGATATTTATTTGGTTCACCAACTATTGATATTCAATAGTAATAACACTATTAACACATAACACTCACTTAAAAACACTGCTAAACCTAACTATGTACAGAAAAAAAAACAAAATAGACATAGACGTCAAAGTAGGTACTCCTCCACATCGCTGTTGCCCGGAAACGTGCCCAGAAGACTTTTTTTTCTGGGTGGGAAAATCATCGATTGACTTCTTCCGCTCTGGGTGGAGCGGAAGGGTGTGTCAGACTTCTACTGACTAAAAACCCACCCTATTCCTTCGGCTGCCCTAAAGTTCCGGGGCCGCGGTATCTCGATAGAACTTTTCCGCAAACCCCGGCAACTTTCCCGCTAACCCCGGCAGTGCCCAGAAGACTGGCAGCATTGCCATTTAGTATGGCAATGCTTATTCTCCTTCCTTCCTTGTTTTATCCTTGATTTAAGCTTTGCTATGGAATAAAAATGTTAATCGATTAACTGGCTAGAATTATTTATGACCTAACAAAATCTGTCAGAGGAAGAATAAGAGCCTAAAATATTTCTTCTAAATGGAGGACACAGCGGAGTAATGGAGCTGCGATGGACACTGAATGCAGATACTGAATTATTTAAACTGTTGCACATAAATAAAACATTATTAAATCGATTTTGCGTTTCTAAACTACTCACGATGGCAAAGTGCTATAATATTTTCGAATTTTTTGGAAGTTGCCTAAAGTGCTCTTATTTCTGAGATAGAGAATGCGAAAACACTGTAGACTCCTAGATTTGACTTTTTGATTTGTAATCTAATACTGTACGTACTATATTAAGTTATTAATTAATGTGTACACATTGTGAAATCAATTATGTTTTAACAGTAACCGTGGAGTTTCTTGCCGGTTCTTCTCCGAAGGAATCGACAAATTCGAACCACGCACTAGCTTCTGGCGTTTAAGGTGAAAGGATTGCCCAACGTCCTTGAGCATTGAACGTGAAACAAGCGGCCAGTGCTGACCACCCCGAGCGCCCGCGCGCTCCCCCGAACGTCATAGGTATCACCGGACGCAGATACGTTCGAAGCATTTTTGTCGCTACCTATTAGCTTTTATCATCATGAAATCGATTGAATATAGTCGGACTCAGAACATTTGCAATGCTTGTTTTGAGAACAAAATATTCTTTAGTGAGTACAGTTATTGTAGTTAGAGTGAATCAAAATATAAAAAATATCAATTTGTTTTTGTGAAAATAAATAATAACGCTTTTATCAACCGACGACAAAAAAGGAGGAGGCTATCAATTTGACGCTTATATATTTTTTGTAATGTATTTTCACCGATTACTCAAAGACGGCTGAACCGATCTGGAAAATTCTTTTTTTGTTTGAAAGGGTATACTTCGAAATTGGTCCCATTGTCACTTAGTCAGGATCTGATGATGGAATCCTGGAGAAATCGAGGAAACTCTTCAAATATTATAGGCACAGCTATAGTGATTTGAGTATTTTTTATAGTAACTTGTGTAGTTGCATTCGAAAAGCACAATTTGTGAAGTGGACCTGATGATGAATACAACAGATGGCCACTGGAACTACTCAATATATAAGTAGAAATAATAAGTATTTCATGTGTTCCGCTTCCATTACTTGAATGTGGTTAGTTATTTTTCACTTTGCAGTGTTTTTTTGGAGTCGGTTTAATTTTTGGTAATTTTTTTTTTAATGTACTAAAAAAATTGGCCAAGTGCAAGTCAGACTCACCCATGAAGGGTTTCGTAGTAACTATAATAATATAATAATTATGTATATTTATTTGACGAATAAAAAAAAAACCTAAAATTTTTTTTAAAACTAGCTTATTTACATTTTTACAACTACGCTAAATAACTTGGTTTTTCATAGTGTTTGTATGAATTACAAAGTTATATTTGCGGTTTTAGAAAATATGCTGTATCTCAAAAATTGCTCACCCGATTTCATTCAAACTAATTTTGGTTGAAAGTTTACATTAAGGTCTACAGACATATATTTTTTTTAGATTTTTCACTCCATTATTATAGAATTTAGAGGGGAGACACACACATTTTACCACTTTGGAAGCTTATATCTTTTAACCTATTGACTTTATGAAAAAGTGGCTTTAAAAACCCTTATATCATTTTTAAAGACCTGTCTATGGATACCACACACGCATAGGTTTCATGAAAAAAAATATTTTCAATTCTAGTTCCATGTATGGGGACCCCCCTTTATTTTAAATATATTTTAATTTTTTTCTTAAAATAAGAAAGCGGTTTACAGAATACATCTATCTACTAAGTTTCACATGTATATTCTCAATAGTTTCGGAATAAAATGGCTGTAACATACGGACGGACGGACAGACAGACAGACAGACAAACGGACAGACATATCGAAACTATAAGGGTTCCGTTTTTTGTCATTTAAGTCATTCTGCTACGGAGCCCTAATAAAAAACTGTCCGAGTGCGAGTCGGACTCGCCCATGAAGAGTTCCATAGTAGGAAGCAGTTTTGCTTTCAACTTTGTTTTTCATAGTGTTAATAAAATAAATAAATATATTTCAAACGAACGATATGCATGCCGAACGAGCTGTGGGCCCGTAAACCTTAAGATTGGTGCCCTGAAACAGGGACACAAGGTCGCGGCAGACCACGAAGGAGATGATGGGACGAACTTGATGTCTTCCTTGAGAATAGGAAAGAATTGCCGCACAACCGGGACCATTGGAAGGAATGAAGGGAGGCCTTTGCCCAGCTGTGGGACAGTGCAGGCTAAATAATAATAATATTTCAAACAATTGACTTGGAGAAAAAATGGTTTGTATCATTTGGCTACGAAATAATAAAAACTAAAATATAAAATCTATCTATCTTTATTTACTTAACATTTAGTTTAGTCCACTCGCAATCAACACTAAAACTAAATATTCACATACGTCCAAGCGCAAACGAAATGTCCCATTTTTAAATAGCTCAAACGTACCACTGTACCAAACGTACTATCTACGCTGTTTACTCTTTGACGCAAAGTTTAAAGAGCGGGGCGCGCTAACATGCGACACAGCCTCCCCGTGCGAACGCTAGGGTGAGACTGGTCCTTGCGTATGAGCGAGCGCGCGCGCCGAGCGCGAATGTAATAATATAGTATTATTGAGTTAACGGCACGTAAGTAATAATTTTGTAAAATTTTGAATTTAAATTTTATAAAGCAATAAATTCTCTATAATAATGTGAAAGAAATATTTAAATCGGTCCAGTTATTTGAAAGCAGTAAGCAAATTATTGCAAAAATAAAGAGGATATATTCGATTTTTTTCCGAGAAAAGTATGAACAATAACAAAAAAATTAAATTTAAAATTTAAAGTCAAATATGTGACGCGTATTAGGTATTTTTTTTTATCTATTTGGTCCATCCGTCTAGTAGTAGTAGTCCTTCAAAGAGAGGTCTATTTCGTAGTTTGACGTATCCTTTCGCCTTAATAAGTTAATTTTTCGAAATCCATTGTAGATCCATTGCATCCGACACTTAAGATTAATTTTGCAATGAGAACGAAAAACACGCAATGAATACGGTTGCAATGCTTATGCGGCAGATTATATTAATTTTTATTAGATTAGAGCTCAGTTACTGTGTTAAAAAGAAAAAAGTTGGCTATACTTAATGACGGAGTTCAATAGGGCCTGCTGGGATTCAGGAATGTTCTAACGAGCTACCGCAACAACCAAAATGCAAGGGTAATTGAAGAAACAGGGTGGGTTTTTAACCGATTTAAAAAAAAAGGAGGAGGTTCTCAATTCGTCTTGAACTTTTATTTTTATTTTTTATGTATGTTACCTCGTTACTCGCTATTGGCTGGACCGATTTGGAAAATTCTTTTTTTGTTTGAAAGGGTATACTTTCTAGTTAGTCCCATTGTCGTCACGTTTGGATCTAATGATGGGATCATGGAGAAATCGAGGGAACTCTTCAAATATTATAGGCACACCTATAGCGTTTTGGGTATTTCTTATAGTACCTTGTGCAGTTGCTCTCGAAGAGCACCATTTGAGGAAGTGGAACTGATGATGAAGACCCCAGATGGCCACCGAAACTACTCAATAATAAGTATTTCGTGGATTGCGATTAGATTACTTGAATATAGATGCTAAGCACTTTATGCTCGTCACAATGTATATGGTGAAGTAGAGCTGATGGTGATGTACCAGGAGAACTCCTCAAAAGTGAACGGCTCTGCACCGGGAAAAGCAATATTTTGTAAAAGTTGATAAGCAGTTGACATTTTGGCTTTTGAAACTAGATAAAATACAAACCGACCCACTAAAAAGCGTGAAAAAAAATTTTAAGTCATTAAAATACTAGCACGCCCTACCTGAGCGGGAAGAGGCCGTTTTGATGATTTTTCCACCCGTACTGAGAATATGTAGGTACGGTAGGTAGGCTATAATTATGTTCTTATAACTATGTACGTTTCTTTTAGACGTGTATCAGGACATGCAACTCTGGCTACCCGTTTGGAAATGGTAGGTGCGATGTAAGTTTGGATTTAGGGTTTCTCCCAAAATACGGTTTCTTGAAATCACTGGGGCTAATCAAAGTCCAATTACAATTAACAATTGTTTAAAAATTATAAATATAAAAATATATTAGCAAAAATAAAATCGTGCTTAGTTATAACGTTGATAGTAAAAACAAAACTAAAATTTAACAAAAAACATGGTAAGCCCCTGGGAAAAATATTACAACAACTATCGTATCGATGTATTGTGAAATAATAATAAGTTAGGCGTTTGCTCCGCAACTTCTCCTAACTATAGAAAGTAGAAACTTTTCGTTCCATCATCAGACAGCAAGACGATCCATCCATACACACAACACGTTTTGGGATGACTTTCATTGTGCGTACAGTTAGAGATAGGAATTCCCTACCGGTGTCTGTGTTTACTGATAGCTTTAGGGGTTTAATTTAAGTTAAAAGTGAATAGGTTACTTCTAGGTAAGCGTGCTTCGTCTTCCACCACGTTGTGACTTACCACCAGGTGAGATGATGGTCAAACGCGAGCGCGAATAACCACCAAAAAAAACTATAGTATAAATGTTAGTTGTAGGCATGCAATTATTCTGAACTCAAAACATGAAAGTTAGAAGTAATCGGAAATATTTTTTTATTAGGAAAAAAAGGTCGCTGCTTGCTGCGAATTTGTCTTAAATTGTATTGGAGTGCCATCTAGTGACATATATTTGAAACTCTCGACTCTCGAACTCTTTAGCACCACCTTATTGCTCCTAGATGGCGCTGTTAACAAATAATAACTGTTTGCTTTTTAACAGAATGTTTTTTGAGTAATAAAAAATGAAAAATAAAATGTATTCCCACAGTTATTACCTATATATAAATCAGAAACCAGTAAGGCTGACCTATACCAATGTCAGCCTTACTGGGTTTCTGATTTATATACTTATAGGTATATGGATGTTAATAATTGTGGTCATAAATTTTATTTTTCTTTTCTTTTCTTCGTTGCCAGATAGTTAATAACAACATGTAAAACATTAATACCCAGCTGCAACCGGTTATACTGGAAGCCGACCACAACATAGTTGGTAAAAGGCTAAACCTGTGGCTAAACAGATGATAAAAATATATTTTTAAATAAATTGCTGTACATTATAATATATTCGTACATTATATACTCAAGCGGTGGTTTTGATTTAGCCACGAGGTCCTCACCTAGGTATAGCATTTTTTTATTACGAATGAACCCGCTCTTGACCCCGATCACCAGGGCCGGATTAACCATTAGGCGGAGTAGGCAACTGCCTAGGGGCCCCGCATCAACTAGGGGCCCAGGCCCAGTGCACGCACCAAGAAAACATGTTTCTTCGAACGAGAATTTGATGTGCGTGTGAACTTAGGCACCTCACTGTTATCTCATAAAATACAAATAGTTAGATTTAGTAGTAGAATTAAAACAATTTTAGAACAAATCTGGGAATAAGTAAACAAATATATTAAAAACCACAGCCCTTAATGTGCGTTTTTTCAGTTCACACATGATTTGGTCAGTCAAAGTAAGAAATGGGGCCCCGAGAATGCCATTGCCTTAGGGCCTCTGACAGGGTTAAGGCGATACCAAAATAAATTAGGGGTTTTTTCGTCACCATTTATTTCACTATTCCAGCAAGTATGGATTTAATTTTTGGTAATATGTTTATTGACTATTTCTTTAATACTTTGACCAAAGGAAAACGCAATTGGGTTAAATTTGCTCCGTCGAATTTGATTCCGAAAAGACCTCTATTCTTTTTTATTATTCACTATAATTCTAAAATCCTAAGGAATTTCATTTCAAAATTGCATTCAAAATATGCATAATAGGTAATTGAAAACTCTGACTGAAAATATTTTTTGATACATAGCTTAATTCATTTTTAAACAATTTTTATTTGGTTTGGCGCTTACGTTGTTTTATTTTGGTTCCAGCGTATTGTTGCGCTCTCTTTTTTTCGCACGTGGAAGTAATAGACTCTGTCACTTTCTTATGCCCGCCCCGTTCGCCTGCGGCCTTTGTCAGTGATAGACCTGTGTCGATTCCTCCCGCAACCGTGATTATAATTTTTTATCGAAATAGTTATTGTTTAGTCTTGTTTTCTGATTTTATTTATCTATATTTGACAAGTGAACAATGTTTATATAACATTAGTTTACCGATATGGGTAATAAGTATAAAAGACAACGAAAGGTGAAAAAATTGGCCAAGTGCGAGTTGGACTCGCCCATGAAGGGTTCCGTAGTAACTATAATAAATATAATATACTTAAAATATTTATTTGAAAAAAAAAACCAAAAACCTTACAAATTTCTTAAAAGTAGCTTATTTACAATTTTTACAACTACGCCAAATAACTTTGTTTTTCATAGTGTTTGTATGAATTACAAAGTTATATTTGCGGTTTTAGAAAATAGGTATACTGTATCTCAAAAAATGTTGAATCGATCTCGTTCAAACTAATTTTGGTTGAAAGTTTACATTAAGATCTACAACATATGGTTTTTTTAGATTTTTCACTTCATTATTATAGAAGTTAGAGGGGGGGACACACATTTTACCACTTTGGAAGCGTATATCTTTTAAACGATTAACTTTATGAAAAAGTAATTTTAGAAACCCTAATGTCATTTTTAAAGACCTGTCTATAAATACCACACACGTATAGGTTTCATGAAAAAAAATATTTTCAGTTTCAGTTTCATGTATGAGGAGCCCCCTTTATTTTAAATAAATTTAAATTTTCTCTTAAAATCGGAAAGCGGTTCACAGAATACATCTATCTATCAAGTTTTACATGTATAGTCTTAATAGTTTCGGAATAAAATGGCTGTGACATACGGACGGACGGACAGACAGACAGACGGACAGACATCGCACCCTTCCTGTAAGAAAGCGGTAAGTGAATTCGGACAACTTTTCAGGAGCTTAAAAAAAGTGTCCAACTTTGTTAAAAAAAATCCCAGGAGTACCGTATAAAGAACAAAAGATGGCATTTAGCAGCGGCGAAATGATAGAGTTTCCGATTTTTCATTGTTTTATGTATACTGTGAGATAAGGTTGAATTATACGGTTACCTAAATAATCCCCGAAACTGTTACAAAAGATGCCGGTGTAAAAATGAATATTGCTTTGTTATGATCTTTGGTGTACCGCATCGGCTGCGTTAAGTGTAGTTATTCCATTATGCATGTTACAATTTTAGGCTAGTCTGAAAGTGTAAGTATCAATTACGTAGTTTTTACACGAAAAATTCATTTAAGTAAACAGAAATACATACTTTATGCATGCGAAAGTATCTACGTTTTGCTGGAGCTTCTGAATAAACTTGTTTTTGATTGGAAAAAATATTCAAATAATGAAGTGTATCATCGTAAACTTCTATTTTACTGTTAACAGCTTGTCATGTACAAAAATTGTATGTCAATACTATATAGATTTATAATAATTAAAGAAAAAGTTAAATTGCTGCGTTTCAATCATACTAATCGATTTAAATTATGTTTGTATGTGTGCGAAGAAAAAACGTGCTGTAGAAGCCTATAGTATGTAAAATGAAGTGCTCAAAAGTAAAAAAAAAAACGGAAATCTTCTACCAATTACTCAAACACAGAAAAAATTACCTTTGTTAATGTTAAAACATTTTGACTCTACACTGAGAAAAAAAAAACAACCAGATTTCACATTGCTTCAACAAGTTTTCGGGTTAAAATAGCGCCTACGTGCTGTTTGGTTGAAACTACGAGTTTGATCTTGTAAAGTGTAACTTATTGATTCTACAAGCTACGTATTATGTTATTTCTACGTTACGTCAGGTCGAATTTACGTTAACATTTTCCGATTGTTTTTACAAGTTTAGCAAGTAGATTTAACATGCTCAGCACGTTGTTGTGACATGACTAGCTTGTTGAATCTCAAGAAGCTTGTTAATTTATCTTTTTACTTCTACGTGTTGGGCATATAGTTCCAACATGCTCGCCTTGTTGTTTCAACATGCTTGACATGTTTTTGTGACATGACTATTTTGTTGAATTTACAAGCAGCTTGTTAGTTTTTCTTGTTACTCTTACGTGCTGGGCAGATAGTTCTGACATGCTCGCCTTGTTGTTTCCACATGCTTGACATGTTGTTGTGACATGACAAGCTTGTTGAATCTACAAGCAGCTTGTTAGTTTATCTTGTTACTCTTACGTGTTGGGCATATACGTCCGACATGCTCACCTTGTTGTTTCAACATGCTTGACATGTTGTGATATGACTAGCTTCTTGAATCTACAAGCAGCTTGTTAATTTATCTTGTTACTCCCACGTGTTGGGCATATAGTTCCAACATGCTCGCCTCGTTGTTTTTTTTTTATTATAAAATAGGTTCGCGTTTGACCACCATCTCACCTGATGGTAAGTGATGATGTGGTTGAAGATAGAGCACGCTTATCTAAAAGTAACCTATTCACTCTTGACTTAAAGACTCCTAGGTTATAGCTTTTGGGAAACACAGACTCCGGCAGGGAATTCCACTTCTTAGCCGTACGCACAATGAAGGTATTCCCAAAACATTTTGTGCGTATGGGTGGGATGTCCACCATGTAACGATGGCGCTTCGCCGTTTGTCTCGTAGTCCGATGATGGAACGGGCTTGGCGGAATTAGACTGTGTAATTCCATCGCGCACTCCCCGAAATTTATTCGATAGAAAACCGATAGACTTGCAACTCGTCGTCGATGTTCAAGGCTCTGGAGCTTTGACTCGACCAGTGCATCGTTGCCAATGAGTCTCTTAGCCAGCGGGCTAAGAGACTCATTGGCAACGATGCACTTTCTCAATCTCTATCAAGCCTAGGTTCGGTCGTGTATGGAGTACTGCTCCCATCTTTGGGATGGATTTGCCAAATACCAACTGGACGCGCTTGAGTCTATCAAGAAGCGTCTTGATAGACTCAAGCGCGTCCAGTTGGTATTTGGCAAATCCATCCCAAAGATGAGAGCAGTACTCCATACACGACCGAACCTAGGCTTGATAGAGATTGAGCAACTGTTCGGGTGTGAAGTACCGTCTCATCTTTGCTAGAATTCCCAACTTTTTTGATGCTAGTTGAGCCTTAGCCTCGATAAACGGGCCAAAATTGAGGGTAGAAGTTAGTGTTACCCCCAGAAGCTCGATACGGTCAGTTATCGGCACGGTTACACCCCGGAAAGTAGGAGCTGGTTTGAATTGACTCCTTTTTGCGAAGAAGAGACATGCCTGGGTCTTAGCTGCATTAAACTTGACCAAGTTGGCATCGCCCCATTCGAAGACAGCCTTCAAGGACAATTTCAAGCGCCCAACCATGTCCTCACGCAGAGACTGGATCTGTGATCCACCAGCTCGCGCGCTAGGCATATATCTCTCAGAAACTGTGCTGTCGTCTGCATACCCAAAGGTACCGGGAATCAGCAGATCGTTAATATGCAGCAAAAATAAAGTTGCTGAAAGAACAGACCCCTGAGGGACCCCGGCATTAATTGCCAATTGGCCAGACGAGCAGCCATCAATGAACACTCGAATGGACCGATCTCTCAGGAAGCCTTCAATCCAAACGCAAAGTTGAGTGGGTAAATCGAAGGAAGGAAGCTTAGCAATAAGGTTATCGTTCCAGATCCTGTCAAAGGCCTTGGAAATGTCAAGGGAAACAGCAAGTGCTTCCCCGTGCTTCTCAATGGCCTCACTACAGGTATGAATGGCATACGCTACTTATTATATATTAATGGTACACGCTCCATACTCTTACAAAGTATGGACGTGACTGAAATAAGCCTGTAGTTGGCCGGGTCAGCACGACTGCCCTTTTTGGGTACAGGCTGTACGTTAGCCAGCTTTCATGCTTTCGGCACCTTTCCAGTCTCTAGCGAAACGTGAAACAGGCGTGTCAAGATTGGAGACAGTTCGGGCGCACAAGTCGCCTTGTTGTTCCAGCATGCATTTTATCATGTTGTAGTTACAGTACGTGCTTGTTCTATCAACTTGTAGCTTATTATGTTACCTTGTTGAATCTGCATTATTGGTTTGTTCTATTCACAGTTGAGGACTGAGTGAAGCGGTCAGACTATAACTGTAAAAAGAACCAGTCTATAATGCAGATTCAACAAGGTAACATAACAAGCTACATAATTCGTTTTCTTTTTTATGTAAACTTAAACAACCAAACATAAATAACGCACAGATAATAACAAAAATACTATATGCAATTACATTTAAATTAATCACTAGCAAACAATTTTTCTTTTAGTTAAACGCATTACAGCCTTTAACCGCATCTTATTTTGAGGTACCTACGTCGTTGGGTCGCAAAGGAATAATCGTTATATAGATTTGTAAATAAATAACATGTATTTTAAGGTCTTAATTATTTATTAATTTACAGTGTTACCACAATGGCGTTTAGAGGTTATAGAACAATGTTCTCTGTCCTAGAAGTTAAAACTACATACAGTTATGCAAATGTATAGTTGACCAAGTGTTCCACTTTAAACCTTATAGACATATGTTTAGACTTGAAAGTGGTAAGGTAATATCTTGGTCAACTATGCCTTAATTTATGTATATGCAAGTATTTTAAGGTCTTATTTATTACAATTTTTATTTTTTGACAATGTGCATCTTTGGTGTTTAAAAGGTTATAGAACAATGCTTCCCTGTCCTAAAAGTGAAAACTACATACAGTTTTGCAAATTTATGGTCGACTAACTGAAAGAAGATTCACTTTTGTGACATAAATTATTAATTTGCTTTGATAAAAATTTTATAGAATGAAAATGCTGGAAACATCCTTCTTCTCCGCAATGAAACACGGTTTTTTCTAAGGCAGCAAAACACAGAGAACGCAAATGGTGACAAAGAGATCTAGTATTAGAAAATTGAGCCTTACACGCAAAACAAGTTAACATTTTAATCCTTTAAATCACCCATTAAGGTATGAATAACACTAAGTGATTTTTCAAATTTAGTGTTTATGTTATATAATGATCTTTGTATAAACAGCCAAATGAGATAAGATTCGTCAGAGTATTCTGCTCCTGTCGCATGTATAATCTTAAATGCCACATCCACTCCCTGGAGTAATGAATTTACTTTGTAAATAGTCTGACCAACAACGCCGTAAATTTTTAAAATATCACAAATTGTACCCGTGTACATTATCAAGGGCTGAAATGTTCGTCCGAGTTTCACCAATTTCGTTCTCTTACTTGATACTGCTGTTTGTAGATCATCAACGCCAGCTATTTGCAATATAAATCCATCCCGGATTTCACTACGCGATGGCTTCCTTGAGAGCTTTCCTTTTTTCTTTGATACTGTTGAAGGCACTAAATATGGCAGCAAAAACAACGCTGCATTGATTTCCGACTCTGGTTTGGTATCTGTAACTATAATAAGTAATGTTCAAACTGCAATCTGCGTAAATTACGTACTCAATGAAAACAGTAGGAAAGAGCAAAAAAGTCATGCAACGTCAATAGTATCACAAATCACACAGTAGGTAACCACAACATATGTCCGGTTTGCTCGTGTGGAAACGTTACAAAATAAAACAAATTAATTATTGATGTTATCTCCAGTAAAGTTCTGGTATGTATTTTAGGAGGTACCTATATTGGCACTTAGTAAAAAGTATTCTAGTAGAAAATAGCAGGGGAAACAACTCACCGTAATTAATGCTGTCCATATTAAGCATACGCCTGACCCGTGGGTTTCTTACCACCACACTCAGCGGACGATGTTTTTTTATCCTCGATTGCTTCCAAAATTTTAATTCGCCAAGTCAACATACACCTACACCACGATAGCGCTGACGCACGAATGCATGCAATGCGTCGACGTGACACCCTCGCGCCCCTGCAGCCGCACGACCGCGCGCTCGCAAGCGCAGTTCCACACTTTGGTATTAAAATCTAACGCGTGTCTATGTAAGTTTTGAGGGTTTCCGATCTTAGATTGTCGTTCTAATATAACTTAAGTACAGGTACACCAAAAACTTTCACTTAATGTCTATGAAAAAACAAGTGTTCATTATTACGATTTGTATAAAACTATTTTCTTCGTAGAGTAAAGAAGTAAGTGCAGCTACGCGTCAGGTATTTATGACAACTGCTTGGAGAAACTACGTAACGATAGTAACGCAAAACAATCCCGCAACAAGTTTCGTGCAATAAGTAAGTAAGTGGACTTGCAAGACACGCCTTCGCAATAGTATCCAAGAACAAATGCCTATGTTTATTTACTTTTATAAAGTTATGTTAATTCTTCGTGTTAGTTATGGGTATGTGTGTTTATGGCTTTATACCCAGGGAAATTTGTAAAATAAATAAATGTATGTATGTTTACATCTATATAAGAATGGAAAACTATTTTATTTTTTGTCGCAAAAATACACATTTTTTGTGACAGTACCCTTATTTTTGGCGCTAGCTTCATGAAAATTTGTGAGAAGGTGTATTAGAGTACGCTCGATTTTTTGCAATAATAAAAAAATAAGACGCAAGTTGAGTTACGCGACTCTTCCAGGAAGGGTGCGACATGTCGAAACTATAAGGGTTCCGTTTTTTGCCATTCGGCTACGGAACCCTAAAAACCGACATTTGGTACGCCTGAGGGATCATACTCGTAAAATGACGGAAAATAATTGGCCAAGTGCGAGTCAGACTCGCCCATGAAGGGTTTCGTAGTAACTATTATAATATAATATAATATAATATGTATATTTATTTCACGAAAAACAAAACCTTACACATTTCTTAAAACTAAGTTATTTACATTTTTTACAACTACGCCAAATAACTTTGTTTTTCATAGTGTTTGTATGAATTACAAAGTTATATTTGCGGTTTTAGAAAATATGTTGTATCACAAAAAATGCTGACCCGATCTCGTTCAAACCAATTTTGGTTGAAAGTATACATTAAGATCTACAGACATATATTTTTTTAGATTTTCATTCCATTATTACAGAAGTTAGAGGGGGGGGGGGGGGGGGAGGTACACATTTTACCACTTTGGGAGCGTATATCTTTTAAACGATTGACTTTATAAAAAGTAGTTTCAGAAACCCCTATGTCATTTTTATAGACCTGTCTATAGATACCACACACACATAGGTTTCATGAAAAAAAAAAAAATTCAGTTTCAGTTCCATGTATGGTGAGCCCCCCTTTATACTAAATATTTGTTTTATAAAATCTGAAAGCGGTTTACAGAATACATATACCTACCAAGTTTCTCATGTATAGTCCTAATAGCTTCGGAATAAAATGGCTGTGACATACGAACGGACGCACGGACAGACATGACGAACTATGAGGGTTCCCTATTTTTTAATATTTACATACCAGTTTTATTTTACAGAGACAAAATCACAGCGCCGGAGCAGACCTCGGATATTACATGTGATTCGGAAAACAGAAGATTAGAGTCGCCATTATAATTTTTAAATTTGGATGATCAACAGTGTCTAACTACTAACTTCTTGGAAAAAAATTAGTCAGTAAACTGTTTATTTCCTATTAAGATAGAAAGAAATACATTGGCGCGGATTGTCTTGTTCACAAACTAAACTAAAGTTCAGTGCATCTTTTTCTTACTATTTCATTATAAAAGGACAGAAAATATTAGTTTATTTCTGTCAAATTAGTCAGCGCCTGACGTAAATTGACGTATTTTTAGTAACCAATTTTTTAATCGAGTCTAAAATTGTCTATGGAATATCTTAATTTGACAGGACTAAACTAATATTTTTCTTCTGCTTTTTTCTTAATGAAATAGAAAGAAAGTGCGTTGGCAGGGCCAAAATTCGTGGTGGCAAGGCATCTGCCGGAGATTTTTCACTCTTACTTTAAAGGTGGCAGACGGGTCATATGTGGAAAAGAACACAGAAGCCGACAGAGAGTTCCAAACCGATTCGAAGACCGGTCGAAGTCCGACCGAAGTCCGACCGACAAAGTGCGCACAATAAATGTAGAGGAGAATTACATAGTATGACAAAGTGGTATATTGACCAAGTGAGGATGGTGCCCTGTAGTACGTCTGGTATATTAATACTGAAAGCCATTACCAATGATATTGCCGTTATTCATGAAATCAGTCATCGTGTTTTTTTCTATATATTTTATTTCTATTTATCAAAGTAATCACCCATGCAATCGATGCATCTTTTCCAACGCACTGGTAGCTTATTGATACCCTTCTTGAAGAAATCAGTTGGACGGGAGGCAACAAATTCTGCAAAGGCATTTTTACTGCCTCTATGATGTTGATTTTTTTCCGAGAAGTTTAGAATTCAGGAAAAAGTAGAAGTCTGTAGGTGCAAGTTCTAGTGAGTACGACAGATGGCGGAGAACTTCCAACACCAGCTCTTGTAACTTGTAGACCGTCTGCTGTGTGGTATGAGGACGCGCGTTGTCGTGCAAGAGCAGCGGAGCCGAGCGATTGACCAAAGCTGGTTGGAGATGTGCGAGCTTCTCCATAATTGTGTTCAGTTCTGCAGTAATGCTCATCCTGTTTGGTAGATAACTCATTACACCAGGGTTAGACCACCAAACAGGGACCATCACTTTTCTAGGGGTCAGTTTTCGTTTAGGAAAACGTTTAGATGCTAATCCAGGATCTAACAAATTTCGCTTACGATTGTCGAACAGGATCCATTTTTCACCGCAGGCAACAAAATTATTTCGTTTGTGTGCCTGTTAAGCAGTGCAAGGTACGTCTCGATGCGTCCTTCGCGGTGATGATCACTGAATTCGTGGGGCAGACGTCAAGCTTTTTTACCTTGCCAATTTGACGCAAGTAAACCAATATTGTTTTGATACTAGCGTTGAAAGCTGCTTGTAATTCAGCCGCAGATTGGGTGTCATCAGCTCCCACAATCGCCTTTAATTCGTCATCGACAACCAAAGGGTTCATTTTTCAGGTCGAAATTTCCAGATCGGACACGAGCAAACTAATAACGGGTGGTGCATTCATTTTTAGAGTTCGTTTTGTAAACGTCGTTGAGGTTGTGGGCCGTAGGTACAAGGGGCACGGTTATGCCAAACTTTGAAACAAGAATTCCAAATTATAAAATAAAATTAATTTGAAATTATAATTATTAGCCAAAACAATATGATTATCGAACTCAAACTCAACATATTTATTTCACATAGGCCCACATGGGCACTTACAATACGTCAGAAGTTAGTGCATGGTTTGAAATTGGTCGTTTTCTAGGGAGAAAAACCGGCAAAAAAACTCCACATTATCCATGATACAGATTAAGAGGACAGTATATGATTTAATATTATAATTTGAAATTGCCAGTACGGCAAAACAGCGAATTCATAGGTAAAGCCCTGTTATTAAATATCAAATATTTATAAATTATTTAAAAATTAAACATAACTGACAACGAGCAGTACTGAAAGTGATGCTCTTTAAACCAAGAGACTTCTCTACTGACCAGCTATATTCTGACGCACAAATCCTCACAGTCAGACAGCTATATATCCTCCGTTCTATCCAGCGAAGACACCGTACTCTTCCTCTAGACAAAAACCTACTTCAAAGGCGCAAAGGTTTTCCAGTATGCAAAGCAATCCCTTGTCGATATGCATTTGCAAGTCGTCAATTTTTAGCACAAAGTTCACGTATTTATAACAAAATTAATAAAATTATTTCCATTTATAGACTCACCACTCACGAATTAAAAAAAAACTTAAGAACTGGCTACTTCTTTTATCTTATGACGAAGCAGAAAAAATATTGTGTATCGAAACTTAAATTTATTTATACTCCTATGGAATCATACTATCTCTCATTCACACATAATCACACCGTCGCCCACACACGCATATACACACACCCACTCACACAAACACATACACACACAAACCTTCCAGACACTCATAAACACACACACAACCTTCTTTTGCTGTTGACAACAGAAATATTGTAACAGAAATGTCACGGTCGTGTTATTTATTGCCAATGCCGAAATATCTCCGACTCCTAAGATACAGGTCTGCGTACCTAGTTTAGGTGCCGGAAATCTGACACTAATTTTTAGATTTGCTGTACAAACTACTGTTTCTTTTATGTAATACGTGTCTTTTCTTATGTACAAATAAATTTTATCTTATCTTATCTTATATTGAAGGAAAATATGCAAAGACTTTACAAACTAGCAGTTGGGTAAAAAGAAGCCTATAACACTTCTCAAGCTTCAACCTACTTCAATACCAAATTTTATCTTAATCCACCCAGTACTTTCAAAGATTAGCGCATTCAAAGAAACAAACTTTACTGCTTTATAATATTAGTGTAGATTTCTTAAATTAGGAGCATTGTAGGATCATATCATAATCAGATTACTTTCAATTATTATAAGTACGATAAGTCACAAATTTGAGCGGACCATCCAGAGTGCAAACATTTGTCAGTTATCGTGTAGCTCAACTTTGAACTTAAGGAGCTCAACGATCTGACGAACAGTATCAAAGTAAGGACATTTGGGTAGGTAAGACAAATACTCAAACAGCCATACATCAACTATAAATTATAATGAAAATAACATAAAAAGAAATAATAACCTACATATTCCTCACATTCATAATAATAAAAATATAAAAGATCAAAAAACGAAAAAAGAAATAATTAAATACAAAGTAGGTATATACAATACTTTAGAAAGTCAATCATTAACTCAGCAAAATATATTAAAAAAGAGCACATAAGTACGTATATCATTGGAGAAACTAATTCCTAAGCCTTTTAATCCTCAATATAATCTTTGACTGTGTAAATAGCTTCCTGAAATAGCTTACGTTTTATAAATAATTTGAATTTGATTAGAATATGTTACTTATCACTTAATAGCACACTAAATACCCATACTCACACACAGTTGTGACAATTAAACACTAAGTTTGTATTTAGATGACAATAACAAAATTGTGGCGGTACAACCCAACGCAATAAGGTAGTTTCCTGTGTTACAAAATAATTATTTTATTTGGTTCATCAGGTAGAATTTCAAAAAATATTGATCACGTATTTTTTGCCCTTTCAAGTCAAGAAAAATTCACAAAATGGAAAGCTTCAAAGTATAGGAGTGGGGGCTGCTGACGTCACACAGTGCCAAGAATTATACCGGAGTGTGACGTCACGCGAAACTTCAACTCACTGTATCGTCTTAATTTTTCAATTACGTGAAAAAATAAAAAAATACGTATCGAATGTTTTTTGTTAAACTACGTGACGGACTAAATAAAATATTTTAGGAAACTACCCTACGCCCTTCCTAGGGGTATTAAGTATTTTTTAACACTGAATACCCGATCATTATAAGAGACAAGGGAATTCCCTGCTTCGTTCTCGATAGTCGCACATACGGATTGGCCGATTATGGCGTTGCCAAAATTGTGTTTGAATTTTACATATTTTCGATTTATTATATAATATAGATTTAAAAGTATCGTCTATTTTATTAATGAAAACTGGCAGGGGGGCCCTTATATCCATGGGGCCCTGGGCTGCAGCCCAAATAGCCCATAGGTAGATCCACCTCTGATGTAAGCAAGCATGCAACATGCAGCAGGCATAGTTTCTGTCACGGCTCCGCTGCTGCAGGGCTCCGGCGGTCCCATGCAAGCTTATCCTCGCAGATGTGTTTCACGCTCACCACCGCGGCTGCGGCTTGCTGGCTGGCTTCGCCGACCAGCCTCAGCCGCGGCGGCGAGTGTTAAAATCACCTGCTCCTCACCTCGCGGGCCGCCTCGCCCCTCCGCGCCTACGCGATTTTAAATAACACTCTAGGGGTAGGACAGACATGGAACAGACGTGGAATCGGTTTCGCAGCAATTCGTTTCTGTCACGCCGCTTCCGCAGCACGCTCAATCAAATTACTCGCAATATTATATATTTTAAACGATAGGCTTAATGATTTTCGATTAAATAAACGTTATATCCAATAACGTTATACGAAATAAGTTTTAGAGTATATAAATGTTATGTCTAAAGAAATTACATCAACAGTTGGTATAACTCACTATCTTGTGAACGTTATTGAAATGAAAATATACCAAATAACTTTTTATGATATGAGACGCACCCCGCTAAATCAGTACGGATTTGTTTCGAACAGACCAGTTAAAAAACCGTGTTCAATTCAATTGCACACTATTTTGTAAAACCTCTTTTAACGTTGCTTGACCGCAAAAACGTACTCATTTGACGCGAGTTGAGCACGGGTTGGTTGAATTGTGTAGTAATACAAAAGCGTGTGTATTTCGCGAGACCGATGTCACCAGTTGGACACGGAAAGGGAAATACGCGACGATGATTTGGTGCATTCACATCGCACACATTGGAAATGTCTGATGAAATATTAAATGAAGGCGAGAGACATGTATTCCAAGAAAATAGTGTAGTTATAGATTTTAGTAATTTTTAAATAAATCTCTGACTTTTATTCGTAAGAAAATATCCATCAAAAAATTTAATTGGATGAATAATCTTTAATTAATTAATAATAAATTAATAGTTTAAAAATCACTAGAAAAACACGCTTTTATAAGTGCACGTAAAAACAAAAAAATTTGTTCGCGCTTTTCCTTTTTTTTTGTAGCCTCCGTTTTCTTTGTGTTGCTGTTTCTTTTTTTATATTATTCCCACGAGTAGTGAACAATTAAACGGTCAATCACCCCAGAGGATTTGAAAGTGACATCACAAAAACTTGACAAAAAGGTTAAGAAAACCGATAACGGATTTTCTTTAGGTTTGTTATCCTGAAACCTGATCCTGTTTGAAACCTGATCGTGTTCAAAGTCCATTACGTGGCTTTTCTCACAAGTACAAACACGACTATGATACGATATTCCATCATGGAATGCCACTGCCTATCTTCCGGCTTCATCATCAGACCTTGAAACCTAATCGTGGTCAAAGTTCATTACAAGACTTTTCTAAGAAATCCAAAACAGCTATGATACGATTTTCCATCATGAAGTTCCAGTTCATATCTTCCGGCTCCATCATCAGATCAGTTCGACAGTATCATATTATTGTATTGTCATCAGAACTACATACAGTTGCTAATTTTCATTACGCTACGACCCTTGGAAGATGGTTAAAGTAGTTGCCTTAGATTCCATTACATAGTTACATACAGGTCGACCTAATAAAAGCGTGTTAAAAAGCGTAGTTTTGAAGCAACTTTTTGTTACTACTCATTTTAAGTAAATTAATTAAATAAAATCATAGTAAGAATTTGTTTACTACACTAGTAGTTCTTTTTCTTAGGTCAATATGATCATTTACTGTTACGGTCTGTTCATTTACACACGTTATATTATTTTTGTCATTCTTAAATAAAGTAAAACACTAAATACCTAACAATATAATGAATAAGTTAGTTTAATTCAGATTAAAAAGAAATGTATTTGATTTTGGCGACTCCGTGCCTTCTCTATTCTAAAACATCAAAACACACAAACTACATCGCAACTCACCGCGAGCGTGCGCTCGAGTTTGCAATGTATTCTAGCGGGGGTGCTCCCCGCGTCTTCCGTTAAGCTACGCCCCTCGAGCTATGTCTTATTTTTTACGTATCAGGGTCATTATCAGAAAAAATGCACATAGCGTTTTGGAGCTGTCCCATGACTTTGCAATTTTATATTTATTTATTTTATGACGATATAACGGTGGACTTATTTTTTACAGTTTCTACTATTTATACTTGATAAATAACAATTATTGAAACTGTAATACCACTAAAGTATTTAATATAATTGATAAATTATGTATTAGGAAACCATGATTTTACCATGTCCCATACCATTACTCAGATTGTAATACGTCTCGTGTTTTCATCTGCTTAAAGTAAATGTTATACTTTTTTATTATTCCTTGAAAGTAGCAAACCTATTTTGTACCAGCAAATTATTTATTTTTTAAATTAATTAGATAATGTTTAATGATAAAATAACTGTTGGGTGTTAAAATAGGATTAAGTGGAAAATTCCATTCCGAAACTGTAGTTTTGAGCTTTATGATAAAATTAACATTTCAAACAAATATTCCATTAAATAGCAACACTGAAAAGGGTCATATGGTGGGGCGTTACATGCTAGAAATCGTCCATTTTGCCGGCGAACAGTGAAGTAAAAGTACCGTGATTTTTGTTGTCAGTTTGTGTGTTCCACAAACCGAAACCAAAAACAAGGGTAAGTTTTACAATTGAATTACGTTGTAATTGTTATAAGAAGCATACGTTTTTTGAAAAGCTCATTTGAAAGTTATAATTGCCATATGTGTTAAATTTAAAAAACAATAAATATATTAATAGCGCAAGGAACGATTCCGTTACTTCCATTCCGTGACAATCACACTGGTAACGTATAAGAAGACTGGAAAAAGTTTCGGAATGGAAGTATAAAGCGTTTTTCATATCGGACATTATTATTATTTTATTTATTTTTGTGACTATGGATATATAAATACAAAGGCGTTTATTTGCAGGTCTTATACAAAATGGTAGTTATTCTTGACGTTGATGATTTTTTAAGGAAAGATGATTTTCTATTAATGATTGATGATCATGTAAAATGGCCATGGGTAGTAACTCACTTTTGTCTAGCACAAACATGTTTTGGATGCGGTTTTTCTACTGTTTTGTACTCTACAAAACCGCAGCATTTCATAATAAGTACTAATGAAAAAGTTAAGGACTTATTGGATTATGATTTCTTTTGGTGTCAATGCTGTCAAGTATATGCTATATATAATCATTTTCCCGAAGACGAGTGTGAATATTGTTTTTAAGGTACATTGAACATTGATATTGATAGATAAAAAAAACAATAGTTTCGAGCTTTACAGATATTGTTGCACATGAAAATTCATTTTAAACTCTATTGACAGTTCTATAACTAAGTAAATAACTACCTGAATTATTCATAAAAGTACTAGATATACATATACTGTTCTATCACCTTAAGCCAAAACCTTTTATCTTCCTTTTTCTGTCAAATATCTTGCTAGTTTGTGTTAAGTATATAATTCTACGTTTTTATTTGTAGATGCCTATGACACCTGCAGAAAAAATGAAAAGGTACAGAGGAAAAATAAAAAAAGATCCCATTCGATATGAAGAATATAAAAAAAAAGATTTACAGCGAATAAAAATAAAAACTAAAAAGATATCGGAAATGACTGAAATAGAAAAAGAAGAGACAAGAAAAAAATGGAGAGAACAAAAGATGAAACAAAAGCTCAAGAAAGTGAACCAGGAAAATAAAATTGTAACAGACAATGAAATGACTGCTGCTCAATCTACGTCAATAAATAATTTATGTTCAACAAAATGCTGTTCAAAAATTAAAAGGCTAAAAAAAGTATGTTTGTCGCTGGCTGCTAAAAATAAGATTCTGCAAAAAAGGGTAGATACATTACGAAAGAGTATTTACCGTATGAAAAAAAGAAACTTACAGGAGAACGAAGACTGGAAAAATAAAGTAATGAAAATGCAAGTTAGAGAAGAAGTCCTTGAATGTGCCATACGTAATACATACTCGAACGCGAAAAATCAAAAAGAGAAAAGAGTATTAAAAAGAATAATTCACACGGACGTTGTAAGGAGGACTAGGTCAAAAACTTATGTGGCGAAGCTTTTTGGTTTGAAAAGTCTAATAAGAAGACCATCCGATCTGAATCAAGTTAATACAAGCATAAGAAAAGAAATTCAACCATTTTTTTTAAGAGATGACATCAGCCGTTGTACCAGTGGAAAAAAGGAGTGTAGGACATACAAAAAAGAGAAGAAACAAATTAGGTATCTCACAGACACATTAAAAAATGTATACAGTATTTATAAGGCGGAAGGAGGCAGGTACAGTTTCATGACTTTTTATAGATACAAACCATTTTACATCTTATCACCTAATATTAAAAATCGAGATTCTTGCCAATGCATTAAACATAGCAATATTAATTTGCTGTTTTCTGCATTGGTTAAGTATAAATTAATTCCAACTACATTTAAAACTGTTACGGATGTGTTATCAAAATTATCTTGTAATTTGAATGCGTTTGACTGCATGTACGGGAACTGTGCTAATTGTAAAGACTCTAGTTTAAGTTTTGAGTTACAGAATAATTTGCTACCACATCACGATTTCAATAGAATTGTAGTATGGCAACAATGGGAAAGACTAAATTTTAATTATGAAAAAATAGAAGGAGGAAAGTTAAGTCTGAAAACAACCAAGAAAACAACAAAACAGTTAAAACAAGGTAACGTTGAAGATCTAATTAACAATTTTAAAGGCAAAATAGCTTCATTTAAAATTCACTATTTTAATTGGAAACACCAGCAATTAAAATACCGTGAAAAAATTGCGGAATTAAAATCCACTGAGGTCCTAATTTTATGTGATTTTAGTGAAAATTATGAGTGTAAATCAAATAAGGAAGTGCAATCTACGCATTTTGTCAAAAACCAAGTAACATTACACTGTGGTATGATTTACTGGGCAAACAAATCGCAGTCGTTTTGTACTATATCGGACAACAAATGCCACGAACCGTCAGCGATCTGGGCCCATTTGATGCCTGTTATTAATTTAGTGAAAACGGTGACTCCACAAGTGAAAACTATTCATTTTTTTTCAGATGGGCCCAGTACCCAATACCGGCAAAAAAAAAATTTTTATGCCCTAAATGTTTTTACTAAAGAGCTGGGTTTTGAATTTTGCACATGGAATTTTTCAGAAAGCGGTCATGGCAAGGGTGTAGCTGACGGTATTGGTGGTGCTGTTAAAAGAACTCTAGATAAGCAAGTTGCATATGGCCAGGATGTTACAGATGGTACAAAAGCATTTCAGATATTAACATCATTACAGAAGTCTAATATTAAATATTTTTTTATTGAGAATCCGGAAATTGATCACATTGCGCATAGAATTCCTAACAATTTGAAAGCCGTTCCTGGCACTTTGCTTGTTCATCAAGTAATATGTCACGCTCATACGCCATATATAAATTATAGAGTATTAAGTTGTTTTTGCTACTTAGATACCCACAAAGTGTGTGATTGCTATTCATTAAAAAAACATACATTTGATAGACCTGAAACAAAACCTGTACCATCTGAGCCAATCTCAGCTATTTCTTATGATAGAGGCCAAAACTTACCTTCAAATCACTCTTTAGATTGTGCCAAGACTTTGTCTATCACTTGGGTCCCACCGGAAGTTGGACAACTTCCGGTGGATGCTGTACCTGATTGGCCAATGATATTTGCCTTTTCCGATCCATTTACAGATAGTGATTCTCAAATAGATTTGCCTTCATCTGATCTGATTACTAATTGTGCCATAATTCCTACTCCTCCACACCTCGCTTCTGCTAGAATTTCGATTGTTGACGTATCTTCACCCGAGCTTGTAACTGATGATGAGGTGGCTTCTACCTCTGTAGATTTGACATCAGGTCAGTCTTTTTCTATCCCAACTGATTCATCTAATCATACTAAAGATCATGCCAACATTTCAAAATTTTCACAGTTAAGTCCTACTATTCTTTCGAATGTTAATATATTTTCATCCGACATTGTTACTGATAATTTGGCGCCAAATTCCACAGTATCACTTTGCGCACCGTCTTCCAAAATGATCGACATTACGAAAGATTCGGATCTCACTAGATCAAAATATAAAAGATCTATAACGTTAAAGCCGAACAAAAAAAATAAAGAAAACGTCTCTAGGAATGCTAACTCTTCCATAAGGACAGTGATTTCTCGTTGCATAGCATGCGCTTTATGTAAACAAAAAGTTCCCTTTAATTCTAAAGATTTAATAAAGTGTATGGCATGTGGAAAGAGGTATTGTATTACTTGTACTGAGGGTGAATGTTATTTTGATTATATTTCTAAAGAATGTTTTGGCGAGGAATAATGTGTATTAATTAATTGTATGTGTGTTGTTTGTGTAATTTTCGGGAGGAAAAAATGGTTTAATTAACCTCCTGCAGAATTGAAAGCCCAATTCTCGTAATTAATATTAATGTTACTGATTATGCTAATAACTTATAAGATGATTGTATCCTCTGTCGAAGCGTTTTGAATTGTTTTGGTTTTTTTTTAGTGACAAATCACGTAAAAGTTAGTAAAATATTTATTAACTTTTACGCAATTTGTGAGTACCTTATATTACTTACCTATGGTTACCTTAATATATTAATAAATAGGTATCATTGATCGATAAAAAATCAGTTGTGGTGATTATTACTGAGAATAAGAATTAAACTACCCAAAGAAATTTGATCTCTTTTCTAGTCTTTTGTGAAATCAGCTTTACTATTCCATACCGATACCGGTTAGGTTTTTCCGTGACTTGTCCCAAATTATTAGTAACATAAATTGTTTTTCAAAAAAAGATCTAATACTAATAGATATTATTTTTCTATCGTTTTAGTTACAATAAGCTATGTTAAACAATAAAAACAGATCTCAATAGTATATAGGGAATAATTTAGATAATAAGCATATAAAGTTGTGTCTATTTTTATCAAAAAGTATCGGAATGGAGATGATTGTATTGATAAATAATTTAATATAATAGTTTTAACATACTAACTGTTATATATGTATAGATTGTTGATTATATTTATAAATAAAACGAATTTAGAAATAACATGTTTGTTTGTTTTCTTTTGATAATAATTTATATTTAGTAACGGAATGGAACGAAAATAGAAGTATACCCGTGCAAAATCTAATTTATTTATTAAAATACTTATCAAAATGGTAATAAATTATTATTTTCTAAAACATCAAAGATGGCCCTAGCCAAAAAACTCCTTGTAATGTAAAAATTATGTAATATAAAATTTAAGTCATATTTTTTTTACTAGACATGTTTTAAGATAATGACCCATCACCTTAATCTTACGTTAAAGCTAATTGCAGCCATATTTGTGCTACGCCTAGGATCTCGTTCAAAATACTCGAGAATTTCTTCGTCTAGTTCAGGTATGTAGGCTGGTTGGCGACCGCGGCCCTGAGCATGTGAAGGTGTCTGGAATTTTCCGTGGTCTAACAAACGCTGCGTAGCCGCTACAATAGTTTGTTCAGACGGAATTTGCGGGTTGGGTATACCACGCAGTCGCAAAGATTGCAAGTGGTTTGGTTCACTGTATAAGCGTCGAGCCGCCTGCGCATTAAAACCCGCGATTGCGTAAAATTGCACCATGGCAACGAACTCTAAGTTGGAGTACACGTAATTTCGAGACGCCATTATTTTCGCACGACGACACACCGATCGCGATCGCGTCTTAAGTCCGATTTACACTTCAATAAGTACAGTAGCGAGTTAACTTGCGCCATCGGCGAGTTAAGTTGTTATTATAGTTTGAACGGCAAAAGCGAGTTAAGTAGTAAGTTGTTGATTAAGTTGAGTTAAATAGATCGCGATCCTATTTTTCGGCGAGTCCAGTGCGAAGTAGCCCCCTCTCTCGCGTCTCCCGCACCCCTCCAACTTAACTGGCTGGCATGTAGACGGGCGAGTTTAGTAGTCCATAAATTTGCAGGTTGCGGCCGCAAACACGTTATTTTCTTCTCTACTTCTCGGGCAACTTATGACTACTCACTCGCCTACGTTTGGACGCTACTTACAACTTACTACTTATTACTTAACTGTCTGAGTTCTTAACTGGCTACTGTACTTATTGAAGTGTAAACCGGGCTTTAGATAAACTGAATTTTTATGCCATGACGTGTCACTCCTGCGCTGTCCTTAGCGTGCGGGGTGCGCGGAGCGCTCGGGATGTGCGGGACGCTCGGGGAGCGCGGGGCGCTCGGGGTGGGCGGGGCGCTCGGGGAGCGCGGGTCACGCGGGGTTTGGTCTAGGATTGGCTATTTTTTGTGAGTCCACGTTGACTAGGCGAACGCGTCATTGTTGTTATAGTCGAATGGTGTCTACTAACGGTTCGCATTATTTATTCACTCAGGCGTAAATTAATTCGAGTTATTAAAAAAAAATACTTTACTTTTTAATTTTATCTTTACAAATCGATAGTGTTTCATGCACCGGTTTGACCCTCAACGTTTTTAAAACGCTCAAAATTTAACCATGTATATATTTATGATATTTTATTTTACATGTATACTTCTGATGTTTAAATTTTTATCTTTAGTTTTGACATGTACAATTTTACTTTATTTTATTTTTTACTTTTGACATATCAGTTTTTGTTTTTTACTTTTATTCTATTTTGTTGTGTATATTTTGACATTTAACGTTTTTACTTTTAAGATGTATAGATTTGAAATTTATTTTTTATTTATGGCTGATCTCTATATATTTATATTATTGGGTTTAACTTAAAATTGTCAAATTGATTATTTGAAACATTTGCACGCCATCGTATAGGCAAACATGTCCGAACTTTATTTAATTTTGTATGTTATCTCACATGCGTTTTTATTCTGTTTGTGTAGGTACACATGTTTGGAGCAAATAAACAAATCTCATCTTATCTTATCATAAAAGACAGACCAGAAGGAAATATAAATTAATTCAGGTCTGTGACCCATATAAAATACAAAAGTTACACATGTGCCATTGGTCGGCTTACACTATTATACAAACATAAATACATGCAAAAAAAATATCATAGTTGTGAAATTTAAATTAAATTTAGGATAAGTAATACAAAAATTTCAATAAAATAAAATGAGAAATGTCAAAAAATTTATAAAATAAAAACAATGTCAGATTATAAACGATGTCAGATTATTAAATATTTACGCGTGTCAGAGGTGATAATACGTGCAGGTACTGACATGCAGCTGCAGCCATCTCCGCAAGAAAGGAGAATCCCACCGATCGGACAACACGCTCAGGATACCGTTCGAGCTGCCCCGACAGCGACGCAGCAGCCAAGCACTTCTTTTCCGGATTATTCCGTAGAAGTCATCGGTACCGGCCTCAGCGAACATCGCTGACGCACTACAAAACCGGGGCCGCCCCAACAGAATCCTGAACGCGTTGTTGTATCTACTGGACACGAAGTATATAATGTAAGACGTATTACAAAGAACCTTATCTCCAGTTCCTAGTCATCTGTTCAGCCTTTTACGAACTACGTTTGCATCGGATTCCAGTCTAACTAGATGTAGCATAGTAGGACAGTCCAAAGATCATACAGTCGTCCAACGAAGACGTCTAGACAGGGCAATCGTGCGGGGTGAGAGGGGCGAGACGCGGGAATGCCTAGCTTTAACTGCGAACAAAACTATGTTCGTAGTTTGGGACACATCATTCAGGGCTAGCACGTGTTTGTTTTTTAATTCTTTATTTAAAATGGTGCATACGACGTGAGAGATTGCAAGTCTTCATCTCGTATAAATAAAGATCTCCGGTTTCATCAGCTTCCACGCACAGAAGAAAGGTAAATAATTAATATTTTTATTATTCTTATTCGTCATCCCCTTCTGTGTCGTTTAACATTAAATGCAATTAAAACCTAAAATAATCAAAATAAATCCATGCCAATAATTGAATATAGTATATTTAGTGTGGTTTGATCAAATACCCTGCATATATTTGATCATTAAAGTATAAATAAAATTAGGAAAAATGAAAGTGCGTGGATTCACCCGATCGCGCTCGCGAGAGGTCGTATGCATGCTTTTTTTCAGTCCCGCAAATCCCACGGATCCCACGCCTGTAATCCCGCATCACGCGGGATTGGAAAATAACGCGGGATCCCGCAATACCGAGATCTCGGTATTCCGGGATTGGACGCCCTAGTTTGAACCCCACCCACTACAGTATTGCCGAGAACCCATTCCAGACACAAGTATATTTAGCTTAATCGGCGGTAAAAAAATGTCAACAAAGTATGACGCAGCGGCCGCTATTCCTTCGCATTTCGCCCGCTAATTACATATGTCGTATCTTCTAAGATATTTATTTTAATTACATAAGTAGGTACTATAAAGGTCATTGTTGATTTATATTAAATGCACAATCATTTATCTAACGTATTTAATTGCATAAGGAAAAATACCGTATTGTTTTAAATTACTTCGTAGAAAATTGCATGACATAAAACGTAAGTGCGTTTAAAGACAAGGTTTTCCTTTAATTTTCCTGAGACAATTTGGAACGGAAACCGAATACCAGCTGGACGCGCTTGAGTCTAGAAACGGGCCAAGAGACTCATTGGCAACGATGCACTGGTCGAGTTTGCGATGAAATTACACAATCTAATTCCGCCAAGCCCGTTCCATCATCGGACTACAAGACAAACGGCGATGCGCCATCGTTACATGGTGGACATCCCACCCATACGCACTAAACGTTTTGGGAACGGCTAAGTAGTGGAATTCCCTGCCGGAGTCTGTGTTTCCCTATAGCTATAACCTAGGGGTCTTTAAGTCAAGAGTGAATAGGTTGCTTTTAGGTAAGCGTGCTCCATCTTCGACCACACCAGCACGTACCATCAGGTGAGATGGCGGTCAAACGCGAACCTATTATCAATAAAAAACATATCTATCCAAAAGGGCTGAAGACAACGTTTAGTCCTCCTAGGATCCTCTATGCACAGTTTCAGCTCAAAATACTTAAGTGACTCAAAGAATTGTTCATGTTTCTTGAATAACAATCATAACAAACGTATCACAGCACTACGAGGATCAATAACTTTCCACGCCACTTGCCAATAAAGCGATAAAATGCTCTTCGTTCTTCTTAATTTGAAAATTTCGGTCTCTCATAATCAATGTATTGAAATTTCTAATAAGTTCATACATGTAGGTAGACATAGGATTACAAAACCCTTGCCATATCGTTTGTTATCATCATCCAAAGCCGTGCACTTGGTATGTATATACCCTTTAAATTACACGTTGTGTAATTAGATCCCGAAGTATACCTTCCAACATCAAGTCAGCTATATGAGATAATGATTACTGAGCAACAAATATCTGAATTGCGTTTGAATAAATTATGTATATGCCTATAAAATTTGAGGATTTCCCTGGGATGATGGGATATCATCAGATTTTGACTTGAAATGAAATGAAATATTTATTTTGTAAATTGTCACAAACACACCACAATTTTTTGACATTTCTCATTTTACACTTTTACACGTCATGTTTTTTATGCGTTTTAGTTTATAGAGTAATGATAATTGGTCCACAATTGGCGGAAAAATCAGTGAATATACATAAAACTTTCTTTTATACTCCTTTTTTTGACGTCGGTGTAAATGGTTAGGACGTAGGATATCCTTAGGAGATACACCATCGTGAATTTATTGTACATATTTTTAAGATACAGGTACATTTTAGCCAGCGTTTGCATTGTAAGTCCACAAAAATATGTTTTTAACACGCTTTTATTAGGTCGACCTGTATGTAACTAACTATGTAATGAAATCTAAGGTAACTAATTTAACCATCTTCCAAAGGTCGTAGCGTAATGAAAATTGGCAGCTGTAGGTAGTTCTGATGACAATACAATAATATGGTACTGTCGAACTGGTCTGATGATAGAGCCGGAAGATATGAACTGGAACTTCATGATGGAAAATCGTATCATAGCTATTTGGTTTCCTTAGAAAAGTCTTGTAATGAACTTTGACCTCGATTAGGTTTCAAGGTCTGATGATGAAGCCGGAAGATAGGCACTGGCACATTCCATGACGGAATATCGTATCATAGTCGTGTTTGCACTTGTGAGAAAGGCCACGTAATGGACTTTGAACACGATCAGATTTCAAGGTTTCCTTATTATTAGGTTTAGGTTTTCCTTATTTTTTTTTTATTTTTACCTGCATTTATAAAAGCGTGTTTTTCTAGTGTTTTTTAAACTATTAATTTATTTTCACAATCAGATTACAAATCTCTGATACCCTCAGATGACACTAAAATATGTATGTATATTTATGAATATACCAACTTTAGACAACCAATTTTAGAGCAAAAATTATATATATCCAACAATTATAATTTTTTCTCTAAAATCGCTTTGTTTATTAATGAAAACTGCATGGATCTGATGCGTAATTTTATAGATTTAGCGTACAGATAGCAGGTAGTGGCTTTTTTATGCCGGATTTTTTTTAAGGGTGGGATTTCATCGTATGACTGCCTCTCGATCTAGGCGAAGCGAGAGTGTGTGTCAGACTTTTACTGACTAAAACTTATCCGTGTTCCATCATATGCCCTTCGTGTTCCGAAGCCGCGGTAACTCTTTCGAAAAATTCTGCAACCACGGCTTTTTTATTCCGGATGAGCCCACTCTCGACACTCACACCTGATGGTAAGCATTTAATGAGGTCTATGATGGATCGTTCACTCTTCCTTTAAAGGCTGAAAGGCCATAAGTAGCAGGAAACACAGAAGCTGACAGAGAGTTCCTCAACGCGCGCAATAGTGAACGAGACGGTATACTACTATAGGTACTATGGGGTGTGTTACTATTTAAGTTGATGCAATTACATGCGCACCTAGTTTACGCTCGATATGTTCAGCATTTAGAGACGATACAGTTTTTGCGAGTTCTTACTTGCGATTTTCAGGGGCTCCGTTGCCGAATGGCAAAAAACAGAACCCATATTCTGTTTGTCTCTCTGGCAGTCCGTATTTCACAGTAATTTTGTTAAGCGAAACTATTGTTGAAGCTTAGGTACCTAGGTAGATGTACCTATTCTGTGAACCGCTTTATGAGTTTTAAACAAAAATGAAACATTATGTAAGGAATTTATTATTTCCGTTTATGGGACTGGTTTTTTTATAGCCTTTAAAAATTACATTCAGGTTCTTGAAACTTTGCGGAAATATTCTAACGAGATACCGCGGTCTCGGACCATAAAGGCAACTACAGGAACAGAGTGGGTTTTTTGTCAGTAGTAGTCTGACACTTCCTTCCACTCCTCCCACGGCGGTAGGAGTCATTCGATGATTTTCCCACCCAGCGAAACTTGGTTTGAACAAGACAGCAGTTTTTTCATAATTTACCATTTCCTTCCTGTTCTCCCCTATCAGACTTAATTTACAACTTTAGCGCTATGTCGTAGCACTATTTTTAACCGACTTCAAAAAAAGGAGGTTCTCAATTCGTCTTGAACTTCCTCATAACTCGGAGACGGCTGGATCGATTTGAAAAATTCTTTTTACATTTGAAAGGGTATACTTTTTAGTTGGTCTCATTGTTACGAAATCAGGATCAGATGATGGGATCCTGGGGAAATCGAGGGATCTCTTCAAATATTATAGGCACACCTATAGCGTTTTGCGTATTTCTTATAGTACCTTGAGCAGTTGCTTTCGAAAAGTACAATTTGGGGAAGTTGAACTGATGATGAAGACCACAGATGGCCACTGAAACTACTCAATAATAAGTATTTCGTGGATTGCGATTCGATTACTTGAGTAAGGATGTTAAACACTATAAGCTCGTTACAATACATATGGTGATGTAGAGCTGATGGTCAAGTACCAGGAGAACTCCTCAAAAATTAACGGCTATGCATCGGGAAAAGCAATATTTTGTAAAAGGTGATAAATTGTTGACATTATGGCTTTTGTAACTAGATAAATTACAAACCGACCCACTAAAAAGCGTGAAAAAATTTTTTTTGCAAAAAATAGAACCGACTTCCATATCAAAACACTAAAAAGCCAAAAATAACTTTAATTTCGGAAGGCGGTGTGAAAAAAAGAAAATCCAAAACCAATAACGCCGACTACCGAAATTAAAGTTATTTTTGGCTTTTTAGTGTTTTGATATGGAAGTCGGGTCTACTTTTTGCAAAAAATTTTTTTAGAGATTATATTCAAGGTAGCAGAGATTTACTTTAGACAGCACTTTGGAGAATAAGTTAGGGAGAGCAAAGACAAGGCGTGAAGTCGCAGTAATGAATGTGGAATGAATGTTCTTTATTAACCGACTTCTAAAAAAGGAGGAGGTTCTCAATTCGGATGTTTGTATTTTATTTTTATGTTTGTCCGCGCATAACTCCGTCGCTTGCCAACCGATTTGAAAAACTCTTATCTTGTTAGAAAGGGTATACTTTCCAAATGGTCCCATGAAAATTTTATCGAAATCGGATAAGCCATTTCTGAAAAATCAACAAGTCTAAAAAAAATATTTACGTTGATGACCTTTTCGTTTACTCTGCATTGCGTTTTTTGTTCGCGCATAACTCCGTCATTTACGAACCGATTTGGAATATTCACTGACCCACTGAAAAGCACGAAAATAAAAACCTTTTTTTCAAAAAATAAAACCGACTTCCATATCAAAACACTACAAAGCAAAAATAATTTTAATTTCGGAAGGCGGTGTGAAAAAAAAAGAAAATACAAAACCAATAACACCGACTACCGAAATTAAAATTATTTTTGGCTTTGTAGTGTTTTGATATGGAAGTCGGTTTTATTTTTTGCAAAAAGTTTTTTAAAATAGAATTGTGTATATATATAATTGGTAATGTTAACATAAGTTAAACAGTGGTCACTGTGTGAGCGCGTGGCCCTCCGCCCGCGTCTCATATAACTGTTTACATTATATTTAATTTATACTATTTGGGTGAATTGCGCAAGCAAAAAAAAATACATGGCAAACCTGAGAACGGTAGTGCAATGTGCTGATTTTTAATTTTATATATTTTTTCTCAACAACGTAAGTACTTCTCTACCTTGACAAAAAAAAAATCATTGATTTCTACCCTCTAATATACCAAAAAAAATAATAATTACAAAGTGTTATTTTATCATCACGGTGGCCTGTCCTGAACCCATTTCCGCTCATAAGACATCTTCCCCTGCAAATACATTCGTAATATGGATTTAAATCGATTCTGTTATCATTAAATTATAATATATTCGATCATATAAAACTATTTTTGTTTGTTTATCTTCTTTCTCATGGATTTGACAGGTAGTCAACTTTTGTCTGGAAAAAAGTTATTATTTCAGAGGACAGTAAGTTTTAGGGCCGGTAGTTCAATCCCCAGGTAAACAAACAGATAGCTTTTATTCGACAGATAGCAAGATATCGAATATTTCAATAGTCGGATAAGACTTATCCGTGGAATAACTCCGCTAACTGAGGAATAAATCTATCTGCCGCTTCGACCGACCAATAACCGCTTATTCGATCGGTAAGGTTGACGTAACGTAAAAAAATCATTTGGTTTGAGGTTATTGTTTAAACAACCAGCGAAGTGATAATAATTATGTATATTTTCGATATTATTGACGATCTGGCAATAGAAGAAAAGGCCATAATATATAAATATATAAATCCACCTGAAAGAAAAGAAAGAATCGTCAGATCTAGGCCTGATCACTATAATGAGTGGGATTCAAAAGAATTTCATCACCGATTCAGACTTTTAAAAGAATCTGTGTTATATTTGCTTTCCCTGATAGAAGATAAAATCAAGCACGAAACACAAAGGTCAGTTTTGTGACTTATGATGTTGGGTTAAGCTAAAAAAAAACTACCACGTGCAAAATCTAATAATAGGTACCCACGCGCCCACCTAATACTTACCTGTGCGCTTTTATTTGTTACAGGAACCAGTGTATCCCACCCATATTACAGTTACTAATTACACTGCGGTTTTATACCGCTGGGAGTTTCTACATAACTGTTGGTGATTTTGGTGGAATTCATAGCTCCACTATATGCCGTGTTGTAAAAAAAGTTACAGAAACTATAGCATCTCTAAGGCCAACTTTCGCTCTCTTTTTAGAGATTGCATTGCGATGCGATGCTACAAATTGCAATAAAATCAGAGTAATTGAAAATATCAAAATAACTAGATATCAAAATAACAAAATAATAACTAACAAATACCATAGGTAACCACAAAATAACACGAGTGAGTGACACTTGCTTGACAGGAAATGGATACAATAGTCTATCCTGCTCTAACGCTTGTTTAAGCAATATATTTGTGTCAACTCTCCGAAGTTAGAGTTGCCAGAGATTAAATATTCGGTCAGATAGTTATCCATGGAATAAATAACGATTGAAAAATAGGCGACCAATTATCAGTCAGTTAAACAGCGAGATAACTCTATTCATAAAATAGTTATCTGACTTTTTATCTGAGGATTGAACAACCGGCCCTTAGTAGAATAGCCATGTCAACATTGCGTTGTTATGCCCCCTCACCTTTACTCCCTTCGGATCAGTCCTGCTCAAGCTCTTGGCGCGAACGCACTGGTCCCAACGTCTTGTGGTGTCCCGCCAAATAAGTGAGTTTATCATTTCAGTAATATGGGGAAAAAAATTGTTTCATTTCGGTGGCTGTTATAACTCGTGCTAGATTCGTTTAATTTGTTTCAAAACTGAGTATTAAATTCGCCGTAAGTACTGTTTTGTTTGAGTAGTGTTCATTTTTTTTAATAATTTTATTTCGGAGTTAAATGTAGAACTAACCTCTATTTTATCATCTCAATGTTATCATTTCAGTGGATTCGGTGGACTGTTATATCAATTACAGTCCACTGGAATGAAAAGTATCTCCGAAATGATAAAACCATAGAGTTTTAGAGATCCTTGTGTCAAATACAAAATCATAGTTTTATAATGTACTTTTACCTAGAGTGTAAATTAGATTATTCGGGTGTATTTGATGTGTAATATTTGTGTTTAAGATATATAATATATACATATATCTATGTAGTTAGTACTTGTATATACTTTAGATACACATTTGTTCGGCTCAACGATAATGTGATGAGTGTGTAAGTCACCACAGTGTAGATTATTATACCTACTAATTTTCAACAAAATAATTATTTCGAGGGTTTACCTTCATTATAAGTCACTTACCTTTATTTTTACATAATTTATATCAACAAATAAGTAACTATAATTCGCAATTATGTATAAGTAATTAGGTAAAACAAAACTCTGTTGCTTTTTGTTCTATTTAGATGTATACGTTTCTTTATTGTTGTAGTAATTTAAGAATAACGCCAACGAGCACATTAGTGGAAATAGCAGCCTATTTTGTTACTTTCGGCTGTAAAATAGCGGTTTAAAGGTTCAAAAAGCAATTCAAAGTTGCATATCTGCATCCGTAAACGTCTATGGCTATAAAAGTTACTTAAAGTGCTATAAGCTGAATCAAATACTACCCTAGCCTTCACAGTAGTTCATGGTAGAACTCATTTACCACTTACACCTTTATATGAGAGTTACGAAGGTCATTCTGCCACTCACAGCTGTACAGTGGTTTCCATTGTAACGTTTATAGGTTATAGTTATAGTAACCACTATTATACTACTATAAGTTTCATTGTAGAAATAATAGAAACTCTTATGCATACTATAGTTACAAAACAATCATCAGTGTAACTAAGGCCTTTAGTAGCAATAGTTATTCCTTGCAGGCTCAATCCATTCGCCATTTTACAGCCGCTTTTGTAACTATTATAAAACATTTAATAAAAATGGATGCTAAACGATGGAAATTAATAAAGAAAAGTGGAGGTTATCGCAGGAAAGTACGCAAGGTTTATGAATACCTGCTAAAATCGTAAAACATTGCTGAACATACCAGTGAATCTGCTAATCATCTAATACCAAAGTATATAATTTTTAAGCTTTTAATTTTAAAGAATATTAATCTCAAAATTTCACAAATCACAAACTTAATAAAAAAAATTGGCCAAGTGCGAGTCAGACTCGCCCATGAAGGGTTCCGTAGTAACTATAATAATATAATATAATATATATATTTATTTGACGAATAAAAAAAAAACCTTAAAAATTTCTTAAAACTAGCTTATTTACATTTTTACAACTACGCTAAATAACTTTGTTTTTCATAGTGTTTGTATGAATTACAAAGTTATATTTGCGGTTTTAGAAAATATGCTGCATCTCAAAAACTGCTGACCCGATTTCGTTCAAACCAATTTTGGTTGAAAGTTTACATTAAGATCTACAGAATGTATTTTTTTAGATTTTTCACTCCATTATTATAGAAGTTAGAGGGGGAGCGACACACATTTTACCACTTTGGAAGCTTATATCTTTTAAACGATTGACTTTATGAAAAAGTGGTTTTAGAAACCCTTATATCATTTTTAAAGATCTGTCTATAGATACCACACACCCATAGGTTTCATGAAAAAAAATATTTGCAGTTCTAGTTCCATGTATGGGGACCCCCTTTATTTTAAATATTTTTTAATTTTTCTAAAAATCGGAAAGCGGTTTACAGAATACATCTACCTACTAAGTTTCACATGTATAGTCTTAATAGTTTCGGAATAAAATTGCTGTGACATACGGACGGACGGACAGACAGACAGACAGACGGACAGACATATCGAAACTATAGGGGTTCTGTTTTTTGCCATTCGGCTCCGGAACCCTAAAAAGCCTATTCTTGGGTTCTTATTGTATAAAGATATCAGTCTCAACATTTGGATTTGGCGCAGTACCATCACTGGATCCTCCATTAACCTCTTTAGCCAAATTACGGTTTTTTTTGTGCAACGTTGTCATCATCATTAGGTACTATCTTTTCAATCGGAATATTGTCTTCATTTGACAAATTTTCTTTATTCTGATCTAGCTATATTTCCCATCCTGAAGGGCAGATTGACAGCTCTTCCTTGTTTGCATTGATAGTTTTAACTATTTTAAAAGGCATTCTGTAATAAAACAATAATAGGTAGTTAATTGAAATGTTTAAACTTCATATTATAGTATAAGTAACTAAACCATAAATTAACCGGATCTTATTTCTACCGACAACAAAATAATGTAAACTATTACTGAGACGTTTGATGATTATCTATTTGAAAAATAACCTGTATCATGTTTGTGTAGAAATATCGGGTGTAAAGTCAAGTATCGTAATTAAAACACCGTAATCTTGGATTTGTTTTTAAAGTTGAGAAGCGTACAATGTCTATGTTAAGTGAACGTTTTTAAAGGTAGACCACGGATCTCCAAAATGGAAACCATTCGAATAAGTACGTAACTAGATCTTATAACCTGAAAAATAGGAAAATAGGAGCTTTTTGTGGCTGTGAGTTGCACTAGGGGAACAAAAATCACTGGAAGCGTTAGAAGGGTGAAAATTAGCGCTATGATTCTCAAAAGGGAGTTATTAGAGCTAAAACTGCAGGTTATGACTACATTACAATGACGCCATGATTTTTTTTAAAACTTATGATTCACTTGCAAAATTGAGTTGCTATACATTGGTTTTTTAGTTAAATGTGCATTAAATGTACCGGTTAACAATCGGCCACTTGCGAATAGTAAGTTATCGACACGTAAAAATACGGAAATAAAATTTATTCTGTATAACAAATAAAAAATATCACATATCTTTTGTTAATTTTTTAAATATCATAAAAGCGCGTTAAAATTACTTGAATATTATCTTATATATCTACAGTAAACTGGACAGCGTTTTAAGAATCTTTATATATCTTGCTAATACAGAATACAAACTTTTACTAAAGTACTTTTGTTTTATTTTCATGATGGCGACGAAAACACTTTACCAAAATATTACAAATAATGTCAACTGAAGATATACAATAAAGAACTATAATCAATTCATTCGTTCAAAGTAGTTCAAATTCATTCAAAAGTAGCCCTACGAGAGCTTTAGTATAGCGTTATTAAATCGTTATAGCTATTAAGGAACCTTTATGCAACCGTTGATCAGGTTAAATGAAACTTAGGCTGCATAAAATGGCGCCCAAATAGCGCTAAAGTGGCTGCTTTAAGTCTGTAGTAGACGCTCTAGCGCTTACGTCTATTACCATAAGTAATAATCGGATACGCTCCAAAGCCCTAATGCAGCCCATTTGTGCTAGTTGGGCGTGATCTCAATTTCAGGTTTCTGTTATGTTTCATACGTTTATGTAAAAATATTAAAAGTACTAAGCTATTACAACTAAGATATTTTTATAATGTTTCTTATTCATTGTGTTTTAAAAATATAAGAGTTGATTTAATTTTAGAAGTTTTACTTATATACCTGTAGAAACACTATTCTCGTCTCGTTACCAATTTAACTAAATTATACCTAGCATTTTTCTCTTAGTACAACAGGTAGACATTATGTATTACTATTAATGGCATAACTTACAAATGCAGCCATCATATTAATAAGAAACTTTAAGCTTTCTAATCGCGCTTCGTTTACTCTTTTGAAAATATATCAAGTAAATTAGTATTAGTTCATAAACAAACAAAAATATTTATTTATGGTTACCAGTATTTACGATAAAGTTTTCCAACATTTTCACACAACAACAACCAGAAAAATTACCAAAGGTAAAGAAACAATTCATTCATATCATAATAAACATTACATTAATATCATTCTTTGAGGTTATTGTAACCTCAAATAATGATATATGTAATACTAACTCTAATATCTGTTTATTAATGATGATATTAAAATAACTGTGTACTGTCCTGTCTCAGTGTTTATCTAGAATTTGTGGAAAACAAACCTAACAAAGTACGGAACCCTGGCTGACCGGCACGGTTATTCTTAGCTGTATCATTTCGGTGGATTTATTTAATTCCGGTGCACTGTAGACAGTGAGTGTACCACCGAAATGATAGATCATTTCGGTGGTAATTTTTATCATTTCGGTAGACACTTTTCATTTCAGTGGACTTTAAAAATTCATCCTTAAATATTGATGTAAGTTTTGATGAAATTTGTTGTCCACTCATGCACAATGTTATAAAGTAGGCTAAAGTTTTATTTGTCACTAAAAATATGTAGATAGCATTGAAATAACAAAATCCCACCGAAATGACACATAAAAATCTCTTGTTGAAATTCACCCATTTATAATATCTAATATTCCTTTGTGCATTGTATGAGCGATTGATTATCAAAGTGAAGGGTATGCTACGTATGCTACACAACTATTTATTTCATATCAGGCCATTCTCCCCTTTCAGACATAATTTACGACTATTTCTTTCATATCATCCCTCACACAACCCATCCAACTTTTCTTTGGTCCTCTCCATCCATCAACATTCAATCTCTTAGTTACATGCGTGTAAAACATCTAACACACAACCTATTTGTAACAAAATGGGAACAGGAAAAACTTCAAATTTTAAGTTTTGCTCATGACACTTAAAATTTTAAGGTTTTTTTTTGCAACTGCTTATAAACCACCTAACGTTAGTAAACACTTAAATAAAAATCCTTGAAACCCTAAAAATAAAATAAAACATGTAAAATAAATATCGTGCGCATCGCTGTTTACTGGTAATGTGGCTTAACCTCTGTATAGCATAAAACTGGTTCACATCAGGTATACATAAGTATCAATGACGGCAACAAAACATACGCTCATTTATTAAATAGGCGTAGTTCAAGTGTGTAAAGTTTTTTGTGGTCAAATATTGTAGTAGTCGCCGCCGAGCGGAAATCCGACCAAACTGAATGTACTTTTTGAAGTTTAAACGTTATTATACAAATATTAGCTTTGTGTAATCCTTCTCCATAGAAACTATAACTTTGCAAAAATTTATACTCTTGCGTTCGCGTAATTTCCACAAGAATGCTAAAGTTTTTGCTTGTCATCTTAAGTATATATATATAGATACATAGTTTTTGCTCTCGCATTAATTCTAGTTTGTGCTTTGTTTGTTCTATCGTGTAATTATACATATAATAATTTATACGGAGAAAATAATGAAAAAAAAAGCTTTAAAATAAAATGAGTAAGTAGGTAATATAAAATTTTGGATTATATGTAAATTGTGTAGTGATACAATTTGAATTTAGTGAAAATGAAGAAAGTGACTAAGGAATTGACTGTAGACGCTCAGTGGGGAAAAATCGCAAGTAAGTTAAATTTATTTTCATTTTTTATTTATTTATAATAGGTTCGCCTTTGACCTCCATCTCACTTGATGGTAAGTGATGATCTTGGAAAAAAACATAGTCATCTTCTGCTTAGACTTTTCTTAACATGTTGGAGTTCGCTTCCAGTCTTGCCAGACGCAGCTAGTGTTGCCAGGTCCGATTTGTATTAAATCGGGACAGAAGTTAAAAAAATCGGGATTTAGGGTTGTAGATCGGGACAAACAAAAACAGGTTTTTTTTAAAGTAATGTTAATTTATTCGTTTTCGTCGTATATAAAAAAATTTTTTGTTCTAAAAACATGATGTAGTCAGACTTGCTTAATAGACTACTCTAAATACGTGGAAGCGTATCCCACCAAGTTTAAGAAAAACAGAACTAAATGGGGCGGTGTCCAGGCAGGTATCTCGAGGATTCGGTCTCCAGAATACCACTTCATTTGAGGAGGCCTAAATAAAAAAACATTATCCACTTCCATAAAATGACCCATAGGTGCATACAAATAAAATAATCGAATAACTAAAAATTATTGATATACTAGTAAAAATCAACAAAGTTAAGTATGAAAGTAGTTTACAGATTATTAATTTTTTATTTAATTAAATTTTTCATTACTTTTTGCTGCCTTTAGAAGGCCCTTGTTTTTTATTACGTAGTCGTCAAATTCACCACAAGTCATGCTGAAGTTAGTTTATATTGGAATCTCGGCTTTGACATGCAACGGTGTCAAATGGTTTCGCCTCACAGATAAAATTAAGAGTTGGTTTGTGAAAATACTCTTTCCGTTGCCGCGTTCGACACTCGCGGAATTGACGTCATAAAAGAAAATAACTTCAGAAGATTTGTGGTCTTGATTCTACTTAAAAATGATTTGCCATTTTTGTAGCGGCGTCAGATGTACTGCTGCACTGCTACTTTCACCAAGTCTTTGACTGTACACACTTTTTCATAAAATTGATCCATGTTGAATAACTCATATTTGGTCGTTGGTGTAATAAGACATTTTTGTACCATGCAGAACAGTCGCTTTTTTTTCCTAACTTTATCATCACAGATTTTTTTAAATAAGTTGCTGCATGTGAATACCACAAACTCATCTTCAACCCTCAGACTTCAGCTCGATTGCTTACTTAATATTACGATTATTTTGTGACCTTTTGAAGGTCACAAAATAATGGTAATATTAAGTAAGCAGTTGCTGATGTACACAGAAATTTTTCGCATTCAAGACATGCATCCTGTAAAACCTTAAAATTTAATGCTTATCTGCAAACAATTTATATTTTATCTGCTATTAAAATTGCAAAACCCGCACGATGAACCGCAGTAATCATTATAAAACAAAAATCGATTGACTGAGCAAAGCCAAAGTGTACACGCACACGATCGTGTCTCTAATACTGTAGAATAAAAAAAATTTGTTACTCGGCTAAGGCCTCTGGAGCGAGTAAAGTAACAAAATATAGCACTAGTGATCTGATGCGTGTTATTTTGAGCGCATTGTTACAACCAACATGATAATGTGATGCGTAATTTGATTTATTTTTTCTAACAATAATGCTTATTGTTAATTTTGTTATTTATCGGGACATTTCGCGTCCCGATCAGCGGCAAATTGGGATGCGTCCCCAAACCAGTACCTTTTAGTAGTGCTCCCGATACCATGTTATCGGAATAGGAGCGCTCCGAGGAATAAAAAAGGAGCGCTTCATTAGGTGCGCTTCAAAATGGTAGCGCTTCGAGGAATACCTCATTCGAGCAACCCCAGCAAGCAATAATAATAATATAAGACGTTTAATTTTCTCAACACGAAGTAACTTAAAGCTAAAAATTACAGTAAACTAAAGTAGGGGTTTGACTTTGTGAGAGACTGGTGCCTGAAGTGGGTTTCTACGAGAACCTGTATTATAGGTCACCAGTTCCCTCCCGCGGCCTGAGACCCGCTGTAACTTAAATAATGGATAGAGAATTGAATACAAGAATGAAGCAATATTACTTAAAGACTAAAAAGATGAAAATTATTGTTTAGATACATGAGAAGACGTGGAACCAGTTTGTTAAGTGTATCAGTGTATGAGATTGTTATGCAGTTTAAAGAGTGTAAATGTATGAAAAGAGGTATGAGTATGCGTGATGACAGTAAGTACAAAACAAGAAATACAGTATTATTTCAGCGGGACCAACAAATTCTCAGTTCCTTTGTAGTCAAGGCTTTTAAGAAATTTAAGTAGTTGATCTTTACATTTTAATTTAGTGATGGGGTATATATTGAGTTTATCATTAAGTTTGTTATATAAGAACAGCCCAAAAAAGAAGAAGAAATTGTGAGAGCGCGCAGTTTTAGTGGATTGTGTTAGACACACCCACCCTACCTTTTCGGCGTTTATCCATGTGGAGTTTTGTATCGAAAGGCAAAGATGAATGTTGCTTTAGCACCGTACGGAGTATGAATGTTTGCCTAATAGTCAGAATGTCCCATTCCTTAAAAATATCGACGGTTGGATAAAAAAAGGGGAGACCGGAACCGGAGTATGGCACGCTGTGCCCTCTCTACTTCAATCAAGTGACTCTTGCCGGTACCACCCCAGGAAGTAATACAATACTCGATTAGGGATTGGCACAGAGCATCAATAATAGCAATAGCCCGAATGGGCCCGTTGCGTCGTTAGTGCTGACTGCTCTTTGAGGCGCACGAGAAGCACGACGCGCTGTCGGCTGGGGTAAATTAGATTAGAATCTTTACAGCCATTTTGGTTACTTCATTCTTTTTAAAAGTAAAAACATACATTTTAATGACGGGCTGGACTTTCCCGGTCCTGTTAGAGCCTTAGAGGTACCAACAAAATAAAATAAAAAACGAAGTCAAACACACACAAACAGAAAACAAAGCGATCTTATATTAAACTAGAAAATATCTAGTTGAAATTAAAACTATATTCTCAGCTCCCTTGAAGCTGTGAATAAAACTTCTAAATTAACGTAATAAAAAGATAAGACCGTTTACACTCTATCGTTACCCTATATATCGACGGTCCCCACGTAAACTATCGAAACTGAAAATCTTCTACTTTACAGGAGAGCGATTCTAAGTTTAGATTTTGATTTTTATGAAACTTTAAATTCAAATTTCCAATATTACAACTGTATCATAAGTCGAAATTTTGATTGTTTCATACTAGCTATTAACGTTTTTAATAATTATTATACTTTTTCTAAATTAGCACATTCGATACTTTACTTGGTTACCGCTGGTTACTTTTTTATCGAATGTGCCAGTTTCGACAGTGTTCTATGAAACAATCTTCTAGTTTATTATTGAATGTGCCCGTTTCGGTACTTTTCCACGACAAGTTTTTCTAGTGATCTATTGAATGTGGTACTTTCGATTGTATTAATTGTTACAATGCTCAAGTCAAAATATTATTAAACTAGTTTCGATATGCAAAATCTTAATTTTTGTGGGTTATTTAGTACAAATAAAGAAAAACACAATCAGACATTGTTAATCAAGAAATATGTACCTATAAAAAAATAAAGAATTAAGAAACACAAATAATATTTAAACAGGTTTCAGCTTACATGCAAATGAAATTTCAAATGTTTTATTAAAATGCTTAAGAGATAACTCTTTTCCTAAAAGTTACAAAAAAAAAAAAATAGTTTAGTCACAACAAAACCTTACTTCGGAGCGCCTTAAGTTTGACATGTCCATAGTTTAAAAGTATGAAAATTGCGGGTAATAGCAAACAAAATCTCACTCTGTTTCTTCCTTAAGATAAGAGATAAAAGTTAGAGATCAAGTTACTTAATATGGCTATAATTTTAACGTTTGTTCTAAACCTCAATCACAATAAGTTTCTTACAACTCAAATAATGATAAAAATAAATAACTAGTCAGTCCTCATCGTTAATGTCTTCATCATTAATTTGAGAAATTTGGAGTGTTTTGTAAAAACTATGATATTGCTTTGGAATATGTCCAGCATTACAAAGTGATAACAAATCTTTATATTTTGCTTCCGATATCGGCAAACTGCTAAAATCTTAATTTTTGTGGGTTATTTAGTACAAATAAAGAAAAACACAATCAGACATTGTTAATCAAGAAATATGTATAAAAAAATAAAGAATTAAGAAACACAAATAATATTTAAACAGGTTTTAGCTTACATGCAAATGAAATTTCAAATGTTTTATTAAAATGCTTAAGAGATAACTCTTTTCCTAAAAGTTACAAAATAAAAAAATAGTTTAGTCACAACAAAACCTTACTTCGGAGCGAATGGCGAATATTCACTTTCTTGATTTCTAAGCAGTTATTTTTTATTTCGACGGGTCTGAATTGAAGTATTTAATGTCATGTAGTCTGAATCTAAGTCATATTTGTAAAGAATTACATTAGGGTCATCTATTTACACATGAATTTCTTTAATATTATTTGCTACTTTAAGCTGGATAAAATCCAACAAGCAGCTAGCAACCTCATTAGCTCCACGTTTGGCTATATTCTCAGGCCACATGTAACACGATGCTTCCTTTTTTCCAGCATCAAATACTGTCAGATGCATAAGAGACAGCTTTCTTTTATAATAAAATAAAGAAACTTCTCCACTAGGGCAGTTAAGTACCTTCTGAAAGTCGTAAGTTGCACATACTATTTGGCCAGGATTTTGCATAGCTTGTTCTTTATCCTCAGCTTTGTATTTTCAAGCAGTTTGCTTGTTCAATAGATGCTTGGCGTGAGATTATTTATCTTCTTCGGTAGGGTTATCCATGTTATCAAACGCATGGCACTTGTCACATAAATCTTTTTTTGGCATATAAAATGCAACGTTCATGTTATCGTTTACAATAGTGCGGTATTGTCTTTCCGTTTGGGCTGTATTGTTGTAGTTTTGTAATTGATCCCAATCTTTGTATAACGCAAACATCTTAGCAAAAGTTAGATTGTTGTCCAGGTACAATTTACTGCTGCTTTTCCTGGTGCAATGGGACTCGATAGGCTGGAATGATTTCACGTATTCACAGACACTTCGGGTCATCTCGGTGTCTAGTTTTTAGGATGACTAAGATGTTTGCCCCTGTTGTCAGTTCCTGTAATGCCACTTACGTCAAGTTTTTCTTGCGCTGTATGAATAAATAGGTCTGTAATAGCTAAAGTGGCACAAAACATTTTTAAACACACTTTTATTGGTTCGAACTTGTTGGAATCTTCATTCGGAACAGGTAAATAGTAACTAGTAGTAAACTTTCTTCTTGATGGCCCTTCCTTAGTTTGTCTCCTCTTTTCCAATTTCTTAGTGAATTTTTTAATATACACCCATTGCTTTGAGTGGTCTGAGAGTTTCCAAAACTTATCGAAAATAAGTTGTCTTATTTCTTCCGTATATAATAGAGCACTTCAGCTTGCAAGTCAAAGGGCATGGACTCTTCATTGTTTTGGCTGGCATTTTTTTGCCTTTTTTGCTGACATGTTTCTGACCGAAATTTTTCAGTAATTTCCTACAAACGTCAGCCCATTGGTTAATATGCCTCTTTCTTTTCTTACCCGGATCTTGCTTGAAGGTCTTTTTTCTACTGACAGTCTCAGTGTTGGGTGTTCCTGGTTCAGAAGCTGATACTGATATCAAAGAATTAACACTTGGAATATCACAAAATTCTTGAACTGCATCGTTGTTACAAAATTGTTCGGTTTGGTTTGTTACACAATAAAAATCTTGAAGAGAGCTAGGAGATGGAATAGGAGTACATTCATTGCTGTCAAAAACAACAATTTCGGAATTATTGTGTACAAAATCCTCATCAACCGCGTCATTTTCTTCAATAATATTATTTAAATATCTTCACTCTTCGTCGGTGAATTGACATCGCACAGGATTGCTGAAAATACAAAAAAATAAAATAAAAACAATTGCAAAATCTATCGAAACAGCAAAATATTGACGTAGTAAAGCATCGAAAGTGGTATATTCGATGTATTCTTAGTAGAGAAAACTATCGAATTTACCACTTTCAATAAATTTCCCAGAACCAATACCAGACAATACTATCGAAAGTGGTACATTCGATAGAAAAAATTTGCTCTTTGTACTAGTATAGTATCGAATGTACCACTTTCGATAGTTCAAAATTAATTATTCATAATATCAAAATATTTTCAATTTTTGTTCATAAAAAGCTACTTTAATAAAAATCGCTACATAGGTTCCATCAGAAAATTATATATTTTTTACATTTTAGCATTTAAATCACGCAATTACGCCCAAAAGAATGAAAAACTTACCGGCTTGATCCTCATTTATCGTGGAAATAACTGACTCTGTTGTACTTTCACGGTGCTTTTTTATCATATCCACCCTTCCCTTCCCTCTTCTATTCATTTTGAACGTAAAATTAAAGAAAAACTAACCTTAATCTAACCTTAAAAAACACGTGCGTACTTGCTCACATTTCAAGTAACACTAACGAAACAGGTAGTTACGTGTCGCGCGCGCGTACCGTTGACCGCCAATAACATCGAAACCGGCATTTTCGATGTTTTAATGTGTTTACTTTATTCAGCTTCGATGCTGTTCAATTGAAAAACAGTTGAAAGAATAAAAATTGGTACATAATTTATATATAGAATTATAGATCTTTATCTCTACTTACCATTAGTGCAATAAAACGAAAATGACATTTTTTCAATTTCGATAGTATACGTGGGGGCCGTCGATATATCGTTGACCTATAACATCGAGCATATAACCGATATAACCGGATAGAGAGGTAATGTTATTTGTTTTATTCGAAAACAAATTACGCCAAAACGCTGCACCGGGCGCTGCGCTTTGATTGGCCGTGAGGTCAAGTATAGCACTAGAGCTGTGCAATACAATATTCATACCGACATTGATAGCAATTTTTGTTCAGTGGAGCACACAAAAATAAACTTTATTTTCTTTTAAATAGTAAATTAGAGAAATAATTAGTATAAACTTTAAATTATAAAAATAAATTATAGTAATTTACGACATAACTTCGATGCTACTAGGAATGGCTGAAATAATGGAATTTTAATTTATACTAACTTTATTTAATAAGAAAATATAAGGCTATAAAATGTATTATTATTAATCAAATAAAACTTTTGTATATATGAAAACCAAAGGTAAAATTTTATGATATTATTAATTACAATTTTCGGAAACATGAGTGTTCTGAACATCGACGGTAGCACTACAAATAGTATGAATGAAAACTTTTGGATGAAAAATTTTAGGAAGAGTGATCATTCGGATTACAAATCATTAGGAAGAACAATTTCGGGTAAAGAACTTTAGGTGAGCCAATATGGACCCCCGGTAAATACCTGCGTCAGGCGGAAGGTGAGGACGCCGTGGCGTCTCTCCAGCCACTCCTGAAAGAGGGGACTCATCGCCGCGATTACGGTGTGCCCAGCCTTCGGGTGTATAATATTACCTAGTACAAAATAGGGAGCCCTCGGTGGCAGAGTCCGGCCCGACTCACAATTGTACGGTTTTTTTTGTGAAAGATTGTCGGCTACAAATCGACAGTAAGTTTTTGTGTAAAAGATCGTTTGTGAGTGAGTGATAAGGCCACTTTTTTATTAGTGGCCTCTCTCACATTAAACCTAGGCGGTTATCGGCCGCTTAACCAAACTTGCTCATGGTGGCCTTCTTTGCATAAAAGCCTCCAGACAGGGCTTATATTATAATTAAAAAACCGGCCAAGTACGAGTTGAACTCGCGCACGAAGGGTTCCGTAGTTTTATTTATAAAAACGGCAAAAAATATCGTTTGTTGTATGGGAGCCCCGCCCCCCCGAATATTTATTTTATTTATTTTTTAGTATTTGTTGTTATAGCGGCAACAGAAATACATCATCTGTGAAAATTTCCTTTTTTTAGCCTTGTAATAGTGACAGGCCTGTTGGTCTAGTGGTCAGTGGCCCTGACTGCTATGTTCAAGGTCGTGGGTTCGATTCCCACCCAGGACAAATGTTTGTGTGATGAGCACGATCATTTGTTCTTTGTCTGGGTGTAATTCATCTATATTATGTATGTATTTAGCAATATATATGTATGATTATCAGTTGTTTAGTACTCATAGCACAAGCTCTGCTTAGTTTGGGACTAGATGGCGTTGTGTGAAAGTTGTGGAATATTATATTATTATAACGACTGTCACAGATGTCCAAATGATAGCCGAGACCCACAGAAATCTTAATAATATTAAACTAATAATAATTAATTAATAATATTAAGATTTCTGTGCCGAAACCAAAGGCTTTTTTTATTGGCTGGCTTGCGTTTGAACACAATCTCACCTGATGGTAAGCGATGATGTAGTCAAAAATGAAGCACGCTTACCTAGAAGTAACTCATTCATCTCAACTTAAAGACTCCCAGGTTATAGCTATCAGCAAATACAGACCGGCAGGGAATTCCACTCCTTAGCTGTACCAGGCGTCCGTCACTCGTTCAAGGCCACGCGTTATGCCTACCGCTTCGCGTATCGCCGTCGGTACATCCGACTGTGGGCTGCTGCACGCCTGCCTGAGCCTTTTTAAATAATTTTGACAACTTCATAATGGATCGACCTAAAAACAATTGGTTTTTCTCCGCTTTGCTCCTGTTTCCCTTTTGATTATTTATTTGCGCGGAATTTTATTAAAATTAAAATTATTTACGCGGTTTCGGATATTTTCGACTCTAAAATTTAATAATCGGGAATTCAGGGAAGGAAAAAATGCATCTATCATTTTATTAAAAACATATTTGATCAACAAATAAAAAATAATTGTTTTTCTATATTCGTTTTATTACCAACTAGCTTCCGCCCGCGACTTCGTCCCCGTGGAAAAAAAAAATCCCCCGATTTTGAAACATTCTTCATTACTGCTCCGCTCCTATTGGTGTTAGCGTGATGATATATAGCCTATAGCCTTCCTCGATAAATGGACTATCTAACACTGAAAGAATTTTTAAAATCAGAACGGTAGTTCCTGAGATTAGCGCGTTCAAGCAAACAAACAAACAAACAAACAAACAAACAAACAAACTCTTCAGCTTTATAATATTAGTATAGATATCATCATAATTACAACCCTAGGACATTCGCTCGATGACGTGGGTCGTGCGGCGGGCAAAACAATCTCAACTCTCTGTGTGCGTATTTATGGTACATTTCTTCTCGCTGCAAACAGCTGGTATTATTATTAAGATTTTGTAGGCTATTATAGCGTAGGTATTTTCGCTTTTGTATGAGAGTGATGTATCTGTTACAAAGTAACTATTTAGTAATCTGTGGCTGTACACACAATTAAAAGTATTCCCAATACGTTTTGTGTACGTACGGGTTACGTTAGTAACTTATTAGTAATCTGTGGTACGGGTAAGGTGACTAGTAGCGAATGCCTTTTTGCTTTAAGCCCGCGCATGTACCATCATTGTACAATTTGTACATAAAGTTTAAATAAAGAATTATTATTTTCTATTTTTCAGTGGTTTCCTGGGGAGATCCAGCTAATCCACCAGTGCTATTGGGGCATGGATACATGGACAGTGCTGCTACCTACATCCTTCTAGTGGAACAATTGCCTGAAACTTACTATTACGTGGCTTTCGATATGCCTGGTAAGCTAATGATCATTTCTTAAAAAACCGGATAAGTACGTGTCAGACCACCTTCAGTGTAGAGCTCCGTAGTGTAACTGCAACGCCAAGTTCGGGTCGCGTAAGCTGACCGAGAGTTCTGTACCTAGGGCGTCCAATCCCGCAGCCTGAATTCAATCTCGGTATTTCCGGGACTACGAATTTTCAATCCCGCGGGATCTCGGTATTTGCGGGATCCCACATATTGAAAATATTCACATTTATATAAGGCAAATAAAACAATTAATTAATCAACTAACTCCACGTTTATTTACGTATTACTATTAGTATGAGATCAATCAAATTACATCGTTTATTTATCACAAAAAACAATGAATTAATCTACTAACTCCACATTTATTCCAGTAGGTATTACTACTAGTATGAGATCAATAAAATTACATCGTTTATTTATCACAAAAAAAAAAAATGAATTAATCAACTAACTCCACATTTATTTACGTTTTAGTATAAAATCAATCAAATTACACCGTTTTTTTCTTCACAAAAAACAGTAACAAATACTGAATAAAAAACTTTACTACTTTACTACTGATATTTTAGGCTACATACTTAGGCTACCACTGACTGAAATTCGGCTATATTAGGCTACATAAGCTGTGAAAAATGGGCGACATCGGCCCCCGCGTTGTTTGCAACACTGCCGGCCGCCAGTCACCGAGCAATTGCGCTCGCGAGAGGTCATATGCATGCTTTTTTTCAGTCCCGCAAATCCCGCGGATCCCGCGCCCGTAATCCCGCATCACGCGGGATTGGAAAATAACGCGGGATCCCGCAATACCGAGATCTCGGTATTCCGAGATTGGACGCCCTATCTGTACCATGCTCTAACAAAAACAAACTACTCTGTTTTAAGCAAATAGGTAAGAAGTGATCCGAATATTTTTCTATGGAATTAGTCCGAAAGCGAGTAGAATACAGTTGGTCGACTATTACTCGTTTTGTGAAGCCAACTTAGGTCTGATATTTTTCCTTTTAACTTCGTTAGTTGGAGGTACTACTGCCGTAATGTTTGAATTCCTTCGTACTACCAATTAATTTCTTGTCGACCACGGAAACTTAAATATTATATTTGTTTATTAGAGGCCAACAATTAATTTGAATGGAGGAGTTCGTGGCTATAGAATAACAGCAGGGTCAATCTTTAAGGGTAAGCAAGGCTTGCCGGACTGACGGACCGACGATGAGTGACCATCTTGACATATCGAGATCCTTCCGTGCTTCGGAAAGCAAATGTAGCTATTGGTAACGGTTATCATTTGAACATCTTTGACAGTCGTTAAGCCCGATTTACACTTCAATAAGTACAGTAGCGAGTTAACTTGCGTCATCGGCGAGTTAAGTTGTTATTGTAGTTTGAACGGCAAAAGCGAGTTAAGTAGTAAGTTGTTGATTAAGTTGAGTTAAATAGATCGCGATCCTATTTTTCGGCGAGTCCAGTGCGAAGTAGCCCCCTCTCTCGCGTCTCCCGCACCCCTCCAACTTAACTGGCTGGCATGTAGACGGGCGAGTTTAGTACAGTCTAGGGATGTGACATTGTACATAAAAAATCGATTATTAATTAATCGATTATATATTTCGCATGAAAAATCGATTATTTAATCGATTTTTCTTAAGAAAATAATCGATTTTGTTATATTAATCAATTTTTCTTTTGATAAAAATCGATTTTTAATCGATTATTTCCACAATCGATTATTATTTCACATCCCTACTAGGGATGTAACATTGTACATAAAAAATCGATTTTTAATTAATCGATTATATATTTAGCATGATAAATCGATTAATAAATAATCGATTTTTCTTAAGAAAATAATCGATTTTGTTATATTAATCGATTTTTCTTTCTTTCGATCGATTAATCGACTTTTTATAAAAATCGATTTTTAATTGATTATTTCCATAATCGACTATTATTTCACATCCCTAGTACAGTCCATAAATTTGTAGGTTGCGGCCGCGTACACGTGTTATTTTCTTTTCTTCTTCTCGGGCAACTTATGACTACTCACTCGCCTACGTTTGGACGCTACTTACTACTTATTACTTAACTGTCTGAGTTCTTAACTCGCTACTGTACTAGTTGAAGTGTAAATCGGGCTTTACGGGTAGTCAGAAGCCAGTAAATCTGACACTGGTCTAGCCAAGGCGTATCGTATTAACCAGTTACTGGGTTGTGGAGGTCAGGTAGGCAGTCGCTCTATGTAAAACACTAATAGTCAGCTGTATCCGGGTAGACTATAAGCCGACCCCAACAAAGTTGCGAAAAGGTCAAGCAGGTGATGATGTAGGCCATTGTAAAATAAAATAAATTTGTTTCTTTTTTTCAGGTCACGGCAAGTCAGATCCATTTTGTCCTGGGCCAATAGTATCTCAGTTAGACGTTGTGGAAGTAGTACGACTCATAGTGGACAGTATGAATTGGCACAAGTTTATTTTTATAGGACATTCTATGGCAATTTGTATAGGTAAGTGAGGTATCTTGAGCTTAGAGGTAAATAAACGTTACCGCGGCCTTGGATCACGAAGGGCATGCGATGGAACACGGATGGGTTTTAGTCAGTAAAAGTCTGACACACCCTCCCGCTTCGCCCAGATCGGGAGGCAGGCATTGGATGATTTCTTGGTTATAAATAACACTTTTACACGTCATGTTTTTTTGCGTGTTAAGTTTAGCTAGATGAGGTTGGTATTTCCTAACTGACTACTCTGAGAAGAAACACCGAAACAAATTCAGAGGTCATAGTCTCTTTTAAAGTCCAGACAATTTGTGTTTGTATATGAGAAGCATGTAGGTTCATGTCTGTGGTATTTTTTTTAAGGAAATAACCACGCAAATTTGAGCGGGCCTGTCCAGACAGTGCAAGCATTTGTCAGTTATCATGTAGCTCAACTTAGAACTTAAGGAAGATAAGATAGAATAACCTACATTGTCCTCACATTTACAATAATGAAATAATTATATAAAAAAAACAACGAACAAAAACAAAATTAATAGGTATATACAATACTTGAGAAAGCAAAATTTTAATCAATCAAAAATAAAACATCAATCAAAATTTTAAAAATAAATAAAAAAAGGCACACGTATATCACTGGAGCATCTCATTCCCAAGCCTTCTTGTCCTCAATATAATCTTTAACACTGTAAAAAGCTTTCTGACATAGCTTACGTTTTATCAATAATTTGAATTTATTAATACTTAATTCTTGAATATGGCTAGGAATTTTATTATAAAAACGTATACATTGGCATCTAAACGAACCACCTATTTTTTTAACCTTGTTTTAGGAATGACATATGTGTCTTTGTTCCTTGTATTTACACTATGAATATCACTGTATTTTTTAAACAGATTAATATTTTTGTGTGCATACTAGAGATTCTCATAAATATACTGAGATGGCACAGTCATAATATTAATCTCTTTAAATTTGTCTCTTAAGGAGTGCTTAGGACTTAATTTATAAATTGCACGAATGGCCTTTTTTGTAATACAAATATTGTGTGAATGTCGGCGGCATTTCCCCAAAGTAAAATGCCGTATGACATCACACTGTGAAAGTAACTAAAGTAGACTAAACCTGCTGTTTCGATATCAGTTAATCCACGTATTTTTCTAACGCCATATACTGCAGAACTTAACTTTTTTGTCTATTTATCTATATGGGGGCCCCACTGAAGCTTCGCATCCAAAGTTGTGCCCAAGAATACTGTGGTATCTTCGGGTTTCAATATTTCGCCCTTTATTGATACACTAATATTCACTTGTCTAACATGAGATAACGTAAATTTTAGGCATTTGGTTTTTCTCATTAAGAAGAAGATTATTAACATTAAACCAGCTAACTACAGTTGCAAAGGCTCTGTTTACTTCTTCAGTAACCTGCTGTTGACGTTTAATTTTAAATAAAAGAGAAGTATCGTTAGCGAATAACACTATGTCATGATTTTTGATCAGGTACGGCAAATCATTTATATAAATGAGAAACAAAAAGGGACCTAAAATTGAGCCTTGGGGGACCCCCATCTTGACCACAGATCCCGGCGATCTTTTGCCGTTCACATCGACTCTCTGAATCCTTTCACTCAAGTATGAGGTTAAAAGATTCAGAGAGGTGTCCCGGAATCCGTAGTGGTGCAGTTTCCTGATTAATGTCTCATGGGGAACACAGTCAAATGCCTTAGACAAATCGCAAAAAATGCCCAACGCATCGCACTTATCTTCCCATGCATTATAAATGTGTCCTAAAAGTTCAACACTCGACACAATCAGTTGTTGAACGACCCTTTGTAAAACCAAATTGTTTATTATGTAGCAATTTGTGTTTATTAAAATATCTTTGCATCTGCATTAAAATAATTTTCTCAAAATTTTTACTGAAGGTGGGCAGTAATCGGGTAGATGTACTACCCGATTTAAATAGTGGGATTATTTTACTATATTTCATTAGATCAGGAAACTCACCGCAATCAATACAATTATTAAATATAGCAGTAAGTAATGATGTCGTTATTGCTATCGGGAAACACAGACTTCGGCAGGGAATTTTACTTCCTAGCCGTACCTACGCACCTTATTCATCTATTCCATGCTACGCACAAAGTATTCCGTGAAAATTTAAAACGTTTTGTGCGTGTGGGTAGCTGAGACAATATTTATGTTATAAGGAATTGTGCATAGCGTATACAATCCTTTAAGGAACTATCAGCTCTAGTTTTGAGCAATCTGTTGACTGAGTCTGACTTACTCGTTGTTGGTCTAATAGTCGCAAGCGCGACTGCTGAACATGAGAACTCGGGTTCGATTTCCGCGTCAGGCAAAAACTTCTGGCAAAGTATTGAGTTTGTTCGTAAGAAATTTCTCAGCAGTAGCCCAGAGTTTAGAAGTTGGCGGTGTGATATGCCCGTGCCTTTGAAAGCACGTTAACCCGATGGTCCCGGCTGTCATGTGGACATCTTTGACAGTCGTTATGGGTAGTCAGAAGTCAGAAAATCTGACCCTCGTCTGACCAAGGGGTGTCGTGTTTCTCAACTAATGGGTTCTGCAGTTCAGATAGGCAGTATGTAAAACACTTGTAATAATCTAATGCATCCGATTAGACTGAAAGCAGACTATAAAATTGTTGGGAAAAGTGTAAGCAATTGATGACTTTATAGCCTATGTTCCTTGCTGATAATGTTGCTTGGATGAAATATTTTTTTAAATCGATCTAGTAGCATTTTAGTTTATCCATTACAAGCAAACAATAAAATCCCTCTATTATATCATATACTAGCGACCCGCCCCGGCTTCGCACGGGTGCAATGTTTATATGAATATCTTTATATACATCGTTAACAGCCTTTTTGTCATTCCACATCCATGTTCTCTTTAGTAATTACTCTTGAAAGTGCGACACATAAATTACCATGGGGAAAACATTCAACGCTCAAATCTAAGCAACATAAGCACGCGCGCCGTGCCTCCGCCGGCACCGCGCTGCAACCGCTATGTCCTTGCATTTTAAATCTCTAATATCTTCGAAACTATTTAATTAAATTATATTCTGTAAAGGGCAATATTGATTTATATTAAATGCACAATGTATTTATGGTACTTAATTGGATAAGGATTAATGCTGTATTGCTTAAAATCGCATCGTAAAATATGCTCGTATTTCTCGTAAAAAGTAAAGGATAAAAAATGGTTGTTGTGGGTTATCTATATATAAGAGATAGACAGATACCATTGAGGACTTTTTTGTTGACCTTTTTAAGGTGTGCAATACTGTAGTACATTATTTTGATCTATCTCGTAGGGTTCAGCCAACGTTTGCAAAGCAAGCGCAAAAAAATGTGTTTATTTGCGACATCACATTAGAAACCTCAAAAATTATCAGTGTTCCTCTACTATATTATGCATGTTATATACTTAAAAACCTTCCTATTGAATCACTCTTTCTATTGAAAGAAACTGCATCAAAATCCGTTGCGCAGATTTAAAGATGTAAGCATACATACGGACAGACACAGGGAAACGACTTTGCTTTATACTATGTTAAAATTTTCTTTTTAAGAAAAGGCTAACTGTAACATGATCTATAGGTACGCTACTTTATAATCTTTTTTATATTTACAGGTATCTTCTACAATCACTTGTATCCTGGTAAAATAGAAAAAATGGTGCTCCTGGATCCAGTTCCAGCGTTAGCCATCAATTATTATCCCCACTATAACCCTTTATATTGGTACCAATTCTTCTATCACTTATACTACGAAGATTATGATAGGTAAGCTGCCGATTTCACAGGTATAGTTAGTAATAGTAGCTTAGTAATGTAATATACTAGCTGACGCGCCACGACTTCGTTCACGTGGTATCCTACCCCTACCCAACCGATACCACCACCCCTATCCAACCGATACCCTACCCATACCTTACTCTACCCCTACCCTACCCAAACCCTACACTACCCCTACCCTACCCTACCAATACCCTACCCCTACCCTACCCTACCCTACCCTACCCTACCCTACCCTACCATACCCTACCCCTACCCCTACCCTACCTCTACCCTACCCCTACCCATGAGACCTTTCCTATTTTTTTTATTTTTTGTTATCATAAGAACCTTCTCCTGACAAAACCAAACACAACAAAAAATAATCAGCCAAATCGGTCCAGCCGTTTTCGTGTTTTGCGCTTAGCAACACATTTAGCGATTCATTTTTATTATATAGATAGATATATATTTTCTCAACACATTACTTATACAAATTAGAACAAAATTTAGAGACGAATTAACAAGTAGGTCAGATAAGTCATATATTGTAGGTCTTGATCCGATTCAGCAAATCAAATCAAATCAAATTTGTTTTTTTTTTATTTTTTTTATTTTATTATATAAGGTACTCCAACGACTTATTCACTAATAACATTTTACATATTATTTAACTTATACATCTATTGTCATGGTGAATTTGTCACTTATAGAAGTACACAGCTTAAACATAAATAAATTATAGTACGTACAAAACTGTGAGATCAGATTTAAATTAAAATTAAAGATTATAAAATGAGCTACTTAACAATATAATACTATGGCAATATAAAAGAAATAATATAAGATATATACATAAGATTTACTTACTCAATAGGCAATGGATACTCTGTTTTTTTAATACTATTATTGTAAGTAAAACGACTGCAATAAACGTGATCAAAATGTTATGAGTGGATTGGAGTTAAAAGTTTTTTACGGAACTGGTAAAAACTGTCGGCAAAGATGTCAATGTTGCTGTTAATGTGGATTATATTATAATTAGCCATAAGTCTGTTCATAGGGGCACTGCGACCAAGGTTTGTTTTTGATGGGGACAAAGCAAGTATATCTGTTTTACGTACAGATCGAGTTATAGTGCGCCTAGGTACAGAAATATTAAGTTTAGATAATAGCTCTGGAACATCGGATCGGTTATGAGTAATTTTGTAAAGAAATATCAGATTGGAGTGACTTCTACGACGTTCCAGAGATATCATATTGAAATGCTTGAGTCTTTCAGAATAACTGGTGTCTTGACCGCAACTAGAGCATCTGAACCGCAGATACCTGGTGAAGGCTTTCTGTATACGTTCTATCCTATTAATATGGATGCGATATGTAGGATTCCATGCCGGAGATGCGTAATCCAGTATACTTCTAACAAGCGTGTTGAAGAGAAGTTTTAGGGTCGAAATAGACCGAAACTCCGTGCATGTTCTCTTCACAAAACCTGCCATTTTTGTCGCTTTGGTAACAATTAGGTCAATGTGATGAATAAAAGATAGTTTACTGTCGAGCTGAATTCCTAAGTCACGGATGGTGTCAACCTTTTGCAGGGAAACTCCATTTAATTTATTATTAGATGAAGGTATTCTATTTTTATTTCGCGTAAAAGTTATATGATAGCACTTACTTACGTTAAGAGTCATCATGTTTAACTTACACCATTCATGTACTGCATCTAGATCTTTCTGAAGAAGTGACACGTCCAAGTCCGTTTTAATTTCTTTGTACAGTTTTAAATCATCTGCAAACATGGAACATTTGCTGTGTTGTATTGTGCAGACTATGTCATTTACAAATATAAGAAATAAGATCGGCCCCAGATGCGATCCTTGTGGTACTCCAGAAGTGGAAGAGTAGAAGAGTGATTCGTATCCTCTCACGACCACTCTCTGCTTCCGCCCCGTCAGGTAAGAAGCGAACCATCTGTGCAGTTGACCGGCTATGCCAAAATGTTTCAGCTTCATTAAAAGTATGTTATGATTAACCTTATTAAAAGCACTGCTGAAATCTGTGTAGACGGAATCAACTTGTACACGGGAATCCAGAGATTTAGCAATGTCTTTGATGTAGTTAGCCAAATTAGTGGTAGTGGATTTACGAGTTCGAAAGCCGTGCTGCTCAGAGGCCAACTGCACATTAGTGTGCGAAGACAGTACAGGACAAACCAACGCTTCAAACAGTTTTGCAAAGATAGAAAGAAGAGATATGGGGCGATAATTAGAAGAATCGCTGGGGTCTCCCTTCTTAAAAATAGGTACCACGTTAGCAATTTTCCACTCTGTGGGGAATTTAGATGTTTCAATAGAGCGATTGAAAATAAGTTTGAGTGGAAGACAAAGACAGGATGCACATTTTAGGACAAAGAGAGGAGGTAGGCCATCTGGTCCTGGACCCTTGGACGTGTCAAGCTTTTTTAATTCTTTTAATACTTCTGCTCTTGTGAACGCAATTCTGCTTAGAGCAAATTGAAAGTATTTATGCGTATCAGGAGCAGTCGAATTATTAGATGGTATGAAGGTGGATGAAAAATGTGAGGCAAATTGGTTGCTTATTTCCTCACCGGAACAAGCAGTCTTGTTGCCCAAACGCATAGTAGTAGGAATGTCACTCGACTGAGACTTTTTAGCTTTAACAAATGACCAGAAGAGTTTTGGGTTTTGAGTTATGTTTTCTTCAGTATTGCTTAAATAAGTTTTGTAACAATCTTTAATCATTCGTCTTGCGCGCTCGTCTAGTAATTTGAATTCGTAATTGTCTCTAGGATTATTATATTTTTTATAGCGAACTCTAATTTTTTCCTTTTCGTTTAAAAGTTTAATTAACGGCTTAGAAAACCATCGCGGGAATTTATTATTGGGTAGTTTGGAAAGAGGCACATATTCTTTAATTAAGGTGTTAATTTGTTTGTACAACAGATTAACCATTTGTTAACATAGGTAAAATATAATTATGTATAGGTGTTATATTAATAAAAAGAGCGCTATTTTATGCCAGAAAGCGTACAAATATGGTGTGCGAATCTACTGGAAGAAGCCAAATATTTGTATTTTATTATAAGTAACTAAAATATTTGCAAAACATGCATAATTTTGGTATTAAATTAGAAAATAAATTAATTTGAATAATAACTAATGTCAGACTTAAATGAGGAATTATTAAAAATGCCAAATTTGTGCAGCTTGACCCTAGCTGCCCTCCCCTTGCGACGCTGAGGCTTGTACCCAAAGACGATAAAACTACATGGTCGCGCACACAGTGCCCCGGCTCTGCAGCCCGAAACGTAACCGGCTAGCTCTGGAAGCGGGACGGGCGGGAGCCACGCATTTACTATAGGCGCGTCTGAGTCGGCACTCTCGTCGCTGGTCGGCTCCCGCTGGGCTTCCTCCAGGAAACTGGAGGTTCACCTGGCGGGGTCAGACCGCCGGAGTGTCGTAAAGAAACGACGCCGAATAACGGCGTCGTTCCGCGCCTATAGGTGAGCGTTTGCCGTTCACTTTTGAGCAGGCGCTTACAACGCACACACGCCCACACGGGGCGCAGCGACTGCCCAGACGGACAGTGCCTCGACGCACGAAAATTATTTGTATTTTTTCACCTATATATTGGCAGTCACTTTGACAGTCGTTACGGCTAGATAGGGATAATCCCGCCAACCACCCATGGCCCCACCGACATCATGTCATATGGGCCGAATCGCAAGGAGACGGCTGCGGACATAGTGCGTGCGCTATCACCGCAGTCGCTTCTTGACTCCTTTACATGTTTCCTCGTCCTGTCCCTCTGTGCCTTTCTCCCCATCTAGTCAGAAGTCAGAAAATATGGCACCAGTCTTGCTGAGGGGCATCGTGTTGACCAGCTACTAGGTTTGGAGGTCAGATAGATCGCTCCCTGTATAATACTGTTACTTCTCTATTTTATTTTATTTTATTTTATTTTATTATGTTTGGAAAACTTACAGCTAGACAGAGAAAATAACAAGGATAATAAATACAATATGGCCAATTACAAGTTTTCACTAATAACTATATCCAGTTTTACTGGAATTTGACCCCAACATACACAGTTGAGATAAAATTAAGCAGATTAATGAAGTACTAAACTGAATTTCCCCTCCCCTATATATTTTGTGTTCGTAAGATCTATCCACAGATTTTTTTAATCATGATAGGCTTGCGTTTGACAACTTTCTCACCTGATGGTAAGTGATGATGTGGTCGAAGATGAAGTACGCTTGTCTAGATGTAACCTATTCACTCTTGACTTAAAGACTCCTAGGTTTTAGCTATCAGGAAATACAGACATGGTAGGGAATTTACCTCCTTAGCTGTACGCACTACAAAGTATTCCCAAAACGCGTGTGTTTGCGTACGGTTGTCTGGAAGACATCGATACGGCGGCGGCGATAAGACCATCATTGTTTTTTTTTGTGTGTTATAATAGGTTAAGCAATATTGTAAAATAGTTGTGTTTAAATTATTGATGTACAATAAAGTATTTTCTATCTACCTATCTACATATATTCTATTCCAAAGAGTACGTACCTTAAGGGCCTATACTACCTCAAATGGCTGAGCTTGATCCTCCGTTATGTCGAAAATACTGCGGTAATAATTTTGAAATAAATATGAGGTAAAGTTGAGGATTCATTTTAGGTATTATGTTTTGACGAAAATACGATTCCATAAAATTTTCTTGATAGAAAATAATTCCAAAGTTACCTCCAAACCGAAAAATAAACCGCTGGTATTCAAAAATACCTTCAAATTAGATAATGAAACTTTGCATAATATTAATTGAACTAACTATAAAGCAGGTCTTATGTTATTTACTTTTTTTAAATTACCATTATTTTTACCGTAAAAAGAAATAAACTAAATTATCGGTGTCTAGAAGTCTTTTCTGGTGCAGGACTGCCCCGCTTGGGCAGAGCACCGACGTGTCCTCACGGCGGCAATAGGCGGAGACCTCTCGCGCCCGGCATTGGTCGAGGCCATGCTGCGGGGCGAGAGGGAGTGGGAAGCGGTCGCCTCCTTCTGCGAAGCAGTCATGCTTCCGAAGGAGGAGGCGGGCCGCGTGAGGGAGAGGATGGCGTCCTCCCTCCAGCCCAGCCGCAGTGGTAGACGCCCACGGCGTCGGACGTCGGCCGACGATCTCCGGCCACCGTAGGCGCGGGCATGCGGACAGCGAGTAAAGGGCAACTCGCTGTCCGACCATGGACCATGCCCGGGTCGACGGCGCGTCGTGTTCCACGCGCGCCTCAAAGAGCGTCAGCAATATGACGAGGCCCCCCGCAGAGGGCCGAAGCCTGCCGGGGTCGTGGGACTCATCCCGTTACCGTGACCCCGGTACGTAAAGGGTTATTGAAGGAACACCGTGGATTTTAGTCAGTAAAAGTCTGACAGTCCCTCCCACCCTGCCCGGGGTGGGAGGACTTATTTGATAATTTTACCACGCTAAAAAAAAAAAATGCCACCCTGTCTCGCTTGCTCGCGTGACCGCGGCCAGTAGTGTGCGAGTGAGATAAAGAGTGAGAAGCGCTGAGGTAGTATAGGCAATGATATTATAAGTAAATTACTTATAATATCATTGAGTATAGGCCCTTAACTTTTTTCTGGTTGTCTGTAAAAGATCGTTTTTAGCGATAAGACCACCCATTGTAACACTCTTTGTAGTTTTTAAGTCCTTATTTAATTCTGTTATGGTATACAATGATGTTAATGTATATCTTTCTATCTACTCTACAAATGTTTAATTATTATCACTCACTAGTAGATTGTAACGTATATTTGTGAGAAGGTTGTAGGTATGTGATGTTAACATGTTTTGTGTTGTTTAGGTGGAACGCCGGAATCTCAAAGGAATTTACATTCGAAGAAGCAGTCCAATACATAGCTCGACGCAGAAATTTCACAGATGAACAAGCAAAAGTGGCTCTATCCAGATCACTAGTACCTACTGCGGATGGAAAGTTTAAGTAAATACTGTTATTATTTAGTAAGACACCACAAAAAATACAGTGGTTATGGGCTCGATTTACGAGTTCCTAGTCGTGAATTTGAATCCAATCAGACACCTTACTTTGTGATATTTATGTTTTCACCACAGCTCTCAAATCGGTGGTACCGGGTATGTGGGAATGATCTTACGTGATACCGCGGCTTTGGAACGTAAGAAACAGGTTGGGTTTTTAGTCAGTAGAAGTGTGACACTCGCTCTAAGTGGAGCGAAAGCCAACAAACATTTCAGTCGTATAAGTAAAAAGTTACACGACTCAAAATGCTATAAACGTTGTATTGAAGTAATTTTAGCGTGTAATACGACTTAGTGCCTTTAATTATTATACAACTTGTAGTCGTATACAGACATCCTATAAAATTCTATACGACTGTATTATATGACCATTACACAACTTTTAGTAGTGTAACCAGTACTGTGGTCTTAGTAACGTCTATATGACTTTAACACCAACATTAAACATATAAGAGTCGAGAAAACTACTTTTACATGACGATCGCGTAAGAGCGATAAATTGCACTCTTATACGATTTTAATTAAACCGTAATAGAGTCGCAAGAACTACTTTTTCTTCACGATCATATAAGGGTCATAAGCTGCACTATTAAATGATTTTAAATCACTTTGAACACTTTTATGCTACTATTAAATGTCTGGAATAATAAAAAAAGAATATTTCTACATGACAAGTCAACTGTAATTAAACTGGAGTTGATCCCGCACAAAAAATAATTTTGGACTCAAGAGAATGGGTCTAAACATTATGATATTGCTCAAAGAGCAGTAAAACTTTAAATGAACCCTAATTTCGTTAATATGGCTGATCAGCACTGATCAAAAATACGTGCACGGAATGACAAGTCCGTTAGATGTTGTATTACGTTTGTGTCCTAAATATTATATAACACTAAGTCGTATAAAGGTAACTATTGATACGTTCGTTAAAATATAGGTGCAAAATCTATCCCGCGACTTCTACTCAAATTGGAACGTTTGGGTATAAGAGGCTTGCAGTTGAAATTATTCCAAGACTATCTAAGTGGTCATAAACAATGCCTAATGACAATGCCCTTTCACTCTCGAAATCCTAATAAACCCCCCATTGGTCTTACCATAAAATCACATACCTGTCATATCTACCAAGCTTCTGGTTCTACTTGTAACTGCACAAATCTGATGGGGAAATGTGAAGTAAAATATTTGGAAGTTATACTGGACTCATCATTAAATTTCAATGCACATATTTCTTTACTCTAATCTAGACTTAGAAAATTGATATATGTTTTTAAAAACCTACGTTATGTAGCTAATACTTGCATTCTAAAAAATGTCTATATGGCACTCTGTCAATCATTTCTAACTTTTCATTTATTAACATTCATTAACATTTCTTCTTGGGGTGGAGCCTTTAAAACTTCTTTACTTCCTCTTGAAATAGCACAGCGGGCAATTTTAAAAGTCAGCTCTTTTCGACCTTTTGACTACCCTACACATCTCCTGTATCGATCATGGAACCTACCTACTGTTCGCACACTTTACATCTTGTCTACAATACTTAAACAGCATTCCCTGACCGCCCTCGATAAAAATAATTTATTTAAACGTCTTCGCAATGTGGTAGTCTCCCGTCACACCAATTCAAACACTCATTTACACATAGGTTCTTCTGCTTCACCGGTCCCTTTCTATATAATAAATTGAATTCACAACTTAATATATACACGCTAACCAAACAAGAATGCAAAACAAAACTTTTGGACTATCTCCTTTAATGTGATTACACTACTACAGAAGATCTAGTTAACGTTTTAAGATGAAATCCCTCCACAGTCACATAACACAAAAGCATTCAATACAAAATACAAAAAACACTACTACATTACACAAAACAACACTACATTACAACTTACTATACACTATACCATACTTTCTGTATACTTGTAAGTCACACTACACTAAAACACTTTATAATGATGTACATAATATATTGTAACTGATTGTGCATTCGTATTGTAAACTGCATCCTGATTTCTTGAAATACAGGCTCGGCAGGCCGAACCGAGGATAAAGTGAGTAATTGCACCTGAGCTAGGGCTCAGGCGCAGTTGCTCACATTATTTTTATTATTATCTAAATTCTGTGCTTTAAATGTTTATTTTTAATGACTATTATGCTGTACAAATATAAAATGTTATAAGCACAATATGGTGCAAATAAATAAATTTTAATTTAAAGAATTTGTAAGGCGCGTTCATTTTATTGAAAAAACTAGCGCATATTACTCGAAAACATTAATTTCCCAACAGATTAATGTACATTAAACATGAGTTTCGAGGATGTATAATGAATATATAAAATGGCTGTTCTTGCCTGTCAATGATAAAAATCCTAAAAGAATACAAAGTGCCCGGTTTTAAAGTTTGAAGTTCACTACACATTAATATCATCACTTTACATCAAAATCTCATATAAGAGTCGTGATGAACACTGGTTATTCAATAAAATACCGTAAAGCAGTGCTAATAACAGCATTATGTAATCATAACTCGATCAATGGTGGATCTCACGACGCGACGTCTATACGACCACTACACGACCATATAGTGAAATTTATACGACTGCTTCATGACTCTATTACGACACTGATTCGTATAAAATGGGCCTTTTCTCGGTCGTGTTAACTTGATAGCGACGTAACGACGACCAGCTTATGAGACTTAAAGTTAAAATGGGCACGTTGTGGCAACCTTTATAATGTTTGCTGGGAAGGAGTCATTAGATGATTTTGCGACCGAAAAAAGGTCACAAATCGGTGAAAATAAGATATGCGCCATCCTCTAACCCTCACTGGGCCCGAATGTTAGATTCTGGTCCATTCCCTCTCAAAGAGAGGAGGCCTATATCGCAGAAGTGAAAACGTTAAAAGCTTTTTATCTATTTATTCTTTCTATCATATTTGTTTTATTCTCTTTTTTTCTATTTTCATATTTTTCCACAGGTTCTATTTAGCTACTGTGCTTCAACGCAGGGTCAAATATCCTGCGCTTAGGCACAAAAAGCTCTCACAACATGAAGGTTTTAAGTAAATTCAAAGCATCTTTCACTATTTAACGACAATTTCATACTTTTACTCATAATAACAAAATAACTTTTTTTATTATTTTGATTTCACATTTTATTTTATCGTCACTATGGTTTCCTTGGGATTATTATAGTCGTTATTTTCATTTATAGTCGTATCACCTATATAATAGTTATAATCATAAGTAGTTACCTGTTTTCGGCGTAATTAACATTAGAACCTCCTCACGTTTGTTCCTCATTGCTGAGGGTCGTGACCTCCCTGTGTCTATGGCGTTTTTATTATCTTCCGGCGCCTGCGCGTGTCCTTGGTGGCTTCAAGATCGTCATACAGATTGGAGTCAAAAATTGTGCGAACTTAGTCATACCATCATTCTATTCGGGCATTTTTTCCGGCGGGAAAATCATCTGCATATCCAGACTTTTACTGACTAAAAACCCATCCTGTTCCTTCAGCTGTCCTTACGTGGTATCCGTAAGAACATTCCCGCAACTCTATCGGGCTATGTCCTCATTTAACGTAAACATCAGACATTGTCCTTATACGTGTATTTAAATTATTTCCGCAAAGTAATGGTTGATTTAATTCTGTTTCAAAACCCTTTTAGGGTTCCGTAGTCGAATGACAAAAGACGGAACCCTTATAGTTTCGTCATGTCAGTCTGTCTGTATGTCTGTCCGTCCGTCCAATCGTATGTCACAGCCATTTTATTCCGAAACTATTAAGACTATACATGTGAAACTTGGTAAGTAGATGCATTCTGTAAACCGCTTTCCGATTTTAAGAAAAAAATGAAAAAATATAATAAATTAAGGGGGCTATCCATACATGGAACTGAAACTGAAAATATTTTTTTCATGAAACCTATGCGTATGTGGTATCTATAGAAAGGTCTTAAAAATGACATTGAGGTTTTTAAAACCACTTTTTCATAAAGTCAATCTTTTAAAAGATATACACTTCCAAAGCGGTAAAATGTGTCTCCCCCCTCTAGCTTCTATAATAATAGAGTGAAAAATCTAAAAAATACATATGCTGTAGACCTTTATGTAAACTTTAAACGAAAATATAGTTTGAACGAGATCGGATTAGGAGTTTTTGAGATATAACCTATTTTCTAAAACCGTAAATATGACTTTGTAATCATACAAACACTATGAAAAACAACGTTATTTCTCGTAGTTGCTACGGAAGCCTTCATGGGCGAGTCTGACTCGCACTTGGCCATATTTTTTAAAAGAGAACTAGCGATTTGGGTAGTATTCACATTACAAGCAATCTTATACATACAAAAAGCATATTTACCTAACTTAGTTAGAGGGGTTAACACCCAACTAACATTAGGCGCTAAGACAAGAGTTATAGCAGATCTATTAGAGCGCTAATCAGATCCTATAGTTATAAATAAGTGTTACGCGTTTGGAGTTAGAGCGCGCTATAACTCTAATATACCCCCGAATTGTGCACACTTTTTTATCACCTTAGCTTGTTTAATGGCGATAAATCAGAGTTACCAAAAGGGGTTAAGAGGTATAAAGCAATAAAAGAGCTATAATAGCCATAACTGAAACTACAGGGGATAACAACGTGGTAAACAGGCGAAAATTAACTCCTTCAGCGGTACGGTAGAACTACAATGTCGCTCCCTATAGTTTAAAGTGATAAGAGGGTGGCAAATAGGTGATCATTACCGCTTTGAGCACTAATGTAGATCCTCAAAAGCTATAAAAACGGCCTCGGGTGCTAACATTTTTAACTTCTAATGATATTTTTTTATGTCATCAACATAATTTAACCACTTGTTTTTAAGTATTTATTAACCACTTATTTTCATTTTTAAACCACTTATTTTTAGTATTCCTCGTTTAGAACTTTTTGGTGCCTTAATAGGAGCTAAATTATATAAGAAAATCGTTGAATCTCTTAGGTTACAGTTTAGTAAAATATATTTCTGGACGGATTCTACAATAGTCATGGGTTGGATTAAAACGTCACCACATTTACTTAAAACATTTGTACAAAATCGAGTGACCGAGATCAATGACCTCACGGGCGACTCGGTGTGGTTACACGTAAGTAGCAAGGATAACCCAGCTGATCTATTGTCGAGAGGTTATAGTTTAGACTTATTAAAGGATTGTGATTTATGGTGGCACGGTCCGTCTTATTTACATAACAGTTTACATAATTTCGATCAAATTAAATGCGATAATTCAGATGTTTGTAACTTACCAGATTTAAAATGTAAACAAACATGTTTACCTTCGGTACAATGCGAAGATTTAATAAACTTTGAGAAATATTCTTCATTTAATAAGCTTAAACGAATAGGAGCGTACATACTTAGATTTATAGATAACACACGCATCAAGTCGACTGTTAAAGACAGCCGGCAAACCGGTTCTTTATCAGTAAGCGAACTGAATGCCGCACAAAGAATGCTAATTAGGTTTCCGGCCACCGTAGGCGCGGGCCTGCGGACGGCGAGCAGGGGTCGCTCACCGTCCGTCGGCGGCGCGTCGTGTTCCACGCGCGCCTCAAAGAGCTGTCAACACCAGCGACGGGGCCTCATAGGGCCATTGCCTACCGGGGTTTGCGGGAAAGTTCTGCCGAGTTACCGCGGCCCCGGAAATTCAGGGCAGCCGAAGGAACAGGGTGGGTTTTTAGTCAGTAGAAATCTGACACACCCTTCCGCTTGACCCAGTTCGGAAGAAGTCAATCGATGATTTTCCCAACCCAAAAAAAAAAAAAGATGTCCAATAATTTAGTAAGCAATATTCCTATTAAACGAACTTGTAAGCAATATAATAAAGTTTCTAGTCTTAGTGTTTTTATGGATGAACACAAATTAATTCGGGTTGGTGGAAGATTATTTAACTCGTCTAGTTTTGCTTACGATAAAAAACACCCGGTTTTATTGTGCAGTAAATATCCTTTCACTATTTGTTTATTTAGGTATGAACATATCGACGGTTGAAAGGCTAATTGATCTAATCGACATTTTGTAAAACTTGCAGGAGGACGGATCAAAGTTATTTATTTTGAAAAAAAATTCATAAAAAAACAACCATTTGATAGACTTTTATTTATTTAATACAGTATATCTCTAATTAAGTAAGGAAGTTATTTAAGTTATTACTGTTGAAAATTGTATATTATTTTAGAAAATTTATGTTGGTTAGCCCAAAATGCATCAAATTTAGTTATTTTTTGAGAAAGGCAAAATGGTTCAAATGCCTACAGTAAATAAAATAGCTGAAAGTAAACTAGCTCAAGTTTTAACCTAGAATAAAATAAAACGAGAGAAAATGAATTTAGTGCCAAGTCAACTGACAGTTGAATATACCCAATGAGCATAAGCAACATGATGGTGTTGCACCAGAGTGAAGTAGTTTGATGCAGATGTCCATTAGAGGGACTGCAGGATGAAACAAAATGAACCCTTACTAAATTATAGTAGATATTGATGCTTAGGCTATCATAATTCAAAACATTTTTGTGTAGAGGTATCATTCAAGATGTTGATGCAATATGTTTTGGAACAAGGTATTAGATAAGGTGGTATATCATCCTTAGCCTAAGTAGTAGTATCACCGATTACAGAAGCCAGAGAGGCGGAGCTGTACAAGGTGTACAGAGCAGCGAAGACCGTCCTCAAAGAAGAAATCCGGCGGGCCAAAGATCTGGCCCGCAAAGAGATGTTAGGGACTCTTAATCGGGACCCATGGGAACGTCCATAGAAAATGGTGTGGGACAAACTCCGCACCTGGGCTCCCCTGCTGACACAGTCTCCGGCCACAATTAGTAGAGAACGTGGTGAGCACTCTGTTCCCCTCGCGAGGTGGACAAGTGTACTCTCCTAACCATGGCTCCGCCACTTGCGGCGCCCGACGCGGGCCACAGTGACGACAACGCTCCAGAAGTGACCGAGGTAGACCTGAGAGTGGCGGTACGCAGGCTGAATGCCAAAAATACCGCCCCGGGACCCGACGGCTTCCCTGGCAAAGCCTGGGTCCTGGCCTTGGAGCATCTCGAGCCTCAACTGTTAGGGTTCTTTAACGCATGTTTGGAGAGGAACCAGTTCCCGCTTCGTTGAAAGACGGGAAAACTGGTCCTAATCAAGAAACCGGGGCGCCCGAGGTGCCATATCGGCCTATTGTGCTGCTCGACGAAGTGGGCAAAATCTTTGAAACAGTTATTGCAAATCGCCTCGTTAGCCGGATCTTGCGAATAGCCAAATTGGTTTCCGCAAGGGGCGCTCGACGGTGGATACAATCATGCGTGTGAGGGCTCTCTCGACAGACACCGCCAATGCCTTTAACACCCTGCCCTGGAGTTGCATACGGGAGGCACTCCGGTATCACCGGATGCCAACCTACCTCTGTCGTGTGGTTGAGGCCTACCTGATGGACAGGGCCGTCATCTACTCTGGTCACCAAGGAGAGTGGAACTGACGAGAGATGTCATGCGGTGTCCCACAGGGATCGATTCTGGGGCCACCCTTGTGGAACATCAGTTACGACTGGGTGTTGCGCGCCAACCTTCCCACAGGCGTCAGCGTAGTCTGCTACACTGACGACACGCTGGTCCTGGCGCATAGAAGGTCGCACCAGGCGGCGGCCGAAGTGGCGATGCGAGGGGTTGCGACGGTCGTAGAAAGGATCTGACAACTGGGACTCGAAGTGGCTCTGCACAAGTCCGAGGCCATGTGTTTTCATGGCCGTCGGAACGCGCCACCTTCGGGTTCCCAAATAACGGTGGGAGGGGTTCGCATCGGCGTCGAGACGACGATGAAGTACCTGGGACTTGTCCTCGACAGCCGGTGGAACTTCGTCGAACAGTTCCGACGTTTGGCTCCAAGACTGGACCGGGCGGGGGCTACACTCAAGCGGCTCTTACCCAACCTAGGGACGCCAAACGCCTCCTGCCGAAGGCTATATGCGGGGATTGTGCGGTCCATGGCCCTCTATGGGGCCCCTCTGTGTTCGCTGAATCTGCTGCGGCGATCAGCTCACCAGCTGGTCGGGTCTCAGAGGGTCATGGCTATCCGGATGATCCGGGGATACCGCACAATCTCTGGGGAGACGACGAACCTCCTTGCCGGATTGCTGCCGTGGGATCTGGAGGCGGTAGCCCCCGCGCACGTGCATGATTGGCGCGTGGATGTACTAAGCCGGGGTGAAACTCCGCTACCGCGGCAAGTCACGGCTCAGCGGATAGAGCTCCGGTGCGATCTCACGGCAGCATGGAAAGAGCGGCTGTCGCAACCGAAGGCTGGGCACGCCGCAAACGCAGCTATAAGTCCCCTTCCACCTGACGCAGGTGCTGAACGGACATGGCTGTTTCGGGAGATACTTGTTTCGGATACAGTGGGAGGACACGCCCGGGTGTCGTCATTGTGAGGACCACCTGGAGGACACGGTGGAGCATACGGTCGAGGTGTGCCCTGCTTGGGTGGAGCACCATCGTGTCCTCGTAGAGGCGGTCAGTGGCGGAGACCTCTCGCGCCCTGCTCTGGTTCAGACCATGGTGCAGAGCGAGAGGGAATGGGATGCAGTCGCCTCCTTCTGCGAAGCAGTCATGCTAGCGAAGGAGGAGGCCAAACGCGCGAGGGAAAGGCAACCCTCTTCCTTTTCGCCCCAGCCGCCGTGGGAGACGCCCCGGGCGTCGGGGATCGCGAGCCGATTTCCGGCCACCTTAGGCGCAGGCCTTTACCGGACGGTGAGCGACCCCGCTCGCCGTCCCCAAGCCCGCCAGGGACTGGACCAGGCTCGGGTCGGCACGTCGTGTTCAAAGATCTGTCAACGCCAGTGACGGGGCCTCATAGGGCCATTGCCTGCCGGGGTTTGCGGGAAAGTTCTATCGAGATACCGCGGCCCCGGAACTTTAAGGCAGCCGAAGGAACAGGTGGGTTTTTAGTCAGTAGAAGTCTGTTACTGTCTTCCGCTTAACCCAGAGCGGAAGAAGTCATTCGATGATTTTCACACCCAGAAAAAAAAGGTAGTAGTATCATCACGGAATACATTGTACTTTAGTATCACTTTCCAAATAAAACAACAAATAAAATAGCCGAAGTGACATTATTGATTATCCTTAATAGACGCTTAATGGATCAAGAGACATATTTAATTAATATAACTTAATGCAAAATAGTTCAAGTAACACGATTTATTAATGTAGTTCAATGCAAAATGGGCCAAACGACATAGCTTATTTTTTGGTTTATTGCAAAATAGGCCAAACGACAAAATCACAATTATGGCGAAAAAGCCAAATGCCTTAATCGACACACGTTATAAAAGTTTGAAAAATCAAAATAACTTAAGTCATCGAGTCCTCAAATATGTCCAATTTTGTGTCGTATAGATCAATGAGCTTAGAAATGAGACCTGTTTTGCAGTGGGTGCTAAGCGCCAAAAAAGTATTCAAAAAATTTGAAACATAACTCAAACGATGGAGAAAAATTTGCTGATTCCGAATATGTATATAACTCAATATCGCAAAAAATGTCGCTTAGATCAATTAGCTTTTCAACCGTCGATATACGATTATTCCATGCCGGTCCTCAACTTCTTTTAGCTAAGGTGCGTGAATGTTGGTGGCCATTGAACGGTAGAAACTTAGCTAGAAAAATAGTGCATGAGTGGGTGAAGTGTACACGTATTCGAGGTAAGACACTAGCACCTATCATGGGTAACTTACTGCCTGAGCGCTTGGAGCCTGGCTTCCCGTTTATGCGAACAGGTGTTGATTATGCGGGGCCAGTGTTTATATTAACTAGAAAAGGCAGAGGTTCAAGATTGACTAAAGCTTACATATGTTTATTCATATGCATCACGACGCGAGCTATGCACTTGGAGCTTGTTACAAGTCTCTCTTCAAATTTCATTTCATTTCATTTCATTTATTCAATAACAATTTACATTGTGTGCGAATATAAAAGCTTAACAACTAGGTACACATGCAGTAAAAACTAATAATTGAATTGCTTATAATGGGACTGATAACAATAAAAAATATAAGAAAATAATGGTAATAGTAATGTCAAAAAAATAGAATTATACATCAAGAAATTAAAATAAAAATACTGAAATCTTGAAAACAAATGTCAATACATTTCAAAAAATTAAAATTATTATTAATAGTTTTAATAAATAAGTAATAACAATGTCAACAAATAATAAATAATTTTAATCTAGTATTTTACAAATCCTTTACAGCATTAAAACGTTTTATTAGTAGGCGAGGTAAACCTTGCGTCATTTTTTCGGATAATGGCAAGAATTTCGTAGGTGCAGAGAAAGAATTTCCTTTATTTTTAGACAAAGAATCAGAGACTATTATTAATTATGCTTCAGATAATAACATTGAATTTCGATTCATTCCTCCTTATTCTCCACATTTTGGCGGTCTATGGGAGAGTGGGTTACGCTCGTGCAAGTATCACCTGAGGCGCATAGTGGGTAACGCGCGATTAACTTACGAAGAATTTTACACAGTTTTGACACAAATCGAAGCCGTCTTTACTGTACCTCATCCTCATCAATAATTACTGTAAGTAATGAAGTCAATGAGTCGTAACAAATTATTTTGATGTGAAGACAAATGGTGATGAAATTCTGGGTACCTTCTGTTTGATGTATGAAGGCCAAAACAACGTTGCTATCAATGAAACTCAAGAATAGTGATGTAAATAGTCAACAATATTCGACAATATTCATCAGGTATTACAAAAATAAGATAAAATTATGGCAACAATTATATATAATAAAAAAATGATGCTCAAGATGTCTAGCATTTCTGTCCAAATTGGTAATGTGAAATCGCAACTCAACAAACTCAATGAATCTGAAGTTGTTTCGCTGGGTACATCCAAAACCCATGCTGAAAATATACCATTCAGTGACGCACTAATCAACAGTATTGAAGAATTAAATAAAATAGAAAAGTTACTCTCCGAAAAAACGGCTAGAGAGCAATTAAAAGAAACTTATTCGATAGTCTGTTCCGGTGGGAAAGGAATAAACTGCTTATGCTCTAATAGCAATATATCTTATTGTTAAGCTGGATTTTATAAACCTTTATCAGACAATTTTATTGCTTTATAGGTCATCATCATAAGTGTCAACTTTTCAAAATTATTAGATTTATTATGTGTGATAAATAATTCTTTAGTTGAATATGATTCATTTAAAGAGAAACTAAATTGATTTGTTTTGTAATGAAAATAAATGAAATGTGATTGACATATTGCGTTTAATTTGATATTTTAATTTAAACTGTGTGAAGTAAAGATCGCTTGTAGTTGTAGCACCACTTTCACACACTTTTCTGGAAAATCATGTACGGAACCCAGTTCCACATTTTCGCAGAAAACTCCCGCTTCACTCACTTTTTCTTGTATTAAAGATTACGATATTCTCTTTTCGTATACGAGCATTTGCACCAGTCCTACTTTGACGTTTCCAAGCATTTTTAGCTGCTTTAGATTTTTTTATTTGCGTCGCCATTGATATCAACAACAAGTGAACGAATAAGGGGTACAGAATTGGTTTTAAGCTCTATTACTCTACCTAAAGTTACACAAAGTCACATTAAGCACTAGAAGTTCTATTTTAGCGAAAATTGTCCCTACTGTTCGACTTTGAGTAACATAAGAGAGTTTGTTCCTCTTTAGGCATTTGGTGGTACAGAAAAGTTTATGAGCACCATTGTAGAACTGGTAACGGCAACTATTGCTTTTGTGCAACTTTTGGTTCTTGAAGAGTTTATATCGCTTGAATAGCACTTTGGGAGGTTGTAATTAAAGCTTACTTCTTATTTAGATCTTATAGTTATAAGATTCACTTAAAGCTATAAAACAAGATGCTTTGCTCATATTGTCGTGTTAAAAAATGCTGCTGTATGTCTTTAACCTTTAACCTCACGCTGTTATCGCCCTTCTAACTCTGTGATATAGCTCTAAGTGAAATATTTTGTTGGTCTACGCTCTGTTATTGCCGAAAGTTGTAAGTGTTGCTGCTGTAGGGCCTGCATATCTCGTAAAGTTCTAAAACAAGCTGTTATTGACGCCTAAATGTTTATTGGGCGCCCTCTAACTAAGTTAGGTAAATATGCTTGGGTCTGAAGTGGGTTCACGGCAATAGTGTAATGGGTGAGGTTCGAACCCGCGACCTCTCGATCACTAGCCCGACACCTTAGCCATTAGGCTATTGACGCTTGCATTTACTTTTACAGATTATCATGGGAACCAAGAATGAAGAGAATGGCGCAAGTGAACGTATCAGAAGAAATTCTAATTACAGCGATTACAGAGAACGCGACACCAACACTAATTGTTAAAAGCTTAGAAAGTATCTCCACTCCACCGGGGAAACAGTTTGCAGAACGCGTTTTAGAAAAATGTTTCCATATGTCGCCTAACTTTCACTCCGTAACCGTCAAAGGGTCACATGATGTTCATGTAACTCACCCAGAGAGTGTTGCACCGCACATCATAAAGTTTTTTAAATCTTATTATACAGATAGCGGGCCATTTAAATGTAAACTATAAAAAAGATTAAAATTTAATAAATCCCCTACGCTAAAAATACTTAGGAGTAGTTTGAGAAACATCCCTTAAGAAGTAAAAAAAATGTTGAGATTTCTAGGAAAAATACGTAATGTTGTGTAAAAAGATTTATTAGGAAGTGACATCGCACCCTTAGTAATTAATATAAGGGCACAATTCGAAATTTTGAGTTTTCGAGTTTTTGTGATAGATGGGCACAAAATCACCTGTTCTACCACTTGGCTTTCACAGATAGAGAAAAAAGACAATATTAAAGCGAATACTGTAATTGTGTCTCTTTTATATTACCCTCTCCCGTACCCGCGTCTTCCCACTAGAGAGGCCCAACCAGTAAGGTGCCAGTACTTGTCGAAGCCGGACTACTGACGCGATGGCAAAATTGGAGTTGTGCCTTTTTATTACAAATTATCGGGTAAGTATTGCAATATTTTAAAGTTTTAAAAAGGTCGACTTAGAGTTAGGCCCTCTTATCACTACAATGTATTAAAATATGTCATCATTATATCAAATTAGTTCCTTATTTTACGAAAATATTATGTTTTTACGTTGTTTATCTCGAAATAATTCCTTGTTTCACAAAACTTTATGAACGATCTGTGTTTGCATTTAAGATTAGGTCTTTACATGATGTAAAATATTTAATCAAGTTACATGTTACGTCGATAGTTTTAAGTATGGTTAGTAATTAAGCGCTTTATTGATTGGTTAAGTAGGTATTAAACATGTTGAAGTACGTAATTAAACAAAATAGGTAGGTACTATTATTATTTTTATTTACAGAAGCATGACGTCGCGGTCACAAAAACATTTGAACTTACTCAATCGCCCAGAATCAACAGCAAAGCGAATTGCCTAAGCAAAAGTAAGTTGTTTTGCTACGTGTCTTTATTGGTTAAATCTTACTAGGTAATTACTTACATAAGTACAGCATCTAATCGTTTAATTTTTATTTCAGTATATTACTGGACGCATTTTGGAAAAAGAGAATATTCCCAACACAATTCCCAAGATTTCGTAATTTCGTTACCTGTGTAATGTTCACTTAAACATTACACAGGTAACGAAATTACGTTTGATATTATGATTCCAAACCCAAAAACTGCTGAAAATATTCAACCATCAGTCGATACACCCGTGGCCTTGACTGAAACCAATGGTTTTATCGCAACACCATCAAAACGTTCATCCAAATCGTCGTCAAGTTGTTCCAGCTCATCTTCAAGTTCCGATAGTAGTAGTTCCACGAGTACAACTTCTAGCAGCCGCCTATCGTCCCGCAAATGTTCCCCAGAATCTCGAGCACTACCTATTTCTAAAGATGCTTGTATACTATCTGATGAACAACCACTAATTTCTCGGCCACACTCTACGTGGGAGACGTAGATTATGGCCAAATATGTTCTGTCTTCTTTGACCCTTCAAAATGTTGAACCAGTAATAACACAGCAAGTTCCTACCGTGGATTATTGCATTTCACCGATTAATTCTGCAGAAAGTGATGCTGAACTTAGTGATAACGATCCAACCTATAACGGAGAATCGGTAGCTAGACAGCGTTCTTCGCCGAGCACATGGCCGTGAGACCTTAAGGAATTAGTTTCGAAGAAACTAATTGATCCTTACTACGCGACCTATTTTGATAGTATGTTATCGTCTTGAGTAGTTAATATTTTTGTTTAAATTTGAAATACGTCTACTAGGGAACATCAGAGATAATTTGAGGCTATTTGTTATTTAAATGGTATGCTATTTAAATAACAAATATAATCACATTATCATCCATCTTATATTATAACTAAAGGTTGATTATAATTATTATATAAGATATGACTGAAATGAAGAAAATATATAAAAGTTTAATTGTTAAATGATTAAAAAAATGTTTTGTTCTAAGACTTGTAATGAAAAAGTTTTATTGTCGAATTATTATTTTTATATATTGTATTATTTTTTTATTATTCCATGTATTTAGTCTATGTGCATACAAATGACATTTTTAAATATTAATATAAAAATATAAACATTTAAAAATATATAAAATAGTAGCCCACCGGTATCGGGAACAGTATCCAAGCTACCGGTGGTCAGGGCTCTTGAGAGAGGAACCTCCTCAAAATACGCGCCTTTTCCAGAAGTACTGCTTTCTGGATCAAGCCCTTGATCCAGCTGCCCAACGAGAGCCTCCTTAGATGTTGGTCGAGGCAAGAGCCAATGGTATAATTGCCAAGAAGCAATTATACCATTGGCTGTGACAACTATCGGGACAGTGATTGCTGTCTTCACATCCCACATGTCGACAACCTCGCGCGCCAGGTCTAGATATTTTTTTTATCTATCTCAGATTTCACGAGGTTCTCGTCATGGGGGATTGCTATATCAACAATCATTGTGCGACGATCTAATCGGTCTATCACCACTATGTCAGGCTTATTGGCAACAATAGTCCTGTCAGTGACGATAGACCGATCCCAGTACAGTGTAATATTGCCATTTTCGAGAACTGGGTCGGGCACATACCTATAGTATGGTACTTTTGATTCCACAAGATTGTATTTAAGAGCAAGTTGCTGGTGAATATATATAATATTGTTTTTTTATTATTAAAGGATCTATTTTTAAGTTTGTAATGTCAAGTTTATAAAAATGTTTATTTGAAGTTTATTTAACATTTGAAAAGTTCTTACTTAATTAATTATTTGCCATTTCGTATGTTTTAATTTTAAGATTAATAAAGCTTAATTTTTTATACATTTTGTTTTTTTTTTTATTTCATTCGTATTTTACATTAGGGCACTTTTACTAATTTATGATAGGATATATTGTGTGATAAAGCATTATTTTGTGATAATCCTTATTATTTTGAATATCATTAGTCTTGTAAAGGCTTATTACTAATATTGCCTTCAAAAACAAAAATAAAAATAGTAAAAACTTTTTTGCAAAAAAATAAAACCGACTTCCATATCAAAACACTACAAAGCCAAAAATAATTTTAATTTCGGTAGTCGGTGTTATTGGTTTTGTATTTTCTTTTTTTCACACCGCCTTCCGAAATTAAAATTATTTTTGGCTTTGTAGTGTTTTGATATGGAAGTCGGTTTTATTTTTTTGCAATAAAGTTTTTATTTTCGCGCTTTTTAGTGGGTCAATTTGTAATTAATCTAGTTATAAAAGCCAAAATGTCAACTACAAAAAACTAAAAACGCGCGAACAAAAAACACAATGCAGAGTAAACGAAAAGATCATCAATGTAAATATCTTTTTTAGACTTTTGTTAATATTTCAGAAACGGCTTGTTCGATTTCGATAAAATTTTCATGGGACCATTTGGGAAGTATACCCTTTCCAACAAAAAAAGAATTTTTCAAATCGGTTAGCAAGCGACGGAGTTATGCCCGAACAAACATAAAAAAAAAAAAAAAAAAAACAAACAAACATCCGAATTGAGAACCTCCTCCTTTTTCAGAAGTCGGTTAAAAAAGAGGCCTAACTCGAAAGAGCTTTAAAAAATATATTTATTAGTACTCAAATATTTTGTTTTGTAGTTTTTCTGCTATTAATACCGTAGTAGGTACATGTAACGTAGACTAGGTACAAAAAAAAATCAGAGCTATAGCACTTTAAATTATGATGTTATCAATCATAGACTAAAAACATCGGATTCCCTGAATCTTAAAACATGTTTTCCCAAAAGTTGATATTTTTGAAATATGCCTTTACTTTATTAAGGGTGCGACATATTATAAAGATCTGAATAATGACATAAAATTTTAAACTAGTATTTTTTCTTTAACTTATAAGAGAGGTTTAATAGGTATAGAATAGTATACATTTACAACATCCGCCCTCAATTAAAACTCTCAACAAACTCTCTTCTTCGTGCTTTTTAGTGGGTCAGTGAATTTTCCAAATCGGTTCATAAATGACGGAGTTATGCGTGAACAAAAAACGCAATGCAGAGTAAACGAAAAGATCATCAACGTAAATATTTTTTTAGACTTTTGTTGATTTTTCAGAAACGGCTTGTCCGATTTCGATAAAATTTTCATGGGACCATTTGGGAAGTATACCCTCTCTAACAAGATAAGAATTTTTCAAATTGGTTGGCAAGCGACGGAGTTATGCGCGGACAAACATAAAAAAAATACAAACATCCAAATTGAGAACCTCCTCCTTTTTTAGAATTCGGTTAAAAAGAAAAACATGTATCAAAACCTATGCTAAATCTAAACCAGTTACACATCTCTTAAGTGCAATACGACCTAACGGTTTTGTTAGCATATCGCCAAAATTTAAATCTGATGTGACGAATTTAATATCTATAATACCGTCTCTGATACCTTCTCCCGTATAAAGTGATATCTCGTATCTATATGTTTCGTTCGCTCGTAATGGACAGGGTAGTCTTCTTCTCTTGGTCGCTAGATGGCGCCCTGTACCGCGTCTGATCGTGCGTTGCTGCGTCGTCGTGATGAGAGATGGCGTGAACAATGATCATTTATACATATAAATGATACATTGTTTTGCATTTTAAATATGTACTAATTACATCATAATGATTTAAATCAACAAGTAATAACAAATATTTAAAATGTTATTATTGCCTAAATTTCGGTAGTTATTTTAATGTAGAATACACTGAATAAAAAGGACCTTATATATCTTTTGCCATAATCATATTTTTTTTATTTAATTAGTATTTTTTAAGAATGTGATAAATTTCTAATAAACAGAGAGATGTAAACAGAAAAAATAAAATAAATAAATAGTAAACCTGTTCATGTAGTGACATCTACAATTTTTTTAGATACTAATTGGTCTTTCTTTTCGGGGCCAGATAACAGATGGCACGACAATCTTTTAGAAATGTCACTTTCAGGCTAGTGTCTCCCCCCTGGCCGCAGGCCACGCTAGAGCTACTGCGGTGAGCGGGGGCGACCTGCCGGGAGGAGTAAAGACGCTGCGTTTTGCCGCTGTAGTGTGCCACGTTGAAGCGGCCGCGTGACTCTTGGTTTTTATCTGCTATTATTGCGCGGGGTTTAAAATGAGTTTGTCTAATGGTGAACGCAGACCTAGCCGCGCCGCACGCGCCGCAGTCTTTGCATTCGAATTCTTTATATGAAGTTCTATGCAACCTCGCACACCTACCCGCGCCGCAGTCGCCGCAGTCCCTGAAACGACCGAACTCCCCTAGCCGCAGCTGATGACGTCACCCGCACGCAGCGCGGATGACGTCATTCGCATCCACGGCGCGCAGTGTTGCCAGAGTTATAAAGTAGACAGAGAATCTCTGTCAACGGTTTATAATGAAATTACTTATTCTCGTATAAATAATTACTTGCTTATTCCCTATTATAGCACCTACAGATAAAATTACACAAAAGAGCAAAATACCAATACCAAATACAGATTTTATACAGATTTTTTAAATCTTCGGATAGATAATGCTTTCAAAAATCTGGCAACACTGACGGGAACGACTGCAGCGACTGCGGCGCGGATAGATGTGCGAGGCCATTAACATAAAGCGATGACTGCGGGGACTGTAGAGACTGCGGTGCGGCTAGGTCTGCGTTCACCATAAATTGGAACTTTCATTTTTTTTTTATTTTTTAATTATTTATTACAAATAGTACAGTTCTGATAGAAAGTACCATTAAACCTGGATTGGTTTGTCTTGGCACTCATTCGCATTAGTAACACTACTTACACTAATTCTTAATAACGAATTCTACACAATTACTCTAACATAACATAAGCTTAAGTATGATATAAATATATGTATAGTTATACATTGTAAGTTAACAAGTTAACTAACTACTACGACTAAGTCGTAAACATCTATTAGCATTTAAAACCAACTTGTAGGGTATGCAAGGGTATACAATTTAGAAGGAAGTAGTTTTTTTGCACAGGATATTATATTACAAATAAAAATGGGGTTTCATGATTATTTACTTATTTCATCCCACTTTTTTTTATTACATATTTATTTTTATATTGATCATCCGTACTGCACCAGATTGATGGCCGAGACATTATTTCGCTAATAAACTCCTCCGTATTTATGTTTTGCATCGCGGATAATTCAACAAAATTGCCCCCCGTTCGACCCGTATTATTGTTTTTCCCGCTCATCGCAGACGCAAGACGCGTCGCGCCAGCGTGGCCTGCGACTTACTGGGTTTCTGATTTATTTCTACCTATATAGATGTTAATAATATTGTGGTCATACCTTAGAAGAATAACGCATAGAAGCAGTGGCGGTACCTTCATATAAGCCCAAAAGCCCGGCATGCCTTACTAAAAAATGCTCGATAGAGAATCAATGTCAAACCCGAACTATTTAAAAGTTCGCGCGCTTAATTCTTATCAAAATAACACAATGAATCTACTGAGTACAGCTAAACTACTACGCATCGCGATTGTTCGCGCGCAGAGTTTCGCATTTGTAGCATCTAATGATCTACATATTACTATCTCGCTTACACGCACCGGCTTTTACCGGGCTTTCAAATACTATATCTGTCACTTTCGCACTTATAGCGATGTGCCGTATAACGAGTTAGGCCTTAGGCATAGAACAAATCGATCACTATGGCAGATATAAGCAGGGTATTCGTATGAAGTTGCATGCGTATGCGTGACTTTGTCAGCTTGCCAACTCTGCAGTGTTGCCGTTTTAGCCACACGTTGAAAGATCTTGGAGATTTTTAACGTGTTTGGAAACTTTTTTAACATTTATCAACAATAAAAACTAGCGACTTTTAAAATAACGAAATTAAATACAGTCAAAACCGTTTACAACAACATCATTTAGAACAACATACCGGTTATATAGACCAAAATCATAGGTACAAAATACTTTGTACCTTGAAAACATCACCGGTTATTACGACTATCGGTTTTTACAACCAAATATGAGTGGTCCCTTGGATGTTGTTATAACAGATTTTGACTGTATTCAAGCAATATCTTAAAAATAAAAATAAAATAGCTAGATTTTTCATATACCTGGCGACTTTTTTTGCCTAAATGACAACACTTGAGTAGTTCCCGACATCCTAGAGTGCAACTAACTTCACTTCAGTTTCATTTGCTTGAGTGAAAAAAGCTGTTAAAGTTTTCTGTTTGTTTTCTAAGATTTTCTCAGTGATACAATTGTTTTGGTGATTTACCTACAACAATGGAGGTAATTGTACCTTGTGAGGATTTAAAATGCGTTCAAGTTTTGATTGGCGAAGATAAGGTAAAATCTTTAAACTTTGCTCAGAAAAAACAGTTAATTTCTTCATTAAAACCGACGCCTAATCTGTGTATTTCTCAGACTAGTAAATCGCATAAACGAAAATTTAATAGATCAGTCAATCATTTCATTCATGAGAATAACCTCGAAGATGCCTTTCCCGAGCTGTTAAAGTTAGCGTATCTTGTTGTAACTATTCCGGCTACAAGTTCTTCCGCGGAACGTGCTTTTTCGTCTCTTAAACGTATCCATACCTATCTGAGAAATACACAAGGTCAAGAGCGTCTTTCCGAATTATCAATGATAGCTATTGAAAAACAGTTGTTGGTAGAATTAAAACGATCACCAACATTTTACTCTGATGTAATTAAATCATTTCTTAAGAAAGATAGACGATTCCAATTAGAATATAAATAATTTATTTAAATTCCTTATTACATTCTATCTAGCTATTTTTTACCTTTCGTTTTGTAACTTTTTGTTTTGTTTTTTTTTTGTCTGTAACCTGGGTTCTGTTACGAAGGAAGCAACTACTTACCATAACTTTGTTCCCTCAAGCAATGAAGCAAACCAAACGGCTTTTTTCAAAGCCACCGGAGGTATGCAATTGCTGATATGTTTATTATATTCAATCTAGCACTAGCATGCCTTCAGTGTGCTTTGGTTACCTCATTCACCGCACGACAAGCAAGAGTGAAATTGAAGAAAGAAGAGGAAAGAAGAAGATGGATGAATTCACTTTTAATTTATTGTACCTAACCAGTAGTTTATGAGAAAATTGCGATGATACATACGTAGGTACCTACATACTCAGTCGAAAACGGAACTTTCTTTTTTTGAAATCGGTTAAAATTTTATTGGGCTTGCGTTATTTTGAAACCCTAGGCACGCCACTGCATAGAAGCCTAGTACGAGTGCAAAAAGTGAGGCAACTAAAACTTAGCCGTTTTGGCTAAGTTTTCTCGACGAGCCGTCAATACTCAAGGTCACATTTCACCGAACAGAGCTCGCGAGTAAATAATTTAAAACAATCGTTTGTAGCATAAAGGGATGTCATAGTCCTTCAGGAAAACAAAAATTACATTTCACATGTAAATACTCACATTTTATACATTATTTATACGTAAATCGATCATTAAACAAAAATTCTAATAACCTAACTTATCACAATTCAATGTTGCTATCCGTGAGGAAAAAAAATACCCATATTGATTTCTTATGTGCTTATTTTTGTTTAAAAAATATAGTTTTGGCGGCAATTATGTATGCGTCAAACTAAACTATATTTATTTATAGCTACTACCTAAAGTGTGTTCAAACTAAAAGTTACTGTTAGTTCGAAGAGTGGCATCATAAAGATTACAATTTTGTTCGTTACATGGTGGACATCCCACCCATACGCACCAAACGTTTTGGGAATACCTTCATTGTGCGTACGGCTAAGGAGTGGAATTCCCTGCCGGAGTCTGTGTTTCCCGATAGCTATAACCTAGGAGTCTTTAAGTCAAGAGTGAATAGGTTACTTTTAGGTAAGCGTGCTCCATCTTCGACCACATCATCACTTACCAACAGGTGAGATGGTGGTCAAACGCGAACCTATTCTAAATAAAAAAAAAAAAAAAAAAAAAAATTAAGATTTTTTTCATTTAACCAATGTTCCCAATAATATTTTTCTATTTCATAAATACAACACATACTTTTAATTGATATCAAACAAGAGTTTTCAAGTAATTAATACATTTCTATAATATTATTATAACACATTACACATCAAACATTCTAAACGCAATGACCGATATCCCATTTCGTTTGAAAATATGTCATATAAGTCACATTACATGAAAAAAATCATCTTATAACATAAAATACTTGATTTGATCCAGCAACATAATATGGTGCATTTTCCCATTTTTGTGGGTAATGGTATCACTGAAAGCTATATTAGTGTGCGTTTGAGGAACGTAGACACATTCGGCTCACGCACACAAAGAAAATAAAGTGGACACACGAAATCGCTCGTGTTTTGTTCTAGACACCCTTTCTATGCGTTATTCTTCTAAGGGTCATACATTTTATTTTTACCCGACTGCGCCAGAAGGAGGGTTATGTTTTTCGAGAGTATGTATGTCTGTATAATGGTTTGGCACGCTCTGTGGCCTGAACGGCTCGACGGAATTTAGCTTGAGAGGTATCGTTAGATTCGTATTGACTGTGAGAGTGACACTGGGTATTTCAACATAATAAAAAAAACAAAATGGCGGATTTTTGGCGCCATATTATGCCTACAAAAAAGTTTCTTTTTCTCAAAACCTATCGAGTGGGGTATCAAAATAAAGGGTTTTAAAACGTGATTACAAAAATATATATACAACTTATATAGTTAAAAGTAATTCAAAGTGACAAATCGTAAAAACACGTATAAAGAACTAAATCGTCTGCAAAATCTTTCACATCTGTAAACTAAAAAGCTGGAAATAAAAAAAAGAAGCAGGTGGGACCCATTTGAGTTTGAAATTATAATAATGGTATGGGCCCCGCCTGCTTCCAACTTTTATTTAATTTAAAATGGGATTGTTTTTATTAGCTTTTCAGTTAGTTTTAGTATAAGGTTGCAGTCGGGTTTTTTAATTTTTTTAATTACTTTTTTTTTTCTTTTTTTTCTTCGTTGTCAGATAGGCAATCACACCATGTAAAACATTAATACCCAGCTGCAACCGGTTAGACTGGTAGCCGACCACAGCATAGAAAAGGCTAAGTAGAAAGCCCTTTCTTATGATAGCTCACTTGAAGACTAGCTTTAATTTAAAATTTCGACCACTTCTAAGATTATATTTTTAGGGTTTCGTAGCCGAATGGCAAAAATGGAATAGATATACGACGGGATAGATGCGTCATGTCTGTCTGTCTGTCTGTCCGTATGTCACAGCCATTTTATTCTGAAATTATTAGGATTACACATGTGAAATTTGGTAGGAAGATGTATTCTGTTAACCGGTTTCCGATTTTTATAAAAAAAAAATTAAGGGGGGCTACCCATACATAGAATTGAAACTAAAATATATTTTTTTTATCCAACATATACGTGTGTGTGTGGTGTCTATATGTAGACAAATCTTAAAAAATGACATACCGTAAAACGGGGCTACTTTGCACATATTTCGATAGTTTTTTGGGAATTACTTTTTTTAACAACCAAAATTAATTATGTTTTTGTTCCAACAGAACAATGTGCCCTTTAACTATCAATCCCATACCAATATCAAGCCCTACAGGCCCCCCACAATTATATATATTTTTATTTTTCATGTGTCAAAGTAACCCCGAAGTGGGGTTTCTTTGACAAGGCATTAAAATGCAATCAACGTCAAAGATCTAAAGTGTAAGGATTACTTTAACATCATTTTGATAAAAAGAAATTAATATTTTATGAATTTTAGGGGAAATAGAAATAAAAACAACGAGTTATTGAGATCAATCAGTAATTTTTATTATCACTTAGGTAACAGAAATATAGGCAGTTAATCAGTCTTGTAATTATTATCTTTGGAATCAACACAAATTGACATTATAACAATCATCTTTCAAAAATCGTAACATTTTTTAACAACAATAGAAAATCTAAAAATAATTATTAATTTATGTCCTCGCACACCATACATTCATGGGACGGATTGGTTGAGCCTTTGTTACACATGCCACAAATCTAATTTTTGCAAGTGATGCAACAAATCCAGTCAGCAGGATGATAGTAGAACTGGAAATCACATTTACAAATGTAACAGAGGTTGCTGTTCTTATTGCCCTTCTCCTTATTCTTCTGCTTGCCCCTTAATCTCTTTTTACGAGAAAAATCACTCAAAGGAACATCGTCATCAGAAGAAGTCTGGCCTGTCGTAGGCGGCAAAGAAGAAGTTGAAGGTATAGATATAGGTTCGATGATCGGGACTTCCATGACAGCCGAGACAGTATCATCAACTGTGTCATCGTTTTCCATTTCAGGAACATCATTTGTTGTTGGGCGTGGGATATCTTGGCGTGTTATAGATATCTGTGTACCTGGTTCATGAATCACTTTCTTTCCTCTTCTGTGTCGAATTCTTTCAGAGTTGTAGCCCCTTTTTTCGGGAGCGGTCCCGCGCCACCAATCAAGGTCACTAGCGTTCGTTTCGCACACGTTTAAATCATTATTTGGCGCGCTGTTAAAGTAGCCCCATAAACTGTCAAAGTTACCCTTACTGTTAAAGTAACACCGTTTTACGGTAGGCTTCTAAAATCTAAAACCAATTTTTTTCTTAAATTCGAAGATTAAAAGATATGCACCTCCAAAATGGAAAATGCATTGATTTATTTAAAATGATTTCCTTGTAAAATATGTGTTTTTGCGACATAAACGACCGTTTCCTTTTTCATATTAATTCAGAAATATGATATTTTCACAGCTTCAAGGGACTGTAGACCTGAGTAGGTATATGGTTTTAATTTCAATTTAAATTTCGATATTTCTACGCGTTCCCGAATTAGGGATCTTGACAGATGGACAAAAAAGTGATTCTGTAAAGGTTTAGTTTTTTTTTCTTTTGATGCACGGAACCCTAATGATAAAACTAGTTTTCAACTGACTCAATCTGCAAGTTTAAAACCGATTACCAAAAAATACAAAACTATAAACACATTTACTATATTTAAATTAAACGTTAATGACCTACAAAACCAACTTTGTTATTAGCGTTTTACACGCGCGATACTACTTCGGTGCCACCTGAATGACAATAATAATAAATAATTTATTTGACACACACAAGTTATTGAGGAAAGAAATTTACAAAAAGAAGAAGGAAGAAGCACACAGTTACAAGAGAAGTACCCGTGGGCCTCAAATTAGGCATATACCTACTAAGCAGATTGCAATTTGACTCTGGACACAACATTTTGTAAAATTTATTTGAATTGAACAGATATTAGGTACAAAAATAATGATAAATTGAATGTGAAAATAAATTTAGAAAAAATCAAATTAAAAACAAATACAATTACAATTAAATCACAAATTAAATTTAAAGTTAAATTCCCTTCGAATACTCAATTCCGGTCACAATTGATGAAGGTCAATAACAAAATTAGTAGTCAAAGTCAGATAAATACACTAGTCACTAGGATATCAGGCTTTCCAACATTAGCATGTGTTAGCAACATAAACTTACTTAAACTTTCCCAATGTTAAATATTAAAGATGATCGTAGTATTCTATGGTACGTACGAATGCCATGCCCACAAGTGTACCAACCCAATAGTGCTCGCCGTACACGTCAACCAATCACAGAGCAAGATTTAAAAAGTAAAAGTGAATGACAGAAGGTTGCAATCTTGGGTTGTGCGGGGCATGGCTGTGGTGTGAAAAACTAGGAGCAAAATACTAGAAAATTAACTGAGTTGTAATGGATATTTCGTAGCGTAAAAATAGAATGTGTGATCTACATATTTTTCTACTCTGTAAGCATTGAGGAAATATAATAAGTAAGTACCTGTGAACCTGTCTATTATTTCTACTAGCTACCTTTTATTCCAAGGGGCGCCATGAACGTAGTTTTTATTAATACCGAAATTGGTGGATTCCGTGCAGGAGTTTACACATGTTTGTCAATCGCGAATCTTTCCATAGTAGTTCAAGGCCCTTCGAGCCCCATTATTCTAATGAGCACTAGGCCTCCAACAGGTTAGAAGGCTCTGCACATAATGAGAAGCAAAAACGACATCCTTGAAATGTAATTCGCTATTGGAAGGAAAGTGGGGAAAACCAGAGGCCGATCACCCATTAAGTAGATGTCTTTTTTATTTCGGGTGAAACATCGCCATATGACTCCTTCCTGAATATTCCGCGCTGCGGTATGTCGTTAGAACATTCCTGCAAACCCGATAGGCAATAGCCCTATCAGGCCCCGTTACTAGTGCTGACTGTTTTGAGTTGTCCCGGGATGGAAAGCTACCCCTGCTCGCCGTCCACAAGCTGGAATCGTGGCCGGAAATCGACTCACAATCCTTGACGCCCGGCGCGTCTAACTCGAAAATCATAATCCAGACACGCCAAAATATTAACATATCGCTAACATTACGTACAACTGACAGGAGGCGCTGGAAACAGCTCGTCCAATCTTGCGTCCCACCATGACTATTGGACAATATCTTCAGATATAACATCTTGATATGTACACTTCTGATATTTAATTTTGATTTTTAGTTTTAGATTTATGACTGATCTTTATACAACGTGTAACGGAAACCCCATATCTATTCTAAAGGACTGAAGACAACATCTGGTATGGAGTCCCTATGCTAAGTTTCAGCTCAAAATAAGTGACTCACAGAATTGACCCCAAATTATTGGTTTCATATGTTTCTTGAATACCAATAATAATAAACGTGTCACAGCACTATGAGTCACTTGCCAATAAACCATAATTCTCTTCATTCTTCTTAATTTGAAACATTCGGTCTCTGGTATCAATGTATTGAAATTTCTAATAAGTTCCACACATGTAGACATAGGATTACAAAACCCTTGCTATATCGTTCGTTATCATCCAAAGAAGCCGTGCACTCGGTATGTATATACCCTTTAAATTACACGTTGTATATGTACGTATATTATTGGGTTTAAGTCAAATTGATTATTTAAAATACACACATCAAAAGTGTCTAGGGATCAAGCATTTTTATGCGGATTTCTTGAGATTGAAATGTGGCTTTGTAATAAATTTATGATTTTATAAATTTATATGGATCCTTTTTGGTGCATTTCATAATTTGAAACAGGAACTGTTAATCAAATTCGAGTAAAAGATGAAAATCAGCTGTCAATATTTTCCCTATAAAAACATACAACGCATTGAAGACATTATTAGTGCTACTGTTTCCCTACTACTGATTAAAACCAACGTTATTATGGAGCGGCGACGTCATTTAAGCAGGGAAGAAATGCTCAGAGCCGTGGGAATGATAGAAGCTGGTTCCCGGCAACGTACTGTGGCTTTAGCTCTGAATACAAGTCAGAGTGTTATCAGTCGACTTTGGACACGTTACCGAAGCACTGGTACCGTAGCTGAGCGCCATGGAGGACGGTATCGCTGCACCACACGGAGACAAGACCGATACATTCAAATCTTAACTCGAAGAGCTCCAACAATAACCGCCATGATGTTAGCCGTGAGGCTTCATCACTCTTCAGGGAACTTAATTAGCGACCAAACAGTCAGAAACCGCTTGCATGAAGTGAACCTTCATTCCCGAAGACCGCTACGGGTACCACCTATAGCAATGCACAATCGTAGGATTCGATATCAATGGGCTCTTGAACACAGAAATTGGGCAGAAGAACAATGGCGTTTCGTGTGCTTTTCTGATGAGTCTCGTTTTGGTATGAGACCGGATACAAGACGTATACGACACTGGAAAACCCCTGGACGCCAACAGCGATTAAAATCCTGCCAGGAAGTCCATCCTTATAGTGGTGGAACCATCATGGTATGGGCGGGTATTTGGATCGGCGGAAGAACTGAGTTGATTTGGATCAGAGGCAACCTCAACGCTCAAATTTATGCTGAGACGATTGTATCTGACGTCATCGTTCCTCTACAAGTGCAAATCGGTCCCTTATTTCAGTTAATGCATGATAATGCACGACCGCACACCGCAAGAGTTGTAAGACAGACTCTCGCCGCAGCTAACATCAATGTCCTGCTCTGGCCTGCTCAGTCGCCAGACTTGAACCCGATTGAGCATGCATGGGAAATGCTACAGAGAAGAGCTCTGCCGAATATGGAGGGTATCCAGTCGCAAGAAGACCTTTTTTTGTTGTTGCAACGAACATGGGCGGCCATTCCACAGCGTGATTTGGATGAACTCATTTTGAGTATGCTAAACCGATGTTCTTGTGTTGTTAGTGTTCGCGGTAGAAACACGGATTATTAATTGTTTAAGTTACCCAATAAAATTTTAAAGAAAACTGTTATTTCAGTCTTTTTTTCGAACTTTAATGTTAGTGGTTCAAATGTCAAAAATCCCTTTATTAGGAAAATGGCAAATTTCTTTATTAATGCAAAGGTGACTTGGTTTATCGTTACTGTGACAAACGAAAACACTTTATTTGATGAATCCTTAAAGAAAATTTTAATTAATATCAATCAGGAGAAAAGTTATTGCAAAAATATATGTTGATCCCTAGACACTTTTGATGTGTGTATTTGCACGCCATCGTATAGGCAAACATGTCTGAATTTTATTTTAATTTTTATGCTTTTTTTATATTTGATAGGCTTGCGTTTGACCATAATCTCACCCGATGTTAAGCGATGATGTGGTCGAAGATGAAGCACGCTTGCCTAGAAGTAACCTATTCACTCTTGACTTAAAGACTCCCAGGTTATAACTTTCAGGAAACACAGACTCCGGCAGGGAATTCCACTCCTTAGCCGTACGCACAATGAAAGTATTCCGAAAATGTTTCGTGCGTATGGGTGGGATGTCCACCATGTAACGGTTTGTTATCTCACGTGCGATTTTATTCTGTATGTGTAGGTACACACGTTTGGAGCAAATGAACAAATCTTATCTTATCTTATCATAAAAGACAGACCAGAAGGATATACACTCTTTTGCAAAAAAAACGGGCACCTAAGGAAATATACGTTCTAAGGTCGATTTGAGTTAATTAAATGAAATGTATTGCTTTGACGTAGTCTGTATACTTATAATCGTGTAAATTAATGTGCGTGAAGTGAATTCGGGCAATTAAAAGAAAAAAAAAAACGACGGATTCTTTAAAACCGATGTACACGCCCAAACAATAAGTAGTGGTCGGCAAGAAACACAAGATTTTTTTTTTACTTATTTTAATTAAATAATGTTACAAATGTAAAAACCTAATAACGTGTGTGACCTCCTCTTGCCAAAATCACAGCTTGAATCCTTCTGGGCATGCTTTCCACGATGTTTTTAATAACGTTTCGAGGAATACGTTCCCACTCTTCTGCAATGACTCTTTTTAAGTCCCTGATGTTTTGTGGAGCAGGTTGCACTGATCTTACCCATCTCTTTAGAACATCCCAGACATGCTCAATTGGATTGAGGTCAGGACTTCGAGCTGGCCAATCTAAACGACGGATCCCAACTTCTTACATGTACGCTTCCACGTCGCCAGAACGGTGCGGGCGAGCATTGTCGTCCATAAAAATGGAATCTTCCCCAAGTGCAGTCAATGTGGGTTGTGCATATGGAATTAGGACTTCCATTTTGTACCGGTGTGCATTTAATGTTCCATTTTCTATGAAAAGTAACTCCGTACGCTCCGTCGAATTAATTGCTGCCCAAAACATAACGGAGCCTCCGCCATAAGGAGTGATTTCTTCCGCATAGCGTTCCCGTGGTCTTCGCAGCACTCGCCGGCGTCGGTCCTCTCCACACAAAGAGATTCTAGCTTCATCAGAAAACAATACTTTATTCCAGTCCTCCAGAGTCCATGAAGCACAGTTCCGAGCAAACTGAAGTCGAGCAACACGGTGCTCACGGAGTAATTTAGGGCCCCGAGCTGGGCGGTAACTCCTGATATTGGCAGCCAAAAGCCTCCTCCTGACCGTCCACAAGCTAACTTCTACTCCTCTTACTTCTTCAAGGCTCTTCTTCAGGTCCACCCTTGACGCTTTACGATTCCGCAACGCCTGACTCACCAAAAAGCGGTCATCTCTTGGTTCTGTGCATCGTTTTCTTCCCGAACCGGGTCTTTTTTTGACCGAACCGGTCTCTTGATACCGTTGCCAAGTCTTCTGGACAGTTGAACGACTCACATTTAGCCGCTGAGACACGTAAGTTTGCGAACAACCTTCTTCAAGTAGGGCCATAATTTTACCGGCCCTGTACGTCGATTCTGTAAAATTCGAACAACAACTCGCATCTCACATAGCTATTCACTGTCACTTCGCTTATGGTTCAAAGTGACCTTGATTTTGCATTCTGTAAACAGCGTCGAAGTGACGGAGGAATTACCCTTACCGAATGCCACTTCTCACGTCATCTCATACTTTATCTGTCAAAATCTTTAGTTCAACTCGCTGACACGCTCGCAAGGGTAGCGCTAGTGTCAACCGAGTTTTTAGAATGCCAGTCATTAACTCACAGCGGATTCAGATTCGAAGTTTAGAATGAGGTCTTACAGAATAACACAGCTTATCGCTTTATCACTCATATCAAAAAGTGGTATTTAATGTAAAAAGAAAGATTAAATTGTTTAATTTGCAGAAAATATCTAAAAAGTTTTAAAATATCGTAATCAGTTAAAAATCGTTTCAGCAATTCGAGCCATTAGTAAAGCAATTTTAGAATAATCCACAATAAGCATTATTTTTCTTTTATTAATTTCAAATTTTAAATTTGGAACGTAAAGAATCATGCCAGGATGCTTCAAATAACATGCCAATACATCGTCAAATTAATAAAACCTATTTTCTTGTTCTTCTTCATTGAAGTAGAGAAAAAATCTAAAGTGCCCGTTTATTTTTTGCAAAAGAGTTTATAATATAAGACGTATTACAAAGAACCTTATCTCCAGTTCCAAGTCATCTGCTTAGCCTTTTACGAATTACGTTTGCGTTGGATTCCAGTCTAACTAGATGTAGCATAGTAGGCACTAATGTTTTACATGGTGCGACTGCCTATCTGACCTCTACAACCCAGTAGCTGGGTAACACGATATCCCTTGACAAGGCTGGTGTCAGTATTCTGGCTTCTAACTACCCGTAACAATCGTCAAAGACATACAAGTGTCAGCTGTGACCGACCACTTATCGTGCTTTCAGAGATATGTAGGCTATAATCTTGATATGTTATAAAAACTTTTTACCAAAAAATTAAACCGACTCCCAAAAACACTGCAAAGTGAAAAATAACTTTAATTTTGGAAGTCGGTGTCTTTAGTTTTGTATTTTCGTTTTTGGTTGGTCGATTTTTAATTTACCTAGTTAAAAGAGCCTAAATGTCAACTAGTTATAACCTTTTACAAAATATTGCTTTTCCCAATGCTGGGCCGTTATTTGTTGGTACATCACCATCAGCTCTACATCACCATATGAATTGTGATGAACATAAAGTGCTTAACATCCATATTCAAGTAATCGAATCGCAATCCACGAAATACTTATTATTGAGTAGGTTCGGTGGCCATCTGTGGTCTTCATCATCAGTTCCACTTCCCCAAATGGTATTTTTTGAGAGCAACTGCACAAGTTACTATAAGAAATACCCAAAACGCCATAGGTGTGCCTATAATATTTGAAGAGTTCCTTCGATTTCTCCAGGATCCCATCATCAGATCCTGACCTGGTGACAATGGGACCACTTTCGAAGTATACCATTTCAAACAAAAAAAGAATGTTCCAAATTGGTACAGCCGTCTTCGAGTAATCGGTGATCATACATAAAAAAAATATATATACGCGTCGAATTGATAACCTCCTCTTTTTGTCGTCGGTTGAAAATGGTCATCTATTCTTGGACAGACATCAGGAACGTTGCTTAACCATGACGATGGACTCATGGGGCTATTATTATTTAGCCATGAGGTCCTCAACGTCTAGTCTCAATTAAAGGGTTACATTCCCACAGGATAAATTAAGAAAAACCATTCCTACTTACACAATAAGTCATCTGTGCCCATCTTTCCTCAAATGAACACCTCAGACTGTAACCTACAAGGTTCCCACATAATTTAACCAGTATAGACTGTATGGACTTCAAAAGAGACGGACCTCTGAGTTTGTTTCGGTGTTTCTTCTCAGGGTAGTCAGTTAGGAAACATCTGCCTCATCCAGTTTAAAATTGCGAAAAAACTTACGTGTAAATGTGTCATCAAAATAAAAATTATTAAATATGGAATAAGTAGTTAAGAATCTTATTAAAACCATAATGACCTTACTTAATACCACAAAAAATCTTGAGTGCATATTTATGTATAAACAAGTTACCGTTTAGTTAGTTTACTGCTTGTAGGTATCGAAGTTCAAATTAATAGGCAATGCTAATAAGTACCTACTACAAACACTAAGGAATAAATATCCATATACTTATCTATTGGAACATCTAATCTATACAATACTTCGCCCGCGACTTCGTCTGTGTGGTTTTCGATATTATTTATAGCCTACTAGGTAGCCTTCCGCCCGTGGCTTTGCCCGCGTGGGCTACACGACGCTATCCCGTGGGCTAGGTAGCCTATGTCCTTTCCCAAGATCAAGTCTTTCTCAAATTTCATGAAAGTAGTTTAGGCATGAAACACAGACAAAAACAGATCGAGTTACTTTCGCATTTATAATATTAGTATGGAAGCACTCACCAAAAATGTTTTATAATTGGATCTTTAGTTCCGCAGATTACCCCCTACAGACAAACTAAATAACAAACTACCACTTTATAAAATAAGCATAGATGAACAAAATTGAATTGCCTGTTTGTGATTTCAAAATAGCTGTTTATTCAAGTGCTTATAGTTATTTATACTATACTCAAACATAAACAAACTTTTCTTTTTAATTTTTGTACGTCTGTCTTTCTGTTTGTCTAAGCTAAACACTGGGATGGCTGAAAAGATTTTAATGGAATTTTCATTGATAGATAGAAGAATTCTGCCATCTAGCTTTCAAGTTTCTACTGTGTAGTTCTGATAGTTTCGAAATAAAGTGACTCTGACATACGGAGACAGACCGACAAATAGATACGACAAATCTATAAAATTTAGTTTCTCCATTCGGCTACTGAACCCTAAAAATGTATACCTAACTAAGTAATATAATTTTGTAATACTGAACCTTAAAAAAATAAGTTGTAAAAATGACTGTCAAGACCAAGACCCTAATTGTTATCCGACTGTGCGACGTAAACGAGGGGAATATGTTTACCAGTCTATGTATGTATATTTATACCATGTGGCGTTCCGCGTTGTATAGGCCAAACGCGTAGGTCGGTTTTAATCATTATTACGTCAATGGATTCGCCTTAACCTTGCGAGATCAAATCTTACCATAAAAACAACTAGACGCTAAATAAAATATCAACGAGCTATGTCAAGTAGGCCATGTTGGGGTGCTGGACCTCACCGTGTGCCCGAGACCTGGAGTTCCTTTGCGGACACTTCCGGGAGGAAGACCAGTTTTCCGGGCCGGTGCTCCCTGGGATACGGGCAACAACTCCTTAGGAATTATTTACCTAAGGGGTCTTATTGCCCGTATGCTAATATTCTGTCTGGAGGGGCCCAGAGGCGGCCAAAGGAGAAGGAAGATCCCTTCAACGCGTGTCCCTCTGAGTAGCAGTGGGGCTCAGCGATGGAGGTAGAGCGGGTTCGACGTGCACTTACCCTGCAGGCAAAAGCTTTGCTTTTGCCACCGCTAGTCTCGACTCTCGTAGCCCTGACTTGTCAATTGTTAAGGTCATGTCTCCGACTTTTGATGGCGGGGTAGAGGGTCTTGCCTTAATTGCCCGGACCGCGAGGAAGAAAACCTCTATAAAAAATTACCCCAAACCTTCAAGCGGTGGCGCATCACGAGGGAAGTTGGTAGCTTAGCTCATGGGGTAGCTACAGGGGGGTTAAGGGGGAGTCACAATTGCGAACCACGTATATTGGTTGGAAATTAGCCTAATGGATAAGGTGTCAGACTTGTGATCGACAGGTCCCGAGTTCGAATCCCACCCATTACACTATTGCCGTGAACCCACTCCAGACACAAGCATATTTAGCTTAGTTGGAAGGGTTAACAAGATTGCTAGTAATGTGAATTCTACCCACATTGCTAGTCATCTTTATAAAAAAAAAAAAAATCATGTTAATACTCGTGGGAACAGAAATGGAAAAAAGCTACAAAAATAAAAAAACTTGACGATGGAAGGAGAGATGTGGGGTCGGATTCGGACTCCGCAAAAAAGAAAGATGGTGGCCTCGTTCTTCAGAAGGTCAAGTCATTACACAACAATTGTTTTAGAGGATCGAAAATCAGTTACTGCAGAGTGGCACACTAACAATTGTTTGCTACTTGTGTTGGAAAAAGTTTGAGAGACACGACCTCGCAGTAGAATCCTCTTTCACCACGACAAGGCCTCGCCGCACACCGCCAAGTAAACAATCGACTACTTGGCGACGTCAGACATGGAATTACTAGGTCACGCGTCCTATAGCCCCGACCTCGCACCTTGCGATTTTTATTTATTTCCGAAAAGGCGAAAATAAAAGAAAAACTTCGGAAAACGTTTTATGGACGCCGAGGCAGCAGTGGCTGCGTTTCAAAATGGCGTCGAAGAGACCCCTAAGGACGAGCGGGTAATGTGCGCTCCTCAGTGGTTCCATCGGATGCAGCGATGTATTGATGTAAATGGACACTATTTTCAAAAGATATAATAAAACTAATAACTTGCTATATTGTTCAGTTTTTGATTTTCTAAGAACTTTCAGTGTCACCCTCGTACGCTTTCATACCAAAACCACTGGACCGACTTTGATGAAATTTATTACAGGTATAGAAAACAATATGGGCTACTTTTAGGGTTCCGTAGCCGAATGGCAAAAAACGGAACCCTTATAGTTTCGATATGTCTGTCCGTCTATCTGTCTGTCTGTCTGTCCGTCCGTCCGTATGTCACAGCCATTTAATTCCGAAACTTTTAAAACTATACATGTGAAATTCCGAAACTTTTAAAACTATACATGTGAAACTTAGTAGGTAGATGTATTCTGTAAACCGCTTTCCGATTTTAAGAAAAAAATTAAAAAATATTTAAAATAAAGGGGGGTCCCCATACATGGAACTAGAACTAAAAATATATTTTATCATGAAACCTATGCGTGTGTGGTATCTATAGACAGGGCTTTAAAAATGATATAAGGATTTCTAAAACCACTTTTTCATAAAGTCAATCGTTTAAACGATATAAGCTTCCAAAGTGGTCAAATGTGTGTCCACCCCCTCTAAATTCTATAATAATGGAGTGAAAAATCTGAAAATATATATGTCTGTAGATCTTAATGTTAACTTTCAACCAAAATTAGTTTGAACGAAATCGGGTCAGCACTTTTTGAGATACAGCATATTTTCTAAAACCGCAAATATAACTTTGTAATTCATACAAACACTATGAAAAACAAAGTTATTTAGCGTATTTGTAAAAATGTAAATAACCTAGTTTTAAGAAATTTTCTTTTATTCGTCAAATAAATATACATATTATATTATATTATTATAGTTACTATGGAACCCTTCATGGGCGAGTCTGACTCGCACTTGTCCAATTTTTATTATTTGATATTAAAATGTTCAAGCGATGGCTAAGGTGTCGGACTAGTGATCTAGAGGTCGCGGGCTTAAACCCCACCCATTACAGTATTGCCGAGAACTCATTCCAGACACAAGCATATTTAGCTTAATCAGCGGTAAAAAAATGTCAACAAAGTATGACGCACCATCCGCTATTCCTTCGCACTTCGCCCGCTCATTACATGTGTCGTATCTTCTAAGATATTTATTTTAATTACATAAGTAGGTACTATAAAGGTCATTGTTGATTTATATTAAATGCACAATAAGTTATCTAACGTATTTAATTGCATAAGGAAAAATACTGTATTGTTTTAAACAACTTCATAGAAAATTGCATGACATAAAACGTAAGTGCGTTAAAAGACAACGTTTTACTTTGATTTTCCTGAGACTCTACAACTTGTAACGGAAACATTAGGCGGAGTAGGCAACTGCCTAGGGGCCCCGCATCAATTAAGGGCCCAGGCCCAGTGCACGCATCAAGAAAACATGTTTCTTCGAACGAGAATTTGATGTGAGGAGGAGTCATTCGATAATTTTCCCACCCAACGAAACTTGGTTTGAACAAGACACCAGTTTTTGAAATATTTAAAAAGCGGCAAAATCTTACGATCGGCCATGTTTTCATAATTTACCATTTCCTTCCTGTCCTCCCCTGTCAGACTTAATTTACAACTATTTCTTTCATATCATCCCTCACACAACCCATCCAACTTTTCTTTGGTCCTCTCCATCCATCAACATTCAATCTCTTAGTTACATGCGTGTAAAACATACTAACACACAAGTCACAACCTATTTGTAACAAAATGGGAACAGGAAAAACTACAAATTTTAAGTTTTGCTCATGACACTTAAAATTTTAAGGTTTTTTTTGCAACTGCTTATAAACCACCTAAAGTTAGCACACACATAAATAAAATCCCTTAAAAACCCTAAATTACATATATACCTACATCTAAAAATAAAATAAAATATGTAAAATAAATATCGTGGTAACTGGTAATGGTGAACGCAGACCTAGCCGCACCGCACGCGCCGCAGTCTTTGCATTCGAATTCTTTATATGAAGTTCTATGCAACCTCGCACACCTACCCGCGCCGCAGTCGCCGCAGTCCCTGAAACGACCGAACTCCCCTAGCCGCAGCTGATCACGTCACCCGCACGCAGCGCGGATGACGTCATTCGCATCCACGGCGCGCAGTGTTGCCAGAGTTATAAAGTAGACAGAGAATCTCTGTCAACGGTTTATAATAAAATTACTTATTCTCGTATAAATAATTACTTGCTTATTCCCTATTATAGCACCTACAGATAAAATTACACAAAAGAGCAAAATACCAATACCAAATACAGATTTTATACAGATTTTTTAAATCTTCAGATAGATAATGCTTTCAAAAATCTAGCAACACTGACGGGAACGACTGCAGCGACTGCGGCGCGGATAGATGTGCGAGGCCATTAACAAAAAGCGATGACTGCGGGGACTGTAGAGACTGCGGTGCGGCTAGGTCTGCGTTCACCTTTAGGCCGCTTTCAATTTATGCGTTTCGTGTCTGTATAGCATAAAACTGGTTCACATCAGGTATACATAAGTATCAATGACGGCAACAAAATATACGCTCATTTATTAAATAGGCGTAGTTCAAGTGTGTAAAGTTTTTTGTGGTCAAATATTGTAGTAGTCGCCGCCGAGCGGAAATCCGACCAAACTGAATTTACTTTTTGAAGTTTAATTCAGTTTGGTCGGATTTCCGCTCCATACTACTTTATTTTACTTTTCTCCATAGTAACTATAACTTTGCAAAAATGTATACTCTTGCGTTCGCGTAATTTTCACAAGAATGATAAAGTTTTTGCTTGTCATCTAAGTATATATTATAGACTTATAGTTTTTGCTCTCGCATTACTTCTAGTTTGTGCTTTGTTTGTTCTATCGTGTAATTACATAATAATTTATACGCAGAAAATAATGAGAAAAAAACTTTTAAAATTAGTAAGTAGATAATATAAAAATTTTGGATTATATGTAAATTGTGTAGTGATACAATTTGAATTTAGTGAAAATGAAGAAAGTTACTAAGGAGTTGACTGTAGACGCTCAGTGGGGAAAAATCGCAAGTAAGTTAAATTAATTTTCTTTTTTTTTTTAATAATAGGTTCGCGTTTGACCACCGTCTCGCCTGATGGTAAGTGATGATCTTGGAAAAAAACATAGTCATCTTCTGCTTAGACTTTTCTTAACATGTGGGGTTCGCTTCCAGTCTTGCTAGACGCAGCTGAGTTCTAGTGTCTTACTTGGAGTGACTGCCTCTCTGGATGAGACTGGCACATGAACGAGGAGCTTGGCTCAAGCTAATAGAAGCCTATACCCACCAGTGGGTGAAGTCAGGCTGATGATGATGACTGCCTCTCTGACCTTTACAACCCAGTAACTGAGTAGCATATATACTACCCCTTGGCAAGACTGTTGTCAGTTTTTCTAGTTTCTGAATACCTTAAGGGACTCCCTCCACACTGTGATAGATGTACATATGAGAGCCGGGAATGGCTTAAGACCAGGCAGTCTAAAATAATTTTCACGCAAGCTTCGCCCCCATGCATGCTAAACGCTAACGCAGCAGTAATAAAGTTGAATATCGCGTGCGCTCTTTCACCATGTCTGTGTTCGAAACTGCCGTTGTGTGCTAAACGCTAACGCAGCAGTAATAAAGTTGAATATCGCGTGCGCTCTTTTACTATGTTCGGGTTCGAAACTAAATGTCGTAAGTCTCAATTCTTATTTCGTTTTTAACTAAAGTAATAATTGATCTAGAGAAAAAGTGTCCTATATTTGGATAATAAACTATATTTTCTTACTGTCAATACTAATTTTAGACATAAAAGCCGAGTAATCTTGATTAAATTTTGAATAATCTTTAAAAGAGACATGATTTTCGATTAAAAAATGAATCGAGCGAAAATGTTTCAGTTACGTAACTGGTCTAGACATAATTATAAAGAAAAAGATCCAATAAATCATATACTAAAGTTACGGACTGAGCTTGGCAAGCGTTGCTCAACCTTGAAAACGGATTCTCGCGGCTGTTATTATTTACCGTACTGGAATTCGTATTCCTCCTATAACATACCTATTCTAATGTAATTTACCCCAGCGAACTAATAATGTCAATATCTTTAAAAATAAACTTAAGAAGCATATTCGAACAATGTAACATAACGCCTCCAACATCCCAAGAGTGAATATTCAAATATATGTATTTGTATCTCATTTTAAGTGAACCATAATGGAAAATCTTAGGAAATAGATGTATGCTATCCCGCACTTTTTACACAAAAACATTTCCGTAGTGCTTGCAATGTAAGCGCTCAAAAATCGTTTTTGTGACGGCTTCATCACAAAATATGGATTTTTTCTATTACACAAATACTTAGAATGTTTTGTATGTACTTATAATATAAACCTCCGCGATTAAATTTTCTAAATAACAGTGAAAACTGCTTCAAAATCCATTGCGAGGTTTAAAAGAAGAAAGTTTAGAGACAGACAGAGGCGAAGAGCGACATTTTATACTATGTAGTGATATTGATTATAAACAAAATTTGATCTAACTGTTTCGTTGGTAAAACTCCGCAGAGCCAAGTTTTTTTTTTCAGAAATCTAGCTTCGAAATTAGTGTTAGCTCTTGATTATTCGAAAAGAGGAGCCGACCCCAATTTATTTGGTAAAAAAAACTTTTTAGCAAAAAATAGAACCGACTTGCATATAAAAACACTACAAAGGCAAAAATAACTTTAATTTCGGAAGGCGGTCTCAAAAACGAAAATATATACAAAACTAAAGACACCGCCTTCCGAAAAGTTATTTTTGCCTTTGTAGTGTTTTTATATGGAAGTCGGTTCTATTTTTTGCTAAAAAGCTTTTTTTTTCACGCTTTTTAGTGGGTCGGTTTGTAATTTATCTAGTTACAAAAGCCAAAATGTCAACTACTTATCCCCTTTTACAAAATATTGCTTTTCCCGGTGCAGACCCGTTAATTTTTGAGGAGTTCTCCTGGTACATCACCATCAGCTCTACTTCACCATATGCATTGTGACGAGCACAAAGTGCTTAACATCCATATTCAAGTAATGTAATAGCAATCAACGAAATACTTATTATTGAGTAGTTTCGGTGGCCATCTGGGGACTTCATCATCAGTTCCACTTCCCCAAATGGTGCTTTTCGAGAGCAACTGCACAAGGTACTATAAGAAATACCCAAAACACTATAGGTGTGCCTATAATATTCGAAGAGTTCCCTCGGTTTCTCCATGATCCCATCATCAGATCCAAACATGACGACAATGGGACCAACTAGAAAGTATACTCTTTCAAACAAAAAAAGAATTTTCCAAATCAGTCCAGCCATCTCCGAGTTATGAGGTAACATACATAAAAAAAAAAAAAAAAGTTCAAGACGAATTGTAAACCTCCTTTTTTTGAAGTCGGTTAAAAGGACTAAGCTGTAGTATTCATTATTAATATGTAGCTCTTGATTGCTTGAATCTCTGGTACAGAATAGTTTTGGTTTCACGTCTCTTACGTTCCGGAGTGGCAGTATCTCGTAAGTACATTCGCGCAACCCCAGCAAGCAATAATAATAAAAATATAAGACGTTTAATTTTCTCAACACAAAGTAACTTAAAGCTAAAAATTACAGTAAACTAAAGTAGGGGTTTGACTTTGTGAGAGACTGGTGCCTGAAGTGGGTTTCTACGAGAACCTGTATTACAGGTCACCAGTTCCATCCCGCGGCCTGAGACACTGAGATTGTTATGCAGTTTGAAGAGTGTAAATGTATGAAAAGAGGTATGAGTATGCGTGATGACAGTAAGTACAAAACAAGAAATACAGTATTATTTCAGCGGGACCAACAAATCCTCAGTTCCCTTGTAGTCAAGGCTTTTAAGAAATTTAAGTAGTTGATCTTTATATTTTAACTAGTATTTGCGTGTTGCGCGAGGTGCAAGCACCTCGCGTGCTAGTGAAAAAAAAAAAAATGGGGGGGTTTAATATTTGCGTGTTGCGCGAGGTGCAAGCACCTCGCGGGCTTGTGAAGAAAAAAACAAAAAAAAAAAGAGGAGGGGGGGTGATGGGGGGGGAAGTTGCACAAGTATTTCGACTAAAGCATTGCCCCTCTATATGGATTTGAAAAAAAAAATGTTCCAAGTCTCTTAGTTTCCGAGATCCGCCTAAGGGGGGTGAGAAGGGGGGCAAGGGGGGCGACTTCGAAAAATGGTTTTTACTTTACAGAGCCTCCTCTATACGGATCCGTAAAAAGAAAAAAATACGGGTCTCGTAGTTTCCGAGATACGATAGGGAGGGGGGAGAAGGGGGGTGAAAAGGGGAGGTTTGGCACTTTTCCCGTAGGTTTGAGAGTTACTTGTTTACGAATCTGTCAAAATTTACCCACCTCCCCATCCACCATCTGGGAGAACAATTATGTCAGTGAGTCAGTGAGTGAGTGGTAATTTAGCTTTATTATTATTCTTTATATTTTAATTTAGTGAGGGGGTATATATTGAGTTTATCATTAAGTTTGTTATATAAGAACGGCCCAAGAAAGAAGAAGAAATTGTAAGAGTGCGCAGTTTTAGTGGATTGTGTTAGACACACCCTACCTTTTCGGCATTTATCCATGTGGAGTTTTGTATCGAAAGGCAAAGATGAATGTTGCTTTAGCACCGTACGGAGTATAAATGTTTGCCTAACAGTCAGAATGTCCCATTCCTTAAAAAGATCGACGGTTGGATAAAATAAAAACATTTTAACAAAAAATTAATCCGAGTCCCAAAAAACACTGCAAAGTGAAAAATTACTTTAATTTCGGTAGTCGGTGTCTTTAGTTTTGTTTTTTCGTTTTTGCCACCGACTTCCGAAATTAAAGTTATTTTTCACTTTGCAGTGTTTTTTGGGAGTCGGTTTAATTTTTTGTTAAAAAGTTTTTATTTCACTCTTTTTAGTTGGATGATTTTTAATTTACCTAGTTACAAGAGCCTAAATGTCAACTACTTATAACCTGTTACAAAATATTGCTTTTCCCAATGCTGGACCGTTAATTGTTGAGGAGTTCTCCTGGTACTTCACCATCAGCTCTACATCAACATATGCATTGTGACGAGTATAAAGTGCTTAACATCCATATTCAAGTAAATAGTAATCGAATCGCAATCCACTCAATACTTATTATTGAGTAGTTTCGGCGGCCATCTGTAGTCTTCATCATCAGTTCCATTTCTCCAAATGGTACTTTTTGAGAGCAACTGCACAAGTTACTATAAGAAATACCCAAAACGCCATAGGTGTGCCTATAATATTTGAAGAGTTCCCTCGATTTCTCCAGGATCCCATCATCAGATCCTGACTTTGGTGATAATGGGACCAATTTCGAAGTATACTTATTATATATTCGAACAAAAAAAGAATTTTCCAAATCGGTTCAGCCGTCTTCGAGTACTCGATGATCACACATTAAAAGAAAAAAAAAATATACGCTTCGAATTGATAACTTCCTCTTTTTGTCGTCGGTTGAAAAAGGGGAGACCGGCTGCAACTTTGAGTATGGCACGCTGTGCCCTCTCTACTTCAATCAAGTGACTCTTGCCGGTACCACCCCAGGAAGTAATACAATACTCGGTTAGGGATTGGCACAGAGCATCAATAATAGCAATAGCCCGAATGGGCCCGTCGCGTCGTTAGTGCTGACTGCTCTTTGAGGCGCACGAGAAGCACGACGCGCTGTCGGCTGGGGTAAATTAGATTAGAATCTTTACAGCCCTTTTGGTTACTTCGTTCTTTTTAAAAGTAAAAACATACATTTTAATGACGGGCTGGACTGTCCCGGTCCTGTTAGAGCAGTGGTTCCCAATTAGTTTTTTCTACGTACCACTTCAAGGAAGACCTCAAACTCGCGTACCCCTTAGGACGTTTCACACGATGACGCATGTCGGATGCGACAGCGACAGTGCGGCAAGCATCGTTGAGAGTTCTATGAAAACGCGCCTAGATCCACACACGGGTGCCGCACTGAAGCTGTCGTATGTGTCGTATCTAGGCGCATTTTCTAATAATAATTTTTGGCAATTGTTATTGCACTAGGTTTTATTTTTTAAGAATTTATTGTTTTAGTTAAGAGATTGCTCCGCGTACCCCTTGATGCAATCTCGCGTACCCCTGGGGGTACGCGTACCACTAATTGGGAAACACTGTGTTAGAGGTACCAACAAAATAAAAAAATAAATGAAGTCATTATAAGATCACTTTGTTTTCTGTCTAGAAAACAAACTGATCTTATAATAAACTAGAAAATATCTAGTTGAAATTAAAACTATATTCTCAGCTCCCTTGAAGCTGTGAATAAAACTTCTAAATTAACGTAATAAAACGATAAGACGGTTTTATACACAGACATATTTAGACACTCTCAAGGGAATCAACATTGATAGGGTACTTCCCGTTGACCTAGAACATCGAGCATATAACCGGATAGAGGGGTAATGTTATTTGTTTTGTTCGAAAATCAATTACGCCAAAACGCTGCACCGCCACCGGGCGCTGCGCTTTGATTGGCCGACGGTCAAGTATAGCACTAGAGCTGTGCATTATTTTTGTTCAGTGGAGCACACAAAAATAAACTTTATTTTCTTTTACATAGTAAATTAGAGAAATAATGAGTATAAACTTTATAACAGAAAATCCAAACTTAAATAAAATAATAATAATAATACTTCTGATTTTAAAATGATATTTATTTTTTAATAATTAATTATTGTCACAGAGTACTATATTATTGTTTATTTTGTCGAAAAACTAATACACTATTCAAAGATCATATATAAATATATATGATCCTATATTACACACGACCACACGTGTTGTTGGCAAAATTATGGTGGCTCCTCCACAAGAGCCACATATCAAGAGTTGAAGTTTATTTTGTGTGCAACTCCTTATAGCGAATGTGATCTGCCGGTTTTTGGAAGTAAATGTTACTCATATCCTACATTGGTGAACCAAGAGAAGTATGAGAAGCTGACTGATATCCCAGTATTCCTGCTGCAAAGAAACCGAAACTAGATCCGCTAAAGGAAAGTAGCGACCATTCACTATCACCCAAGCATAAGAACAAGAGACAAAAACATTCAAAGACTTCTGAAAATACTAAGGAAAGTACGTTTAAATCTATCAGGATATCCAAAAAATCTATTTCAAGGCAAACTAGTGCAACATAGTGCAATTTTACATGAACTTTTCTGTTTTATATTCTATAGTTTTCTTAGTTTATTTAATTTTTAAGTTATTTTTAATGTATTATAGTTTTAATATAGTTTCTTAAATTTTATTTATTTTAGTTTTTGATGTTCAGTAGCAACAGCTATGTGGTTGTTGGTGGTGCTAGTCAACCTTCAACATCGCTGAACACCCTGGAGAGATGCCCGCTCTGTACCCAGGCACGCTTTTTCAAAGGTAAACGGGGTCTGAATGTGCATATTGGGAAAATACATAAGTCGCAAAATGCACCTTCAGACTCTGCTTCCATACCTATTTCCACACCTTGTAATACCACTTCCGACCCTTTTTGGAAAACACTTTCAAATTTAAAAAAATCCTTTCCGGTTCTGAAGCGAGTTCCCCGCGGCGCCAAACCTCTAGTTGCTCAACACCTGGCTAGTTGCGTTCGCCGAGCTGTCCGGGAGAACTCACAAAGCGCCTGGGAACAACTGCTTACCTTCCCCTACAAAGTACTTCACGTGAAAAAGAATCCGGCCACAAAAAAGACTTTAACAGCTCAAATTAAAGAAAATTGTAATGTTTCGGCTCCAAGTTTTGACTTCGATTCTCCCTCTTTTAGAATTACCTCTTCACGAGGTATATCCCATTTGGTAGAAACGAAGTTAGGGGACGGTGATATTAGCGGAGCTGTCAGGATTCTCTTCAGCAGCGATGTGGTGGCACCATGTTCTTCAGAGACTCTCGAAGCTCTGAAGACCAAACACCCTGCCCCAGCGTATGATCTTGCTTTTCCCGACCCTCCTGATCCTGATATTCACTCCCTCACCATTTCAGGTCGAGAGGTAATCACAGCCGTTAGCTCGTTCCGGAGCGTCTCAGCTGGCGGTCTCGACGGCCTGAGTCCGCAGCACCTGAAGGACCTCATTTGTTCAGGCGCCGGGGTAGCTGGTGAGTCGCTCTTGAGGGAGCTGACGGCTCTAGTTAACCTTATGCTCTCCGGCAAGGTAAACGAATCTGTCATCGATATTCTGTATGGCGCCAATTTATGTGCGCTACGCAAGAAAGATGGCGGCATTCGTCCCATTGCCGTGGGAACCACCTACCGCCGTATGGCAGCCAAGATTTGCTGTAAATTTTATGGTGAGGCTATTTCGGAAAAATTTCAGCCCCTGCAACTTGGTTACGGTTCCAAAGGGGGCGGTGAGGCTGCTGTACACGCTTTGTCGACATACCTAAATTCTGGGAAAAGCGAGGCCATTCTGAAGGTTGACATAAAGAACGCCTTCAATTCAGTTAACAGGGACACTTTGTTGGCTGAGACTAAAAAAGAATTACCCCAAATTTATAGTTTCCTTTGGCAATGCTATAGAAATCCATCCAAATTATTGTTTCGAGACAATCTATTAGAATCAGCTGTTGGCTGTCAACAAGGTGACCCTCTCGGGCCAGTGATTTTCAGTTTAGCTATTCACCCAATAATTCGGAAGCTAAATTCTAAATTCAATGTTTGGTATCTTGACGACGGAACCTTGGGAAGTGATGTAGAAAATATTTTAGCAGACCTAAATTTCTTAAAAAATGAACTACATTCTATTGGCCTTGACCTAAACCTTTCAAAATGTGAATTATTTTTAACAGATAACACTGACAGACTAATGACTCTCTCTAAATTTAACGAAATAGCACCTGGAATTCAAATTATTGAGAAAAGTTCTCTCCGTCTCCTTGGTTCTCCAATCTTTGATACTTCCTTTCCCGAATTTATTGCAGAACAAATTAATAAATTCAATGACGTTTCGGAAAGATTGCTCCAAATCAATATGCACTCGGCCATCACTATAATTCGTTTCTGCTGTTTCGGCCCTAAATTAACATACTCTCTTCGTGCTTCCCATTTGTGGAAGCACCATCAACTTTTAGTTCAAATGGATCAAATTATCAGACGAACTTTGTCCTTAATTCTGAATGTGGCTTTGGATGATCGAGCTTGGGCCCAAGCCTCTCTTCCCATCTGCATGGGAGGGCTCGGAATCCGCAAAATTTCTAGTATTAGTTTACCGGCTTTCATTTCCTCGGTCCACAGCACTGAGAAATTAATCAGGAATATCCTGGCTTCCACACTGATTAATTTTAATGTGCCGTGCTTCACTGAGGCTATTGATGCCTGGAATCTCGCTTGTCCGAATTCTGACCTACCTGTTATACCATCTTCCCAGAGGCGGTGGGACGAGCCGCTCTGCAGAGTAGTTCTGAATAATTTACTAACCACGTCTAATACTTCTGCTGAGTGTGCTCGTCTGCTGGCTGTAGGAAAGTGGGAATCAGGTCTTTGGCTACATGCTCTACCGTCCTCAAATCTAGGCACTTTGTTCGACGACACCACTTTCCACATCGCTGCTTCACTACGCCTAGGAGCCCCTTGTTGTTCCCCTCATCGCTGTAATTGTGGGGAAGCGGTCAACAGCCTCGGGCACCATGGTCTCTCTTGCAGCCGTAGTGCGGGTCGTTTTGCACGACATGCCAACTTTAATGACATTATCCGACGAGCCCTTGTCACCGTCGGCGTTCCAGCCGTATTGGAACCCATTGGACTGGCGCGTGACGATGGCAAGAGACCGGACGGCATGACATTGTTTCCTTGGAAGATGGGTAGGCCTTTAGTGTGGGACGCAACTTGTGTCGATACTGTCGCGCCATCCCATCTTCCCAGTTCATCATGTTGTGCTGGCGCTCCCGCTGCGGCTGCAGAAAACCTCAAGCGGCGTAAATATAGTCATCTCGGTGATAACTATATTTTCGAGCCGTTTGGGGTCGAAACTCTTGGACCATGGGGCCCGTATGCTCACAGCCTTTTTAAAGAAATATCGAAAAGGCTCGTTGACGCTTCCCGCGACCCAAGGGCTGGCTATTTCTTTGGTCAACGGCTAAGCATTGCCATACAACGAGGCAATGCCGCCAGTATCTTGGGTACGTTGCCAGCCGACAGCGTTGAGGATGAATTTTTTTATGCTTTATTGTAGTTTGTATTTTAGTACATAATTTTGTATATTTGTTGTAATTAATTGTTTAAATAATATTATCCTATACAAACAAAAAAAAAAACATAAATTATAAAATAAATAAATAAATAATAAAATAAATAACATTCATTTATTGCAGGCACGCAGGCCCATATAAAAGCTAATAATATTTACATTAATTCTATTCTTAACAACATAATTCAATAATAATAAAAATACATCGAATACAAAAAAAGTATAGTTAAAACATAATAAATTAAATTAATTAAATATAAATTATTACTACTACTAAAAATTTAAAAAATTAAAATTATAGTAATTTATGAGATAAATTCGATGCTACTAGGAATGGCTGAAATAATGGAATTTTAACTTATACTAACTTTATTTAATAAGAAAATATAAGGCTATAAAATGTATTATTATTAATGAAATAAAACTTTTGTATCATATGAAAACCAAAGGTAAAAGTAGAAAAATTTAAATATTTTTGTTTATTTAGTGAAATCGATTACAATTTTAAGTTCAGATTACTTAAGTATACAATGTCTTCCTTTGTAACTTATGTGTTATTATGGTAACTCACACAACTGATATACTACATGTAGGTACCTATACTTTATATAAATACATTGTGGCGACATCTATCACCACGAATTGAAAACTCGACCAATCACAGGCCAGCTCCTAGATCGCGCAAGTGAATTTATTCAAAGACTTGACATATATAGAAGCTCCGATCAGATTCAGTCGGACAGCTGGCCCTGAGCACAACACTCCCTCGGCTGGAGTACTCCTTTGTAAAAATGGAGGAACTTCACTATGGACGTCAGTCTCCACATTGTAGTTTATAGAGATGGGTTGTACTAGGTAAATTTGGGACTAGGTGCTGCACCTATTCTCTTAGTATTCAAACATACGTGATCTAGATACCTGTTCCACCTAGTATCAATTATTACTTATCAAATGTGGTCATGGTGCACGTACTTAGTCCAAGTCAAGTTTTTATTGTGGTTACTCATTTTGCAGGAAACAGCTAAACAACAAATGAACACGGTATTTTGATTAAATTTTACGATGACGGTCTTTAAGTTTCACGGACTCACCTCGTTGCCACTTCTCCTGTACTTGATATTTCTATTGTACTTGATATTTCTATTGAACTTAGTGTGTTAGCACCAGCAATCAGTGATAAGACTAGGTAGGTACCTAGTAATTGGACTTTATACTCGAGACTAGTCAGTAATCATTCAATCCGAGAATACTCGATCCGAATGAGTACCAACTAGTCTCGACAAGACCAAGTATTACGAAGTATCTATATACTTAGTCTTGTCGAGACTAGTTGGTACTCATTCGGATCGAGTATTCTCGGATCGAATGATTACTGACTAGTCTCGAGTATTGAAAGATAAAGATGGGAAAGCTACGGAATAGCGTAGTTAAAAAAGGACAGAATATATATTCTTGCACAACACGCGTGCGCGTCGCGTTATCTTTGAATTAGGGTTTAAAATCAAGTGACTAACAAACGAATGATTTTGACAAACATAGCGAGCATATTGATAACGAGCGGTAAAGCAGATTTATTACGTGTTGAGTGAATGGAATGCAATTACGCGTTAGTGCTATGAGGCCTAAGCCTAAGAGCAGTTGGATTTAGCAATACTTCATGATACTAGGTATTCTCAAAGTGAGAATAGGTGCCGCCTAGTATCGAAATTTACCTATTCTTTGGATCTGTTCTAGTGAATACGACTCATCTCTAGTAGTTTGTAGTGGAATTACTTTTTGCCCAACTCTGATCCAAGATTTAAATTTTACTTATGCGTTACTATTATTGGTTTTTAAAGTAAATTAATGTAGTGTAAATTCTGCTCACTGCTTGTTTCTCGTTAAATTTCTTTCTTTTGCTAAGGAATGTTAGTCTCGTATCTAAATATTTTTTCACGATACTTTGAGCTAAATCAGTTACATAGTTTGTCTCTAGAGTGTAGTTTTGGTGGTATTCATAATCGGGAAATAGTTTTTCTCCTACAAAACTGCTCATTGTTTTCTGAACTAAGAAGTTAGTTGTACATCGTCGTATGTCCTCACTCTCGATGAAATTTTTTTTTTATGAATTGCTCCGAACGGCGGCAATTTTTTTTTGTAATTTGAATCCTAATTGCTTTGCCATTGCCAGGTTTGCTGGACAGTCGTCGAAGGTCAATGCTTTGACGGTATTTTTGTATTCATGGCACAGCTCAAGAGCAATATTTACCAGGTTAGGTTTTTGTTCTCCACTGGTTTTATCGACTAGGAAGTAACAAATTGTCACTTTTTTAACTTCCGTTGACTGGGACTCCTAAAAGCACTAGAGCTTCTGTGCATTTATTATTGCAGTCAGTTTTCAGTTGATTACGAAAATCTACGTAGCCGAATGAACGTTGACTTGATGGTTCATATTCTACCTTGTTTTTAATTTTCATCTCGTCGAATACAAGGGTGTTACAATCAACTGTTCTTTGGATGATTGTGCTCTGGCTTTTAAGCCGTTTAAAGCTTCTTTCGTGAAACCCGGTCTATTGTCCACCGTCTGGTACCATTTTGTTAGTGTTCGCAGGGAAGGTAAACAATATTGAAGGTATTTCTTACATATTTGTAAGCTTTTGATGAATAAAAATTTAATGTGAGAGCGAAAGTTCTCAATTCGGGCATATATTTATTTTTAATAATTTTACCCGTTTTAACATTTCAGATATTGAACGATTTCTTGATAAAGTACACCAATTTTATTTAAATGTCTTCGGCTTTAATAAGCTTTTTCTTCTCTAATTCCTTTATTATAATTTTTAAAGATGCTATTCTTTTTTATAGTATCAAACTTTGTCCCGTAATACCTTAATTGTTTTATTTTCACTCTTAACTTGACTTGTCAACTGTAAAACACGACTGCAAAGACGTTTTTTGGTCGGAGGATAAAACTGTGAAGGAGTTTCAGGATCGGTAGCTTTTCGTTTAGTTGCCTTTGGTGTAGTTGATATCGATTCTTTTTGAGAAGACGTAGACGGTATCGGACTTGCATTTTCTGGAACGGATATGTTACTCTGCAAAGAAAACAAAATAATACCCACAATGAGTCTGTAAATAAATAACTAATAGGTTTGATAATAAAACTATTTCGGCTATATAATATTTTACCACTACAGGCTAATTTAGTGTAGGAATTGCAGTATCAAACAAGCGGCGGCGTCTTTTGGAAGTATGAAAACAATCTTCTGTAAAATGTCTGGAGCATAAGACGCTGTAATTACTTGGAAACCAGTTTTCCCTTTTTACACAATCTATCCATCGTTGTTTAAGATTCGGATCCTTAGGAAACCTAAAAATAAAACAAATTACAATCAAGGTACAAATATTAAAAAAAAAACGGTTTAAAAAACAATGAAACTGGATAAATAGGGCTTACTGACTGATCTATTTGAAGTCGATACCATATAATAATCTACCTGTTAAGCACTGGTATCGACTTAAACTAGACCGGTTGGTAAGGATTATGTTTCCCATATTATTATATTGCCCTATTACATTTTTCCATTTTTAGTGTAATACGTAGGATGACACTAAAAATGGGGTAGGGCTTAAGAAGCACGCAATTTTCAGTGAATTGAAGTCCCTTTAAATATAAACTGAAATATTCGGCGAGTGTTTTTAAAAAGAAGCCTCTTTTTAAAAACACTCGCCGAATATTTCAGTTTCTATTATGCTATATTTAAAAAAACCTTAATAAAAAAAACTTAGTATAAAAAATTTAGACGTCCCTGTATAGATTTTGTCTAATAATAATCATTATCAACTTAGTCATTATTAATTAAAACCATTATAACTTTTTAACCGACTTCAAAAAAAGGAGGTTTACAATTCGTCTTGAACTATTTTTTTTTTTTTTTTATGTATGTTACCTCATAACTCGGAGACGGCTGGACCGATTTGAAAAATTATTTTTGCGTTTGAATGGGTATACTTTCTAGTTGGTCTCATTGTTACTAAATCAGGATCTGATGATGGAATCCTGGAGAAATCGAGGGAACTCTTCAAATATTATAGGCATACCTATAGCGTTTTGGGTATTTCTTATAGTACCTTGAGCAGTTGCTTCCGAAAAGTACCATTTGGGGAAGTTGAACTGATGATGAAGACCACAGATGGCTACTGAAACTCCTCAATAATAAGTATTTCGTGGATTACGATTCGATTACTTGAGTACGGATGTTAAACACTTTATGCTCGTCACAATACATATGGTGATGTAGAGCTGATGGTCAAGTACCAGGAGAACTCCTCAAAAATTAACGGCTATGCATCGGGAAAAGCAATACTTATTTTGTAAAAGGTGATAAGTTGTTGACATTATGGCTTTTGTAACTAGATAAATTACAAACCGACCCACTAAAAAGCGTGAAAAAAAAACTTTTTAAAAAAAATAGAACCGACTTCCATATAAAAACACTACAAAGGCAAAAATAACTTTAATTTCGGAAGGCGGTGTCTTTAGTTTTGTATATATTTTCGTTTTTGACACCGCCTTCCAAAATTAAAGTTATTTTTGCCTTTGTAGTGTTTTTATATGGAAGTCGGTTCTATTTTTTGTTAAAAAGTTTTTTTAATTAATGTAGCTGACTGAAATTTAGTAGTTTTTTGTAGATCAGTACCTAAGTATTTATTTTAAATATTTATTTTATCAAATTCGGATCTGCTTAATTAATCGATAAAGTAATTCACTACTACTTACTTTAGATCGACATATTTAAACTTTGCCTTGAAATGACTATTAAATTTATTACATCTACTTTGTTTGTATAAATAAATAACCTTTTCCGGTAAATATCGATAAATAATTTTATTATGACTGTTCAGCACTAGTAAAACGTGTATCAAATAAAAAAAAGGATGGCATAATATACATATGTAAGAGCAAGACGCATAGACAAGGCGTCCTTGTTTCGTTTTAATGGACCAGTTTAACTTGAGGCCTCATAAAATGGATGTAAATTGAAATAAAATCATAGTTTATTGATACTTATCGATGAAACGTGATTCCGTCTGTTTTATAATTCGATGTCTTGCTGTTTTTTCCACACCACCCAATAGAACAACACGACATTATGGGGTATAATACTATCGGGGGACGTACACACAGGTCACTTGTTGGTTGGGTGTATTCCCGTTGTCCCCGTAGTCCGTGTCCCCGTTAAAGGGGACAAAGGGAATTTAATAAAATAATTAAAATTACTTCTCGTTGTCCCCGTTATCAACAACGTTATCAACGGGGACAACGGACAGTTAAGATTTCACGTATCGTTGTCCCCTTTAAATTTTTATTTATTTACTAAATACCTTATTTATTTTGATTTAGTTTTAAATGAAAGGGTGGAATGAAACACAAACTATTTAAATGTTATACTTACAAAAACATACCCCATTAATATACCTATTTAACTATAATAATAAAAACAAAAATAGGATTGAACTTAAAGCTTAAACATAATGAAAAATTTATTTAGATTACAGAATTGGTAATAATCAACATCTATATATTATCATTTATTTCATTATTATTTTTAATACATTCGTAAATTATAAATACTTGTGTCAATCAATCAATCAATCATTTTTTTTTGTGAACATAAGTAAAATAGGTGGTAAAATATATGTCATTAGTAACTATCTATGTTCTGCTGTAAAAGAATACAAAAATATTAAGCTTACATTAATTTAAATTAAATCACATCATAATAAATTAAACCAAATCACATCATATTGTATTAAATTGAATTACATCATATTGTATTATATTGACTTACATCATATGAAATTAAATTAGATTACATCAAGATATCAAAAATTAAAATAAAAAATATTATAATCAAATGTCAGCTATGTCAATATTAAAATTATGTATTTACATCAGATATCAGGAAATAATAAACTGTCGGTCATAAAATTCATTAATACTTGTCATTCAAAAAGTCTTCAATGGAGTAGTATGTCTTATCAACTAGAAATAGAAGTAATTTACGCTTAAAATGGCCGACATTTTCCTCACTTCTGATACCTTTTGGCAATTTATTATATATTTTTGGAGCCATTACGAAAATACTGTTCCTATATAGTGAGGTTTTAGATCCAACTGTTTGTAACTGGTCACAACGACGTTGACTACTTACTCTAGAAAATTTATGTAAATTAGTTTTGACGAACATGGATGTTTCGTATATATATAATGAAGGAACTGTTAATATTTTCATATCTTTAAAGAGTATTCTGCAACTGTCTGTACTCTTTAAATTGCAAATCGCTCTAATGCACCTTTTTTGGCACTTAAATACCTTATCTTTACCTGTTGCATTACCCCAAAATATAATTCCACACCTCAATGTTGAGGCAACCAGGCCGTGATATGCTGTTAAGACTGTTGTTCGATTTGTGGTTTTACTTAACATATGCAAGGCATAGGAATATTTGTTTAATTTAGTACACACATTGTCAATGTGTGTATGCCATTTTAATGTGCTTTCTATATTTAATCCGAGAAATTTCGTCACTTTGGTCTCATTAATAGTTTTGTTATCATAACTAATATTTAAGTTCAGAATGTGGTTAAGCCTTTGATGGAAATTCATTATAACTGTTTTGTCTAGATTTATAACCAAATTATTATTCTGTAGCCAATTCACAACCGATTTTATGCTAGAATTAATATCTGTCTCTAGTGTAGTTAATTCATCACTATTAAAAAGTAAAGTACTATCGTCTGCAAACATAGTCATTGGATAAATTGAAGCTGTTGGAAAGTCATTAATATAAATAATAAATAGGGGAGGCCCGAGTACACTTCCTTGCGGCACTCCAAACGTTACAGTTCTCTGGTCAGATTTAAAAATTATTTCAGTTTTTTTACAAATCCTACTGACTACAGTTATTTGCTGCCTATTACTAAGATAAGATTCGATTAAATTTAATACATTTCCTCTAATTCCGTATTCGTTAAGTTTATTTAGTAATATTTTATGATCTACGCGATCAAAAGCTTTTGACATATCCATGTAAAGCGCTAGAGTTGGTAGTTTTTTATCGACTCTGCTGCTAACTGCTTGCAAGAAATCGTATATGGCTACATCAATAGATTTATGTTTTCTCAAGCCTTTCTGGTTATCAACAAACAAATTATTTTTCTCAAAGTATGCAGTAAGTTGGTTAGATATTGCCTTTTCAAATATTTTTGAGAAAATAGGTACCAATGCTATAGGTCTGTAGCAGGACATACTCTCACGGTTGTAATCACATGTGTAGCTATTGCTTAGATATTATGTGTTTTTTTTAATTTTATATGTAGTCCTTAGTTCCATTTCATTTGTATAGGTACAATATTATCTCTATTAAGGCACTCTCACTTCTAATTTTAACTCAACGGGGACAACGGGCATAATTTGAAAAGCATATATTACAAGAAATTACGGGGATAACGGGAAGTAATTTTTATTATTTTATTAAATTCCCTTTGTCCCTTTTAACGGGGACACGGACTACGGGGACAACGGGAATACACCACTTGTTGGTGCAGTACTGTTTTAGTACGAGCGTGAATTGTAATTTATTATTAGTGTCAAATCACTGATCAGTTTCGGAATTGGATGGCTCATATTACTACTCTATCCAGTTATATGCTCGATGACCTAGAACTATGAAATTTGGCAAGTAATATCGTTTTATTTTTCAAGAAAAAATCTGCATTAAATCATAATAATTATATAGTCTATTCGGGTCGAAATTTAAAATTGAAGCTAACGCATTTATAATCGTAATGAAAAATATTTTACACCGAAATTTTTTAAATAATGACAGTTAATAGATTTTTTGTAAATTGTGCCGTAAAAATAATGCCAAACTTTCACGTGTATAATATTACATTATTTTTTTATTTATTTTTTTCCCTGAGTGGGAAAATCATCAAAGACTTCTCCCGCTCTGGGTACTTTTAGGTAAGCGTGCTCCATCTTCGACCACATCATCACTTACCATCAGGTGAGATGGTGGTCAAACGCGAAATTATTCTAAATAAAAAATAAAAAGCAGTAGGGAGTGTCAGACTTCTACTGACTAAAAACCCACCCTGCTCCTTCAGCTGCCCCGATGAGGCCCCGTCACTGGTGCTGACAGCTCTTTGAGGCGCGCGTGGAACACGACGTGCCACCGACCCGGGCCTTGTCCTTACCGGACGGTGAGCTATCCCTATCGGCCTACGGTGACCGGAGACCGGCTCGCGATCCCCGACGCGACACCCGGGGCGTCTCCCACGGCGGCTGGGGAGTGAGGAAGAGAGTTGTCTCTACCTCGCACGTTCGGCCTCCTCCTTCGCTAGCATGACTGCTTCGCAGAAGGAGGTGACTGTATCCTATTCCCTCTCGCTCCGCACCATGGTCTGAACCAGGGCCGGGCGCGAGAGGTCACCGCCGCCGATCACCTCAATGAGGACACGGCGAAGCTCTGCCCAAGCCGGGCACACCTCCACCGTATGCTCCACCGTGTCCTCCAGGTGGTCCACGCAATGTCGACACCCGGGCGTGTCCTCCCGCTGAATCCGAAACAGGTACCTCCCGAAACACCCGTGTCCGGTAAATGAGTGCGCCAAAATTCCTAAATTTTCAACTCCGATAATTGGAAATTAGAAAATGTTCTTCCTAACATTTTTCATCCTAACATTCACAATTCCTAACTAATCAGTCTCTAATGTTCATAATTCCGAAGCATTCAACTTCATAATGTCAGTAGCAATAAACATCTATTATAACTACTTTTATTTGTTTTCCTATATTTTCTCAACATAACCATCTTTTACACTATAATTCAAAGTCATATCTTTTTTGTTTAGATTTCTTTCGTCTTCTTTAATTTTATTTATAGCGGTGTGTACCTGCAAAGATATCCATAAGTTAGGTTAGGTTAGAACTGTGACCAATAACGCGCGAGCGGTGCCGCGGCAGCGGCCCGGCCGGCGAGCGCTACCTCGACGTATATTTTTTATTACGCTTGGTAAATGTTTCTTTCTGAGTATGAGTGAAAATATTATCGTAATTATGTTTAGAGATAAAAGCGTTATGATAAAAAACAGTAGGAGTTTAAATATGTTTACATTAATGATATTATTAATTACAATTTTCGGAAACATGAGTGTTCTGAACATCGACGGTAGCACTACAAATAGTATGAATGAAAAGTTTAGGATGAAAAATTTTAGGAAGAGTGATCATTCGGATTACAAATCATTAGGAAGAATAATTTCGGGTAAAGAACTTTAGGTGAGCCAATATGGACCTCCGGTAAATACCTGCGTCAGGCGGAAGGTGAGGACGCCGCACGGTGGGCTGAAAAACGGCTTTCATAGACTTAGGCATTTTATTTTGCAAGTGCCAGTTTTTGTGCCGGATATCACTTCTATTTGTTATAACAATATACAAAAATGACACCAGAATTGATTCTGCACAAAAACGAAGGAATTATAATTTTTTTACGAAAATTTTGTATGGAGCTAGTATGAAAAATCGAAATATCTCTGAAACGGCAGCGATAACCGTAATATCCTTATAGGAGGTTTTAGTACTAATTATTTATGATTTTTTGACATACGTTACATAATGGTTGTAGATGCCTTTTTTTTTTAAATCGTCAAAATATTTTTATTTATTTTTACATATTAAACGTTCCTTTTAGTGTTTAAGTTGAAGAATTCAGAGCTTTAACAACTCTTAACATAAAATAGCATCACCCCTATAGACCTGAAGGACTAGACAGAGGTGTGTAGTATCTTGTTGATCTTGTAAGATTTCCAACAATACCAAATAGTTGAATATCAGTGTCAAAGTGCCCATGCTGTCGCTTCTTTTAGAAAGATAGGGGAATGAAATTGTTAATTGATCATACCCTAAAAGTATGATTACAACATAACCGGACACATAATAATATCGACACAAAAGGAATTTTAAAACCTTGCATACGTTCAAAATACAAAATAACATATTGTGTAGTCATCTAATGAGTCTGATGACAAGTAATTAAGTAATTAGAATGATGGTTGTAGTCTTCTGATTCTAATGAGCCTATTAAGTGATTAAATGATTTGAAATATCTCGCAACAATACCAACTAAGAACTGCATTCACCTTTTTATAATTAGTGAGCTAATGTGATTTGCTAATGTTGATTAGTTCTACTATGAGTTCTACGAAATGTTTTTGACGATTATAAATTTTTATTATCATATCTTTTATAACTTTAATGAGGGTAGTTAACTAATTATTGACTTTATACAATAAAAGGGCTATAATTTTGTTCCATAATTTAGATTGTTCACAACCGTGTAACTGCTAACACTAAAACTATTTGCTTTGCGACTACAAAATCTTAGAATGGAAAGTTTAATCACCAACTTAGATTTGTTTGTTCTTCTAAAAAGTGAGTGTCCTTCATTTAATCATGAAGTATTGTTTAGTGCAATTGTGTCCCGCATAGGCGATTGCCTTTCTGCCGAAGATCAAGTAACTCTCAAAGAATTTTGCCGGAGATTCACGCGAGCTGCTTTAAACAGGTGGCATAAATCTAAACGATTCTTTGATAAGTTTAGAAATACGTACGGAGAGTGGTTGCAAGCAAATATTGATTGGCCGAGTTGCGTGCAAACTTTAATAAATCAAGAACCAACTGTTGATGAGATACCAAGAGCACGCTCAGTCTCTCCAGAACCTTCGACATCATCGACTGTTGGAACAATGACAAAAAGGTCCCGAAAACCATTCAAAGATCTGGGAAGCAAACAGAAAAAGAGAAGATCTAGTGAGCACATAGGCGAGGATTCCTGTGAATTGGCATATGCAGCTGCAGCACGTTTAAAAGAAGAAGGTTATGAAGATATCGCATCTGTAATCAATTATATGATCAAAAATCCAGAAGCTGCCGTTAAAATCAAGGAAAGCATTAAGAAAACAGTAATATTTACACCAGAGAAAGCACTTGGATTGCTTCTTTCACTTAAGCTTTCAAAGTGGCAATATATTACGTTGCGAGAGACTGCCATTCGGGAAGGTGCTAAGGATATTTACCCATCCTACTATAAACTGCAACAAACTAAGCTTGCATGCTACCCTCCTAATCAATCAGTATCAGTTACGGATTCATCAGCTAGAATTACACTTCAAGCTTTACTTGACATCACGGTGAAGCGGATTCTTCAAAGTCTTTCTGATAATGTGGAAAATAAGCAGTTAAAGCTGATATCGAAGTGGGGATTTGATGGTGCTTCCAATCAAAGCCGATACAAGCAGAAAATGGACGGCGAGCATGATGATTCAAGCATTTTCATGACCTCCTTGGTGCCACTGAAACTGACAGATGGAGATAATACTATATGGACAAACCCGAAACCATGCTCAACTTTTTATTGTCGTCCGGTTCAGTTCACTTTTGTAAAAGAAAGCCATGCAGTTGTCATTGATAACAAAAGAAAAATGGATGAGGAAATTGAGGCCCTTAACCCCACAGAGTGCATTAATAGTAACAGGGTGACTCATAAACTAATGATGACAATGATCGACGCAAAAGTCTGCACGTACCTTTCTGAAGCTAGATCAAATGCATCATGCTACCTGTGCTTAGCAAAACCAACAGAAATGAACCACTTAGATGCTGTAACATCAAAAACTGTGTGTTCTGACATATATGAATTTGGCCTATCATCCCTACATGCCCGTATAAATTGCATGGAATGTCTGTTACACATTGCGTACAGACTTGACTTCAAACAGTGGGCAGCAAGAAGTAATGAGCATAAAGATATGTTACAAAACAGAAAAAAAAACATTCAAAATAAATTTAAAGAGGAGCTCAATCTGTTAATTGATATAGTAAAACAAGGCTCGGGAACTACCAATGACGGGAATACCGCAAGGAAGTTTTTCGAGTTTCCCAATAAAACTGCAGCTATTACTGGGTTGGATCAAAACCTGATAAAAAGATTTGCTGTTATTTTGCAAGCAATAACATCTGGTGAGAAGATCGATGTCATCAAATTTAAAGATTTTGCTCGCAAAACAGCAGAAAAGTACGTGGAATTATACGACTGGTACTACATGTCATCAACCGTACATAAACTATTAATACACGGAGCTGACATAATCGAAAAAAATGATATTGTCCCGATTGGGACTCTCTCGGAAGAAGCCTCAGAGTCTCGAAACAAAGATTTTAGGAGGTTCCGGGAACATCATTCGCGGAAAAGAAGCAGGCAAGATTCTAATCAAGATATCCTGAATATGCTTGTTGTTTCTTCGGATCCTTTTCTAAGTGCACAAAGGCCGAAGTTAGATGCCAAAAGGAAGACAACCTTTTTTGCTGAAACTCTCGACCTAATACAGTTTCCGGAAACTGAGTTCGAGTTTGTAGGTATATCCGATCTGGATTCTGACTCGGAATTGGAGTCCGACAACGAAAGTTGTAAAGAAAATATGTAAAATTTAATTATTTTTCTTTATGTTCTTTTGTTATTTATGTTAGTTTATTGTACCAATATGTTTAGTTAATAATTTCATAAATTATAGTTTCAAATATGTATTTTGTATAATTGAATTTATTAGATATTATTTTTGTTACTTCTGTTTTATTTAAATTACCTATCAATAAAAAGTTTATATACAGTCTTTTTTTTTTCACATATTCTTAATATTTGGGGAAAAAGCATGCTTCCTAACGATGTTCTTAACTTTGACACAGTTCATGGATCGTTTTGAACAGTTTCATATGTTAAAATAAATAATGTTAGTACTATAATCCCCTATAAGGATATTATTATTATTATGTGTCCGGTTATGTTGTAATCATACTTTTAGGGTATGATCAATTAACAATTTCATTCCCCTATCTTTCAAAAAGAAGCGACAGCATGGGCACTTTGACACTGATATTCAACTATTTGGTATTGTTGGAAATCTTACAAGATCAACAAGACACTACACACCTCTGTCTAGTCCTTCAGGTCTATAGGGGTGATGCTATTTTATGATAAGAGTTGTTAAAGCTCTGAATTCTTCAACTTAAACACTAAAAGGAACGTTTAAATATGTAAAAATAAATAAAAATATTTTGACGATTTTTTAAAAAAAAAGGCATCTACAACCATTATGTAACGTATGTCAAAAAATCATAAATAATTAGTACTATAACCCCCTATAAGGATATTACGGTTATCGCTGCCGTTTTAGAGATATTTCGATTTTTCATACTAGCTCCATACAAAATTTTCGTAAAAAAAATTATAATTCCTTCGTTTCTGTGCAGAATCAATTCTGGTGTCATTTTTGTATATTGTTATAACTAATAGAAGTGATATCCGGCAAAAAAACTCGCACTTGCAAAATAAAATGCCTAAGTCTATGAAAGCCGATTTTCAGCCCACCGCGCGCCGTGGCGTCTCTCCAGCCACTCCTGAAAGAGGGGACTCATCGCCGCGATTGCGGTGTGCCCAGCCTTCGGGTGTATAATATTACTTAGTACAAAGTAGGGAAGCCCTCGGTGGCAGAGTCCGGCCCGATTCGAATTTTTTTCGATTCGATTTGAACACTATAGACTGAGATTCATTTCTGTTTAGTTATATTACATTTTATTATGTCAATTAGTCTATACTGTCCTCTCATACCAAAAAAATAAATAAAAATTGTACCTGTTATGCAAAGATTGTGAAAATCAAGAATTTTTTAAAAAGAGTAACCTTGGAGTTTCTTGCCGGTTCTTCTCCATAGGAAACGACCAATTTCGAACCGTGCACTAACTTCTGAAGTTTTATGAGTGCCCATTTAGGCCTATGTAAAATAAAAACAATTTTGATTTTGATTTTGATTTTGATTCACAATTGTACGGTTTTTTTCGTGAAAGATTGTCGGCTACAAAATCCATAATAAGTTTTTGTGTAAAAGATCGTTTGTGAGTGAGTGGTAAGGCCACTTTTTTATAAGTGGCCTCTCTCACATTAACCTAGGCGGTTATCGGCCGCTTAACCAAACTTGCTCATGGTGGCCTTCTTTGTACAAAAGCCTCAGGGTTTATATTATAATTAAAAAATTGGCCAAGTGCGAGTCGGACTCGCCCATGAAGGGTTCCGTAGTAACTATAATACTTAATATATTTATTTGAAAAACAAAAACAAAAACCTTTCAAATTTCTTAATACTAGCTTATTTACAATTTTTACAACTACGCCAAATAACTTTGTTTTTCATAGTATTTGTATGAATTACAAAGTTATATTTGCGGTTTTAGAAAATATACTGTATCTCAAAAACTGCTGATTCGATCTCATTCAAACTAATTTTGGTTGAAAGTTTATATTCATATCTACAACATATGGTTTTTTTAGATTTTTCACATCATTATTATAGAAGTTAGAGGGGACACACACACATTTTACCACTTTGAAAGCGTATATCTTTGAAACAATTAACTTTATGAAAAAGTAATTTTAGAAACCTTAATGTCATTTTTAAAGACCTGTCTATAGATACTACACACGTATAGGTTTCATGAAAAAAAATATTTTCAGTTTCAGTTCCATGTATGGGAAGCCCCCTTTATTTTAAATATTTTTTAAATTTTCTGTTAAAATCGGAAAGCGGTTCACAGAATACATCTACCTACCAAGTTTTACATGTATAGTCTTAATAGTTTCGGAATAAAATGGCTGTGACATACGGACGGACGGACAGACAGACAGACGGACAGACATGTCGAAACTATAAGGGTTCCGTTTTTTGCCATTCGGCTAACGGAACCCTAAAAACCGGCCAAGTGCGAGTTGAACTCGCGCACGAAGGGTTCCGTAGTTTTATTTATAAAAACGTCAAAAAATCTCGTTTGTTGTATGGGAGCCCCCCTCAAATATTTATTTTATTTAAATTTTTAGTATTTGTTGTTATAGTGGCAATAAAAATATATCATCTGTGAAAATTTCAACTGTCTAGCTATCAAGGTTCATGAGATACAGCCTGGCAATAGTGTCCCGTTTTTCCCCTTAAGGTACGGAACCCTAAAAAACTAGGCAGCTACACGCTAAGGGCACCCCCCGTGCTGTACGGACCTCAAATTTGAGCGTCGCTAGGGTACGGCAGCTAGTGACGAGTCGACTGGGGCCGGCTTCACTTTTTACCGAATACAGCAGACTATTAGTGTTTTACATTCAGCGACTGGCTGTCACTAACCTTCACAACCCAGTAACTGGGTAACACTATACCTCTTGGTAAGATCAGTGTCAGATTTTCTGGCTTATGACTGCCCATAACGACTGTCACAGATGTCCCAATGATAGCCGAGACCCACAAAAATCTTAATAATATTAAGATTTCTGTGCCGAAACCAAAGGCTTTTTTATTGGTTGGCTTGCGTTTGAACACAATCTCACCATCAGGTAAGCGATGATGTAGTCAAAAATGAAGCACGCTTACCTAGAAGTAACTCATTTATTCTCAACTTAAAAACTCTCAGGTTATAGCTATCAGCAAATACACACCGGCCGGGAATTCCACTCCTTAGCTGTACCAGGCGTCTTGTCCGTCACTCGTTCAAGGCCACGCGTTATGCCTACCGCTTCGCGTATCGCCGTCGGTACATCCGACAGTGGGCTGCCGCACGCCTGCCTGAGCCTTTTTAAATAATTTTAACAACGTCATAATGGATCGACCTAAAAACAATTGGTTTTTCTCCGCTTTGCTCTTGTTTCCCTTTTGATTATTTATTTGCGCAGAATTTTATTAAAATTAAAATTATTTACGCGGTTTCGGATATTTCCGACACTAAAATTTAATAATCGGGAATTCAGGGAAGGAAAAAATGCATCTATCATTTTATTAAACTGAAACATATTTGATCAACAAATAAAAAATAATTGTATTTCTATATTCGTTTTATTACCAATATCATCATAATTACAACCCTTTTTTTTTAACGTGGTAAAATTATCAAATAAGTCCTCCCACCCCGGGCAGGGTGGGAGGGACTGTCAGACTTTTACTGACTAAAATCCACGGTGTTCCTTCAATAACCCTTTACGTACCGGGGTCACGGTAATGGGATAAGTCCCACGACCCCGGCAGGCTTCGGCCCTCTGCAGAGGGGGTCTCGTCATGTTGCTGACGCTCTTTGAGGCGCGCGTGGAACACAACGCGCCGTCGACCCGGGCATGGTCCATGGTCGGACAGCGAGTTGCCCTTTACTCGCTGTCCGCATGCCCGCGCCTACGGTGGCCGGAGATCGTCGGCCGACGTCCGACGCCGTGGGCGTCTACCACTGCGGCTGGGCTGGAGGGAGGACGCCATCCTCTCCCTCACGCGGCCCGCCTCCTTCTTCGGAAGCATGACTGCTTCGCAGAAGGAGGCGACCGCTTCCCACTCCCTCTCGCCCCGCAGCATGGCCTCGACCAATGCCGGGCGCGAGAGGTTTCCGCCTATCGCCGCCGTGAGGACACGTCGGTGCTCTGCCCAGGCGGGGCAGTCTTGCACCGTGTACTCTACGGTGTCCTCAGGGCGACCCTCGCAGTGGTGACACCCAGGCATTTCCTCCTTTCCCATCAGACACAGGTACCTCCCGAAACTTCCGTGTCCGGTAAGGACCTGCGCCATGCGGTAGGTCAGGACGCCGTGACGCCGATCTAGCCACTCCTCAAAGAGGGGTCTTACCGCCGCAATTGCGGCGTGCCCGGCCGTCGGTTGCGACAGTCGTTCCCTCCATACTGCCCTGAGATCGCGCTGGAACTCTTACCGCCGCGCCTCGACTTCTCGAGGCAGCGGGGATACGCCCCGGCGCTGCGCCTCCACGCGTCATTGATAGACGCGCTGGAGGGCAGTCGCCTCCAGATCCCAGGGCAGCAATCCGGCAAGGAGGTTGGCCGATTCGCCGGCGATCGTGCGGCATCCCCGGATCATTCGGATATAATTACAACCCTAGGACATTCGCTCGATGACGTGGGTCGTGCGGCGGGCAAAACAATCTCAACTCTCTGTGTGCGTATTTATGGTACATTTCTTCTCGCTGCAAACAGCTGGTATTATTATTAAGATTTTGTAGGCTATTATAGCGTAGGTATTTTCGCTTTTGTATGAGCACGGTAATATTATGTATACAGTATTCCGACTTCATACAAACGGACGAAGCGCGAGCTATACCTACGCGCCTCGATCTCGGTGTGCGCTCGGTTGGATGACAGTCGCGACCGGCGACTGTGCCGCAGTGACGAACGGACGGTGTGTTGTTTTTTTAACAATAACCGCGCGATTTTTCGCTATAAATAAGTTCAAGTACATCTATACTAATATTATAAAGCTGAAGAGTTTGTTTGTTTGTTTGTTTGTTTGCTTGAACGCGCTAATCTCAGGAACTACGGTTCTGATTTGAAAAATTCTTTCAGTGTTAGATAGCCCATTTCTCGAGGAAGGCTATAGGCTATATATCATCACGCTAACACCAATAGGAGCGGAGCACTAATGAAGAATGTTTCAAAATCGGGGGATTTTTTTTTTCCACGCGGACGAAGTCGCGGGCGGAAGCTAGTATTTAATATGACGAGTAGGATATATTGTGCTGTTTTTGGTTGCATGAATTCGTCAATAACGCATCCAGAGATAACTTTTTTTAGATTGCCTTTGAAACCTTGAAAGGTACCTAAGACTTAAATAATTTTACTTACTAGTAGGTATGTACATAATGTGTTTCTTTTTAATGGACTAGCTTTTGCCCGCGACTTCGTCCGCGTGGAATAGTTACTTTGGGCTAACGTTAAATTTAACCCCGATTTTGAAGCATTCTTCATTGGCGTATCGCTCCTATTGGCCTTAGCGTAATGATACAATATAGCTGTGCCCGCGACTCCGTCAGCGTAAGTTAATGTATTGGTAATATTGTTTAGATCACGTTCACATGAGGCTTAAGTACCTAGAGAACGCTTCGACCGCGAGACGCGTCGAGCGCGGCGACCGATTCTCAAAAATAATCCTTATAGAGTATTCACGCGCGATGGCTTATTATTATAAGCGTATTTCATGTATAACTTTGGTGTTTCTATACCGATTTATATGATTCTTTTTACGGTTTCGTAGCCGAATGGCAAAAAACGGAATCTTTATAGTTTCGACATGTCTGTCCATCTGTCTGTCTGTCTGTCTGTCTGTCCGTCCGTCCGTCTGTCACAGCAATTTTATTCCGAAACTATTAGGACTATACATGTGAAACTTGATAGGTAGATGTATTCTGTGAACTGCTTTCCAATTTTGAGAAAAAGAAAAAATATTTAAAATCTAGGGGGGCTCCCCATACATGGAACTAAACCTGAAAATATTTTTTTTTTCATGAATACGATGCATGTGTGGTATCTATAGACAGTTCTTTAAAAACGACATCGGGGTTTCTAAAACCACTTTTCCATAAAGTCAATCGTTTAAAAGATATAAGCTTCCAAAGTGGTAAAATGTGTGTGTGGCGGACACAACCTCTAACTTCTATAATAATGGAGTGAAAAATCTAAAAAAAAATATATGTCTGTAGATCTTAATATAAACTTTCAACCAAAATTAGTTTGAACGAAATCAGTTCAGCAGTTTTTGAGATACAGCATATTTTACAAAACCGCAAATATAACTTTGTAATTCATACAAACACTATGAAAAACAAATTTATTCGGCGCAGTTGTAAAAAATGTAAAAAAGCCAGTTTTAAGAAATTTGTAAGGTTTTTTTTTCAAAACAAATTTATTTGGCGCAGTTGTAAAAAATGTAAATAAGCTAGTTTTAAGAAATTTGTAAGGTTTTTTTTTCGTCAAATAAATTTGCATATTATATTATAGTTACTACGGAACCCTTCATGGGCGAGTCTGACTCGGACTTGGCCAATTTTTTTATGGAATAGTTAATAATGTTAACTTTTTCAATTAGGGGTGACTGAGAGTGTTATAAACGTAAGAGTAGACAAATATTATAATCAGATAGCTTCGAACTGCTAAGCTATCGGGAGTTACACGTGTTATTGTGAGTCAACCATAAAAGTTAGACATATGCTGTCGTGGGATATTTTTTATATAATTTGAAGGAGAACATTTCCGTCATGAAATGATTTGTGTAGCTTTAACCATTAAGGTTGCACACGCGACAGAAGCTTAAAAAATGGAGTAACTTCTCCCGTTTTCCCAACATTTCCCTTCACTGCTCTGCTCCTATTGATTGTAGCGTGATGAAAAGTATACTATAACCCGCTCAGGAGTATGAAAAATAATTGTACCAAGTTTCGTTAAAATCCGTCGAGTAGTTTTTGTTTCTATAACGGTTATACAGACAGACAGACAGACAGACAGACAGACAGACAAAAATTTTACTGATTGCATTTTTGGCATGAGTATCGATCCTTAATCACCCCCTGATAGTTATTTTGGAAATATATTTCATGTACAGAATTGACCTCTCTACAGATTTATTATAAGTATAGATAAGTATTTCCTTTTATCTCCCGAAAAAAAAGATGTCTGGATTAATAAATAAAATGAATAGAGTAAAGGAAAGTTATTGACACGAGTGAAATAGGTAGTTATAGGCGGTTCATGAATCATGATACGGTAGGTACGCTTGTGTTAAAACCTCGGGGCATGTGTGTTTTGTTTTGTTAGTTTGTATAATTCAAAGTAAAGACGTAGTATTTTATTATTAATAATAGTTGTTTATTGTACTGTGTATGAATAATACTAGAAAAAATATAAACATGTTTTTTTAATAATTAAATCTACCAATCAAAAAACAACACGCATTTTTATTGAACACTTCCTATTCAATTCACAAAATATTTTATTTGTTTATATAAAAAACTTTTTTGCAAAAAATAAAACCGACTTCCATATCAAAACACTACAAAGCCAAAAATAATTTTAATTTCGGTAGTCGGTGTTATTGGTTTTGTATTTTCTTTTTTTTTTCACACCGCCTTCCGAAATTAAAATTATTTTTGGCTTTGTAGTGTTTTGATATGGAAGTCGGTTTTATTTTTTGCAAAAAAGTTTTTATTTTCGCGCTTTTTAGTGGGTCAGTGAATTTTCCAAATCGATTCGTAAATGACGGAGTTATGCGCGAACAAAAAACGCAATGCAGAGTAAACGAAAAGATCATCAAGGTAAATTATTTTTTTCGACTTTTTTTGATTTTTCAGAAACGGCTCGTCCGATTTCGATAAAATTTTCATGGGACCATTTGGGAAGTATACCCTTTCCAACAAAAAAAGAATTTTTCAAATCGGTTGGCAAGCGACGGAGTTATGCGTGGACAAACATAAAAAAAAAAAAAAAAAAATACAAACATCCGAATTGAGAACCTCCTCCTTTTTTAGAAGTCGGTTAAAAATAGTATATTTACAATCACAAAACTAAATGGAAACAAAAAATAGGCAAATGTAATTAAAATGCTGGAGGCGGGCAGCCCTATCCCATGTTTACCGCACGGCTGTAGCCATTTATTGCTAAGATACGGCCGAGTTACAATACGGTATGATAATATTACCGTGGTATGAGAGTGATGTATCTGTTACAAAGTAACTATTTAGTAATATGTGGCTGTACACACAATTAAAAGTATTCCCAATACGTTTTGTACGTACGGGTAAGGTGACTAGTAGAGAATGCCTTTTTGCTTTAAGCCCGCGCATGTACCATCATTGTACATAAAGTTTAAATAAAGAATTATTATTTTCTATTTTTCAGTGGTTTCCTGGGGAGATCCAGCTAATCCACCAGTGCTATTGGGGCATGGATACATGGACAGTGCTGCTACCTTCATCCTTCTGGTGGAACAATTGCCTGAAACTTACTATTACGTGGCTTTCGATATGCCTGGTAAGCCAATGATCATTTCTTAAAAAACCGGATATGTACGTGTCAGACCACCCTTAGCGTAGGGATCCGTAGTGTAATTGCAACGTCAAGTTCGGGTCGGATAAGCTGACCGAGACTTCTGTGCCATGTTCTAACTAAAACAAACTACTCTCTACTCTATTTTTGAAATTAGTGTTTTCGTCAAAACAAACATGAAGTTCTTCGAAAAAGTGTCAACTTTACGAGATGTAGCGATTCGTAGCCAATACGCAAACTCTTTGAGTAATCAGCGTTGTAAGACAGCCTTAGTGAGAAAGATCGTCTTTGGCATGGCACCGCGCATTTACAATAAATTACCAGATCATATAAAAAAATTGAATGCTACACAATTCAAAACAAAATTATAGCTGTTGTTAATTGAAAAATGTTATTATACGATTGATGAATTTTTGAATGATAAACTAATGTAGACTTATGAATATTGACATATTATACCTATCAAATAATTTGTATATACCTCTCGCATGGTTAATATTTTTTTTTGTTTATTTCACATGCAACCATATATTTGTACGCCTCTTGGCATAACATAGCGACCTATCTTTAATTTAAGAACTGTATTCACTACCTATGTTACACAAATAAAATTGATTTCATTAGATTTGATCTGTTTTAAAAAAAATAGGTAAGAAGTTGATCTGAATATTTTTCTATGGAATTAGTCCGAAAGCGAGTAGAATACAGTTGGTCGATACTTATTTTTTTATTTTTATTTTTTACTTTACTCGTAATTTTGTGAAGCCAACTTAGGTCTGATCACGGAATAGATAAATAAGGTTGGAATGGTAATGTGGGCGTGGCGAGCGCACCACGTTTATGATACGACAATCATAGCTCGACCGATTAATTCATTCACCGCGTTTAGTGCGCTTCGGATTACTTCGGAACACAGAGCTTTGCTTTAAAATGCCATGTTGTGCAATTATAACCTGTAAAACAAAAAGTCAGACCACAAGTATAGAGCTAGGAGGTATATCTTTCCATCGGTAAGTCGAAAATAACATTTAATTACAATTTTATTTGTAAAAACATAAAAATATTCGGATCACTATGAAATTCCGAACATTAACGAACATTATTGCAACAAGTTACAAAAAGTATACATTGCCCGTTGTGTACTCGCTTAATCAACGCAATGACCAAGTCCGCTTACAATGTACGACATGCACCACACTTCAACCATTGACGTTTTGTCTTTTGCCCTGATTGGCCGTGATGCACGGCGCAAAGTGAGTTACAATCCGAGTCCGAGGCGACTGTACATGGCTTCAGTGAAAAATATTTTTGGGCGAGTTTTTTCAGGCTTGGATTTTTTTCAAATCTGCAGTAAATAGAATTGCGTACAAAAACATTAGTTTTTAAATATTCGTATTAGTATTCGCCGAATACGAATATTCGATAAATATCTACTATTCGGCGAATACAAATATTCGTATTCGTATTCGTTGCATCACTAGTTCGTGGCTATAGAATAACAGCAGAGTCAATCTTTAAAGCCTGCAATACATGTTGGCCGAGCGTTATCGAGTGAAGGCCAATACCAACATGTAGACAGTATATTTGCCTTGTCTTGCTATCGCTCGGTGTCACTTGCCTAGTTGGCTAAGTGAAGGCCAGCGCCAACGTGTATAGAGCTCATTTGGTGCAACTTGTCTTCGCTCGCCGTTACTCGTGATCACTTGCCTCACTTCGGATCGGTGTCGGTTTTTGGTCACAAATCAAAGGCGCTCGCCTGCGTTCGGCCAACGTATGGGCAGCTCTACAGACCCTCTTCTACATTGGTCGTCTGCATTGGCGTTCGACGAACTTGTCGAACGTGTGGATATTATTTCTTGCCTTGTACCTATTTGCCAACGCTCGCGATGGCCTACGCTCGGCCAACATGTATTGCAGGCTTAAGGGCAAGCAACGCTTGCCGGACTTAACGAACTGACTTTGGTCCGTAGATCAGTGACCATCTTGACATATCGAGATGCTTCCGTGCTTCGGAAAGCAAATGGAGCCATTAGTCTCTGTTGTCATTTGAACATCTTTGACACTCGTTACGGGTAGTCAGAAGCCAGTAAATCTGACACTGGTCTAGCCAGGAGGTATCGTATTACCCAGTTACTGGGTTGTGGAGGTCAGATAGACAGTCGCTCCATGTAAAACACTAATAGTCAGCTGTATCCGGGTAGACTGTAAGCCGACCCCAACATAGATGGGAAAAGGCTAAGCAGGTGATTAGAAGATAAATCTTTTGCAAAATAAAATTTTCAATAACATATATATTACAAATATACAATTACAAATTATACACAATATACAAATTTGGTCTATTTTTGCATTGCATTTTATGTACATAGATTATTGCGTAATTAGTAATTTGACATCAAAATATACATTATACATATTTTTGTTTTGTGACATTTGTAATCTGACATTGTTTTTAATTAGTTTTTATTTAATTTTTGACATTTTTCATTTTATTTTAAGTATTGACATTTTTGTATATTTATTTTGTATGATACTAATTCCAATTTCATAATTATTTTCTTCTTTTTTTTGCATGTATTTCTATACGTATAATAGTGTAAGCCGACCAATGGCTCATGTGTAACTTTTCTATTTTCTTTTTTATATGGGTTTTCAGACCTGAATGAAATTTTATTTTTGTTTATTTATAATTGTTAATATATAGCTAATGATAAAGACCAATAAAATAATATATACTTATACATAAATAGTTAATAATAATTGAAATTCATAAATATTTTAATATAATTTATCTTAAAGTTGAAAACATAAAAATTTGTTAATAATATAATTAGCGCTCTTCCTCTCTTCAAATTTTTGCTGTGCCCGACAGGGTCCATATTGATCTAAATTGTATGAAACCACCAATGTAACACATATGGAATGCAATAAATGATTGAGTATTGAGTGATGATGTAGGCCATTGTGAAATAAAATAAATTTGTTTCTTTTTTTCAGGTCACGGCAAGTCAGATCCATTTCGTCCTGGGCCAATAGTATCTCAGTTAGGCGTTGTGGAAGTAGTACGACTCATAGTGGACAGTATGAATTGGCACAAGTTTATTTATATAGGACATTCTATAGCAATTTGTATAGGTAAGTGAGGTATCTTGAGCTTAGAGGTAAATAAACAGGCCTACAAAATATACATTGACCCTAATTTATATATGTTCTTTTACTTTTTTTATATTGATAAAAGTCTCGTGTTTGACAACCATTTCATCTGATGGCAAGTAATAATGTCGTCGAAGATGGAGCATGCTTACCTAGAAGTAACCTATTCACTCTTGACTTAAACACCCCAGGTTATTGCTATCAGGAAACACAGACTTCGACAGGGAATTTTACTTCCTAGCCGTGCCTACACACAAAGTATTCCCAAAACGTATTGTGCGTATGGGTAGCTGAGACAATATTTATGTTATAAGGAATTGTGCATAGCGTATATAATCCTGTAAGGAACTATCAGTTCTAGTTTTGAGCAATCTGTTGACTAAGTCGTCAGACTTACTGACTCGTTGTTGGTCTAATGGTCGCGACTGCTGAACATGAGAACTCGGGATCGATTTCCTGGCCAAGCAAAAACTGCTGGAAAAGTATTGAGTTTGTTCGTAAGAAATGTCTCAGCAGTAGCCCAGAGTTTAGAAGTTGGCGGTGTGATACGCCCGTGCCTTTGAAAGCACGTTAACCCGATGGTCCCGGCTGTCATGTGGACATCTTTGACAGTCGTTATGGGTAGTCAGAAGTCAGAAAATCTGACCCTGGTCTGACCAAGGGGTGTCGTGTTTCTCAACAAATGGGTTCTGCACAAGGGCCCCGGAAATTTAGGGCAGCCGAAGGAACAGGGTGGGTTTTTAGTCAGTAGAAATCTGACACACCCTTCCGCTTGACCCAGAGCGGAAGAAGTCATTAGACGATTTTCCCACACCAAAAAAAAAAAAAGGGGGGGGGGGGTCATGGGGTCATGATCATGATCCGCCTGAGCTGGGTCCAGGACCTAGGTGGACCAATAATTAAAATAAATTTTTAAACATTGTTACTAGATATACTCCAGTTTCTGTCGTTGTAAACGAATATCGGCAGTGGATGGCCAAGTGGCAGCGGAGTCAGGAAATACAAATTATAACTTCTTGTGACTTGACTACGAAATGTGACCGCCCTTGGTTCTGCAGTTCAGATAAGCAGTTGCTCAATGTAAAACACTAGTAATATATTACTCTAATGTATCCAATTAGACTGAAAGCCGACTTCAAAATAGTTGGGAAATGTCTAAGCAGTTGATGATATCGGTATAGAACAGAAAGAGACATACTACTGTCCGAGTTAAATATTAATAAGTTAGACATAGGTGCCTATCACACAATTTTATCGAAACCACACTGCGGTGATGCAATTAAAATATATAAATTTGTGAATAATTTAAAAAGAATATAGCAGTAGTATCTCTCTCCTCTTAGGCTACGATGAGCCAGGCATGATCATAAGATTAAAGGGCTCAAAAAAAAATAAAGAGAAAAAGAAATAGCATATGTTCCTTGCTGATAATGTTGCTTTGATGACATATTTTTTTAAATCGATCTAGTAGCATTTTTGTTTATCCATTACACACAAACAAAAACAAATCCCACTTTATTATATCAGATTGCAAAATGATTGTAAAGCGACTCTTCTGTGTCAAAACCATCCACAAATTGTTTTTAAAAAATCGCTTTTATCGATTGTATCAACCTTTTCAGTTGTTAAGTCCTGTTTTAATTCTGTTATTGTGTACAGTAATAAAAAATATCTAATTTTTCAATCCCCATCATGTTTCTTTAATACTATTTTTAACTAAGGTCCAAAGTTAGAACGAGTCGCACGGGGCTTCAATCCCGTGGAGCGTGGACTTTATCACAGTAAAAAGATAACCCTCCTTTTTTACGGTCGGATAAAAAGCTATAATTATTCTAACTATAATACCTACTCTATTTCTATAACCATCCTCAAACTTCAAGCTACTTCCATGCCAAATTTCATCCAAATGCACTTAGGACTTTCAAAGATTAACGCGTTCAAATAAACTTTTACGCTTTATAATATTTGTATAGATTTAAATATTTAAAGCATTAAATTAAGTTCTAGTTATGACTAAGAAATTCTAGTTTTTTTTTTTTTCTAAAGAGCAAAAGCAATGTGTGTAGAATTCACATTACTTGTAGTCTTATTAACCCCTCCAACTAAGCTTGTATCTGGAGTGTTCAAACCCTCTCGATTACAAGTTCGACTCCTTAGCCACATGGCTAATGACGCTTATAGATTAGTTGTAACAAAGGCATTTAGTGAATACACAAAAGGAATAAGAAAAGGTTCTAACTGTACCATGGTCTATAGGTACGCTAATTTATATCTTTTTTATATTTACAGGTTTCTTCTACAATTACTTGTATCCTGGTAAAATAGAAAAAATGGTGTTACTGGATCCAGTTCCAGCGTTAGCCATCAGTTATTATCCCCACTATAACCCTTTTTTTTGGTACCAATTCTACTATCACTTATACTACGAAGATTATGATAGGTAAGCTGCCGATTTCACAGGTATAGTTAGTAATAGTAGTTTAGTAATATAATATACTAGCTGACGCGCCACGACTTCGTTCACGTGGTATCCTACCCCTACCCAACCGATACCACTACCCCTATCCTACCGATACCCTCCCCATACCTTACTCTACCCCACCCTACCAATATCCTACCCCTACCCTACCAATATCCTACCCTACCCCTACCCTTGAGACCTTTCCTACTTTTTTATTATTATTTTTTTCATAAGAACCTTCTCCTGACAAAACTAAACACAACAAAAAAGAATCAGCCAAATCGGTCCAGCCGTTTTCATGTTTTGCGCTTAGCAACACATTTAGCGATTCATTTTTATTATATAGATAGATATATATTTTCTCAATACATTATACAAATTAGAACAAAATTTAGAGACGAAATTTTGTTCTAATATATGACTTATCTGACCTGTAAAGCAGGTCAGATAAGTCATATATTGTGGGTCTTGATCCGATTCAGCAAATCAAATCAAATTTGTTTATTTGTTAATATAGGTAAAGTATAATTATGTATAGATGTTACATTAATCAAAAGAGCGCTATGTTATGCCAGGAGGCGTGAAAATAAATTGAATTGAATAATAACTGATGTCAGACTTAAATGAGGAATTATTAAAAATGTCAAATTTTGTGCAGCTTGACCTTAGCTGCCCTCTCCGTGCGACGCCGAGGCTTGTTGTACCCCACAAGGAGTGCCCGTAGCGTAGTGTCACCTATCATCATTCGCCTCTAAAAATCTACATTGCCTTCTAAATTTTATAAATTTGTGACATATGTAAATTAATATATTATGAATGATTGTTTTCGTATATGTAAGTTAAGCTATTGTGACGTATTTTATTTCTTTTAATATTATTTCAACTTTGTAGTGTCTATTTTTAAGGTATTAATGTATATGGTTTTATGGGTGCAAAGCCCGAAATAAATGATTCTATTCTAAATTACTAAGTCAGCCACAATTAACGTGCGTCTGAATGACACTCTCGTAGCCATTAGTTATCTTCCATGTAAGCCACTGTAAATACTCGTACAACTCAGTATGGTGGTTATTTTTTAACATCTAAATTTGTAACATGCATTCGAGCAGTAAACTTCTAAAATATTAATATAGGTATGACATCAAAAAAGAAACCTAACCTAACCTAACGCTTCTACATATTTTATGTTTTTATGAAGTAGAGAAGAATAACTGCAAAATCTGGAATGCTTGATTTATGCTTGAATGGAATGATTTAGATAGATAAGGTTTCCGTCGACCGATGAAGGAGGTAGTGAATATAAAAAAACCTAACCTGGTTAGGTTAGGCTATGAGGACCTTGTGTTGATGCTGAAACCGTAAAATGGTGATGAAATGTAAAATCCGTGGCTGAATTAGTAAATTAGGTGGCAATATTTAAATATAATTGTTGATCTTGAGTTGACGCTTTTTGTAGAATATTTAGTTGGCGTTGTAAAAAAGACTAATTAGTTTATTATATTCTCATTCTCTATCTCATTTTCCCGTTATTTAGTTATAAAATGAGAAGTTTCATCACGTGGCCAATAAAGAAATCTGTGGTTGGACCAACGAATTATCATTCCTAATTCGTTGCGTTGGACTTATAATTTCCCTTAACAGGTTCGCTGACAGTGAGCACTTACCCTGACCACAGATTACTAAATAGTTACTTCGTAACAGATACATCACTCTCATACAAAAGCGAAAATACCTACGCTATATAATAACCTACAAAATCTTAATAAATAATACCAGCTGTTTGCAGCGAGAAGAAATAAATGTAGGTACCATAAGTACGCACACAGAGAGTTGAGATTGTTTTGCCCGCCGCGCGACCCACGTCATCGAGCGAATGTCCTAGGGTTGTATTATAATGATAAAACGAACGGTAATAAAACGAATACCTATAGAAAAACAATTATTTTTTATTTGTTGATCGTACCTATATGTTTCAGTTTAATAAAATGATAGATTCATTTTTTCCTTCCCTGAATTCCCGATTATTAAATTTTAGAGTCGAAAATATCCGAAACCGCGTAAATAATTTTAATTTTAATTGAATTCCGCACAAATAAATAATCAAAAGGGAAACAGGAGCAAAGCGGAGCAAAATCAATTGTTTTTAGGTCGATCCATTATGACGTTGTCAAAATTATTTAAAAAGGCTCAGGCAGGCGTGCGGCAGCCCACTGTCGGTTGTACCGACGGCGATATGCGAAGCGGTAGGCATATAACGCGTGGCCTTGAGCGAGTGACGGACGCCTGCCCTGACACCACTTTACGACAGTAGAATTTTCCACGACGTACTCTTAATAATAAGTGGCCCGTCCCTCGACGTACTGTCATAACGCACTATTTTAATTTCCCGCCTAACGACGTACTGTCAGCGAACGTGTTAATCAGTTAATGAAGGCAACCACAAGGAAGTCCAGTTGAGCAGTTTTTAATTCAATATGAAAACAAGTTTAGAAAATTTCAAAGCTCAATAATAACAGCCGCACTTGTCGATCTTCTAAGGTCAAGCAACGCTTGCCGAGGTCGGTACATGGATGGGTCATCTTGACATATCGCAGTCTTAGAATGAAAGTGACCTAACTCTAAATTCGTGTAATTTCAGATTTTGATGTAAACTGGCCTAAAACACTACTCTGAATTGCCGTGGAAACAGGGATCTGATTTACGAGTTATAAAGAGACAGCTTATACATTTGCCACTTGAGATATCTTAATCTTAACATAGTATAAAGCAAAGTCGCTTCCCTGTGTCTGTGCCTATGTATGCTTAAATCTTTAAAACTACGCAACGGATTTTGATGCAGTTTCTTTCAATAGAAAGAGTGATTCAATAGGAAGGTTTTTAAGTATATAACATGCATAATATAGTAGAGGAAAACTGATAATTTTTGAGGTTTCTAATGTGATGTCGCAAATAAACACATCTTTTTGCGCTTGCTTTGCAAACGCTGGCTGAACCCTACGAGATAGATCAAAATAATGTACTACAGTATTATACACCTTAAATAGGTCAACAAAAAAGTCCTTAATGGCATCTGTCTGTCTCTTATAGATAACCCACAACAACCATTTTTTATCCTTTACTTTTTACGAGAAATACGAGCATATTTTACGAAACGATTTTAAGCAATACAGCATTAATCCTTATCCAATCAAGTACCATAAATACATTGTGCATTTAATATAAATCAATATTGCCCTTTACAGAATATAATTTAAATAAATAGTTTCGAAGATATTACAGATTTAAAATGCAAGGACATAGCGGTTGCGGCGCGGTGCCGGCGGAGGCACGGCGCGCGTGCCTATGTTGCTTAGATTTGAGCTTTGAATATTTTTCCCATGGTAAATTATGTGTCACACTTTCAAGAGTAATTACTAAAGAGAACATGTATGTCGAATGACAAAAAGGCTGTCAACGATGTATATCTATAGTATATTTAATATAAACATTGCACCCGTGCGAAGCCGGGGTGGGTCGCTAGTATGAATATAATTTATTCAATGCTGCTTTATTACTGCTCAAATCCAAAAAAATACTATTTATGAGTTAAGTCCCTTCCATTCTGAGAGTGCGATATTTAGATTCCTCTGTGCTTTAGAAAGCTCGTTAATCCTTGATCCCAACTGTCATTAGTACATCTTTGATAGTCGTTACGGCCAATCAGAAGCCAAAAAAATAATAGTTTAAAAAACACTAGAAAAACACGCTTTACGTACGTAAAAAGAAAAAAAAATGTTAAAAATCCGATAACGGATTTTTTTCGTGTTTGTTATAACCTTGAAACCCGATCGTGTTCAAAGTCCATTACGTGGCCTTTCTCACAAGTGCAAACACGACTATGATACGATATTCTATCATGGAATGCCAGTGCCTATCTTCCGGCTTCATCATCAGACCTTGAAACCTAATCGTGGTCAAAGTTCATTACAAGACTTTTCTAAGAAATCCAAAACAGCTATGACACGATTTTCCATCATGAAGTTTCGGTTCATATCTTCCGGCTCCATCATCAGATCAGTTCGATAGTACTATATTATTGTGTTGTCATCAGAACTACATACAGTTGCCAATTTTCATCACCCTACGACCCTTGGAAGATGGTTAAATTAGTTACCTTAGATTCCATTACATAGTTAGTTACATACAAGTCAACCTAATAAAAACGTATTAAAAATATGGCACCAATCTTGCTAAGGTGTATCGTGTTGACTTGCTAAGGTGTATCGTGTTGACTTGCTAAGGTGTATCGTGTTGACTTGCTATGGTGTATCGTGTTGACTTGCTAAGGTGTATCGTGTTGACTTGCTTAGGTGTATCGTGTTGACTTGCTAAGGTGTATCGTGTTGACTTGCTAAGGTGTATCGTGTTGACTTGCTTATGTGTATCGTGTTGACTTGCTAAGGTGTATCGTGTTGACTTGCTAAGGTGTATCGTGTTGACTTGCTTATGTGTATCGTGTTGACTTGCTAAGGTGTATCGTGTTGACTTGCTAAGGTGTATCGTGTTGACTTGCTTATGTGTATCGTGTTGACTTGCTAAGGTGTATCGTGTTGACCTCCACTACCTAGGTAGTGGAGGTCAGATAGGCAGTCGCTCTGTGTATATACAATACTGTTACTTCTCTATATCCAGTTTTACTGGAAGTTGACCTCAACATACTCGTAGTTGAGAAAAGGTTAAGCAGATTAATGAAGTAGGTACTAAACTGAATTTCCCCTCCCCTATATATTTTTTGTTCGTAAGATCCATCCACAGGTTTTTTTTATCATGATAGGCTTGCGTTTGACTAGTTTCTCACCTGATGGTAAGTGATGATGTGGTCGAAAATGAAGTACACTTGCCTAGATGTAACTTATTCACTCTTTACTTAAAGACTCCTAGGTTTTAGCTATCAGGAAATACAGACTGATAGGGAATTTACCTCCTTAGCTGTATGCACTACGAAAGCATTCCCAAAATGCTTTGTGCGTATGGTTGTCTGGAAGACATCGCTACGGCGATAATACCGTCATTGTTTTTTTTTTATTTTTTTATGTGTGTTATCAATGTTATCATAGATTAAGCAATATTGTAAAACAGTTGTGTTTAAATTACTATCTATGCCTATCTATATAATAAAATTATATTCTATTCCAAAGAGTACGTACCTTAAGGTTGTCTGTAAAAGATCGCTTTTAGCGATAAGACCACCCATTGTAACACCTTTTGTAGTTTTTAAGTCCTTATTTAATTCTGTTATGGTATACAATGAAGAGTATATCTTTCTATCTACTCTACAAATGTTTAATTATTATCACTCACTAGTAGATTGTAACGTATATTTGTGAGAAGATTGTATGAGATTTTAACATGTTTTGTGTTGTTTAGGTGTAACGCCGGAATCTCCAAGGAATATACATTCGAAGAAGTAGTCCAATACATAGCTCAACGCAGAAATTTAACAGATGAACAAGCAAAAGTGACTCTATCCAGATCACTAGTACCTACTGCTGATGGAAAATTTATGTAAATATTGTTTAAGAGATTTATTATTTAGTAAAGCCCGATTTACACTTCAATAAGTACAGTAGCGAGTTAAGAACTCAGACAGTTAAGTAATAAGTAGTAAGTTGTAAGTAGTCATAAGTTGCCCGAGAAGAAAAGAAAATAACACGTGTACGCGGCCACGACCTACAAATTTATGGACTGTACTAGGGATGTGAAATAATAATCGATTATGGAAATTGTTTAGTACCGATCGTTTCCGAACGCACCCTTTTGACATAAAGAAATTTGATCTTGACATTACTCTGACTTGACAGATTGATTTTGCTTCCTTGGGAAAAATGTCCGCGTCGGACCTGTTGAGTTAATCATAATTGGTAAAATATCGTTTTGGAATCGCGTGTTGAGACCGATAATTGGGTCGCGATTATCTATTGTTGAAGTGTAATCCCCATTTTGATGAAAAACCCGGGATATTTTGGGATTGTCGCCGGTTGGGTGCCACGGTATGGCACGCGCTTTGTTGGAAATAAATAGTTGGAAATCGAATTGGATCTCACGTGATAGTAGCAGATTGATTGTGAACAGTGTTTAATTGAACTTTGTAATCCCGGATTGACGAGAATCCAGGGATATTTCTCGGAACACATCGCCTTATTGCGTCCATCGCGTGGCACGCGCTTTGCTGGAAACGAGTTGGGTGTGATGCTGAGTTGGAACCGCGCCATCTGGAGACTGGCGCCTTGTGAACGTCCACACACTTGACTTACATCACACTTTCAATTACTCATCTCATATTACATACAAACCACATTTAGACGTGATCAAGCTGATCCTGATTGCCGTCTACAGCTCAGGTTAGTGGTACCAATATTGTGTAACCTTGTTATTGTAAGCAACGTTTATAGCTCCACGTACCGTGGACAGTTTCAGACACCAGTATCATTGCACTGGCTTCTTGAAGTCCTGAACAAATTGGTAGCAGGCGTGGCTCTTATAAGATCCACTGATTCATTCTGGTAGTAGGCGTGGCTCTTATAATATAAGATCCACTGGTTTAATTGGAAGTTCTGAAGGTAACTTTGGTTTGATTACTTAACATAACTTATATAACTTAATAAGTTTGAATATATTGCTTTGTCAGCCGGGCTCAAATAGTACTTGTAGTTTGTACTGTAATTTGTAGTGCTAGCCCCTTGGTATTGAATTGACAAGTAAGATTTATTTGTGAAATTAGGAATTGGTTGTATTTGGTACATAAGTTGGTATATTGTTGTAAAAGTTGTTTGGTATTTGTGGCAATTAATAATTGAATGTCATTGATCTGAATTTGAAAGGTTATCTAAATAATAATCACACATTTGTTAACATAACAAGAATTGAATGGTGTGGATTGACTTATTGCATTTATTTGTTTATTGGATTGTTGTTAGAGATTCTCCGGCTCAATATTATACAGTCAATTGTTGTGCTTATTGATATTTATTTGAGGTTGATCCAGCATTGTATTATACATTCAATTGTTATTTATTTTGTAACTAGCCATCCTTAGCAAGCTAGATTCATACTTGGAATAAGTACAGGGTCGGATTTGGACTTGAAATAATTGAATTTGAGTTTTATTTTGGTGAAATTATTTGGTCGGCTAACAAGTTATTGTTGTTTGTTTAGTTAATTTTAGCCTGTTGTATTAATATTTGCTTGTTGCAATGGCTTCATTAAGGGCAGTCAGGGAGGCTGCTGCCGGATTGACCTCACAGTTGAGATGGTTCACATCGGCAGCTGCAACGGTTGAGCGTGTAGAATTGGAAGAGCTCACCCTTGCTCGGTATGGGCAAGTGATTGAGAGGATTAGGTCAGCTGATGCTGCGCTCATACGCTTCAACGAGTACATCATGGACGTGGATTTGGGGGTGATGGATCAGACAGCCCGCGATAAGATTTTGGGTGACTATGACCAGATTGTCCACCTGGGGGATGTCATATGTCTACGAGCGCGGGAAATTTTGAAGAGTCGGGTGCCTGATGCGGCCAAGCCGCAGACCCCCGTTGTTGCAGGCCCTGGACTATTGAGTAGGCTGCCCACCCTGGAGCTGCCACATTTTGACGGTCGCTTGGACCACTGGCTGGGCTTCCTAAATCTCTTTGAGAGTCTTGTCGATGCACGCTCGGACCTCGGACCTGCCCAGAAGCTGGCCTATTTGTTGTCTGTCCTGGAGGGCGAAGCCAGAGCCTTGGTGCAGCACTTGCCGGTGACGGATTCCTCTTACCCGACCGCTCTGGAGCTTCTCTCCCGACGGTATCAGAACAAGCGCTGCCTGGCTGATGTGCACATCGACCAGATTTTGGAGCTACCGGCCATTGTCAGCACGTCGACGTTGCGCACTGACTTGCTGAACCCGTTGGTCTCAGCGACCAACGCCTTGAGACGCTTGGAGTTACCGGTAGAACATTGGTCCTACTTGTTGGTGCACATAGTGCTGCAGTTGCTCCCCGCGGAGCTGAGGTCACGTTTTGAGCAGAAGTATGGTGGGGATAGTGCCACCCATCTTCCCCCCTTTGATGACCTCCTCAAATTTTTGGAAGACGAGTGTCGGTTTTCGGATAACACTCGTGGCGCCACGGGGTCACCCCCACTACCTTCTCAGCCCAGAGACCAGGGACGGACTAGGGCTCGGGGGCCTGTTGATGTTCGCCCCGCCCCCCGTTTTGCTGGCGCCCGGAATCTTCGGGCTATGGGGCCTGTTGATGTTCGCCCCGCCCCCCGTTTTGCTGGCGCCCGGAGTCCTCGGGCTAGGGGGCCTGTTGATGATCGCCCCGCCCCCCGTTTTGCTGGCGCCCGGAGTCCTCGGGCCAGGGGGCCTGTTGATGTTCGCCCCGCCCCCCGTTTTTCTGGCGCCCGGAGTCCGCAACATTGTGACTTTTGTAAGGCAACGGGGCATGTCATGGCGCGTTGCCCGGACTTTTTGAATTTGCACGTAAGTGCCCGCCGCCGCATTGTCAACGCACGCCGTTTGGGCTTCTCGTGCTTGGGGGCCCACTTTCATCGGGACTGCCCCGACCCCCGCCCGTGTAGAATTTGTAAGGGGTCCCACTTGGAGATTTTGTGCGCCAACGCGAACCGCTCCAGCAGACCATCTTCTGAGGAGGGTTCGCGCAGGGGGGGGTACCCCGGAGACGAGCACCGGGCTGAGACCCGCGATTCTGTACGCCGCACTCCACCCCCCGCGCAAGTTGAACGGGAGCCCCACGAGCGCCATTTGGTCTTCCCTCGTCAGGGAGAACGCGCATTGGCTGCTAGGCAGCAGTGGCCGGGTCGGCGCCGCTGCCTTTCCCCTCCGTTGGCGGAACGTCCCCGGCTGGAGTCGCGCCCTCCGCCATTCGGGCATCCGGTGGGATATGGCCCTCCAGTGATGGCGAGCGGCTCGGGACACCGCGCAGACGAATATTTTGATTGTTGGCCTCGTCGTGAACGAAGGCAGCCTGGAAGCGGCGATCGGTCGCCGCCCAGGCATCACTAAGAGATTGACGCCTGCCCGCTAAAGGACCCCCCGATCAAGACGGTTTTGTTGCCGACGGCCTCGGTCAAGGTCTGGGGACCCTTGGGTGACTCGATTGTGGTCTGTGTCATTTTGGACACGGGAGTCCAGGGTTGCCTTTTGTCGTCTTGGTTAGCGGGACAGGTTGGCCTGAAGGTGAACGACCTTTCAGACAAGATTTGGGGAATTGGCGAACCGGCTGACACCACTGTTGAGGGAAGGACCTGGTTTGAAATCACCCTTGTGAGTTGTCCGTACCCTAAAATTGGTGCTCCTGCCCTTGTTATAACTGAACTTGGTAGGGACGAGCCACTTCGGGAAACCCTGTTGGAGGACGGTTGAGGCACTCTAGCCTTCCTTATGGGGCCCGTCACCCCCCTTTGTTGCCCAAGGAGGGCCACTTGGTTCAATTAACTATTAAGTTCAAACAAGCGTCAATAGCCTAATGGATAAGGTGTCGGACTTGTGATCGAGAGGTCGCAAGTTCGAACCCCACCCATTACACTATTGGCGTGAACCCACTCCAGACACAAGCATATTTAGCTTAGTTGGAGGGGTTAACAAGATTGCTAGTAATGTGAATTCTACCCACATTGCTAGTAATCTTTTTAAAAAAAAAAAAAAAAAAATTGTTGGTGACTGATCGTCACACTAGGAACTCGCATGCCGGTTGCAATGCGCTGTTGGCCATTCTGCAGCGAGAATTTTGGATTTTGTCGGCTGATCGCGTCAATGGGACGAGGCCCTTTGCTGGCGTCGTAACGGACTTTGTTGGTCCCCCTTTGTTGAAGACGTCCACCCTTTGTAATAGTAAGATTGTTGGGGCTTATTTGTGTGTTTGTCTGTCTGTCAACCAAGGCAGTACATTTGGAGCTGGTAACCTCCCTCTCGACAGAGGCCTTTGAGGCGACTTTGGAAAGATTTGTGTCTCGCCGTGGTTACCTTCTTTGATTAGGTCTGATTGCGGTACGAATTACAAGGGTACAAGTAACTATTTGAAGGAGGTACACGCCTTCCTAATGAGAGCCAGGTTTACATTGGTAATAGTTTGACCCGCCGAGGGGTCACTTGGTTGTTTGACCCGCCAGCCTGCCCCCATTGGGGGGGTATTTTTGGGGCCGCGGTGAAAGCGGCAAAGGGACGCTGGCGGAGATTGTTAGGAGACACCGTTCTCACATTTAAGGAACTAGCCACGGTATTTGGCCGCATTGAAGCTGTGTTAAATTTGCACCTTGTCAAGACTTCCAATTGATTAGCGGACGGGTAGGCCCGTCCGGGGGGGGTAGATGTTTAGTACCGATCGTTTCCGAACGCACCCTTTTGACATAAAGAAATTTGATCTTGACATTACTCTGACTTGACAGATTGATTTTGCTTCCTTGGGAAAAATGTCCGCGTCGGACCTGTTAAGTTAATCATAATTGGTAAAATATCGTTTTGGAATCGCGTGTTGAGACCGATAATTGGGTCGCGATTATCTATTGTTGAAGTGTAATCCCCATTTTGATGAAAAACCCGGGATATTTTGGGATTGTCGCCGGTTGGGTGCCACGGTATGGCACGCGCTTTGTTGGAAATAAATAGTTGGAAATCGAATTGGATCTCACGTGATAGTAGCAGATTGATTGTGAACAGTGTTTAATTGAACTTTGTAATCCCGGATTGACGAGAATCCAGGGATATTTCTCGGAACACATCGCCTTATTGCGTCCATCGCGTGGCACGCGCTTTGCTGGAAACGAGTTGGGTGTGATGCTGAGTTGGAACCGCGCCATCTGGAGACTGGCGCCTTGCGAACGTCCACACACTTGACTTACATCACACTTTCAATTACTCATCTCATATTACATACAAACCACATTTAGACGTGATCAAGCTGATCCTGATTGCCGTCTACAGCTCAGGTTAGTGGTACCAATATTGTGTAACCTTGTTATTGTAAGCAACGTTTATAGCTCCACGTACCGTGGACAGTTTCAGACACCAGTATCGTTGCACTGGCTTCTTGAAGTCCTGAACAGAAATAATCGATTAAAAATCGATTTTTATCAAAAGAAAAATCGATTAATATAACAAAATCGATTATTTTATTAAGAAAAATCGATTATTTATTCATCGATTTTTCATGCTAAATATATAATCGATTAATTAAAACGCGATTTTTTATGTACAATGTTACATCCCTAGTAGGGATGTGAAATAATAATCAATTATGGAAATAATCGATTTAAAATCGATTTTTATCAAAAGAAAAATCGATAAATATAACAAACACGATTATTTTCTTAAGAAAAATCGATTATTTATTAATCGATTTTTCATGCTAAATATATAATCGATTAATTAAAAATTGATTTTTTATGTACAATGTCACATCCCTAGTAGGGATGTGAAATAATAATCGATTATGGAAATAATCGATTTAAAATCTATTTTTATCAAAAGAAAAATCGATTAATATAACAAAATCTATTATTTTCTTAAGAAAAATCGATTATTTATTAATCGATTTTTCATGCGAAACATATAATCGATTAATTAAAAATCGATTTTTTATGTACAATGTCACATCCCTAGACTGTACTAAACTCGCCCGTCTACATGCCAGCCAGTTAAGTTGGAGGGGTGCGGGAGACGCGAGAGAGGGGGCTACTTCGCACTGGACTCGCCGAAAAATAGGATCGCGATCTATTTAGCTCAACTTAATCAACAACTTACTACTTAACTCGCTTTTACCGTTCAAACTACATTAACAACTTAACTCGCCAATGACGCAAGTTAACTCGCTACTGTACTTGTTGAAGTGTAAATCTGGCTTAAGGGACCATAAAAATACAGTGGTTTTGGGCTCGATTTACGTTACTTTGTGATATATATATTTTCACTACATCTCTGAAATCGGTGGTACCGGGGATGTGGGAATGATCTAATGAGATACCGCGGCCTGACATCCTGCCTGGGTGCCAGACTTCTAGTCTGAGACTCGCTCTAAATGCAGCAGAAGGAGTCATTAGATGATTTTCCGACCGAAAAAGGTCACAAATCGGTGAAAATAAGATATGTTCCATCCTCTAACCGTCACTGCGCCCGAATGTTAGATTCTGGTCCATTCCCTCTCAAAGAGAGGAGGCCTTTATCGCAGCAGTGAAAACATTAAAAGCCGGTTATGTTATGTCAAGTAAAACCTAGGTTTGAATCCTATTCGTCACCATTGGCGTATCTAGAGATATTTCCCAGGGGGGGCCTGGCCCCCAGTAGTAGAAGCTATTGGCCAGATTTTTAAATTTTTCAGCCATAATTGTTTGTTAGTAAAAATTCTCGGATGGGCACCAGACCATTCTGGGGTGGGCACGGCCCACCCGGCTCCCCCCTTCCTACGCCTATGTTCGTCACCTATATCCATGCCAAGTTTCATCAAAATCATTTCACGGTTTTTTTTTTTGTCACCAGAGTAATTATCAATATACAAAGTGGAGAAGACAATACGACCTTAAATTTACCATAGCCTAAATGACGATCTCCTGAGTCTATACAAAAACATGTATTCAGAATATTTTTTCATTTTCTGGCGGCATGGTAGTGCCGCCGCCAAGTCGAGCAAAAAAGCGGCACGGCTGTATCATCCTTTTCTCGAAGCAATTAAGGCCATTTTCGACCCCCCTATAACTTCGTTGTGGATGAAACTAGAAGCCTGAATTTTCATTAACCAATCAGGCATTATATAAAGACGCTATACTTAAAATTTCATTCAGTTTAAACCAGAAATTTAAGAATTATAACGAGTCAAAGTTTCTTAATTTTGTCACTCACTCACTGACTGACTGACCGATCATCAAAAGTCTAAGGCAATTTTAGCAGACATAGAAGCTTCAAATTTAGAATACAATTAGTGTTTAGTATATGAATCAAAGAAAAACTAAGATATTTTTAAATTTTGGTCCAGTTTTTTAGATACATCAACTACATAAACAACTTTGTAATCCCTCATAAATATATAGGATTACAAAGTTACATTTACAATGAATTAATCAGTGTACCTGTATATATGTATAATATAATGGAATAATGGGTGTTGATAGGTTGAACATAATTAGATATAATTATGTTCAACCTATAATAGATAATATAATAATATAATAAATATAATAATATAATAGATATAATTATGTTCAAAGGTAACTTGTAAAATGGTCTTCGGAATAAAAAAGCCAGAGAGAGTGCTTTAAGAAAATTCTATGTTGGTACACAAGTTGTTACGTAATTATCTAACCTAACAACATCTTATAGTGACCATATCAATATTAAACATAATATATCTCACAAGTAATACATACATATATAAATTAGATTGTTTAGTGCGATTACGTAATAGAATTACGTAACAACTTAAGACAGGAGGTCCTTAGGTTAAGTTGGGAATGAATAAATTAATAACCGACTTGGTATTACATGGATCTCACAACTTTTTACGGTAGAAGAACTGATTTGCGAGACTTGGTTTTTTTGACAAGTATTGTTTTTTATGGGATCATATTTTTCCACAGGTTCTATTTAGCTACTGTGCTTCAACGCAGGGTCAAATATCTTGCGTTTAAGCACAAAAAACTCTCCCACCATGAAGGTTTTAAGTCAATTCAAAGCATCTTTCACTATCAAACGGCAATTTCATACTTTTACTCATATTATATAGATTATTTAGAAATAACATTTTTTTATTATTTTGATTTCACATTTTATTTTATCCTCACTATGGTTTCTTTGGGATTATTATAGTCGGTATTTTCATTTATAGTCGTATCATCTTCCTCACCTTGTATAATATAAATAGTTATAATCATAAGTAGTCACATGTGTTCGGCGTAATTATCATTAGAACCTCCTCACGTTTGTTCCTCATTGCAGAGGGTCGTGATCTCCCCAAAGATTGTTTTGCACAAGGTAATGGTTGATTCCATTCTGTTTCAAAAACCCTTTTAGGGTTCCGTAGCCGAATGGCAAAAAACGGAACCTTTATAGTTTCGTCATGTCTGTCTGTCTGTATGTCTGTCCGTCCGTCCGTCCGTATGTCACAGCCATTTTATTCCGAAACTATTAAGACTATACAACGTGTAACGGAAACCCCATATCTATCCAAAAGGACTGAAGAAAACATCTGGTATGGAGTCTCTATGCAAAGTTTCAGCTCAAAATAAGTGACTCACAGAATTGACCCCAAATTATGGGTTTCATATGTTTCTTGAATATTAGTAATAACAAACGTTTCACAGCACTATGAGGGTCATCACTTTCCACGCCACTTGCCAATAAAACGACAATTCTCTTCGTTTTTCTTAATTTGAAAAATTGTGCCTCTGGTATCAATGTCATTATCATCCAAAGAAGCCGTGCACTCGGTATGTATATACCCTTTAAATTACATGTGGAACTTGGTAAGTAGATGTATTCTGTAAACCGCATTCCGATGTTAAGAAAAACATTTAAAAATATTAAAAATTAAGGGGGGCTCTCCATACATGGAACTGAAACTGAACACACTAACACCACTTTTTTATAAAGTCAATCTTTTAAAAGATATACGCTTCCAAAGTGGTAAAATGCATCCACCCGTTAAATTTTCTCTTAAAATCGGAAAGCGGTTCACAGAATACATCTACCTACCAAGTTTCACATGTATAGTCCTAATAGTTTCGGAATAAAATGGCTGTGACATACGGACGGACGGATAGACAGACAGACAGACAGACGAACAGACATGTCGAAACTATAAGGGTTCCGTTTTTTGCCATTCGGCTACGGAACCTTAAAAACATATGCTGTAGATCTTAATGTAAACTTTCAACCAAAATTGGTTTCAACGAGATCGGGTCAGCAGTTTTTGAGATAGCTTATTTTCTAAAACCGCAAATATAACTTTGTAATTCATACAAACACTATGAAAAAATGGTTCATGGGCGAGTCTGACTCGCCCTTGGCCATTTTTTTTAAAGAGTACTGGCAATTTGGGTAGTATTCACATTACTAGCAATCTTGTTAACCCCTCTAACTAAGTTAGGTAAATATGCTTGGGTCTGAAGTGGGTTCACGGCAATAGTGTAATAGATGGGGTTCGAACCCGCGACGTCTTGATCACTAGCCCGCCACCTTAGCCATTAGACTATTGACGCTTGCATTTACTTTTACAGATTATCATGGGAACCAAGAATGAAGAGAATGGCATATGTGAACGTATCAGAAGATATTCTAATAACAGCGATTACAGAGAACGCGACACCGATACTAATTGTTAAAAGCTCAGAAAATATGGCCACCCCACTGGGGAAACAGTATGCAGAAAGTGTTTTTGAAAAATGTTTCCATGTATCGCCTAACTTTTACTCCGTAACCGTCAAAGGGGCACATGATGTTCATATAACTCACCCAGAGAATGTTGCACCGCACATCATAAAGTTTTTTAAATCTTATACAGATAGCGGGCCTTTTAAATGTAAACTATGAAAAAAAAAATTAAAAACCCCCTACGCAAAAAAAAAACTGAGAAGTAGTTTAAGAAACATCCCTTAAAAAGTAAAAAAAAAAATAGTCGCGGCGGGGTATCGCCATTTAGAATCGATATTCAAAGTTTGTTACATATTATTTTACTATTATTTTTTAACTTTTTTTAAACTACTTCTAAGCATTTTTTGCGTAGGGGTTTTTTTAAATTTTTTATTTAATTTTTATATATAGTAAAAAAAGCTTTTTAAAATTTTCATCTACCATAGTTTTTTTCATTTTGACCAATTTCGGCTTTTGCCATATAGTACTTACTAGTGTTGCCCAAAATCAGTCTTGGTCTTGCAGTCTTGCATTTTTGTAAGACCAAGACCAAGCCCAAGACCGCCTAATTTTAGCAAGACCAAGACCAAGACTTACCCTGCAAGATTTAAGCAAGCCTGCGAGACTCTTGCGTCTTGCAGTTAGTTCAGACTGTCGTTTTGTTTGTGTTATTATTATTAAAATGAGAAAACTTACATTGCAAAAACACAGGAGAAGGGCGGGCGATGTGGAGGAAACAATGAAACGGCAGCTCTTAAAGGAACTATTTATGTGTTCTCCGAGTTTGAATCGTTTTCCAGAGCCGGATTATTTGATGAGAACTTTAATGCGCTGACTCTGACGGAGGTGCTGCTTTAAGTTACTACCACCAACAGTGATACAGATCCGGCAACATCGCACAACATTAGCACACACACAATATTCGATCCATGGTTTTTTAAAATAAGAAATCAGCGGAGAATATTAAGTTTTTGTAGTTAACTTAATATTTTTCAACTTAATTAAAAATTTTAACGTGATTTCTAATACCTTATATTCAATTAAGGCCAGGATAGCCGCAGTGCCGGCGGCGATGTCTTTGCCTAGGGACAGAATTTTTGTATCGATTCATTTATGCAGTTTTAAAGCGTAGGTATTAGTGCATCAAAATGTTTAAATTATTTAGTTAATAAAACCACTTAACATCAACTTGAACCGTTCACAGTGTAATTAAAATTATTTATTTTTAATTAATTCAACCTGATTATTATTATGATTAATTCGTGTAAAATAATTTTGTGTTGTGTTGTGTGTGAATTAATTTTAAGGTAATAAAATTAATTATAAGTGCACCTACTAACAATTTCATGGATATTTTTTGTCTGATAAATAAATAAACATATATAAAATGTAATCATACACATAAAACTATCTCGTATTTTTTTTATTTATTTATTTATTTTATTATTTATGTACACACACTAAAATACAATAGGACAAGCATAATTATAATATTTGAATACAGAGGTACTGCTTATGTCTTAAGAAATTTCTTGCAGCAGACCTGCGAAAGGAGAAGTGAAAAAGAAATGTAGACAATAGTGTGTGAGAACAAGAAAATAAATAAAAATTAATATGTGAAGTCTAAAACTAAAATATTAAATATCCCTAATATTTAATAACCTACACATACTTATAATGCAATAATAAAAACTTTTTTGCAAAAAATATAACTGACTTCCATATCAAAACACTACAAAGCCAAAAATAATTTTAATTTCGGTAGTCGGTAAAAAAAAATACAAAACCAATAAGGTTTTGTATTTTCTTTTTTTTTTCACACCGCCTTCCGAAATTAAAATTATTTTTGACTATACCGAAACCGCTAAAGATCTGGGTGTAGTTATTGCCTCCAATCTAAATAAAAGTAAATTTCTCCTTTCATTCGCTGAAATGCCTTCAAAGTCTTCTGCCCTTGAAGACTAAAGTTTCTTTAGCACAAACACTTATTCAGCCGATTATAGATTATGCCGATGCCTGCTATTTGGATGTTACCGAGGAGCTATTAAACAAGCTTGAGCGCTTGCAAAATCTGTGCATTCGCTTTGTTTTCGGTCTTCGAAAGTATGACCATGTTTCTCACCTTCGCAAGGAACTCAAGTGGCTCCCAATCCGTCTTCGCAGGAACACTAGGATTTTGTGTCTCCTCTTCAACATCTTACACAACCCGTCGTCATACCCTTCCTACCTGCCTGAGCGTTTTTCTTACGCTCGTTCTAGCGACGAACCGTGTAGATCACACCTTAGATCCCTCCTTAAATCTCATCCTCATAAAACTAGCTACTACTCTTATTCCTTCTCTGTCCATGCTGTAAGATTGTGGAACTCACTTCCGCCTAGCATTTGTGATTTAAAAACTATATCTTTATTCAAATGTCAATTAAAAGAGCATTACCTTTCCTCTTAACTGTGTTAATTATTTATGTATATATTTATATTATATGTTTATATATTCTAACATTATGTATTTATTTAAGTATATGTTATTTTTAACCGACTTCTAAAAAACGAGGAGGTTCTCAATTCGGATGTTTGTATTTTTTTTTTTTTATGTTTGTCCACGCATAACTCCGTCGCTTGCCAACCGATTTGAAAAATTCTTATCATGTTAGAAAGGGTATACTTCCCAAATGGTCCCATGAAAATTTTATCGAAATCGGACAAGCCGTTTCTGAAAAATCAACAAAAGTCAAAAAAAGAAAATACAAAACCAAAACCAATAAGGTTTTGTATTTTCTTTTTTTTTTCACACCGCCTTCCGAAATTAAAATTATTTTTGGCTTTGTAGTGTTTTGATATGGAAGTCGGTTTTATTTTTTGCAAAAAAGTTTTTATTTTCGTGCTTTTTAGTGGGTCAGTGAATTTTCCAAATCGGTTCGTAAATGACGGAGTTATGCGCGAACAAAAAACGCAATACAGAGTAAACGAAAAGATCATCAACGTAAATATGTTTTTTAGACTTTTGTTAATGTTTTAGATTTGAGGATACCTAGTAAAATGTCGAAATCCACTGAGTTGAATGCGCTACTGAAGTCCAGCAATACAAGAACAGTAAGGAACTTATTCTCCATTGCCCAGCGGATGTCATCAGTCACTTTTAAAGCGCGGTTACAGTACTGTGACCCGAGCGAAAACCGGATTGAAAAGGGGATATTATCGAGTTTGACGCCAAGAAAAATGATAATTGTCTATGAACTATGTGCTCAAAAACTTTAGAGAGAAAAGGGAGGATAGAAATGGGTCTAAAGTGGGTTAATAAAGTAGGATTGTTAGTTTTAGGTAAAGGTATTATGTGAGCCTGTTTCCAAACATAGGGAAAGGAGCAAGAGTAAAATGAGTGGTTGAACATGTGAGTGAGAACAGGAAGTAAAGAGGAAAGGATAAGAGTTATCATTCTTGAACACAACTTATCGTTACCGACCGCTGAAGAAGTAATCGCAATAATAGACTTCTTAACGTCATCCTCAGTAACATCGCTAAGCGTAAAGAGAGCACAAAGTGATAACGGCAACCTAGAAAGACTCTCTAGTGTCGCAGCTTTAACAGACGGATCAAGAGAAAAGGGAAGGAAAAAGAAATGCTTATTTAGATCATTGAGGTTGACATCCTTACACTGGTTGGTAGGTGACTTACCTATGCCTACAGATTTGAGAAATTTCCATACATCGGAAGAACTGCAATTATTGAGTTGGTCGTGAAAATAGCGTCTCTTAGCATCTTGACACAGATTACTGCAGCGATTACGTAACGATTTGTAATAAGAGAGATTCAGTTCTGAAGATCTGCGCTTATATCTGCTCTTAGCTTTATCCCTTCGAGCCATAATCTCTTTAATTTTTTGTGTTATCCATGGTGCAGGGTTATGTCTAACTTTGACACGTCTGATAGGGGCATGCTGATCATCTAAGTGGAGAATGGTAATATAAGTACTTAAGTAATTAATGACAATTGATTTTCTCAATAATTAAACTAAATATAGATATAGGTAACGCCAAATAACTTGGCAAGAGTCGTTCAATGCGCAGAAATCGATTTTTAGGTGTCAGCGGTTGTCAGCGGGATGCGGGGTATGACGTAGCGCCGCTCCGAGCGCGCGATTGGTGCGTCAGTAGTTCTCGTTCAATTTGCTCCCGAATACACTTGCGTACACGAAAGTTGTACCCTTTGTTTTTATTACGAGTTGTTGTTTTAAATTTATTTTTTGTTACCTTGATTACAATGCCAGGACCAAATACCGTTTTATGCAGACTATTAAAACGTCAGAAAGAACAATTAGACTCTATAGTTAAGGAAGGTTGAAATTCCGAATTCGTCACTGTCTTTAGGACACTGGGAAAAAAGAAGAATAAAAGGGGTAGCAGTTTTATTAACTAATTGGGCCGACGAGAACATATTATTTTTAATGTTTTTTAAATACATTTTTTTTTCACTTTTAAATGTATTTATGTATTACATCTATTTTATTTATAATATCGAATTAACGAATGAATTCCTCTTCTTTCGTTAACATTCTTCTGAACAGATATGACTAAAAATAAATGATGGCAATAACCATAGAATAATGGCAAGCAGTAAAAGTGACCACTTTTTTCTTCGACTAAGTGCACGATGCGCGAACTTACCCCCACTACGCCAAAACCTTGCCAAGTTATTTGGCGTCATCTATACTGATACTTTTATCTCGCCTACATTAAATAAGTCAGTATTGTTGTTTCACAGTTTTCATTGGATTTTATTACAAAATGTTTTTATTTTTTGCCATGTCGTATCATCGTGATTAATTAATACTTGTGTGTATTATTTGTACGATATCTACTGATACGCATTACGAGCAATAACATAAACATACATTGTACAACATATCGATTAAAATAAAAAGAGTAAATCCCTATTTTTGACCATTGCGGCACTTTGATAGTGCGTGGCTTTGTTCGGATCGGATACTATAACCTGTCAAAGAAAGTTCGCATCTATTCGGAAGTCCAAGGTTAAGATACGAGTACACGCGCAGGCGGCTTCTATCGATATCGCACACAATCGTTGCCGCCGCGCTGCGCTCCCAAATGAGAAATATTGTAAATACTTGTGTGTAAAAATTGTCTACAATACTAATCAAATGAGTGACGTCACGTCGCGCATTTTGTGTTTTAAAATCACACACATCCAAAAATTGCGATTAGCATTGTTGGTTTATCAACTTCTATCGTACTCTATAAATGCAGTAGGTAGCGTACCAAGGCAAATTGTATTTAATTAATGTAGATTAATTCCATCAAAAGAAGAACATAATACACAGAGATGATGTGTCAGTTGATATTTCGAATTTCTTATTAAATTTATTAATTTCGTTGGCCTTTACTATGCCTATGTCAATTCAAGCTCAAAATTTACCTACTCTGTTACATTGTTCTAAGATCTAAACTACCGTTTAATAAATAGTAATAGGATAATCATTAATTACAAGACTCTTGCGAGACTCTTGCGCAAGACCAAGACCATGACCAGGTGTATTGACGCAAGACCAAGACCAAGACTAGCTAAGTCTCGTCTTGGTCTTGCATTTGGGCAATACTAGTACCTACACGTGGTGCCCTTTCATTTATACATATCTATACTAATATTATAAAGCGGAAAAGTTTGTTAGTTTGTTTGTTTGTTTGTTTGTTTGTTTGTTTGCTTGAACGCGCTAATCTTCGAAAGTACTGGGTGGATTTGGATGAAATTTGGTATGGAAGTAGCTTGAAGCTTGAGGAAGGTTATAGGCTATTTTTTACCCGACTGCAAAAAAGGAGAGTTATGTTTTTACCGAGATAGAATCCACGGGAGCGAAGCCCCGCGAGAGTACTAGTATAATATATATTTGGTAATATTCAATTGTTCAACCCCACTTTCAATCCCCATATCTAGTAAATGGCTAAACTAATTTTGATAAAACGTGTCTGACTGTAATATACCCGTCGTGTTCTTTCATTTGATACCCCACTTGGGTATATTTGACAACATTCGATTATTCATCCCCACTTTCACCTCCCATATATAGTAAATGGCTTAACCGATTTTGACAAAACATATCTAAGAACCACCCTGGAAACCTGCTTTCTAACTAAAAAAACCGCATCGAAATCGGTTCACTCGCTTAGAAGCTACGGTGCCACAGACAGATACACACGTTTTTCCGTCAGGGGTTAAAGTTAATAAGGTAGTTAAAAACGAAATTTTCTAATCTCTTGACAACGACAAACACAAAAAAAAAACAAGTTTTATTGAAATCGGTCCAGGTGTTATAGTATTTGTTATTACAAATACCAAATAACTTACGTTTTCTTTGTAATCATAATCCATAATTCATCCATCAAAACAAATATTTTCTTGTCATGACATTTTTTACGTCAAGGCTGACAAACTGTAATTTTTCCTTCTTGTAGTCACTTAATGGCTAATAGACTAAAAAGGTTGTTCATACTTTTATTATATAATTGTTATTCACTTTTATCGATAGGACTAGCTTAATATTGTATACTATATTGTGGTTGTCTACTGATTAACGGCATTTTAAATTATAATTATAAATTTCTAAAACACACTCTCAGATTTTATCGAAGAGGTTTAATAAATTATGCTCGAATATAACTGGCTGATCAAATAACTGGCAAGATGGACTATTTTGGACTCTACAATTTGAATTCTGGTACAGAATGAGAATGGAATGGACTTTGAACGCTGAGCTGGGTATAAAAGGCGCTGGGGGCCATCTCCGGAGAGTTCAGTCTTAGACCAGTTTTTAGAAGAGTTTAGTTCTCGACGACTTTTGACGAAGAGGAAGTGCAGTACCCGCTACCCTGACTCCTTGCTGGGAGCCTGCTGCCTTGACTCCTTGCTGAGAGCCCGCTATCCTGACTCCTTGCTGGGAGCCTGCTGCCTTGACTCCTTGCTGAGAGCCTGCTGCCTTGACTCCTTGCTGAGAGCCTGCTGCCCTGACGCCTTGCTGAGAGCCTGCTGCCTTGACTCCTTGCTGAGAGCCTGCTGCCCTGACGCCTTGCTGAGAGCCTGCTGCCCTGACGCCTTGCTGAGATCCTGCTGCCCTGACGCCTTGCTGGGAGCCTGCTGCCCTGACGCCTTGCTGAGAGCCTGCTGCCCAGACGCCTTGTTGGGAGCCTACTGCCAGACCGAGTGGCCTGCCAAGCCGTCCCGCAAGTACTATTTTCTAAACCTCCTCCTCTTCTCTCCTGAGAGTGTGTCAGATAGGTAGGTAGGCCGGTTTCTAGGATAGGTAGATAGGTAGGCAGGTTTTTTATATAATACTGTATATAAATAATATATTAAATTTAATGGTACATTTACCCTCTTTTATTGGTGAAGAAGAAGGTATCGTTACAGTGTTCACGCGTGATGCCGTAAATATAGGATATCATATACCATACAAGGGACAAGTGAGCCCAGAAGTTGCCTGTTCACTCTTGCTTTGAAGGCAGATGGGTCATATTAGGTGGAAAGAAACACAGAAGCTGGCAGATAGTTCCAAACCATGGCCGTGCGCATAATAAATATAGAGATCACCCACATGACAAATCATCTTTAGCGGAATTGCAAAGACTGAGATGTAGTAATTTGTTTAAGAAATTTTAGATAATATTTATATCAGCACTAGAGGGATTTACCTGAGATAGGTACAGGTTTATTGTAACCTAGTTCAGGTAGAATAATTATATTTATTATGTACCTTAGGTTCTAAGGCCCTAATATAAATACTTTGTACATCAATTATTTCAATAAACAATTTCAATTTAAATTGATTCTCTCACTTGACAATCGGATTTCCATGTCCTAATTTTCTCACCACCAATTTTCTCATCAAACGAAGCTAAGAACATTCGATTAAGTCATCAATATTCTCTTTCAGTGCGCTTTCATTTGAGTTTGTGTTAGTGACTCTAAAAGCGCTTTGCAGCATATAGCTCGGTGCACCTCGGGCGTATGAGGCTTGCCTGTAGCTTATCTATACTTATAATAAATCTGTAGAGAGGTCAATTCTGTACATGAAATATATTTCCAAAATAACTATCAGGGGGTGATAAAGGATCGATACTCATGCCAAAAATGCAATCAGTTAAATTTTTGTCTGTCTGTCTGTCTGTCTATCTGTCTGTATAACCGTTATAGAAACAAAAACTACTCGACGGATTTTAACGAAACTTGGTACAATTATTTTTCATGCTCCTGAGCGGGTTATAGTATACTTTTCATCACGCTACAATCAATAGGAGCAGAGCAGTGAAGGGAAATGTAGCTTAGCAGTTCGAAGCTTTCTGATTATTATTGATATTTGTCTACTCTTACGTTTATAACACTCTCAGTCACCCCTAATTGAAAAAGTTAACATTATTAACTATTCCATAAAAAAATTGGCCAAGTGCGAGTCAGACTCGCCCATGAAGGGTTCCGTAGTAACTATAATAATTATAATATGCAAATTTATTTGACGAAAAAAAAACCTTACAAATTTCTTAAAACTAGCTTATTTACATTTTTTACAACTGCGCCAAATAAATTTGTTTTGAAAAAAAAACCTTACAAATTTCTTAAAACGGGCTTTTTTACATTTTTTACAACTGCGCCGAATAAATTTGGTTTTCATAGTGTTTGTATGAATTACAAAGTTATATTTGCGGTTTTAGAAAATATGCAGTATCTCAAAAACTGCTGAACTGATTTCGTTCAAACTAATTTTGGTTGAAAGTTTATATTAAGATCTACAGACATATACTTTTTTAGATTTTTCACTCCATTATTATAGAAGTTAGAGGTTGTGTCCGCCACACACACATTTTACCACTTTGGAAGCTTATATCTTTTAAACGATTGACTTCATGGAAAAGTGGTTTTAGAAACCCCGATGTCGTTTTTAAAGAACTGTCTATAAATACCACACATGCATCGATTTCATGAAAAAAAATATTTTCAGGTTTAGGTCCATGTATGGGGAGCCCCTTGATTTTAAATATTTTTTAATTTTTTTCTCAAAATCGGAAAGCGGTTCACAGAATACATCTACCTATCAAGTTTCACATGTATAGTCCTAATAGTTTCGGAATAAAATTGCTGTGACAGACGGACGGACGGACAGACAGACAGACGGACAGACATGTCGAAACTATAAAGATTCCGTTTTTTGCCATTCGGCTACGAAACCGTAAAAAGAATCATATAAATCGGTATAGAAACACCAAAGTTATACATGAAATACGCTTATAATAATAAGCCATCGCGCGTGAATACTGAATCATGCTATAAGGATTATTTTTGAGAATCGGTCGCCGCGCTCGACGCGTCTCGCGGTCGAAGCGTTCTCTAGTCTCATGTGAACGTGATCTAAACAATATTACCAATACATTAACTTACGCTGACGGAGTCGCGGGCACAGCTATATTATATCATTACGCTAAGGCCAATAGGAGCGGAGCGCCAATGAAGAATGCTTCAAAATCGGGGTTAAATTTAACGTTAGCCCAAAGTAACTATTCCACGCGGACGAAGTCGCGGGCAAAAGCTAGTACTGTAATAAAGTCGTATTTAAAACTGAGGGAAGGTGGCAAGACTGAAATTTCAGTGGGTTCCATCACACGTAGATTTGAGAGGAAACGATATAGTTGATAAGTTGGCAAAAACCGGAATCTGTGAAGGAATTCTTGTCAGACAATTTCCAATCTTCACCGATATACTAAAAGATGGAAAAGTTATTTGCAATAAATTGTGGAAAGAGTACTTTGATAAACGATCTGAAGAGAAGGGTATATGGTACAGAACAATTCAGTGTGTGCCACCAAGGATTCCTTGGTTTGCTGAAGCACAGATGAACAGAAAATTGTTAGTTACAAGTATGCGTCTGCGATCCGGGCACATTCCATTGAATGCATTTGGACATCTCATAACAGTTGTGGACACCCCAAACTGTCTGACTTGCAACGTAAGAGAAGACATCTACCATGCCTTGATGGAGTGTGCCCGAGTTGCAGCGGAACGAAGAGCGTTCGAAATCTATACTTAATATTATAAAGCGGAAAAGTATGTTTGTTTGTTTGTTTTGCTTGAACGCGCTAATCTTCGAAAGTACTGGGTGGATTTGGATGCAATTTGGTATGGAAGTAGCTTGAAGCTTGAGGAAGGTTATAGGCTACTTTCTACGCGACTGCAAAAAATGAGAGTTATGTTTTTACCGTGATAGAATCCACGGGAGCGAAGCCCCGCCTGTGTACTAGTTGAAAATAAAATAAATTTAAGGGATGTAGGTACATGCACCCACATCTAATTTAGCCATTAAGTTGTATTGTTTGATTATAAAATTAATTAAGTTAAGATCGTAGTTGTTGTGATCGTTGTTGTGTATTTTACTCATTTCGTAAACCTACGGGGCTGACATAATCGCTCTGCGATTAAAGCCTTTTTCCAAATAAATATATAAAACAAAGACTGAGAAGTAGTAATTTGTTTAAGAAATTTTAGATAATATTTATGTCAGCATCTGAGATACAGGTTTATTTTAACGTAGTTCAGGTAGAATAATTATATTTATTACTAGTACTCACGCGGGGCTTCGCTCCCGTGGATTCTATCACGGTAAAAACATAACTCTCCTTTTATGCAGTCGCTTAAAACATAGCCTATAACCTTCCTCAAGCTTCAAGCTACTTCCATACCAAATTTCATCCAAATCCACCCTGTACTTTCGACAATTTGCGCGTTCAAGCAAACAAACAAACAAACTTTTCCGCTTTATAATATTAGTATAGATGTACCTTCAGTTCTAAGGCCCTAATATAAATACATTGTACATACATCAATTATTTCAATAAACAATTTCAATTTAAATTGATACTCTCACTTGACAATCGGATTTCCATGTCCCAATTTTCCCACCACCAATTTTCTCATCAAATGAAGCTAAGAACACTCGATTAAGTCATCAATATTCTCTTTCAGTGTGCTTTCATTTAATAATAATAATAAATTCGGTTATTCTTCCTCACTTTCACCCCTATTTATTTCTATGTTCACTCCCCACAACTTTTAAACGGCACAACCGATTTTCAACAAACATTACTAAGAACACTCGCAAATAAGCATCACATAAGTCACTTTTAATACAAAAAAAAAAAACAAATCGCTTCATCCGTTCGGGAGCTATGATGCCACAGACAGACACACACACACACAGACAGACACGTCAAACTAATAACACCCCTCTTTTTGCGTCGGAAAACTTCAAATCTTTTCTTTTTTTTTCTTTCTAGTGTATAATGTATAACGTGGATATAATTCACATTACTAGCAATCTTTTTAACCCCTCCAACTAAGCTTAATATGATAAATATGCATTTGTATGCAATACAAAGTTCCATTAGCGGTTTTAAAAAATATGCTATATCTCAAAAACTGCTGACTGTATCTCGTTCAAATCAATTCTCGTTGAAAGTTTTCATTACGATCTAAAGCATAATTAATTACATCTTTTTTTGATTTTTGTCACTCTCTTATTCAAAAAGTTAGAAGGGGGGGACACTTATTTTACCACTTACTTATTTGAGCAAAAATGGTTTTAGGATCCTTATTATCACTTTTAAAGAACTATCTATAGATGTTACAGTTAGAACCTGTTCTTAATTGTAACGCGTTTTCTCTAGTTAGAACAAGTTTTCACTTAATGCTTTTGTTACAACTAATCATCGAACGGGAGCGGAGGGCTTTGTCGAGAAGAGCAAACATGCTCGCCGGCAGGTTTGCACGTTGTACCAACTTAGTTAAGATCACCCTTTTCAAGGCGTACTGCACCTCTTTGTACACGTGCAGCATGTGGGCTCGCTATACACAAGCTAGCTACAATGCCCTCCGCGTCCAGTACAACAATGCGTTCAGGGCAGTGTTGGGTCTGCCTCGTTTCTGCAGCGCCTCGGGCATGTTTTCGGAAGCGCGCACCGACTGTTTCCACGCCACCATGCGCAAGCGGTGCGCGTCCTTGGTGCGCAGGGTGCGAGACAACTCCAACTCTGTCCTGGCAATGATTGCGGGGAGGCTTGATTGTCTATATGTGAGGCACTGTTACTGAGGCATAGTGTTAATGTAAATAAAAAAAAAATAACTTGACATTTTCTATGTTATAGCTGTAGGTTTGTAATTTAATGTGACTTTTAATTTGGAATTTAATTTGACATTTAATTTGTATTTAATTTGATAATTTGACATGATTTTTTTATTTTTTATATTTATTATTATTAACTTAATTGACTTTTAATATATCTTTGAATCTTTTTGTATGTAAATTTCTCCCTTTGTATTTTAAATTAGGAAGCCGAGCAATTGTTTGAATTTGTGTATTTTGATTTTATTTTATATGGGTCTTGGACCTGAAATAAATTAATTTTATTTTATTTTTTATTTTATTTTATTTAATATTAGCTGCTGTTAAAAAGTGACTATAAGTGAAAACTAGTTCTAACTAGACAAAACGCATTTTGTCGAAATGGTTCAGTTAAAACTGTTTTAACCGAGTTCCTCGTGTATATTTTGATTGGTCGAAAGACGTACGTTATATTATTGGAGTAATTCTTCAAAAGGATGAACAAGGTTATTAAATTTTAAATTAAATAGTAGTTATTTTGGGTAAATAATTAAAAAATATCAGCTGCTTTTATGAAATAAGTTATTTAAATAAGCTAATTTAATGTGCTCTTTAAGGTCAGAACTCAATAAAGCCCAAAAAACAGTGAGAACTGTTGGTAAGGAAGCCGCCGCCGCCGTATGAACAGGCCAAGGATTTATTCACTGCGTATGTAAGAAAAGGTGTGCCTACATAATAAAAATATAAAAAAAGTTTCTCTTTAAGAAAAAAGGCTTACTACGTCATGACAAACTATCGTGGCATTTTGAATTAGTTGGTACTTTCTTCAACTTTTTTCATAGTTTTGTTTTATTAAGCTGTTTTTGATTTTCTTTATTAAATAACTTGAAATTATCGACATTAATATTATCGACAATTTTCCTTTAAGTAAGATAATTATTTTTGTTTGTATCAAGAATTTTTAATAAATATATTCATAAACAATATCCAAATTTATGATTCCCCATCAAGTTTCTTTAATATTATATCGTTTTAACTCAGGTCTAAAATTAGAATACCTTAAATTTAAGGTAGTACCTAAGTTCTAGTTTTAACTTTAGTGAAAACTAGTTTTATCTAGAGAAAACGCGTTCTAACTGAGAACGGGATTTAAGTGTAACATAAACACACCTACAGGCTACACGTATAGGTTTGATGAAAACGTTGTTTTAAATTTCAGTTCCATGAAGGGAGTTCATAATTACTTGCCTTGTACCCATTTGCCAACGCTCGCATTTGCCTACGCTCGACCTACATGTATAGAGGGCTTTTTTTTTACGTGGTAATATCATCAAATGAGTCCTCCCACCCCGGGCAGGGCCGGAGGGACTGTCAGACTTGAACTGACTAAAATCCACGGTATTCCTTCAATAGCCCTTTACGTTCCGGGGTCACGGTAATGAGATAAGTCCCACGACCCCGGCAGGCTTCGGCCCTCTACAGGGGGGCCTCGTCATCTTGCTGACGCTCTTTGAGGCGCGCGTGGAACACAACGCGACGTCGACCCGGGCATGGTCCATGGTCGGACAGCGAGTTGCCCTTTACTCGCTGTCCGCATGCCCGCGCCTATGGTGGCCGGAGATCGTCGGCCGACGTCCGACGCCGTGGGCGTCTACCACTGCGGCTGGGCTGGAGGGAGGACGCTATCCTCTCCCTCACGAGGTCCGCCTCCTCCTTCGATAGCATGACTGCTTCGCAGAAGGAGGCGACCGCTTCCCACTCCGTCTCGCCCCGCAGCATGGCCTTGACCAATGCCGGGTGCGAGGGGTCTCCGCCTATCGCCGCCGTGAGGACACGTCGGTGCTCTGCCCAAGCGGGGCAGTCTTGCACCGTATAGTCTACTGTGTCTTCAGGGCGATCCTCGCATGTATAGAGGGCTTAAGACATAGACGACAAAACGACAAATGAATGTTGTTCTCAATTTGTTAGCCAAATGATTTTTTTATGGGAGATCTCTGGTAAAAATGGATTATTATTAAAGTATATTTTATAAATCTTTAATTTTATCCTGTTACTTTTGTGGTTACTTTCTATATTTTTGAAATGAAATGAAATATAAATAACACTTTACACGTCATGTTTTTTTGCGTGTTAAGTTTAGTTTAGCTAGATGAGGCCGGTATTTCCTGACTACTCTGAGAAGAAACACCGAAACAAACTCAGAGGTCAAAGTCTCTTTTAAAGTCCAGACAATTTGTATTTGTATATGAGAAGCATGTAGGTTCATGTCTATGGTATTATTTTGAGGGAACGCTCAACGTCAAAACTAAACGCGCAACACTAAAATGCAGTGCTAAAAACATGAGTAAAAACATGACAACAGTCAACAGACACTGCTGCACTGCTTATAATAGAGTATAGGTCTTTGCTGCACTGGCAGAAATCAGAATAGTCGACAAAAAAAGAATGTATGAAGAATATGTCAAAAGTGTTTTCGGTTCAACAAAATGGACATCTTAATTTATTATCATAGTCTATTCTTAGCCGAGTAGCATGGTCTAAAGTATAATCCTACAAAGAGTGAACTGTTGGTTTTTAGGGGTAAAAATAAAAGTCCGTCAAGTGTCCCTCCAGTAGAGCTAAACGGTTTACCTCTAAAGAGGGTCACTCAATTTAGGTATTTGAGTCATGCTGTTACGGAGGACCTGAAAGATGATCTCGATATGGAGAGAGAGCGCAGGGCGATGGCCGAAACATGTTGGCTCGCAGGTTTGCTGGTTGTTCTGTACCAGTTAAAATCACCCTTTTTAAAGTATTTTCCCAAACATTTTACACCAGCAGCCTGTGGGCTAACCATACCCAAAAAACTGCCAAGACCCTGCGAATTCAGTATAATAAGGCTTTCGCTGTTGAGGCATCCTCCTTATTGTAGTGCATCTGGGATGTTTGCGGATGTGACGATTACTTCGCGATCATGCGCAAGAAAGTCGCATCTATAATACGCAGAGTGAGAGGAAGCAACAATAGCGTTCTGAAGGTATTGGCTAGAATGTAGCTTGATAAACCTGTCCATTGTAGGCTTCTACAATGGACAGGTTTATCAAGCTACATGTTGGACATGGGGCTTGATAAACCTTCCGGTGAATGTGAGTTGTTTGTTACGTTTTTAATAATTGTCTGTTGTGTGTATGTTATAATTGTGTGCCTAATTGTTCTTACTAACATAGTTTTTTTAAGTAATTTGTTGTTATACAGGGAGTCCGCCGGCAGATTTTACACTTTGAACAGAGCTCACGGCGACTAGCAAAGCGTCAGCGGGGGTAGCGAGGTATCATTCGGCGCGGGAGTGTTGCGGGTTGTTTAGTAGCCATGAGTCAGTGGACGGTAGAGGTGGGCAAAGTGTATCATTTTTGAGATTGGAACATTTGCATCTCGATCACTGAAATGATCCGGAACACTGATATGTTTCATTTGGCTCATTTGGATCATCGGCTCAAATGACTCAGTAAACGCCCGCGACCCGACGTCATGTATAGAAACGTAACATTCTTACGTTGCGTTGCGGACGTTTACTATTGAGACATAGAAATGTTTTGAGGCATCAATACTGAATGTTTTATGTCTACATATTTATTGTAATAAGTGAGATTATATATAAAGTCGATCTTCGTGCATAGGATACAAGAGTCAATAGTTAAAGTAACTCAGTGTGTCTCGGTCTCTCTCTCTCGCTCGCACACTGCTCAGTCGCCACACGAGCGACGCGTCGCGTGAAATGAGCCAGAGCAAAGTAATGTTTCAGATTCAAATGATGCATTTAAAACGTTTTACTGAACTAATCTTTTGAATCACTTCAATGATTCGAATCAGTGAGTCGGTTCCGTAAAGATTTACACACGCCTAGTGGACGAGAGCGCACCGCGCTTTTGCGGTTGAGGCGTATTTCGCGAACAATAATTCGATCAATGTGGCGAGGCGTCGGTTTTGTTCTCACTTCGATATCCGACGAGTAAAGGATGGTCCGTCAAACCAATTGATGTGGACGTGGGTACAGAAGTTTAGAGGAACTGGATCAGTCAGAAATGAGCCTCGGCCTGGACCTTCAACGTCTGTTACTACTCCTGAAAACGCAGAACTTGTGAGACGGGAAATTATGACAAATCCGCGTAAGTCTGTTCGAAAGATTGCAGCATCAACGGGTTCGAAAAAGACATCAGTTCACAAAATTATTAAAAAAAATTGAAGTTCCATCCATACAAGCTCCAAATCTTTTAGTGACGAGGCGCATTTTCACATCGGAGGGTACGTTAATAAACAGAATATGCGTTATTGGAGTGCGAGCAATCCAAAAGAAATCCATGAAAAGCCTCTCCACAGCCTTCACATCACACACACCACAGTTTGGTGCGGCATTTCTGAAAATGGCTTAATTGGACCTTATTTTTACGACAAAGGTGAAACCGTTAACGCACAACGATACTGCGCGATGCTGGACAACTTTTTTATACCGGAGCTGCACTGTCATGCTAGCTACAATAACAGAACCCACTTTCAGCAGGATGGGGCTACGGCACACACCTCCAGGGACTCAATGACTAAACTCTGAACACTTTTTCCTGGAAAATTGATAGGTAAGTCGCTTTGGCGACATAGCCTGGCCCCCTAGATCACCTGATCTGACCCCTTGCGACTTTTTCCTGTGGGGATACCTCAAATCTCGCGTCTACAGCAATTCGCCATCAACGATAAAGGCCCTACAAGAAAACATCCGACGCGAGATTGCGGCTATCAGTCCAGAACTTTGCAAGAGAGTTTTCGCCAACATGAAAGAAAGATTGCAAGAATGTTTGCAGCTAGAAGGACGCCATTTGAGTGGAGTGATTTTTAAAACCTAAAATCCGCATTATTATTTTGTAAGATGATAAATAAATAACTTTGTATTTCTTTATATTTTTGTTTCATTTTGTTTTTTTAAGTATAAAATCTGCCGGCGAACACCCTGTACCAACTCTGTGGGCCTTAGAAGCCTGATAATAAAAGATTTTTATTTTTATTCTACTTCTCACTACTTTTTTTCCTACACATAGTAATCCTTGATAAGTTTAAAGTTTGTCAAAAATAATTTTGCAATGTGTCTGAAAAGTGAAACGTAATGTCACTTAGAGTTGAGTAACTCCGGAGTGATTCGTTCCGATGAACTGCTCACACTCAGTGAACGAATTGAACTCGTTCACTACTGTGCGATATTTTCGTTCCACAGTTCCGGCTCATCATTTCGACTCACACCGCATCAATGCAAGCGTCATCCGTCTCATTCATACACACTGACAATTTTATATCGCTTTCTTTTTTTTAGTTAAATTTGACATTCTAGAAACGTAAACTATTTTAGTCTTTATGTCATAGAAGAATAAGTTCATTTTAGATTAACACTGTAATTTAAGCAACTTTGTTTACGTTATTCGGCGTATTTTTCATATTGGTTCGAATTTTATATTAGTCTAGTCTATTACGTCAATTGCGTGACACAAAGCATCGAAAATTAGTTGAACAAGAATAAAAAAAAAACAAGGACAAAAAAATATATAAACAGCAGAATACCTAAAATTATAATTCTTTAAATTATTAATAAATAGAGTTGATTTTTAAATACGCCTTTTAAAGTGGAAAGTAGATATTTATTATCCTACATTTTATCACTTTAATTGTCAGTCCTAAGCCTGAAAAAAGTATGAAGGGAAATCGAATCTATTATCTTAAATAAACGGACTTCGCTGGTGTTTACAGTTTACGAACGAATACTGACTCCGGAAGTTACAAGTTGTAACTCCGGACTCGATAGAAAAAGATTTCTTTGCTATTAATATAGTACTACAGCTGATACCGGACCGAATGGAACTGTGGAACGATTTAGCGGAACTGCTCAGTTCTCGGAACGAGATTTGAGGAACGAGTTCCACTAATGGAACGAAAATGCCCAACTCTAATGTCACTGCTATAATCAGTGCTGCCAACTTAGTGGATTTTCCACAAATACTTACTTCGAGTTAACTCGAGTTGAAATTCACGTAACTCGAATTCTTGAGTTAATTAGTTATCTCGAGTTAAGTAACTCGAGTTAACTGGGTGAAATGAAACTGAGTTAATGATTTGTTTTCGTAACAATATTTTAAAAAATTAAACAGATTCAGCATAAATATGTAAGGGGACCATTATAATTAAAGTAAGTAGAATTTAAATAAAAAAGGAATGTATTTATTTATCATTTATTTTATGTATTTAGGATTAAATTTTCGTAACATAAATAAAGTAAGTATTTCTATTAATTAACAACAAAACTATACTTGTATGAATCTGAACACTGTTTGCACTTAGCATGTCCATTCACTGGCGATTCAAATACATCCCAAACAACAGATTTTCTTTTAGGCCCCGGCATTTTTTCTATACAGTACCTAATAATTCGAAAAACTAACAACAATAACAACCGGCACTCCAAAATAACCTCAAATCTGCAACAATGCAATGTTGTTGTTGTGACATTGACATAAATTGACATTTGTAGCGAATTAAATGAATGAATATAGTCATAAATGATCGACAAACTTCGCGCCATCTCAGTGTCTGTCATTCGGCTGATGCTAGAGTGGGAGAATTCAAATCGACTTAATCAAGTCAAAAAGAATTCAACTCGAGTTGACTTGAGTTAAGCCCAACTCGAGTTAACTCGAGTTGACACATCACTACTACAGCTAGTTTAACCCTCTGACTAAGGAAAAAAAGAGGACATGGCATAAACATTCTATACGAACAGTAGTTATAGAAATATGATGCATTTCGACGGCATAGTTACTGATATATCGGCATCTCTTTTTAGCTTATGAGAGTAATCATATGTAAAAAAGGACAACATTAGTTTTATCATTGCCAAAAATGGCAACATAACTTTGGTGATGTCGCAAAATACCTAACTGCGGCCGGCCGCCATGTTTTGTCACAACCAACAACAAGTACATCACTTGTCATCGCGACTTGCTTGTTTCAGTGTTTTTAAGAAAATTTGGTGATAATAGGCGAAAATTGTGCTCGTTTATAGTGTAAGAACTTGCATAATACTGCATTTATCATGGGTAGGTGCAGTGTGTTAGGCTGCCGCATGAAAAGCAACAAAAACATCCCAATAAAACGTTGCACAGGTAAGTAACCGAATTCATTCAAAATATCTTGTGTTTTTCTATTATTTTGAAAGATTTTGCTATTTTTGGGAAAGTTTATAAAGATACACTTGCTTTTCTGTAATTATTTACTGTTTTACTGTTGATATTATGTGATTTTTAAGCAAATCATTTGTTAGTAAACAGAGAGTTAGAGTTACGGTTCGGAATTTTCAATTTATCGATAAAACATATCGACAGGTGAATATTATTTAACTCGATTTCTTTTTATGATTTTAGATTGCCGACATGTAAAGAAAGAAAAGAACAGTGGCTGTATATACTTGGGATTGAAAATTTGAATACTACAACCAAGCATATTTTTATTTGTTCCCTGCATTTTGAAGATAAATGTTTTAACCGAACTTTAAATATAACAAGACTGCGCGATGATGCTTTGCCTTCAAGTGAATTATTGGTATGTTTTGAAAATAGACAAGTTTATTGTGTTTACCTACTTACTGACAAGTAACCAATCCAAACCAGTTGATGGAGAGAGAGGAGGGACGAGAAGCATGTCAGCAACAGCAGTGCTATATTGCTGAAATACTGGTATAAAGTTTCAGGTTTAAATACACATCAGTCAGAATAAATAGATAACTTTTTTTTCTGAAAATTATAAAACATCCTTAAAATTCTCGTACAGACTGAATCAAAACCTAATATAAGTTATATGATTTTAATTATCCACCTCCTCACACAGATTAAGACACATATACCTGCACTATTTTTACTCCTGATATAGTCATAGCAAAAGGAGATGGATAATGATTAATTTTTGAAAATGATACATACATATATCAGGTTATAAAATGTTGTGTCTATGTTAAAATGCAAGCTAAACAAATGTGAGCGTGATTTAGTGATTAAATTCGCAATGTAAATATTATTAAACATTTATGGTTATTCTTTGTATAGTTACCAGCACAATTTGACGAGTGTGAGGAACAACGATCTGTTCCTCGCAGAGTGTTGGAAGAGAAACCTGTATGCAGCACTTCTAACAATGCAGATGTAAGTGTAATATTTCATAATAATTATCTTCCTTATGGTAATTACCATGCTATCTTGACTTTTAAATACAAACTCACTCAATATAAAAAATTGTTGTTATTTCTTTACAGTTACCAGCCCAATTTAATGAATGTGAGGCACAACATTTTTTTCTCACAAAACACTGGAAGAGGAGCCTGTCTGCAGCACTTCTAGCTATGCAGATGTAAGTGTTCTATTCTATAATATGTTACTGTATGTACTGTGGGCAGCGTAACTGGTAATTTCAAATTAATTTACGGCAAAAACTTGAACGAAGTTGCAGAAAACTAGAAGTTAATTCGTTTTTTTTTTGTTTCAGGATAAAGCGCTTGAAATTATTCAAAAATTAAAATCAAAATGTGAATATCGGAAGAAAAAAATTAAAACATTAAATGAAAAAGTGAGAAGACAGAGTAAGAAAATCCAGACTATAATCTACATCTGTGCCAAATTTCATAAAAATCCGTTCAGCCGTGATTGAGTAACAAATATCCATCCATACAAACAAACTTTCGCACTTATAATAATATTAATAAGTAAGGATTGTGTGGTTTGTATTTTTTTTTTGTTTTTTGTTTGTTCAACATGCTCATGTTTTATTAATGTGTATATTTGTATAAAATTTGCGCAACGTGCTCTTATTTGATTATTGTGTATACATATTTGTATTTTAGAACTTAAGTATGACTGGGATAAACGGCTTTTATAGTTTTCAATAAATCTGTGTAAAATGATAATTTTTGTTTTATTATGAACTAGTACTCACGCGGGGCTTCGCTCCCGTGGATTCTATCACGGTAAAAACATAACTCTCCTTTTTTGCAGTCGGGTAAAAAATAGCCTCATAACCTTCCTCAAGCTTCAAGCTACTTCCATACCAAATTTCATCCAAATCCACCCAGTACTTTCGAAGATTAGCGCGTTCAAGCAAACAAACAAACAAACAAACTTTTCCGCTTTATAATATTAGTATAGATGATCGAGCCATGTAGTAGTACTTAAATAAAAAAAAATAATGTTAAGTTATATTATTAGTTAATAAAAATAAGTATAGTCTGACAAACGATGAAAACAAACCGTATTTTGTATTTATTTATTCTTTTCATTGGTAATTATAGACCTTAGGTACAGGTACTGCAGTCGTGGTATGCTAATCAGTAATAGTGATACTCTAATAAGGCTCCTACACATATGCCCCGGCACAAGTCGCAGAAACTAGAAGTCTGCACGAAACTCAATATTAATTCCAAGCGCTAAGTAACCCTGAGCCGCGCGCGGCATCCTCCCCAGCCGGCGGCACTGTGTGTAGGAGGTTTTTTACTCGCACCCACTATGTTGAGCGTGGTCGCCACAGTTGTTCTGGCCGCAATTTCGGTTGCATACTACGCTCACAGGAAAAAGCGAGCAATGAACACAGCGATCACAAGGCTACAGTTTTTTATTCGTGATCGTCGCGGTGGCAACTGGGAATAAATGGGATAGACATACCACACCATAGTAAAATTTGTTTTAGTATGAACATACCTGTACAAGTACAGAATACAGATAGTTAATTTAATTGCAGTAGCATCTATTCAGTATCCACGTGCCCTGCCTGCCATGTAAAGTGACACTCTTCGAGCGTGTGCGTTTTTATAGCTCACATTACCACGTAGATAAAACTGAAGAAAGCTAAAAAAAACGTGTGCATCTGGATTGGGGGCCTATTTTTTTAATCCTTGCGAAACGAAATAAGACTTATAGGGAAATTAGTTAAAAATAGTAAAAACTTACAGCAAAGGGCCATGAATTTCTTAAACGTTAAACTCATTTTCGACAATTTTGAATTCTGTAAGCACCGTGCAATTCAACTATCGATGTTATAATGCGCGCAGCTCTACGGCAAGCCGCCATCTTTGTGCCAGACTCACAATAGGTATGCACGCTTTTTTCGTAGGTATTTCATGTCTATTCTTTTTTCCTTAGTCTGAGGTTTAACCAAGTAGGTATTATAGTACTCTATGAGTTTAACTGTTGGCAACACTGACTATCATGCTATTGTCAATGTCGTGTCGTTTTTAAAAATTTAAATAAATAAATAAAAAAATCAATTCAGTTGTTGTGAATTTCAAACACTTTGATATTTGAATTAATCTGTAATCTTTGCATTGTTGGTAAAAAAAATCTCTATGTATAGAATCAGTTTCAATCATTTTCCTGTCTTTTCATTTTTGAAGTGTCGTGTTAAGTTTATTTAGTGAAAATAAAATGAAGTGGCATCGTGAATGGTTTATCCCAGTACCCTGGGGAGAATTGGCCTGTATGTTTTTTAATTTTTTTATTGTAGATGCTCGCGTTTGAACACCATCTCACTCACTCTCTCACTCATCTCATGGTATGGGATGATTTAGTCGATGAAGCATGCTTGCTTAGAAGTAACCTGTTCGCAATAGACTTAAAAACCTTAATTTAACCTCTAACACGAAACTCTCTAGTAACTATTTATCTTATCATTCACTGCATTTCATCTTTTAAGAGGCAGGGCTCACCGACTTAATGTTGTATTTATAGGTAATAGCCATGTATTGATGAACTGACCATGTATCAACAATATGTATGTATCAACCATGTACTGTTTTGATGATAAATAAACGTTTATTATTTATTATTATTATGCTTCCATATCTTGTAAACGCCATAATTATCATAGAAACTCCAGATCAGTTAAAAATAAAGCTGATTACTTTTAGTCATCATTATATGCTCAGCTTTTTGCAACTATGTTGGGGTTGCCTTCCAGTCTATCTGGATGCAGTCCTAGTTCTTTAAACAGAGCAACTGCCTATCAGACCCCCACAACCCAGATACTGGGTAAAATAGTACAGCTTGGCAAGACTGATGTCAGATTACCTAGCTTTCGCCTACCTGTAAAAACTGTCAAAGTAGTACCTACAAATTACAGCCAGAATGAACAGCTTAACAAGCTTTCCGAGGTGTGCAAATTGTTCTTCCATCCACAGAGCAATTTTGGTAAGCATTGCTTAACAATAAAGAGCGGCCTATGCAATAGTTATTTTAGCCATGAGATCCTCCTGTGTCCAACTGTGGGCTCATAACTGCAATAAATATATCATCCATTGGGTAATATATCTACATTTTTAGAAGAAATTTTGGCATAACTAGTAACATTTGATTCCATTCTATAAGGAATAAGACTGTAAAGATTTATTTAAAAATAGATATAGGAATGAAACATGGAAAAGCTGATCATCTGTACCAACATGGAGGACACAAGGTCCAGGGGGATATCCCCATTAAGATGGTCAGATCAACTGAAGCAGCAGCAGCTTCCATAGGTTCGAGGAAGTGGTCAGCCTAACAAATCACTGGGTGAAGTTTGGTGATCACGATCTTCAGTCATGAAGGGTCGACCACAGAGACAGAGGGGTAGGACCGAAAGAAGTCATTGCCCACATGGGATTACAGCCCTTTTCCTCTCATAGGGAGATGCTGTTTGTTTACAGTGGGTTGAGAACATCATAGTCTGGTTACTTAAAAAAGGTCTGCCTCTGTTCCAGTGGTATGCCGAGGTCATCCTGACAGAGAGCGAGTGCTGCTGGTACATGGGAGACAAGACAGCTTATCAGTATTTGAGCCACTGTTAGCACAGATGTCGGAGAACTACTACTATGTAGCCCTCGACATGCCTGGTAATGGTCTCTCTGATGCATTTCCTAAAGGTAAGTTGGTTTTATAATTGTCATCATCTTTCAGCCCTTATCCTATTACTTGGGGTCAGCGCAACATGATTTCTTCTTCCATTTACCACTATTGTTATGACTCCTCCAGTTTAAACTATTTGTGCAATGTAAATACCTACGAATATCAGTGATAGTTTTATGACTTTGCATAATTGTATAGATTAATGTATGTAAATATGTGCTAGAATAAGTAAATTAATGATTATTTATTAGAATCCACTCATATGTAGCGAGAATGTAAGAATAAATAGTTAGATTAAGATTGATACTTGTTGTATTAGAAGCTTTTAGCAAATTATAACTGATTATTAGTGCTAGGCTAATTGTTAGTACCTATAATACCTTTGATAAGTATAAATACTGGAGAAAATCCTTTATCAACATTAGGCTTGTAGTAAGAAAATAGTCCCATTAAAAATGCTGCTTTCATTAAAGGTTCAGAGTCCTCGCATTATGTCCCAAAACAGAGTTTTTGTTATACATTTTTAACCCAAAAACCTTCACAAACTCTATAGTTAAGGAACAGTTTGACACATTCAACTATTCAATTCAGAATACAGGTCTTAGTAAACACAGTACCTACCTTGCACATTTTAAAATTACTCATTAAAAATGGCTATAGCTTAAAAGCACAGCACAGCAAGCACAGCGCAGCAACACGAGCACAGCGCAGCATAGCACAACACAGCACAGCTCAGCAAAACATAGCAAAGCGCAGCATAACTTATTGTTGATCTACCATCCAGAGGATAATTATGATGTCTTGTTTCAACCAGGTCCGAAACTGATGAGATTCCATTTTCTATACGCGATGGAGGTCGCCCTGATACATCTTGGCTGGGATAAGTTCATCTTTATAGGACACTCGATGGGTTGCGAGCAAGGTAAATGAATATAGTATACTCTCTTATATGTATAGAGATTTCGTAGCTTAGATCCTATTTCCTACTAATCTTCACCTACTAATAGGTATTATAAATTCGAAAGTTTGTGAGGATGCATGGATTGGTGGATGTTTTTTACTCTATCACGTTGGTCGAGTGGTCGCAAGCGCGACTGTTGAACACGAGGTCTCGGGATCGATTCCCGGGTTAGGCAAAAAAGCCCAATAGCACGAGTTTCTGTAAGAAATTTTTCAGTAGTAGCCCGGAGTTAGGAAGTTGGTGGTGTGATACCTCCGTGCCTCGGGAAGCACGATAAACCGTTGGTCTCGACTTTCATTTGGACATCTTTGACAGTCATTATGGGTCAGTCAGAAGCCAGTAAATCTGACACTGGTTTAGCCAACGGGTATCGTGTTACCCAGTTACTGGGTTGTGGAGGTCAGAGAGGCAGTCGCTCCATGTAAAACACTAATACTCAGCTGCATCCGGTTTGGACTGGAAGCCGATCCCGACATTAGTTACATAGGTCTTCAGTTGGGAAAACGCTAAGCAAATGATGAATGCAGTTCCAAAAATATTAGCTCTGTGCGAGGATGCGTAGCGAGGGATGTGTTTGTAAAGAACCAATAGAATCGCTTCATTTACCTCGCCTCGGTCAGCACAGCTCTGGTGGAAACGGCTCAGCGGAGCTAGATTTTTGCGCATACAAAACAAGCGAGGGATGTGTTGCGAGGAATGTGTGTTGAGAAGGATGTGTTGCGAGGTTTGTGCATCCTCGCACCACACATTAATGCGCATTTTCACAGCTCCGCTACACATCCTCGTAGGCACATTTTCATCGCACAGCTTTGGTGGAAACCCCCACACATTTTCACAGCACAGCTAGACATCCTCGCACGACACATTTCCATCGCACATCTCTGGTGGAAACGCACCCTAAGGCTGCGTTGCCACCAGAGATGCGCGAGGATGCGTAGCGAGGGATGTGTTTGTAAAGAACCAATAGAATCGCTGCATTTACTTCGCCTCGGTCAGCACAGCTCTGGTGGAAACCGGCTTAGCGGAGCTAGATTTTTGCGCATACAAAACAAGCGAGGGATGTGTGCGAGAGATGTGTTGCGAGGAACCACACATTAATGCGCATTTCACAGCTCCGCTACATCGCACCTCGCACCTCGTATGCACATTTTCATCGCACAGCTTTGGTGGAAACCCCTACACATTTTCACAGCACAGCTAGACATCCTCGCACGACACATTTCCATCGCACATCTATGGTGGAAACGCAGCCTAGCTGTGCCAAATTTCATACTCCGTTCGCGTAATTGTAGTAAAAAGGTGTAGAATGTTTCGCTTCACGTATTAATATATAGATATAGATCAACGGGAAGGCATTTTTGTTGTTGATAGGCTTTCGTTTCGCCACCATCTCACCTGATGGTAAGCGATGATGTGGTCGAAAATGAGGAACCTATTCACTCTCGACTTAAAGACTCCCAGGTTATAGCTATCAGGAAACACGGGTTTTGCTTTCCTTATAAAATTGTAGCCCCTTGTTTCTGCTTGACCATATCTGATACAGCACAGTACTTTATTTTTCTCGTGAAGAAAATCATCAAAGACGCCTCCCGTTCTGGTTGGACCCTCATAATATCTCGCTGCCTTGTGGCTTTCCAGGTCTATTCTACAACGTCATATATCCCGGCCAAATTACGAAGATGATTCTCCTGGATGCTGGTCCCACTCTCATGAGGATGCAGGTTGAGGATAACCAGGACTACTTCAGCCAATTCTACGATTCTTATTATCAAAACTATGAGTCGGAGAACTTTTTGAAAAAGGTGGGTTTTGTTTATTTTCTACTAGCATCTGCCCGCGATTTCGTTCGCGTAAATTTTAATGTGTAAACCTATATTAAATCATCCTCCTTTTCAACCCTCGTGTGGGTGATTTGTGAAAAAAAAAAAGTAGCCTCGGTTTAACCATTTCATCCAAATCGGTGCTGTGGTTTAGCCGTGAGCCGTAACAGACAGACTGATAGACGAACAGACTTTCGCATTTATAATATTAGTATGAATGGATAATTGGAACAGTAGGAGCTTGCGGTTAAATAATAACTGCAGAACGGATCAGTCTTCGAGGTTAAGTAACTTTGTCGAGGTCAGTCTATGGATGGGTAACCATTTTGACATATCCAGATCCCTCCGTGCTTCGGAAAGCACGTTAAGCTTGTGTTCCTATCATTTGTACATCTCGGGTAGTCGCTAGATGCTAGAAAACATTTGTACATCTCGGGTAGTCGCTAGATGCTAGAAAACATTTGTACATCTCGGGTAGTCGCTAGATGCTAGAAAACATTTGTACATCTCGGGTAGTCGCTAGATGCTAGAAAACATTTGTACATCTCGGGTAGTCGCTAGATGCTAGAAAACATTTGTACATCTCGGGTAGTCGCTAGATGCTAGAAAACATTTGTACATCTCGGGTAGTCGCTAGATGCTAGAAAACATTTGTACATCTCGGGTAGTCACTAGATGCTAGAAAACATTTGTACATCTCGGGTAGTCACTAGATGCTAGAAAACATTTGTACATCTCGGGTAGTCACTAGATGCTAGAAAACATTTGTACATCTCGGGTAGTCACTAGATGCTAGAAAACATTTGTACATCTCGGGTAGTCGCTAGATGCTAGAAAACATTTGTACATCTCGGGTAGTCACTAGATGCTAGAAAACATTTGTACATCTCGGGTAGTCACTAGATGCTAGAAAACATTTGTACATCTCGGGTAGTCACTAGATGCTAGAAAACATTTGTACATCTCGGGTAGTCACTAGATGCTAGAAAACATTTGTACATCTCGGGTAGTCACTAGATGCTAGAAAACATTTGTACATCTCGGGTAGTCACTAGATGCTAGAAAACATTTGTACATCTCGGGTAGTCACTAGATGCTAGAAAACATTTGTACATCTCGGGTAGTCGCTAGATGCTAGAAAACATTTGTACATCTCGGGTAGTCGCTAGATGCTAGAAAACATTTGTACATCTCGGGTAGTCGCTAGATGCTGGAAAACATTTGTACATCTCGGGTAGTCGCTAGATGCTGGAAAACATTTGTACATCTCGGGTAGTCGCTAGATGCTAGAAAACATTTGTACATCTCGGGTAGTCACTAGATGCTAGAAAACATTTGTACATCTCGGGTAGTCGCTAGATGCTAGAAAACATTTGTACATCTCGGGTAGTCGCTAGACCTTAGACAATCTGATGCTGATCTTGCCAAGGTGTATGTATCGTTTCACCAAGCTACTCAGAGTTGTGGAGGTCAGATACGCAGTCTCTACACATAAAACACAAGTACTCAGCTGCATCCGGTTACTGTTAAAACATTTTTACTAGATAATACTCCAGTTTCTGTCGTTGTAAACGAATATCGGCAGTGGATGGCCAAGTGGCAGCGGAGTCAGGAAATACAAATTGTAACTTCTTCTGACTAGACCACGATTATGTGACCCCCCCCCCTGGCACCAAAGCTGGATCCGCCCTTGCTGAGAGCCGACTCTAACATATTTGAGAAATGGCTAAGCATATCATCACTGAATCTTTCTAAAAAAAATTATTTTGTCTTTCATTGGAAGATAGAGCGAGGTTATAGGATAACTTAATATTTCCACGCACAGCTAGACGTAAAACAAAAACTAACTTTCGCTAAAATAATATTGTAATTTATTGCAATTTATTTTAATGTACTCTAATTTAATTCCGGTGTCATTGTTATTTAATGTGGTAGGAATTAAATTTGATGATTCAATTGTATTGTTATTGAATACCGAATTTAAATGACTATGTTGACGCAATACCAGAATATAGGTAAGTATGTAACTTTTATTTTATTACTAGTACTCACGCGGGGCTTCGCTCCCGTGGATTCTATCACGGTAAAAACATAACTCTCCTTTTTTGCAGTCGCGTAAAAAGTAGCCTATAACCTTCCTCAAGCTTCAAGCTACTTCCATACCAAATTGCATCCAAATCCACCCAGCACTTTCGAAGATTAGCGCGTTCAATCAAACAAACAAACAATCAAACTTTTCCGCTTTATAATATTAGTATAGATTTATTTATTTACATAAACTATCCATACAGGTATTAACCCAATGCGATGGCGTAGCAATAAGAAAAAAAAGTAACCTTCCCTTGCCGTCGGGTAAAAAACACCATAAAACATACACAAACAAACATTAATTATAATAACACTAGTACTCACGCGGGGCTTCGCTCCCCTGGATTCAATCACGGTAAAAACATAACTCTCCTGTTTTTGCAGTCACGTAAAAAGTAGCCTATACCTAACCTTCCTCAAGCTTCAAGCTACTTCCATACCAAATTGCATCCAAATCCACCCAGTACTTTCGAAGATTAGCGCGTTCAAGCAAACAAACAAACAAACAAACAAACTTTTCCGCTTTATAATATTAGTATAGATATCACAAAAGGTCAGCTTGTAAAATCACCCAGAGAACAAAATAATATGTCTGCCTCCCTAGCAATTACGTTTAGTATTTATTTTAATTTTTTTATTGATTAAGGTTCGCTTTTGACCACTATCTCACCTGATGATAAGTGATGATGTGATCGAAGATGGAGCACGCTTACCTAAAAGCAACCTATTCACTCTTGACTTAAAGACTCCTAGGTTGTAGCTGTCGGGAAACACAGACTCCGGCAGGGAATTCCACTCCTTAGCTGTACGCACAATGAAGGTATTCGTCTATGTATCGTGCGTTTTTAGTGTTTTACATGGAACAACTGTCTATCTGACCTCCACAACCCAGTAACTGGGTAACACGACACTCCTTGGCTAGACCAGTGTCAGATTTACTGGCTTCTGACTACCCGTAACGACTGTCAAAGATGTTCAAATAACAGCCAGGATAACGCCTTAACGTGCTTCTAAGTAACGGGGGTATGACGCCGCCTACTTCCAAACTCTGTGGTACTGAGAAATTGGTTACAGAAAAACCCAATAGCAATTTTTGCCTGACCCGGGGAATCGAACGCGAGTCTTAGTGCTTTGCAGTCGCGCTTGTGATCACTAGACCAATGAGGCAGTTCATGTCTTTACTCATCTCCATCACCTCATAGAGAGAGGGGGCATGTGTGTAAATGTTATAGGCTGAATTAATATTTTTTTTTTATTAAAAATAGGTTCGCGTTTGACCACCATCTCACCTGATGGTAAGTGATAATGTGGTCGAAGATGGAGCACGCTTACCTAAAAGTAACCTATTCACTCTTGACTTAAAGACTCCTAGGTTATATCTATCGGGAAACACAGAATTATTTTTATTATAATTATAAGTAGCGTGGCGCTTCGCTCCCGTGGACATAATCACTATGATAACATAACCTTCTTTTGCAGTCGAGTAAAAATGTTACACATAATTATGTTATTTTTATACCGGAATTCCGAAATTTGCAAATGCTAGTAATTTCATATACCACTGCAATCAATGTAGTTTAACTGTTGGTTGCCCTTTCACTTAACTAACAGTCGCGCTGAGCTTTACTCCTGTGGAATTTATCACGATAAAAACATAACTTCCTTTTTTACAATCTGGTAATAGTATAGGTAGTTGCCTTCGACTCAATCTTCAAACTAAAACAAACACACAACAACATACAATAGAAAATTACAAACATAAAACAATAATACAAAAAATTTCGCTGAGCATGTCCACACCGAAAGGGAAAATACTTCCATACCAAATTTCATTCAAATCCACCCAGTACTTTCGAAGGTTAGACCGCATAAATACACAAACTTTTCCGTTTTATAATATTAGTACTTATAGATTTATGTTTTCTTTTTTCAGAGTGTCATGAAATACAAAGTGAGGGATTCGCTACAACGCTTACGCAGCTTAAGCAAAGCCCAGGCAGAACATTTATTGGAGAGAAACTTTCATGAGATTAAGTAAGTAATCATTACTCTACATTGTTCATATCTACGTAAACATACAAGTAGTTACAACATTGTCTCACACACGCACACAAAGTTAGTGGGATTAGCAGTCACGCAAGTGAGCTAGCGCAATTACTATTATTTTTAACCCCCAACGCTAGAGGGCTATTATAAGTTTGACGTGTCTTTGCGTCTGTCTGTGGCATCGTAGCTCCTAAACGAATGGAGCGATTACGATGCGGTTGTTTTTGTTAGAAAGCTGACGTAATCGAGATGTTTCTTAGCTATAAATTGTGATAATTAATGAACTGGAAGGAACTAGTAATGTCGGTAGAATTCACTTTGCTAGCAGTCTTGTCCAACTCTGCTGCTGCTTGTGTCTGTAGTGGGGACACAGCAATAGTGTAATGAATGGGGATTTGAACCCGTAACCTCTCGATCACAAGACCGACACCTTAGCAGTTTTGACGAGCTCGTGGCTGTGTAGTAAAAGCAGAACGGCTTGGTCTTCAAGTTGTAAGGCACGTTTGCCAAGGTCCGATGAATAATAACATAATATTCTACAACTTTCACACAACGCCATCTAGTCCCAAACTAAGCAGAGCTTGTGCTACGAGTACTAGACAACTGACAAACATACATATATATTTCTAAATACATACATATTATAGATAAATTACACCCAGACAAAAACAAATGATCGTGCTCATCACACAAACATTTGTTCTGGGTGGGAATCGAACCCACGAACTTGAGCATAGCAGTCAGGGCCACTGACCACTAGACCAACAGGCCTGTCACCATCACCATTATAACGTACCTATCGAGATTCATCCATGACTCGGAAAGAACGGCTTCGACTGCCATTCGTACAACTTTTACAGTTCTACAGATAGTCAGAAGCCAGATCTTTCTCCAATCTTGCCTAAGGGCTATCATGTTACTCAGCTACAAGGTTGTGACGTCGGATAGGCAGTCGCTACATTTAAAACACTAGTACTCAGCTGCACCCAAAACACACAAAACGTTTTGGGAATACTTGTGTTGTACGTACGGTTAAAGAGTGGAATTCCCGCTTTTGCCGGAGTCTGTGTTTACTGAGAGTAAATATCGACTAGGCACTACGCAGTCCCTACACAATTTGCAATTACTCGGATTATAGGCAACGAACATTTCCGATTATTCCCGACAAATGCCGAAGTTTCGTATCATGCCGCAGGATGCGGCTTTAGACATTCATGGGTGTGTGCGTAGGCGAATTGTGCACAAATAGCAAAATTACTACACACATGCGAACAAAAATCCTGCGGTAGAAGGCGGCATGACTTGAGAATAGGTACATTAATTTGCAGCGCCTGGCAAACAATGTTTGTGTGCTTGCAAATAGGTGCTATTTAAAAAATATTATGCGTTTTTAAGTTATTATATTTTGTTTATTAATTTATTTACTATTAATTTAAGGAGCGCACGCCCATTTCATTTGCCATTAGGCCAATCTGCCCACTAGGGGCACCTTTCGGGATGCAGACACAGCTGAACACAGCTGTACACCATCAATTACTTCAGCTACTTCTACTGCTATTACTGAGGGTTATAACCTGGGGCTGTTTAAATTAAGAATGAATAGGTTACTTCTAGGTAAGCATGCTTCTTCGACCACACCATCGCTTATCATTGAGTGAGATGGTGGTCAAATCGAGACTATTATCAATAAAGAAATATTTATTTCCAGAGTAGAAAAGTCAGAGCCATCGAATATAAACGAGTCACAAATGCTTCATGAAAATGGCAACAGACCACAATATGAAGAGGAACAGAGTGACGGGAATAGTAATGAAGATAAACGACGGAGTTTGAACACACAAAGCATACAGGAGAGCGATAAAATCGTCGGGTAAATGAGAAGTTATATTAGTTAAATAAAACCCACTAGGCTTCCTGCTTAGGAGTAACTCACTGTCCGGTAAGGACCAGGCCCGAGTCGGCGGCGCGTCGTGTTTTTATATTAAGTCTTGGGAAGTGGTATTGATAACCGAAACCGACATTGCCCAGTAAGGTTACAATATCTAGTAGTATAGCGAATTTTTACACTGCCAAACTATAATTCTGTAAACTAGTACTAAGCTTTTTGAGAAATAATTTATTGTATTATCTTTACATAGTGTAAAACAAAGTCGCTCCCGCTGTCTGTACGCTTAGATTACGCTAGCTTTAAACTACGCAACAGATTTTAATGCAGCTTTCAGCAATAGATAGTGATTCAAGAGGAAGGTTGCATATTATTAGTACATAGCGCATGTGCGAAGCCGGGGCGGGTCGCTAGTGTCAAATAAAAACTACTACATTTAGCAATCAGAAAAAGATGAGTAAATAAATTATACAGTATTTATTTATTTAACAAGTGTGGAGGGCTAACAGCTATAATACACAGGAAATATATAGTATAGTAGACAGTTGCCAATTGAAAGTTCTCACATTTAGAAGCACGAAAATCTTACAGTGAACACTTAATATACAACATGTAATTTAAAGGGTATATACATACCGAGTGCACGGCTTCTTTGGATGATAACAAATGATATAGCAAGGGTTTTGTAATACTATGTCTACATGTGTGGAACTTATTAGAAATTTCAATACATTGATACCAGAGACCGAATCTTTCAAATTAAGAAGAACGAAGAGAATTATCGTGTTATTGGCTAGTGACGTGGAAAGTGATGACCCTCATAGTGATGTGACACGTTTGTTATGTATGGTATTCAAGAAACATATGAAACCGATAATTTGGTATCAATTTTTTGAGTCAGTTATTTTGAGCTGAAACTGTGCATAGAGTCTCCATACCAGATGTTGTCTTCAGCCCTTGTGGATAGATATGGGGTTTCCGTTACACGTTGTATAATAGGTCTCTTAGCCGATTTCAGCCACAGCGCCCAATCTCATAATCGATTAGCCATCTGCGCAGGAGATATTATAGTGCACAAGTATGTCGCAGGTGTGCAGGACTGCCCCGCTTGGGCAGAGCACCGACGTGTCCTCACGGCGGCAATAGGCGGAGACCTCTCGCGCCCGGCATTGGCCGCGTGAGGGAGAGGATGGCGTCCTCCCTCCAGCCCAGCCGCAGTGGTAGACGCCCACGGCGTCGGACGTCGGCCGACGATCTCCGGCCACCGTAGGCGCGGGCATGCGGACAGCGAGTAAAGGGCAACTCGCTGTCCGACCATGGACCATGCCCGGGTCGACGGCGCGTCGTGTTCCACGCGCGCCTCAAAGAGCGTCAGCAATATGACGAGGCCCCCCCGTAGAGGGCCGAAGCCTGCCGGGGTCGTGGGACTTATCCCATTACCGTGACCCCGGTACGTAAAGGGTTATTGAAGGAGCACCGTGGATTTTAGTCAGTAAAAGTCTGACAGTCCCTCCCACCCTACCCGGGGTGGGAGGACTTATTTGATAATTTTACCACGATAAAAAAATAAAAGTATGTGCGCAGGTACAGGAGCACTCTCTGTTCCTTTTACTCTCATTATCCGATGAGACGGCAATCCGACACGACCGGAAAGAGATCAGGTGCAAGACCAACGGCTCAACGTGCATTCCAAGGCACGGGGGTTATGAAACCACCAACTTCAAAACTCCTATAGAGAAATCTTTCAGAAAAACCCAATAGCACTTCTTGGACGACCCGGGAATTGAACCCGAGTCACGCAGTCACGCTTACGACCACTAGGCCACCGAGGCTTAATATACAACGTGTAACGGAAACCCCATATCTATCCAAAAGGACTGAAGACAACATCTGGTATGGAGTCTCTATGCAAAGTTTCAGCTCAAAATAGTGACTCACAGAATTGACCTCAACTTATTGGTTTCATATGTTTCTAGAATACCAGTAATAACAAACGTGTCACAGCACTATGAGGGTCATCACTTTCCACGTCAAAACGATAATTCTCTTCGTTCTTCTTAATTTGAAAAATTCAGCCTCTGGTATCAATGTATTGAAATTTCTAAAATGCTCCACACATGTAGACATAGGGTTAGAAAACCCTTGCCATATCGTTTGTTAACATCCAAAGAAGCCGTGCACTCGGTATATATATACCCTTTAAATTACACGTTGTATAATCTTAATATAAACCATATCGTACAATATTCAACATGACTAAATATTTGCATAGCAGTATAGATATTAATAATTTAAAAAATCAAGGCTTAGGCGACTTCTGGCTGCAATCACACTGGTTGTAATAGTGTCAAACTCGTGCTGCTTACACCGGTTATTAAAGCTACTGCTTGCACGCACAATAATGAGTTTATACTCGCATTGAAACACCTTGCAGCAATTACACCAACGGAGAACGTCAGAATCTACTACTTTCCAAAAATATATATACGCCAAAAATATATAGGTGGACATCTAATGCATTGACGATGGTTCAAATCTGACCACTCCTTCTCCAGACCTCCATATTATCTAAATTCATGTCACACACATTGTTAACGTAATTTAATTTGTAATAATTGCATTTGCAAAAATACGGAAAATTATAAATAACTAGCTTTTGCCCGCGACTTCGTTCGCATGGGACGGTTTTCGCGCGTAAATCCCGATCCCGTGGGAATTCCGGGATAAAAGTAGCCTATGTGTTATTCCAGGATGTCAACTATCTACTTACAAAATTTCATTGAGATCCGCTCAGTAGTTTTTGCGTAAAAGAGCAACAAACATACATCCTCACAAACTTTCGCATTTATAATATTAAGTTGGATTAAAATATAGATCTGTTTTTATAGATGTAAGCACAGCATTGAAAATAAATATATAAACATAATTGGCATTTAGACAAAGCATAGATTGATTTCGTTTTCATGTGCAGTAATTAATTTCTTTAAATTTAAGATATATGTAATTATAAAATTATCACTGTTTAAAGTTATGGAAGAGCGGAGTCTCCTTACAGGCACTAAATTTGCTTAAAAGGAGGCTTCAATCACCAAGTATTGTTATTGTATTCCTTTAGTAACTACTGAATAAAGATTTTATTTTTTATTATTTCTTGTCAAATTTCGTGATTCTATCTAGGTCAATGAAAAGTATCTCGGTTTTGGTTCCCTTGTCAAATCGCAAAATATGGGACATAAGCTAAGACTGTAAACCCGGCGTATTTCATATATAATTTCAATTTGGTACTTATCTGGCTACAGGTTCCTGAAAAACAAAAGTTCTATTACAGTTTTTCACTTTGGTGATATGGAACCCTAAAAAATGTATAATAATAAAGAGCCTTTATTCAATAACCAAATTACACAGCACAGTTTCAAATATACTTACTAAAATACTTACATCTAGTTATTTAGCAGGACAACCTGTTTCTTTCGACATAGACTCCCCTACACCACACTCTAAACATTTAATGCACTATTAAACCAGTAGTTTTTAAACTTCTCTTTCTCTATATTACAGGTACTTATCGTGGGATCGACGCCTAAAAACCCTCGCACCGCAAAACTATGGAAACGAGTATTACTTTGAACTTTTTAAGTCAATTCCACCGACTTTGCTGATAGCTGCTAGCGATGGCGCGAAAAACATACCGCCAATCTCAAAATGGCGGCAAGGCGCGAAAGAGCTTTTGGAAAAAATGGCGACTTTAGATAATTTTCATAGAGTAGATGTAGAAGGATGCCATGATGTACATTATACGCATCCTGAAAAACTTCTTCCTTTTATAAATGCGTTTTTAAAAGACAATAAGATTTCTTCTAAGTTATAATGTTTATTCTTGTCTAGGTTCGGGTTACTAGGTCATATAGTATTATTATATATTTACATGCAATGTAGTTTTTATATCAATTGAAAGACTGTCTAAAATATAAAATTGGAATTTACTGAGTAAAGTTCTCGAAAAAAAAAATGTTTGTGTTTTTATTTTGTATTGTTGAATGTTTGGACTCATTTAAACTTCTCTGGAAACAATTTTATTACATTATAATCTGGAGACGGGTAAATGATCAACCTATTTTAAAATGTAATTGAGCTATACAACCTTATTGGTGCCACTCGCTCATTTAACCGCAACTAGAGTTTTTTTTTAATTATTAGGTATTGCTGCATACTAACTACTTAGTTTAAAAAAAACGGAGGAGATTCTAAAGTCGATGCGTAGGTATATATTTTTTTATATTATATGATTACTTGAAGACGGCTGAACCGATTTGGAAAATTCTTTTTTTTATTTGAAAGGGTATACTTCATACTTCAGAAGTGGTCCCATTGTCACCAAGTCAAGATCTGATGATGGGATCCTGAAGAAATCGAGGGAACTCTTCAAATATTATAAGTAAACCTATAGTGATTTGAGTATTTTTTATAGTAACGTGTTAGCATTCTAAAAGCATCATTTGGTGAAGTGGACCTGATGATGAAGACCACAGATGGCCACTGGAACTACTCAGTATATTAGTAGTAATAATAAGTATTTCATGGGTCCCGCTTCGATTACTTGCACAATATGCTCATCACAATAGATAGATAGATATACTCTTTATTGTACACCATAACAGAATTAAATGTAAACATATAGTGAAGTGAAGCTGATGGTGAAGTACCAGGAGAACTCCTCAATTATTAATGGCCCAGCATCGGGAAAAGCAGTATTTTTTAAAAGGTTATAAGTAGTTGACATTTAGACCCGCCGCTCATTGCAACTTTTGTCACCAGAGCCGGATTAACCCTGTCAGAGGCCCTAAGGCAATGGCTTTCTCGGGGCCCCTTTTCTTACTTTGACTGACCAAATCGTGTGTGAACTGAGGAAACGCACATTAAGGGCTGCCGTTTTTAATATATTTGTTTACTTAACTATTCCCAGATTTGTTCTAAAATTGTTTTAATTCTACTACTAAATCTAACGATTTGTATTTTGTGAGATAACAGTGAGGTCCCTAAGTTCACACGCACATCAAATTCTCGTTCGAAGAAACATGTTTTCTTGGTGCATGCACTGGGCCTGGGCCCCTAGTTGATGCGGGGCCCCTAGGCAGTTGCCTACTCCGCCTAATGGTTAATCCGGCCCTGTTTGTCACTTAGTCAAGTGCTATGAAAACTATACCTACTGAGTGCGCTCATTATGGTGACTTGATAAGACGGTGACAAAAAGTTGCCTTAGCAATAACGTTAGTTATCGTTATCGTCTCAACCGGCAATGGTTATCAATCTGCAGAGTACGAGTAGTGAGCGAGTAGCTTCAACTCAACGCGCAACTACGAAAACATTAGAAACCGAAACCGATGATAACCAACCGGCAACTGGCAACCATGCCTTCCCTCTCTCACTTAGCCGATAATTAGGTGCAAGAAAGAGAAGATGCGATTATCGTTTTGTTGGCATGCATTGGTTATCATGAATATCTTAAGGAAATAATATGGTCGTATATACCAATTGCTGGTCTAATGATGAACAGTTTTGATGTGTTTGTCGGTTATCACAGATATTTTTAATACTTTAAATCCCGATTCCGTGGGAATGCTGGGATAAAAAGTAGTCTATGTATTATTCCAGTATCTCAACTATCTACTTACCAAATTTCATTGAAATCCGTTCTGTAGTATTTACGTGAAAGAGCAACAAACATCCTCACAAACTTTCGCATTTATAATAACAGTAGGATTGATTAATTGACCATTGTGTAAATAGTATAATTATGATGATAGTGATTATTAGGTGAAGGTGAGTTAGCGAGCCATGTTAATTTAATCAATCAATGTAAATATGATGATTTTTAAATGCGCCGCATTGTTTGTATATTTTTCATATAAAAAATGTGCTAGTCCTAAGCCCAGAAGAAAGCTATGAAGGGAAATTACCAGTATCATTATAATCCCTTTACTCCTCTCCTTGTCATATTCATACTGTGGTTATTTTAGCTATCCAGTTGTTGTAATAACTATAGAGATACAACAACTGAATTGTTAGATTAACTGCATTTGTGATACCGTTATTCAGCAACCGTTATTAATAACGTTATTTCCACTAAATACCGGTTAGATAACGGTTATCAAAAATAACTAATAACGCCCATGTCTAGAACGTGATTTGTTACAGCACATTAGATTATGGATTATTTATTCTCGAACCGGGTAGTGTTATGGCTTTTAAAAAGTTGGACCGCATCCAGTCTAAAGCACTACGAATTATTGCGGGTGCTATGAAGTCAAGTCCGATAAATGCCTTACAGGTCGAATGTGGGGAAGCTCCTTTATACCTTAGAAGACAGTTCCTTTCTGATAATTATTTGTTCCGAATTATTCAGTTCTCAACTCATCCTCTCATTTCTAAACTTGACACTTTAGTGACGCTGTTTGATTCTTCAGATTACTGGTCCCATAAAAGAGCTCCTTGTTTAGTTATAAGCTATAAAAAATACCTTTCTCTATCTTCTCCAATTCACCGCTCCAACAAACTTCCCATATTTAGCAGTTGTTATGATAGTTTACATTTCATTCCCATTGTAAAATTTCACTGTTCCAGTAAATCTGACTCAGTTTGTCATATAACTTTCAATAATTTTCTGGCTGAACACTCGGAATATCATCACATTTTTACGGATGCTTCCAAGCGTTCTCCGACGGGCTGTGTAGGCATTGGCACGTACCACTCGCAATACAATATAGTTCAAAAAATAAAACTTCCTCCGGAGACTTCCGTTTTTACAGGAGAATGTTTTGGCATTTTAAAAGCTGTTGAATATAGTCGTGTTTTTAAGCTCAAAAAAGTCATAATTTTTTCAGATTGTCTAAGTGCTCTTCTAGCCATCAACAAATCTCCAACGACACATAAATTCCAGTCTCCTATAATTTATCTAATAAGGGAATTTTCGTACAGAACCTTAACTGAGGGTAATACATTGGAATTCGCGTGGGTTCCAGCTCATGCTGGAATCGAGGGCAATGAAGTGGCGAATTCTCTCGCCGGTGAAGCGGTTCAGTGTGGGGACATAGCTCCATACATAAATTTCAATTCAGACATTGTAAATCTACCTAAAACTTTTCTTTTGGACACCTGGAAGGTGGCCTGGGAAATCAGCAGTAGACAAAAAGGCCGTTATTTTTCTTTGATCCACCCCGGCGTTTCGGAAAAACCGTGGTTTGGCAGGGCTAAGTTTGGCAAGATGGAGACGTCCGTTCTCATACGGATGAGGCTCGGTCACGTTAGCTCTCCAGCTCATCTTGCCAAACTTAAAATTATCCAAGATCCCAATTGCTCGTGTGGCACAGATGTGGGCGACTTGAACCACATTCTTTTCTCCTGTCCTCTTTATGACCGTTCTTCCTTTCTCCATGATCTATTGTCTCTCCGTATCCCTTTTCCTACTTCAGTTCTTTCTTTATTTTGTACAAATAGTTTTCCTGTATATAAATGTATAGCTTCATTCATCACCATTAATAATATTAAATTGTAATATTTAGTTACTTAGCTTTATAGCCCTACTGATCCTATACTTTCCTAAATTCCGTTTTTTATTTTTATTTTTAAATATTGATAAATTCCAGTTTCCCTACCTTTGTCTCTCCTACACTATAAATAAATAAAATAACAAACATGACATTGGCTAAATGCACAAACCGTGCGAAGCCAGAAAAAAAAAAAAAAAAAAAGTCACCCCAGTGAGCGCATCGTGGGTGACAGTAACAATAAGTCACGGTGACAAAAAGTTGCAATGGGCGGCCGGCCTTAGTATTTTGTAACTAGGTAAATTACAAACCGACCAACTAAAACGAGACCAATAAAAACTCGTAATCTCCAATACTTAAAAACTTTTTAACAAATAATTAAACCGACGTCCAAAAAACACTGCAAAGTGAAAAATTACTTAACTAATTTTGATAGTCGGTGTCATTTTCGTTTTTGGCACCGACTTCCGAAATTAAAGTTATTTTTCACTTTGCAGTGTTTTTTGGAAGTCGGTTTAATTATTTGTTAAAAAGTTTTTTAAGCATTAGAAATAGAGATACACTTACTGGCAGTAAATTTGGCCTTTAAAGTCTAAACGAAAAGTTTTAAACAAACTAAACTTATTTGATCGTTTTGGCATATTAATTCATGACTTATTTTTATTGATAATAGGCTCGCATGTGATCACCATCTCACCTGATGGTAAGTGATGATGTGGTCGAAGATGGAGCATACTTGCCTAGAAGTAACCTCATCACTCTTGACTTAGACTCCCAGGTTATAGCGATCAGGAAACAGACTCCGGCAGGGAATTCCACTCCTTAGCCGTATGCACAAAACGTTTTGTGCGTATGGGTGGAATGTCCACCATGTAACGATGGCGCATCGCCGTTTGTCTTGTAGTCCGATGATGGAACGGGCTTGGCGGAATGAAATGTTACCGATAGACTTGCAACTCGTCGTCGATGTTCAAGGCTCTGGAGCTTTGCTTCGACCAGTGAATCGTTGCCAATGAGTCTCTTGGCCCGCTTCTCGATAGACTTTGTAATAGTTAGTACTTTTTCTACATTATGTTAGCAAAATGTTCCTTAGCTAAATAATAGCTGATTTATCGTGCTACAAGCTACCTATAGTTCGCAATTGGTGTTGGTAATTTCAACAACCCCAATCACAACGTCCGTGATGGTGACTTTGCCATGTTTTATTGGAGGTTAGGGCTGCCACAAAATTTCTTATGAATATTTTAATTAAATAAGTTATAAGTAGCTACCCAGATATAAAATAGTGCATGTGCTTAAATGAAGGTTGTTTTACAAATGGTTTGGCGGGCAATTTGGGTCAGTTTGAATATTCAATTAAATATGTGAAATTATTTAGTTATATGCGCAAATACTGTACCTATAGCGTTGCAATTTCACAATACTTTCTGTTACAATATTTTTTATTTACTTTTCCATTGGAAACAACATTTCATGAGTACCTTGTGTACAAAATATTGACCAAAAATATATTTTATTTTCCTATTTTAGAAGATTAATACTTACGACGATTAATAATGCGTGTAGATCTCACTAAAAGTTATTATGTTTTTTTACTTTTATTAAATTTTTCTATTGATACTATGAAAACATTTTTATTAGACAACCCTAACCCTAACTTTTTTTCTTTTTCTTTTTTTTTTTTAAATTCCTTAGCTTCTTCTTCTTCTTAGTATGAAATATTTTGGAAAGGTTGGTGAATTTGCCACCTTCTTAGAGAGTTATTTACTAGTGCTAAATAATATAAAGTTTTCACTTTTATTTTATGGGATATAGGAAGAGTGCAAATATATTACTTTTTAACCTCATAAACTCCAAAAAGTTCATTTTTATTTCCTTATGGCAAATTTACCAGAAGTGACAGCTGACTTTACCTTATTTGTTTTTAAGCTTAAAATACTTTAATTTACAAAAATAAAATAGATATTCGGTAATAAAATAAATTTCCATGAAATTTACTACGTCTAGGAATAGGTTACTCATTATGTTTTCATATAATTATATTTTTTTAAAGCTAATCAAACTTTTTGACACATGAAAAAGTGGCAAAGTAAGCAGGTTTCACGGTAAGTGTTAGTCCAGACAGAGTAAGCATTTGTCAATTAATGTGTAGCTCAACTTCGAACTTAGTTACTATTGATGATATCAGAGTATTCAAAGTCGCTATTACATATTATGCCATGCTCATAAATTACTTGTGAAAATACTCACCAGTAAGTAAATATTGCCAGTATATTGTGTATTTTTTTTTTAGTTTAGCTAGCTTTCCCGCCACTTTCTAGTTTAATACCATGCATGATGTGAAACATTGTTATAGGCTTTAGAACCTCATGGTACGATGCTACCACATCATGTTTACTTTGTATAGTAGGTAAGCTGTTGCGTTTCCTACAAATTCAATAAATAAATAAAACGCAAGGGCACTTGAAGGAACCGGGTGGTTCAGTAAAAGTCTGACACCTCCTCCCGCTCCACCCAGACTTAGGGTCATCTGATGACGTCAGAGAAAAAAAACAAAAGGTAAGTCGACAGTCGCTAAAATAAAATAAAATCTGGTGATATTCCTACATTTTTGTTTGTGTTTTGTAATAACTCATTGGTGACCTCCGCCCTGGGGTGGATGGACGGGTCTGACAGAGTTATTGAATGACCTGAAGAATGAAGAATCGCGCTTAGTTGTCTGTGGGTATATCTACCTCTCAACCTGATCTTAAGGCAGCCAAAGGCAAGTCCAGTTAAGCAGCCGATAACCACAGAGGCTGACCAGCGAGATGCCACATAAAAAAAGTTTCGCCAATACCATCGTGGTAGGGTACCGCGATCTCTTTTTTTTTAACCGAGGAATAGCTGGAGGCCTGGGTCCCCTGTTCTCTCTATTCTACCTTTATGGGCGCATAAAAATCTATAAAAGAAAAAGTTTTTGTGACCGATTACTCCGCCGCATACCCTGTCATAATCCTGTGCACGCGCATGCTTGAGGTCAATCTCGCCTGATGGTAAGCAATAGATGAGGCCCACGATGGAACGATCGAGCCCAGATGTCTATTCCCTCTTGCTTAAAAGGCTGAAAGGTCAACACAGAAAGAAGCCTGTAAAGGGTTCCACAACTTGGCTGTACGTACAATAAAGTGGAAGAAAAGTGCTTGGAGCGACAAGAGAGTATAAAGTGCTCACTGGTAATGACAGTTTAACTTACCAACACAATAAATGGCGTTGTTTTACAGAAATACTAAGATTGATATAAACAGTATTTTATGAGTACTTATTTATTACTTATTGTTTTGTCATAACAATTAAAATCTGTTTGTTAACAGGTTTTATCTATCGGTACATCTAAATAAAATTGAAGTGTGTGTCTGTGATTTCTCAAATGATTAAACTTAGTTATTTACACAATACCAAAACAACAACAAAAAGTTGTCTAGCTCTCAGTCATTTGTCTTTCTGTTTTTTCAAAGAAAAATAACCAATTTTAAAGAGACTTTTCGGTGACCCTATCACCGAAAAATCTCTTTTTATCCCAGAATTCACATTTATCGGGATTTATGCGAGAAAAACCTCGAATAATATTCGATGTTTTTTGTTACAACACTATCTCACGGTTTCTATGTATTTCATACAAAGCTAAGCATTCTATTCAAAAGTGAAAATATCACAATTTAGATTTAGACTTAACATCTTCTAGCATAAAGTTAGCAATATCTTCAGCCATGCAATCAGGGTTATCAAGATGGACATCATGACCTCCTTCTACTATTTTAAATTTATAATTTTCATTGGGCCACGCTTTTTCGTCCATTAGAAAAGGCACAGGATCATACATTCCGATATCAATCATTTTCTTCGCCAGAAAGCACAATGTTGGTGTTTCTGCAGTTGCGTATAATCTGCCTAACATTTCACCGGAAAATGGCAACACTGCAACTTCTTTCATGCGCTGGTCGAATGAGAATCTGCAAAGAATAGTAACATAATTAGATGAAGTTAGTTTACTACATTTTAAGAACTGATTTTCTACCACACACAGTGATAAATAGTGGTGAACGAATTGTCTTTGGTTTGCATTTTAATAAGATGACATTATGGTACAGTTTTTGATCTATGGTTGTTACCATAGATCAAAAACTGTCAAAATCTCAAATGATCAAAATCAAAGACTGAAGCGCGCCTTATTTAAAAAGCATTATAAACAAATGAATATTATTAGTGTTGTAAAAAGTTAACATTTTATAGTTAACCTCGAAATTTCTGGTAAAAGTCATGTCTACTCAAACTTTTATCTTCTAACATTATGAATACATACCATAATATATAAAACAGGGCGCAATCTACCGCTCAAAGTGTAGGTATCTGACCGGATCTCTTTAATACATAGAAAAATACCAGTGAAGTGCTAGTTGGACTAGCAGAACGAGGGTTCGGTACAAAATCAAAGTATACATAAGTTGAATAGTACTGAACTAACTATCTACCCATCGGATGCCAACTTTCTTTGGTCACATTCATTTAATTTTCACGTATGTCACTTGACTTATGACTATACAATATGTAACAAAAACCCTGACCGATCCAATAAAGGCGTATTCCTGGTTCAACATACGTATTAAAAATGTAACTCATAAAAACCAAAAGTTATAGTTTTTTAATTTTTATAATCCATGCGAAATTTAACACTGAATGTGGCAATTTTTCATAAGTGGACAACACTCCACGTAGCTAGTTATAGTAACATGTGAACTTTGAGCGATCAGTGTTGCCTTTGATCAGTTTTTATATTTTATTTATAAATTATATGCACTGGTGAAAAATAATATTCTCAAACCCATTAAATGGCCACGTATGTGTGTACGCAGTACGATTCCGAATAATACTAAGGATCGGACAGGGTTTTTGTTACATGCTGTATTTAAGGTGTATCTATTAAGTGGTGTAGTGGTCAGTGGCCCTGACTGCTATGCGCAAGGTCGTGGGTTCGATTCCCACCCAGGACAAATGTTTGTGTGATGAGCACGATCATTTGTTCTTTGTCTGGATGTAATTTTCTATAATATGTATGTATTTAGAAATTGTATGTTTATCAGTTGTGTGAGTACTAGACTCATACCACAAGCACTGCTTAGTTTGGGAATAGATGGCGTTGTGTGAAATTTGTGGAATATATCGAAATATTTTAAGAGATATACCTATAGCTGCCAGTGGCGGTACCTTCATATAAGCCCAAATGCCTTACTAAAAAATGCTCGATAGAGAATCAATGTCAAACCCGAACTATTTAAAAGTTCGCGCGCTTAATTCTTATCAAAATAACACAATGTATCTACTGAGTACTGCTACATTACTACGCATCGCGATTGTTCGCGCGCAGAGTTTCGCATTTGTAGCATCTAATGATCTACATATTGCTATCTCGCTTACACGCACCGGCTTTTACCGGGCTTTCAAATACTATATCTGTCACTTTCGCACTTATAGCGATGTGCCGTATAACGAGTTAGGCCTTGTGCATAGAACAAATCGATCACTATGGCAGATTTAAGCAGGGCATTCGTATGAAGTTGCATGCGTATGCGTGACCTTGTCAGCTTGCCAACTCTGCAGTGTTGCCGTTTTAGCCACACGTTGAAAGATCTTGGAGATTTTTAACGTGTTTGGAAACTTTTTTAACATTTATCAACAATAAAAACTAGCGACTTTTAAAATAACGAAATTAAATACAGTCAAAACCGTTTACAACAACATCATTTAGAACAACATACCGGTTATATAGACCAAAATCATAGGTACAAAATACTTTGTACCTTGAAAACATCACCGGTTATTACGACTATCGGTTTTTACAACCAAATATGAGTGGTCCCTTGGATGTTGTTATAACAGATTTTGACTGTATTCAAGCAATATCTTAAAAATAAAAAAAAAATTAGCTAGATTTTTCATATACCTGGCGACTTTTTTTGCCTAAATGACAACACTTGAGTAGTTCCCGACATCCTAGAGTGCAACTAACTTCAGTTTCATTTGCTTGAGTGAAAGAAGGTTTTGCTGTTAAAGTTTTTTGTTTGTTTTCTAAGATTTTCTCAGTGATACAATTGTTTTGGTGATTTACCTACAACAATGGAGGTAATTGTACCTTGTGAGGATTTAAAATGCGTTCAAGTTTTGATTGGCGAAGATAAGGTAAAATCTTTAAACTTTGCTCAGAAAAACAGTTAATTTCTTCATTAAAACCGACGCCTAATCTGTGTATTTCTCAGACTAGTAAATCGCATAAACGAAAATTTAATAGATCAGTCAATCATTTCATTCATGAGAATAACCTCGAAGATGCCTTTCCCGAGCTGTTAAAGTTAGCGTATCTTGTTGTAACTATTCCGGCTACAAGTTCTTCCGCGGAACGTGCTTTTTCGTCTCTTAAACGTATCCATACCTATCTGAGAAATACACAAGGTCAAGAGCGTCTTTCCGTATTATCAATGATAGCTATTGAAAAACAGTTGTTGGTAGAATTAAAACGATCACCAACATTTTACTCTGATGTAATTAAATCATTTCTTAAGAAAGATAGACGATTCCAATTAGAATATAAATAATTTATTTAAATTCCTTATTACATACTATCTAGCTATTTTTTAACTTTCGTTTTGTAACTTTTTGTTTTGTTTTTTTTTTGTCTGTAACCTGGGTTCTGTTACGAAGGAAGCAACTACTTACCATAACTTTGTTCCCTCAAGCAATGAAGCAAACCAAACGGCTTTTTTCAAAGCCACCGGAGGTATGCAATTGCTTATATGTTTATTATATTCAATCTAGCACTAGCATGCCTTCAGTGTGCTTTGGTTACCTCATTCACCGCACGACAAGCAAGAGTGAAATTGAAGAAAGAAGAGGAAAGAAGAAGATGGATGAATTCACTTTTAATTTATTGTACCTAACCAGTAGTTTATGAGAAAATTGCGATGATACATACGTAGGTACCTACATACTCAGTCGAAAACTGAACTTTCTTTTTTTGAAATCGGTTAAAATTTTATTGGGCTTGCGTTATTTTGAAACCCTAGGCACGCCACTGATAGCTGGTAAGGAAACCATAGAATAAAAAAATATCAAGGTACATTATTTAAAAAAAAAACATTGTTATTACAAATTGGAGTTTTTCTCAGAATCTCAAACATTTTTTTTTTAATAGGTATCTAAAAAATGCCTCATTGGGTTAGTGGTAGCAAGCGCGACTTCTGACAATAGGTTTCGGGTTTGATTTCCGAAATTTCGGGTCGAGAAGAAAGTGCTATTGACTTATTCTATTAGAAATTTCTCAGTAATTGCTCGAAGTTTTGAAGTTATGTGATAGCCCCGTGGCTCGGAAGGCAAAACTCCGGGCTACTACTGAGAAATTCCTTACAGTAAAACCCAAATAAAGCACTTTTTGCCCTAAAAAACTAACCAGGCGCCTTCTACACCTGGACAGAAGAAGCCTCCGGATGGTGGCGGGGACCATCACCGGGCACTGCTCACTGAACGTATAACGGACAGTCCCCTGTGCAGGGCATGCATGGGGTCGGAGGAAACGGTAGGACACGTGCTCCTAGAGTGCACGGAAATCACCGAAATATGGAAACGAACCCTCGGGTCATTAACTTCCCTTACAGATACCCTGAATAGACCGATAGACCTGATCTGCTTCTGGAGGGAGGTTGGCTGGAAGGAGTGACGGCCGACACGGCTCACGCACAATGGTCTCGTGCAGAGACTAAGTGCGGAAACTATACTACAGAAGAAGAAGAAGAAGAAGCACTTTTTGCCCAACCTGGGAATTGAACCCGAGATGTCGTGCTTGCGAGCATTCTACCAACGAGTCAGTCCCCCTAATTTTAAAGCAAGAAAGTGAAAAGTCTAAAAAATATATGCTGTATATCTCTATGAAAACTTTTTAGAAAATACCTGTAAAGACCATCACCAGCGGGCACTAGACTTCGCTCTAAGACATGTGCTGTCGCCTCCTTGGATATGCCTCTCGTCTGCATCGTTAATTGTTCAGCCTGAGAAGAAAATTAATAGTCAGAGCTGCGTTCAGCCGCTCATACGTATCTATTATAGCGTTGCCAGGCGTACGGATAAAGCCGGACATAGTTAGGCTTTTTGAATGCGAGGCCGACCAAAATAAACGGTGTCCGGATTTGTTAGGTTTTACATTTGACCAATCACCTTAAAAAGATTTATTGTAAATAATCAAAAAAGCCTGGGTTTACATATTTTTTTTGTCGTATTGATAGTAAGTAAGTATACTAAGACACAAAATCTAATCGTTTAGGGTGTCCGGCCTTTTGACCCAAATGCCTGGCCAAACTGGCCGGTCTGTCCGGCTATTAAGTTTGACGACCTGGGGCCATACCATGACGTGTTAAAACGTGAGTCATGGAGCGAGCGAGAAAGAGGGATGGAGATAATCTCTTAGCAGTTTTATAGGCTAGAAAATATTTTATATTCTTGTTATTATATTTAGTACTTATTTTCTGTATGTCACTTATTATTATTTTTAATACTTGTTATTATTTTTAATATTTTCTGAATATCACCCTTGAATAAGACCATGCTCTTCAAAAACTGAGAGACAGAGATAGAGCTATGCAAAAATATAGTTAAATCTCTCTTAAAACCATGCCCCTCTAAAGCAGAGAGAGAGATAGAGCTATAGAGATTTATAGCTCTATCTCTCTGAAGACTGCGCTCTATCCCTTTCAAAACCATGCTCTCCTCTTCTAGGAATAGAGATATACAGTGTTATAGCTCTATCTCTGTCTCCATTTGCGTTACGTTCACTGCCTCTCACCTTCTCGTAAGTATACTTTGGCGCAGTCTCGATACCGCTGTTGAACTTGTGGTACCTATCGTCATCGTACATTCCGTAATAGCTGAGGAACCAGTCCTGGATGCCCTCCCTGGTGCAGGGCCAGTTGTGGTGCGCCGGTATCGGGTCGATCTCGACCACGCGGGTGATATGGCCAGGGTACGCAATGTTGAAGAATTTGCCTGGAATCAGAAAATAGGGTGATTTCCTGTGTTTCAAAATGACTACTCTATTTGACTACCTAGTTTTTTATTATAATTGTCTTTTCAAAACAATACAAATATATATATATATACAAAGAACAAAACCTTCAAAGTTCAAGAATCTGGGGCTGCTGACGTCACATAGTACTTACAAGTATAACACGGCTTGAGGACACGTTTAATTTGAACTCAACTGTGTCGTCTTAATTTTTTTATTATGTACGAGAAAAATTAAATCCTTGTCCCTTATTTTTTAGTAATGCAAGTGACGGACGAAATAAAAAAATAAGAAAATACCCTACTGTAGTGGCATTGTCCGTGCAAACTACAGGAAACTACGCCAATTTGAAGACATATCGTCTCCCACAATAATTATGATTGTATATTATCTATTAATGTATAAAATGTGTAATCAATAGTTTTACATATTTGATATTTAAATAAACCATCTACTTATATACATTCCTTCTTATACCTACATCTTATCAATAAACAGAAATAAAAGCAAGCGAATGTGCCGTAATCTTACAACATCTCTGAGCGTGCAAAGGAGATGAACAGGACCTCAAGTTACAGCATTTATATCAACAGGAAATTGTCTCTTCAGACACTTTTGAAGTTTTTTTTTGTATTTTAAAGCTGGTAGTGAAAAGGAGATGCATTCTTCATAGCGTGTCGATGGCAAATTGCTAAATTGAGTCTGCCCAGAACTGGGCAACAAGTTTGGCTCCGTCAGAAGCTTCCATCAAGTCCTGCAGTAAACAGTTGACTGGACACGCAGGACAGGAAATTGAATACTCCAAGTCCATAGTTTGTGGACCTACTTACTTAGGTACTAGTTATTACAAAAAAAAAACATTTTGGGGCATTCGGGCATATCAGTCACTATGCTAAAAGTTAACATAAAACAACTTACCTATAGGTACTCCAAGCGAATGTCCAATATAAATAAACTTATCCCATTTAAAGTGATTCTTAACCTTAACGATAGTAGGCACAAGGTCCATAACGGAATACCGTATTCCTTTCGGCAGATGGTCCGATTTTCCATTGCCGGGTAAGTCTATGCTTAGGTAGTAGAAGTTCGTGGGTAGTCTTGAGACTAGTGGTCGGAATCCGGAGCTGGCGTCCATTTTGCCGTGGCATAGGATGACTGGAGGGTTGGAGGGGTCTCCCCACGCTAGTCCTGTGGAATAAGATTTCTGTTTAGATATGTGTAATTACAGTGAACTCAGCATCAGACGGGGCCTGTCATCCATAGTACAAGCACGCATTTTAACTTTCTTTGGTCAGGTATCACGATGCAACAATGACTCCGTGCAACGCCTGGTAGCGCAGGGAAAAGATGAAGGTACCAGAGCGCGCGGTAGATCCCCAATGAGATGGACAGACCAAATTAAGGCGGCAACAAACTGCCTTGTTCATGAGTGTACCAGAAAGGCTGCGGTCCGGCAAGAATGGCGCCGTATAAAAGAAATTGTCACTCAAACTGTTCCTGATTGGCGACCTCGACCACGAAACGACTAAGAAGAATTATAGTGATAATTGGATTCAGAATACTTTAAAGAACTGCTTTGAATATTATTTATGTGACGTTGCACCCGCTTCAAAGAGCAGTAAGCAAAAGTGATGGGGCCCGATATGGCCAATGCCTGCCATGGTTGCACAAAAAGTGCACTAGGTGTCGGCAGATAGAAGAAAATGCCCTCAGGTGGACCCCTATTTGGATACTGGGTGGGTTCGGGCAAAGGCGCGTATTGTCGTCAATAGTCTAATGGTTAAGAAGTCAGACTTGTGATCGACAAATCGCGGCATCGTACTCCACCCATTACACAATTTCCGTGAACCCACTCCAGACACAAGGATATCTAGCTTGGGCGGAGGCGTTAAAAAGATTGCTAGTAATTTAAAAAAATATAAGCGGCATATACTGTATGGCAGTTGTCCGACTGCCGGCGACTAAACGACTAACTATCGGCGATTTACTCACTCAAGAAACGCACAATGAAATATAGGTACATTCCGTGTAAAAGAGAGAAATGCATATATTTATTACTCTCTGACTGTTCACACTGTTGCCGGCGATTACTCGCTTCACTAATTTAATCGCTGAGTGACATGAGCTGTCAAAGATATACTCGCTCAGCAGTCACTTGGTGGTCAGAACTCACGCTGAGAGACCAACCAGATGATAGCTCAGCGAATAATCTTATTATTTTGATGGTTTCAAACGATATATCGTGAAAGTGGGACATGATTCAAATTTGTCGATTGTATGGCCGCCGGCCGCCAGCACATCAAGTTACCCGAAACTATCTAATGTACCTAATCAACTTTGAACCTAAAATTTAAGAGATAAAGTTGAAAATCTATTAAAGAAATTTGACAGATTGTAGTAACTTGATGTGCAGCTGGCGTCTGTACATAAATATAAGTATTATTTTCTATAGTTACCAGTTATGTTACCCCATGGTGCCTTTACGTTGAATTCCTTTTCCTGTAATTGTAACCTTCCTTTCATTGTCCTGCAAAAATAGATAGAAAGAAAGATAGATCTAGGTAATCTTTATTGTACGCCATAACAGAAAACAAATAAGGACTTACCAACTAAAAAAGGGTAATACAATGGGCGGTCTGTTCGCTAAAAGCTATCTTTTACAAACAAACTTTGGATGGATTTGACAAAGAAGGAGAAAATTTTATGCGGGTAGTCCACAATGTAATATTTACCTAGATACAATACAGAATCAATAAACTTCTGTCTCAAAATATATAAAAAAGAAACTGACATAATATATATTAACAACAATTTAAGGAGAGAAATAAAGATCTTTTAAGAACCATGTTTTGAAAGACGATAAGCTTAGGTTAGGTTAATATACCTACAATTTAGGCTACCGAACTACGAAATTCAACTAGGTAGTGTACAATTCGATTAAATTTTAAATTAGAATGTTATTAAAACTATTTTAACTTTCTGCACTGCTTCTCCATATAAACTTTGAATGTGCAAATATTCAAATTCTTCCGTCTGCTTAGCCGTTTTTGGTTGACGTATTCATTTAAGTGTATACTGAGTACACTGTAGGTAATGTAGGTTATTAAATAAAGAGCAATTAGATAAACTTAATTATGGCATTAAGTCCGCCTTTGTACATTTAGTCGGCATTCTCTACCAGTCAACCATGGGTGGTGAAGAGATAACATGGCAGGTGCATAAAAAAATAAACAAAGTAGATAATATGTATTATATCTATCGCTTTTTCAATCTATACTATCGCTTTTAATGAGCAGGGGCAAGCATTCAATAAACAAAAACATAACGATTTTATCTTTCAGGAAACTCTTAGCGATGCATTCACAATTACTAATAGATACGCACAATATTAAAAGCCTATTACTCAGAGTGAACGCGTCGAAACAATGGCCTCGATTTTATTTAACATAAAGATACAATTTCCTTCGATGTAGGTCATTGAAGTAGGTAAGTACACATTGAAATAAATCCATAAATTGTTGCAGATTGTCAATTATTTGATAATAATTGACAATCTGCAACAATATATTTTTTACATAATATTCTGATGAATATTATGTAAAAAATATTAAAAAAAAAATAAACAACTCACGCGCCGATGGCTGTCAACAGTTTTGTCAGCTTCATTGTAAAAACAATCTTATCGCGTTATCTCATACATTGGCATTGGCAACCTTGGAAATGGCAACCGTACAGTATGTTGTTTAACTATATACGTATTAGAACGGTTTATGTCGTATTCAATTATGTTCATTACTTATCGCATTTGAATTTAAATACTCTTTGTTAATATTAGTTTTTTTTGTTTAATGTATGTATGTTTGTATTAATTATTATATTTAATTTTTTCGTCGGTATCGGTAAAATGACAATGTTCATGGGTGGATTTAAATGTAACTTATTAAACATTTTGTTCTTAATCTACCCCATCTTAGAAAAAAAAAATGGATTGTGTGAAAAATGTAATTATGTACACTACATACTTACCACGATTTAGAAACTAAGTGAAAAGAGGTATAATTGCAGGTAAATAATTAACATCGCGCTTTCTTTTTATTGTTCATAGGCTTGTGTTTGGACCACCATCTCACCTGATGTTAAGCGATGATGTGGTCGAAAATGAAGCATGCTTGCCTAGAAGTAACCTATTCACTCTTGACATAAAGACTCCCAGGTTATATCTATCAGGAAACACAGACTCCGGAAGGATATTCCACTCCTTAGATGTACGCACGATGAAACTATATTCCCAAAACGTTTTGTGCGTATGGGTGATGGTGGTGATGTGAATTAGGACTGAATAACTTAACAATGGGTGGTGTTATCACTAAAAGCGATCTTTTAGAGACAGCCTTTGGATGAATTTGACACAGAAGGAGAAAATAAACATGCGGGTAGTCCACAGCGACTAGTTATTTATCTATTATTTAGGCAATCTACATATCTAGGTATCCTTGTGGTTCATTATTTTTCTCAAATTGTAAAACAGTTATAGGGTCGAAGGAGTGTTAATAATTGTACAGGGGAATACTGAATCCCTGGGATTAAGTCGGCGGCGAAGTACTATTAAATCTAGGTAAATAAAAATGAATCATCATGTTATATGTACGCGCATACCACGCATAACTTCAGAAACTGGATTATTACTTTTTTTATGTTCGTTATTTTTAGGGCAAAAAAATACTGCGGAAACGAAGATCTAACACAGACAGAGTCGCGGGCAGATGCTAGTGATGACTAAGTACGATCTGAAGAGACTAATCTATACTTATAATAAATCTGTAGAGAGGTCAATTCTGTACATGAAATATATTTACAAAATAACTATCAGGGGGTGATTAGGGATCGATACTGATGCCAAAAATGCAATCAGTAAAATTTTTGTCTGTCTGTCTGTCTGTCTGTCTGTCTGTCTGTATAACCGTTATAGAAACAAAAACTACTTGACGGATTTTAACGAAACTTGGTACAATTATTTTTCATACTCCTGTGCTGGTTATAGTATACTTTTCATCACGCTACAATCAATAGGAGCAGAGCAGTGAAGGGAAATGTTGGGAAAACGGGAGAAGTTACTCCATTTTTTAAGCTTCCGTCGCGTGTGCAACCTTAATGGTTAAAGCTACACAGAAATCATTTACGACGGAAATGTTCTCCTTAAAATTATATAAAAAATATCCCACGACAGCATATGTATATCTTTTATGGTTGACTCACAATAACACGTGTAACTCCCGATAGCTTAGCAGTTCGAAGCTTTCTGATTATTATTCTGCTCCGAAATTTAAAACCACCACAACTTTGCAATGGAACTCGGCTAAAAGTAACCCAGTTGCTACAAAATATAATCGAGGCTCAAATTTTAACAGGTTGCGGTGCAGGAGAATTCGTCTTTATTCCAAGAATTCCCATAATACCAAATAATTTTCCATTCCAATTTTAAAAGAACGCAATTACCAGTATCGGTGCGTTATGTAATGACAATTAATAAGGCTCAAGGGCAGACTTTTCGTGTTGCTGGAGTAGATCTCGGTGTCAGTTGTTTCTCGCATGGTCAGTTGTAAGTCGCTCTTTCCCGGGTTTGCAGTTCTAGAAATCTTTATGTTCACGTGTCGGACGGGTCAACTTTCAACATAGTTTACCCGGAAGCTTTGCGCTGAAGTATTTTCGTTCTATAGGTACTTAAGCCTCATGTAAACGTGATCTAAACAATATTACCAATACATTAACTTAATAACACACAAGGAGTTACACGCTGACGGAGTCGCGGGCACAGATATTAACAATAATATTGTGCGGTTCGGTATTGCGATATTTTTCAACAGTATTATAGATTATTAGACATATAATATTTCACTACTAAATTACGAAAGTTAATCTGTCTGTTACATCAAAATCACTGAAACGTGAGGAAGGACATAGGCTACTTTTTTTTACGAAAAACGACGGAAACTTGGACGAAGTCGCGGGCAACAGCTATCTATACTAATAATATAAGGCTGAAGAGTTTGTTTGTTTATTTGAACGCGATAATCTCAGGAACTACTGGTTCGAATTGAAAAATTATTTTTTAATTAAATAGTCAATTTATAGGGAAAGGCTATAGGCTATATATCATTACGCTAAGGCCAATAGGAGCGGAGCGCCAATGAGGAATGCTTCAAAATCGGGGTTAAATTTAACGTTAGCCCAAAGTAACTATTCCACGCGGACGGAGTCGTGGGCAAAAGCTAGTAAATAATAATTGTTATCCTCTTACAAATTATACAGAGTGATACAAAAGTGCGTAGCTATATTATACGGTGATGTTCATCAATATAGGTACAATATACTAGCTCTTGCCCGCGACTACGTTCGCGTGAAAATTCACACATGTTACTAAAAAAGGGATTAAAAGTAGCCGTTGTGTTATTCCTAGGTTCTATTGCGGCACACCATTTTTTCTTAAAAAAAAAAAGATAACTAGCAATGTGTGTACATTACTAGCAATCTTGTTGACCCCTCCAACTAAGCTAAATATGCTTGTGTCTGGAGTGTGTTCACGGCAATAATGTATTTGGTGGGGTGCGAACCCGTGACCTCTCGATCACAAGTCCGACACCTTAGCCATTAGGCTATAGTACGTTGGAGTTTCGTCTAAATCCTTCTAGCGTGATTGAAAAACAAACAAACATACAAAAAGTATCCAAGCTGTCACAATTATTAGTAGGTATATTAGTAGCTACGAAAGTAAATTTATAAATACAAAAGTTTAGATAATTGTTTTTTTTTTTAATAGTTGATAGGCTTGCGTTTGATCATAATCTCACCTGATGTTAAGCGATGATGTGGTCGAAGATGAAGCATGCTTGCCTAGAAGTAACCTATTCACTCTTGAGTTAAAGACTCCCAGGTTATAACTATCAGGAAACACAGACTCCGGCAGGGAATTCCACTCCTTAGCCGTACGCACAATGAAAGTACATATTCCCAAAACGTTTCGTGCGTATGGGTGGGATGTCCACCATGTAACGATGGCGCATCACCGTTTGTTTTGTAGTCCGATAATGGAACGGGAATACAAACAAGCCAAACAGCTGTCTGCATATGGACGTTTGGCATATAGATTGATTAGGAAGATACACTAGCTCCAGCCCGCGGCTTCGCTCGCATGAAAGTGAAAAATATGCACATGTCCTTCTCCAAGATTAAATCTAACTTTTAAATAATAATTTAAAACCGGTTTAGTGTTTTAAATGTAATAATATCTACATAACTACCTACAAAAATATCATGTATCTTTAAAAACATCCTGTACCTACTAGGTGCATCTTCATACAAACATTATTATTGCCAATTGAGTAATTTAAGTTTGATAAAGCAGATAAAATTAATAAAAACGTCATATTATGACCATATAGACTTTAGCCCGAAGGTAGCCAATGACTTAGTACTTATTGTTCAATGGTAGGTACCAAAAAATGTCTAATAGGTACAAACCACAGATTAATACTATGTAGCAAGCTAGTACAAACCTACTAATCTAAAGTTACGTCGAAAATTGAAGTATCAGAGAAAAAAGCTTTTTTTTTTAATTCAGGATGAGCCCTAGTAAGCGATAGATGAGGTCTACGATGGAACGAGTGAGCCCAGAAAATGCCTGTTCACTCTTGCTTTAAAGGCTGAAAGGACATACCTAAGTGGCAGAGAATACAAAAGTCGGCAGAGAGTTCTACAGCTTGGCTGTGCGCACAATAAATGTGGAGGAGAAGCGCTTGGTCCGACAAGACAGTACCTATATCAACCAAGTGTAGTTGGTACCCAGCAGAAGGTCTAGAAGACCGTTAGTGAAAGGGAGATGGAGGGATGATATTATGAAGCTCCTTCACACTCCTTTTTTATGAGCTCGCTCTTGACTTCGACCACGCCTTTTTATATCAATAAAACATTATTTATTATTATTATTAAGTATAGTAAAATAATGATAATTGTTTTACTATCTATAAGTCTCTTTTAAAGTCCATACAATGTTTAGTAATCAAATCATATGAGAGCCATGTAGGTTTATGCCTGTGGCGCCCTTTAAAGGACAGAATCATACAGATTTGAGCAGGTCCGTCCAAACAGTGCAAGCATTTGTCAAATATCGCGTAGCTCAACTTATATATTAAGGAGCTTCAACGATTTGACGAACAATACCAAAGTTAGGACATTTGGGTGGGCCGTATAAAGCACTCAAACTGCCAGGCTAGGCCTAGCTAACTACCATGAAAAGAAACATGGAGGTTAAAAGAAACACACAAAACAAACTCAGAGGTCAGTTTCTTTTAAAGTCCATACAATCTGTTCTTGTCACATTATTTGAGAACCTTGTACTAATGTCTGAGGCGATCTTTTTTGGAAAGATGCATATAGATTTATTGGGCTTGACCAGAAAGTGCAAGCATTTGTCAGAATACGTATTGCTCAACTTATTTAAGCCTAGATTTCTTATCTCTTTTATGGCGTCGTCGGTATTACGAGGAGGCTCCCTAAATTGTATGTGACTTTGCATTAATATTCTGAAATAATCACGCATACAATCAAAATGGAACTTTAGTACCTATATGATTTATTGGATCTTTCTCTTTACATGTTTACACCAGTTACGTATTTGGAACATTTTCGCTGGATACATTTTTTAATCAAAAATCATGTCTTTTTTAAAGATTATTCAACATTGAATTAAGATTACTCGGCTTTTATGTCTAAAATTTGTAAGAAAACAGTGAGAAAATATAGTTTTTTATCCAAATATAGGACATTGTTTCTCTAGATCAATTATTACGCTAGTTATAAACTAAATAAGAATTGAGACTTACATTTAGTTTCGAACCCTAACATGGTGAAAGAGGGCACGCGATATTCAACTTTATTATTGCTGCGTTAGCGTTTAGCACACAACGGCAGTTTCGAACCCAAACAAGGTGAAAGAGCGCACGCGATATTCAACTTTATTACTGCTGCTTTAGCTCTTAGCATACAACGGCCTAACGGGGTGCATGGGGGCGGAGCTTGCGTAAAAATTATTTTAGAGTGCCTGGTCTTAACTAAGGATACCTATATTATGTGATGAATGATATACATATACCAACGAATTAGGATTGACATGTACATTATGTTAGGATAATTGTATGTTTTGTTTTATTATTTATGTAAGTACCTATGATGATTCTTAAAACGACAATAGAACACAGAGATGCTGCTTTTTAAGAGAACTTTCTTTCAGCTGACCTGTGATGTGACAGAAGATTTGGATTAGAGACGATGGTCACGCTGTGCCTAACAGTCATTTTGATGATACAAAAGGAATCAGTTTTAGTAAAACTGATTCCTTTTGTATCATCAAAATGACTGTAAAACTGTTTTACAACCATTGAGGTAATATGTAGTACATATTACCTCAATGTTTACAACCGATTTATTTATTAAGTAGGTAGGTAAGTAGGTAGGTGTTTTTCTGATTAATGTACATTTATTATCTAATAAAATTGATAAATTGTGTATACGTTAATCAATTTAATCTTTAATTACTAATGATAAACGACTTATCCCGCAGTGGGTCTCCTGCATACATTTTTCTTTTTTTCTTTATGTCCTACTCGTTTCAGACGGTCTGGGCTTATTTAATTGTTATTCTTATTATACATCTCTGCTAGTATTTTAATTTATCTCTACTTCATTTTACTTAAATGTTTTAATTACTTTTTACGACTGTTCAATCATTTTCCAAAAAATACAAATCATGGGCATTAAACCAACATAGGACCCTATAGATTGTAAAAACTTGGTAAAAACTTTTTTTATTTGTTATCTGTATCGACGCGTGACGTAACAGATATTTGACATTTCAAATTATCAAGCCAGTTTGACAGATGGTTTTGTTTTGCTTTCCTTTTCCTTATTCCACTGCTTATCTTTTTAATTTTAACATTTCAGGATAGTGCGTTTATAAGTTTGTTTCCTAATTAAATATCAGTGATACTTTCCTAATTAAATCTTGTGAACAAGTGTTAATCCCATAAATTAACAATAAAAATTAACGCGATAAAAAAAAAGTACGAGTACAAACACTCACAAAAATGGATTTATTAGAAAAAGAATGGTATATCCAAGCACCTTGGGGAAGAATAGCAAGTAAGTTGATCACATTATTTTATTACAAAAAAACTGTATTTTACATGCACGGAAACTTAGTTAAAAGTAATTCCGAACTTTGACCCTGAAATTTTTGAATAATCTACATTGGCACGTATTGACGTAAATTGATAATTTTTGAATGTATATTTAAAGCCTAATTGTAGAATTGTAGTAATTGTAGAATGTATATTTAGACCCACTGACCTAGAGTTCTCAATAATTAAACTAGAATAACCTTCAGTCCTTCATTGCTGTACAGAATCCAGAAATTAATTTTATATATTTTACTTTTGCAAAACCATCGCGGCCTTCAATTTGCCTTGAACTTTGGAAGTGAAGGCGGGCTCGCTATACTAATATTTGTTTTGTTTATTGCATAACAAATGTTTGTTGTGGAAACAAAAAAAACTTTAAAAATATCCTTGTCAGTCTACCTACCAGTTAGTCTACCGATATTCGTGTGTATAGGTACCATAAAAACTACTATAGTTTTTGTCTAATTTTCAACCGACGACAAAAAAAGGAGGAGGTTATCAATTCGACGCATATATTTTTTTAATAATGATATGCAGGGTAATAGTGTAATACAGCTTTTAAGCTAACTTGGTCACAAACAATATCATTAGAATTTAAAACTGGATATTTGAGTGCCATGTGTATTTAATGCTTTGAGTTTTTGGTATTTCGGTACTGTTGTAAGGATGTTTATGAGCAGATAAAACCGTCTTTTTTGTTTGTTTTTTGTAACCGACAACATTAGCATTGTCACATGTATTACTCAAAACTCAACTCTGTTCCTGACTCAAAACTCACCATGTCTACCCGCTATGACTAGTTTATCCATAACAATCAAGCTTGCAACAGTAAAATATAGAAAACACGGAACAATAAAAACGAATGGTAAATATCCCATTCTATGCATATTGAAGTATCAATACTCGATTCTCTTGGTTCCCAACCTGCTAAAGGTAAAATAATGTCCACCAAAGATACAAAATAACTTTCTCACTGAAAGTAATTTTTCCGCAATATAATTTAAGTTTTTATCATAAAATCATTGTATTTCTAATAATTTCAAAGAATAGGCAAGCTAGCATTTTTTATTTCTGTCTTAAATTGAAACTATCTTCAGGACTTCTGATCCCTGATATCAATAATGAAGCCAAATTGGTCCTAGATTAGCTATAGTGGGACTTTCACTAGATGATTGAGACAACATGTAAATTTTTATCATGGAAATTTATGTGCGAGTAACCTACCACTAGTATTATAGATAAAATAAAAAACTGCCTCTGGGGTCTGTGTTTCTGTATAGCTATTACCTGGGGTGTTTAAATCAAAAGTGAATAGGTTACTTCTTAGTAAGCTGTTTTTTCATCAAGTTTCATCTTCAACCATGCTTCAACCACATTATCGCTTACCATCAGATGAAATGGTGGTCAAATGTAAGCCTAAAACCAATAAAAACAAGCTTTTAGTTTGTGTTACCAGGCCCACTGGCGGTATTACATACATAAATGCAACCATAAACCAAAATATTTTGTTTTTGTTTTTCTAGTAATAGCATGGGGCAACTGCTACGACCCACCGGTACTGCTAGCCCACGGCAGTATGGACTCCGCAGTGAGTTTCCGGCCACTAGTCAGCAAGCTGCCCAAAAACTTTTATTATATTGGTATGTATGTATGTATATTAGTTTTTAAATTCACATGGTCACTAACATTATCATTAGAACTTAAAACGGGAATTGACCATGTGTACTTGAGTTTTCGATATTTCGTACTGTTGCAAGCACCATGATCACAGATGAACTGTGCTGAAATATCGGAAACTTGAAACTTAAACGTAAATTTCCCGTTTTAAGTTCTAATGGTATTGTGTATATCGCTGTCAATATTTAATAGCCATTTCATTTCATCATTATCTGCTTAGCCGTTTCCCAACTATGCAACAATGCAACTGAGTATTGTTTTATATGGGGTAACTGCCTGTCTAACCGCCACAACCCAGTAGCTGGGTAACACAATACCCTTGGCGATGGCGTCGACCCTGACAAAACTCTAAGCACATAAGATGGTCATACATCCAAAGGCAGACCTTGGCAAGCATTGCTTAACCTTGAACGCGGACGCGTGCGGCTGTTATAATAATAATAATATATCCTTTATTTCAGGCAACTAGGCCCATACATTTCATTTATTTATTTCATAAACAATTTTAACACTGTGTTGAAATTATCGATCTAAATACACACAAACACTTAAAAACAAAAAATACATTTCATTTATTTATTTCATAAACAATTTTAACATTGTGTTGAAATTATCGCTCTAAACAAACAAACACTTTACCGCATGACGCAGGTCCTCACCGGACACGGAAGTTTCGGGAGGTACCTGTGTCTGATGGGAAAGGAGGAAACGTCTGGGTGTCACCACTGCGAGGGTCGCCCTGAGGACACCGTAGAGCACACGGTGCAAGACTGCCCCGCCTGGGCAGAGCACCGACGTGTCCTCACGGCGGCGATAGGCGGAGACCTCTCGCGCCCGGCATTGGTCGAGGCCATGCTGCGGGGCGAGAGGGAGTGGGAAGCGGTCGCCTCCTTCTGCGAAGCAGTCATGCTTCCGAAGGAGGAGGCGGGCCGCGAGAGGGAGAGGATGGCGTCCTCCCTCCAGCCCAGCCGCAGTGGTAGACGCCCACGGCGTCGGACGTCGGCCGACGATCTCCGGCCACCGTAGGCGCGGGCATGCGGACAGCGAGTAAAGGGCAACTCGCTGTCCGACCATGGACCATGCCCGGGTCGACGGCGCGTCGTGTTCCACGCGCGCCTCAAAGAGCGTCAGCAACATGACGAGGCCCCCTCTGCAGAGGGCCGAAGCCTGCCGGGGTCGTGGGACTCATCCCGTTACCGTGGCCCCGGTATGTAAAGGGTTATTGAAGGAACACCGTGGATTTTAGTCAGTAAAAGTCTGACAGTCCCTCCCACCCTGCCCGGAGTGGGAGGACTTATTTGATAATTTTACCACGTTAAAAAAAAAAAAAAAAAAAAAAAACAAACAAACACTTAAAAACAAAAACTAGTTAACACGAATAGACGGCGTCGTGTTGCGCTGCGAGGTGTCGCGTAATCGTCGATACACGACACCTTTCGGCCAAAATTCCTGCTTGAGGAATGTCTCTAATAGATGAGTTGGAACCCGCATTACAAACGATTTAAAATTCGTTTCATGACGCGACTTCAACTCCTCGACGCTCAAACAAAAAAATAGAATAGACCCTCAAAGTCCAGTTGGTCTTAGCTCGCACGTACTCTATGATCTCCTCAACCTTCGTAGCGTAGTGCAGCCTGGACACGTAGAGCTGCGTCGTTGGTACAGCTGCACGCAGCAAGAAGTTGGATCCAGCCAGTGCGCTACCACACTGGTTACGATTCTTCGACGTTCTCTTCTTTTTCTCCACTTTCATAAAGGCATCCTTGTTATACTCGCCCTTTTTTAGGGTTCCGTAGCCGAATGGCAAAAAACGGAACCCTTATAGTTTCGACATGTCTGTCCGTCCGTCCGTATGTCACAGCCATTTTATTCCGAAACTATTAGGACTATACATGTAAAACTTGGTAGGTAGATGTATTCTATGAACCGCTTTCCGATTTTAAGAGAAAATTTAAGAAACATTTAAAATAAAGGGGGCTCCCCATACATGGAACTGAAACTGAAAATATTCTTTTTCATGAAACCTATACGTGTGTGGTATCTATAGACAGGTCTTTAAAAATGAAATGATGGTTTCTAAAATGACTTTTTCATAAAGTTAATCATTTAAAAGATATACGCTTCCAAAGTGGTAAAATGTGTGTCCCCCCCTCTAACTTCTATAATAATGAAGTGAAAAATCTAAAAAATCCATATGTTGTAGATCTTAATGTAAACTTTCAACCAAAATTGGTTTGAACGAGATTGAGTCGGTAGTTTTTGAGATACAGTATATTTTATAAAACCGCAAATATAACTTTGTAATTCATACAAATACTATGAAAAACAAAGTTATTTGGCGTAGTTGTAAAAATTGGAAATAAGCTAGTTTTAAGAAATTTGTAAGGTTTTTTTTTTTTTTTTTAAATAATTATAGTACCTATATATTATATTTATTATAGTTACTACGGAACCCTTCATGGGTGAGTCCGACTCGCACTTGGCCAATTTTTATTATTTAGCCACGAACTCGTTTTATTAGTACATTTACATCATCTATTATAGGTGAAATAATGGAATAAAATTAGTATTGTAAATTCTTAGGGCGCCTTCAAATTAGTCGCAAAGTGCCGCGCGGTTACAGCACTGCCGCCGCGCTGCTTTCTAAATCTATATAAATATAAACGCGCGGCGGCAGCGCTGCTGTCACGCTGCGTCCGTGGGTCAATTATTAGAATTATCGACAAATTTGAAGGCGCCCTTAGACTGCTGAGCCGAGATCCTACCCGAGACCTTGTATCTCAGGTTCGATCCCCGCCTCGTCAGACAAAAGTGCTATTGGGTTTTTCGGGAAGGAATTTTGCAGTAGTAGTCCGGAGTTTGGAAGTTGGCGTTGTGATACCCCCGTGCCTCGGAAAGTTGCTGAAAAGCTGATGGTTCCGGCTGTCAATTAGACATCCTTTACAGTCGTTACGGCCGTTACGGGTGGTGATTTATTTATTCAAAAAGGTTCACCAACAGCTTCTGTGTATAAAATATTTTAACAATAGGTAACAAATTGTTTTAGGCTTACACAGTTGCCAATTACAGGTTAACCAGCATTCTTAGTAGAAGTTACAAAAACAAAATAACAAAAGACAAATTATAAAATTATATAAATCTAGAAAAAAAAAATTAGCTATAAAATAAAATAAAAAATTAAGATGAGTGAGATCAGCTAACAAAGTAACACTTATATATAGTTCAACAATATATACAATGTGTAACTTAAAGGGTATATACATATCAAGTGCACAGCTTCTTTGGATGATAACAAATGATATGGCAAGGGTTTTGTAATCCTATGTTTACATGTGTGGAACTTATTTAAAATTTCTATACACTTTTTTTTTCTTCTTTGGCAACAGCAACTGAACCGAATCTTTCAAATTAAGAAGAACGAAGAGAATTCTCGTATTATTGCATGGTTATTGCCAAGTCACGTGGAAAGTTATTAACCCTCGTAGTGGTGTGACAGGTCTGTTATGATTGGCATTCAAGAAACATATGAAACCGATAATTTGGTATCAATTTTTTGAGTCACTTATTTGGAGCTGAAACTGTGCATAGAGTCTCCATACCAGATGTTGTCTTCAGCCCTTGTGGATAGATATAGGGTTTCCGTTACACGTTGTATAATATATATATTAACAAATTTGGGATTTTGGGTCCCGGGTTTCTAGTAATTGGGTTTTAAAGATAGTTATATACAATATATATATAAAATAATATAATATATACATATATATATATATATATATATATATATAATATATTCCACAACTTTCACACAACGCCATCTAGTCCCAAACTAAGCAGAGCTTGTGCTATGAGTACTAGACAACTGATAAACATACATATATATTTCTAAATACATACATATTATAGATAATTACACCCAGACAAAGAACAAATGATCGTGCTCATCACACAAACATTTGTCCTGGGTGGGAATCGAACCCACGACCTTGGGCATAGCAGTCAGGGCCACTGACCACTAGACCAACAGGCCTGTCAAAGTTCGGAATCATGATGTATATCAACATCTGGAACGGATTTTATAAATGAATTATAAAATCCGTTCCAGATAATATGATTTTAAAAAATTGAGAAGAAAGTAAATCTGTCACTGGTCTAGCCAAGCGGTATCGTGTTACCCAGTTACTGGTTTGTGGAGGTCAGTTAGGCAGACGCTCTATGTAAAACACTAGTAACCAGCTGCATCTGGATAGCCTCGAAGCTGACCCTAACATAGTTGGAAAAAGCCAAAGCAAAAGGTGATTAACCTGTGGTATGCCGCAACGGGCACAGTTACGGTACCGTTGTATGCCGCGAAAATATGGAGATATCTCGCGGCCGCGCGACATTAAGTTTGACTTCAAATATCATTAAGATTAGAAAACGTATCTTCTACCTGATTTTTTATTATAAAAGATAATGAATCCTTTTATAGAAGATGTTTAGTTAGAACAGCATGAGTGTTGTATCTAAATATATATAACTCAAAGGTGACTGACTGACTGACTGACATAGTAGCAGGTAGATGTTATGACGTGGGCATCCGCTAAGAAAGGAATTTGCAAAATTCCCACGGGATCGGGATTTACACGGGAAAAACTTCCCACGCGGGCGAAGTCGCTGGCACAAGCTAGTTTATTATAAATCTTTATTTCTTACGACTCGGAAAAAAATATTAATACTTTGGTAAAACGCAGATATTACAAATATAGTTATAATATATCGATTTTTTCTGGATTTATTATATTCTTCAATATATTGTGTTCATAATAAAACCATAAATAGGTCAACTCTGGTAAAATATTTTAGAAAGGTGTAAGTTTCTTTTGCAAATTTTAGTCGCATTATTTCCACGCGCGGATCCGCGTTTCGAATGTTTCAATTACCATTTCAGACGAATTACGATTGAAAATGAATGGTTTGACCACATTAGAAGCTAACTTCGTTCAATGCGAACTCTTTTCTAAGATTTTAAACATTATCTGTATGTAAATACAATAGAAAAATGCAAAATATCGCGTGGAGTCGTTTCAGCGTGGATCCGCGTTCCGGCAGTAAAACGGGATTGGTCCACGTTCCGGCCAATACCAAAAGTTAATTCTTAGAGAAAATCTTTGAGATTCGTTCACTTACATGTATGACTATTTTTTTTAGGTGTGGACCTCCCGGGTAACGGCAAGTCGGATCGCTTCCTACCCGGGCTGATGATCAGCGTATACGACATGGTGTACTCTATACATGCGGTCGCCAAGCATTTCCGATGGAAGACTTTCACCTTTGTCGGACATTCCTTCGGAGCATATCTAGGTAATATCTTTATGACTATAGATCTATAGCAGGCGCGTGAATAGGATTATGACAGGGCATGCGGCGGAGTAAAAACACACAAAAACTTCTTCTTTTATAGATTTTTAGCATAGCCACAGCCACGCATCACCACCATGCTACGATGCGTGGCTGTGGCTTTGCTAAAAATCTATAAAAGAAGAAGTTTTTGTGTGTTTTTACTCCGCCGCATGCCCTGTCATAATCCTATGCACGCCCCTGATCTATAGTCATATTTATTTATTATATTTATAAAAACTTTATGCTACAAAAAATGTACAAAGGCGGACTTACTGCCTTAGGCATTCTCCACCAGTTAACCATACTAGTCAAGTCAATTATAGTAGCTATGTGTAAATGTGCGTTCTGTAGTACAACGTTTCACAATGAAACGGTTTCAATTCGATGGATTATAATCTATCGAAAAATAATGCGTTAAATTGTAAACTATATTGTACGGATCACAGTTTTTCGGTAGCTTACAATCTCGCGAGATATATTATAATCTACCGATATTTGCAATTTTACGGTGACGGATTCATCTCTTCCACTACTGTATCCTGAATTTCTTGTAGACTTTCGATATCACTCACATATTATCTTAGCTCTACGTGAAATACAAACACAATATTACATATGGAAGTACAGAATAAACCCTTCTTTTTCAGGACAATTCTACAATCTATGCTACCCTGAGAAATTAGAGAAACTAGTGAACTTGGACCCCATCAATTTCTTTGCCGTCCCGCCTGAGAAGTTTCGTCAGTGGTAAGTGTTTAATACAAATCTATACTAATATTATAAAGAGGAAACCTTTGTATTTTTGTATGTTTGTATTGAATAGGCTCAAGAACTACTGGACCGATTTCAAAATTTCTTTTACCATTACTTAGAGGGATTCTTCCGAATCCGTATAGGCTATATTTTATCCCGGAAAATAGATAGGATTTTTCGTGGTAGTGAAAATTGTGGAGTAAGGCGTCGAAAAAACTGCCGTACGTTAACGATTCTCGCGAACGCTGCCTATATTTAATATAAACATTGCACCCGTGCGAAGCCGGGGCGGGTCGCTAGTCAATAATAATTTTAACTATGTTTTTTTTCGGTGAGAAAATCATCAAATGGCTTCTCCCGCTCTGGGTGGAATAGAAGGGAGTGTCAGACTTCTACTGACTAAAAACCCAGGATGGGTTCCTTCAGTTACTCTTGTTTTCCGGGACTACGGTATCTCGTTAGAACATTGCCGCTGTCCAATTTTAGCTATCGTTCGCAGCTCAAGCAGTACGGCTGTGGAATGCTCTACCCGTGTCAGTAAGACAAGCACAAACCCTATCTTCTTTCAAAAACTTAGTAAAAGATCTTTATCTCTCTCCTTAAATTGTTGTTATTATGTATGTCTTTGTTTCTTTCTTTTTATTAATATTTATATGTATACACCGTGAAATTTTAATGGTTGTTTTCCTAGAGCGAAATGGTTTTGTCTTGGTAATAAAATCGTTTTATAAACAAATGAAATATTAGAAACAAAAAATGGCGCAGTGTAGTTAATGCATTATCACCATGCGTGAGAGCTTATTTTGCTCTGAACATTTATTAATCACTTTTTCCTTTGTTGGCAGCGCGCGGCAGTGCATGTTTCGTGTAGGTACCTACGTTACGTCTACTGAACTACTTATGATTCTCGCGCTTTCGAGTTTATGAATATTTTTTTAATAATTTGAAAAAAACATTCGTTTTTTTTTAAGTTTAACTGTATGTTTCGATACTACTACTAACTGATGGGTAACCGTCCTGCCACGGGAAAACAACCATTTTAAATTTCACGCTGTATATATGTTTTGAGGACTTATTGTTTTGTATTTTATATAGATACATAGTACACCGTGGACAACCACGTATTTATTTTCTCCTTCTGTGTCAAATCCATCCAAAGGTTGTCTGTAAAAGATCGCTTTTAGCGATAAGAACGCCCATTGTATCACCCTTTTTAATGGTTAAGTCCATAATTTTGTTTTACTGTTATGGTGTACAATAAAGAATATATCTATCTATCTATATAACATATTATGAAGGGCATGCCATCATCCTAGTGAGTCCATCAGATTAATTGTCTCCGGTTGTCCTCGGCCGGCTAACGGCGAGTACTTGCATAGACACAGCCAAGTAGTCAGAATTATCCACCAGAAACTTGCTTTGAAATACAAACTTGTCGATTCTGAGGTACCGTATTACAAGTATGTGCCCGACCCAGTGTTCTCTCTTGTTAGAACATTCTTTGCGTCGCCCGTGGAGGACGGTGAGCTACCCCTGTTCGCCGTCCTTAAGCCCGCATCTACGGTGGCCGGAGATCAGCTCGCGATCTCTGACGCCCGAGACGTCTCCCACAGCGGCTGGGGCGTGAGGAAGAGAGATGTCTCTCACTCATGCGTTCAGCCATCTTCATCATTTCAGCAAAAGGATGCGACTGCATCCCATTCCCCCTCGCCCCGAATCGTGGTCTGCTGGAAGAAATTTCTTAGGAAATAAGCAGCACCTTTGTGCTCTTTTGTCTTTATTTATATTTTTCTCTTGTAAGTGTCATGTGTGTACATAATAGTCTGAACCCAGAGTCGGGAGTGGTGACCCCTAATAATACTAAGTCGTTCTAATAATTTAGTAATTTATTTATTTGCAATAAAATTATTCACACAATACATCATGTTTTTATAAAAAATAATACTACCAAAAGCTCCTATTTCAGCAACTGTTTTTTTTTTTTTGCAGGTACAGTGTATTTTTTAGTGAATACTACAAGAATTACGACAAGTACAATACACAGCCAGAAGATGCACGAAAACTGAAATGGGAAGAGGTATGTTAATATTCTTCTATTCTTCTTCTTATATGTAAAAATCAATAACTTTTCGGTATTCTCGCTAAAATTCGAGTATGGCAGGATCGATTTGGCTAATTTATGTTTTCAAATATTTGTGTGTCCAGAGAAAGTTTAAAAGGCGAGAAAATATGGAAAATAGAATTTTGCTGCAGGTACGAAGTTTTCCAAATCAGCTAGTCTTCTTCTATATATCAGGGAATGTGCGATGGAATTACACAATTTAATTCCGCCAAGCCCGTTCCATCATCGGACTACAAGACAAACGGCGATGCGCCATCGTTATATGGTGGACATAAGATAAGATAAGATTTCTTTATTTGCTCCAAACTTGTGTACACATACAGAATAAAAACGCATGTGAGATGACATAAAAATGAAAATAAAGTTCAGACATGTTTGCCTATACGATGGCGTGCAAATGTTTTAAATAATTAATTTGACAATTTTAATTTAAACCCAATAATATAAATTGATACAGATTAGCAATAATTAAAAAATAAATTTCAAAACTATACATCACAAAAATAAAAATATTAAATGTCAAATTATATACAACAAAACGAAACAAAAGTAAAAAAAAAATATCATATGTCAAAAGTAAAAAATAAAATAAAGTCAAATTGTACATGTCAAAACTAAAAATAAAAATTTGAACATCAGAAGTATACATGTCAAGATTAATAACATACAATATTAATTCAATAAATCTATGTCACAGTAAATTGTTCTGCAAGATATTCATTAATATGATAATAAGCTTTATCATCATCAGACATCCCACCCATACGCACAAAACGTTTTGAGAATACTTTCATTGTGCGTACGGCTAAGGAGTGGAATTCCCTGCTGGAGTCTGTGTTTCCCGATAGCTATAACCTAGGGGTCTTTAAGTCAAGAGTGAATAGGTTACTTTTAGCCTTTTAGGTAAGCGTGCTCCATTTTCGACCACATCATCACTTACCATCAGGTGAGATGGTGGTCAAACGCGAACCTATTGTCGATAAAAAAACATATATATATAAAAAAAATAATTTAAAAAAAACCAACAGCTCTACCAAAATGCTAGAAACAAGCATATTATTTTAAGTACGTGCGGGACTCATCCCGTTCTTAAAATTATGTGTTCAATTGGGTCCCATCAGTTCTAGACAAGCGTGCTCCATCTTCGAACACATCACCGCTTACCATCAGGTGAGATGGTGGTCAAACGTGAGCGTACCATCAATAAAAAAATACTATTTAAATATAAGAATCTGTGTTCCCTGCCACTTATGACCTTTCAGCCTTTAAAGCAAGAGTAAATAGGCATCTTTCGGGCTCGCTCGTCACATCGTAGACCTCATCTATCGCTCACCATCAGGCGAGATCGAGCTCAAGAGTGGACTCATCCATATTTAAAAAAAAGAATTTCAAAATTCAGTTGCAGGATGTGACCTCAAATATTAATAAATTAATAAACCCCCACATTATAGAAACATCGAGTTCATATATGTTTTTTATTCAAAAGCGTCAGTAGTTGTACCTACATTGCTCTCTTGTATACGTTGCTTAATGGCTCTTGTGATACAGGTTGTTCTAGTACAAGTGCCAAGGCGTCACTGATGTTTGTACCTAAGTGTGTGAAATAAATTATTCTTCTTATTCGTATTCTTCTTATTGCTAGTTATCTTTAATAAAAACTTTTTACCAAAAAATTAAACCGACTCCAAAAAAACACTGCAAAGTGAAAAATAACTTTAATTTCGGTAGTCGGTGTCTTTCGTTTTCTATTTTCATTTTTGGCACCGACTTCCGAAATTAAAGTTATTTTTCACTTTGCAGTGTTTTTTTGGAGTCGGTTTCTTTTTTGGTAAAAAGTTTTTATTTCACTCTTTTAAGTTGGTCTGTTTTTAATTTACCTAGTTACAAGAGCCTAAATGTTAACTACTTCTAACCTTTTACAAAATATTGCTTTTCCCAATGCTGGGCCGTTAATTGTTGAGGAGTTCTCCTGGTACTTCACCATCAGCTCTACATCACCATATGCATTGTGACAAGCATAAAGTGCTTAACATCCGTATTCAAGTAATCGAATCGCAATCGACTCAATACTTATTATTGAGTAGTTTCGGCGGCCATCTGTGGTCTTCATCATCAGTTCCACTTCCTCAAATGGTACTTTTTGAGAGCAACTGCACAAGTAACTATAATAAATACCCAAAACGTCATAGGTGTGCCTATAATATTTGAAGAGTTCCCTCGATTTATCCAGGATCCCATCATCAGATCCTGACGTTTATGAAAATGGGACCAATTTCAAAGTATACCCTTTCAATCAAAAAAAGAATTTTCCAAATCGGTCCAGCCGTCTTCGAGTAATCGATGATCATACATTAAAATATATATATATATACGCGTCGAATTGATAACCTCCTCTTTTTGTCGTCGGTTGAAAAAAAAAGAAATGTCTTTAAAAATTGAATGATTTACAGGGTCTCCAAACTATAAGGAGCAGTCGCCCCAGTTTGACGGAGGAGCAAGCGGCTGCTGTTCTCGAGAGGCTCTCCATGCCAGCAGGAGATGGCTACATCAAGTAATTTGCACACATTTTTTTGTTCAGTCGTTCGTTTCGCACTGCCGGGCAAAGGTGTCCCGCAAATCCTTTAAAAATGCTCTTTTCGAGCGCCACCTCAGTGGGCGAGCAATTGCAGTGCGTGAAAAATATTCGTGGAAAGTTTTATTTATATGTACTGTATGTATATACAAACATATACAGCGTTATTCCGAAAGGCTCAGCGATTTTAACTGAACCTCTTCAGATTGGGATATTTTACTTGATAATTTTATTAATAAACAATCAGATAATTAGAGTCAGCTTTATCCTATAAAACAGCCGAATCTATGGATAACACGCGAGACATTGCCTGAGAAGCTGTATGTAGGTTTTTGCCTACTTTACTTACTGTAAGCAAACTTTCATAGAGCAAAATTAAATGTCAATAAAAAACATCTTCACCGTTATGTTCTGTTATCGATTCAGATACAGACAAATTAATTTAGCTAAGACTTTCATAATAATGCTTTATATTAATTTTTGGTCGACTTGGAAAGGCCTTAACAGACCGAACCCAAGTCGGCCGTAGCAAAGATAATCTCCACAAATGGAGAATATACAGACGCCTTAGATCTCAAGTGTATATGCGACGTGTCTGAAATTCGTCGACAGAATGTTTCACCTATCGACGTTTCGTCGCCAGAATGGTTCGCATTTGTGCGTTTCGATGACAGGACTATACAGTATGTTAACTTACAGAGGGCGTTCCCGTTAACCCGCAATAGTATAGCATCCATACATACTAAAAAAATATTACCATTCGAAAACAAAATGTTTTATTTATTTTTTTAATATTATAATATTCACTGAAAATGTTAAATTGATACGTAAAAGAAACACTCTGTACACGCGTACGCATTCATAAATAAATTGCGACGTTGCCCTCCTTCAAGTACGCGTGTACAGTGTTTCTTTTACGTATCAATTTAACATATTTAGTGAATATTTTAATATTAATAAAAATAAAAACATTTTGTTTTCGAATGGTAATATTTTTTTTAGCATGTATGGATGCTATACTATTGCGGGTTAACGGGAACGCCCTCTGTTAGTTAACATACTGTATAGGCAGGTGCCATATATCGCACCATCATCTATTTAGCCTTTTCTCAACCACGTCAGTTATAGAGAGGGAATGCCTATCTGAGCTCCATTATCCAGTAACTGGGTAACACAATACCATTCGGCAAGACTAGTGTTAAATTTTCTAGCTTCTGACTGCCCGTAACGTTTTAACTTTAAATATCGATATGTTATGATTGTCTCCCACGGATTAGTAAAAAAAATCGATAAACAATAAGCAGTTTTAGTTATATAAACAAAGTGAAAAATCACTCTCTTTCCCGCTATATTATCCTTACTAATATTATAAATGCGAAAGTAACTCCGTCTGTCTGTGTGTTACGCAATCACGCCTAAACTACTGAACCGATCTTAATGAAATTTGGTACGGACATAGTCTAGAGCCTGAGAAAGGACATAGGCTGCTTTTTAACGCGATAAACGGCTGTAACGGGTTGAAATAGGGGTTGAAATTTTGTATGGAAATTACGTCATATTTAAAGCTAGAAACTTGAAACTTATTTTTTAGACTTTTGATTAGATATTAATAAATACGACATTAAAATTATGTATGAGTTTTATTTTCAAAATAATTAGCATAAAAAATTAAAAATGCTGCCGAAAGTCACTATTCCGCGCGGACGAAGGCGCGGGCACAGCTATTACCTATATATGCGGCAATACCCTAATGGCACAGGTGTCGGCCTTGTGACTAAGAAGTCGCGGGTTTGAACCCCACCCATTACACTCTTACTGTGCAGATACAAGCATATTTAGCTTGCAAACCATGGCTCCCTCCATCCCCTGGCGGTCCGCGCGCGTACCAACTTGGCCAAGGCCTTGGACCAGAACAAAGCTGTGTCTCTGTTCTGGATCAAGGCCCACGCGGGCTAGCCAGGGAATGAGCGTGCGGACGAGCTGGCAAAGGAGGCAGCATTGACGTTACGGAGGAAGCCGGACTATGACCAGTGTCCGATTTCATTCATCAGGCGCCAGATCCGTATGGGATCACTTGATGAGTGGAATCGGAGATATGTGTCTGGCGAGACGGCCTCGGTGACGAAAATGTTTTTTCCGGATGCCATAGCCGCCTTCCGTATTATACAACGGGTAAAGCCGACGGGGATGCTCACGCAGGTTCTAACGGGGCACGGTGGGTTTTCCGAATACTTGAACCGCTTCAAGTGTAAGGAAAGCCCATCGTGCGTCTGTGACCCAAGCGTGGCGGAAACGGTCCCACATCTCGTGCTGGACTGTCCCTCGAACGTGGTCGAGAGGTACAATGTCGAACAGGAAATTGGCACAAAGTTACTCAGGAGTAATATAGGAAAAATACTATCCGGAAAACACTGTAATAAGATAATAAACTACTTAGAAACAATAGCTCAAAAAAGTATAAACCGAAACAAAACGTAAAAAGAGAACAATTATGCTTAGTTGTATATTGCATATATATAGATATATTATATAAAGCTAGATTACCACTCACTCACTGACTCACTGACATAATTGTTCTCCCAGATGGTGGATGGGGAGGTGGGTATATTTTGACAGATTCGTAAACGAGTAACTCTCAAACCTACGGGAAAAGTGCCAAACATCCCCTTTTCACTCCCCTTCTCCCCCCTCCCTATCGTATCTCGGAAACTACGAGACCCGTATTTTTTGTTTTTTACGGATTCGTATAGAGGAGGCTCGGTAAAGTAAAAACCATTTTTCAAAGTCGCCCCCCTTGCCCCCCTTCTCACCCCCTTTAGGCGGATCTCGGAAATTAAGAGACTTGGAAAATTGTTTTTTTCAGATTCATTTTGAGGGGCAATGCTTTAGTCGAAATAATTGTGCAACCCCCCCCCATCACCCCACCCATTTTTTTTTTTTCACAATCACTCGAGGTGCTCGCACCTCACGCAACACGCACATACTAGTATAGATATAAGCATAAAAAGCAATGTAAAAATAAAAATCTGTAAGAAGTAGAAAATATTATAGAAATAAGAATAGTATGTAATAAAAATAGAGTAAAATAGTATAAGAAATAGTAATATAAAATGTAAAAACATATAATGTAGGTATAAGAAGAGAATTAAAAAGGAAACGACTAGAAATTATTTCCCCTAAAGTAATAAGAAACAAATAAATAAAATAGATAAGAAGATTAGGGAAGTAAAATGGGAGTCCCACCCATTAAGACAGTAAGGTGATGCATGCAAGAAAGATACACATAGGCGTAGGAAGGGGGGGAGCCGGGTGGGCCGTGCCCACCCTAGAATGGTCTGGTGCCCACCCGAGAACTTTTACTAACAAACAATTATGGCTGAAAAATTTAGAAATCTAGCCAAGTGCGAGTCGGACTCACTCATGCAAGGTTCCGTTATGCTAAACATGTTAAATTAATTTATGTGAACATTTTCATTTCGTACGTTAAGAGTTGACGCAACTTTTTGGGGCCAGGCCCCCCCTGGGAAATATCTCTAGATACGCCAATGAAGATACAGTATGAGGAATAAAAGTGCGAGAGGAATAAATGCGAGAACTGGTATGACTGAGAACTAGGTTTTTAATAGGCGCCATCGACTGTCGATAGCGGAGGTAGTACAAAAAAAAAGCATATTTAGCTTAGTTGGAGGGTTTTACAAGATAACTAATAATGTGAATGTACACTACTCTATAACAACAGATGACTAATAATAATCTTTCCCACAGGTACACTTACGACCTACGCATGAAACGTATCAACGGCCCCGCCTACTCACCCGAACATGTAAAGAAGATATTCACCGCAACCAAAACACCAATCTTGACCATAGCCTGTCAGAATTCTTTGAAAAACCAGCTTTTTAGGAACACAGACTTTTTACTTGAAGAGTCTACGTACCCAGACAAGAATTTGAGGTTTAGAGCAGTGGAGGGAACACATGATGTACATATAAGCCATCCGGAACGAGTAGCCGTATATATAGGACAGTTCCTCGTCTATGGTTTAGAGGGATTGGATAGCAAGTCTAAGTTATGATTCTGATAATGTCTGTGGTGATCCAGCGGTAAGGCCTGGAGTTACTAGTGCCATGCATGGACTTTATACATGCATGCACGATTAAAGGTTTAGTATGAGTTTAAAATACTTTTGTTGTTTTCTAAAACTCGGCGTGTGAAAGAGACAGAGCGATAGTTTTCAAAAACGATAATAGTATTACAAACTCCTAATTTATCTCTCAACTGAGTTCAACCGAAATCGGTTTGGCAGTTTAGGAGTAACAATTTAATGAACAAATAGACAGAGATTAAAGTTACATTATTTTATGATATCAGTGCAATTAAAAGTCAATTATTAAAATTCTTAACTAGTTAATAACGAAAGGTATTGTGTAGTTTTATTGTTATTATATTGGGAGAAGGTTATAATAATTATGTAAGTTTTATATTAAAATACAAAAATATGACTTATTGATTTTAAATATTATCACGATGTTGGTGACGTCAAGCTACTAAACTCAATCGTCAGTTTCTGAATTGAGAATTTGGAGCTAAGAACGTGTCAAGCCAATTTATTTATAAAGCGTTACTTTCGAGATGTATTCGAAGTGGGTTCGAAAACAAGTGGGCACATTTACTTTAATTCATCTTCACCACTCACATTCTGTCAAAACGGAAATCGGAAAACATGTGGATTACGGCCTGTTCCCAATCATGGAGAGCCTCTCCCAGTAGTAGAAACGGAATAGCCTAATTATGCTTTCGAGCCAACGTAGACTTGGATTTATATGTACTCCAATTCGGAAACCGACCACAAATAAAAAAATCACATAGGTTTTTTCTCTATAGCAGTCCAGCACCTTCATTGCGTATTAAATATGGCATATTCTTTAGTTATCGAAAGGAATTCTAGTTTCATTGCTTACTATATATAAAAATTAATACGCTGCCTACATACAGTATGTTAACTAACAGAGGGCGTTCCCGTTAACCCGCAATAGTATAGCATCCATACATGCTAAAAAAATATTACTATTCGAAAACAAAATGTTTTAATTTTTTTTTATTTTTTTTTATTTATAAAAGGTAGCTTCACAGCTTGCAGGTACAGATATCAAAACAGTTACTTAAAAGTTACGCCAATTACGAAGTACACAGATATTAGAGGTAGATTAAATACAAAGTAGACATGTCTCTTATTATAATTTACAGTGTATGTGTAAGTGTATCTGAATAGTGTGGATGTGTGTGAATGGGTGATGTGTGTATGTATGAGTGTATCTTACTGGCACTACTGGTATGACTGAGCAGCCTGTGTCTCCAAAAAGAAGATCATCCGGATCCTTGACCAAGGATACTGACTATCTCCTTCTTAAGACGGTTTCGTGTGGTACAGAAGAGGTCAAGTGTTGAGAACTTGTCATTGAATAATGCGGGTAGACGCAACAACGGTGACATCTTTAGGTAATTTGTGGAGGACGAAGGGACCGCAAACAGAGTTGTATGTCTAGTACATCTGAGTGGAACGTTAAAGTGAACATTGCTGAGCAATTGTGGGCAGTCAAATTTATTATTAATTATGTCGTATAATAAAACCATATCATTTAACTGTCGTCTCTCTTCCAAGGTATTAAATTTGTGATATCGACAGGAGTCCAGGTAGCTTGGCATGACGGTTTTAGTTTTAGTTTACGCTTGCGGATTCAAGTATGCTCCTTACATAACAGTTGTATAGAGTTTTTAAGCATAATGGACTATTAAATTGCCCGCTAAAAAATAAAATAAAATATTCACTAAAAATGTTAAATTGATACGTAAAAGAAACACTTTGTACACGCGTACTTGCAAGACGGCAACGTCACAATTTATGAATGCGTACGCGTGTACAGAGTGTGGGTTAACGGGAACGCCCTCTGTTAGTTAACATACTGCATAACACAATGGATACGATTGCTATGAAAAAGTTTATGCTAATGTCGATTATCATACATTAGATGTTATATAGATATCATATATTTTAGTATTCCCAAAACAAGGAAAGACATTGACCAGATAGCAGCACTGAAGCTCTAGGAATCTGTAAAAAGCTTTTTTTCTGACATCTGTCAAACTTGACGTCAGTGTCATGTTTACGTCAAAGCTTCGTTTCTAATGAAGACCTCTCGCCTCAGTATGTCACCTACTGGTGGATTTTTTTCGGAAAACCTTCATTAGGCTGCAAGTCATGATTACAGTTAACTTTCTTAATCAGATATGTTATACATTCCCTTGTCAATGCATTTTGTACTTAATTTTTGTGTCATCAAATATAATCTACTGGCAAAACTTCACATGTGAGGGTAGGTTAGATTTTTAGCGGGATTATCAAGTCACAAATTAATTGCGGTGTAAAACTAATATAATTAATACACATCTTGAAATTAATCTGATCGTTACTGCATCGCTTTCTATCATTTCATTCACAATAAAAAGAACAAATAAAAGAAGAATGACGACTTTCCTAGATTAAAAAAAATGTATTGAATGACAGAGATTGAATTAAACTGTAATTAAAATAGTTTTCACTTTGATTGACTGTTTATTTTGGTTTGTTGGTGTTGTAAATACGTTTATTAAAAATGATAGAAATCGATTCAGGTAACGACTACGAACACATTAATTTCAGGATGTGGATTAATCCGCGAGTTGACAGTATGTTTAAAAATTTAAAATAACTATTTAATTATGTAAATCTATTGATATGAAGCACAAAATAGTGCAAATGAAGAAAAGATTATTAATTATTAATTTTATTTTCCCTTGAGAAAAATGAGACTTTTTATCTGTGAGTCACGTGATTAGAAACACCAATCAGAAAACGAGACGTCATCGTTCAATATTTTGACAGCTGACTGGTTATCTTTAGTTGGTGCATAAGACAAAATAAGAAATAACTAACTAACTGCTTGCACTGTCTGGACAGGTCCGCTCAAATTTACGTGGTTATTTCCTCAAAAGAATACCAAAGACATGAACCTACATGCTTCTCATATACAAATACAAATTGTTTGGACTTTAAAAGAGACGTTGACGACAAACTCAGAGGGAGTTTGTTTCGGTGTTTCTTCTCAGAGTAGTCAGTTAGGAAATATTGGCCTCATCTAGCTAAACTAAACACGCAAAAAATCATGACGTGTAAAAGTGTTATTATAACCAATTTACAAATAAATATTTCATTTCATTTCATAACTAACTCTCTCTCTTCTGGTCCATTTGTCTTATCGTCCTGTAATAGTTGTTCGATGAGTTCCTTTTTTTGTCTTTTTAAAAAAGCAGATAGATAGATATATTATTTATTGTACACCATAACAGTAAAACAAATATGGACTTAACAACTAAAAAGGGTGATACAATGGGCGGTCTTATCGCTAAAAGCGATCTTTTACAGACAACCTTTGGATGGATTTGACACAGAAGTTCTAACCACTTCTTGCGAATATCTCTTTTTAAAGGGACATGAATTTAATTTTCGTTGGCGTTTTTATAGTAGTATTCCCACAACAAGGTACTGCCCAGCACTGATAATAATTTTTCACGTTCATAATAGAGTAAAATATCATAAAATACCCGAAGTACATTTATGTGCCAAATGCCAGGAAAGTTGTTTTTTGGACGATGACGTCATACATAGTCACGTGACCACAATGCCACGATTTAGGCGATAGTTTTTTAATAAATTAAAAAAATACTTATATTTTAATTGAAAGGTTAAGTGATGAATAAAATATTATTTTACGAGTATACATGAAGCGCTTCGAAGCGTTTCAAACAATTTTTACAAAGTTGTCAACTCGCGGATTGCCAAGTTTCATGATGATACAACAATTAGAAGTGTGTGTAATTCAGATTCTTAGATTTTATTACATAGTTTGTTACAGCTTGACCCAATAAAAGCGTGTTTAAAACCGGTTTTGCGTCCTACCAGTGTTTCGGGAATGTTCCAAAGGAAAACCGCAGCCCCATTAGACAGGGGCACCTGTAGGAACAGGGTGGGTCTTTAAAAGGAGTCATTTTGTGTTTGTGGCCATAAATTAGGTTATTATAAAAATGATAACATACAGATTATTTTATTTAAAGATAACCGAATCAAGTCGTGTATTTGTGTCAATCACAAACCTCTCGTCTATTCACTTTTTTTTTAGTTCAGAATAGGCTCGCGTTAGACCACCATCTCACCTGATGGTAAGCGACGATACGGTCGAAAATGGAGCACGCTTTCCTAGAAGTAACCAATTCACTCTTGATTTAAAGACTAGACTATCAATAGATTTACTATTGATATGAAGCACAAAATAGTGCAAATGAAGAAAAGATTATTAATTATTAATGTTATTTTCCCTTGAGAAAAATGAGACTTTTTATCTGTGAGTCACGTGATTAGAAACACCAATCAGAAAACGAGACGTCATCGTTCAATATTTTGACAGCTGACTGGTTATCTTTAGTTGGTGCATAAGACAAAATAAGAAATAACTAACTAACTGCTTGCACTGTCTGGACAGGTCCGCTCAAATTTACGTGGTTATTTCCTCAAAAGAATACCAAAGACATGAACCTACATGCTTCTCATATACAAATACAAATTGTTTGGACTTTAAAAGAGACGTTGACGACAAACTCAGAGGGAGTTTGTTTCGGTGTTTCTTCTCAGAGTAGTCAGTTAGGAAATATTGGCCTCATCTAGCTAAACTAAACACGCAAAAAATCATGACGTGTAAAAGTGTTATTATAACCAATTTACAAATAAATATTTCATTTCATTTCATAACTAACTCTCTCTCTTCTGGTCCATTTGTCTTATCGTCCTGTAATATTTGTTCGATGAGTTCCTTTTTTTGTCTTTTTAAAAAAGCAGATAGATAGATATATTATTTATTGTACACCATAACAGTAAAACAAATATGGACTTAACAACTAAAAAGGGTGATACAATGGGCGGTCTTATCGCTAAAAGCGATCTTTTACAGACAACCTTTGGATGGATTTGACACAGAAGTTCTAACCACTTCTTGCGAATATCTCTTTTTAAAGGGACATGAATTTAATTTTCGTTGGCGTTTTTATAGTAGTATTCCCACAACAAGGTACTGCCCAGCACTGATAATAATTTTTCACGTTCATAATAGAGTAAAATATCATAAAATACCCGAAGTACATTTATGTGCCAAATGCCAGGAAAGTTGTTTTTTGGACGATGACGTCATACATAGTCACGTGACCACAATGCCACGATTTAGGCGATAGTTTTTTAATAAATTAAAAAAATACTTATATTTTAATTGAAAGGTTAAGTGATGAATAAAATATTATTTTACGAGTATACATGAAGCGCTTCGAAGCGTTTCAAACAATTTTTACAAAGTTGTCAACTCGCGGATTGTGTAGCATGTCATATTATTTTGTGTGTCAAATGTGTACGCAATGAAGTCACTGAGATACGATCGACGCAAGTTTGTCGGAAAGGATGGTACGATATTATGAGTCTAATTTTTTTACTTGAAATAGTATTAGAATATTTCTGTGAAGTTTGGCTAGTGTCATTTTCTTGTGTGAAATCCCGTCACCAATCTCCGTATTGTCTTTGCCTTGTAAAAATTAGCTATATTGAAGTCCTTATGTTATGCAAATTTCAGTTCTTCGTATGACTATAATGGTGATTGTGCAATAAATGTGTTTTAAAATGGTAGATAATTTTGTTACAATTTTATACATACAATAAAATTATTGAAAGTCTATGGTTGTTGTTTTTTTTTTAGCTGTACTTTCCACTTCGTTCGCTTGGGAGCTATTTACCGTGCAAATCCCGATCCGTGGGAGTTCCGGGATGAAAAGTAGCCTTAAATTTTTCTAGTCCATTGAGTGTCCCATTAAAATCGGCTGTTTCAGAATTTAGCCTGGACAAACAGAAAGACAGGCAAACATAAAAATATTGTGTTATTTTAAAAACACAGAAAGACACTGTAATCCTATCCTACTTAAGTATGGTACATACTTCCAGGCTTAGCCATGGTCATACATAATATGAAATCTATTCACGCTTAGATTTAGTCGTTAATAAGTAGCCAAATATAAGAATTAGTTCACAGTTCAAAGATAATATCTCTCTGATCGTTCCCTCATTATTGAGGATCGTGATCTGTGGCTTTTGCAGCATAATAATGTTCCTACACTCATCAGGTCCCTGGCCATCGCCGCCCTCACCGCCTGGTGTTTTCTTTTGTGAGGCTGATGCATTCTTAACTTGGTCAGCCTAGACCATCTGGTCGACCAGCGACCTCGGGTTCCCTGCCTTCTACTCCGCCAACAACGACCGGTTTCTTCAGGCTGTCATCCCCTCTCCAGTCTCCGCACTATGTGGCAAAACTATGGAAGAATGCGACGAAGTTGAAACATTTGTGTGTTTATCCATTCATAAGCAGAAGATATAGGGGTACCTACATTGAATTCATTAGGGGGTCATTTGATTTGGGTATAGGAGTACATAAGAGTGATCCTATTAAGTAAACCTAGTTTCCATGCGGAATGTTGCATCTAGCTCTTGAACTGCACCTTGTAAAAAACAATTGTGTTATAACTTCTAAACTATACAACGGCTACTACGAAAACTGGTATTTGTTGACGACTGAATTTAGGCGAAATCAGATTTCAGTTTGTGTGTCTTCAATAGTTCTAAAAAAGTCCGTGACATTATGAGGTTGACTCAGTAGAGCCTAGCAGAAAAGTATCATAACAGACTTATCAGCAGTAGATGAACTGGTGATTTTTTTTTTAGGTGAGGCTATTCGTAGTGTAGCACACCAAGGCTGGTTACTTAACCGGGCGATTGAACTGGTGATTTTTTTTTTTGTAGGGCCACTCGTAGTTCAGCACACTAAAGGTAGGACCGCACTAGGCGGAACTGCACCGCAGCGGAACTGAGCGACTCGACACGTAATTTTTTGGTATGCCGCACTTGAACTGCAGCGGCGCTACAAAAATATATTCAGTAGCTCGGCAACCTCTGAGCAAGATGAACGACGAAATGGATAATATGATTATTATTTCCTTGTTGTGCGAGGAAGATGAAAGGATCGAGCAAGAACAGGCAAGAAAAAAGCATTGAGGTAATATGTATGTACTACATATTACCTCAATGCTTTTTTCTTGACTTTTTTCAATAAAAAGCAATATTTTGTAAAAGGTGATAAGTTGTTGACATTATGGCTTTTGTAACTAGATAAATTACAAACCGACCCACTAAAAAGCCTGAAAAATTTTTTTTTGCAAAAAATAGAACCGACTTCCATATCAAAACACTACAAATCCAAAAATAACTTTAATTTCGGTAGGCGGTGTGAAAAAAAAGAAAATCCAAAACCAATAACACCTACTACCGAAATTTTGAACTTTACTTTTGAGTAACTTAAATTTTGAATTTTTGAGGATTTCTCCTGGTACTTGACCATCAGCTCTACATCACCATATGTATTGTGACGAGCATAAAGTTTTTAACATCCGTACTTAAGTAATCGAATCGCAATCCACGAAATACTTATTATTGAGTAGTTTCAGTGGCCATCTGTGGTCTTCATCATCAGTTCAACTTCCCCAAATGGTACTTTTCAAAAGCAACTGCTCAAGGTACTATAAGAAATACCCAAAACGCTATAGGTGTGCCTATAATATTTGAAGAGTTTCCTCGATATCTCCAGGATCCCATCATCAGATCCAAACGTGACGACAATGGGACCAACTAGAAAGTATACCCTTTCAAATGCAACAAGAATTTTTCAAATCGGTCCAGCCGTCTCCGAGTTATTAGGTAACATACATAAAAAAATAGTTCAAGACGAATTGAGAACCTCCTTTTTTTGAAGTCGGTTAATGAAGTTTGTCAAACCGCACTCCGCGGCAGCGGAACTACACGTCGCGACAGGTTGCGACACTTTTGGTCAGTTGCTCAACTTTGCCGCGCAGTTCGGTTGCAGTGCAGTTCCGTTACCGCTTAGTGCGTGTTGTCTCGTATAATTTCATATAAAGAATATTTTGACGCGTCGTGTCGCTCAGTTCCGCTGCGGTGCAGTTCCGCCTAGTGCGGTCCTACCTTAAGGCTGTGTGACTACTTAACCGGTCTATATTGAACTGGTGAACAACACTCGTACTTTATATAGGTACCTAGGTACCCCACCAAAAACTTGCCTCCTGAAATCCGGTATCGGTATGTAATTCTTTTTATTTACGAAGAACGCTATACTAATTAAGAAAGTTAACACTACCTTTACTCTAACGACGTAAACGTGTAATATTATTTTACATAGATTAACGTTTCTATTTTATATTTTAGTTTTATAGTGAGTTTGCATTTTCAAAATATTTGAACGCAACAGGAAAACTATGTTCCAAAGCTATCGTCACAAACATGACAAACAAAGAGTAATCCTATGTTCCAAAGCTATCGTCACAAACATGACAAACAAAGAGTAAAGTAATATAATGACAAATAATGTCATAACATGCAAATAATTTCGTGAATCTTGAAAAATGTAAAAATACAATTAAAACAGCTATTATATAATAACAATTATCAAGGTAATTTTCAGAAATGTTACGAGTCCTATTCTGAAATCAATCAGTGATTAAACTTCGTTTCAATTTGATATTTTATCAATGAAATGAATATAACCTTTTGCCGGTGACAATTTTGCTTTTCTCTCGCAATTTTGCGATGGAAATGATATCTTTATGAAATTCCAGATGGCATTGTTCATGAAACAAGACTTTACACCGCCTCTTCTCTCTAGAAAATGGTTTGTTGTCAAATTCAGGCCTAATATGGTAAGTACACTTTTATGTGATTTTTTCTAGCTAATTTACTTTATTATGTCTTTGAAAGTGCCTTAAGCCCGATTTACACTTCAACAAGTACAGTAGCGAGTTAACTTGCGTCATCGGCGAGTTAAGTTGTTATTGTAGTTTGAACGGCAAAAGCGAGTTAAGTAGTAGTACATTAACAACTTAACTCCCAATGACGCAAGTTAACTCGCTACTGTACTTGTTGAAGTGTAAATCGGGCTTTAGAATACTTATAATGTGATGCTGGAAGCCTTATCTATGAGATAACATTAACAATTTCGCTGTCGAGAATTAATAATTTCATAAAATGTATTATTATCGACAACCTTTAAAGCTAGCTTAGAAATGGACTCAGTATTGGAGTTCTAGGAATGAACAAAAATCATCAATATAACGACAACTCGGATGCGGGTGGTGGGCACACAAATGAATTATTCTTGGACCTGTCTGATGGGTGCTTTGCACAAAAACTGTTGAATATAGAATGAAATCTAGTTCCCACAGATACTTTTAAAATCTATTCTCATTTCAATAGTATAGTAGACTAGCAGATGCATGGGACTTCACTCCTGTGGACCTTATTCACAATAAAAACATAACCTCCTCCTTTTGCAGTCAAGTAAAAAGCCTATAACCTTCCTCAAGCTTCAAGCCACTTCCATACCAAATTTGATTCAAATCCACCCAGTACTTTCGAATTTAGTGCTTTTAAACAAACTTTTCTGCTTTATAATATCAGTATAGATTGTAAAAGAAAAAAAGGAGACAACATACATCATCTTCTGGTTAGCCCTTCCTAATTATGTGGGGCTCAGCTTCCAGTCTGGATGCAGCTGAGTATTAGTGTTTTACATGGAGTAAGGGGCCATTCAAGTATTACGTAAGCACATTTTTTGTAATTTTTAACCCACCCCTCCCCTTCGTCAGCAAAAGAAAGCAAAGCTCTTACCCCTCCCCTCCATACTTACGTAAACATTGGTACAATTGATTGATTCATGAGCAGCAGTTATAAATCTAGAAATAAGGAATAGGTTTGAAAAGAAGTCTGTAATGCATATAATATTCATTTAAATAAACTTTACTGACACGGAATTCAACAATTCATTATTTGTAGCAATCCCCGAAAATGCATTTCATTTTGAAGCATAGACAATGTGTGTTGCTATGTGTAAAAAATTAAATAATTACTGCTGACCTAATCACCATCTAGATCCCCCCACCCCCCCATGTCATCAAAAATAAGCAAAGCAAAGACCCCCACGCCCCCTATAATGCTTACGTAATACTTGAATGGTCCCTAACTGCCTATCTGACTCTCTGCCGGCTTCTGCATCCCATGCCACATATGACCTTTCAGCCTTTAAAGCAAGAGTGAACAGGCATCTTCCATGGGCTCACTCATTTCATGTAGACCTCATCTATCGCTTACCACAAGGCTAGATCGAGGTAAAGAGTGAGCTAGAATAAGAACATAAATCCAAATAGTTTACTTCTTTGCCAACATGGGTTGACAAAGAAGATATTGAAATTGATATTGTAGATTTTTGTTTGTGTTCTCTATGCTCTGCCGTCACATGGGCATGCAAAATTTAAATTACAATCTAGTAATCAATTGCGATAAAAATAGAATAACATGCTCAATATTAATAATTACCTAGTATAAAATAATTCAGTGAGAAAGTCATTATAATTTTTCAATGACAAAAGGAGTATTTGATAGTCAAAATTGAATTAAATATTTGAGTATGTAATGAAATGTCAGAAACCGGTAAGACTGAAACCAGATGATGAAGTACTTAATAAAACCAATTCTCTCCTGTCCACAGCTTCTATACACTCGCGAGAACATTATACTGATACTAGAAAGTGGGCTCCTTTTCCGAGAAGACAGCATTGATGTGGAGCAAGAGTCTCCGGCTCCTGAAGATGTGTGGCAGTACGTGGGTGGTGGCAAGAACGGGTGGATGACGAAAGGGGAAAGGGTGGCCGCTGTGACCGGAGTTGCAGCTAGTATTCTTCTGTTTCCTCCTAGACAGTAAGTGATCTATAAATAACCTTTGGGGGTGTAACTTTACACCCCACAATCCCATTGAAAAGGGAGGATCCTCTGACCAGACAGGTGTTTGTTATCGGGTGATTTGTATGCAGGCTAGTTTTGCGGTACACTCTGCTAGCGCGATACAGGATTTCTTTGGGTAGTTTATAAAGAACGTGGTATAATCCTTTTATAGATTATATAGATTTTGAAAAAAACTTTTTAAGATCCAATCTGTAATCCTATTTATTCCTTGGATCTTAAATTTCATAATTAAATTCACATCAGTTAAATTAGAATCACTTTTACCTACTTTATCATACAATTTGTATTTGTATAATAAGTCTTGGTTTCCACACTGAGCCCGTGCGTGGAACCATTGTGCGTGGACCATGCCGGCCCGCATTCCAGCCAGCCAACTTCCGTCCAGAAGCCAATCAGATATCTCTATTCAGGGGGTTTGTAATTAAGTGTACTGATCCTGGTTTGTGCCCGTTCGCTTAGGCCGACTTTCCCGCGACATCGTTCGCTTGGGCCGATTTTCCCCCGACACCGTTCGCTTGGGCCGATTTTCTAGCGATACCGTTCGCTTGGGCCGATTTTCCTGTGATACCGTTCGCTTGGGCCGATTTTCCTGCGATACCGTTCGCTTGGGCCGATTTACTCGCGAAAACCCAGATCCCGTGCTAATTTTGGGAATAAATTTAAGCTATAAGCTGCCCTGTTACCTCCTCTATCTTCGAGTAAAAGTCCAATCCCTCGTTTTGGACTGCTGCCCATTTCTGCTCATAGAGAGGAGCCCTGTGTCCCACTAGTGGGGACTATTATTTAATTATTATTATTTGCAATTCTGTTAATGCAAGCAAAAACCTACATTTGCACACCTGGTAGAATACTACGGAATCAAATCAAAATCAAACAAAAATCGCTAGGTCAGACGGATCAAGTGAAAGATTAGTCATCTTCAAATTTTATTAGCTACTAGCTTTTGCCCGCGACTTCGTCCGCGTGGAATAGTTACTTTGGGCTAACGTTAAATTTAACCCCGATTTTTAAGCATTCTTAATTGGCGCTCCGCTCCTATTGGCCTTAGCGTAATGATATATAGCCTATAGCCTTTCTCTATAAATTGACTATTTAATTAAAATATAATTTTTCAATTCGAACCAGTAGTTCATGAGATTATCGCGTTCAAACAAACAAACGAACTCTTCAGCCTTATATTATAAGTATAGATAGGTGTTGCCCGCGACTGCGTCCGCGTTTCCGTCGTTTTTCGTAAAAAAAAGTAGCCTATATCCTTCCTCACGGTTCAGTGATTTTGATGTAACGGAACCTCACAATATTATTGTTAATAGCTGTGCCCGCGACTCCGTCAGCGTGTAACTCCTTGTGTGTTATTAAGTTAATGTATTGGTAATATTGTTTAGATCACGTTCACATGAGGCTTAAGTACCTATAGAACGAAATTTTATACCTTCGGCCGCGAGACGCGTCGAGCGCGGCGACCGATTCTCAAAAATAATCCTTATAGCATGATTCAGTATTCACGCGCGATGGCTTATTATTAGCGTATTTTATGTATAACTTTGGTGTTTCTATACCGATTTATATGATTCTTTTTATGGAATAGGTAATAATGTTAACTTTTTCAATTAGGGGTGACTAAGAGTGTTATAAACGTAAGAGTAGACAAATATTATAATCAGAAAGTTTCGAACTGCTAAGCTATCGGGAGTTACACGTGTTATTGTGAGTCAACTATAAAAGATAGACATATGCTATCGTGGGATATTTTTTATATAATTTTAAGGAGAACATTTCCGATGAAATGATTTCTGTGTAGCTTTAACCATTAAGGTATTGCACACGCGACAGAAGCTTAAAAAATGGAGTAACTTCTCCCGTTTTCCCAACATTTCCCTTCACTGCTCTGCTCCTATTGATTGTACCGTGATGAAAAGTATACTATAACCAGCTCAGGAGTATGAAAAATAATTGTACCAAGTTTCGTTAAAATCCGTCGAGTAGTTTTTGTTTCTATAACGGTTATACAGACAGACAGACAAAAATTTTACTGACTGCATTTTTGGCATCAGTATCGATACCTAATCACCCCCTGATAGTTATTTTGGAAATATATTTCATGTATAGAATTGACCTTTACAGATTTATTATAAGTATAGATTAAGAAACGCGCTGGGTAGGAACCGGTGGAGGCTGATCATCACAACACACACACACAACACACAATTTGTTTGCTCCACCGACTTCTAAAACTGTCGCCAGAGCTGAATCCCCAATATGTCGCACTCTAAGGATGCTCAATGCCTTCTTGACTATCAACCCTGAATGTGATGTGTTCGCCGACGAATGGAGTAAAATTATGCGTGCATATCGGGTGTTCTGCGAGAGGAAGTATGCTAGAGCGTCTACTGTTCTATTTTAATGTTAATTTTATTTTATATAATTTCAATTATCAATCACAATTATTATTATTCTTTTCTTATATATATTTCTATGTTAATTAATGTAATTGGTGTTTTACCGTTTTAATTAACTATAAATAAAATAAATAAATCCGTACCAGATAGAACCCTGATGCTGAACACAATTCTCAGCCATGAGTGACCGGCCAGAGGCAGAGACTATTATTATATCGTTTTTTTTTTCAGTCTCCAACGCTCTACGCTCATCAACTTGGCTGTCTACGCAACACTTCCCGTAGTCCTCCGGTGGTGTCACCGCTTCCACTGCAGGGGTGCTCTGCCCCCTCTGCTGTCTGTGATGAGGGAGTACCTGGCGCTCGCGAGGAGGACACACGCCTGCCTCAAGGAGTACGCAGCTCTACATGTCAACATGTAAGTCATCTATACTAATTAACACGTTCGCTGAAATTACGTCGTTAGGCGGGAAATTAAAATAGTGCGTTATGACAGTACGTCGAGGGACGGGCCACTTATTTTTAAGAGTACGTCGTCTCACGATAATTTTTCATTTAATTATTATGAAGAGCAGTATCCACTGTCATATTATGAGCAATTTCATATTTTTTACTGCCGTAACACGAGTATTTTGTAGTTAGCTTCATATTGCTGGCTTGTGCGCGAGTACTACATTGATTTGTCATTTAGAATGGAAAATTCTACAGTCGTAATGTGGTGTCAGGGTAAGTGCTTACTGTCAGCGAACGTGTTAAGTTTGTTTGTTTGAACGCGCTAATCTTCGAAAGTACTGGGCGGAATTGGGTGAAATTTGGTATGGAAGTAGGTTGAAGTTTGAGGAAGGGCTTATAGGCTACCTTTTTGCCTAACGCAGAAAGAAGGAGGTTATTTTTTTATCATGATAAAGTCATGGGAGCGAAGTCCCGCCTGACTACGCCTACATAAATCAGCAACTACGCCTGAGCTAGGTCGAGCCTGTATTTCTTTTTAAACTTGGCTGTGCGCTCAATAAATGTGGAAGAGAAGCGCTTGATACGACAAGACGGCCACCTAATCACCTGGCCAAACTGTAATGGGCCCACATGGTGCGGAGGCTTGTGTCCTGGCAGTGCGAACGTTGTAACTGAATTATTCCATTTATTACTTTCATATCTATAATAAAAATTGGCCAAGTGCGAGTCGGACTCGCACATGAAGGGTTCCGTAGTAACTATAATAAATATAATATACTTAATATATTTATTTGAAATAAAAAAAACAAAAAACCTTACAAATTTCTTAAAACTAGCTTATTTACAATTTTTACAACTACGCCAAATAACTTTGTTTTTCATAGTATTTGTATGAATTACAAAGTTATATTTGCGGTTTTAGAAAATATACTGTATCTCAAAAACTGCTGACTCGATCTCGTTCAAACCAATTTTGAACCAACTTTGGAGGCGTATACAATTAACTTTATGAAAAAGTCATTTTAGAAACCTTAATGTCATTTTTAAAGACCTGTCTATAGATACCACACACGTATAGGTTACATGAAAAAAAATATTTTCAGTTTCAGTTCCATGTATGGGGAGCCCCCTTTCAAATCCGTAGTGATCAAATATTGCCCACGCAATGGATACTGTACTGATACTGTTAGCTTGCATCATCCCACTGCTGGGCAAAGGCGTATCCCACTGACTTCCATATTGGTCTCTACAGGGCCAAAGTGGATCACTGGTCGTTAGTTTGGTCCAGCTCGTCTCGCCATCTTCTACGAGGTCTACCGCGACGCATTCTGGCAGTGTCAGGGCTCTAGAAAGAAGCGGTTATGGCAGCAATGTCAAAGTATAATAATAAATTGTTATATAAAAAGATTCTATAAATTTGCTACTACTTAATCAAGCTGCAGAAGGAGTAATTGACTTATAGACCGTCTCTGTAACACGTATTTTTCCTTCGTAAGTCCGTTGTTCAGATTTTATCAACGGTACGGTACGGTATAGGTAGTGACACAAATCAGATGATCCCAAAGCGTTATCTTTGAAGGGGTACTTAATAAAGTGAGTATTTTTTTTAAAGATTACTATTAGCAATGAGGGTAGAATTCACATGACTAGCAATCTTGTTAACCCCTCCAAATAAGATAAATATGCTTGTGTCTGGAGTGGGTTCAGGCGATAGTGTTATGGGTGGGGTTCGAACTCATGACCTCTCGATCACAAGTCGTCGTCCTTTGAGCGTGTTTTTCGAGCGGTGGGACTCTTCCTGCGGAGATGTCTGCAGCTGCATGGCAGTGCCTGCACGTATCTTTGACATTCATAAATAATTTTTGTGTGTCTATTTATTTTTATTTAAATTTCAATATTATTATATTATTTTCTTGCATGTAATTCTAATTAATCTAGGCCGACCAATGGCACATAATATGTAACCTTCAATTTTATATGGGCCACAGACCTGAATTAAATGAATTTTATTTATTATTTTTTATTTGATATGATAGATAGATATTAATTGGCTATAGAAGCTTTATATTAAAAAAAAGTAAAGAACAGTTCTTTTTGTTAATTCAAACATGCAAGGTTTGTTAAATTGTGCAGTTATATATGAATATGGCCGAAGTTGTTAAAATACCGTTCTAACTTTGTAAGTAACCGTAAATAATTATGTCAAGAATTATAATTTTATTCAGATCAAAGTTTTCAAGTACCTATCTAAAAATCTTACTAATAAACTTAACACTACCATGTACATAAATAACATTACAAAGTACAACATTACTTCAAGTTTGGTAATTCGGTGACAAAAATAAAGAACCATATTATCAGAAACACCGATTTTGGCAATCAAAGTTCTTTTATAGGTTTAAAATTGAAAGAGGTATATGTCCGATAAGATCATCACCAAGTTCAAACGGGGCGAGTCCGGGTAGGTACAGTCACGGACTATAAATGATGAGCCACTTGCCACCATTCGTATTTTAGCCGTGTAATGCAAATCGGGTTTAATCGGTTATATTCGTACACAGAACAGAGTGACTACCTAAAGTCGACGAATTGCAGGTGTAGAAACCGTAACCTAGCGACAATTGTTTTAGCGTAGCCATAGTAACGTTGGTGTACGGAGAAATTATAGTTGGTACAAGGATCTTCTACCTACTAACTGGATTGCTTACGAATGATTCAAAGAATATAGAAAGTCTTTCTTAGCTGTTAAACAATAGAGTATAAACTTGCACGCATAAAACTGAAGGAACTATTCGTTCCGAGCGAGACAGTGCCGTGTGTGGACTGTGTCCCTTTCTTCTGTGTGTCAGATTAAAAATATTTATTTCAATGGTAATTTTTTCGACCTGTCTGTTGTAGTAATAACACCTAGTTTTAAACTTCTTTGGAATTCTATCTTTAAAATGAATTGCCATTATTACTGTATGCATATTAATGAAAATTAAAGTTATTTTACCATGCAATCACAAGATGTTTAAAACAAAAAAAAAATGGAATTTGTAACAATTAGTAGTGATATATTATACTATACATGGCAATTACTACGTTGCTGTCTGACGTTTACTTGACATCTGTATGTTTGTAAATTTGCATTATATTTAATTTTGTGAGTTTTCGTAATATTAAAGTGCAAGATACTGTAACCATGGTAAGAACGTGTTTTGTGGTTAATCGCAAGAGTGAAGGGTACCCCGGGTCTGGAATTTCCTTTTTTAAGTAAGTTTTGTGACTTTGTTTACAAATTGCATTTAGGGTGACTATGTTTTCATTGTAAAAGTGGATGTTCTTCTCTTTATTCTTCTTATTTATTATTGAAGTGAAAACTTCTTTAGCGGCGTTGTGCACTTTTTTGTAATGGGTAAAAAATGTTAAACTTGCGTCAGGACACGTGACCTGATCGAAAATTCGTAAGGCGGACGGAGAGTCTCAGAGATAAACTTTTTAATGTAATATAAATTGTTATGTTTGTGTACGACAGCGCAATAAATAAATATTGTATTCTACCACATAAATGATAGTACTTTTATACTGATAATTAAAGCAATTCGTGCAAAATTATTCCCTAAACATTCCAAAATATCAAAAATGCACAACGTTAATATTCAGGTTTTCACTTCTGCCGGCACTCCCGGAGTGCAACCCGTCGTTTTTTTTTCTTTCTTCTCATTATTTATTATTTTTTGTTACTTTAAGCTTTCCTATAAATGATGATCCAGACCGGTGGCTCAGTGTTCTACACAGAAAAAGGTCAGAAACGGTTCCAAAATTTGTAGCCGCCATTTCAAGCCCGAAGAAATATTGCATTTCGAAACAAGATCAAATGATGCAATTCCATCCATTTTTCCTAAAGTAAGTTATCAATCTTTACAAATGACATGAAGATCACCGTTTCGAAATAGAATATGAGCGTAGCAAGATGAATTTTCATTTTGAATCTATCTTAACCATAAATACTAAAATATTGTTCTCATCAATCTATTATTATTTTAGATTCCTGTTAAAGCGAAACAAATAAATGTTTTAAGTACTATAATATTGAAACCCACTAAAGAAAAGAATATACAACCTGTACTGGGCACATTTAAAGATCTGGTAAGTGAAAGTTATGAAAGGAGTCAAATTAATAAGCATAAAAGTCGACATTTTAGTTGATTTATTTACGTTTGCTTAGCAAATTGATGGCAAAAATATTTTATATCATTTTGGCCAAAAACTCTAGCTACGCAAACTTGCTTACAAGTGTAGTTTATCATATTAATAATTACTTATAACTTAACTTTTATCTAACTTAACTTAATTTTTTTTATATTTTTTTTTTAGTAAATGTCGACAAATAATAATAATAATTAATAATTTAAAGATGATTTCCATACTTTTAACTAATAATAGTGTAATACATTTTTTAGGGTTGTGTGTCAAGCCAATCTTGTAACAAACCTGCAGCTGCAACATATGAGGAACTAGAAAATATAGAACCAACCTAATAATAATAACCATATAATTGTCATTCGATCTGCCTCCTTTATATTTAGAATTATGTTTGTTAATAATATTGATTTCTAACCTTAAATAGCACATGTGGTGTTAGTCTGTAATTAATTATTACACTTATAAATGTAATATGACTGTTTCATACAAATGTATAGCTTGAACAATTGTAGGTTAACCTAAATAAATAGATACATAAATAAATTATATCTCTTCTGTTATTCTTTCTATTTATAATCATTGTTTTCCATGAAGGGTTTTAGTAGTTTTAATTATATATAAACACTAGTACTCACGCGGGACTTCGCTCTCGTGGATTCTGTCACGGTAAAAACATAACTCTCCTTTTTTGCAGTCGCGTAAAAAGTAGCCTATAACCTTCCTCAAGCTTCAAGCTACTTCCATACTAAATTGCATCCAAATCCACCTAGTACTTTCGAAGATTAGCGCGTTCAAGCAAACAAACAAACAAACAAACTTTTCCGCTTTATAATATTAGTATAGATTGCATCATTTTATTTTTAGTCTACTGGTTCTGACCGTACAAGTGTCGAATAAACGTAGATTACCAATTAATGCACGTTTATTTGGACGTCTATACCACTGCCTATCAAGGCCAAGCCTTCGAAGAATTGCCAGCTGGTGATTCTGTTATTAATTCTGTATCTGCAATAATTGTATTTGTATCACGGGTCTTAACCACTTTGAAAGTTTATAATTCAACGCAATAAAGTCTGCTTAACAAAACCAATTTTGCATTTAGCCCGCATAAGGAAGGGTTTATTATAGAAATTAGCGCGCTCAATATAAGTTCCTCGGATATATATTGAGAACTAGCTTTTCGCCCACGTGGAATTCTGTTATATCGCGCTACCGAGCAACTGGTCAAAATCTGAGATAGAAAGAACCCTATATAGTTCCCAGGGTTTTAAACTATCTCCAAGCCAAATTTTTTCGAAAGCGGCTCTGTGGTTTAACCGTGAAAGCGTAAGAAACCGACACAGACCTTTGTATTTATAATAGAATTTATTTCTTAATTTCTATTTAATAGGTTGTTAAGAAAAAAAACCGGCCAAGTACGAGTCGGACTCGTGCATGAAGGGTATTTTTATAGGTAGATAATGAATGGTACGGAACCATTACCTATAAAAAGCGCCAAAAAAATCACATTTGTTGTATGGGAGTCTCCCTTAAATATTTATTTTAATTAATTTTTAGTATTTTTTTGTTATATCGGTAACAGAAATACATCATTTGTAAGGTTAATAATAAATGTCTTAAAAAACCTGCATATTTGCAATATTTTGCATCAAATAAAATTGTCCTTACGTTTATCACGAATTGATATACACACTACTAGAAAGAGATAGCTAGGTCCTTCGAGGGTAAACTCTTCGGAACGGTTTTGAGCTTCGCGTCCGCATTCCAGTTTAGGTACAAGTTCCTTGAGTTGGTATAATTTAGACATCGGAAAAACTCGAAACCACGATTTTATCCGAACGCGTAGCGTCCAAGATGACGTTCACGATAATTATGATTATGTATTAAACATAGATAACACCTAACTGCCGCCATCTTGCAAGAAGTTTTATTTGCTATTTCTGCTAAAGAGCGTTTTAGCTATTATAAATGTCATAAAATGTGCTAAGCAAAAAAAAAAACACTATATTATTTGAATAATTATTTTATTTTGTATAATAAGAAACAAAACTGTTGGACTGTCTTAATATCTTGTAAATGCTCCCTGGCTGTCTATTACAGCTTGCAGTCGTGATTGCATGGAGCTAACCAGACGAGTGCAAATATCAGTCCCTCGCATGTTCTCCCATACTTCTTGACAATGTTGAGCCAGATCTTCCTTTCTTCGTTCATTACGGTGATCCCATCGCTGCACCATTAAACCCCACAGATTTTCTATGGGATTCAGGTCCGGGGAGTTAGCTGGCCATGGAATCACCGTTATGTCTGGATGTGCTTCAAACCAGGTCCTGACAGTCCTTGCTCGATGTATGGCAGAATTATCGTGAACAAAATTAATATTTTCCATTTCGTGCTGTGGATACACAATCCTGACAGACGGATGCATAAAATCTTCCAAAATCCTTATATAGTTCACGGCATTTGCACGAGGTGGTACTTGAACAAGCTCGCCTACACCTTCGGAGCTCATCCAACCCCACATATTAACAGTTATCCTTTATCTGCATCATACCGTGAACTGTTATATCGCCATAGGTGTAAGCGGCCATGATCGCTTGATTGGAATGACTTCTCATCACAAAAAATAGTTGATGACCAATCGAAATTTAAAAATCGGTGTGCAAAATTTACACGTGCGGTTTTATGAGCGTCTGTCATATCGACTTTGTAGGCAGGAATCCTATGATGCAAATTCATTGAGTGAAGATGCCTTCGGATGGTTCTGGGATTCACATCAAAACGTTCCGCGTAACGCTGCGTTGGTATAAATCCATCAACTTCATATTCGCGGAGCATTTCAGTTCTCTGAGCTTCGCTTAATGCAGAAGGGCGATGGTTGTTTCGGCGACGATCATTTATATGTCCTTCTTCGGCGTATCGTCTTACCCACAAAGAAACGGTGTTTCGCTAAAAAAATAATAACTTTCAAGTTAATGGACTTAGATAATTACCTTTTAAAAAAAATTCAAAAACATATAGAATGAGTGAATAAGTTCACCGTCAAGTGCAGATCTCTCGAAATTGCACGAATGCTCAGACCCTGCTGATGCATTGTTATGATTCTATAGCGAATTTCTTCAGAAATTGCAGCTGGTATTTTCGCGTTAATAACTACGGCTACGATTCACCAAAATTCGAAATTTTCGTCTCCAAATCTTTTCTGACATCGACATTTCAACTGTCACTCTGTCTTCGGATAGGATTTCAGAAATAAAGAGTATTTAATGAGGACTATTTCAAAGGAGGTCAGTATCAAATAGATGGGATACACGTAAGCACCGTTGTATGGATTTATCATTGACAACTTATAAAGTCACTAGCTTCTGCCCGCGACTTCGTACGCGTGGGAAGGTTTTCCTGCGCAAATCCCGATCCCGTGGGAATTTCGGGATAAAAAGTAGCCTATATGTTATTCCAGAATGTCAACTATCTACTTATCAAATTTCATTCAAATCCGTTCAGTAGTGTTTGCGTGAAAGAGTAACAAACATCCATCCATCCTCACAAACTTTCGCATTTATAATATTAGTAGGATTTTTCAACCTCTATGGATAAGACTATTTCCGATTATTAGTAATTTGTCATTTTGTTTCCGAGCATTCGGTTTGAGTTCGTGTTTAATCGTGTAATCTCGTGAATGTATAAAACTGCAAAATTGGAAATCTTGAAAGTGGCTTATCAATTATAGTCCGTGACTACCTAAATAGGTTCACTTGCAATCCAAATAAGAATTATCACAATCGGTTTGCAGACGGGGTAGATATCAATGAAAAAAAAATGCTGTAGCATCCTGAATCAATTGTATGTTTGAACTCGATTATAAACAATAGTCAAACAAGACAAGTATACCTAATTTGTATTTCGTTTAAGGAGTTATTAATAAGAATAGAGAATTCTCAGAGGACGGCGCTTACACAGTCCTCTTTACAAAAAAACTAACTATCCACGTTAGGGATAGTCGCGAAGATGTGGCTCTCGACTACTGGCACATGCTCGGTGTCCACAGTACGGGGCCACTGGAGGGAGGGAGGGGAACAGCTGCCGGCACAGCCAGAGTACCGATGGTTGATACCTTGTCAGTGTCACCAAGGAAGGCGACGATATGCGTCTCCCAGGACATAGAATCGCGGTGTTCCTGGAGCTTGCCCTTAATCTTTTCACAAAGACGGTTTAGTTCAGTCTTCATGGTTGGACAACGTGTCTCCTGCCACATCTTTCGTAACCGTCTTTTCTTGGTCACTAGTTCTTTTATATGGGGTGGAAGAGGGTGTCGCACTTGCTTCTCCCCAGGCAGCGGTTTAGGTATATAGTCCATATTTAACCTAGGCGCTGAGTGTTCTACAATAGCTACAGTACGTCTAGAGGGTCATTCAACGGCGAAAAATCTTAACACCGCGATTCAGAAACGAGTAGTCGATGATCTGCACCATCTAGCGATCTAGCAGAAAAGTAATAATAATAAAAAAAAGTTTGCGTTAGTGTTGTATTTGAATGAGTCCTATCGTAAAAGACTACCTACTTGACGTTAATGTCACTATGATATTTGCATCATTGAAAGTCTGGACGTTTAAGAACAATCAGTACCAATGAGTTAACTTTAGTTGTTAGGTTTCCATAGCCGAATGGCAAAATACGGAACCTTTATAGATTCATCATGTCTGGCTGTCTATCTCTGTATGTCCATCCGTATGTCACAGCCATTTTATTCCGAAACTATTAGGAGTACAGAGTTGAAACTCAGTACGGAAATATATTCTGTGAACCGCTATACGAGGTTCATACAAAAATAAATAAAAATGAACCAAGTGCGAGTCCGACTCGCCCATGAAGGGGTTCCATAGTAACTATAATAAATATAATATACTTAATATATTAATTTGAAAAAAAAAAAAAAAACCTTACAAATTTCTTAAAACTAGCTTATTTACAATTTTTACAACTACGCCAAATAACTTTGTAATTCATAGTATTTGTATGAATTACAAAGTTATATTTGTGGTTTTAGAAAATATACTGTATCTCAAAAACTGCTGACTCGATCTCGTTCAAACTAGTTTTGGTTGAAAGTTTACATTAAGATCTACAACATATGGTTTTTTTAGATTTTTCACTTCATTAGTATAGAAGTTAGTGGGGGGGGGACACATTTTACCACTTTGGAAGCGTATATCTTTTAAACAATTAACTTTATGAAAAAGTCATTTTAGAAACCTTAATGTCATTTTTAAAGACCTGTTTATAGATACCACACACGTATAGGTTTCATGAAAAAAATATATTTTCGGTTTCAGTTCCATGTATGGGGAGCCCCCTTTATTTTAAATATTTTTTAAATTTTCTCTTAAAATCGGAAAGCGGTTTACAGAATACATCTACTTACCAAGTTTTACATGTATAGTCCTAATAGTTTCGGAATAAAATGGCTGTGACATACGGACGGACGGACAGACAGACAGACAGACAGACGGACAGACATGTCGAAACTATAAGGGTTCCGTTTTTTGCCATTCGGCTACGGAACCCTAAAAATGAATCGCTAAATGTGTTACTAGCGCAAAACACGAAAACGGCTGGACTGATATGGCGGATTCTTTTTTTTTGTTGTGTTTGGTTTTGTTAGGAGAAGGTTCTTATGAAAAAAAAAGGCAGGAAAGGTCTCAAGGGTAGGGTACAGGATTGGGTACAGGTAGGGTAGGGGTAGGGGTAGGATACGGTACGGTAGGGTAGGGGTAGGGTATTGTTAGGTTAGGGTAGGGGTAGTGTAGAGTTTGGGTAGGGTAGGGGTAGAATAAGGTATGGGTAGGGTATCGCTAGGATAGGGGTAGTGGTATCGGTTGGGTAGGAGTAGGATACCACGCAAACGAAGTCGTGGCGGGTCAGCTAGTAATCTATATTTTTTAATATTCCCATGCAACGTGTAACAGAATAAACGTAATTCCTGAAAGTAGTTGGTTCAGAATCAGCTTCTGAATCGATTTCCGTCATAAAAATAGGTGTTACATTTTGACGGAAAAATCTTTCATTTAACTTAAAATAGAAACAGAGTATCATGACAAATTAATACAATTCTTAATTCAAGGAAATGCGCTCGTGTGCGTGTCGGCCGCTAACATTGCATGTCTGTACGCGTCTGCGTAAGAATATTGTCAATCAATCACAAATCAATTTGCAATCAATGAGGATCTGGTTTTGTTTCTTCAATTTTTAGACTCCCTTATGATGGTTTTATTCAAAGAAATATGAACAAACCGAAATATTCATAGGATTCTGAGAAATTTGGGTTCAAATACAGAGCTACTCACCTTACGGGTACGTTTGATTTCAAACTGACTTTATTTTTTTTCTATCAAGACTGCCAACATTTCACCGCTACTAAACGTCAAAGTACACACCTAGTCGCTAATGTCGCTATAACTCAAACTTGAAACTAATTTAAATTTATGCCAAAAAACAATTGATGCAAATATGGGACGCAATGCGGTAAGGGGTTAAAAAATATATTTCGGAGGGATCGTAACTTGTTGTAAAATCGGTGAAGGTGGACCATGATTTTTAGGATCCTTATCAGCGCCAGGCTGACCTTCGAACCCGACTTCAAGGAAAACTTCAGTGATTACGTAGAAAAAGATTTACTAAATCCACACTCCAGTTTATTTCAAGGTTCGCTAATTACATAATTATTTACAGCAAACTCAGTTCAAAATCAGAATATTAATTTATTACAATAATCTATATATATCTATATATTATATATATAAAAGAAAGTCGTGTTAGTTACACTATTTATAACTCGAGAACAGCTGAACAGATTTGGCTGAAAATTGGTAGGGAGGTAGCTTAAAACCAGGAGACGGATATAGGATATTTTTTATCCCGGAATTCCCACGGGATCGGGATTTAAGCGGGAAAAACATCCCACGCGAACGAAGAAGAAATGTAGAGTAGGGTAGGGGTAGGGTTGGTGTAGGGTAGGGGTAGTGTAGGGGTAGGGGTAAGGTAGGGGTAGGGTAGGGGTAGGGTAGGGTTAGGGTAGGGTAGGTGTAGGGTGGGGGTAGGGTGGGTGTTGGGTAGGGGTAGGGTATTGGTAGGGTAGGGGTAGGATAGGGGTAGGGTAGGGTAGGGTTGGGGTATGGTAGGGGTAGGGTAGGGGTAGGGTGGGGTAGGTTTAGGGTAGGGGTATGGTTAGGGTAGGGTTGGGGTAGGGTAGGGAAGGGTTAGGGTAGGGGTAGGGTAGGGTAGGGTATCGGTTGGGTAGGGGTAGGATACCACGCGAACGAAGTCGTGGCGGGTCAGCTAGTTATTATTAAAAACAAGGTAATTGCGACTCAGGTGTGACCCTATTCACATTTACTAGAGATGTTGACGGAGCGAGCGCCTCGATCGGAATGATCCCCACTAGGCGGCGCGTGCCTTGCCATAACGATCCGTCCCCACCTCTTGCCTGACTCACGGAGCGGTTGTAGTGGAAATGACGTATCAACACATTGTAAACGACTTTGTTCCTTTGCGCCGACATATAAAAAAAAAACAGTAGTCCACCGGTAGCAGGAACAGGGTCCAAGCTACCGGTGGTCAGGGCTCTTGAGAAAGGAACCTCCAGAAGTACAGTCGGCCAAGAAAGTGGTGTACCACCCTAAGGTTGAATATCGCTTGCAGATTCATAGGTGATAAAGATTAGTTTCGCTTGCAGATCGATCTGACAACTTCTATTGCTGTCTTTATCTGATTATTGATAACGACTATTACTGTTTGTAACGTGACAGCTGTTCTTAGTTTGAACTTGATCATAGATGATACATATAACTTGATGGAACCAATGACGTCGTAAAATCAACGGCGGGGGGCTGTAGATTTTGATGACAAAATTGTATCTACAAATTCAGAATTGTAATCAACAAGTTACATAAAATTGTAAAGGCACAAGGCGAGTCCACAAACCTACAATTTCTGTAAACTTGTAATTACAATATCAATAAAAAACAAGCTAAAAATAGATTTATCCTTTTATTAAATTTCTACAATCAATTTTAAAATACTTATAACAAACAAAAACATAGCATATATAGTAATATTTAGAAGATATTGAAAATTTTTAAAAATTAGAAACGTGTGTAACCGCCGTTGGCCTCTATAACCTCTAAAGCCTGCAATACATGTTGGCCGAGCGTAGGCCAACGCGAGCGTTGGCAAATAGGTACAAAGCAAGAAATAATGTCTACACGTTCGACAAGTTCGTCGAACGCCAATGCGGACGACCAATGTAGAAGAGGGTCTGTAGAGCTGCCCACACGTTGGCCGAGCGCAGGTGAGCGCCTTTGATTTGTGACCAACAACCGACACCGATCCGAAGTGAGGCAAGTGATCACGAGCAACGGCGAGCGAAGACAAGTTGCACCAAATGAGCTCTATACACGTTGGCGCTGGCCTCCACTCGGCCAACTAGGCAAGTGACACCGAGCGATAACAAGACAAGGCAAATATACTGTCTACATGTTGGTATTGGCCTTCACTCGACAGCGCTCGGCCAACATGTATTGCAGGCTTAAAAGACGAGACCTCATTGAACCAACAAGCCGTGAGCAAATATCGGTGCCCCGCATTTCCTCCCAGATATAATTACAGTGACTAATAAGAGCTTGTTTGGTTCTTTCATTTTGATGCGACCATCGTTGGACCATAAGGCCCCAAAGATTTTCTATCGGGTTGAGGTCCGGCGATCTTGAGGGCCACTGAATTACCCTTACGTCAGTGTGTGAACGAAACCAGGCTCTTACGATCCTCGCATAATGAATTGAACAATTATCTTGAACAAAATCAAATTGTGGCACTTCGTTCTCCGGGTAAACATTACGGACTGTCGGTAGCATTGCATTCTGAAGCACGTCGATATAATTTACAGCCGTCGCTCGAGGAGGTAGAGAACACAATTCTCCTACACCATCCGTACTCATCCAGCCCCAAATATTTACGGAAATTCGACCTGATTCTCTATTTGGGATTACATGATCATCTTTATACCGTGTTGAATTATATCGCCAAAGGTGAAGACGTCCATGCTGACTGGATTTAAACGTTTTTTCATCACAAAACACTGTATTAGACCAATCAAACTCTAAGTTCTCTCTGGCGAAGTTCAGACGAGCAAGTCTGTGAGCATCCGTCAAATATATTTTCTTGGCGTAATGCCTGTGGTGCAACCCCATGTAATGTAGATGATTCCTTATTGTTTGGGCACTCACATCGAACATCTCCGCAAAATGTTTTGTGGGCTTAAAACCATTGATTTCATATTCCCGTCTCATGAATTCTCTATCGTTATTGGAGAGTGCAGGCCGGCGACCACTTCTTCTGTGATCCAACAAACTTCCCTCCTCTCCTTCACGACGAATCCAAAAGCGGACAGAACGCCTCGATATATTCAAATTCCGGGATATCGCACTGATACTGCTTCCCTCATTAAATTGGGCAATTATTTGTGCTCTTTCGGCAATGGTCAAGTTGGCAGGCATTGAGATGATTTTATATGCAGTTGATTGAAAAATAACACGGAAAATATATCGATTTTTTGCATATATTTGACAAAATGTCAATTGTCAGATTTCTTTTTCAAATGGAATTCGGTTGTCTAAATAGTTTTTATTACTTTTGTTTGGAAACATTTCAATTGCTTTGTAGAAACTAATGTCCTTTTCATTTATACTAAAGGTTAAAATGTCATGTACTTATATGTGACATATGACGTATGAATACTAAATACATAGGTTTACGTCATGATAATGTTGTCTCTTTCAGTAATATCTTTTTATAACGAACCTTGTTGTAATTTTCGATGACCGGGAAACTAAATCAAAACTGGTACACCACTTTCTTGGCCGACCGTACAGCTTTCTGGGTCAAGCCCTTGATCCAGCTGCCCAACGAGAGCCTTCTCAGATGTTGGTCGAGGCTCTTGGCTATTATACCATTGGCTGTGACGACTATCGGCACAATGATTGCTGTCTCCACATACAACCTCGCGTGCTATGTCAAGATACTTTAACTGAATGATTATTATTCTTTTATGCAACCAGTTTCAAAGCTCTAAAGTTAGAGGTTTAGCTACACGATAAAAGACAAATGCTTGCACTGTCTGGACAGGTCTGCTCAAATCTATGTGCTTATTTCCTCAAAAGGGCACCACAGACATGAACCTACATCCTTCTCATATGATTTGACCGATACGAATTGTATGGACTTTAAAAGAGACGTTGACCTCGAAGTTTGTTTCGGTACAAAAAAATACGTGTTAAAGTGTTATTTATAACCAATTTACAAAATCAATATTTCATTTAAAATGCAGACTTTATGTGTCTTTATGACTCTTTTTTTTCTCCTTACCAGTGGCTCCCTAACTACAGTAATAGATTCGACCCACACTCTCCTCTGCCGACATCAGAGTGAACTAGCAGTGTTGCTGTCCAGAGCGTCTTCAGCTATCCTGGGCAACGCACCCTGGCTTCGAGCTGATGTCGCTTGGGAGGCTGTGCAAGCGCAGACGAGTGATAGCCTTATGGTAAGACAATATTTTTACCCATTTGTACTCATTTATACTATTTTTTTTTCACTGTCTCTGTATCTCAGCTAACCTGTCTGTATTATATTGTATAACTAGATATTAGTGAAAACTTGTAATTGGCCATATTGTATTTATTATCCGTATTATTTTCTCTGTCTAGCTGTAAGTTTTCCAAACATAATAAAATAAATAAATCAATATTATCTTTTTTCCCTTAAAAATCATTAGAACTTAAAACGGGATATTTACCATGTAAAAGCCATAATGTGTTTATGGTATTTACGACCTTTCTACCCCAAGATAAGGTCGTAAAAGCCATAACGTGTTTATGGCTTTTACGACCTTTCTACCCCAAGGTATCGAATGTGTATTTATTGTTTAGAGTTTCCCATATTTCAGCACTTACTTACAAGCGTCATGATCACGGATGAACTGACTGACTGAAGTGTCGAAATATCGGTAAAGCGAAACAATAAATACACATGGTAAATGGTAAATGGTAAATGGTTAAACCCTCCAGCTAAGCTAAATATACTTGTCTGGAGTGAGTTCAAGGCATTAGTGTTATGGTTGGGGTTCGAACCCGGGATTTCTCCATCACAAGTCCGACACCATAGCCATTAGACTATTGGGGCTTCTCTTCGGGTTTGATTCCCGGATCGAGCCAAAAGTGCTATTGGGTTTTATTTTATTTATTTAGGAAAATAAACAGTTACACCCTAAAATTATACAAAGACAATTCATATAGGGTGAGTAAGTGTATAACCCACAACATTTTCTACAGATTATAAAAAAAAGTAATGATTAAATAGGATTTTTCGGTAAGCAAATTCTAAGTAGTAGCACAGATTACTAAATAGTTACTTCGTATCACTCTCATACAAAAGCGAAAATACCTACGCTGTAATAGCCTACAAAATCTTAATAATACCAGCTGTTTGCAGCGAGAAGAAATGCACCATAAGTACGCATACGGAGAGTTGAGATTGTTTTGCCCGCCGCGCGACCCACGTCATCGAGCGAATGTCCTAGGGTTGTATAATGATGATATTGGTAATAAAACGAATATAGAAAAATAACTATTTTTTATTTGTTGATCAAATATGTTTCAGTTTAATAAAATGGATAGATGCATTTTTTCCTTCCCTGAATGCCCAATTATTAAACTTTAGTGTCGAAAATATCCGAAACCGCGTAAATAATTTTAATTTTAATAAAATTCCGTGCAAATAAATAATCAAAAGGGAAACTGGAGCAAAGCGGAGGAAAATCAATTGTTTTTAGGTCGATCCATTATGACGTTGTCAAAATTATTTAATAAGACTCAGGCAGGCGTGCGGCAGCGCACTGTCGGATGTACCGACGGCGATACGCGAAGCGGTAGGCATATAACGCGTGGCCTTGAGCGAGTGACGGACGCCTGTTAGTAGTCCGGAGTTATGAAGTTGGCGGTGTGATACCCCCGTGCCTCGGAAAGTACTCAGCGTCATTTGGACATCTTTGACAGTCTTTACGGGTAGTCACAAGAATAAATCTGACACTGGTCTAGCCAGGAGGTATCGTGTTACCCAGTTACTGGGTTGTGGAAGCCGACCTCAACATAGTTGGGAAAAGGCTAAGCAGAAGCAGATTTATTTATACAGAGTTGATGCGACCGAGGGGCTTTCCTTTAAACTGTGTATACTAGGTACCATTTTCAAGCTCTATACGAAAAATCAATTAAATAGGAGAAGTAGTTTAGTCGCAAATGATTTTGATGGGATGCACCTTAAAGCGATAAATCTGACCAAGACAAGAGATAACACACGCCGCGCTACGTTGCCACTATGTTACCTTGGTATTTAAGGTCAGTCACATTTATTTACAAAGTATGGTTGCATTTTACTCTGAGTTGTAAACTATTTAGTTTGTTTGAAAAAAAATTTTTTTTTGGCTCTGTTTAATTTTTAACTGTATCAAATTAACACTAAACACGTATAGTATACGTAGTGTAATTTAATGCCCCTCTGTCGTATCGATTCTGTATATTTTTAGGGATAACAACCGCTTACAATTCTTAAATAGGCCCATAGATTACATGAGTAGCCAATATTGGCCACAGCAGATACTTTGGGTGGATCAGCCTTAATATTAATATTAAATGTGATTATTATGTATGTTAGACTGTTGTCAAAATATAAATTTCCTTTCTCCCTTTTTAAAATAATATTTGTTTCTCTGTTACAGAAAATCCACCACGCCTTCTTAGTAGTCCAGTCGACGTTTTTGAAACACGTGGCGATGGCCCATTTTGTACCGCCCCTACACGCCCAGCGAATTTATAAAAACCATAACGAGAGAATTCACTGGTTGCACACAGTCGTTATACCACACGTCACAGAGCAGTTCACACACAACTTCGAATCCCTAGAACGAATGTACAGGCTCCTTAAGAACTCTGGCAACACCGACACCGAAAATAAAAAGTTAGGCACAGCATTCAACGATACTTGGCTATATTCAGATATTCACACCGGAATCGCAAAATCATGTCTAGAACTAAAGTTAATATTAAATAAATCGAACAGTTTAGACGTTTTTCTTGACTCCTGCGCAATGAATAAACAGGAAATCGATTTGGAAGTCTTAAATCGAGATATGGATGATATTATCGATAGTCTCACTAAATGCTTGAAAACTGTACAGAGTTCGCAGTTGAGGTTAAGGAAAATTCAAAATAAGAACGTTAAGGAAATCCAGTTTGAAGACAAAGAGGTTATGGTTGAGAATTTGGATATTTTGAAAATAGAAGACAGGGAGCCAGAGAGTAAGGATGAAGTTTTTTATTTCGTGAAAACTGACGATGATGATTCAAGCATTCAGCCAGCAGGAGACCTTACAACGACACCAGGAAAGAAAGAAAAGGAAACAAATAAAATAGTGATGAGTGAGTTGAAGAGGAAATTGGGGAAAAGAGAAGATGTTATGAGAGAGAGAGAGAGGCAAGCGCTTGCTAAAACCATGCCAGAGTTAAAAGACATACCAGAATTCCCCCGACAAATAAATCTAGAAGAATTCATGGAAAAAAGAGGTTACATCAACAAATTAAAAATAAGAAACACCACCCCTAAAAAGAAACCATTATCTACCAAACCTAAAAAAAATAAAACTAGAAATAAGAAATACAAATATAAATTAGCAAAATACAGTAAAGAAACGGAAATAAATGATGTTATATACGAGGCTAACGCAAAACTAAATGTAAAAAGTAAACTTTTAACTATAAGTACTTTCAATGATTACTATATCACAAAATGGTGTAAATATGTTAGATCAGAAAGAAATGATTTAGACTCCAGCGGTCTTTCCGAAGGCCTAAGCGACGTAGAAGCAAGTACAGTCAACAAAACAGTCAAAGAAACAGTAAACAACGAGCTACGATTCACAAAAAAAGACTTAGAATTGACGGCTTCATCATCAGAAAGCGATTTTGAGTACTTTAAAGAAAAACAGAAAGCGTTACTAAACGATGTCCGACGCCATAGAGCTGTGAGAAGAAAAAATCACCCGAACCATAGACCATTTCCGTCTATAGACAATGTAGATGAGAGTTTGAAGCCCATAGAGTATAGTATTCGTACCGGCATGGATATGGCGTCGGTGCTACAAGTGAATAGGACGGTTCCCAACTATATAGCCAACGAAGAAGTATTTATTGGCGACGGAGAAGTATCCACAGATAGTGGCAATGATGAGGATGCTTGAAAATTCTAGAAAATGGGACTGAAAATTCTGTCCTTACTTGATAAGGAAGGGACTAGAAAAATTTTGTACCTACTTGAAGGCAAAAAGATTTGGGTCCCTCTTCATAAGGAGCTAGAATTATTCTGGCTGGAGATGGTGAAGTGTCCACAGATAGTGAAAATGAGACGCTTGAAAATAGTCGAAAACGGGACTGAATGTTCTGTCCCCATTTGATAAGGAGGCAAAAAGATTTGGGCCCTGTTCATAAGATGCTAGAACTATTCTGTCCCTGCATAATAAGGAGGCAAAAAGATGTGGTCCCACTTCATAAGGAGCTAGAATAATTCTGTCCCTACATGATAAGGAGGAAACTAAAACAACAATGTTTTGTCCCATTTGCATATGGAGTGGCTTGCATTATTCTGTCCCTGTAAGATAAGAAGAGAACTAGAGAGCTGAAGAGTTGTCCCCGTTTCATAAGGTGTGGCCTAGAATTGTTTGGTCCCATTAAGGGGCGAACTTGATAAGTTCTGCCCTTGCTTGATAAGGCTTTGGTGTTTGCATCGAGACGTTTAATTCTGGGATATCCTAACAAACAAATCTTATTTATTTATAATATTTTTTAAATAAAACGATTTATCCTCTATAACATATGTATACATTAGAATGTACACTAAAATAGGTTCAATGTGAATTCGTGTCTTAAAGAAGTACAGTTTGAACTTTTCTAAACTAAAATGGTTCTAACTGTAGTTTGTGAACCATTTTAATTTATAGTAACTTTCTTGATTGAGCTTCATTAGTTCTAGAATGATTTTTTGAATTACTAATGCGTAAGTAATAAGAAGAATATAATTTATCCGGCTTTGTGCGTTCCGCTCAAGTGACCAACGATTATGAAAGGAACTTGTAATAAGGAATAATGATTAATTTATTTGATTAATCTATACTAATATTATAGAGATAAATCTGTCTGTAAGTTTGTATATAGTGGTTAATCTACACCAATAATGATCCAATTCTATAGACTCTGAGATTCATTATTGATTAGTTATTACATTGTATTATGTCAATATTGGTCTACTCTATACAGTCCTCTCATACCTAAAAAACCCGTTCCATCATCGCACTACAAGAAAAACGGCGATGCGCCATCGTTACATGGTGGACATCCCACTCATACGCACGAAACGTTTTGGGAATATCTTCATTATGCGTACGGTTAAGGAGTGGAATTCCCTGCCGGAGTCTGTGTTTCCTGATCGCTATAACCTGGGGTCTTTAAGTCAAGAGCGAATAGGTTACTTCTAGGTAAGCGTGTTTCATCTTTGACCACATCATCACTTACCATCAGCCTATGTCCTTCCCAGGGCCCAACTAAACTATTCCCATGCCAATTTTCATCTAAATCGGTTCAGCGGTTTAGGCGTGAAAAGGTAACAGACAGACAGACAGAGTTACTTTCGCATTTATAATATTAGTATGGATATAGTAAAAATTATATAGTATGGATTATGTTGGGTCTGATTAACATTGCCAGATCGGAGACAGTTATATCATTCAGAACTGCAGGACAGAATTCTTCAGGACTCGCTAGGTTATTCGGCGTTATTCTGAAGATCGCCACAGTTGATTCCGGCTATTTAAGAAAACTTATAGTTATATTAATTAAAATTTTAATCATATTTGTATTACTGAATAATATTAATATGGATTGCTCATCTGCATTTAAATAACTCTTATTCTGCCCGCTTTCGCTAGCACTAACCGACACCCTAATGATTGTCTAAGGCCGTTGTCCGAGTGCCGGCGAGTAAACGACTAACTATCGGCGATTTACTCGCTCAAGAAACGCACAATGAAATATACATTCCGTGTAAACGAAAGAGATGCATATATTAATAGTTGCTCTCTGATAGTTCACACTGCTTGCGAGTACTCGCTTCACTAGTTTTGTCGCTGAGCGACAAGAGCTGTCAAAGATAATACTCGCTCAGCGATCACTTGGCGGTCAGAACTCACGCTGAGAGACCACCCAGATTATAGCTCAGCGACTAAACTATCGGAACAACACGCTCGCTGCTCGCCAACTCGTTTTCAGATACTAGCTCTACGCGCTACTCGTTCATCGTCGGTGGTGGCACACCTACCTAAATAATCAATGTCTACAAAATATTCATTGTGTTCTATTTTATCTATAGTTAAAAGATATGTTTTTTTATTTAAAACTGTGATCAAACTTATCAAGTCAATTGATTTTTAATGTTACTAACAAATAATTAAATAATGTATAATATTAATTGAAATATAATGTGCTTTTACCTAAGTGTTTTCTTTTAATTATAACCTGTTTTTTTTTGTCTCTCACTCTGGGTGAAGCGGAAGAGTGTCAGACTTGTACTGACTAAAAACTCCTTCAGTTGCCGTTGTGGTCCGGGGCCGCGGTATTTAGTTAGAACAGTCCCGCAACCCCAGCAGGCTATAGAGATAGATAGATATTATATTCTTTATTTTACACCATAACAGTAAAACAATAGGGACTTTTCAACTAAAAAGGGTGATACAATGGGCGGTCTTATCGCTAAGACGATCTTTTACAGAAAACCTTTGGATGAATTTGACATAGGAGAAAAAAAAATACGCGGATAGTCCACGGTGTACTATTTATCTATATAAAAACAATAAATAACATTCTCAAAACATATATATATATAAATATAAAAATACATAATAACAATTTAAGAAGAGAGATATCTTTATCTCTCTTCTTAAATTGTTATTATGTATTTTTATAGGATCTTTCCTTTACCAAGTTTTTGAAAGACGACAGGGTTATCCAGCCCCGTCAATGGTGCTGACTGGAGTTGTGTCATCAGGTATCTTGTGGGTTCATTCTTTCTATCGTAGACCTCATCTATCGCTTACCATCAGGCGAGATCGATGTCAAGCGTAGGCTCATTCGTACAAAAAAGAAAAAGAGTGTTCCATTTTCTACCAATTCAGCGCTTACGAGATAAAGTATATTTATTAATTTAAACTTTATGTACAACTAGCTTTTGCCCGCGACTTCGTCCGCGTGGAATAGTTACTTTGGGCTAACGTTAAATTTAACCCCGATTTTGAAGCATTCTTCATTGGTGCTCCGCTCCTATTGGCCTTAGCGTAATGATATATAGCCTATAGCCTTTCTCTATAAATTGACTATTTAATTAAAATATTTTTTCAATTAGAACCAGTAGTTCCTGAGATTATCGCGATCAAACAAACAAACAAACTCTTCAGCCTTATATATTAGCATAGATAGCTGTTGCCCGCGACTTCATCCACGTTTCCGTCGTTTTTCGTAAAAAAAAAGTAGCCTATGTCTTTCCTCACGGTTCAGTGATTTTGATGTAACACACAGATTAACTTTCGTAATTTAGTAGGGAAATATAATATGTCAATCTATAATACTGTTGAAAAATATCGCAATACCGAACCGCACAATATTATTGTTAATAGCTGTGCCCGTGACTCCGTCAGCGTGTAACTCCTTGTGTATTATTAAGTTAATGTATTGGTAATATTGTTTAGATCACGTTCACATGAGGCTTAAGTACCTATAGAACGACAATACTTCAGCGCAAAGCTTTCGGGTAAACTATGTTGAAAGTTGACCCGTTCGGCACGTGAACATAAAGATTTCTAGAACTGCTAACCCGGGAAAGAGCGATGTACAACTGACCATGCGAGAAACAACTGACACCGAGATCTACTCCAGCAACACGAAAAGTCTGCCCTTGAGCCTCATTAATTGTCATTGCATAACACACCGATACTGGGAATCGCGTTCTTTTAAATTGGAATGGAAAATTATTTGGTACTAGCTTTTGCCTTTTTTAGACAGGCCCGTTGGTATAGTGGTCAGTGGTCCTGACTGCTATGCGCAAGGTCGTGGGTTCGATTCCCACCTAGGACAAATGTTTGTGTGATGAGCACGGTCATTTGTTCTTTGTCTGGGTGTAATTTATCTATAATATGTATGTATTTAGTAATATATATGTATGTTTATCAGTTGTCTAGTATCCATATCACAAGCTCTGCTTAGTTTGGGACTAGATGGCGTTGTGTGAAAAAGTTGTGGAATATTATTATTTTATATTATTATACATGTGAAACTTGATAGGTAGATGTATTCTGTGAATCGCTTTCCGATTTTGAGAAAAAAATTAAAAAATATTTAAAATAAAGGGGGGCTCCCCATACATGGAACTAAACCTGAAAATATTTTTTTTCATGAAATCGATGCATGTGTGGTATCTATAGACAGTTCTTTAAAAACGACATCGGGGTTTCTAAAACCACTTTTCCATAAAGTCAATCGTTTAAAAGATATAAGCTTCCAAAGTGGTAAAATGTGTGTGTGGCGGACACAACCTCTAACTTCTATAATAATGGAGTGAAAAATCTAAAAAAAATATATGTCTGTAGATCTTAATATAAACTTTCAACCAAAATTAGTTTGAACGAAATCAGTTCAGGAGTTTTTGAGATACAGCATATTTTTTAAAACCGCAAATATAACTTTGTAATTCATACAAACACTATGAAAAACAAATTTATTCGGCGCAGTTGTAAAAAATGTAAAAAAGCCAGTTTTAAGAAATTTGTAAGGTTTTTTTTTTTCAAAACAAATTTATTTGGCGCAGTTGTAAAAAATGTAAATAAGCTAGTTTTAAGAAATTTGTAAGGTTTTTTTTTCGTCAAATAAATTTGCATATTATATTATAGTTACTACGGAACCCTTCATGGGCGAGTCTGACTCGCACTTGGCCAATTTTTTTATGGAATAGTTAATAATGTTAACTTTTTCAATTAGGGGTGACTGAGAGTGTTATAAACGTAAGAGTAGACAAATATTATAATCAGAAAGCTTCGAACTGATAAGCTATCGGGAGTTACACGTGTTATTGTGAGTCAACCATAAAAGTTAGACATATGCTGTCGTGGGATATTTTTTATATAATTTTAAGGAGAACATTTCCGTCATGAAATAATTTGTGTAGCTTTAACCATTAAGGTTGCACACGCGACGGAAGCTTAAAAAATGGAGTAACTTCTCCCGTTTTCCCAACATTTCCCTTCACTGCTCTGCTCCTATTGATTGTAGCGTGATGAAAAGTATACTATAACCCGCTCAGGAGTATGAAAAATAATTGTACCAAGTTTCGTTAACATCCGTCGAGTAGTTTTTGTTTCTATAACGGTTATACAGACAGACAGACAGACAGACAGACAGACAGACAAAAATTTAACTGATTGCATTTTTGGCATGAGTATCGATCCTTAATCACCCCCTGATAGTTATTTTGGAAATATATTTCATGTACAGAATTGACCTCTCTACAGATTTATTATAAGTATAGATTATGGGAATTCTGGGAATAAAGACGGTTTCTGCTGCACCGCAACCTGTTAAAATTTGAGCCTCGATTATATTTTGTTGCAACTGGGTTACTTTTAGCCGAGTTCCATTGCAAATTTGTGGTGGTTTTAAATTTCGGAGCAGAATAATAATCAGAAAGCTTCGAACTGCTAAGCTATCGGGAGTGACACGTGTTATTGTGAGTCAACCATAAAAGATAGATATATGCTGTCGTGGGATATTTTTTATATAATTTTAAGGAGAACATTTCCGTCATAAATGATTTCTGTGTAGCTTTAACCATTAAGTTTGCACACGCGACGGAAGCTTAAAAAATGGAGTAACTTCTCCCGTTTTCCCAACATTTCCCTTCACTGCTCTGCTCCTATTGATTGTAGCGTGATGAAAAGTATACTATAACCAGCTCAGGAGTATGAAAAATAATTGTACCAAGTTTCGTTAAAATCCGTCGAGTAGTTTTTGTTTCTATAACGGTTATACAGACAGACAGACAAAAATTTTACTGATTGTATTTTTGGCATCAATATCGATCCCTAATCACCCCCTGATAGTTATTTTGGAAATATATTTCATGTACAGAATTGACCTCTCTACAGATTTATTATAAGTAGGTATAGATAGTGTTACATGGGCGGACTTAGTGCAGTAAGGCATTCTCTACCAGTCCACCTTTCTTTTTTAAAGCATCTAGAGCGACATCCTAGAATAACACCTGGGATACTTATTATCCCGGAATTCCCACGGGAAGCTTCACTTTTTTTTCTACGTCAACGCACCGGTAGGAGGTTCATCTTGCAGCTACTGGAAAGAATTTGAAAAGAGTTCAGGACACACGTTGGAGCGCTAGAGGTGATGCTGTAAACTCCATTAGATATATTTACAAAGAAACATTGACTGCGTTGGAAAAACTAATTGAACCAGATGAAAGTTTGAACACACGTACAGATGCAGGAAGTTTATTAGTCGCTATGCAGTCATTTTCATTTTTAAGTTACTTGGGCTTCTGGTATCAGGTACTGCGTGAGGATAATGATACTCAAAAGTATCAGTACCAAACCGAGGGACTGAATATACACCAGTGTGCTCAAAAAATAATTGCTTTACAGACCTTATCGCTAAATTCCTCTCGATTAGATAATCGAGAGGAATTTGTAAACGGAGCTCTCCAATATTCTAAAAGTTTATGCGAACAACTTGGAATTTTTCTTTCAACCCCCAAGACGAATCAGGAGGAAGCATATTATTGGTGACGGAGATGTAGATGCTGGGTTATCGTACGAGAATGGACTGAGGAGAACAATGTTCACTTGAGTAGACAGAGTGATTGCTGAAATTCGTGACCGATTTCAACAGTTGCAAAATCTAGCGCAAAAATAGGTATGCCTTTTTTATGCCTGCAGTAATGCTGGGCTCGGAAGGACTAAACCTAAATCATGCTCCTCAGGATATAGAAACAAAGGAGTTTCGACTTGAGCGCGCACGTCTACGAGCCTTCGTAGGAACAGACCCAGACTGTAAAAAGGAACTCGTTAAGTCTGGCTCGTTAGGGTTATTAAAATATATTATTCAGTCTAAACTAGAGGAAGGCTTACCCAACATCGTTATAATGTTAAGAATTTTTTTAATCTCTGCCATAAGCAATGCTATCTTACCATAGAAAACGTAATAAATGTTGATATAGATGGTTGTGTCTATGACTTTGCGTTAAAAAAATCACGTAAAGTACATTTTAAATTAAAAAAATGTGCAAATAAGTACTTTAGCTTAGGGATCAGTGCAGGTTTCTTCAAAATAGGTTGACGGATTTACCTACTGATATCTCTTTGATGTGGATGTTAAGTCTAGCTTGCTGGCTGCAGTGGGTCTATTGCTTCTTTATTCTTTCTTAATCCAAGTTCATCGCAATTGCTGTTATAAAACCGTTGTTACATGGGCGGGCTTAATGCAGCAAGGCATTCTCTACCAGTCAACCTTTGGGTTAAATAACACATTGCTTTATGCGGCTTACCAAAAAGGCTTTGCTCTGGTAGGTATAGTTTGGCAAATCGTTCGAACTGTTCTAAGTTATGCTTGCACTTACAGCTCCTTTCAAATCGGTGTATCTTCCCCCTTATAGTTTCGTTATGTCTGTCTGTCTGTCCGTCCGTCCGTATTTACACAACCATTTTATTCCGAAACTATTAGGACTATACATGTGAAACTTGGTAGGTACTTAGATGTATTCTGTGAACCGCTTTCCGATTTTAAGAAAAAAATAAAACACTATTTAAAATTAAGGGGGCTCCCCATACATGGAACTGAAACTAAAAATATATTTTTTCATGAAACCTATGTGTTCGATATTCAGGATAGCAGGGTTGAAAAGGAAAAATCTTGAAAACGAGCAAACACTATTTATTCACTTTACAATACTTCACAATAGCACAATGTTCAAGCGAGAGCGTAGGCGTGTGTACAGCGCGGCGATCGGAACGAGACTGATGTGTACACCGCGACGATTGAAACAAGACTGACTGCCCACGCTTTTTTTTTTTTTTTTTTTTTTTATCTACTACCATGTACAATCTTCGATACGATTCTACGATTATATCTACTTACTATCTATCCCAGGTTGCTGCGCTCCCTAACACTATGCGTGTGTGGTATCTCTCCCCTATACTATACATACTTACGCTTAAAACTACTGAAACGATTTGAAAAATCCTTTCCATTAAATTAAATGCAAGCAACTAACAGCAATAAAGTCTGCTAAAAGCCAGTATAAAACAGATTTTTTTAATACCATGATTGATTTTGTGCTAAATAAGTAACATGAAATCGAAATTTATAACATTTTAAAGTTTTGGTTTTTGCTATGACTTAAACGAGTTATAAAAATAACCGAAAGAGCCATTGACGTCTATAAGTCTTTAAAAATGACATTGAGGTTTCTAAAACCAGTTTTTCATAAAGTCAATCGCATATTTACTAAAACCGCAAATGTAACTTTGTAATTCATAAAAACACTATGAAAAACAAAGTTATTTGACGTAGTTACTACGGAACCCTTCATAGGCGAGTCTGACTCGCATTTGGCCAATTTTTTTTATCATTTTTTATTACGGATAAGCCATCTGATGGAAAGCGATCATAGATTAGGCTTACGATGGAACGAGCGAGCCCAGAAGATACCTGTTGTCCTTAGGTAAAATAAATAACTAGATATGGTCAACAGACGAAATTATATCGGAACCGTGTGTCTCCAGTTAGGCGCTGGGCGGGGCAACAACTACACATGCAGTTTAATAAAATCAATAGATACGCACTCGCACACACACACCCGCATTTCTTGAATCAGAACGTACTATACAATCAATAATAAACCTTATTCCGTCAAACACAGCGTGTATTTACCATGCACCGTAGAACTTACCCACACAAAAACATCGGTCGCTATCGTTGTGCTGTGCAAAAGCAATTTATTTTACATATACGCTAGTGATTGACTAAATCGGAAAGTTATCGATTCTTCCGTTTATTATTGTACAATTTTTTTTGGGCGTCTGAAAATGAACCAAAAAAAAAATGGCATGTCCAGAAAATATTACAATAACAATAAACATATTATTAAGAACATAACATTACATAATTATTGTTAAGTACTACCTACTAAGTATTAAGGGCTACCCTGGCGCTTTCGACTTAAATTTTAATATTTAATTATCATAGTGATAGGTCAAATAGAAGTTGATGTTAACTTACATTACGCTCTTGATCGGAACATACCAGCCGTATAGGTTGTATAGAATCCTGAAAAGATTCACTTTTCAGGATTCTATACTGATTTTATGAATACCCTAAATCATGAGAATAGCTTTCAGTAATAAAATAAAATTCAACCCACTTCTGCAAAAATCAGTTGTACTCTTAATTTTGGAATTTTCCATTCAAAAATCCTGCGACTTTTCTTTAGAGACTAGAACATTTCTGCGTTGAAGTGAACCGAGCATATGGTGCTATTTTTTGTAGGGTACCAGTTAGGTGGCATGCCTGTGGCATCAATCCATTCCTTTTTTATGTTACCATCTTTTGGGAAGCTGAAAAGTACGAAAAGCACTTATTTATCATTTACATACGTCCTAAGCTACTTCTAAACGTCACCATATAATATCGCAATAATTACGTAACACACTATAAATCAAGATCTGAATGATTTTGACGTATATTGCTAATGCATTGCTTCATATGTTCGAAATATTGGTCTGCTCAACAACGTAAATACCGCAGTGAGTGTTGGTGACTTAGCATAATGAAACCGATTCCTACTGTAAGTGTGTTACGCAATTATCCCGCAGGTAATAGTTTAGTAGGTTATAATATGTTTTTGTTATAAGAAAAATCCTAGTTAGTAGAGAAATTGTTAAATATATGAAAACAAACACACATCCATGCATAACAAATAAATAGCATGAATATATTGACTTATTTTAAGCTCAATTCACAAATACATTATCTGAACCATGCCGATTATTATAACGCATTCGAAGCTTCAACGGAAGCAAAATACAAAAACCATAAAAAATAAAGAAACAGCATGAGGATAAGGCATAACATACGATAATTCTAAACCGAAAAACACCACCGATTATTAACCTAAAATTAAAGTAACTTACTTTACGAATATTGGTTACGCATTTCTCTACTACTTTGTAAAAAAATCAAAATAAGTAAAAAAACATTATTTACATCGATCTTCCAACCAGGCTAAAACGGTTGACAGATTGAAAAATAAACTATTGTAGCGACGGCGACGTCGGAACTCCTTACGCATGCTGCGGGCGTAAAATAAATTGTTTATTTTGTTTTACTTTTTTGTACACTTGACTTTTCAACGTATTTTTATTTCAGCCTCATGTAAAATAAAATTTAAACATATTTTCTTAGAGGTTTCCGTATGTTATAAAAAACTTTTTACCAAAAAATTAAACAGACTCCCAAATAACACTACAAAACGAAAAATAACTTTAATTTCGGTAGTCTTTAGTTTTGTAATTTCGTTTTTGGCACCGACTTCCGAAATTAAAGTTATTTTTCACTTTGCAGTGTTTTTTGGGAGTCGGTTTAATTTTTTGGTAAAAAGTTTTTATTTCACTCTTTTTAGTTGGTCGATTTTTAATTTACCTAGTTACAAGAGCCTAAATGTCAACTACTTATATTCATTTACAAAATATTGCTTTTCCCAATGTTGGGCTGTTATTTGTTGAGGAGTTCTCCTGGTAGTTCACCAACAGCTTCACTTCACCATATGCATTGTGACGAGCATATTGTGCTTAATAACCACATTCAAGTAATCGAAGCGGAACACATGAAATACTTATATATTGAGTAGTTCCAGTGGCCATCTGTGGTCTTCATCATCAGGTCCACTTCACAAATGGTGCTTTTCGAATGCAACTACACAAGTTACTTTAAAAATACTCAATTCACTATAGGTGTGCCTATAATATTTGAAGAGTTCCCTCGATTTCTCCAGGATCCCATCATCAGATCCTGACTTGGTGACAATGGAACCAATTTCAAAGTATACCCTTTCAAACAAAAAAAGAGTTTTCCAAATCGGTACAGTCGTCTCCGAGTAATCGGTGACCATACATAAAAAAAAAAATAATATACGCGTCGAATTGATAACCTCCTCTTTTTTTTGTCGTCGGTTGAAAAACCCCTAAACTATAATAGCAATATTTCATTCGTCAATCGACATTGCTGTCGATAGCCTACGTTAGTGGATCTGCACAAGCACATCACTAATTCGTCGCAAGAAGTGGCGGCCTCACTACGCGATGAATCCGCGTAATACAGTTTCGTATGTTATGTTTACATTGCTTGTCCAGTTACTTAGTGACGAACTCAGGTAGTGGTTAAGGAGCAATGTATTTATAGCAAAAGGAGTACAGTCGCTCTGATATTTGAAAACAAAAATAACATAGTAAAACCAGGAAATATTTTACGATTTATTGTTTTTCATGATTTTAAAGACAAATATTGTAAAATACTTGTACTTACATATGGTAAGTGATTCCATGATTCACATAGATTTGATTTTGGCTTCGGTTTTTACAAGATACCACAGAACAACTCGGCATTCATATATGTTATCACGATCGCCGTCGAAAGCGCACTAGTTCGCGGAGACGGCCACTTGCCTGTGACACTCCGGAGTATAGGTGTTCCATGCTGTGACATGAGCCCTGTGGCCATGTCGCGCGGACACCGATACGCCCCCTTACCACTTCTCCTGTATTTTTGATTTCTGTGCTGTTGTCACTTGCTTATAGGCTAAGGCATCAAATGTTGCAGAGAACATAGAAACCGGTAGAGTTCCACGTCTTATGGGCACAATTTATTAATGTGGGGGAGAAACGCTTTGTACGACAAGACGGTATATCTACCAGTTGTGGATGGTACCCTGTAGTAGGTCGTGGAGTTCCGTTGCATACTCTCCGAAGTATAATCTATAGAAGGCCGACAGGAAAGCCGTTTCACCGATGAGCCAGGCTGTGAAGCTTGCCTGCCAGAACCTCGTCGCCTACGTTCAATCGACTGCGTTCATTTGATTTAACCAGTACGAATTGAGTTGTCTTCAAAAGTGACATTAAATTTGTTACAGTGTTTCTTTTCAGGGCACTCAGCTCATTTAGTTTAAACACCGGCCTCGTTAAGTATAAGTAAAGTTTAAAAAAAATACGTTAAAAGTGTTATTAATAATCAATTTGCAAAATAATGATCATTGAATGGAAGTTTGTTATTCAATAACAAGCCGCACATGGCACAAGTGGAGCCGCTGGTAGAAGCCAGTCTATGATAATATTCTAATCATAGTGATGTTGAGACCTATTGCCGTTACGTGATTAAATTATTAATTCATAATAAATGACGTTTTAATTATAATAGATATTAATATGATTCGTTATCGATGTCAGTTTGTTGTGCATCCGCTGACAACATGACCGCTCCTAGATTTATGTGAGTGTGTTTATTTTATAGTTATAATCATGAATTTATAGTTTTATTTGAAACCGTCGCCATTAATTACAATATGAACTCTAGTTTGGTGTTTTTAAAGTTGTTTTTTTTTTGGTGAAAATGTTCTTAAAATGGCTCTAAAAGTACTAATGTGAACCTAGAATTGTATCTTCTTACTAAAATACTAATTAACTACCTTTTTGTTAATATTATAAATGCGAAAGTTTGTGAGGACGGGTATATATGTAGATGTATGGATGTTTGTTATTCTTTCACACAAAAACTACTGAACGGATCCGAATGGAATTTGGTAAGTAGGTAGTTGACATCCTGGAATAACACATAGGCTACTATTTATCCCGGAATTCTCACGGGATCGGGATTTATACAGAAAAACCAACCAGACAACTACTGACTGCCTATATTTTTATGGTTTGATTGCATGTGGTATGTTTTTATTGCATTCCTTCTGCATGTGCATATATTTGCGGGTGGGAGGGTGGTGCTGCATACTGCATGCAAGATTAATCATCAATTTCTTGGCGGATTTAACACTAGATATTTTTCTGAAGTATTAGTTTGCTATGGATTTCCGCAAAGTAACGCCTGATTACATTCTGTATATTATTTATTTATTTAACCTTTATGTAGTACAATGGTGGTACATGGGCGGACTTAATGCAGCAAGGCATTCTCTACCAGTCAACCTTTGGATTAAAAAAAAATCGCATTGTGGTAGGTGTACGAGAAAATGGAATGAAATAATATTAATAAAATACATATACATATATTATGTTAGTTGCATCTAACTATTATTATTCTTTCGCAGCGGACGGACGTTCCTTGCTTGTTCTCTCTTAGTGTTGTCAACTCAGATGGCAACAAGATCAAAAGTTATTGTTGATCGACCGTCGAGCGCCATTTGCCCGTTAATGGACTTTCCAAAGACAGTCAATGGAACACTAAGTAAGAACCTTTAACTTCAATACGTAGGTATAGACTTATGGTCGGCGGCGCGTCGTGTTCAACGCGCGCCTCAAAGCAACGTCAGCACTAAGTATAGTGACGGGTCCCCATAGGGCCATTGCCTGCAGGGGTTGCGGCAATGTTCTAACGAGATACCGCGGCCCCGGAACTTAAGGCTTAGCATGACTGCATGATCCTCCGTTATGTCGAAAATACTGCAGCAATAATTTTGAAATAAGTATATGGTAAAGTTGAGGAAAAATTTTCTTGATAGAAGAAAAAATCCAAAGTTACTTCCAAACCGAACAATAAACCGCTGGTCAATGATATTATAAAGTACAGATATGTTACGTTCATAGTAATTTGCGTTGAAATTTGTTCCGCGTAGTAAGAACTGCACACATCACGGATATCTATGGCACACATTGACAAGTTTTACTTATAAGTAGAATGAAAGATACTAAACAACACGCAAGTGAAAGAGATGGCTATAATTCTAACAATTGCGCTTCAAATGAGTCCTTGTGCCATAGGATAACATTTTTATAGCCGCAGAGTGGACACTCGATTGAAGAGTAAGTACGTAGGTAAGAAATTAAACATCTAACTTGGTTAATCACGGATCAAGTATTACCACTAATGTTTGTATTCAGCTTAGCCCATTATATTCAAAACTAAAATAGAAATTAATAGTCATTATGTTAATGAAATAATTTATGATCAGTCATAACAATAATTGCATGTTTCGAAAACTTCGTCAAATCGGAACTTCATCTTGGATGAAGCAGGTGGAAAGCTAGTAATCAATAAATAATCAATTTCATGACACAAATATAGGTTTCATAATGAAATGTCATGTAGCGGTTTCTTTGTAAGTACCTATACTGACCAAACAAATTCAACTTTGGCGAAAATGCAAGCAACAGGTAGCTGACATTTTATAAAACATTATGCAGGCAGCATTGTTTTATACAATGTTTTAGATACCTACCTCTATAATTGGAACTGCATTTTTTTAAGCATTGTTCGACCACATTTCGTAACATATTTGTTAGTACTTTGGAAGTGATTGCTACATTGTCCTGCTGTTTTTTGATATTATCCAGTCTGATTCGCTTTTTTGTTCACGAACAATTACGATCCAATCTTGAAGTCGAAACTGATCCCTCGGAAACCTAATTCAATAAAAAACAGTTATAATCCTCAATAATCAGTCAAATGAACTTTAGTCAAAAAAATTGTAACACAAAACAAATTAAAACAAGTCAATCAATATCGCTTCTACACTTGTAAACTTTTAACTAATCTATGTCCGCACGCAAGCATCCTTATCGCTCTCGCGACAAAACAAGTTTGCTCTCTCTGTCTTCACCTACATATGGCTCCTAAGCATAATTTATTGGCAAGTTTGGAAAATAAGTGAAATATAAAATATAATCTTAATATATTTGCATTATCACATGTGATATGAGATCCTTTGTATTTTGTTTACTTTGGAAGTATAATTCGTACACTTCCGAAACTCACACGATGGCAATTTTGATAAATAAAATCTAAGAACAGGGGTATTACGGTGCGGCACGCTTGTGGTTGCGTTCGATGCAGACTAGTTGCAAGACGTTCCAATTAGCTCGTGTTCGAGTCTTCACGACGCGCGCGCCCATAACATATCTGTACTATAAAATATCATTGCCGCTGGTATTCAAAAATACCTTCAAATTAGATAATGGAATATTAATTGAACTAACTATAAAGCAGGTCTTATGTTACTTACTTTTTTAAATTACCATTATTTTCACCGTACAAAGAAATAAACTAAATTATCGGTGTCTTGGAGTCTTTTCCCTGCCACCCTGTCTCGCTTGCTCGCGTGTCCGCGGCCAGTAGTGTGCGAGCGAGATAGAGTGAGAAGCGCTGAGGTAGTATAGGCCCTTAAGGGCAGCTGAAGGAACAGGGTGGGTTTTTAGTCAGTAGAAGTCTGACACTCCCTTGCGCTCCACCCAGAGCGGGAGAAGTCATTCGATGATTTTCTCAACCGAAAAAAATGGTAAGGACTTGTAAAGTGAGTGAAGGGGAGCTCGAGCCTAAAGTTAAACAATGAGCCACACGGGTTAATGTTCAAGCTAGTCGATATCGGTTCGTGAATGGGTAAACTTAGGAAGTTAGATTTGTTCTTAGGTCATGTAAAAACACTGACTGAATTAGTATATTTTGCATATGTGCGCAGTGTCCTAGAATATGCGTGTCCAATTTGGTCGCTCCCGATATACCTACCGATATACCTACATACCGGTCATGAGGTCATGACCCCCCCTGGACTGGGTCCAGGACCTAGGTGGACTAGTTAAAATTTTTAAACATTGTTACTAGACAATACTCCAGTTTCTGTCGTTGTAAACGAATGTCGGCAGTGGATGGCCAAGCGGCAGCGGAGTCAGGAAATACAAATCATAATTTCTTGTGACTTGACCACGATTATGTGACCCCCCCAGACACCAAAGCTGGATCTGCCCTTGTCTATAGGTACTAATATTTAAAGCACAAAACCGTTTGTTTGAACGCGCTAATCTTCAAAAGTAGGTACTGGCTTAGAATACAGAAAGAACTTTCACACGAACAGAAAGTTCTTTCTGTATTCTAAGGGTACTAGGTGGATTTGGACGAATTTTTTTATGAAAGTAGGTTGAAGCGGCTTGTGTTCACTTCGGTCTCGGGTGTAGTCGTGCGCCAATACACAAAACCTAAATATAAACCTAATTATAAAAAACTTAAATAAAGACACATGCTCAAAGTAACGAGATCTTTATCATAAATACGGTGTGTAAAAATGGGCGGTGACTCAAAGTTTCACTTCTCTCATAATAATCCAGTTTGATTCTTTTTAATATCTGTTTTTATCTCCGAAATATCGAGTATTACCCAAATATTTGCTAATAAATTCTATCAAATAGGTAATTAGGTACCTACTTAACTTCGGAAAAATAAACAGATAGGTATATTAATTACCTAAAATAAAAATATTAATCCAGTAATTTAACTTTTGACATAATTGTTGTAACTTTTAGATAGCATGATAGTTTTAGTGAAAAATCGAACGTTAGAAAGGTTTCGACGTCTGATTTTATTTTATTTTTTTTTCAATTTTTCTTTCTGTTTCAGTACATAACATTACAAGAACTGTCCAGTGCATAAATGGGAGAGAGTTGACCGGATGCTGTGTTACCCGCATTTACTGCGACTTCAATACTTCTCATATAGATCTCAGCTTGTATGGGTCTCCTGGATTCCGTATGTAAGTACAAATCCTACGATTCAATTCAATTTATTTAATTCAGACATGCGTCCATAGTGTTAATAAACATAATCACTTAATAGCTAGTGTAGTGCAGAGGTATGACACAAAAAAGCCGACCTAGTGTGAGTCGGACTCGCGCACGCAGGGTTCCGTAACATTCTCAATAAAAAACTACAAAAAAATCACGTTTGTTGTATCGGAGCCCCTTCTTGAACATTTATTTTATTCTGTTTTTAGTAATTATTTCTTATTATAGCGGCAACGGAAATACATCACCTGTGAAAATTTCAACCGTCTAGCTATCGCAGATCATGAGATACAGCCTGGTGACAGACAGACGGACAGCGAAGTCTTAATAATAAGCCGATTTTACCGTTTGGGTACGGAACCCTAAAATAAAAACAGACATTATCCTGGATTGGTATGGATTCTTATCCAGTGACACAGCAGAGGAGAGTCCCACCGGTCAATGAACACGCTCAGGAGACTTGGTAGTGTTACGCAGGCGGCTGACTATAGAGGTCGTCCTCTTTCTAATTATTACGAAGAAATCGTCAGTTTGCGCCTCCGCAAACATATTGGACGCTCTATAACGCTACAATACCAACGGAATCCTGAACAACAATGTAGCTACTGAGCTTTTTGTACATATCTAGTGTAAACGAGCGTCCGTTTTTAACCAACGAAAAAAAAAATGGAGGTTCTCAAGTCGACGCTTATACCTATTTTTTTTATCTCCTATCACCAACAATCTCCGATCACCTATCACCAACTCGAGACGGCTGAACCGATTTGGAAAATTCTTTTTTTTGTTTGAAAGGGTTTACTTCAGAAATGGTCCCATCGTCATCAAGTCAGGATCTGATGATGGGATCCTGCAGAAATCAAGGGAACTCTTCAAATATTATAGACACACCTAGAGTGATTTGAGTATATTTTATAGTAACTTGTGCAGTTCATTCGAATAGCACCATTTGGTGGAGTGGAACTGATGATGAAGACTACAGGTGGCCAATAATAAGTATTTAATGCGTTCCGATTCGATTACTTGGATATGGTTACTAGGCACAACATGCTGCTCCGGCGCGATCTCAGGGCAGTACGGAGGAAACGACTGTCGCAACCGACGGCCGGGCACGCCGCAATTGCGGCGGTAAGACCCCTCTTTGAGGAGTGGCTAGATCGGCGTCACGGCGTCCTGACCTTCCGCATGACGCAGGTCCTCACCGGACACGGAAGTTTCAGGAGGTACCTGTGTCTGATGGGAAAGGAACAAACGCCTGGGTGTCACCACTGCGAGGGTCGCCCTGAGGACACCGTAGAACACACGGTGCAAGACTGCCCCGCCTGGGCAGAGCACCGACGTGTCCTCACGGCGGCGATAGGCGGAGACCTCTCGCGCCCGGCATTGGTCGAGGCCATGCTGCGGGGCGAGAGGGAGTGGGAAGCGGTCGCCTCCTTCTGCGAAGCAGTCATGCTTCCGAAGGAGGAGGCGGGCCGCGTGAGGGAGAGGATGGCGTCCTCCCTCCAGCCCATCCGCAGTGGTAGACGCCCACGGCGTCCGACCATGGACCATGCCCGGGTCGACGGCGCGTTGTGTTCCACGCGCGCCTCAAAGAGCGTCAGCAACATGACGAGCCCCCCCCCTACAGAGGGCCGAAGCCTGCCGGGGTCGTGGGACTTATCCAATTACCGTGACCCCGGTAAGTAAAGGGTTATTGAAGGAACACCGTGGATTTTAGTCAGTAAAAGTCTGACAGTCCCTCCCACCCTGCCCGGGGTGGGAGGACTTATTTGATAATTTTACCACGATAAAAAAAAGGCACAACATGCTCGTCACAATACATATCGACGGTTAAAAGGAAATATGGTATAAGCGACATTTTGGACTGGTATTGTTTTGAAAGCCGACTGTTTGTGTTCTATTATCTTTTATACAACCACTGTGAAAAGTACCTTATCCTTCTTTTACAATAACACTTATTCAACTGACAAAAAAATACATCAGTTTTTCTAAAAATTTCTTTTTGTTGCTTATACCCTGTTTCCTTTTAACCGTCGATATGGTGAAGTGAAGCTGACGGTGAAGTACCAGGAGAACTCCTTAGGTAACAATTAACGACGTTGACCTCCGAGTTTGTTTCATATTATATTGAACAAGTATGTGCGTGGGTACGGGTGCACTCTGTTCCTTTACTCTCATAGTCCGATGGGGCTGCAATCCGACAAGACCGGACAGAGATCAGGAACGGCTCAACGTGCTTTCCTTATCACGGGGGTTATTAGGGACCGTTCAAGTATTACGTAAGCATTATAGGCAGAGCCGGATTAACCCTGTCAGAGGCCCTAAGGCAATGGCATTCTCGGGGCCCCTTTTCTTACTTTGACTGACCAAATCGTGTGTGAACTGAGGAAACGCACATTAAGGGACAGCCCTTAATGTTATGTGGGAATATGTAAACAAATATATTAAAAACCACAGGGTTTTTACTATATTTGTTTACTTATTCCCGGATTTGTTCTAAAATTGTTTTAATTCTACTACTATATTATTGTATTTGTGTTATATAACAGTGAGGTCCCTAATTTCACACGCACATCAAATTCTCGTTCGAAGAAACATGTTTTCTTGGTACGTGCACTTGGCCTGGGCCCCTAGGCAGTTGCCTACGCCGCCTCCGCCTAATGGTTAATCCGGCCCTGATTATAGGGGGGCGTGGGGGTCTTTGCTTTGCTTATTTTTAATGACATGAGGGCTGGGGGGATCTAGATGGTGATTACGTCAGCAGTAATTATTTAATTGTTTTACACATATAGCAACACACATTGTCTATGCTTCAAAACGAAATGCATTTTCGGGGATTCCTACAAATAATGAATTGTTTTCTGTGTCAGTAAAGTTTATTTAAATTAATATTATGTGCGTTACAGACTTCTATTCCAAACCTATTCCTTATTTCTAGATTTATTACTGCTGCTTATGAATCAATCAATTGTACCAATGTTTACGTAAGTATGGGGGGGAGGTTTGCTTACTTTTGCTGAAAAGGGGAGAGGTGGGTTAAAAATTGCAAAAAACGTGCTTACGTAATACTTGAATACACCTCCAACTATCAAACTCCGGGAACTGAGTAATTTCAAACAGAAAAATCCGATAGCTGATTTTGCTCGATTTGGGAATCGAACTAGAGACCTCGTTCAGCAGTCGCAATAGCGACCACTTGACTAACGAGACAGTCGAGGCACTATAAAATCTGTGTCTAAATGAAATAAATGGAAACGTATTTATTTAAAATAAATGTATTTATTGTACTTGTAACTTACAATAAAAAAGTCAATAGTCTTACAAAACTAAGTCCGTAACTTCGAATTTTGAATTCCATACAAATTTTCATCCCCCGTCCATACCCAAGGTCAACTCTATTTCTGTACCAAATTTAATCAAAATCGGTTAAGAAACTAAGCGTGAAAGCGTAGCAGACAAACAGAGTTACTCTCGTAAAGTATGTATGATTAGTAGAGATTATTCTATGCATCCGTTCACTACGATCGCCACAATAAAGATCAATAGAATATCCTGAAATAATACATACAGGTATAGGGTTGACCTTGGGAAAGGAAATAGGCTAATTTTTATCTCGGAAAAACATCATATTCCCGCAGGATTACATCGTGTACACGCGAGCGAAGCCGTGGGCGGCAGGCTAGTTAAAAGATATGTTCATACAACAAGTACAATCGACAAATTTCAATCATGACCTACTTTGAAGACAAATGATTTGAAACCGTCAAAATAATAAACATTTCCCTCCTTTAAATATTAAGAAAGCTATGTGAATACGGCCTCGTAGGTCGTTACCATGGAAATGAATGTTTAAGCGAATGTCGACCTAATTGTATTTGAATGTCTGTAATAAAATAAGCTTATGCTTATAAGTCACTTGCTGCTTTTAAAAGCTTTGTTGCCAATCATTTTTATACACTCCTATGAATGACTAGATGTATTTCTCTCCATATAAAGTTGTCTGGAAGATATCGCAATTACCGATAAGACCGCCATTGTAACCAAAGATTAAACAGTATCGTGTAACAGGTGCGTTTAAATTAACTTTGTACAATAAAGAGTATTTTATCTATCTATTTATCTTATCGTGGGTTGTGATTCAAATTTGTCGATTGTACAATGGTAATGTCAGCTTAAGTCGCTTCTGGTACGGTGTTAACTTCTGCACAATCATGGTACCACTTATTGTCACATAGGTAATCAAGAGAAAAAGTCTTTTTACAATGTGTACATTGCCAGTCCCCTTCATTTTGATGAAATTCATGAAAATGTAACTCTAATGTCGCTTGCACCAATGTAGTTGTAATAGGAATCTTAGTTTTACAGAACATACATTCAAATTTCAACCACTCTGAGATCGGGGGCAGCTTTTCTATTTTACCTAAGCGTTCGAAGAAATAAATATACGACGGTGCCATGGTTTCTTCTAACTGCAAATCATATCTCGTGTCGTTGCTCTGATCGTTTTCTGCATACAAATATCTAACATATTTATATTTGTTAGAATATCTTCTATAGCTTGCGGGTATTTTGTATATAGTATCCTTATCAAAAGTATCGGTAAGTTCAGCTTTCAAAATGTCTATTAGTACCTGTACTGCTACATATAACTCGTAACTTTGTATTTTACATTTCTCTAAGATATCGCCAAACGCCTTCATAATCATGTCTCGGCTAACTGGTTTCCTGTGTTTATATTTGGTTAACTGGTCACGTTGAAATATTTGTAGGTTTGTCTGGAGCGGTACATCTAATACATTATCACCGCGTACTCTGTTAACTAGAACGTGTCTCAGTTTGTATGATACCTCACGAACGAATGTGAAGAGTGGTAGGGTGATGTAAGTTTTCATACACCAGCCATACATAATTTGTCTGAAAGACAGGCTTTTGAGGGAAATGCGAGACGGTGCGACATTTGCCATATTGAATACGGTATTATTCAGATCTAATCGAGGGCGTCTGAAAAATAATTGGTTGAGTTGTTCCTTCGTACACTGTATCTCCATAACTACATCGCTTGAATCAATATTTTCTTCAGTTCTAACAGGTTCAGGAGTCACAGATTTAACAGCTTCTTTAGCCAACGGTTTTGCAGCTTCCAACATGACACCCAAATACTCCTTTAAATTTTTGTACTTATGATTCAGAACTTTAGCTATGGCTTCATAGTCTTTTATATTGTTGAGTTTCGTTGATATACGTTCCAATTCTTCCCATTGCGGCCAATCTTTTAGATACTTTTTGATGATTTTAATATAGATGTCCACTTCGAGCTCATGACTTGTCTTGACGCAGATATTAAATTCACTCTGCAGAATGTCAATGATCTGTGCGTTTGTCATTACTGTGTTTTGCTTATTCTTTATAAGACGACGCAGTAGAAGCATAATTGGTCGCTCTGAAATATCAAAGTAGGTATTAGTATAAATACGGGGTTGCGGGAATGTTGTAACGAGATACCGCGACCTCGGAACGCAAAGCAGGGTGTGTTTTTAGTCAGTAGAAGTCTGTCACTCACTTCTGTTCCACCTATAGTGGGAGGGGTCATTTTATGAAGTCCCCATCCAGTAAAAAAAATTGACCAAGTGCGTGTCAGACTCGCCCATGAAGGGTTCCGTAGTAACAATAATATAATTTGTATATTTATTCAATGAAAAAGAAAAACTTACAAATTTCTTAAAACTAGCTTATTTACATTTTTACAACTACGCTAAATAACTTTGTTTTTCATAGTGTTTGTATGAATCACAAAGTTATATTTGCGGTTTTAGAGAAAATATGCTGTATCTCAAAAACTGCTGACCCGATTTCGTTCAAACCAATTTTGGTTAAAAGTTTACATTAAGATCTACAGACACTTTTTTTTTTAGATTTTGCACTCTTTTTCTTTTAAACGATTAACTTTATGAAAAAGTGGCTTTAGAAACCTCAATGTCATTTTTAAAGACCTGTCTATAGATACCACACACGCATAGGTTTCATGAAAAAAAATATTTTCAGTTTCAGTTCCATGTATGGGGAGCCCCCTTTATTTTAAATATTTTTAATTTTTCTTCTTAAAATCGGAAAGCGGTTCACAGAATACATCTACCTACCAAGTTTCATATGTATAGTCCTAATAGTTTCGGAATAAAATAGCTGAGACATGCGGACGGACGGACGGATGGACAGACAGACAGACATGTCGAAACTATAAGGGTTCCGTTTTTTGCCATTCGGCTACGGAACCCTAAAAATGGTATTATTATAAAAACTGAGCTCCTCCTTAAAGTTCTGAGCTACACGTTTTTTGACAAATACTTGCACTGTTCCAGACAGTGCAAGTATTCAGGCTCAATCAAATCTGTGTGCAACTTTTCTCAAAAGATCGCTTCAGACATTAATTAACCTACAACGTTTTCATATGATTTGACCACTACAGATTGTACTTCAAAAGAGGCTTTGACCACTGAGATTTTTTGAAAAGGGAACTAGTAATGTGAATAGAATTCATATTACTAGCAATCTTGTTAACCCCTCCAACTAAGCTAAATATTATGCTTGTGTCTGGAGAGGGTTCACGGCAATAGTGTAATGGGTGATATTCGAACCCGCGACCTCTCGTTCACAAGTCCGAAACTTAGCCATTGGACTATTGTCGCTTGTTTGTTTACGTGTTTCTTCTCAGGGTAGTCAGAAAACACCGGCTTCATCTAGTTTAAATTTACGAAAAAAATTACGTGTAAGTGTTATTTAAAAACCAATAACCAACTTGCAAAATAAAGATCATTTATCATAATCCATACTAATATTATAAATGCGAAAGTAACTCTGTCCGTCTGTATGTTACCTTTTCACTAGTAAACCGCTACACGGATTTAGATGAAATTTGGCATGGGAATAGTTTAGGACCCTGTGGAGGACATAGGATTTTTATTCCGGAATTCCCACGGGATCGGGAATTACTCGGGAAAAACCTCCCACGCGAACGAATTCGCGGGCAAAAGCTAGTCATCTATATCTTGTTGATAAAAGAAAACCCAAAAATAAATGGTGCCCAAAATATAAATGGTTACATATGGGCGTCCAAGCAAACAGGGTCCAGTTTTCGGCATTTAGTTTCCGAGATAACTATAAGAAGTTTTGTAAAGTTGGGTGACAAAATTGCGACCATCGTCATCATCTATTTAGACTTTTCTCAACTACGTTTGGGCACAGATTACTAAATAGTTACTTCGTAACAGATACATCACTCTCATACAAAAGCGAAAATACCTACGCTATAAAAGCCTACAAAATCTTAATAATAATACCAGCTGTTTTCAGCGAGAAGAAATGTACCATAAGTACGCACACAGAGAGTTGAGATTGTTTTGCCCGCCGCGCGACCCACGTCATCGAGCGAATGTCCTAGGGTTGTATATGATGGGCACGCCGCAATCGCGGCGATAAGTCCCCTCTTTGAGGAGTGGCTGAAGAGAGGCCACGGCGTCCTCACCTTCCGCCTGACGCAGGTGCTGACCGGACATGGTTGTTTCGGTAGGTACCTGTTTCGGATTCAGCGGGAGGACACGCCCGGGTGTCGTCATTGTGAGGACCACCTGAAGGACACGGTGGAGCATACGGTCGAGGTATGCCCTGCTTGGGCGGAGCACCGCCGTGTCCTCGTAGAGGCGGTCGGCGGCGGAGACCTCTCGCGCCCTGCTCTGGTTCAGACCATGGTGCGGAGCGAGAGGGAATGGGATGCGGTCGCCTCCTTCTGCGAAGCAGTCATGCTAGCGAAGGAGGAGGCCGAACGCGCGAGGGAGAGGCAACTCTCTTTCTCGCGCCCCAGCCGTCGTGGTAGATGCCCCGGGCGTCGGGGATCGCAAGCCGATTTCCGGCCACCGTAGGCGCGGGCTTGCGGACGGCGAGCAGGGGTAGCTCACCGTCCGGCAAAGACCAGGCCCGGGTCGGCGGCGCGTCGTGTTCCACGCGCGCCTCAAGGAGCCGTCAGCATTAGTGACGGGGCTTCATAAAGCCATAGCCTGCCGGGGTCGCGGAATTGTAGTAAAAAGATACCGCGGCTCCGGAACTTACGGGCAGCTGAAGGGACAGGGTGGGTTTTTAGTCAGTAGAAGTCTGACACTCCCTTCCGCTTAACCCAGAGCGGAAGAAGTTATTCGATGATTTTACCAACCAGAAAAAAAAAAAACGGGTTGTATAATTATGATGATATTGGTAATAAAACGAATATAGAAAAGCAATTATTTTTTATTTGTTGATCAAATATGTTTCAGTTTAATAAAATGATAGATGCATTTTTTCCTTCCCTGAATTCTCGATTATTAAAGTGTCAAAAATATCCGAAACCGCGTAAATAATTTAAATTTTAATAAAATTCCTCGCAAATAAATAACCAAAAGGGAAACAGGAGCAAAGCAGAGGAAAATCAATTGTTTTTAGGTCGATCCATTATGACGTTGTTAAAATTATTTAAAAAGGCTCAGGCAGGCGTGCGGCAGCCCACTGTCGGATGTACCGACGGCGATACGCGAAGCGGTAGGCGTATAACGCGTGGCCTTGAGCGAGTGACGGACGCCTGGTTTGGGTCGGCTCCCAGTCTAACCGGACGCAGCTGAGTATTACTGTTTTACATAGAGCGACTGGCTATCTGACGTCCATAACCCAGTAACTGGATAACACGATACCCCTTGCCCCTTGGCTAGACCAGTGACAGAATTTCTGGCTTCTGTCTACCCGTAACGACTGTCAAATTTGTCGAAATTACAGCCGGGACCAACGACTTAACGTGCTTTCCAAGGCACGGGGGTGTCACACCTCCAATTTCCACACTCTATTCTAGTACTGAGAAATTCCTTACATAAAACCCAATAGCGCTTTTTGTCCGATCCGGGAATCGAACCCTCGTGCTCAGCAGTCGCGTTTGATGAACGAGGCATTTTAGCATTTTAAGAAATGCTCAATAATATACAATTTGATATATTTAATGACTTTATACGATGTTTCTCAGTGCCAGAAACTTTAAGAGAAAGGTTCAGTAAAAAGGAAGGATAAACACTTCCAAAGTGAGAAAATTCCCCCCCCCCATATTTTCCTACTTTGTAAGTGTCTAAATGATTGAGAAAAAGTAATTTTAAAAACCTCCATGTGAATTTTAAAGACCTATCTATAGACACACGCACATCAAGGTTTCATCGTAAAAAAAATATTGTTCTGGTTCCACATATTATGTGGAGCATTTGAATGGTTTTGAAAAAAAATATGTTTATTTTTTTATTTTTGTATTATCATCGTAAAGCGGTTCACAGAATACATCTACCTATCAAGTTTCAACTGTGTAGTCTAAATAGTTACGGAATAACATGACTGTGACATACAGATGGACAGACAGACATACAGGCAGATATGAAAATCTATAAGGGTCCTTCGTTGGTTGCCATGTGGCTCCGGAATCCTACAAACCTGTCTTTTAAGCAATAAAAAACTAAAATTTAAATTTAATTTTAGTTTTTTATTGCTAATTGCTGTCATATTAAATATGGACAAATGGACCTTTTTACTAAACTGTTTATCTATCCTTAATTTCAATAGTAATTATTTAAATTTTGATGTTACAAGTGTAATTATGAGTTGATTACATGGACAGTATCTCAATCTACAATCTATACTAATATTATAAAGCGGAAAAGTTTGTTTGTTTGTTCGTTGTTTGCTTGAACGTGCTAATCTTCGAAAGTACTGGGTGGATTTGGATGCAATTTGGTATAGAAGTAGCTTGAAGGTTAAAGGTTACTTTTTACGCGACTGCAAAAAGGAGAGTTATGTTTTTACCGTGATAGAATCCACGGGAGCGAAGGCCCACGTGAGTACTAGTAATAAATAAAAATCTATGTAACAAGCAAATAGAAAAGACAAGCAAGCAGATGCTTTTATTTTCACTCAAACTTGAATAAGTATGCTTTTTCTCCATTAAAGTTTTTTCAGAATTTCATCTTCAAATTTCTGATAAATAAAAATATGTGCCGGTTTGTGTCAATTTTACCAATCCTTAATTTCAATTGATTATTCTAGACACGGAATGTGGTCTAACTCAATACCCCACTACTGGACCCTTTAGCTTGGACTTTTATTTAAATTGATAATAGGTTCGCGTTTGACCACCATGCCACCTGATGGTAAGTGATGATGAGGTTGAACATGGAGCATGCTTACCTAAAAGTAACCTATTCACTCTTGACTTAAAGACCCCTAGGTTATAGCTAAGTCTGTTCCATCATCGGACTACAAGACAAACAGCGATGCGCCAATGTCACATGGTGGACATCCCATCCATACACACTAAACGTTTTGGGAATACTTTCATTGTGCATACGGGTGGAATTCCCTGCCGGAGTCTGTGTTTCCCGATAGCTATATGTATAAAAACCTAGGCATCTTTAAGTCAAGAGTGAATAGGTTACTTTTAGGTAAGCATGCTCCATCTTCGACCACATCATCACTTACCATCAAGTGATTATCAATAAAAAAAACTTCCTCTCCAGGCTACTACTGAGAAATTTCTAACAGAAAAACCCAATACCCAGGAATGGAACCAGAGACCTTTTACTCAGCAGTCGCGCTTGGGATCACTAGGCCACCGAGGCAGTTAACATGACAATACTGTATTGTGGAAGTATGATGTATAAGAATAGTAAAACTAATTGATGAATTTTTCTTAAGGTTTTCTACATTCAAGTTTGACTGTATATAATCTAAAAGTTGCGATTTTAGATGACAACTTAGCGGTGTGTTCGAGAAATATGCAAAGTAAACATTATGATAATTATGAAGCCATTTAACCTCATTTGAAAATTGAACACAGATAAAAAGAAAACAAACTAAAAAATGTGTCTATTCTTACTTTCTCCTCCATCAGGGTCGTCTTCGTCCTGACTATCAATTAACTCCACAGCGTCGGTATCATTCGATGCTTCGTCTTCCATAATCAGTACTTAAAACAATAAGAATGGTCAATGGAAATAAATAAAGACTTTCAAACAAAGCCGCACATAATCAGAAAGTTCAAAAAGATCCGAAAAAAAAAAATTAAGTTTTGACAGCAAATTATGCTGTCAAAATTGTTTTTTTATTCATGGCTCCTTGCTTGGCACCGTGTCTTTTAGAATTGCATTGAAGTAACTAAACGCTTTTTTTTTCAGGCCCTGCAGCGATGTTTGCTGTCCTCAAAACTACATTCTGCCAATACCACTGCCGAATCTAAACAAAACGGGCACTGATAATGACAGTGATAGCAGCATGGATATTAGCAATAACTCCGTTGATAGTAGTAGCGATGAATGAATTTAATAATAATTGAATTGAATGAAATAATAATTATATTAGGTTTACTAAAAAATATATAACAGCTCTATAAATTACAGTCAAGAAATTAAATATACTAACACTCACTTTTAACATATCATCACTAGAATATCGTTGAATACTGGACTATTTGTAAAATTATAGGGTTCATTAAAATTAAAAGTTTAGATTTTCACTAGTGACACTGTGCACCAACATAAAAAATATTATTTTACAGAACGTAAACAAAACATGTATGAAAGCGTAAGCATAATTTACATAAGTCTTCATTTTTATCTGTTTTACAGATAAAACTTTGTACCTAAGTCAATATACTAAAGTGTACAGTTAAATAAATGTATGTAAAAGACGTAAACGAATGTTTTATTTACCTCCAATAGGCGCCATGCTGGGTAGAGATTTGTGACAGTGTCACGAAGGGTTTTTGAAGGGACTCCCATAGTCCAGACTGGGGTTGGCGCATGCGCTATAAGCCGGCTCTACACGTTGGCCAACACAGTGGCGAATGTAGTGGCCAATGCCTATTGGCCAACGTGTAGACGGGGTGTTTGTGCATGTTGGGTGCACTATATGTATCATCTATGGGGTGCACAAACACCCCCTCTACACGTTGGCGAATAGGCACTGGCCACTACATTCGCCACTGTGTTGGCCAACGTCTAGAGCCGGCTATAGACAAAGAGTATAATAATCTGCTATAGACATATTAAAATTATCCTTAGCCTGTGACCACAGAAAAGCATTTTTCACTGTTGTATTGAAACTTTGTCATCAATAAACTGCCAAATTATAACTATGGTAAAATTTTAGATCTCAATTCAATTCACACTTGGCCACTTTTAATAATTGCAGTTTAGTGGTTTTTTTATTGGCAACCATACCTTAATTTAAAAAATGCAGAAGCCGTTGACATCCTTTATAAATAAGCCCTCGATCATAGAGATTGAGTTAAGTTGTAGTTTAAAAATAAAACGTGGATTCCCGATTATATCAAATAATTTATTGATAAGTAAATATATAAAGGAACACGCACAATCACAAGTAATTTAAAGCACCATCTGTGCGCAAATTTTGTAATTGACATGATTTAGCATAGCGCCATCTAGCGGCTACATCTCGATGTTACAGAGGCTACAGTCGGGGCACCTTCGATGCGCTTTTCGGCCTCGGCGGCTATTCTTATCCGCAGACATTTTATAGTCGTTATAATTGGATCGTGGTCTTGATCTTGAATCCGACCTGAAAAATTAAATGAAATGTATATGAAAACCTAACAAACTGTCGCCAAAAAAGTCTGTGAAATGAAGGCCATCTGAAAAAAAATTATAGTTTGGATCCGCAGAGCATTGTGAGCCCTCTAAGTATGTATGACCCACAAACTTCCTCTGTACATAGATGTACAATACGCTTTGAATAAAGTTTTATTTTGTTGTTCTTGATAGGCTTGCGTTTGTCCACCATCTCACCTGATGTTAAGCGATGGTGTGGTCGAAGATGAACTACGCTTATAAGTTGTTTTTACTGCACCTGTACCTACAGCGTGAAAATCTGTGCGCCAACATATTCAGCCCAATTGATAATGCTCTGCGTGCCCTTTCCATGTCCACATCATCCCTCAAATCCTCATTTACCCAGTGTCCAAGATATTTGAATTGGTGAATCCTAATAAAGGATTAACCGTAAGAAATAATCGACGTAAGGGTGTAGGTAGAGGTAGGTACTCTGGGAAGCAAACTTGAAGACCATGTCTTAATTCTTATCTTATGTACGGATGTCTGTTACTCTTTCAAGCAAAAGCACTGTATGGATCTGAATGAAATTTGGTAAGTAGATAGTTGATATCCTGAAATAACACAGAGGCTACTTTTAATCCCAGACTTCTCACGGGATCGGAATTTATGCGGGAAAAGCTTCCCACGTCAAGAAGCCGCGAGCAAAAGTTAGTAGACAGAAAGATTAATGAGACAACCTCAGATGGCTGAGCAGCGTTTGTGACGCTGTGCCATTGAAGGCACGTAAGTATAACAAAGACAATGTACCTTTAGTACGTGAACCATTTTTAGCTTTTACCCGCCTCTATCATCGATTACAACTTGTAGTAAGTATGTATAATATGCCAAGACCCCTCTTCGCCCCTTTAAGTTCTCACAAAGTAGGAAAATTTATATTACCAACCCTATGGGAATTTTGGTGTATTAATACCACATCAAAATTCCTACAGGATTGGGTTTAACGCTGGGAGAACGTCTGACGCAATCGATGTCGAAGAAACAGCTAGTCTACAGGGTTATTGGTAAAACACTAACAACCTCTTAAGATGATGTTAGTAATATCATAAACAACAACCTTTGTTCCATGTCCTCGCAGGACTTTACTACTAAGTACAGTCCTGGGAGGTTCTTAGGGCTGAAACTGCGAAAAGCGAACACCCCCGACGGGCACCCGTCGCGTGACAAAGAGCGTGTGTTGTGTGTGTCGGAAACCAGATTATTACCTGCGCAGTGTCGCTAGTTCAACTTTAACGGTGTGCATTAGTCGAGTCGATGGAAAACTTAATATTTATTACGTAGTAAAAAGGGGATGTGCGTGTGAACTGAGGGACCACACTGGGAATTCGCGAAATGAAAATCCTAGGATTTAGTAGTAGTCTTAAAACAATTGTAGAATGAATCTGGGAATTTGTAAGCAAATATATTAAAAACTACGACCCATAAAGTGTGGTCCCTCAGTTCTCACAGACGATCAGCCAGATCTCGGTAAGTATCTTAAAAAATAAGGTTTTGTGAATACAGACATTTACTAAAGAATTTGTAAAGATATTTATGAAATAATAGACCACAAAGCATTAAAGATAAAAAAATATAACGACTGAACTGTGGTCCCTCAGTTCACATAACAACGATAAATATTTTAGTGAATATTACTGAATAAAACCGTTCTTTTTCTACATAAAGTTTTAGTAAAAGTCTTAAAGTATTTTGTAAAAAAGAAATGGAGCAATAATATCGAAGCATTTTGAAGATAGCGATGATTAAAACTGGTCCCTCAATCCTCTCCTCCACTGACATAATTACGTTTCTACTAAATAAAAGGTATCTAAAATTGAGTATTTCTTACCTCTTAGCTGAGATAATATTATTTTTTTAATCCTATGAAAATAGATAGAGCAGTGTGACCACACAATAAAACAAAATGTAGACAGTACTATTATACTACTTTATTTAATATATCGTTATTTAGACGAAACGAAAACAAGGTTGTATGGTTAATTTCAACCCATAAAGTGTGGTCCCTCAGTTCACACGCATATAAAAGGGGGCGCGGGGTCTGGTTCCCAGCGACGCACTAAGGGGTATTTGAGGCAAAAAATCGGTGGAAACTATATTAGGGCCTATATCATTTCAGTGTATAATAAAAACAACATCTGATTTAAAAAAAAACGATTTATTAGTAAAAATACATAAAAAAAATTAGAAAAAACAAAAAGTCATTACATAAAAACTTAAGAAATATATTTATTTTAAAGTTTCATTAAAAATCATTCGGAATCGCTATTTTCAGATGCACTAATAATATTCTCACCATCTTCGACAATATCATTTGATATATTGAGTGGTGTTGTCGCAATTAAAATAGTCTTTGCCTCATCAGAAAATGGTATGCTTTTCTTTGTATTTTTTGGACGACTACAACTGATAAAAGGATCAGATGTTAGTAACAGTCTATTTAATACATCTGTGTTGCATTCAGTTTTTGAAAATTTTCTTGCAAAGTCCACCCGATATTTTCTAAAATGTTTATTTCGAGCCTCAGAGGCCTCCTCAGACAATTGTCCAGTTGGCAGAATAGCCTCTGCTATCACCTGTGCACCATGCATCAGTATTTTATGCACTATAGGTGACATAGGATGCCATCCGTATAATTCTACATACAGCTTGGCAGTGTCTTGTGCATAATCATCAAATTTCTGGTGATCAATCTCATGGCCACTTGATATCACCTCAAGTATCACTTTGAATCTATTTATCAAATTGATGTCGATGCCGGTAATACGGGAAGAGCATTCTGCATTTTGGAAAAACCTCCTGAATGTATTCCCATCATTTGTATTTCCGTAGCCAGCTTTAGGTACCTCAACAAGCAGGCCCATTTCTTCTTTGAAACATTTTTGTATTTTTTCTTTTGTTTCTTTGACTTTTTTTTCTGTTCTGGCGTACGGGCTTGCCACTTCTTCAATGGTTCTTTATGTGCCACATGCAACAGTGACTCAAAAAAGCGTATTCTGGCATGAAGTACTGAGAGCCCAAACTTTAGGGCTTCGGTTTTGATGGCACTTTTTTTTAGTCTGTTAAAATCTTTTGATGTCTGTCCGCATATATAACAACGCATGGTTGATGCAGTATCTGTCGCGGAGTTGCAGACCTTCCCGTCTATCATTGTGAGTAAGATGGTATGTTTGATTTTCGCTGATATTTCGCTCTCTTCTGTTTTCTTCAGATTTTTCGCTTGATTTTCTATGTAGGCGATTTCTTCCGTAGTGATATCTTTCGTTTCGTGAACGAAACGAGCTCTGATAGGTCTGCAAAACCTCACCGAAGAAGGAACTGGATTCTGCCATTAGATTTTAATTGTATCACCATCAACTGAAACAACCAATCTAACGGGAACAAGCGAGCTCACAAATATATTACAATCATTGTCTGTGGCACTCTGTGGTATTTTCAAATCTTTGTTTAAATGGAGTTTGGTGGGATCCATCACATCCCCATTTTGATATCAAAAGCAGGTGCTGCTTTTCAAAGTCAGTCAACATATCCGTCACTTCCTTCTAATATTGTATGAGGCGCAAAGCCGTATGATCGAGCAAAGCTTGAAGATCCACATTAAAGCTAGTCTCTGTAACCGTTATTTTTTGTTCATCTGGGTAGCACTCCTTTTTTGCTTTTTGTAATATAGAATAACAAGGGTAAATTTCTTTGCATCCACCTTGTAATAATGTCCACTGGCTTCTTGTAAACATACCTTCCACAAATAAAGCCAATGCTTCTCGTGGTGTGTTTTTATCACTACAGGTAGTGTTGCCCAAACGAGAGTCTCGCAAGACTCTTGCAAGTAGTAGAACAATGTAACAGAGTCTGTTACATTGTTCTGAGATCTCAACTACCGTTTAATAAATAGCAATAGGATAATCGCTAATTGCAAGACTCTTGCGAGACTCGTTTGGGCAACATTAACTACAGGTTCATTTTTAGAAACACCTATTTTTCGGAACTTCTTCGCTCTCGTTGGCGTTGAAGTAATTTCTTTTATCATCTTCGATATGTCTTTATTCCCGGAAGTGCCCTGACTCACACGTGCAGCAAAAGTCAACTCTTCGACAGGTACCTGAGCCCGTAATTCTTTTGTTCTCCGCCGCTTGCTCCTTTCACTTAATTCATGGAATTGTTTAACTGGGCGACCGGGGTTATGTGACCATGAAGGGAGCTCCAGTGATGTTTTAAGCCATTCTTAGTTGCTCTTCAAAAATCGTTCATCAGTGTAACGAGCTGCTGTCCATTTCTGCTTAAAACTCGTCTTGAAATGCCTCAATGAACGAGACAAAACATTCCTGTCTTCTGCTGGACATGAAGTCAATTGAACAAGACTGTCTTCCATTAAGGTAAATTTTTCATCCATTTTTTTTCCTTTGAACCCTTTCAAAATATCGTATAGTTCCATTCGGGTGATAGATTTCACCTTTTCCGAAGTACCTACAAAAAAAAAGAAACAAATATAATTTTTTGAAAACTTATACCTACTAACTTCAAAATTAAAAAAAATATATAGGGTATGTTGGGGGACGATTTTATTTCAGTTTCTGCAAGGCAAAGGATCAAACTTTATTACTATGTCTAAAATGTAGGGCGACAAAGACCGACACATAAACAAAAACACTAATGTTATAAAATTTAATTAAAAAAAATGTTTTTAGAAAGGGAATTTGCAAATGAACTCTAAATGGTAAAACTTGAGGAGAAATTAATTATAATATATTTTATTACAAAGTACATACCTTCAACTTCCATATCCAACGTGGTATTTTGACGTAATTCACCCCCCGAAGACACTTATGACCGATTTTTACCTCAAATACCCCTTAGTGCGACGGTTGCCCGTGCGGGTTCCCGCAACGAGCACTTTTGCATGTGACCGCGCGGGCGACCGCTTTACGTACATAGTTTCGGCCCTTAATGTTTTACCAATAACTCTGTATAATAAGCTGTGACTTCTGCATTCTACTTTTCTCTCTCTCTCTCTATTCTCTTAAAATACGTTAAGCCGTTGGTCATTACAGTCTCATGTAGATCAATGATTATCTGAACGTAAAAAATCAGTAAGTACCTAGGTAATAACAAAGTTAAAAGACGCTGGCAAAGAGAGAGCCAGAAGAAATCTTTCATCAGCTCCATTGAAAATACTACACTAAGTAATCGTAAGTAGTTTTTTGTATTTATTTTTTTCTTGATAGACTCTGTACTGACTCTGTCTTGATAGACTGTACGCACAATGAACGTATTTCCAAAACTTTTAATATTAGGTAACGTGTAGACTGATCGATCTAAGAAAATAAGCGTATAGTTATACGTATGCTGAGAACATCTTCGTACCTACCTTGATCGTGATCTGGATTCCGTCACGGAGTTGCCGCAGTCCTCATCTTCTTCAACTTTTTCTTTGAAAAGGAGACCCCAGTATTGGTATGCCAAGTAGATCAGGGTTAACACTCCAGCTAGCTAGAAACAAAAAAGTCAAATTAAGGACCTTCTTCAAGGTTCAAGGATTCAAGGCTGTCTGTAAAAGGTCGCTTTTAGCGATAAGACTGCCTACTGTATCACCCTTTTTTAGTTGTTAATTCCTTATTTTTTCTCTGTTATGGTGTGCAATAAACAGTACATCTTCTTGGATATTTGGCATTCTAGGCACGTGTCTAAGGCCCCGCGGTCGATAGGGCCCATCTAGTTTCTGTCAGATCCACAAACGACAACCGATATTAATTACCGAAAACGATGTTTAAGACCCATCGCGATGGATGACTACTGTGGACGCCCTCTACCCTATCTAGGGGTCATAGGAAATTAAAAGAGTAAGAGAATTAACGAAAAGCTTTTATTTCTAGATTAATATGGTATCTAGAGTAGGATAAGGGTCCATCAATTTAGTACGTAAGACTTTTAGACAGTTTTTAATTCCCCATACCCTGTGTACGAAAAAATAAGATGAGCCGACCCCCTCAATTCTTTATCTTACAAAGAAATGGTTATAGAATCATTTGCTATGTATGTAGATATTAATATTTTTTATGCGTTGAAAGAACTTAGATAATCAACTTTAGCTTTTTAAAACATTTTCTTTAAGTATCATAAATTTGTATCGTCATAGTAACACGCGTAATAAGCAAAAATAAGGAAACGGACAAGAGTGAGCGACGTTAGGCCGTGCGCGCACTGCCTTGCGGTGGCCGCAATTCCGGTAGTTCTACCGCACCGCAAAATTTGTGAAGTATGGAGTGTCATAGAAGTGCGCGCACTGCGGTCAGTCTACCGGTGCGGTCGCGGTAGAACTATCGGAATTGCGGCCACCGCAAGGCAGTGCGCGCACGGCCTTATACGGAAAATTAAAAAACTAAAATGGAACTGGACTGGTCGTACAATGAGAGTGAAAAGGGAGCAATGGACGAAAGACGTAATGCAGTGGTACCCCAGGAATGGAAAAAGAAGAAGATGGAAGCTAAGTCAAAAGATGGGAAGATGATCTGCCAAGAGGATGGAGAACATTAACACACGACATAGATAAGTGGAAGAGGGTGGGAGAGGACTACATCGGAGGACAACCTGACCTAAAACGAACGTCAGACATTGTTTTTAGTTTAAGCGTGATTATATACCTAGCTGTGTTTTGGTCAGTGAAAAAGGCTATTTAGTATATTATTTATTTATTTACACTTTATGCACATAGGTACAAAGGCGGATATATAATAATACGTGTGGCTAAACTGTTGTTCCCCTTTTTGCGAAAATTAGGTACGCCAACGGAGTTAGTAGTACATATAGAGCACAGTTAGAATTGATATGAAGAAGAAGTGCAAGAAACCTTATGTTGCTTATGTTTTAATATCAAACCTTGGCCACCAACTAGTTAGATTATACTTTCATCAGTCAAAGAACTTAGGTAGGTTTCTTTCAACAGAAGCCGTCTCCGCACCAGCTTGTTTTAGTGTATTTTTTTTGTTGTAAGAACTAATGAAACTTCCTACTGTAATCACACGCACACATACGAACGCTTATATTTGTTAAAAATTGTCCTCACATACTAAAACTCATTTCCGAAATTTGTTCGTGTGATTAAATACTTATAGAAGTACCTACCTACTTATGTAACACGAAGAAGATTCGACTCCACGACACAGGGGATATTCTAGTGTGGAGGCTAGTGATAAACCCCTGTACTGTTAGGCAGTTGTCACACTGCCGCATGCCGGCGATGAACGAGTAGCGAGTAGAGCTAGCATCTAAAGCCTGAATACATGTTGGCCGAGCGTTGTCGAGTGAAAGCCAATACCAACATGTAGACGGTATATTTGCCTTGTCTTGCTATCACTCGGTGTCACTTGCCTAGTTGGCCGAGTGTAGGCCAGCGCCAACGTGTATAGAGCTCATTTGGTGCAACTTGTCTTCGCTCGCCGTTGCTCGTGATCAACTTGTCGAACGTGTGGACATTATTTCTGTACCTATTTGCCAACGCTCGGCCAACATGTATTGCAGGCTTAAAAACGAGTTGGCGAGCAACGAGCAGCGAGTGTGTAGTTCTGATAGTTTCGTCGCTGGGCTATCATCTGTTTGGTCTCTCGGGGTGAGTCCTGACCGCCAAACGAGCATCGCTGTGCAATAGCTCTTGTTGCTCAGCGACAAACTAGTGGAGCGAGTCCTCACCAGCAGTGTAAACAGTCAGCAATCGTTCATTTTCATACACATATACAAATTCATATACATATAATGTCTCTTTTGTTTACAGAGAAATTATATCTATAGTACGTTTCTTGAGCGAGCAAATAGCCGTTAGTCGCTTCCTCGCTGGCGATGGTGGTGGGACAACTGTCTATTGCTCTTAGAACAATAAAGATTTTATTTATTTATACCCTCACCCCTGTAGGAAAAAAAAAACAAGAAATGGTCGATCGCACTCTCCCTGAATCGTCTTTATAAATAAATGGATGGACCGTAATGACTGGCTACAATGCTAGCTTTTGCATGCATGCAACTGCTCTAGCATGCCTCAAAAATCAGACTTTCCGATTTCGGCATGTTTGTTTATCGCGAATCTTTGTTAAGCTGATTTCAGACTACGCTATACTATTGTGCTATAAAGTATAGCAAAGAAGGACCTAATGCTATACTATATAGCATGACGTTCACATACGCGATATTATCGCATGCTCAGTCGACCGCGATCTTTGAAGAGTGTGCACAGTTGCACAGCACACATCACGATCGACACAACGGATTTAATACTGGATAGTCTTGAAAGCTCATCAAGCGATGATGACAATGCGGAATTTGACACTATCTTGTCATTAATGATATGAAAGAAGAAAAATGCCAGACTCTGGATATCAAATCATATAATGTTTAGAAGAGAACGTGGTGATTTCAAACTATTTGAAGATTTAGATAATGAGGATTTTGAAAATTATTATAGGATGTCCAAGCAGCATTTTTATCAAATCCTTATATATATAAAACTTTTTTGCAAAAATAAAACCGACTTCCATACCAAAACACTACAAAGCCAAAAATAATTTTAATTTCGGTAGTCGGTGTTATTGGTTTTGTATTTTCTTTTTTTTTTCACACCGCCTTCCGAAATTAAAATTATTTTTGGCTTTGTAATGTTTTGATATGGAAGTCGGTTTTATTTTTTGCAAAAAAGTTTTTATTTTCGTGCTTTTTAGTGGGTCAGTTTGTAATTAATTTAGTTACAAAAGCCAAAATGTCAACTACTTATCACCTTTTACAAAATATTGCTTTTCCCTATGCAGAGCGGTTGATTTTTGAAGAGTTCTGGTATTTCACCATTAGCTCTACTTCACCATATGCATTGTGAAAGGCAAAAAGTGCTTCACATCCATATCAAAGTTCCCTCGATTTCTCCATGATTCCATCATCAGATCCTAACGTGGTGACAATGAGACCAACTAGAAAGTATACCCTTTCAAACTAAAAAAGAATTTCCCAAATTGGTCCAGCCGTCTTTGAGATATGAGGTAAAATACATAAAAAAAGGGTTCAAGACGAACTGAGAACCTCCTCCTTTTTTGAAGTCGGTTAAAAATGACTTTCCAAATCGGTTCGTAAATGACGTATGCGCGAACAAAAAACGCAATGCAGAGGAAACGAAAAGAGCCTCAATGTAGATTTTTTTAGACTTTTGTTGATTTTTCAGAAACGGCTCGTCCGATTTCGATTAAATTTTCATGGGACCATTTGGGAAGTACACCCTTTCCAACAAAAAAAGAATTTTTCAAATCGATTGGCAAGCGACAGAGTTATGCGTGGAGAGAAAAACTACGACAAAAACAATCATTTGCCGCCAGCTCAATCCGTCGGCACGGGATCGTGTCCAGTCCATTGTGTTGCTCGTTTCGCTTGCGGGATGGCCGGGGGTGAGGGAGGAGGAAGAGGGCGCCGCGCGATATAGCATAGCATGAACTCTGCGCATCGCACCAATTTATAGCGTATAGCAAGCCAATAATATATAGTACAGTACAATGTGAACGTGTCCATAACAATGTATGGAGCGCGATATTGTTGTGCTATGAGCTATATACTATATGCTATTATATTATAGCGTAATCTGAAATCAGCTTTAATTCTATAAAAATAGTACTATGCTAAAGTGATATACGGGTCACATATTCTAAAAGGGGTTCTCTGGTAACATTAAAAAAGAGTAGAACCTTTTACAAGGGAGAATTTAAAAGCTTTCTAATCTATGATTTGCTCAAAAAGAAACTAAAGTGACATCGAATAAATATCTGTTCACAATACGTACATTGATTACAATCATACAAAAGAATCCATTAGGGCGTATGATATTAAATAATTACCTAATTGGTAACCATTAGTAGGTTTGATCACAGATACTGCTATTGAACTAACCTGACAACTTTTACATGGATGTAGAAATTAGAAAACTGACTCATTGGTTTGAGTAAACAGACTGTAGACAGGTCCTTTGCAATCCAAACTCCGACTTTTAATCTGTGGTATTCGATTTCTAACTCTGATTACTGACCCACAGTAATCTAGCAGTATTATCAAAGATTGAACCAGGCAGGGTATGGCTATTTCTAAAATGGGTAAATCGGAAAAGAAGAAGAGAGATAGAGTGAGACCTACCGCTATATTGAGTTGTCTAACGCGCACAAAGTCTATGATAGAGTCAATCAGAGTTTCCATGGCCTCTGGTTATTGCATCTATGTTGGATTCTGCGAAGAGACCACGCTACATGGACTGAAGCATACTGTTGAGAAGAAACTGCACTGGCTCGAAAGGTAACAGAAATATTTGCTGTATTTGAATAAATAACGAATTTTTTTGTATAACCAGTAATTTTACATATTAAATGTCCAAACTGACAGTTGAGATTGTGATTGACGTGTTCCTTTTATGAATTGTTTTTTTTTGGCTATTTCGTAAGTTGGTAGCAAGGAGAGTTTGATGCTTTTTGGTTGCCAATTTCTTCTAGCCTCAATAGTTTTAAACAGAGGTTGTTGGTTGGGTTGCGGAAATGCTCTAAGGAGATATCGCAGTCCCAGAATGTAAGGGTAGTTGAAGAACAGGATGAGTTTGTGGTCAGTAGAAGTCTGACACTCCCTTCCACTCCATCCGGTGCAGGAGGAGTCATTAGATGATTTCCCACCAAAAAAGGGTTGTTCTATTGAAAATTGGAAAAATTCTTTTCCTTTTTTCGATTTCGAGACTCGACAAACTTCAATGTCTCTAATCATCGCTCGATTCCTTTACACCCGTGGATATTTTTCTTTCCTTTTCAGACTTCTTTGGCTAATATTGACCGTAAGCGCGTTTGGCGGCGCGGTCTATTGCGCGCTCAGTCAATATTTCAGGTATGTTCTAATAATTAATATATATAATAAAATGGCGAATAATACATCCAAAACAATTCGTTTTCCAAATACTTTAAGAACATGGTCGGAAAACATGAGCTAGGCTTTTAAATTTCATTGTCGGGGTCCGATAGAGCCAATTATAGGGTTTGCAGCTCTCTGGCGCAAAAAGACCGCATCTCTTCTAAGTCGGTTGCGTGGAAGTACGCACAGCGTCCTGAATGGAAAAGCAGCCAAACTTGACTGTCCTATACTTTATACGATGATGCAAAGTCACTGCTAACTATTGTTTATTAATTACGACTCGTTTGTTTAATATTATTTTATTGTGATGTATGGTACTTAGGTATAATTAAGTATGTTATTTTATTGTCATAATGAATCTTTGTTGTCTTTTATAAATAAATATTACTTAAATTTAATTAAAATCTAATGACATGCAAAAGTTTATTTTTTACCACCATCTCGCCTGATGGTAAGTGATGATGTGGTCGAAGACGGAACACGCTTACCTAAAAGTGTTATTTATAACTAATTTATAATATAAATATTTCATATCATATAAGCGCTAAAAATTTTTGATAAAATTTGCTAAGCACTGGAATGGAAGAGACTAATTAGAGTTACACTAACATAGATCTAGTGTCGACAGCTGTGTTTTTAATCAGTTCTGCCGGAGTCTGTGTTTCCTGTTGGTTATAACCTGGGAGGCTTTAAGTAAATAGTGAATAAGTTACTTCTAGGTAAGCGTGCTTCATCTTCGACCACATCATCGCTTACTATCAGGTGAGATGGTGGTCAAACGCAGGCCAATAAAAAAAACTGACTGAGATAAGCCTGTAGTTGGCCGGGTCGGCTCGACTGCCCTTTTTCGGCACAGGCTACACGTTAGCCCGCTTTCATGGTTTCGGCACCTTTCCAGTTTCTAGCGAGAGGTGAAACAGGCGTGTCAAGATCGGAGACAGTTCAGGCGCACAATTCCTAAGAACAATTGCTGGTATCCCGTCGGGGCCACTAGCTTTGTTCACGTCGAGCAGCACTCTACGGACGTCCTTCTGATGCATGCGAATGTCCGACATACACGTCTCGCATCCAATACTATCCAGACGTGAAGACTCCGCAATCTCTATGTAGTCAGACAGTCCCAAGCAGTTATGAGGTCCTCGGATGTGAAGATATGATCATCTGCTTGGCCTTTCTCCACTATGTTGGGGTCATCTTCTAGTCTCACTGGTTGCAGCTGAGTATTAACTGCCCAATTGGTATAGTGCTTGCAAGCACGACTCCAGAGCAAGAGTTCTCTGGTTTGATTCTCGGGTCGGGCAAATAAGTGAGATTGAGTTTTTCTAAAGGCATCTACACTTATGCGACCTTCTCATTCGCATTCTCGATCGTTATCCGGAATAGACGACAGTGCAGCGGCTTTGGTTTTGTGTGCATTAGCATATTATAATCTTGTGAATACTAAAGTTAGAAATAAAAAAAAACACCACCCAATTTGTAATAGCTTGGCGACCACAGACAGTAGATACATACAGCACAACAACACACAATTAATGCCACGGTCTCAATGAGACCGAACAAGAATGTAATAGGTACCGTTCTCTTTTCTCGCTCGAGAAACCCTTTGAAGCGGGCAAAAAGACCGACACCGATCGGAGAACAGGTGAGCGCGAGAACGAGACGGCAAGAAAGTGATCACATTCACGCTTCTCGGGTATTCTCGGGGGTTCTCGGCGTGAGTTTGGAGCGGGCTTAAAGCCGCCAACAGACTCACGCGAGAAGTCTCGCCGAGAAGTCTTGCCGAGAAATTGCGCGAGAACCGAGAAGGCATCTACACTCATGCGACCTTCTCATTCGCATTCTCGATCGTTATCCTGAATGGACGACAGTGCAGCGGCTTTGGTTTTGTGTGCATTAGCATATTATAATCTTGTAAATACTATAATTAGAAAAAAAAGCCACTCAATTTGTAATAGCTTGGCGACCACAAACAGTAGATACATACAGCACAATAACACACAATCAATGCCACGGTCTCACTGAGACCGAACAAGAATGTAATACCGTTCTCTTTTCTCGCCCGAGAAACCCTTTGAAGCGTGCAAAAATACCGACACCGTTCGGAGAACAGGTGAGCGCGAGAACGAGACGGTAAGAAAGTGATCACATTCACGCTTCTCGGGTATTCTCGGGGGTTCTCGGCGTGAGTTTGGAGCGGGCTTAACACGATGAACGCCAAGAAAAAAAATGCATCTTCCCGTTCAAGCCGCGTTGGTCAGTGATGGCCGACAACTAGACTTGCCGTTCGGGCCGCGTCGGTCAGTGCTGCCTGGCGTTTAATATCTCCATAATTTATTAATGACTAAGTTGACTTTTGTTAATGAAAACATACATTAATGGACATTAGATATAAGTAACTAATTTATTTTTGAGGTTGGCTTCCCGTCAAACCAACAATTTAAAAAAACATTTGCTCTAAATTTGGATAGAACTGTGATTTTTGCTTGGCCTAAAGGGAAAGCTCACTGTCGGTTAGCACTGACTGCGTTGGCGTTCAACGTGCTAATAGAAAATTCTCAGTAGTAGCCCGGAGTTTGGATGTTAGCGGTGTGATACCCCCTTGCCGAGGAAAGCACGTATTACCTAAAATATCTAAATAATATAAATAAAGCCATCCTACGTAACTACGAGTTCGGAATTTCAATTAAATACAGTCCACTCGCCACACAAATGTCAAACGGGACCTACAGTTAACGTTATAGGCTTTTTTTTTTTGAGTGAAAATAGGTTTGCCTTTGACCACTATCTCACCTGATGGTAAGTGATGATGTGATCGAAGATGGAGCACGCTTACCTAAAAGTAACCTATTCACTCTGGACTTAAAGACTCCCAGGCTGTAGCTGTCGGAAAATACAGACACCGGCAGGGAATTCCACTCCTTAGCCGTCCGCACAATGAAGGTATTCCCAAAACGTTTTGTGCGTATGGGTGGGATGTCCACCATGTAACGATGGCGCTTCGCCGTTTGTCTCGTAGTTTGCCTTATAATGTTATGTATTAATTTACTTGTACATTTTTTGGTATTTTACTGTCAATCTCATAGGTACAACTCGGAGCCGGTAGTGGTATCTTTTCAGAGGGACTATAGGAGCTGGTGGACTACCTTCCCGGCGGTAACGGCCTGTTTCCTCGACAGAGTGCAGCCGGATAAAGCTAGGGAGTTTATTGAAGAGTAAGTTAAACACCACATGAAAATTATAGGGATAAAGAGGGGCAAAGGTTATGTCATAATGTGAATTGGAATTCGGCGTGCTTAGCCTATCAAAAGTCAAAACCATCCCTTGACTTGGCACCACCTTCAGCCATGTGAGTAGGCACTTAGCCCATAGTTTAAACGGAAATAGACATAAATCATGAAACAATCTTTAGGGTTGTTTTTCGCTTTGTAGTGCAGTAGTGTTTTTGCTTGTCTTGAAGTTGGTTAAATTTTTTGTTTCTATATTTTTTTGGACTTGCTGCTATGTGAATCCTAACCAGTGTAGTTAGAATTTACATTACTATCATTCACATTACATTGCAATCTTGTTAACACCTCCTACTAAGCTAAATAAATTTATGTCTGGAGTGGGTTCACAAAAATAGTGTAATGGGTAGGGTTTGAACCCGTGACCTTTCAATGACAAGTCTGACACCTTAGCCATTGACGCTTACTCAAATATCTACGGACCAATATGCACAGGTCTCTCATTGGCCTTATTAGGATCCTGCAAAATGCAGGTGGTCGTGCACGATGAAAATGACAAAAGGTTGGCCATATCATACGGAACTCTTAAAAGACTTGTCTTAATTTTTTTTCTACTAATTTTCTCTTCACAACAGTACTTGGAACGTAACCGAAGAGTCAGACCCAGTGAAGTACAATTATTACTACGAGTTCATTGAGCTGATAGCCGACGTCTCCTTCCGGGAAAATCTGCAGAACTTCTGGAAGTACCAGGCAGATGAGACGGTGAAGGGGATCGATCTACTGGATCTGGCTCTGACCGTCCACCCATCATCTGTGCTCCAAGTCATCGTCTCCAATGATGAGCATGAGGTAAGCTATTTGAAAAGACCAATATCTTTATGTTTATTGTGCCACGGTCGTGAACTCTTTGCCAGCTTGTGAGTTCCCTCCCACATAATACCAACTTGGTAAGTTACCTTCCTTTTTCAACAAATATTTTATTCTATTCTTACCAATGGGTATCGTGTTAGCTACGCGGTACTGGAGGTCAATCGCTCCATGTGAAACACTAGTACTTAGCAGGCAATACAATGTAATAATGTACATAATTATGTATAGAATAGATACTTGTATTGAGAATATTCAGGAGTTTAGTTTTTTGGTTGGCTGCATTGACTTTCCTAAGTTGCCTTAAATCCCCCTATCCTAATACTTTTTATTTTACAGTGGCGAGAATAAATATCTTTTTCTTTTCTATTTATTTAGAAAAAAAAAATTTTTGCAAAAAATAGAATCGACTTCCATATTAAAACATTACAAAGGCAAAAATAACTTTAATTTCGGTAGTCGGTGTCATTTCTTTTGTATTTTTTTTTTTGACACCGCCTTCCGAAATTAAAGTTATTTTTGCCTTTGTTGTGTTTTAATCCTAATGTTTTAATATGGAAGTCGGTACTATATTTTTGCAAAAAATTTTTTTTCACGCTTTTTTGTGGTTCGGTTTGTAATTTATCTAGTTACCAGAGCCAAAATGTCAACTACTTATCACTTTTTACAAAATAAGTATTGCTTTTCCCGGTGCAGAGCCGTTAATTTTTGAGTTGTTCTCCTGGTACATCACCATCAGTTCTACTTCACCATATGCATTGTGATGAGCATAAAGTGTTTAACATCCATATTCAAGTAGGTAATCTAATCGCAATCCACGTAATACCTATTATTGAGTAGTTTTGGTGGCCATCTGGGGTCTTCATCATCAGTTCCACTTCTTCAAATGATGCTTATCGAGAGCAACTGCACAAGTTACTATAAGAAATACCCAAAACGCTATAGATGTGCCTATAATATTTGAAGAGTTCTCTCGATTTCTCCATGATTGCATCATCAGGTTCAAACGTGATGACAATGAGACTAACTAGAAAGTATACACTTTCAAAAAAAAAAAGAATTTTCCAAATCGGTTCAGCCGTCTTCGAGTTATGAGGTAACATACATAAAAAAAAACAGTTCAAGACGAACTGAGAACCTGCTCTTTTTTTTTAAGTCGGTTAAAAGGAACTAACATAGCAATTTGGTTAGAATTCACATTACTAAAAATCAATTTAACCCCTCCAACTAAGCTAAATATCCTTGTGTATGGAGTGGGCTCAAGGTAATATTGTAATGGGTGGGGTTCCAACCTCTGGATTACAAGTCCGACACCTTACCATTAGGCTGTTGTCGCTTGTCCTGCCTATAAAGTACCTTTCGTTTCAGGTACATTGGAACCCGGTGATGACCGAGGTGGGCATGTGTTTGACCTTCAACTCGATGTATGCTGAGTTCCAGCACATGCTGCAGGAGGTACAATGGACACCGTTCCAGCTGCTACAGTGCCACTACCATAGCGGGCAGTGCTCTGTGAGAATAGACTCTATGAACAACGCTGTTAGGGTAAGATCTGATTGTGCTCTTTGCTTAAATACGCTTTACCTAAACCGAGCTCTGTGAGAAAATATACTCCATTAACGTAGTTGTAAGCACAGAACAGATAAAAGAGGTTAGAAAGGAAATAGTTCCTAATTTGTATGAGAACGCGTGTCGCCGCTTATCTGCCCACTCTTTAGCTCTACTACAAGCAAGAGGCCCGTTACGTGTGCGAATTACGCACACAAATAAATTACACACACTTAAATCAAGAGCTTGCTACTGATTGTAACTCACTGTTGATAAACATGCGCCGTGCATCACGGCCAATCAGGGCAAAGGACAAAACTTCAATGGTTGAAGTGTGGCGCATGCAGTACATTGTAAGCGTACTTGGTCATTGCGTTGATTAAGCGAGTACACAACGGGCAATGTATACCTTTTGTAACTTGTTGCAATAATGTTGTTAATGTTCGGAATTTCATAGTGATCAGAATATTTTTATGTATTTACAAATAAAATTGTAATTAAATGTTATTTTCGACTTACCGATGGAAAGATATACCTCCTCGCTCTATACTTGCGGTCTGACTTTTTGTTTTACAGGTTATAATTGCACAACACGGCATTTTAAGGCAGAGCTCTGTGTTCTGAAGTAAGCCGAAGCGCACTAATCACTAAACGCGGTGAATGAAGCGCTCGCCACGCCCACATTACTATTCCAACCTTATTCATCTATTCCGTGGTTGTAAGAGTGAGATTCGATTGTCCTTTATAAGTATCGTGTAAATAACTATATTAAGAAGCATTTTAGCAGTCGCGAGGGGCTTCGGTCCCATGGACTTTATATCGATAAAACCATAACTTTCTTCTTTTTCAGTCACGCAAAAAGTAGCATATAACCTATTTTTTAAGCTGCAAGATACTTCCATACCAAATTTCATGCAAATCCACCCAGTAATTTGTGAGATTAGCGCGTTCAAATAAACAAACAAACAAACTTTTCCGCTTTATTTTTATAACTCAAAAGGTTTTGGCAGCGTTTTCCATTAAAGCTCCCGATAGGCTTAACTCTTTCCGACATGTTGAAGTAAAATCGTAGTATTTCATTCAATCTACACAAAACCTTAACTTATTATACACTAAAACCTTCCTCAGGAATTACTCTAGCTATTAAAAAAACCCGCATCAAAATCCGTTGCGGAGTTTTTAAGATCTAAGCATACATAGGGACAGACAGACAGGGAAGCGACTTTGTTTCATACTATGTAGTGATGAGGCGCTAGTGGTCAAGCTTCACAGCCTGGCTCATCGGCGAAGCGTTGCTTGCTTGTCGATTTTCAACAGATTATATTTCGGGGAGCGTGCGCTGAAGCTCCATTACCTGATCCCTCTATCTCCCTTTCGCTATCGGTCAACCAGACCCACTGCGGGGTATCACCCACACTTGGTTGACATACCGTCTTGTCGTAAGCGCTTCTCCTCCACATTTATTGTGCGCACGGCCAAGGTATAACTCTCTGGAGGCTTCTGTATTCTCTGCCACTTATGACCTTTCAGCGTTTAAAACAAGAGTGAACAGGCATCTTCTGGGCTCTATCGTTTACCATCAGGCGAGATCGAGGTCAAGAGTGAGTTCATCCAGATAAATAATAATTAAAAACACCTTATGCTTTGTTCCAGTATTTCATACACTCACCGTACGAAATATCAACGGCCATATCCAACCCAACTGGTGAAGTGTTGCCTGGGGAAGAGCTCATCATTGACTATAAGGTAAGAGAGAAGCAGCATTGACGGAGTCCATTGGGATCAAATCCTGCCGAAGTTGCCAGAATGTTTCCAGGAGATACCACTACCTCGAGACGCAAGGGATACAGAAAAGATAGGATTGGTTTTTAGTCAGTAGAAGGCTAACACTCCCTTCCGTTCCACCCCGAGCCGTAGGAGTTATTTGATAATTGGTGTCCCGAAACTAAAGGTCTGAAACTTTTTTCTATCGTGCAGGTGGTGGAAATCCAGGCGTCTCCAAGCGTGAAGAGTTTGAGATCGGAGCAACGGCGCTGCAAATATCCTGATGAATGGATAAGCGATTCTATAAGGGTAGGTATGATATGAGGTTGTTTTTCTTTTATATATTGTGAATATTGGAGTAAAGCAAACTACCAAAAATCAGACCCAGGGCCCGGGGCCCGCTAAGTACTGGGTTGAGAAGGCCAGAAAGATGCCTATAAGATTCTAATACTAGATCCATATAAGATTCTAATATTCAGCAGTGGATATATAGAGCGAAAACCAACTCGTCGCCAACATAATTAGCTTATGGCATATACTGATCAATCTCCAATAGGTACCCCTGATAAATATTATAATTACCTTCGAATATAACTTTATCGCATTTTTTTTATTAGGTACCATAAATACGTTGGTTGCAGTTTAAAATGGGTTACTAAGAAGGTTACTTCAGAAATCTTACACCTCGTGAGCACGGGTCTAGCTTTACGTAAATTAGTTAAAACTGTTGATTTTGAGCTTTTTAACCCCCAACGCAATAAGGGAGGTGTCTGAGATAACTCATTTTTATACGACTTTTGATTTTTATTTGTACCTCCCTATACTCAATCCCAAACTCAAAATATTTTATTTTAAAAAGGTCTACATGGGCACCTACAAAACGTCAGCAGTTAATGCACGGTTCGGAATTGGTTGTTTTCCGTGGAGAAGCACCGGCAAGAAACTCCACAGTTACTCTTTTAAAAATATAATTTTTACAAAGTATCCATAACATAGGTTAATTAGGTATGAGAGGACAGTATAGACCAATTAATACAGCACAATTGAATTACAAATAAAAAAAAACGGGTTGCACTCCGGGAGTTCCGGCAGAAGTGAAAACTTGAATATTAACGTTGTGCATTTTTGATATTTTGGAATGGTCAGGGAATAATTTTGCACGAATTGCTTTAATTATCAGTATAAAAGTACTATCATTTATGTGGTAGAATACAATATTTATTTATTGCGCTATCGTACACAAACATGACAATTTATATTACATTAAAAAGTTTGCGCAGGCATACATTTTCGCCGCGCCGTAGAAAGAGAGGGGGATACTTCCTCTCCTACGCCGCGCCGGCTGTCTACTCTCCGTCCGTCTTACGAATTTTCGATCAGGTCACGTGTCCTGACGCGAGTTTAAAATTTTTTACCCATTACAAAAAAAGTGCACAACGCCGCTAAAGAAGTTTTCACTTCAAAATTGCAAAACAAATCTATGAGTCTACAGTGTTCTCCCATTCACATAAAATTAAACTAGACATTAGACTATACCTCAGAGCTACTTACCGTAGCTTACCTTTACAGCTGCATCATTGTCTTAACGTACTTTTCCAGGCCTACAGCTTTTCTCTGTGCCAGATGCACTGCCGCAGTCGCATGGCTGCCATGTTCTGCGGATGTAGACCTTACTTCCATGTGAAAGGAGGTGAGTATACCGTAAGGTTTCTACAAGACTTTGAAAGCATATCCCCACATAATAAAAACTAGCTGTGCCCGCGACTTCCTCCGCGCGGAATAGTGACTTTTGGCAGCATTTTTAATTTTTAGACTAAATAATTATTTTGGAAATAAAACGCATATATAAATAAGCTATTTACAATATTTTACTGCTAATCAAAAGTCAAAAAAATAAGTTTCATGCTTCTAACTTTAAAAATGACGTAATTTCCATACAAACTTTCATCCCCTATTTCAACCCCTTACAGCCATTTTTTCGCATTAAAAAGCAGCCTATGTCCTTTCTCAGGCTCTAGACTATGTCCGTACCAAATTTCATTTAAATCGGTTCAGTAGTTTAGGCGTGATTGAGTAACACACAGACACAGTTACTTTCGCATTTATAATATTAGTAAGGATAATAGGTCTCCTAGGCGATAATAATCTGATAATTAATTAGCCATCTGCGTATGTAGGTACCACAGAACAGATAAAAGAGGTTAGAAAGAAAATAGTTCCTGATTTCTATGAGAACGCGTGTCGCCGCTTGTCTCCCACTCCCACAGCTCAACTACAAGCAAGAGGCCCGTTACGTATGCGAATTACGCACAAAAATAAATAAAAACATAAATCGAGAGCTTGCTACTGATTGTAACTCACTGTCGCTAAACATGCGCCGTGCATCACGGCCAATCAGAGCAAAGGACGAAACGTCAATGGTTGAAGTGAGAGGATGCAATACATTGTAAACGAACTTGGTCATTGCGTTGATTAAGCGAGTACACATCAGGCAATGTATATTTTTTGTAACTTGTTGCAATAATGTTGTTAATGTTCGGAATTTGACAGTGATCAGAATATTTTTATGTTTTTTAAAAATAAAATTGTAATTAAATGTTATTTTCGGCTTACTGATGGAAAGATATAGGTACCTCCTCGCTCTATACTTGCGGTCTAACTTTTTGTTTTACAGGTTATAATTGCACAACACGGCATTTTAAAGCAGAGCTCTGTGTTCCAAAGTATTCCGAAGCGCACTAAACGCGGTGAATGAATTAATCGGTCGCGCTATGATTTCCGTATCATAAATGTAGCGCGCTCGCCACGCCCACATTACCATTCCAACCTTATTCATCTATTCCGTGGTATGTACACAGGTATAGGTGCACTCTCTGTTCCATTACTCTCATTGTCCGATGGGGCGGCAATCCGACACGACCGGAGGGAGATCAGGCGCTGATCCCCACATAATACTAATCCTACTAAAAATATAAACTAGCAGTAGCGCGGGTACTTCGCATCAGTGGACTTTATCACAGTCAAAACAAAACCCTCCTTGTTTTGCAGTCGCGTGAAAGCAAGGCTATGTTCTTCGTCAAGCTTCGAGCTACTTCCATACCAAATTTCATTCTAATCCACCCAGTACTTTCGAAGATTAGCGCGTTTAAACACACAAACAAACTTTTCATCTTTGTTAATATTATAGTATAAACTAGTATTTGCGTGTTGCGCGAGGTGCAAGCACCTCGCGTGCTTGTGAAGAAAAAAAAAAAAAAGGGGGGGGTGATGGGGGGTTTAGTATTTGCGTGTTGCGCGAGGTGCAAGCACCTCGCGTGCTTGTGAAATAAAAAAAAAAAAATTGGGGGGGGGGATAATGGGGGGGGGGGGGGTTGCAGAAGTATTTTGACTAAAGTATTTCCCCTCTAAATGAATCTGAAAAAAAAATGTTCCAAGTCTCTTAGATTCCGAGATCCGCCTAAAGGGGGGGGAGAAGGGTGGCGGGGGGGGGGACTTTGAAAAATGGTTTTTACTTTACCGAGCCTCCTCTATACGAATCCGTAAAAAGAAAAAAATACGGGTCTCGTAGTTTCCGAGATACGATAGGGGGGGGGAGAAGGGGGGGGAAAAGGGGGGGTTTGGCACTTTTCCCGTAGGTTTGAGAGTTACTTGTTTACGAATCTGTCAAAATATACCCACCTCCCCATCCACCATCTGGGAGAACAATTATGTCAATGAGTGAGTCAGTCAGTCAGTCAGTCAGTGGTAATTTAGCTTTATATAGTATAATATTATATTAATTTAATTAGGGAACTAATTTTTTGAGCTGTTGTTTAAATATTCGAGATGTTATTATGATCATTTGAAAAACATATTGAGCAGTTATTTAATTTAATGGCGGTTGATTAATATTATTGCGACAGTAAAACATGGACAGTAATAAAAAATCAGTTAGTCGGTTATTTTATCATACAATGTTAATTCTAAAAATAATTGAGCAGTCTAATAACTATAACTGAAAGAGCGGTAAAACTAATGGCCCCATATATACCTGCGCCAGATCCCTTCTATTGTTGGTGAATCATTTGGGTTAGACGAGGTTAGAATGAGATTTCTTACCGACAAATTCCGATTTATTACTGCCCACACGTAACCGCTCGTTCAATAATTTTTACCGCCTATTTAATTATTTTCCTGCTCAATTATACCTACTTATATTTACTGATCCATTTCATTATTTTTTATTACTCATTTTTGTTTACTTTACTGCTTAGTTTTAGCTGCTGATCTAGTTATTAAACGTGCCATTTATAATTTTTAACTTACCAAAACCATTACTTACAACTGCCTCTTTAAATCAGTGCCATTTAATTATATAGCGATTCCTGACCACTACAAAAGTCAAGTAACCTAAAGAATGGAGAACTGGTGACCTGAAATACATACAGGCTCCAAGCTTGGGATCGGGGTTGCAGGAATGTTCTAATGAGATATCGCGGCCCCGAAACGTAAGGGCAGTTGAAGAAACAGAGTGAGTTTTTAGTCAGTAGAAGTTTGACACTCCCTTCCGTTCCACCTAGAGCGGGAGAAGTCATTCGATGATTTTCCCACCCGAAAAGACCCTAGTTTAGGCACCAGACTCCCACAATGTTTACAGTATAAAATCTGTCCCTAATAATTGTAAAAATGTACATATACTGTGGCCAGAGAATCAAGATTATAATTATGAAAGCATCCGCTGATGGTAGCTTATAATATTAGGTGCCTACTTTTTTTTAAAAGCGGTGTTAATGATGAAAATTACACAAAGTAATGTACTTGTTTGGATTCGAAACCACGACCGTAACCCGTACCTGTAACCACTGGGCCACCAACAGTCATACATAAATAAATATCAAAATATATAAATAACCCACATAAACTTTTAAAGTAATTGATATTTGGAACCTTGCCCAAGAGACACCTTTTTAACCGACTTCAAAAAAGGAGGAGGTTCTCAGTTCGTCTTGAACTTTTTTTTTATAACCCAATATGTAAAGGAAGGGTTATTGGTAATATGCTCGTGTTTGACCACCATTTCACCTGATGGTAAGTGATGATAAGGTCGATGATCAAGAACGCTTACCTAGAAGTAACCTATTCACTCTTGATTGAAATACCCCCAAGTTAAAGCTATCAGTTTGTAGGCAAAAATAAAGGCAGTTTTCAACATTTCAATTTGGTTTCTTATAAAATATTCTTTTAATTATCGTCTTAAATGCTGGCTGAGAGTAAACCTCCCTAAAATAATCTAAAAAGTTTGTATATGTATGTAAAACTTCAAAATCCTGGCCACTGAAAAAGGAAAAATACATCACAAATACTCAACTGTCATCTAAAGCCAAAAATCAAGAGTTTTTTCAATACAGCCAATGATAAATAAAAGTTAAATTATCTAAATCATTTTTATCGTTAAAAATTCAACTCGTTTTATATTTTATATCTTATCCGTAACTTTTTTCTTTGCGCGGAATCCAAGATGGCGAAGTCTGTGATGCACATGGGATGGCGTGCATCGGCCGTAACGTTGAGATCCTCATCAATATCCCCAAGAACCTTGCTAAATGCACATGTCTGCCCCAGTGCGCCGAACTCAATTATTATTCACATACAAAAACGATCCTTATTCGGTAAGTCTTTTTTCACTTCTTTATAGTATAGCCGTATTCAATCTTGACGCAGCGCCCTTATTGAGCGCCATAGCATTCGGTGTTTGACTTTTCCGAGCGGGTCGGAAGAGACGGCAGAAAGGGAGGGAGGATCTCCTCTCCTTAAAGACCTGCGGTTGACGGACTTGAGAAGTCCATAATTCTATCATATAAGCCCTAGTAGGTGTCGCGTCGCTGGTGCTACCAGGCGCCAGCTGCTCACTTCTCACCTCTCACCTCATAAGAAGTATACGACCGCGAACTGACTCTGCAGGAACGATTGTAGGTAGAGAATGCCAACGTATCCTCATACGAGCAATAAGTGATGCAGAGGAACTCCTTGTGGTTTTTATATCCGTTTTTGCCCTCAAGCTTGGGCTAACCCCACAAATAGAAAGTAATTATATTAGTAAGCGGTTTAATTTAATCGCAAGCTCCTTGGGCTGACTTTCAAATTAGTCAATGTCAAAAAACTAGATGGCCATGTATCAGACTAGTGGCAAGAGGAGTTTCGAAGACTTTAAACTAATGACACAGCAAAACGTTTATGTTAGGCAGGAAATCGCTTGGGTTATCCATAAATTGCGCCATACGAAAAGATCGATGAAGTGTGACAAGGGGTTCTTTTTATGCACCTGCCATGTTATCTCTTCACTACCCATGGTTGACTGGTACAGAATGCCTAAGGCATTAAGTCAGCCGTTATACTTTTGTGTTGCATAAAGTTTTAATAAATAAATAAATAAGGGGTGGGAGGTATTGTTCTTCATGATGTCACATCTGAAAATCTAATTTATCGAAGTCCTAAAACTCAAAATTGCATTTAACCAAACATATTTGCAGAAAACATGATAAAGAATATCCTTTCTGAGACCTTTTACTCGGTAATTTGTAAAAAAGAACAAGTTTTAATTATTTCTTGGAAATCAATATATCGTCAAAAGCGGTTAGGAGGAAAAAAGAGTAAAAAGTTTTCTATAGAAGCGATGTGCCTGAAGTTATAATATAAGCAACTTTTCATATTGATGTAAGCGTGCTATTCACTTTTGAGTAGGCGCGCACCTAAGAAGACTTTGACAACTCCAATCAAAATACAATGTTATAACTACTTTTTAATACTTATAAACCCTCTCATTGTTTAACCTATATGAATGGGACGACTGTTGACACGGAGGAGGATCCTCGTTCAGCCATCAGGATCAACATGATGCCGCCGAAGATCAGGCTCAACCGGGACATCATATTTACTCTTGAAGATCTATTTGGTTTGTTACTGTGTTTGAAACTTTGAATGGAGTGTATAGAACTGCTTTTGAATGTCGCTAAAATTTTCAATCACACAACTCGATTGGAACAAGCCACGCTAAAAAATGTAACCACAGAATGCTTTTGTTTGACGGCGAGCCGGGGTAGCTCATCGTCCGGTAAGGACCAGGCCCATGTCAACGGTGCGTCGTGTTCCACGGGTGCCTCAAAAAGCAATCAGCACCATTGACGGGGCTCGATGACAAGGGGACATTGCCAAGGGTTGCGGGAATGTTTTTAACTAGATACTGCAACCCTGGACAACAAGGGCAATTGAAGGAATAAGGTGGATTTTTAGTCAGTAGAAGTCTGACACGTGACACCACCCAGAGTGGAAGTCATATGATGATTTTCTCACCGAAAAAAAAAAAAATACTTTTGAATAAAACATTAAATTAGAACACATAAATAACATTTGTGTCTGTGATTTTAAAATTACTGTGCCTATTTTTTCAAGTGCTTATGGTTATTGACTTAAACACAAACAAGCTTTTTAATATTTTTGTCAGTCAGTCTGAATTAATTATGACCATTTTAGGGCACAGACACAGACAGGTACTTCAAATATTTATAATATACAAGGCCCTGCATGATTTTTCAATTAAAAACAGTGTCGTGTCGTGGACTCGTATAGAGGAATAAACTGGGATTTTTTGATAAATTCTTTTGCACTATCGTTGTGTGTGTGTGTGTTGTGTTTATCAAAAGTGTGTGTTTCTGTACCTATCTATCCATTTGCATGCTCTCCAAAATAGGTAAGCAGTCATTTCACATTCTAATAAAATTACGAGATAAACGCAATATTGAAAGGTAACTCTTTAAATATTTCGTTTATCAGATAGCTGTTTTACAGCATGTGTGTATTAAAATAACGATTGAAACTGCATAAAAGAACGAAAATGACTATTTACCACATAGCGACTTTTGCACGCGCAACGACGAAATGCCAAATCGAATTGGTCATTTTGCGTAAAAGTTCTGCGTAAAAGTTCCTTACTGCTGTAACATGAGTATTTTGTGGGTAGTTTCATATTGCTTGCTTGTGCACGAGTACTACGTTGATTTGTCATTTAGTATGGAAAATTCTACTGTCGTAATGTGGTGTCAGGGTAAGTGCTCACTGTCAGCGAACGTGTTGCATTGCAAAGCATATTTTTAGAGCCATTTAAATGTTCGACTTAAAATGTATACTACTAAAGTTGTTATTTGACTTATGGCAACGCATCCATATTATTTCGTTTTTTTTTTAGCGTCACTAGGCGGGACCACAGCGTTATTCGTCGGAGCCAGTGTGCTGACTGTGGTGGAGACGGCTCTCTTCATCTTAAGGCATCTAGTGCGGTTGTTCATCAGAAGAGGGCGTGGAAGAGTAGTTGATTTTAAGCCTTAAATCGTTTTTAACTCATTTCGCACTGTTAGATAAGATCTAACTGTTGACAACATAACATTATTAATTTGTTTAATTGTAGGGCACAAAGGCTCAGAGGAATGTTATGTTTGATTTATGTGTCAATTTCATTAGTGAAATGTTCTTACTTTGGTATTGTTTGTCATATCGTTGAGCTCCTGAGCCACACAATAACTGACAAAATACAAGCTTACGCTGTCTCATATCTGGACAGGTCCGCTCAAATCTATGTGCTTCTTCCCTCAAAAGAGCACCGCATATATGAACTTTCATACAGCATGCTTCTTTTACAATTTGTGTTTGACCAATACGAATTGTATGGACTTTAAAAGAGATGTTGACCTCAGAGTTTGTTTCGGTGTTTCTTCTCAGAGTAGTCAGTTAAGAAACACCGGCCTCATCTAGCTTAACTTAAAACACAAAAAATATGTACGTATAAAAGTGTTTAACTAATTTATAAAATAAATATTTCATTTCATTTCAATGTCAGTACTGTATTACCAACGATTATACCGAGTAACATGTATTTTTCACCGGTCTGCAGTTTTATTAATTAAATATTTTCATAAAAGTCAAGTTCCCCAAAAAAAAAACCCAAAACTATTTTTGGAATTGAGCCTGCTCTTTTAGAAAATCAGTAGGTATTAGGTTAATTAAAATTTTTAACATTTTTAAGCTATTGCATAGCTTTTATCGTGGTCTTTGAGCGCGGCGACCGAATCAAGAAATTCCGTAACGAAAATAAACCTAACACCCCCCACTCCGACAGGCACAGCGGTGCGGCATTGAAAGCCGTGCATCGTCTAACGTTGTCGTTTCAGTTCGGCCACAGAATCTTACTTCTTACTTCTTACTCTTACTAATATTATAAATGCGAAAGTTTGTGAGGATGGATGGATGTTTGTTACTCTTTCACGCAAAAACTACTGAACGGATCTTAATGAAATTTGGAAAATATATAGTTGATAATCTGGAATAACACATAGGCTACTTTTTATCCTGAAATTCCCACGGGATCGGGATTTGCGCGGGAAAACCTTTCCACGCGTACGAAGTCGCGGGCAGAAGCTAGTACATTCATAAGTTCGGCAGACTTCGGCACGGTGTTTGTGTGCGTGCGACTAGACGTATGCGTGTAGACTAGCTGCTAATACACCTATAGTTTCAATGATAAAAATTCCTGAATAACCTACATTTATTGCAAGATAATAAAAATATTTTAAACAATATTAACTTCTCATTTAATCAATAAAAGTAAAAAAAAAATGTTTTCTTATCGGTTACCACGCTCAAAAAGTGTAACTTGAATTAATATCAAAGGAAAAAAAAATACTGCATAAATAAAATAAATAAATAATTATAATTGCATAAGTTGATAAAAAATGCTATGCAATAGCTTTAGGCTACGTTTCCACCAGAGATGTGCGAGGATGCGTAGCGAGGGATGTGTTTGTAAAGAACCAATAGAATCGCTTCATTTACCTCGCCTCGGTCAGCACAGCTCTGGTGGAAACGGCTTAGCGGAGCTGGATTTTTGCGCATACAAAACAAGCGCGGGATGTGTGCGAGGGATGTGTGCGAGAGATGTGCAATGGAAATGTGTCGTGCGAGGATGTCTAGCTGTGCTGTGAAAATGTGTGGGCGTTTCCACCAAAGCTGTGCGATGAAAATGTGCCTACGAGGATGTGTAGCGGAGCTGTGAAAATGCGCCTTAATGTGTGGTGCGAGGATGCGCAAACCTCGCAACACATCTTTGTCAACACACATTCCTCGCAACACATCCCTCGCACACATCCCTCGCTTGTTTTGTATGCGCAAAAATCTAGCTCCGCTGAGCCGTTTCCACCAGAGCTGTGCTGACCGAGGCGAGGTAAATGAAGCGATTCTATTGGTTCTTTACAAACACATCCCTCGCTACGCATCCTCGCACATCTCTGGTGGAAACGCAGCCTTACCGCGGCAGTCCCCGAGTGCCAAACTCATTTTTTTTTTACGTGGAGCGACTGTCTACCGGACACTTGGCAAGACCTGTGCCACATTTTTTGGCTTCTGACTGCCCGTAACGTCTGTCAAAGATATACAAATGACAGCCGAGACCAACGAATTAAAGTGCTATCCGTGGGACGGAGGAGAACCTGATATTTTAAGTGACTAATGGACCGACCTAGTCAAGCGGATCGACTTGTACAGCTGTAAATATTTCGACACGCCCTATCAACAATGTCGGATCTGAAAATCTGCAACTTTTCAGCAGAGCAGTTTAAAGTTTAAAAGCATGATAAAAATGTTATTTTATGGATTACGATTTTGAATTTTGGAATGAGTGTCATATATCCAATATCCATATATACAACGTGTAACGGAAAGGGTATATACATACCAAGGGCAGGGCTTCTTTGGATGATATCAAACGATATTGGAAGGATTTCAACTCGAAATAAAATACTCTAAAAATTGATACCAAATTTTCGGTTTCGTTAGTTTCTTAAATTGAAATCATAACAATCGTGTCACCGCACTACGTAGGTCAATAACTTTCCACGTTACTTGCAAATATCACGATAAATCTCTTCTGTGATGTGCTTATTTCAATTTGAAAAGTTCGGTTTCTGGTATCAATGTATTAAAAATTCTCATTACTTCCCAACATGTAGAGATAGGATTAAAAAACCCTTCCAATATCGTTTGATATCACCCAAAGAAGCCGTATGTTACCCTTTCACACCTAAACCGCTGAGCCGATTTTGATGAAATTCAGCGTGGGAATAGTTTAGGACCCTGGGTAGAAAATAGGATGGTTTTTATCCCGGAATTCCCACGGGATCGGGAATTACGCGGGAAAAACCTCCCACGCGAACGAAGTTGCGGGCAGAAGCTAGTTGAAATATAGTGTCTCTCCTGTGATCCATGAATAGGCTGTCCCTTTATTACTAGTAATTCTGACTCCATTTACCACTACGGAGTTTGTCATTTTTAGATTAGTCACCATCACCATCAGAGATTAGAGGATTTTAGCTTTAGGTTACTTTTTTACATCACACACTTACGTTACATCCCTCGCACACATCCCTCGCTTGTTTTGTATGCGCAAAAATCTAGCTCCGCTGAGCCGTTTCCACCAGAGCTGTGCTGACCGAGGCGAGGTAAATGAAGCGATTCTATTGGTTCTTTACAAACACATCCCTCGCTACGCATCCTCGCACATCTCTGGTGGAAACGCAGCCTTACCGCGGCAGTCCCCGAGTGCCAAACTCATTTTTTTTTTACGTGGAGCGACTGTCTACCGGACACTTGGCAAGACCTGTGCCACATTTTTTGGCTTCTGACTGCCCGTAACGTCTGTCAAAGATATACAAATGACAGCCGAGACCAACGAATTAAAGTGCTATCCGTGGGACGGAGGAGAACCTGATATTTTAAGTGACTAATGGACCGACCTAGTCAAGCGGATCGACTTGTACAGCTGTAAATATTTCGACACGCCCTATCAACAATGTCGGATCTGAAAATCTGCAACTTTTCAGCAGAGCAGTTTAAAGTTTAAAAGCATGATAAAAATGTTATTTTATGGATTACGATTTTGAATTTTGGAATGAGTGTCATATATCCAATATCCATATATACAACGTGTAACGGAAAGGGTATATACATACCAAGGGCAGGGCTTCTTTGGATGATATCAAACGATATTGGAAGGATTTCAACTCGAAATAAAATACTCTAAAAATTGATACCAAATTTTCGGTTTCGTTAGTTTCTTAAATTGAAATCATAACAATCGTGTCACCGCACTACGTAGGTCAATAACTTTCCACGTTACTTGCAAATATCACGATAAATCTCTTCTGTGATGTGCTTATTTCAATTTGAAAAGTTCGGTTTCTGGTATCAATGTATTAAAAATTCTCATTACTTCCCAACATGTAGAGATAGGATTAAAAAACCCTTCCAATATCGTTTGATATCACCCAAAGAAGCCGTATGTTACCCTTTCACACCTAAACCGCTGAGCCGATTTTGATGAAATTCAGCGTGGGAATAGTTTAGGACCCTGGGTAGAACATAGGATGGTTTTTATCCCGGAATTCCCACGGGATCGGGAATTACGCGGGAAAAACCTCCCACGCGAACGAAGTTGCGGGCAGAAGCTAGTTGAAATATAGTGTCTCTCCTGTGATCCATGAATAGGCTGTCCCTTTATTACTAGTAATTCTGACTCCATTTACCACTACGGAGTTTGTCATTTTTAGATTAGTCACCATCACCATCAGAGATTAGAGGATTTTAGCTTTAGGTTACTTTCATTATAAGAGTGCTATTTACGAGGCAGGAACTTGCCCGCATCTGGGCCGTAAAAACAATTTAAAAAATCTAGACAGTTAATTTCATAGAAGTTTATAAAACTTTGCCTATTTACAGTGCGTTTCAACTAAGAATAGGATTGATTGAGCGCCATATTGTGACCTTATAACTATCAAATCGAACCAGTTGGGTAGAGTGAGCAGAACAAGAGTGCATTATAATATTTATTTACGAATATTGAGCGAAAAATTCTTCAAATAGTCCCTTTTCCTTATTTTGGTGGATAAACGCGAGCCTATCATTTAAAAATGGCTTCTTGGCCTTTGCGTCTTAAAGGCCAAGAAGCCATTTTTAAATGTGCGTCCTCTTTACTTTCAGGTCAATTGCTGCCAACCATGTAAATAATAGAGAGAAAAATGTGGTTTAAAAAAATAATTATGACTTGAAATAAGTAATTAAATACCTATTATATTTAAGTAAATTTGATGTGAGACTCGGTTAAACAAGGTAAAATAAACCGTTATCAATTTTCGCAAATAAGATTTCTTTGCGAACCGTATTGAAATTTGGCAGACGGAGGTCAGTGACGTTCCTATTCTTATTTGAATCGCATAGTACCTACTGATTAGGTAGATATAAGCTGTTTGGTATTATGACTCGAACATAAATAATTGGTATGTAAGGGCAATAGGATACGATAAAAAAATGATAATACCTATATAAATAGTAGTTTTTGTAGTGACTTATAAATAAGTTCAAAGCAAGAATTGTATGTTATAGAAATTGTTACTCAGTGTTTAACCTTTGTAATAAATATTAGAATTGATGAAAATAAAATACCTACTGACTGTTATTGTTTATTTACCTAACGGCTAATTGACAAACCTGGTGTTTCACTGTTTAGGTAATTTGTAACTTCTACCCTCAATTTTGGCCCGTATATCGAGGATAAGGCTCAATTAGCATAAAAAAAGTTGGGAATCCTAGCAAAGGTGAGACGGTACTTCACACCCGAACAGCTGCTCAATCTCTATCAAGCCCAGGTTCGGTCGTGTATGGAGTACTGCTCTCATCTTTAGGATGGATCTGCCAGGTACCAGTTGGACGCGTTTGAGACTATCGAGAAACGGGCAAAGAGACTCATTGGCAACGATACATTGGTCGAATTACAGCTCCAGAGTCTTGAACATCGACGACGAATTGCTAGCCTATCGGTTTTCTATCGGTTACATTTCAAGCCCATTCCTCGGACTACAAGGCAAACGGCGATGCGCCATCGTTACATGGTGGACATTCCACCTATACGCACTAAACGTTTTGGGTATACCCTTATTGTGCGTACGGCTAAGGAATGGAATTCCCTGCCGGAGTCTGTGTTTCCCGATAGCTATAACCTAAGGGTCTTTAAGTCAAGCGTGAATAGGTTAATTTTAGGTAAGCGTGCTCCATCTTCGACCACATCATCACTTACCAGGTGAGATGGTGGTCAAACGCGAACCTATTATCAATAAAAAATAAAAATCTTATGAACTGTGGATAAAATTTCCCTTATACGAAAAATTAAAATAATACCTACTCTTAAACAAAAAAATTACTTTAAAACAAATATAAACTCTAATACAATAAAAGTTTAAAATAATTTCATGTGACCAAATATAAACTCTAATACAATAAAAGTTTAAAATAATTTCATGTGACTGGAGTCAGTCAGATCCATACAAAAAAAAAACTCTGCATGCTGCCCCTTTTTGTTTTATGCGATAAAATAAATGTATAAATCTGTTTTTGTTACGCGCAAATAGTATATTCTATAGATAATTGGTTTTTAAATGCAATCATGCTAATTCTTAACACTATTTTGTCGACTGTATTTGTAGATATGACATGATTTTTTTTTCTCAGAATCGTTGATATCCAAGGACCTTGTTCAAATAATCTCAATGCTTAGAATAATGAACGGCATGTTCAAGATATGACAGTAGTAATGTGTCAGCTTATTTTTGTATCAAAATTGAAAATTATACATTTTGACATTTAGTTCAAGGTCATAGAAATAAGCATAATAATTTTTCGTTTATCATTGGTTTAGACGCTGAGTACTTTTTATAACCTAACCATGAAAATATTCTGTAAGTAAAAGTAATGTTTGGCATACAACTAAACGCAAACTCCTTAATTGCTATAAACAATAACCAAACGTAGAATGCTGTCACAACGCCCCTCCCACTTTTACAAATGTATTTATTTTCGAAAAACATAACCTAATTTTAACTCTAAAAAACAACGAACGAACGATAAAAATGTTTTTAACAATACTGTCTTTAGCCATAAACACAGTTTACTATGTTTTCTCTACATTATACTTTTTGTTGTCCTTGTCCCATATAGTTTTACCATTTGGTATGGACATCGGATTGCTGGGTTTCTGTTCGTATTATTTAACCAAATTGAAGAAACCTGAATTGGAGAGTGTGCTCAGTATATTCGGACCTGAGCCTTGGTCTAAGGAAAGCCAAATGAATCCCGACAGAGTAGTTCGTTGCATAGCCCACAGAGGAGCGGGCTTGGATGCGCCAGAAAACACTATGGAAGCGTTTAAGTATGTAAGTAAACTTTTTTAAGTATTTCCGAGGATTTGTGACAAAAAAGTTTTTACTCATCGTTGAAACGTAAGCCACGAAAATTACTTGCCTACACAAATGTGTATTCTTTTTTGAAATTTGAAACAGACTAACTATGGCTATATTATTTTAAAGAACGAAATATATTAAGTTTTCCTCGATTTATAATAAGCGATATGTAGGTCAGATAGTTATTTATGTCATACAAAATTAAAACAAATGTTTTAATATTTAATTCAATGAATCCCTTCTATCCATACTAATATTATAAATGCGAAAGTAATTGCATCTGTCTGTCTGTTACACTTTCATGTCTAAACAACTACTGTTACTGATATTGATGAAATTGTGTACAAAAAAATAGATTAGACCTCCAAGAAGGACATAGGATTCTTTTTTACCAAAAAAGAACTTAAAAACACCAGTGAAACCGCTAGCAGAAGTTTGTAAACTATATAAAATCTAGCTTCTGCCAGCGACTTCGTTCATGTTGGCATTTTTGGGGGTTTTCCCATGTATATCCCGATCCCATCGGAATTCCGGGATAAAAAGTAGCCTGTGTTATTCCAGGATCCATCTACTTATTAAATTTAATTCAGATCCATTCAGTAGTTTTTTGCGAGAAAGAATAAAAAACATCCATAAATCTATACATCCATCCTCAAAAACTTTCGCATTTATAATATCAGTAAGATTGCATGATGGTTGCGATTAATTATTCTCCATCATTGACCACAATATTGCTTATTAACCACTGAGACAGCAGGCAATCTGAATCTATCAATAAATATAAATTAATAGTTTTAAAAACTAGAAAAACTCGCTTTTATAAATGCACGTAAAAACAAAAAAATGTTAAGAAAAACCGATAATGGATTTTCTTTAGGTTTGTTGAAACCTGAGCGTGTTCAAAGTCCATTACGTGGCCTTTCTCACAATATTCCATCATGGAATGCCAGTGCCTATCTTCCGGCTTCATCATCAGACCTCGAAACCTAATTGTGGTCAAAGTTCATTACAAGACTTTTCTAAGAAATCCAAAATAGCTATGAAACAATTTTCCATCATGAAGTTCCGGTTCATATCTTCCGGCTCCATCATCAGATCAGTTCGACAGTACCATATTATTGTATTGTCATCAAACTACATACAGCTGCCAATTTTCATTACGCTACGACCCTTGGAAGATGGTTAAATTAGTTACCTTAGATTCCATTACATAGTTACATACAGGTCCAGTCTTCCAGTCTACCCGGATGCAGCTGAGTATTAGTGTTTTACATGTAGCAACTGCCTATCTGACCTCCACTACCCAGTAACTGGGTAACACAATACCCTTTGGTAAGACCAGTGTCAGATTTACTGGCTTCTGACTACCCGTAACCCAATAGCACTTTTTGTCTTACCTGTAAATTGACCAGCAACAACACAGAATAAAGTAAGTGTTAGTCATAATTCTGGTTGCTTATTGTTTACTGGGCAGTCACTAATATGCTGTATTTAATTAATTTGAAGAGTTTGTGAATCAGTTTTAGTTACATTACTTTTATAAAAGCTTCTTATACTCTTAAAACTTTTCTTAATAAATTTAGTAATTTTTTTACTATGATATAAAATTAAAACAAAATTACTTGGGGTGTTAATTATATTAACAAAACATAAAATAATTAAAATAATATTTCCACATTAGCCCATACATGTACCTTGTTACAGTGATACATGTACTGGAAATCAAAGCGCTCGGCGAAAGAGCTCAGGATCCTGTTTGGGCTGATCCTTGCATTGCACATAATTCTATAAAAATATTTAGGAAACTCAATAATCTCGTAAATGACTGGATACCGAGATGGTATTTTGAGCGCGCTATGCATTAAAAACATCGCTTCGCAATTAATGTAGGCACGCGCGATCGTAACGTGTAGTTCTGTCGAGATTTATTTACATTGCATGCTCGCTTTAGTGAAAGTAGTGAAATTAATTTATTTTTAATTGAAGGTATTATTTAGATAGATATTAAGATTATAAAAAATTAAGTAAATAATAAGTTTTTTTTTTAAAAGCCGACGTACACTGGGTTGGAACATATCGCACGCTTATTCCAATACTGTCACTATCCCAAAAAGTCAACTTTTCAGGAGAGGCAAAAAATGGAATGAGAGTGGGAACATTTTTGTTTAGTGACGAAGCGGACTACTGCCCGTGTAGCGGTTATTTCTGTTACTTTTAGACTAGTGTAAGCGCGATTACGCGTAGTTCTACGTTTCCCAACAGATGGCATTAAAAAGTCAATTTGACAAAATTTTGGGTAGTGACTGACAGTATTGGATTAAGCGTGCGATATACTGAAAACCCATGGTATACGTTTGTGTGTTGATTCACTTACAACTGTATAATTATAATATCGTTTGAAATGTAGCTCTGACAAAAGCCGATAAGCGACAATCGACTTCTTTAAACCAAAATTTTTAAAAAAATTTCAGTGCCTAGAACGTGAATGCAACATTGTTGAATTAGACGTACGGACGTCCAGAGATGGCAAACTGTTGCTCCTACACGACCAGGGTTTGGAGAGGGTTGCTGGTACAAGTATCTCTGATGTTCGGACCGTAGACTGGGACCGAGTTAAGGATATTGATGTGGGTGCTACACACCCTAATAGGTTGGTACACTTAGTTCAAATCTATCTTCTTTCTAATGTTATTTCTACTGTTTCAAGCAAAAAGTATTGAACAGATCTGAATATTTGATATGTAGTTCTTTTATCCCGAAATTGAATTCCCTCGGGATCGGGATTTACGCGGGGAAACCCTCCCACGTGAACGAAGTTGCAGGTAGAAGCTGTTATCACTACATAGTATAAAACAAAGTCGCTTCCCGCTGTCTGTCTGTATGTATCCTTAGATCTTTTAAACTACGCAACTGATTTTGATGCGGGTTTTTTAGTGAGAGTGATTCCTGAGGAAGGTTTTAGTGTATATGAAATACGACGATATTAGTTCAACAAGTCGGAAAAAATTAAGCCGATCGAGAGCTTTAATCGAAAACGCTGCTAAAACCTTTTTAGTTGTATCAAAACAATGTATGATGGTGTTGTTCCTCTTTTATAGATCTAAAAAAAGTCCGCGATGGCATATGTCTATCTCCCAAGGATAACCCATAATAACCTTTTTTTTTTAAATTACAATAAAATGATGGGTTATTTACGAAGCTATTAGTTTTAGTCAGTAAAAGTCTGACACACCCTCCGGCTTCGCCCAGATCGGCAGGCAGTTATTGGATAATTTCCCATCCTTAAAAAAATATACGTTGAGCATTTAATGTAGGTCAAAATTGCTTTTTACACTATATCAATAAAATGAATATCTTATGAGTTATCGCAAAATAAAAAAAACCGGTAAGTGCGTGTCGGGCCACGCGCAGTGTAGGGTTCCGTAGTTTTTATAACAGCCAAGTGCGTGTCGTATTCGCTGCATGATCGTTTTGTACCATGCTCTAACTAAAAGCCAAACATGACTACCTAACTAATTTGACTTCCTATACAAATCCTCACCTGATCCGACAATATTGCACGGAAAGTTTTAATTTCTTTTAGAGATTTGTATAAAACTTGTCATAGCCGGTGTTTTGAATTTAAATACGGACACACAGCTACACTACTCAATCGTCACAAGAAACTAGCTTGATACAACTGGCGCTTAGCGCCATCTATCGACATTTCTATAGAGTTGTTCGAAATTTTCGAGTCAAATACAATTGGTCGACTATTACTCATAAACTTGTAAAGCCCACTTATGTGTGATAGTTTTCCTTTAAATTTCGTTATATATAGGTACTACTGCCGTGACATTTGAATTTCTAACTACAACCGTTTAGTTGATAGAGGGGGTGGACACATAACCCTAACGTAAATTGGTACTTTAAAGCTTGATAAGTCACGAACGGTTTACTTAATCAAAAAACGGTCTTACTAAACCCCTAATATTTTTGAAAGACCTATCCAACGATATCCCACACTACGGGAAGAACGAAAAAAAAAATTATCATCCCACTTTACAATGTATGGGAGGTACCCTAAATAATTGTTTATTTCAAAATTTTATTTTACCACTTTTTTGGCGTCTTTAACGTGTATACTCATGCCAAAGTACAACTTTCTAGTATCAATAGTTTTTGAGCTAAACCGCGGACAGACGGACAGACAGACGGACATGGCGAAACTATAAGGGTTCCTTGTTGACTACGGAACCCTAATTACGGAACGAGAAATTAAATAGGTAGTTAAAATATCGATGAAGCAAAGCGAAGATGTCGCTCACAATCTAAGCAAATATAAACTCTATTACCCAAGCGAAGACGGGCCGGGTCGCTAGTATACATATAAAAGATCAATGACTGTTCGTTAGTCTCACTTCAGACTCGAAAACGGCTTGATCGATTTGGCTAATCAGAAGTTCACGAAAGGTTTGCACACACGTATAACATTTAATGAAATACTGAAGATCTCCGGATCAGCTAGTGTATAATAAAATTAGAGAGAATATAACAACTTTCCACAACTCCACAACTTTTTTTTTTTTTTTTACACAACGCCATCTAGTCCCAAACTAAGCAGAGCTTGTGATATGGATACTAGACAACTGATAAACATACATATATATTTCTAAATACATACATATTATAGATAAATTACACCCAGACAAAGAACAAATGACCGTGCTCATCACACAAACATTTGTCCTAGGTGGGAATCGAACCCACGACCTTGCGCATAGCAGTCAGGACCACTGACCACTATACCAACGGGAACAAGTAGAAGTGTTGTCATAGTGTTCGGAAATAATCATTACCTGTTCAGCCTTTTACGAACTGTGGACTCCGGATACAGCGGAGTGTTAGTGTTTTACTTTTTAATTCCTTTAAAACCCAATAGTACTTTCTGCCCGAGCCGGGAATCGAGTGTTCGGATATAATATTAAACAATATTCTAACTTTTCAGGAAACAGTTCAAAGATGTCCGTCTATGTCTCCTGGACGATGCCCTGGATTATCTCCTAGCGAACGATATGAAAGTTATCATTGACGTCAAAGGGGAGGACAAACAGGTATGTACTCGGCTTTACCTTCTATCTTTCTATACCATTGGTTCCCAAACTTATATGTATCACGACTCCCTAATGCTTAAAATGAATATACTCACGACTCCCCTTGGCCAAGGACCCAACAAGTAGCAGGAATTGGGCACGCGAAGCAATGGTAAGATGAAATAAGTGTATATATATATATACAGGGCTACTGGTAACTCGACGTATTCCTTGCAATGACGTCTTGCAAGGAATACGTCGAGTTACCAGTAGCCCTGTATATTAAGGAGTAATAAGGAGTGGAATTCCGTGCCGTAGTCTGTTTTTCCTAATAGCTATAACCTGAGGGTCTTTAAGTCAAGAGTGAATAGGTTACTTCTAGGAAAGCTTTCTTCATCTTCAACCACATCATCGCTTACCGTCAGGTGAGATGGTGGTCAAGCGCGAACCTATTAACATTAGAAAAAAGCTACATTGTGTTTTATAATGTCCATTTATGATTTCCAGGTAATCAACGGTATCCTGAACTGCTACGCACAAAGACCGGCTCTCTACAACTCTGCTGCCGTCACGTGTTTCAATCCACTTGTTCTTTATCAGGTATGTTCATTCAAATCCATTTTTGCGATTTTTTGTTAAAATATAAGTAGGTTCCTAGAATTTATTAAATCTAACTTACTAATATTATAAATACAAAAGTTTGTGTGGATGGATCGATGTTTGTTACGCAAAAACTAAGGAAAGGATCTGAATGTTGGGTAAGTAGATAGTTGGTATCCTGGAATAACACATAGGCTACTGTTTTATCCCGGAATACCCACGGGATCGGGATTTACGCGGGAAAACCCTCTTACTCAAAGTCGCGGCAGAAGCTAGTAATATTATAAATGCGAAAGTTTGTCTGTTATGCTTTCAAATCTAAACACTGATTTGGATGAAATTCGGAATGAAACTAGTTGAAGACACAGGGTAACACAAGGCTACTTCTTTTAAATTCAACCCTTAAGACCAGGCAGTCCCAAATAATTTTTACTCAAGCTCCGCCCCTATGCTGCCCGGTTAGGCCGTTGTATACTAAACGCTAATGCAGCAGTAATAAAGTTAAATATCGCGTGCGCTCTTTCACCATGTTCGGTTTCGAAACTGCCGTTGTGTGCTAAACGCTAACGCACCAGTAATAAAGTTGAATATCGCGTGCGCTCTTTTACCATATTCGGGTTCGAAACTAAATGTCGTAAGTCTCAATTCTTATTTCGTTTATAACTAAAGTAATAATTGATCTAGAGAAAAAATGTCCTATATTTGGATAAAAAACTATATTTTCTTACTGTCAATACTAATTTTAGACATAAAATCCGAGTATTCTTGATTAAATTTTGAATAATCTTAAAAAAAAACATGATTTTCGATTAAAAAATGAATCGAGCGAAAATGTTTCAATTATGAAATTGGTCTAGACACGGAAAGAAAAAGATCCAATAAATCATATGGTAAAGTTCCATTTTGATTGTATACGTGATTGTTTCAGAATATTAATGCAGTTACATACAATTTAGGGAGCCTCCTCTTAAAGTGTTAAAATAGGTTATTAAAGTATGTATTGTTGAGATGTCGATTAACGCGGGTGAAATATATCAATAATCTTACAATTTATGTAAGTATACCACTTAATATTGATTGTGATAGTATTTGTTGTGATAGTAGTATTAATTATGATTGAGTATCACTGTGATACTCAATAATAATTTGTATACTTACATAAATTGTAAGAATATTGATATAAAATTATAATGTAAACTGTAATATTGACGACGATTACGATAAAATCTAGCTTCTGATAGCGACTTCGTTAGCGTGGGAGGGATTTTAAATTTTAATATGTATTTTAAGTAACTAGTAGTAGTAAGAACAGACAGGTTTCCTGATAAGTCGGTTTTTCTGTTTGCTTTTATTTATTTAAAGGTATTCCCTATCAGTCAACCTTTGGGTAAGATAAAAAGTCCACAAAATGGTACATGTATAAAAAAATTAAATAATGAATTATGGATAAATAATATACTACTAAGGAAATACATAGATATATATTATACTAAAATAATAAACCCCGCCGTATTATACGGTGATTTATAATAATCTTCCTAAGACTGGTCTTGTCGAAGACCAAACTAAGAAAGACAGGCTTTATTTAACATAGTGGCTTCTAATTTTACGCTTAAAAGAAAATGTTTACTCAGCCATCTTGATGTCAAGGGGTAGCATGTTCCAGAGTAGGAGAAATAGCGTAGGAATTAGACAGAAACCCGGTGCCGTGAGATGAGAAGAAGAGAGTGAGAAGATGGAATATGAAGAAGTAAATTGGCTTTTACACATTCAAGAGACATTATTGATGATTTAATGGTATTCTGCATTTTCAGATACGCAGGAGTGACCCGCAAATCGTGGGAGCTCTCAGCTACCGACCATTTTGCTTCAGTTCCCAAGATTATGATGCGGAGAAAGGACCCGTTAATCCAAGGTGACACTTAAGTTTTCTTTAATTTATTTTATTCCTAATGAGCCCATTTGCCTCTACCTCGTTGATCTACTGTATTTTTTCACCTTTTTTCCAACTATACAGGGTGGCGATTAGGTTATCACATTAAATTGTACAGCAGGTATTACAAGTTGTTATCAGTCCTTTAAAATAAAAAAATAAAATAATTTTACTAAAATTAAGAAAATGCATTTTTCAAACAAAATAAATGGCGTTATTGGTAAAAAATAAACAATCCCTTATAATATTAGTTTATTGACCTGTAAAAGCAATAACGGCGCGGCGCCGGCGCCGGCGCACGGTGGGCTGAAAATCGGCTTTCATAGACTTAGGCATTTTATTTTGCAAGTGCGAGTTTTTTTGCCGGATATCACTTCTATTAGTTATAACAATATACAAAAATGACACCAGAATTGATTCTGCACAGAAACGAAGGAATTATAATTTTTTTACGAAAATTTTGTATGGAGCTAGTATGAAAAATCGAAATATCTCTAAAACGGCAGCGATAACCGTAATATCCTTATAGGGGGTTATAGTACTAATTATTTATGATTTTTTGACATACGTTACATAATGGTTGTAGATGCCTTTTTTTAAAAAAAATCGTCAAAATATTTTTATTTATTTTTACATATTTAAACGTTCCTTTTAGTGTTTAAGTTGAAGAATTCAGAGCTTTAACAACTCTTATCATAAAATAGCATCACCCCTATAGACCTGAAGGACTAGACAGAGGTGTGTAGTGTCTTGTTGATCTTGTAAGATTTCCAACAATACCAAATAGTTGAATATCAGTGTCAAAGTGCCCATGCTGTCGCTTCTTTTTGAAAGATAGGGGAATGAAATTGTTAATTGATCATACCCTAAAAGTATGATTACAACATAACCGGACACATAATAATAATAATATCCTTATAGGGGATTATAGTACTAACATTATTTATTTTAACATATGAAAATGTTCAAAACGATCCATGAACTGTGTCAAAGTTAAGAAAATCGTTAGGAAGCATGCTTTTTCCCCAAATATTAAGAATATGTGAAAAAAAAAGACTGTATATAAACTTTTTGTTGATAGGTAATTTAAATAAAACAGAAGTAACAAAAATAATATCTAATAAATTCAATTATACAAAATACATATTAGAAACTATAATTTATGAAATTATTAACTAAACATATTGGTACAATAAACTAACATAAATAACAAAAGAACATAAAGAAAAATAATTAAATTTTACAAATTTTCTTTACAACTTTCGTTGTCGGACTCCAATTCCGAGTCAGAATCCAGATCGGATATACCTACAAACTCGAACTCAGTTTCCGGAAACTGTATTAGGTCGAGAGTTTCAGCAAAAAAGGTTGTCTTCCTTTTGGCATCTAACTTCGGCCTTTGTGCACTTAGAAAAGGATCCGAAGAAACAACAAGCATATTTAGGATATCTTGATTAGAATCTTGCCTGCTTCTTTTCCGCGAATGATGTTCCCGGAACCTCCTAAAATCTTTGTTTCGAGACTCTGAGGCTTCTTCCGAGAGAGTCCCAATCGGGACAATATCATTTTTTTCGATTATGTCAGCTCCGTGTATTAATAGTTTATGTACGGTTGATGACATGTAGTACCAGTCGTATAATTCCACGTACTTTTCTGCTGTTTTGCGAGCAAAATCTTTAAATTTGATGACATCGATCTTCTCACCAGATGTTATTGCTTGCAAAATAACAGCAAATCTTTTTATCAGGTTTTGATCCAACCCAGTAATAGCTGCAGTTTTATTGGGAAACTCGAAAAACTTCCTTGCGGTATTCCCGTCATTGGTAGTTCCCGAGCCTTGTTTTACTATATCAATTAACAGATTGAGCTCCTCTTTAAATTTATTTTGAATGTTTTTTTTTCTGTTTTGTAACATATCTTTATGCTCATTACTTCTTGCTGCCCACTGTTTGAAGTCAAGTCTGTACGCAATGTGTAACAGACATTCCATGCAATTTATACGGGCATGTAGGGATGATAGGCCAAATTCATATATGTCAGAACACACAGTTTTTGATGTTACAGCATCTAAGTGGTTCATTTCTGTTGGTTTTGCTAAGCACAGGTAGCATGATGCATTTGATCTAGCTTCAGAAAGGTACGTGCAGACTTTTGCGTCGATCATTGTCATCATTAGTTTATGAGTCACCCTGTTACTATTAATGCACTCTGTGGGGTTAAGGGCCTCAATTTCCTCATCCATTTTTCTTTTGTTATCAATGACAACTGCATGGCTTTCTTTTACAAAAGTGAACTGAACCGGACGACAATAAAAAGTTGAGCATGGTTTCGGGTTTGTCCATATAGTATTATCTCCATCTGTCAGTTTCAGTGGCACCAAGGAGGTCATGAAAATGCTTGAATCATCATGCTCGCCGTCCATTTTCTGCTTGTATCGGCTTTGATTGGAAGCACCATCAAATCCCCACTTCGATATCAGCTATATCTGCTTATTTTCCACATTATCAGAAAGACTTTGAAGAATCCGCTTCACCGTGATGTCAAGTAAAGCTTGAAGTGTAATTCTAGCTGATGAATCCGTAACTGATACTGATTGATTAGGAGGGTAGCATGCAAGCTTAGTTTGTTGCAGTTTATAGTAGGATGGGTAAATATCCTTAGCACCTTCCCGAATGGCAGTCTCTCGCAACGTAATATATTGCCACTTTGAAAGCTTAAGTGAAAGAAGCAATCCAAGTGCTTTCTCTGGTGTAAATATTACTGTTTTCTTAATGCTTTCCTTGATTTTAACGGCAGCTTCTGGATTTTTGATCATATAATTGATTACAGATGCGATATCTTCATAACCTTCTTCTTTTAAACGTGCTGCAGCTGCATATGCCAATTCACAGGAATCCTCGCCTATGTGCTCACTAGATCTTCTCTTTTTCTGTTTGCTTCCCAGATCTTTGAATGGTTTTCGGGACCTTTTTGTCATTGTTCCAACAGTCGATGATGTCGAAGGTTCTGGAGAGACTGAGCGTGCTCTTGGTATCTCATCAACAGTTGGTTCTTGATTTATTAAAGTTTGCACGCAACTCGGCCAATCAATATTTGCTTGCAACCACTCTCCGTACGTATTTCTAAACTTATCAAAGAATCGTTTAGATTTCTGCCACCTGTTTAAAGCAGCTCGCGTGAATCTCCGGCAAAATTCTTTGAGAGTTACTTGATCTTCGGCAGAAAGGCAATCGCCTATGCGGGACACAATTGCACTAAACAATACTTCATGATTAAATGAAGGACACTCACTTTTTAGAAGAAGAAACAAATCTAAGTTGGTGATTAAACTTTCCATTCTAAGATTTTGTAGTCGCAAAGCAAATAGTTTTAGTGTTAGCAGTTACACGGTTGTGAACAATCTAAATTATGGAACAAAATTATAGCCCTTTTATTGTATAAAGTCAATAATTAGTTAACTACCCTCATTAAAGTTATAAAAGATATGATAATAAAAATTTATAATCGTCAAAAACATTTCGTAGAACTCATAGTAGAACTAATCAACATTAGCAAATCACATTAGCTCACTAATTATAAAAAGGTGAATGCAGTTCTTAGTTGGTATTGTTGCGAGATATTTCAAATCATTTAATCACTTAATAGGCTCATTAGAATCAGAAGACTACAACCATCATTCTAATTACTTAATTACTTGTCATCAGACTCATTAGATGACTACACAATATGTTATTTTGTATTTTGAACGTATGCAAGGTTTTAAAATTCCTTTTGTGTCGATATTATTATGTGTCCGGTTATGTTGTAATCATACTTTTAGGGTATGATCAATTAACAATTTCATTCCCCTATCTTTCTAAAAGAAGCGACAGCATGGGCACTTTGACACTGATATTCAACTATTTGGTATTGTTGGAAATCTTACAAGATCAACAAGATACTACACACCTCTGTCTAGTCCTTCAGGTCTATAGGGGTGATGCTATTTTATGTTAAGAGTTGTTAAAGCTCTGAATTCTTCAACTTAAACACTAAAAGGAACGTTTAATATGTAAAAATAAATAAAAATATTTTGACGATTTTAAAAAAAAAAGGCATCTACAACCATTATGTAACGTATGTCAAAAAATCATAAATAATTAGTACTAAAACCTCCTATAAGGATATTACGGTTATCGCTGCCGTTTCAGAGATATTTCGATTTTTCATACTAGCTCCATACAAAATTTTCGTAAAAAAATTATAATTCCTTCGTTTTTGTGCAGAATCAATTCTGGTGTCATTTTTGTATATTGTTATAACAAATAGAAGTGATATCCGGCACAAAAACTGGCACTTGCAAAATAAAATGCCTAAGTCTATGAAAGCCGTTTTTCAGCCCACCGTGCGGCGCGCGGCGGAGCACGCGCCGAGTGATTGGTCAGCTGATTACGTTTATGCAATACTCATGTATTGCATAAACGTAATCCATTCCATTTTAATATTTCACAACATCATTGTTGTGAAATATTAAAATGGAAAAAAATGTCCCACGGGTACAATATTGTTTATTATTAAATTATTTTAATTGTATATGATAAAATACGATGATGATGATTATGATTAATTAATGTGATAACCTAATAGCCACGCTGTATATGTATTTGTGCGTCGGCTTTTTATATGGAGCGACAGTTTATCAGCCCTCCACAACCCAATAGTTTACATTTACGAAAAAAGAAGTGTAAAAAGCGTTATGTAATAGCCAAATTAATATAATTTACTTGAAAATCGACCTGTGTGTAATTATTTAGCCTCGAGTTCTTCAGACTATTAATATTCTGACTAGACTATTTAATTAAAAAAAAAAATTCAATTCCAACCAGTAGTTCCTGAGATTATCGCGTTCAAACAAACAAACAAACTCTTCAGCCTTATATATTAGCATAGATAGCTGTTGCCCGCGACTTCGTCCACGTTTCCGTCGTTTTCCGTAAAAAAAAGTAGCCTATGTCCTTCCTCACGGTTCAGTGATTTTGATGTAACACACAGATTAACTTTCGTGATTTAGTAGGGAAATATAATATGTCAATCTATAATACTGTTGAAAAATATCGCAATACCGAACCGCACAATATTATTGTTAATACCTGTGCCCGCGACTCCGTCAGCGTGTAACTCCTTGTGTGTTATTAAGTTAATGTATTGGTAATATTGTTTAGATCACGTTCACATGAGGCTTAAGTACCTATAGAACGACAATACTTCAGCGCAAAGCTTCCGGGTAAACTATGTTGAAAGTTGACCCGTCCGGCACGTGAACATAAAGATTTCTAGAACTGCTAACCCGGGAAAGAGCGACGTACAACTGACCATGCGAGAAACAACTGACACCGAGATCTACTCCAGCAACACGAAAAGTCTGCCCTTGAGCCTTATTAATTGTCATTGCATAACACACCGATACTGGGAATCGCGTTCTTTTAAATTGGAATGGAAAATTATTTGGTATTATGGGAATTCTGGGAATAAAGACGGTTTCTCCTGCACCGCAACCTGTTAAAATTTGAGCCTCGATTATATTTTGTTGCAACTGGGTTACTTTTAGCCGAGTTCCATTGCAAAGTTGTGGTGGTTTTAAATTTCGGAGTAGAATAATAATCAGAAAGCTTCGAACTGCTAAGCTATCGGGAGTTACACGTGTTATTGTGAGTCAACCATAAAAGATAGATATATGCTGTCGTGGGATATTTTTTATATAATTTTAAGGAGAACATTTCCGTCATAAATGATTTCTGTGTAGCTTTAACCATTTAGGTTGCACACGCGACGGAAGCTTGAAAAATGGAGTAACTTCTCCCGTTTTCCCAACATTTCCCTTCACTGCTCTGCTCCTATTGATTGTAGCGTGATGAAAAGTATACTATAACCAGCTCAGGAGTATGAAAAATAATTGTACCAAGTTTCGTTAAAATCCGTCGAGTAGATTTTGTTTCTATAACGGTTATACAGACAGACAGACAGACAGACAAAAATTTTACTGATTGCATTTTTGGCATCAGTATCGATCCCTAATCACCCCCTGATAGTTATTTTGTAAGTATATGTTATTTTTATTGCATTGTAAGTATGTGTAAGTATATTTAATATTTTAGTTTTAGTTTTAGACTTCACATATTCATATTTATTTCTCTTCTTGTTCTCACACACTATTGTCTACATTTCTTTTTCACTTCTCATTTCGCAGGTCTGCTGGAAGAAATTTCTTAAGAAATAAGCAGTACCTTTGTACTCAGATATTATAATTATGTTTATCTTAATGTATTTTACTGTGTGTACATAAATAATAAAATAAATAAATAAATAAAAAATATATTTCATGTACAGAATTGACCTCTCTACAGATTTATTATAAGTATAGATTATATACTTTATTGTATACCTTACGGTATTTCAATGGATACAAAAATAAAACTAGTGTAAGATATCGCCTTGTGCGATAAGACCACCCGTCTTATCGCACAAGGCGATCTCTTACAGACAACCTTCGGATGGACAGATTTAGGGCTGTCAGTGTCATCATAAATAATATTAATTGAACATATTTAAAATACATACATACATACAATACCAAAACATATATTAATCAATATCAAATGTATATTATTGAACTTTTTGTCTGTAGGTTCGCTGAGAATCTTCCAATGCACACCGCTCTACGGTTTGTGGATCTGATGCACGCAATGCTTTGGCGATGGACGGCGAGATGGTGTGCTGTGAGCGCTGTATTTGTGCATAAGGACATCGTGAGCCCGTAAGTAAAGCCCCTCTTTTTTAAAGTATTGAGTACTCGTCTGTAACGAACGATTAAATAAAAATGTTTAGACTAACTAAATAAATAGACTAGTTTATCACCTGTCCGGTTTTCAAATTTAGAATCCGGTCTACAATAAATTTAATTAAAGGACCCCGGGGGTCGACACCTTCGCTTAACTGGAAGAATATTGAACATTTCGTCGGCTCAGGGATCCGGGACTATTAGAGTCCCTGGCGCCCATTTAGTAATAATCCACTTTCACAAAACTGGAAGGTTGTACCTTGATATTTGATTCAATGAAGTACTTACTTACTTAGTAAGTTAAGACAAAATTAAATTTAAACTTTAAAATAATAGAACAGTACTGGGATCATCTCCATCCCCCCCACAACCTGTGGTTCCACCGACTGAATTTTAAGCTAGCTGGCAATAACCCCTTTTTTGTATATTTTCCCTTTACCTTGTTTTAATAAACTTTTATTGTTTGAAACAGTTTGTTGTTTCAATACCAACCCACCTTGCATCTGGGCTTTGGTTCCTATTACAACTAGAGGGACAAAATCGCAAATGTAACATTCACTATAAAATGTCACGATTCACAAAGTTTAGTTAACAGTCGCATTATACAGATACAGCGCCTAAAACTTCATGATTTTTGGGAACCTCTGCAGCCGAACTAGGTGGTAATCTGCATCTCGGAATAGAGCTCATCCCCTCTTAATGATTACACAATTGAATACAATTAGCCTTTAAAAATTTAAACAATAATGTCTGTTGCCATTTTGAATGAAATATTAATAGGATAGTATTTTTTAGCAGAAGCTGTACCCCGCGGTTTTACCCGTGTTGATCAACATCTCAACAATACAAACTTTTACCCCCTGTTTCTACCCTTTAGGGGTTGATTTAAAAAAATATAGATTATATAAAATAGCAACTATTCTCACTCCAAATATCATCCAATTGGGTGCGGTGGTTTAGGCGTGAAAGCGTAACAAACAGACAGAGACTTTCGTATTTATAATATTATGTTATAGCAATAAGGTTATATAAGTGTGTTTAAATTTTTGTTGTACAATAAAGTATATTCTATCTATAATAGATGTTAGCGCATAAACCCGGCTACTTAAAAAATTCTCATGGCGATGTGAATGTACTCAATATGCTCTAGTTTCTAAACTATTGGTGAGAACGTATTTTTTTATTGAAGAATTCAAAGTTAAGTTTAAAAAAAAGTACTCAAACATCTATTTGAATACTTCACGTATGGTAAACTGGAAAGTTAACCATACGTAAATAGTATTGTATAGTATTTTTTTACAAATTAATTGCTTCAAATTATTATAAGCGTCCAAAAAGTATGGACTTCATACTAAGTTAACTTTGAAAAGCTCATAAAAATGGCAATAAATCATTACTTCAAAAAAATATGTGTACACATGAAACTCTAAATATTTCATTTCACATGGACACTTGTAAAACGTCAAAAGCTAGTGTACGGTTCGAAATTCGTCGTTTCCTATGGAGAAGAACCGGCAAGAAACTCCACGGCTACCCTTTTCAAAACATCATTCATTTTGATAATGTACCCATAATAAAGTTTTAGTAGGTATGCGAGGACAGTATAGACCCAATATTAACATGTAATTACAAATAAAAGTTATGAATGTACGGTGTTCTCCCATTCATAAAATATCGTGTAACGGAAACCCCATATCTATCCAAAAGGACTGAAGACAGCATCTGGTATAGAGTCTCTATGCAAAGTTTCAGCTCAAAATAAGTGACTCACAGAATTGACCCCAAATTATTGTTTTCATATGTTTCTTGAATACCAGTAATAACAAACGTGTCACAGCACTATGAGGGTCATCAGTTTCCACGTCACTTGCCAATAAAACATGTACATCAGAACGTTCGGCCAGTCGAGGTAGAGAGCTGGCTGCTACTTCAGTTTTTACTGACGATCATGTGACGCATAAAGATGCCAGCCAAAGAATTTGAGACGGAACAGTTCGAAAGTTAGAAGCATTTATTTATGGCCGAACGACCTGATATCAGAACGTTCGGCCAACCTGAATCTCCATAACTGAGGACCTCAGAGAAACTGTTACTGAATAAAGATGTAGCGACGATTTGCTGACAAACAACCACTGCTTTACTTTTACTGGTAATGCCACCGGTTAAAAGTAAAATGAATTTTAGTTCCTGGAACATCAGGACGTTCGGCCAACGTGATCTCCATAACTGAGGACCTGAGAGAAACCGTTAATGAATAAAGATTAAGTGACGAGACTGAAACGATCTTTTATTGCTTTATTTCTTTTTGTGACGGTCCTTTTAAATAATAAAATGAAAAATTAACATATAACCTCAAAAAATTGGGATTATCGATTTCACCACAAGGAAGAAGCCCAGAGAAACCGTTAATCAATAAAGATTTAATGACGACACTGAAGCGAACTTTTATTGCTTTATTTTCTTTTGTGACGGCCCCTATAAATAGTAAATTGAAAATGTAACATATAACCTCAAAACATTGGGATTATCGATTCCTCCACAACGAAGAAGCCTAAAAGTCTCATTAAACCCCTGATGTGTGTGTTATAGGTTTTCAGTCCAATGGTGTGAGTATTTTTTGTTGATTCAAGATTAATCTATAAAAATGCACTATGGCGGATGGTGACTGAAATAGGGTGACCATGTATTCCAACGAAACAAGTATTTAATCATGTAGGTACTTTTTATCTACTGAATGAAGCAAAACACATCGAAATAGTTAAATAAGGTGACGATGTAGATCGCGGACGGAGGAGTATGAAATTTGTCACAGTTAAAGTTTATTTGGAGTAGTGCAGATAACTAATATTGAATATAATATGCATTCGAAATAAATTGTTATAAAAAAACATTACGTACACCATTATGTGTTATGATGTGGCCTCTTTGCTTTGACTGACTTTACTTCTGTGTCTGTTACTGTCACATGAATATAAAAATAATTGGGGTGCGCCAAAGTTCACCTAAATTTTCAACCCCGATAATTGGAAATCCTAAAATGTTCTTCCTAACAGTTTTCATCCTAACAATCACAATTTCTAACTACTCTGTATCTAATGTTCATAATTCCGAAGCATTCAACTTCATAATGTCAGTAGCAATAAACATCTATTATACTTTTATTTGTTTTCCTATATTTTCTCAACATAACCATCTTTAACACTTTTATTCAAAGTCATATATTTTTTGTTTAGATTTCTTTCATCTTCTTTAATTTTATTTATAGCGGTGTGTACCTGCAAAGATAGGTTAGGTTAGAAGTGTGACCAACTACGCGCGAGCCGAGCGAGCGAAACGAGCGGTGCCGCGGCAGCGGCCGGAGGCGAGCGCTACCTCGGCATGTATTTTTTATTACACTTGGTAAAGGTTTCTTTCTGAGTATGAGTGAAAATATTGTGGTAATTATGTTTAGGGATAAAAGCGTTATGATAAAAAACAGTAGGAGTTTAAATATATTTACATTAATGATATTATTAATTACAATTTTCGGAAACATGAGTGTTATGAACATCGCCGGTAGCACTATAAATAGTATGAATGAAAACTTTAGGATGAAAAATTTAAGGAAGAGTGATCATTCGAATTACAAATCATTAGGAAGAACAATTTCGGGTAAAAATCTTTAGGTGAGCCAATATGGACCCAAATAATTGAAACTATCGATGGAATTTCGACCAATAGGCGACCACTAGTTATGGCCGCTTTTTATAATATATCTCAATCCCAATCTTGATCCCGACCCTTGCCTGTAACCAATCAACGGCCGAGTTCGTCAATCTGAGTCTTTGAGAGGGCGAATCCGTTAATTGGGATTGAGATACACTATAGAATTTTGGCTCAAATCAAGGTGCATCCGTTACGATAGATGGCGTGCAATGGAAGGACCGCGCTTACCATAGATGCATTTTCGATACTTCACACCTACGTAACAAGGTTAATTTTTGTGTGGAATGTCAGTTAGTGAGTGTATGTTTTGGAACACAGAGCCGAAAATTTGTTTTCCGTGTGTTTACTATTATTATAACCGCGTGCCCGGGCGGCTGCATAAATAAAATAAAGTGGGTAGTACATGTGCAGTGATACTATCCAGAGTGGCAAGTAATTGAATAAGATATGTGTGAAACTTTCGTTAACTCTATACCTACATGTTGCTGGACCTATCTATACCTATACAGTGTGTCTTCAATTCTAAAAAGTACAAATTATTATGTACCTAACTACCTACCGCTTTTGTGGATGATTGAAATGATTACAAGTAAAGCACTTTTTAGTTGTGTAAACTATTTATTTAAGTATACTTGTACTTAATAAAATTTTCCAATCTCCAATGTCAGTCACCTTTCCACTTTTGTGTGTCTTTAGCCAAAATAGACTCGACTAAAATAACAAAAACTTCACAAGTGGACACTGGTATGCACGTATCAGCTCAACGTTGCTTGTACATAATTTAGTATTACGACGGTAATTAAGTACTCGATAAATACTTATTTCGTTGGAATACATGGTCACCCTATTTCAGTTGCCATCCGCCATAGTACATTTTTATAGATTAATCTTGAATCACCAAAAAAACTTATGAGCCATTCCGTGAAAAATTGTACCGTTACTTAGGGGACAAAATGGACAATTTTAAAATTTTCTTTATTAGTTTTCTTCATGATTCGATGCGGCATTTACCAAAGTTTAAGAAAAATATATAGTTTATAACTAAATAGTATACAGTTTAAAAAAAAACGGACTTTCAAACATGATCTATGACAAGCACTGTCCATTTAGTAACGATCACTAACGTAATATTTTATCAGCAATGTGAACTATCTTTTACAAATTCTTAACAATGTTTAGTTAAAATACATATACTCTTTTTGAAATCAATTTCGTTTACCCTATTTGAAATATTTCTCTAGCTTTAAATCACATATTAAAATATTTTCGTCACGTTTTAGGTCAGTGCGACTTATATTTTTAACTTTGTGGTTAATTTGGCTCCTTAAAAATGATTCAAACTATTTTAAATGAAAATTAGCATCATATTCTATTATATTTCATTCCAAAATAAACCATTACTAGTAACAAATTCCAGTTTACAGCCTAAAACTTGGAAGATAAAATTGTGACAGTGACTTCGTAGGAAATGTCATCGTTACTAAATTGAAACATAAGCTGTGTTCATAATAAGTTTAATAATCAAAAATATTAATTAAAAAATCAAACATTAACAAACAAACAAAATCAAATCATTTTTCATTAACAATCAACTTAAAGAATTCTTCATATTATATTATACTTCTTATCATAAGCTTTCTTTAATACTTTCTGTTGTGTTCACACATTTTGTGGTATTTTTTTAACAGTTAAATTAAATTAATAGGAACTTTGTATCTACATAGGATATAAACATTTAAAGAAGTATAATAAATATAAGAAGGTGTACCTGCTTGTCTTAAAATTACTTATGCCTGCTTGTCTTCACACTTTTTTGATATTAATCAAGTAGGAACGTTTACGCGGATGCTTAGATTCTATAATTAATGACTTAGTGACATGAGTTTAACTTAAAACTATAAATATTGCCGTACGATATTCCTTATTCTCTATTATATTTTGTAATAATTGGTAAAAAAAAATCTACATTTGAATAAAAATAGGACTGAATTTCCACGTGAATACTTAGGTACTCCTAGCAAACTTGGCACAAACAAATCAGGTTTTATAGAATTATTCAAACTTAGGGACTACTACTACATGACATGAAAGTTAAACATAACATTGCAATACGATATCTCTTATTCTAATTATAATATTTGGTAACTTACTTCTTATATACACGAAAACCGGGTTTGAATGAAAATAGATAAAACTTTGTCAATATCTACCAATATTTCCATTATTAAAAAGTTCGCGGAGTAACTCTGAAAGGGAAATATACAAATAAAAAGATCCTAATTTACTATTATTTATTAAATTAAATGCTTATGGTTTTTAGAGTTATACATACAATAATGTAAGCCAATCTGTTCCGTAAATAAAACAATAGTAAACGTTAACTAAGGTAGTCAAAAGATAGACCATCTAATATGATTAATATAATTTAACAGAAACACATAACTCCATCTTAGTTGTTGTCGGTAAAACATGCACCACGTAAACTTAGCCTTATGTGTCCATTTCGTCACAATTATTGTTCCACTAATATGTCACGACACTAAATGGACGTGACGAACTCCGCTTACTAATAATAATGACGACAACACTCAATATTCTTTGTTCTTTTGGAGGAAATCATTATTTCACGACATACACACATACATTAGGCATAATTCGAAAATAAAAGAATGTTTTAAGAACTTACCGGTATCACGTTATTGCTGTGACTATAGTGGACTTCTTAATCGATTACGTGTTAAAAACACGGCTTCGTCACCGATCACTGCGTTACAACTGCACGATGGGTAAAAATAAATGGCTGATCTACTACAATAATATTACTATGATAATAAAATAACTTGCTTCGGTAATTTTTTAAAACTGAAAGCAAATAAAACAGTAGTGACTAAAGTGGAATGTCCACCTTGGTGCTAATTTGATTATCATTTAATTTCATGAATTTTGTTGTAATACAATAAGATTTACGAGTAAAATTAATGTTATACTTGAGAAAAAGCAATATTCAATTATGCTCCCAAAAAACGCTGAAGTATGTATAAAAAAAACATGAACTTCGGTTAGTTAAAGTTTGCGACAGGAGGTGTGACACGCTAAAATGTTATTTTTTGCCTCTTATTTTTAATTTTTAATCGGTTAAATTAACAACAACTGACTCCATTATATATATATTTTAAAGTTAATGATCTACACTGTACATTAAAAAAAAATGCATTCAATAGAGTATAAGATAGTCTTGTAAACTGTTTGTAAATTTGTGTGACAGTACTTTTTTCTTACATTCAATTTTTCACGGAATGGCTCTTATACCATTGGACTGAAAACCTATAACACATCAGGTGTTTTACGTGTCTTCTAGGCTTCTTCGTTGTGGATGAATCGATAATCCCAATATTTTGAGGTTATATGTTACATTTTCAATTTACTATTTAAAGGGGCCGTCACAAAAGAAAATAGAGCAATAAAAGTTCGTTTCAGTGTCGTCATTAAATCTTTATTGATTAACGGTTTCTCTGGGCTCTTCCTTGTGGAGGAATCGATAATCCCAATTTTTTGAGGTTATATGTTAATTTTTCATTTTATTATTTAAAAGGACCGTCACAAAAAGAAATAAAGCAATAAAAGATCGTTTCAGTCTCGTCACTTAATCTTTATTCATTAACGGTATCTCTCAGGTCCTCAGTTATGGAGATCACGTTGGCCGAACGTCCTGATGTTCCAGGAACTAAAATTCATTTTACTTTTAACCGGTGGCATTACCAGTAAAAGTAAAGCAGTGGTTGTTTGTCAGCAAATCGTTGCTACATCTTTATTCAGTAACAGTTTCTCTGAGGTCCTCAGTTATGGAGATTCAGGTTGGCCGAACGTTCTGATATCAGGTCGTTCGGCCATAAATAAATGCTACTAACTTTCGAACTGTTCCGTCACAAATTCTTTGGCTGGCATCTTTATGCGTCACATGATCGTCAGTAAAAACTGGAGTAGCAGCCAGCTCCCTACCTCGACTGGCCGAACGTTCTGATGTACATAATAAAACGATAATTCTCTTCGTTCTTCTTAATTTGAAAAATTCGGTCTCTGGTATCAATGTACTGAAATTTCTAATATGCTCCACACATGTACAGTGTACACATAGGATTAGACAGCCCTTGCCATATCGTTTATTATTATCCAAAGAAGCCGTGCACTTGGCATATATATACCTTTTAAATTACACGTTGTATAACCATGTATTTCATATTATATTTTCAGGAGTGAGGTCCATTATTGGCGTCAGCTGGGTGTCCGATGTGCAGGGTGGTGTGTTAACAGGCCTCTAGAGAAGCTGTACTGGCGCGGAGTACTCAAGGCACCCTATCTAGCCAACACATTGCTTGGGGAACCTGATGTAAGTACCAGTAATGCTCCGGATATCCGTATCCGTATCTATCCGCGGATATCCGAGGAAAAATAAAGATCCGTATCCGTTACTTTTCTCGCGGATCTTTTACGGATCTTTTACCAAATTAAAATGATTCCAAATTAAACTAGAAAACTTAGTAGACATTATTTTCACTTTTGTACCATAACTATACACAAACGTTATCGACACCGCCCAGTATCACACTAAACAGTAAACAAAACAAAAGTAATACCCGCGCTATGCAAATTGAAACATGTCCTGCCTGTCGTTGCGGCGAGCGTGGCTTCAACTATAGTTTCAAGGTCTCGCGCATCGACACGGAATGAGTAAGAAAATAAAGATCCGTATCCGTATCCGCAGATGTACATTTTTAACGATCCGGCACATCACTAGTAAGTACCCATAAAATAAATAATAATAGTTAAATAAATAAATCTTTATTGAACTAAATCCTTAAAAATATTACAATGGTATATTAGAAGTACATACATTTAGGCTTATGCTAGGTAGTTATAGTAATACATTGAAACCCTGACCTCTAAACTAGGTTAGAACCTGTATCTTAGAAGATGAGTATCCGTCCGCAACAATGTTACAAGCCAGACATTTTTACAGTTCTACTAAACATTGTCAAAAAATTAATAAATAAAAATTAAGGTTCCAATGAAGTCATAGACTTCCATCAAAGGAGAGTTTACTGACTATAGTTGGTTCACATAGTGAAGAAAATAGTGACGTCATCAATGCAACTGCAGGGTAAAGGTGTTTTCACAATGAAGTAAAAATTCAAAACTAAATGTATAGTCACAAAATATTATTTTTACATCATTCATCTTGAATGTTGAGTTATTGGCACTAACATATTTTTTTATGCCCACATAAACCCACATCAATTCAATAGGATTGAATTTAATTAAATTATTTAATGTAGGTAGGTAACGCATAAAAGGCAACCGTTTCGCCAAAAGATCTCCAGTCAACTGGTCACTGTGAACTTAGCTTTCCAATTTGTTGCGACCTGATTGGTCGAGAGGCGCGGACAGCGATGACGTCATATTTTCTTAACGTCAACCAATTATAGTTCTAGGTAAGTTTTAAATGATGAGACATGACATGGCCATTAACATTATCATTAGAACTGAAAACGGCTCGTTGGTCGAGTGGTCTGCAAGTGCGAGCAAAATTCAAGTCGGGCACAAAGTTCTATCGGGTTTTTCTGTAAGTAATTTCTCAGTAGTAGCCCGGAATTTAAAAGTTGGTGGCGTGATAGGTCCCGGCTGTCATTTCAGTCTGTTTTTGAAGGTTTCCCCCCGATAGCAAAAAAAGGTCATTGGGAAATTTGGGTTAAATTGACATTAATATATAACTGGCATACTATTTTACATCACATCAGTAAAAAATCGTCATTTGTGTACTTACAGTGCTACAATTTTCTTTCATGGCAACCATTGCATCTTGAGGGTTTGGAGACAAATGTGGGAGAGATCATAGACTACTTACTTGTAATCCATTTTGGTTGAAATTGTCTACCCAGACAGTTATTTCATTCTAATTTTCAAGTATTTTTTTTTTATTTGTTTCGGTCGTTATCAAGGATATCATTCAGAACTGACCCAAAAACAAATTGAAGTACGGTCAGCAAATGCGAGTCGACTTTTTTTTTTATTATTTTATTTTAAAAATAATCTTTTCATTTTATAATATACTAGCTTCCGCCCGCGACTTCGTCCGCGTGGAAAAAAATGCCACGATTTTGAAACATTCTTCATTAGTGCTCCGCTATTGGTCTTAGCGTGATGATATATAGCCTATAGCCTTCCTCGATAAATGGGCTATCTAACACTGAAATAATTTTTCAAATCAGAACCGTAGTTCCTGAGATTAGCGCGTTCAAGCAAACAAACAAATAAACAAACAAACTTCAGCTTTATAATATTAGTATAGATTCATATTATAAACTGAAAAGCTTATTTTCACTCTGCTGCTACTTATAATATACTTTTGTTGCTAACCGTGCCAGCCGGTGTAAAGTCGCTATACAGCGTGAAATTTAAATGGTTGTTTTAATAACTGCATTTGGTTCATATTTAATTGAAGGAAATATGACCATGTCTCAACTTTCAGGTCTGAGCTTAAATGGATGACCATTCGTCAGAGGAGAAGTTTGCGTGCTTTGCGACAACGCTTTTCTGTACTCAACTCTCCCAGCCCTCCTTATCTAATGTCTCACTTTCAATTTCTATGTTCTTCACACAGTAAGAATCTACGTTCATCTAATGACTATCTCTCATTCCGAGGTGAAACTCCTAACTTTCCTGAACTATGTTCCAGTCCATAGATGCCGAATTTGACATAGCAGCATAAAGCCCATAATAGCATATTACCGAGTTCTTGGTTGGGGCATCGACATGCTTTGTTGTATTTTTTTTTTCTTTTCATCTCTTTAATTTTGTGGAACAATGTTTCGAGTCCTGAATGATCTCCTTATGATACACAGGTAGAAAACGTACTCGAAAATGTCGATGAAAGTATGCAAAGCCAATAAAGATGCCATATATAGCCCGCGCCAAGATAAGCCATAAATAGCAAGGCAAGTGTGAATACTCCTTTGTTTTTATTGATAGACTATACCACGACTTTTAATTCGGTACAGTAAACTGACATTTTCAGTGTTGCAAGTTAATGACGACTATAAAATTAAGTGAAATTAAATGTTCATTTTATAAATTGGTTATAATAATAACACGTCATGTTCTTTTTTTTTTTGCATTTTAAGTTTAGCTAGATCAGGCCGGTATTTCCTAACTGACTACTCTGAGAAGAAACACCGAAACAAACTCAGAGGTCAACGTCTCTTTTAAAGTACTAAGTAGTAGTAAGTCCATACAATTCGTATTGGTCCAATCATATGAAAAGCATGTAGGTTCATGTATGTGGTGCTCTTTTGAGATAAAATTGTGATATTACTAAATTAATCGATTCGGTAATAAATCGATTAACAATTTAAGCAATTTATTTAACAATACTGTAAAATTTACAAAAAGTAAATGAAGGGACATGAAAAATAAAACGAATATATCATGTTAATATTTTCGTACCCATTCCAGTTCAAAGGAGTTTAGTCATAGTGGTAAGGTTGTTACCGATTTAATGGAGTGCTTGGAGCTTTTAAAAAGACAATGTATTTATTTGAAGAGCATAACGAAGTCAAATCCCCATGCGCACCATTAAATAGTATGGTGTTACTTCCATAGAGGTATATAGTAGATGGAGGACGACATTTGGTTGTGTATAAGTGGACACGTCTGACGGTTATTCTGTCTCTCTCTATTAATGCATAGGCAGTAACATTTTTGTAAACAAAATCCGCGCATCGTCTCTGCGCATGCGCGATTTGAAAGAGATAGGGTTTGAACGGTTAGTGAAGTGACCTGTTAATTAATTCAATCAATAAAATTGTTCACTTTTTGCTCAATTTTCATTCTATTCAAGCTAATAGACTGGCTGGTTCTTATTCCACTACCATTTCATCCACCATCTTTCATCTACACAATATTATTACACGATATAAGAAAATACATGTATAAAAATGTACAATTGAGATAGCTTCTGGCAATAAAATAAACACACAGAACATGTGAGTTCTAAGTTAATAAAAAGAACAAAATTTGTTCTAAAAATCTGACCAGTTTTAAAATTGTAAATCTACGTTTTTAAATAAGCCAAACGAGGCGATAGAGTGCCTTCCATGATATGATGCCATACGGTCTCGTAAACAACGAAGATAAAAATAGAAAATACCAGCGCATTTTTATAAGACCAATTGACGTCATGACTATAAAGCATCACCTCGTCCGGAGTTTTTGTCAAATTCGTAAACATAAAATTTAAATTAAATTTTAAGGCACTTATCGACTGAATAAAATTTTTATCTTTAAACGGCCAAGCCACATATTTTGACTAGAGTTTGAAGATGTCAACGCCTCAGGCATCGCGAGCCGATCTCCGGCTACCGTAGGCGCGGGCTTGCGGACGACTAGCAGGGGTAGCTCGCTGTCCGATAAGGACCAGGCCCGGGTCGACGGCGCGTCGTGTTCCACGCGCGCCTCAAAGAGCCTCGGGCCTCGGAGTTGCGGGAATGTTCTAACGAGATACCGTGTCACAAGGGCAATTGAAGGGACAGGGTTGGTTTTTAGTCAGAAGAAGTCTGACACTCCTTTCCGTTTCCTCCAATTCGGGAGGTTTCATTTAATGGTTGTCCCACCGAAAAACGTCTTGTATATTTAAGGCGTACCTATAGAGTTGTAAACTTGGCTCTACATGAGATCTGATAACTTTTTGACACTTAGAGCCATAAATGGTCTCGTCTTGCCAAAATTTTACATGAAAATTTTTGATGGGATTTTTATTAGTGGTTTAGTGTCCTACTAAACCACATAAACATCCCATCAATCTATCAATCATCATCAATTAGGATCATATTAAGATACTTTTATACTACTATATTCTTATGTAGCTGATGAATATTACAGGTGGAGAAAAAAGCTAGTGACAAGGACAGTTATAGCAGTATCGATCGACCCGGACCACTGGTAGACAAGATTCTAGAGCCTGAACGAAGAATGTCGTCCGGACAAAATTAATACAATATTTGTTATTAAAACGAAGAAACTAAACGAAATTGACAGTGTCGATTTGCACTAGTTCTGCGATGTCAAACGGATTTAATTAAAAAAAAAGCTATTAAAATTAAGCGCTCTTGTCAAAACTTACATATTGCATATTTTAATCTTGCTTGCTTGTGTGAAATTGTTGCCTTAATCTGAGTCGGTATATTAACACCTCTAAGTCTTTATCGCCTCAGCATGAGGCAGAGCCGGTTTTTGCCATTTTAAAAGAAGCCTTATCTTGCAATGATCAAGGATATCTTCTTTCCATTTCGGTCATCTTTGACATAAGCGGTCAAATATTTATGGGATGTGGCAGTTATACCTACACCTTAGCTTGTTTCAGATATAAGTACGTATAGGCTTAAAATTGGAATAGCTAGCTGAGGATATTATTATATTCGTTAGAAATCGCAGAGCCCGTGTAAGAAACATGTACAAACGTAACCAAATGTTATAATTTAGTTGTTTATTTATTTTTGTTTGCACTTAAGCGCGCCAATGATTTTGGTTATTTGTTATTCAAGGCGTTTACTCGAAACAAATATATTTTATGTTATAATATTGGATATAAGTCGGGTAAAAAGCGACTTTTCTTGTTCGTAGATCAAAGAAAGGGTTGACACGGTCGAACCGCCTCGCAAAATTCAAGAATTTGAATAAAGAAGCCTCGAGGCCTCAACGCAGCGACGAGGCATTGCGCCTCAAACGGAGTCAGACTGCCTCGAGCGCAGCGGACTTTAGATTTTAATTGAATATTGATAAGGCCTGTTTTCGTTACTCCAAATTTGGATTTGTCAGAATTTTAAACCGAGCTAATTATATTTTTTGACCCCAGTCCCAAACCAATTCAATTAGATTGATGAAATAAAAATCAATTGATTTTTTAAAATTAGTTTTCCTGTATTTTTATCAAATGCACTTAGTGAGGCTGTGCTTAGGTGCATCATACAATTTAATAAGTAATTTTGGAAGGAAACTTTGTCCACTTCAACTGAATCAATCGAATCGACAGCGGGAAAGAAATCATTGAATCGAAAACGTTTATGTCAACAACTGTCAATTGTGAGTGACGTTACGTCAAAAGATACGTATGTCCTCATTAAGAAATTCTGACTTTTTTGAGTGGAGTAGTGAAAGCGGTCTGATTTTTGTTTTAATTTGAACTGTTTTGCTGTCCGCGGGGCCGTCTCGCCTCGTCGCTGCACTCGAGGCGTCTTCGAGGTTTGTTGACAATCTTTTCTTACCTTGCAAGGTGGTCAGCACATAAACCTGCCCCAATCTGTCAAAATTCTTTTATAGATTTACAACTTTACTAACAACACAATAAGGTTCAAGCTCGATCGGGAAAATTTGACAGATTGGAGTAGGTTGATGTGCTGGCGACTGTACATATTATTTATTCTTCAGTATTATTTTTCAAAGTAACACAATATTGTATCTAACACTGGTTTTTGTTTTGCGCTTAGCGTATTCTCTGTGGAATATGAATGTTTTCAAACATTATTTTTTAAACTTTGTTTCGATGAATATGTGATTTTATTTATTGTGTTAATTTATTTAAATTTTCGTTATGGCCCTGTTGTTAAGGCTTCGAAGTATCGATGCAATTTTTTATTCTTGTATGTACCCTGTTTATTTAATGAAATTTGTTGGAACTTGACGGCGTAAGCGAGTGTTTTTATTCTTACATGATTAATATATAGCAAATTATATGCTAAAAAGAAGAAGTATGTTTAAAAACTTGCGCTAATGTTGAGCAACCCTTTGTACGAAGAGAGGCCAGCATTCATATTTATTTTAAATTGTTAAGTTTTTAATTTCGATACGTCCAATAATATATTAACTTATATAGACGCGTTACTGCACTTCAGAATGGCAATATATACGTAGCTATTTCAGAGGATAAGTCATTTGTCCTGCACCTGTGCCTGTGCACTTCTTTGCGCACTATGCTAATCTCTGCTGATATATGTATGAAATATGTGATTGTAGTACTTATAGATGCATTATAAATAGAGCAGAGGATTCAAGATCCAGCTGTCCATTGGTTAGAAAGAGACAGAAGTTCCCGGTACCCAATCCTTATAAAGAAAGCCAAGTCTAGCTATTTTAAAAAAACCTCTTCAGAATAGAATATATTCATTGAACCTCAATTTCTGTTTTTTATTAACAGCGAAAGAGATAGTGAGAGTCAACTTTATCCTACTAAACAGCCGAATTTATGGATGGGACGCGCGACATTAGCTAAAAAGCTGTATGTGTGCGTTTGCCGCTTATAAGTGTGTCTACGCATTAGATAGTATGAAGTTAATGTCGCTCCCTTTACTACTGTATCATTCTTTCATAGCGAAATCAGAATACTATTACGGAAAAAAGATAAAAAATCCTTTTCATTACTAATGTCTTCTGTCATCGATTCTGATGCAGAGAGAAATTTATTTTGTTGAGGTTTTCATTATAACGCTGTATATAATATCGATGGATAGGGTACCGTCATGTTCTTTCTCTTTCTAACCATTGGACGTTTTCGCTTTCAAGCAACCGTCTGTCATTCCTACTCTATTCTGTAATAATCTATAGATTGGTTACGTCATAAATTTTTGTCTGACTATTAATGACGATGAATACGTAAATGTATGCCAGATATATTTTTCACAGCTTTATTACTTAGGTATTATTTATTATAGAAGAAAATAATAATAATTATTATTTATTTTTGTTGAAATTGTATCTTGTAGCTACGGAATATGATGATACGTTTAAGTGCTGCCTTTGCCAACGAAAACTGTATTTTTTTATAATTTTTAAATGTATTAAAAAATTAATATTGTATTTGAATAGAGAACTCGATTGGAATGAAAGGTACTTTACCAAAGAGTTTAAACCTTATGTGAGGTCAGAGGCTAAAAACAATGCAATAACGAAAAAAAGAAGACGATGGTGTTTATGGTTTTGTTATACATACTTACATAGAGTAAGCGCCTGAAAAATTATACAGTAACAAATTTTCTTTTATACAAATTGATTTTTACTTTTTTTAAAACAATGCAAATACTAGCTTGCCTTTCTATATGCTAATTATACTTAGATAATTCATAAGTTGGCCACTCTCTATATAAAAAATGTACAGGCCTCTAGCCAAATGACTATAAATTTCGTTTTAGTGCTAGAAAAAGCGTTGACATAATCACTAGCGCTGCACATGTCTGTAAATTGGAAACTGTATTCACACTTGGCGCGTTTTAAATTTTCCAATTGCACCATTTTTTAACGTATATATAAAAATATACAATATGTTTAGTAGATACAAAAAGTATTTAGTATATTTTTGTGAATGTGGAGTATTATTTTGCCAAAAAAATTATTAATTACTGTTATTTGCACAAAATCTTGTCGTTTTAGTTGTATTTTGTGGTCCTCCGCTTTTAATATTGTTATGCCAACTTTATGGTTGACTAGCAGTTACTCGCGACTTCGTTCGCGTGGGAAGTTTTTTCCGTGTAAATCCCGATCCCGTGGGAATTTCGAAAAATCCTTTCTTAGCGGATGCCTACGTCATAACATCTACCTGCATGCCAAATTTCAGCCCGATCTGTCCAGTGGTTTGGGCTGTGCGTTGATAGATCACTATGCTAGTCGGTCAGTTACCTTTGAGTTATATATATTTAGATTAGATAACTGATACACTATTTGAAAAAAAAAGTTTGATGTTTATGGTATCATGAAGAACCTTAGAGCAGATAATTCACCGTCAAATTGTTGATAGCTTAAAGCTATACCAATTTGTAAGAAGTTTAAATTGACTATAGTTTTTTGCATATCTTTAACCTTTCTTACTAACAAGCGTCAAGATTCATCCAAAAATATGTGTATTAAAAACATTGTAAATTAAAATACAGTGCAGTGACTGAATTTTAAAACTGTATACCCTGAAATTAGCTTATAGTATGTATGTTTAAAATTTTTAAATGTATTATTAAAAACAATAAACATTTGGTAATATTATAGCTATGTAATATTCTCCTAAGCAATTGCTTACACCAACACCAATGCTAAAAAGTGATTTCTTTCTCGCACATTTTTTTTTTCAGTAATTTGAGCTGTTCATATGTTATATGTTCAAAACCCACTGTACTTTGACTTAATATTACCAGTGTAGGTAATAGAGGGCTGTATATTGTTACTATTCCCAAAAAAGAAAAAAAAAGCTAGCTGTCTAGCTTGGGTATCACCGGTCTTGCGGAGGACCTTACCGTAAATGTACAAAGTACTTGTAAGTTGTGGTGTCTCTGTGTGTGACTGTTGGAGTTTTAGCTTATTTATCTCAAATAAATGTCTTTTGGCTATGTTTCTGTGTTTTATTATCACTATAAAGTAATGCTCACTTCGGTTGTGTTTTAACGAGAGGTATAGGTGAATTGAGCGTGTGCTTAACTATTGCTAACCAATTGTGTCATGCTCTGCCGCAGAGCCACCATATTAGAAGTCGATCAATTATATCTTAAAATCATGTACGTGTAACGAACATAATGTACGCCTACCGTCATTACTGTACGTGCATTAGATAATGATAAAATAGACGTTGATTGTGGCTCTGCTACAGAGCATACTCTCTAGCAGAGCCACACGGAACTTAAACTCAGGAAAGACAACCGCGACTGTGTTTTGATAAAAATTGTTGTACAAACAGTGTTTATTGCGTACGTGTTTCAAAATATCATTATTATACAGCGGTTTTATTTTCCTCGATCATAATATTTATAGTCGTGCGCCCAATCACAAAAATAGCAATGGCTGCAAAACATATTGCTGACAGAAATAACCAGGCGCTTTCTATAAAAAACTTCAAAGTTCCGTGTTTGCTTGAGAGTATGCTCTGTAGCAGAGCCACAATCAATGTCTATTTTAACATTAACTAATGCACGTACAGTAATGACGGTATGTGTACATTATGTTCGTTACACGTACATCATTTTAAGATATAATTGATCGACTTCTAATGTGGTGGCTCTGCGGCAGAGCATGACACGTTTCCGGGGTCACGGGTACTCGTGGAGAGTCTGTCCGCCCATCGAGTGATTCCAGGGAAGACAGTTTCACAGTCGTCACGTGCTGCCGTGCACAGAAAGGCTCAGGGGAGACCCCTTTACCTTCACAGTTGACCCCAGGGATGAGCCCTAATAGGCGTAGCACAGAGGGGCTCCGGAGTGGTCTTTTTAGAGATAACGGAGCCCCTTCTGTGTTGATGGTGTTCGCCGGGGTGGCTTTAGTGAGGTAGAAATCCCAAACTCCCTGTTATTCCCCAACAATTCAAGATGCCTTTTGAATGTTTCCCCCCCATAACAAAAAAAGGGAATTGGGTTGTACTGAATCCTGTTTCACCCAACACCTGAATGAGAGCACGGTTTTGAACTCTATGGCTCAACACCTAGAATTGTAAACCCAAAAAATAACGTCATGATCCCCAAACACCCCAACATCTATTATGCTGTTTTTAAATTCATGTAAAAATTGTACGTAATGTGTACCGAATTAGTACACGTACATTAACTAGTACACTAGGCATAGCTAGCCATGGGCTCAGGGTGGGGCAGCAGTCTAAAATAATATGTAACTAGCAAACTACCCGCGGTATTACCCCGGTAAATTTTTTCATACAAAAAGTTTACACCCTATAGCACTCTGTATCTGTATGTATAATTCGAATTATCCAAAACACTTTTTTATTGCTTACCTACCTACACCATAAAATCTTCCATCCGAAAATGTGTCTATCTTCAGCCGTTTGGGCTCTGGGCGTATACCAATTATTTAGTTTTCGCTTCGGCAATCCTCAACCTGTGAACACTCAGCATACAGAGACCGCTCAGATGATTTTCACTCATGGTGGAGCGAAGCCACGTCTTGACACGCCGTAACGTACTGAAAGACCTCTCTATAATAGCTTTTTGTTTTGAACGCATTTTGTCTCTGCTGACGACTGTCGAGTGTGATCTTTCTTACGGATATTAAGTAGGTACTAGCTATGCCCGCGACTTCGTCCGCGCGGAATAGTGACTTTCGGCAGCATTTTTAATTTTTCAGACTAATTATTTTGAAAATAAAACTCATACATAAATAAGCTATTTACAATATTTTACTGCAAATAGCTTATTTAAGTACATTTTTCTAATCAAAAGTAAAAAAAAAAATAAGTTTCAAGCATCCAGCTTTAAAAATGAGGTAATTTCCATACAAATTTTCATTCCCTATTTCAATCCCTTACAGCCCTTTTTCACATTAAAAAGCAGCCTATATCCTTTCTCAGGCTCTAGATTATGCCCGTACCAAATCTCATTTAAATCGGTTCAGTAGTTTAGGCGTGATTGCGTAACACACAGATAGAGTTACTTTCGCATTTATAATATTAGTAAGGATTGTATTTAGTACCTAGATAATTAAGTTATTTAGGTTTGGTTAGGTAGGTATCTTATAGGTCAGAGCCAGGGTCAGACGAGCGCCCCACCGTGGCTACGCCTATGGGTACAGGCAACCGAATTATGACTTGCTGTAGAGCTCCCCAACACTTAGACGCTTACTTATTAGATAAACAAGTGGTTGATAAAAATTGTACCCTAACCACTGGATGTGCTAGCTATGGCTACATGCAACGTTTATTTTAAAGTTCGATTATAAGCGCCTAAGAAAAATAAATAGCAAAGTGTATTTCAATCTCTTTATCATATTGGTAGGTGTTGTGTAGTAAATAAATTATAGACACTAAGCAAAACTATTGAAATAAATAATATTTTCCTTTAGCTGTTACCACGGATATTGTTTCATTTGTACGTAGGAATTACTTAGATCTCAGTATAATAATAATAAAAAATGTAATATATAAAAACTTTTTTGCAAAAAATAACACCGACTTCCATATCAAAACACTACAAAGCCAAAAATAATTTTAATTTCGGTAGACGGTGTTATTGGTTTTGTATTTTCTTTTTTTCACACTGCTTTCGCCGCGTGTTTTGAGCTTTTTAGTGGGTCAGTTTGTAATTAACCTAGTTACAACATAAAAAATGTCAACTACTTATTACCTTTTACAAAATATTGCTTTTCCCAATGTAGAGCCGTTCATTTTTGAGGAGTTCTGGTATTTCACCATCAGCTTTACCCATATGCATTGTGACGAGCATAAAGTACTTAGCATCCATATTCAAGTAATCGAATCGCAATTCACAAAATACTTATTATTGAGTAGTTTCGGTGGCTATCTGTGGTCTTCATCATCTGTTCCACTTCCCCAAATGGTGCATTTCGAGAGCAACTGCACAAGGTACTATAAGAAATACCTAAAACGCTATAGGTGTGCCTATAATATTTAAAGAGTTCAGTAAAGTATACCCCTTCAAATTAAAAAAGAATTTTCCAAATCGGTTCGTAAATGACGGAGTTACGCGCGAACAAAATACGCAATGCAGAGTAAACGAAAATATCGTCAATGTAAATATTTTTTTTAGACTTTTGTTGATTTTTCAGAAACGGCTTGTCCGATTTCGATAAAATTTTCATGGGACCATTTGGGAAGTATACCCTTTCCAACAAATTATTTTTCAAATCGGTTGGTAAGCGACGGAGTTATGCCCGGACAAACATAAAAAAAATATAAACCTCCGAATTGAGAACCTCCTCCTTTTTTAGAAGTCGGTTAAAAATCATAGTGATTCATTATAATTTTCTAAAATCTTACTGCTACTGTTAGCCTGAATCTTTCCACAGCTGGGCAAAGGCCTCTCCCCATGGTTTCCAGGTGGTTCTATCCGGGGCCAAAGTAGTCCACTGGTCGTTAATTTGATCCAGCTCGTTCCGCCATCTTCTTCGAGGTCTGCCGCGACGCCTACTAGCTGTGTCAGGGCTCCAGAAAGTGGTAATTTTGGCCACAACTCATTGGGCATGCGGCAGACGTGGCCAGCCCTGGCCCACTTCAACTTAGCGGCCTCATTAGCAACGTCAGCAATTTGTGTCTTGGAGCGCAGTATGGTGTTGCGTATGTGATACAGTTAGCTTGACGCCTAAAGACCAAGTCTGGGATCCATAGGTCAAAATGGGCAGAATGCACATGTCCATGATTTTACGCTTGAGCGACAAAGGAAGGTTTCCTTTCATAAGTTTCTTCATGGACCAGTAGCTTTTCCAGGCATTTTCGGTTCGTCTTGTGATTTCCCTATCTTGTCTAGCCTAGAAAGAGACTAGCTGGCCCAAGATTACACCTACCTTCAATTTCTATAGCCTTTTTTGAATCTAGGTACCTACATTAATTCCTTTTTACGATATCGCTGTTGATCTAGTTTACATTCTTAAACATGAAGCGTGGAAAAAGATTATCTGTAAGTTTGGAGGAGCAAAAGTGTGTTTTCCTTGATTTCAGTGACAGAAGATACGACCTTGCGTCAGTTAAATTGCAACAGGTCATTTTAAAACAGGATTAAGCTGGTACCTACTGTTATGATGACACAAAGCAAATACAAGTAAACCATTTCAATCAAACGTGTGAATTTATGTCAAAATTTAATCTGTTTCCCAATGCAAATGTTGTATTGATTGACCATTAAGATTCTAAGAGCTATTAAGAAATACACAGTTTCTATCCAATTTGTTCCTTTTTTGTTTGTCAGATTATTTTTTTGTATGATAACTATGATAAGAGATTGAAATACACTTTGCTATTTATTTTTCTCAGGCACTTATAATCGAAATTTAAAATAAACGTTATTATGTGGCCATAGCTAGCACATCCATTGGTAAAAATAAAAGAGTATAATTTTTATCAACCACTTGTTTACCTAATAAGTATGTGTCTAAGTACAATTATTAAATTTTACTTGGGGTTGCTGGGGATATGCTCTACAGCAAGTCATGATTCAGTTGCCTGTACTCTCTTTACTGTTATTCTAATCTGTTTAGGCACTTATTTTTTTAACTATGTACTAATTCGGTACGCATTGCGTATAATTGTTATATGAACTTATAAACAGCAAATTCGATGATGGGGTGTCTGGGGAGCATGACGTAATTAGTTTGTATAATCGACGCTCTACTGACTACTGTAGGTAAGTACATACTAGTTAGAGTATAAATAATTTCTGTTTTCACGTAGCATACGGTTTATTTAAATAAAACTAATAAGGTAAGAAATATTACGATAAATTATAACTAAATAATGAATTAAGTAAAAATACAGAGAGACAACTCATTAAAAATTCTATCGATTTCTCAGAACAAATCTATTGAGAACATCACATGCAAACGTTTAGTTCATGCTTGTGTGGTTATTAAACAAGCATCGTTTCACTTTCCTCTTCTGGAATAATAATTGCGTTATGAACAGTTATTATAGGAAAGCCGATTAAATCCTTAATTTTTATGCCAAGCCAATGTTTTACAAATAGTAGTATTTTTGTCAAAGTGCTGAATATCGATGCACCCATCTTGAACAGTTAACACTACTCGACATCAATCAATATCTGAAATTTTCTCACAGAGCAGCTACTAAACGCAGTCGTAACTTTCTCAGGTCACTTTCCAAATCTGCAATATAAGCATATTGATCATATTTTTAGTGCTGTGCTACTTACACTTCTGGAAATGTGGATCTGCTTTTTGAGAATAGTGTTAAGAATTTAACGTTTTACAGATGGAATGAGCTTTTGACAGGTGCCACCAACTAGAATCTAGAATTCGATGGCCCAATCGAACCGAAATAAATGTAGGTCTGCGGGCCACATCTAAACTCTGAATTCTCACAAAGCAGCGTCAAAATATAAGTGAAGTATCAGTTCAGTAGGTTGTAACTTCAGTGCAAATACGCTATGCATTAAATAACGCTTGTAACTAAGCTAAAACAACTCGAATATCTAACATTGGTCGTGGTTAAGAACTGTCATGAGATTTAAGCTTATGTAACATTTTATGTCCGTGAAATAACGTTATAATTACCTGTTATCGGTTGTTTACCTCCACTAGAAGGTAAGGGGTACGATTTTACTAATATTTTTGCATCTGGTAGTCAGTGTTGGGGTTGATAACCTTGAAATTCATCGTGTTGGTGTATGCCGGCCCACTCCAGCTGTAACACACTAATCAATTACTTTCTTTAACTGTTATGCTTCCTTATTAACGCTTTTTGTAATTTAGATAATTGTTTTCGTAATTTTTAGTTATATTTTACGAGATATATTCTTTTGCACTACTCTGTCAGTCTCCCAGAAATGTCACGAGACTGCAGTTCCATATTCAAATTTATGTTTTTTTAATTAATCTATGACTAGGAAGAGGTGATAATTACTCTATCAGTATGATCTATACTTCTTTTTTGGTCTTTATGATGGGCTTTTAATAAAAAGTGCTGCAAGTGAATATTTCTTTGAAACTGTTTTAGTACCTACCGTATGCTTTAGATCCACTGACCTATATTTGACACAACTTTGTATTTCATATATCAAGCCTTAGCCAATATGTACACATTTTTAAATGTTTTTTAAACTAATTATTTTAGAAAATCTCTGCAGTTATATTGTTATGTCAAGATTATTGAGATGAGATTAGGAAATGGTGATATCATTATCAATTGCCCACAGGAGTTTTACTGTTTACTCATTCTCTGATTAGATTATAGTTTGGCAACTGGTTTTTGTCATTAAATACTTAGTTCTTTATTTTAAATGTAAATCAACATATTTTTTTCCTATTGTTTCTTTATTTCTTGTTTCCTTGCTTTCTTCAACAAATTTTGAAGACATCGACATCCTACCCATACGCACAAAACGTTTTGGGAATACCTTCATTATGCGTACGGCTAAGGAGTGGAATTCCCTGCTGGAGTCTGTGTTTCCCGATAGCTATAACCTAGGAGTCTTTAAGTCAAGAGTGAATAGGTTACTTTTAGGTAAGCGTGCTCCATCTTCGACCACATCATCACTTACCATCAGGTGAGATGGTGGTCAAACGCAAACCTATATTTATGAGACAGCCTTTTCTTGGCTTCATATATTTAAGTCTTGTAGTATGTAGCTAACACCCAGGGCTCAAATTTTTCATAGATATACAATGTTGTTTTACATTATAATCATTGAAATATTTGAATGACTAGCCTTTCACTATCGATGTTAGGGTGTGCTTCCAGCCTGACTGTATACAGCTCAGTACTAGCATTTGGTATGGAGGAACTGCATATCTGACCGCCACAACCCAGTAATATGGTGCCATAATACTCCTTGGCAAGACTGGTGCTAAATTTTGTGGCCGCTAGCTACTGTTAACAACTGTCATGCAGCTAATATTATTTTATTATTAGTACTCACGCAGGGCTTCGCTCCCGTCAATTCTATCACGGTAAAAACATAACTCTCCTTTTCTGCAGTCGCGTAAAAAGTAGCCTATAACCTTCCTCGAGCTTCAAGCTACTTCCATACCAAATTGCATCCAAATCCACGCAGTACTTTCGAAGATTAGCGCGTTCAAGCAAACAAACAAACAAACTTTTCCGTTTTATAATATTAGTATAGATAAGCCCTGCCTCTGTTCCGCTTATCTGTATCCAAAGCTGTTTGTGGCTAATCTTTAAGATGATATTCAAGCTTGTCCCATACTGCCTAGGCCTTGGGTATTGTATGGTTACTTTCACCCATAGGTCCTCTGGCATGTGACAGTTGTAGCAAGCCCAGTCACATTTAACTTTCATGTCGCAGCCGACATGTCCATGCTGATGATTCTTAAGCAATAATGATCCTTATTTTGCAAATAACACTTAAACATAATTTTTTTTTGTAAATGTAAACTAGATGAAGCCTGTGTTTCCTAACTGACTGAAGAAACACTGAAACAAACTCAGAGGTCAACATCTCATGAGAACATTATAACTTACTATACATTTTTATTGCTATCCAAGTTTAGTATTGGGATAGATTTTGCCATTCCAAATTCTTGGGTATAATTGTAGGTACATAGTAGGTATAGGTTTTAAAATAAAAAAAAATCAGTACAAAGCATCACTCATTTTAGAGAATAATTGGTGGAAATTATTCAAAATTAAACAATGATATCTCATACAGCATTATTAATCATTACCAATAGGTAAGACAGTAACAAATAGTGATAGACATTTGTAACAAATTAATGTGAAAACATCTTTATGTTGTGGCAGTAAGGTTGGGTTTGCTAGTGTAGGTGTTAGCATAGCGTGGTTTATACTGAGACTTTCAATAGTTATTTTTTCTATTTAGTTTGGTCATCAATTCACCTTCACAGTGTCGTTGGTTTCATTGCAGAGGTCATTTTGCTACTTGTTTTGGGGTCAGAGAAATATAAGAAGGCATACTTTGCAACTTGCTGGCTCTCGTTCGATTCAGCTCGTACCTATCTATTCCAGCTACACCCGTTTTTTTTTCTCGAGTTAGAAATCTCTATATCCTCCACCCTAGGGTGTGGTGAAAGGTTCTGTCAGGCTCTTTAACTGACTAAAACCTCCTTTTTTTCTTTCTTTTATTCCGGGTGAGAAAATCATCAAATGACTCCTCATGCTCTAGGTGGAACAGAAGAGAGCGACAGACTTCTACTGACTATAAACCCACCTTCTTCCTTCGGCTGCCCTCAAGTTTTGGGGCTGCGGTATCTTGTTAGAACATTCCCGCAACCCCGTCAGGACTAAAGCCACCCTATATTCTCTCGCACACTTGAGCCGGGGGCTGCGGGAGCACTTAAGCCCGGCTCTGAGCGGGCCCCGTCTGGTCCGATGGAGGGAGTGAGGTTTTTACTCCCCTCGCTACTTCTATGAGGGTTGGACGTTGAGCAATACGTCCTATCCCCACCTAGCGACATCCCTAAGCCGAGTACCATCCCCATAGAGGTCGGTCATGTAGTTGATTACTTTTCTCATATTTTTTGTAATAACTCCTCCTTGTAGGTTTCAATGAGGGCTTGGACGTTTTAATATAGTGCTTAAGTGCAACGATAGAGGCGCTAATGTAGTGTTAGTTCTGCGGAATGCCAAACTACATTGTTTGTTCCACTTATCGCTACTTTATTTACTTATTTTTTATGATTTTGTCAATATTTTATTACATCCGATTTGTGGTAGATTAAGATACTGTTATATCTACCACTGCTCTTAAAAACAACAAAAAAGATCTCTGTTTTTCGATCGAAAGAAATTACGCAACACTGTTCCACTGTTTGTTCACTGTTTGGTCCACATGTGTCACATTTATGTTAGTCACAAAAAAAAAACTTATTTAAATTCAAACTTGGCTTGCGTGCGCCTTAAATATATTTTATCAGCTATGCTTTAGGACATTACCCGCCAATGGCGCCTACTGATGACCACAAAAACTGTATAGTAAGGGGGGCTCCAGCTCCAGCCCAACCCTAGTTGCCCTCCCCAGCTTCGCCCTAAGCCGAGGTCCGTACCCCACAGCGTGTAGTCGTCTACTTTTTAAATTTTTATAAGTTAATTTTAAACAGGATGCTTGAGGTTACATGATAAAACATTATAAGACTAGAGTTTCCCCGGCTTTGCTTCCGCCCGCCTCCCCCTCATCAATTTAGTATGCAGTAATGCCACATTCAGGTGGGAGGGCGGTAATATTCATTTTTTATGGATTCCCAGAAAGTAATGCTTATTCCATGTTGTGTTTGTGTGTGGAGACTAAAGGGCTTCTGGTCGAAACCTTTTTTTGTCATGTGTCAGGAGTTTGACACTCCCTTTAGTTACACCCAAAGTGGGAGAAGTCATTTGATTAAATCATCAATTAACCTACCACTTTGGGTGTAATTGAAGTAAGTTTCAGACTCGTACAGACTAAAAACCTACCCTGCCTCCATTCATTCAACATTCCCACAATTCCGGTCGGATCGGAATCCGCAGGTCAATTGTTGGCTTTTTGACAGGACTCGTGATAATACTTCGATTTATTACGTGAATCGAGACAGCATTAATTTTTACAACCCAGAAAAATGCGTCAACTGACCAACTCATAAAACTGCATGAACTAGATAATTAACGTAATACAATCGGCAGTTTTACAGATAATTTGTATCTGAAGTACCTACTTAAACAGGTCGTGTTATAACACGTTTATCGCTTATGTAAATGATTGCATTGTATTCATATACCCATATCAAAGAATATATTATTATAACACATTATACCTACTGAACCTACGCGTTTTTGCCATGGTAGCAACTGCGTTCCTTGCAACCTTTTTCGGGTTCCGTAGCCGAATGGCAAAAAGGGAACCCTTATAGTTTCGTCATGTCTGTCTGTACGTCCGTCAGTCCGTCCGTATGTCACAGCCATTTTATTCCGAAACTGTTAGGACTTTACATGTGAAACTTGGTAGGTAGATGTATTCTGTGAACCGTTTTCCGATGTTAAGAAAAAAACTAAAAAATATTTAAAATAAAGGGGGCCTCCCCATACATGGAACTGAAACTGAAAATATTTTTTTCTATGAAACCGTTTGGAAAAATAATGACATTGTTTCTAAAACCACTTTTTCATAAAGTTAACTGTTTAAAAGATATACGCTTCCAATGTTGTAAAATATGTCCCCCCCTAACTTCTTTCTATAATAATGGAGCGAAAAATTAAAAAAAAAGTATGCTATGGACCTTAATGTAAACTTTCAACCAAAATTGGTTTGAACGAGATTGGGTCAGCAGTTTTTGAGATACAGCATGTTTTATAAAACCGCAAATATAACTTTATAATTCATACAAACACTGAAAAACAAACTTATATGGCGTAGTTACTACGGAACCCTTCATGGGCGAGTCTGACTTGCACTTGGCCAATTTTTGGTCAGCGTCGCCCTAAGCCGAGGTCCGAGGTCCGAGCCACAGGTGCCCTTAGCGTGTAGTCGCCTATTTTGTGAGTCTGTTATATCGCCATCGCTGGAGGCTTTCATTATTATAATTTTGGCCGACTCAGGCAAGTCCAGTTAAGCAGTTGACAACCTCGAAGCTTGATCACCGAGAGGACAATAACAAAAAAAATGTAGCTTCGTTTGTCTGTGTATAATTCTATAACCAGACAAAAATTACGTCCCCATTTCAGGCCTTTTTTCTATGCTAGAAAATGGGTCGTTTAATTCTAGGATGTGTCGATTTCCTCACGATGATTTTTTTAATCTTTTCTGAGAGCAGTATTGATGACATAAATTACACAAGGTATTTTGCCGTCCGGGTGTGAACCACGACTTACAACTCGTAAGACGTGGTCCACTGGGTCACTGCTGCTCTATTTCTATTGTTTAAAATATTATAATAACTTTGATTAAACAGTAAATACAAAGAGAACTAGCAGTGTGGGTAGAATTCACATTACTAGTAAACTTGTTAACCCCTCCAACTAACAGTATTATTAGAACTTAAAACGGGATATTTAGCATGTGTACTTTTTGTTTCGAGTCTAGTTAGTGACCATGTTAGCTTAAAAAAACTTTTTTGCAAAAAATATAAACCGACTTCCATATCAAAACACTACAAAGTCAAAAATAATTTTAATTTCGGTAGTCGTTGTTATTGGTTTTGTATTTTCTTTTGTTTTCACACCGCCTTCCAAAATTAAAATTATTTTTGGCTTTGTAGTGTTTTGATATGGAAGTCGGTTTTATTTTTTGCAAAAAAGTTTTTATTTTCGTGCTTTTTAGTGGGTCAGTGAATTTTCCAAATCGGTTCGTAAATGACGAAGTTATGCGCGAACAATAAACGCCATGCAGAGTAAACGAAAAGATCATCAACGTAAATATTTATTTTTAGACATTTTTCAGAAACGGCTTGCCCGATTTCGATAAAATTTTTGTGATTTAAATTTAAGAAACTTACGAAACCGAAAATTTGGTATTAATTTTTAGAGTATTTTATTTTGAGTTGAAACCCTTCCAATTCCGTTCCGTTTGATATAATTCAAAGAAGCCGTGCCCTTGCTATGTATATACCCTTTCCGTTACACGTTGTATATGTAAGAGGTATCGGCGGATTAATCTAATACGAGACACAACAAAGGCCAAAGGCCTTTATATATAGATAAGAAATGATCATTGATCCACACGTTTTCATTGCGATTTCAGACTGCAGTGTCGGTTAAATCTATACATATAGATAAATAAAATTGAAGTGCAAACAATTTGAAGCTATATCTGTTGAGAAGGCGGTCAACGTTGAGCCTATAAACAATAAAAAAAATGCATTACTTGTGTAAGTTGACCTAGCATTATGTAGGCTTTCGGTGCAATGAAAGGTCAGTATTAAAGTGGAATTATTTCTAGCTTGATGCATTTAATAGGCATAGGTTTCATTATCGCACCGATCGTGTATAGATCGTGTTTATTACTAGGTATTATTAAAGTATCAAACGAGCTGAGTACGCGACTTTGTTTTCATGTGGGAGGATTTTACCAATTCCGTTACGGTGGAACCGATTTTAGTGGGACTTTTGCTTAAAGATGAAGGAGGTTAAAGGGCAACATATAAGCTTCTTCTTATCAAGTTTTATGGCAATGCTTAGTCTCTGGCCAAAGTATAATCCAGCCCTTGTGTCTCGGGAAACATTAACCCCTAGTAAAAATCTTTAAAACTTATTATTTTCGTAATCTTCTCAGCTAACTCTTTCATTTGATACCCATATACAACGTGTAACGGAAACCCCATATCTATCCAAAAGGGCTGAAGACATCTGGTATGGAGTTTCTATGCACACTTTCAGCACAAAATAACTGACTCAAAGAATTGATACCAAATTATTGGTTTCATATATTTCTTGAATACCAATCATAACAAGCGTGCCACAGCACTACGAGGGTCAATAACTTTCCACATCACTTGCCAATAACACTATAATTCTTTTCGTTCTTCTTAATTTGAAAAATTCAGTCTCTGGTATCAGTGCATTAGAATTTGTAATAAGTTCTACATACAAAACCCTTGCTATATCGTTTGTTATCATCCAAAGAAGCCATGCACTTGGTATGTATATACCCTTTAAATTACACGTTGTATATAGCACACAACAAAATAACTAGTCCGCTATCTTGAGTTGTCCGTCATATTGGATTTAAAATGACGTAACTTAGCTAACCATGCATTGCCATCCAAACTAAACGTGTATGCAAAATTGTATCGTAATCGGTTGAGGATAAATGCTTTAAAAATCTGTTCTAAGATTCGACCCAGACTTACGAACAAACTAACCGAGGAAGTTAAATAAAAGCTTGTATGTAACGATAGATGGATAGAATATACTTTATTGTACACCAAAATTTAAACACACCTATTTAACAATATTGCTTAAACAATGGTGGTTTTAATTATTATAAAATTAGGTAATATACGGGTTACTAACCATACACAAGACGGGTATTGTTGCGTTCGCGACCTTTGCGGCGATAATTTTGACTCAAAACACGTTTTTTTTCTATTTGATAAGTTTATTATTTATTTATTATATACTTTATTGTACACCTTACAATATTCCAATGGATACAAAAGCTAAAACTAGTGTACAATAGTGTATAATTCATTATGGGTTGGCAAAACATGAAGTTTTCGTCTTATTTGCTGTACTTATAATAACGCTTATCTAGCATGCTATTTATTCACTTTATCTGAATGTTTTTGTAAACCAGAGTTCCATAGTTACACAGGTATTTCAGAATAAAGATAAGTTTTCACGAAACCAATTTCATTATTTATACGAATTTATTTGATTGAAATTGCGCATATTTTTCTGGGGTAAAAAGTAGTTTAGGTGCTATTTCTGGGGTTATAAGTACCTTGGGTATTCCTGGTGTATTCCTGGGGCAAAAAGTGGCATAGGTGCTATTCATGGGGTAAAACGTAGCTTAGGTTCTACATAATTCAGACTGCAATCTATTTCCGTGCCAATTTACATTCAGATGCGTTCAGACATGTCGGCGTATTTTCAACCGACGACAAAAAGAGGAGGTTATCAATTCGACGCGTATATTTTTTTTTTTTTTTTTTTTTTTATTTTATGTATGATCATCGAGTACTCGAAGACGGCTGAACCGATTTGGAAAATTCTTTTTTTGTTCGAATGGGTATACTTCGAAATTGGTACCATTATCACCAAAGTCAGGATCTGATGATGGGATCCTGGAGAAATCGAGGGAACTCTTCAAATATTATAGGCACACCTATAGCGTTTTGGGTATTTCTTATAGTAACTTGTGCAGTTGCTCTCAAAAAGTACCATTTGGGGAAGTGGAACTGATGATGAAGACCACAGATGGCCGCCGAAACTACTCAATAATAAGTATTGAGTGGATTGCGATTCGATTACTTGAATATGGATGTTAAGCACTTTATGCTCGTCACAATGCATATGGTGATGTAGAGCTGATGGTGAAGTACCAGGAGAACTCCTCAACAATTAACGGCCCAGCATTGGGAAAAGCAATATTTTGTAAAAGGTTATAAGTAGTTGACATTTAGGCTCTTGTAACTAGGTAAATTAAAAATCATCCAACTAAAAAGAGTGAAAAAAAAAACTTTTTAACAAAAAATTAAACCGACTCCTAAAAAACACTGCAAACTGAAAAATAACTAATTTCGGTAGTCGGTGTCTTTAGTTTTGTTTTTTCGTTTTTGGCACCGACTTCCGAAATTAAAGTTATTTTTCAGTTTGCAGTGTTTTTTAGGAGTCGGTTTAATTTTTTGTTAAAAAGTTTTTTTATTAACAAACATCCATACATCTCAACTGTCCCGTGTATAATATTTTGAAAAATGGAATAAACACTACTTCGTCTTTGTTCAACTCTGCTAGCAAACGAAAACAAAAACTAAAACAAATTTTAGTTGTGTATTTTATTTAGATTTGTATAAAACAATTTTACAGCAGTTGCCGCCAGAATAGATGTAGAAACAGTGTGAATTAATAGTTTAGATTACTAGAGACCAAACCAATTAGTATATAATATATCAAGCTACAATAAACATATATAACATATAATACAAACATATAATACAATAAACATACGTTATCTGTATGAAAAACTATGCGAGTTGAGCTTAAAGTATTTTTTTCCTATAAAATAAGCAACCAGTTTTATCTTGTTAGAGCAGTCCAGTTACAACCACCAATCATCATCATCACAATGAAACACAATTCTAACAAAACCCTTTTTTCTTTCCAGGGTAAAAATCTCAAAAAAAATAAATACTCAAGATGTTACGACGCTGCTCCAAGCATTTACAGACCTTATACCGGAGACAAGGGCAAACCCTCCGGTTTAAGTCCTCAGAGGCGCCCAAGGTCTTCGGGGCCCTCACCCAGGCTGCCTCTAGGACAACCCAGCCCAGGGTCTTAGGTGCAGCCCACAATCAAGTCGCCACCATCCATTTTACCAACCCACTCTACGCAGAACAAGATGTCATGACCCCTAGCTTCCCCGACTCCGTATCCGAAGGTGACGCGAAACTCGGCGATAAGAAAGTCGGCGACGCAGTTGCCGTTGACGAAGTCGTAATGGAGATTGAGACAGATAAGACCGCGTTACCTGTCATGGCTCCTGGTAACGGTATCATCAAGGAGTTCTATGTGAAGGACGGAGACACGGTCAAGGCTGGTCAGAAGCTGTTCAGGTTGGAGTTGACTGAGGGTGGTCCGCCACCGAAGGCAGCGGCTGCTCCTGAACCACCTAAAGCTGAGGCACCTCCACCGCCATCACCGGCCGCTGCAGCGCCATCCCCACCCCCGCCACCGGCAGCCGCGATCCCTGTCCCACCCCCTCCACCTCAGGCGCCCCCCGCAGCTAAACCCGCTGCCCCTATCTCCTCCATCCCCGTAGCAGCGATCCGCCACGCCCAATCCATCGAAACCGCGACCGTAAAAGTCCCGCCCGCAGACTACAGTAAGGAGATGGCTGGCACACGCACGGAACAGCGCGTCAAGATGAACAGGATGCGTCTACGTATCGCCCAGCGTCTGAAGGAAGCTCAGAATACGAACGCTATGCTGACTACTTTCAACGAGATCGACATGTCGCATATAATGGCCTTCAGGAAGAAGAATATTGAAGCTTTCACAAAGAAACATGGTGTCAAACTGGGCCTTATGTCCCCATTCGTGAAGGCATCAGCAAACGCTTTAATGGACCAGCCCGTTGTAAACGCAGTCATTGAGGAAAACGAAATCATTTACCGTGATTATGTAGATATTTCCGTGGCTGTAGCGACTCCCAAAGGCCTGGTGGTGCCTGTTGTGAGGAACGTACAAAACATGTCGTATGCTGATATTGAGTTGACCATTGCTGGTTTAGCTGAGAAGGCTAAGGGTGGCAAGTTAACTGTTGAGGAGATGGATGGCGGTACCTTCACTATTAGCAATGGTGGAGTGTTTGGTTCGTTGATGGGTACTCCTATTATTAATCCTCCTCAGTCTGCTATCTTGGGTATGCACGGAATCTTTGAGCGCCCCATCGCGGTGAACGGCCAGGTCGTGATTAGGCCTATGATGTACATCGCGTTGACCTACGACCACAGGCTGATTGACGGTCGCGAAGCTGTCATGTTCCTCAGAAAGATCAAGCAAGGAGTTGAAGACCCAGCAACAATCGTCGCTGGATTGTAAATTAATCGAACGCTCCGACTGAAAAACAAGCGAGTTACCATTAAGAATACTTGAACAAAATCTTCGCAGGTCGGAGGGTAGTTGAAAAAAGAGGAAATCATGTAAATTATTCACACTATTCAATCAGTAGGGTGTTAGATGCAGAAGTGTATGCACGTGCGTTCGTCAGTTCTGTTTTTTCTGTTATTTATTGAATTTCGCCTCGTATTCTGTATATGTATTATTTATCTAAGTAATAACTGTCGAGAAGTACATAATGTTACCTATTTGTGACGACATAAGTAAAGCCTCGTTTTATTTACATTTTGTTTCAATTGAATAAAAATGTCGTTCTTGAAGTTGTAGTAAATCTACAGTATTCGAATTTTGGATGTTTAAAAGCAGTTCAAATATATCTTTTAAATTAATAAGAAAGAGACATATTTTATTTATAAGTGTTGAAAATTTTTATTTTGCAAATAAATAATGGAATATACACTTTAACAAAAACCCTAAACTACATATATACATCTAAAAATAAACTAAAATATGGCGTCCAGAAATTCGTGCGCCTCGCTGTCCACTGGTAATGTGCCCAAAAGACTGGCGGCATTGCCACGCTGTATGGCAATGCTTAACCGCTGTCCAAGGTAAAAGCCAGCCTTTGGGTCACGCGAAATGTCAACTAGGCGCCTGGATAGTTGTTTAAATAAATTGTGAGCACTCGGACCCCACGATCCCAAGGTCTCCACCCCAAACGGCTCGAAAATATAACCTCCAACAAGGTTATTATATTTCCGCCGCTTGAGGTTCTCAGCGGCTACAGCGGCAGCGCCAGCACAGCAAGACGAGCTAGGAAGATGGGATGGTGCAAGAGTATCGACACAAGTTGCGTCCCACACTAAAGCCCTACCCATCTTCCAAGGAAATAAAGATATGCCGTCTGGTCTTTTGCCATCGTCGCGTGCCAGGCCATTGGGTTCTAATACAGCCGGAACGCCGACGGCGAAAAGAGCTCGTCGGATAATGTCGTTAATATTCGCGTGCCGTGCTATGCGACCCGCGCTATGGCCACATGAAAGGCCGTGGTGACCGAGGCTGTTGACGACTTCGCCACAGTGGCAACGATGAGCAGAACAACAGGGAGCACCTAATCGAAGGGAAGCAGCGAGGCGGAAAGTAGTATCATCGAACAAGGTGCCTATGTGCCTTTATTTATTATGTTTTGTGGGAATCTACAAAATATGCTTGCCCAAAATTTACCTGTAATATTTTATTTTCTGATGACTTCATCTGCTTAACCTTTCCAAACTAGTTTTGGGTCAGCTTCCAGTCTAACCGTATGCAGCTGAGTACTATAGTTCTACATGGTGCGACTGCCTATCTGGCTTCTGCAACCTTTTTTTTCTGGGTGGTAAAATCATCGAATGACTTCTTCCGCTCTGGGTTAAGCGGAAGGGTGTCAGACTTCTACTGACTAAAAACCCACCCTGTTCCTTCAGCTGCCCTAAAGTTCCGAGGCCGCTGTATCTCGATAGAACTTCCCGCAAATCTCGGCAGGCAATGGCCCTATGAGGCCTCGTCACTGGTGTTGACAGCTCTTTGAGGCGCGCGTGGAACACGACGTGTCCGCAGGCCCGCGCCTACGGTGGCCGGAAATCTGATCGCGATGCCCGACGCCCGGGGCGTTCCCCGCGGTGGCTGGGGCAAGAGAAAGAGAGTTGCGTCTCCCTCGCGCGTTCGGCCCCCTTCGCTAGCATGACTGCTTCGCAGAAGGAGGTGACTCCATCCCATTCCCTCTCGCTCCGCACCATGGTCTGAACCAGAGCAGGGCGCGAGAGGTCGCCGCCGCCGACCGCCTCTACGAGGACACAACGGTGCTCCGCCCAAGCAGGGCACACGACCGTATGCTCCACCGTATCCTCCAGGTGGTCCTCACAATGACGACACCCGGGCGTGTCCTCCCGCTGTAGACTTCCACAACCTAACGGCTGGGTATTGTATTTGTACACGGATTCAAATAAAACAGGTTAGCACCAATCTAATTTTAGTTCATTATCTTGTACTGTTTCCCGCGACTTCGTTTGCAGGAAATAACTAATATTTTCTCGGGATAAAAGAAGCCTATGTGCTATACCAGACTACCATCTATCTCTGTGCTATATTTTATCCAGATCTGTTAGATATTTTGGCGTGATTGAGTAACATATCCATCTGAAGTTTCGCGTTTAAATATTTCGTGTTTTTGAGTTGCAAAGTCCAAAACGATTTGAATGTACACAGAATGTCTCGATCTAACTAAATGACTGAATAAATAACAATATCAGTGTTCGCGTCATGTGTTAGAAAAGTCAATTCACACTCAATTGAGCATACATAAACTAATTTGTTTTTTAACACGCTTTTATTAGGTCGAGCTGTAACAAACTAAGTAACTAGGAGTCAATATCTTGAGGATGGATTGGCCGGAAAAGTCAGCAGATAGTGGGAAAAGCCTTCACTCAGCAATAAACTATTTTTTAAAATTGTTGATAGGGTCACAGACTCCGGCAGGGAATTCTACTCCTTAGCCGAACGCACAATTAACGTATTCCAAAAACGTTTTGTGCATATGGGTAGTCGTTGTGTAGTCCTGTGATGCAACGGGATTGGAGGATTTAATTTGTGCAATTCCGTCGCACACTCCCCGAAGTGTAACCGATAGACTTTCACCTCGTCGCCGATGTTCAAGGCACTGGAGCTTTGACTGAACTCATAACAAATTAAAAAAAACGAGTATATTTTCAATATTGAATTGTCGTGTATGGTCTAAAGACACCCTAGAATAATTTTCTTACTACTCAAAACTAATGGATACCACTACAAATCCTGATCTGGGGGCACGGTAAGTCAAGAAAAAGGAACTAGAAAGTGTGGAGTTCCGAGGCGCTACGTTTTGGACCCATATTGATTCGGTTTAGCTTATCACACTACTTGCAGTCATTTAAAAAAAAATTTTTGAGGGTAAATCAAAAATATGTCTCTTAACACTCTGGGCGGAGAGGAAAGGAGTGTCAGACTAGAACCGACTACACATAAAATACCCGACATATTTTGGCGTTCCGGCCCTCTGTATCTAGTTCGAACATTCCTGCAATTCCCTCCAATGACTTATGTAAGAAATTAAGTCTATCATAGATTTTAAAGGAGACAGATTTGCTGTCAGTGTACAAACATCATAAATAATATTCATTGAACAAAATAATATAAAAAAACATACATGACATACCAAAAATAATGAAATAAATAATGTATTATGGAGAAAGGAGGGCAAAAATACACCGTGAAATTTTAATGGTTGTTTTCCCGCAGTGAAATGGCTTTGCCTGGTAATACAATCGTTTTATAAACAAATAAAATATTAGAAACAAAAAATGGCAGATTAACTATTGTGAAAAACAAAACTCGGTAGCGACCACGAATCAATAGTAACAGACTGCGAACCCATATTGGCCGAAGCAAAGTTAATCTGTATAGATTGGGATTTACAGGTGTCTCAGATCTCGGATGTATATGCGGCGTGACCCCTCAGATAATGGGCCACATTCATCTTGCTCCGCCTGCCCTGTCACCTGCACTCTTGATGATGTTATGTCTGCATCTGCGAGCGGAGTTCGCGTTGCTGTGTTTTGGGCCAAACTCTTTTAAAATATTTTTGCCATCGACACGGTAAGAAGAAGATGGACGTGGAGAAGTGTCAGTCCGGTTAGACGTTCTTCAACCATTGAAGTTCTTAGCCACGATTTGATTTTTCGTAACGTAGAGAAAGATCTTGCCGCTGTCGCTACACTAATAAGTAGTGTAGCCATACATAAATATTCTTATATTATTAGGATGATCTCAATATCGCAATTTAAAATAAGGTCAGGAATCGACTGCGATATGTCCTGACTCCACTGCCACTTCACCATCCATAGCCGATATTCGTTTACGACGACAGAAGCTGGAGTATTAATTAGTAACAATGTATAATCAGTTCCTAGTTTCACAGTTTCAATGTCTTGATTACTGTATTAGTTTTTGGCATGAAAACGCTTAGTTGGAACAAGTATTTCCGGAGACAGATGGTCCTGTAGGTCACTTATTATTGAATCCAGAAGAGGGATGTATATGGCTCTGCGGAAATATTCTTCAGCAGATTGAGCAGCTAGGTAATATTGGCCCTATGTATTTGTTTTGACATTAGTCTCGGACATTTAATTTCTACATCTAGTAGCTCAGCTACTTCTATGGCTGTTAGTAAATTATGTCCGCATTTTCTCTTTTATTTTATGAAAAGGCCGTGGCGTCGGCGTAGTAAAATTCAAATTTTCGATGCGTTCGTTCCCGAATAATGCGTTTACCATCAAACAAAGTATTATATTCAATTGATTAAATATTGAAAGTACTTAAATAAAATCTATATTGTGACAAAAATATATAAAAACATTATGTTTAACAATTGTAATAATTAGTGGTCCACCTAGGTCCTGGACCCAGCCCAGAGGAGGGCCATGACCCCCAAGAACCTCCCCCCAGATCCACCCTTGCTGGCAACTCTAGTAAAAGGTAGTATACCATACTGTTTAACAATTTGATAATCGAAGAAATTTGGCAAGTCTCACTCAATATTTAAGACTATTTTTAAATCGAGAATTGTACGTTTAAATGTATTCTAATTAAATAGTCGGCGAATCATCCGGTCGGCTTCGTCAAATTCGACCTTCACCTACTTTATTATTTTTGTGATCAAGTGATACGGGACGCAGAAATAGATTCACAGCTATAGGCAAAAAGATATTGACTGATTTTATTTCAGTCAATCTGTGTCTCTGGTAAATTGCTGCATTGTTTGCACTCGGGACATAATAAAATATACCTATTTCTGTCATCAACTTTTCTCTCCAAAAATATGAATTCCATTTCTATGTGCTTTCATACCTAATTAAACCTGTATTATGGATACATTGTAAGAATGATATTTTAAAAGAGTAACTGTGGAGATTCTTGCCGGTTCTTCTCCATAGAAAACGACCAATTTCGAACCGTGCCCTAACTGCTGACGTTTTATAAGTGCCCATGTAGGCCTATGTGAAATAAAACATTTTGAGTTTGAGTTTATGTCATATAGTCCCATATCCTATATCCCATATTTCAGGCAAATAAATGAATCTATCTATCTATCTATGAGCTTGTTAAAAAATATATCTTTCCTCTGAAAGTAAATGGTTCTTCTCCATAGGAAACGACCATTTCCATGCACTAGTTTCTGAAGTCGTGTAAGTGCCCATTAGGGCTTTGTGAAAAGTTTGTTTGTACGCGCTAATCTTAGAAAGTGCTGGATGGATTTGGAAGAAAATTGGTATGGAAGTAGTTTGAAGCTTGAGAAAGGTTATAAGCTACTTTTTACACGTCTCCAAAAGAAAGAGAGTTATGTTTTTATTGTGATAAAGTGCACGGGAATGAATCTCCGCACAGCTGCTATAACTTAAAAAATAATCGAAGAAACTGTTTTTTTTTAATTGACAATAGGCTCGCGTTTGACCACCATCTCACCTGATGGTAAGTGCTGATGTGGTCGAAGATGGAGCACGCTTGCCTAAAAGTAACCTATTCACTCTTGACTTAAAGACCCCTAGATTATAGCTATCGGGAAACAGACTCCGGCAGGGAATTAGACTCGACGACTCGACCAGTGCATCGTTGCCAGTGAGTCTCTTGGCCCGCTTCTCGATAGACTCAAGTGCGTCCAGTCCAGTGCGTTGGTATTTAGCAGATCCATCCCAAAGATGAGAGCAGTACTCCATACACGACCGAACCTGGGCTTGATACAGATTGAGCAGCTGTTCCGGTGTGAAGTACCGTCTCACCTTGGCTAGGATTCCCAACTTTTTTGATGCTAGTTGAGACTTAGCTTCGATAAACGGACCAAAATTTATTGACCATTGCCCAATATAAGTACCAACAATACAGTTAAGGTGTATTTACACACTCTAATAACAAATTAATCGTGAAATAAACAAAAAATCTGTTTCTTTTCTGTTGATTATCTAGTTACTGTCTGTACAAATATAAATATTTAGTATTTTGTTACGAATAAAGTCGAAAACTAAAACTACTGGACCGACTTCAAGTCTTTCACCATTAGAATGTAATCACTGAGTGACAGACATTTTTAGCTGAAAAACATACTTGCAACGCGAGCGAAGCTGCGGGCAGAAGCTAAGTGTCTCATTATTAACACGTCGATGGACAGTATTATCCTACAATCAAGATCGTGCTGTGACACAACATCCATACATCTCAACTGTCCCGTGTATAATATTTTGAAAAATGGAATAAACACTACTTCGTCTTTGTTCAACTCTGCTAGCAAACGAAAACAAAAACTAAAACAAATTTTAGTTGTGTATTTTATTTAGATTTGTATAAAACAATTTTACAGCAGTTGCCGCCAGAATAGATGTAGAAACAGTGTGAATTAATAGTTTAGATTACTAGAGACCAAACCAATTAGTATATAATATATCAAGCTACAATAAACATATATAACATATAATACAAACATATAATACAATAAACATACGTTATCTGTATGAAAAACTATGCGAGTTGAGCTTAAAGTATTTTTTTCCTATAAAATAAGCAACCAGTTTTATCTTGTTAGAGCAGTCCAGTTACAACCACCAATCATCATCATCACAATGAAACACAATTCTAACAAAACCCTTTTTTCTTTCCAGGGTAAAAATCTCAAAAAAAATAAATACTCAAGATGTTACGACGCTGCTCCAAGCATTTACAGACCTTATACCGGAGACAAGGGCAAACCCTCCGGTTTAAGTCCTCAGAGGCGCCCAAGGTCTTCGGGGCCCTCACCCAGGCTGCCTCTAGGACAACCCAGCCCAGGGTCTTAGGTGCAGCCCACAATCAAGTCGCCACCATCCATTTTACCAACCCACTCTACGCAGAACAAGATGTCATGACCCCTAGCTTCCCCGACTCCGTATCCGAAGGTGACGCGAAACTCGGCGATAAGAAAGTCGGCGACGCAGTTGCCGTTGACGAAGTCGTAATGGAGATTGAGACAGATAAGACCGCGTTACCTGTCATGGCTCCTGGTAACGGTATCATCAAGGAGTTCTATGTGAAGGACGGAGACACGGTCAAGGCTGGTCAGAAGCTGTTCAGGTTGGAGTTGACTGAGGGTGGTCCGCCACCGAAGGCAGCGGCTGCTCCTGAACCACCTAAAGCTAAGGCACCTCCACCGCCATCACCGGCCGCTGCAGCGCCATCCCCACCCCCGCCACCGGCAGCCGCGATCCCTGTCCCACCCCCTCCACCTCAGGCGCCCCCCGCAGCTAAACCCGCTGCCCCTATCTCCTCCATCCCCGTAGCAGCGATCCGCCACGCCCAATCCATCGAAACCGCGACCGTAAAAGTCCCGCCCGCAGACTACAGTAAGGAGATGGCTGGCACACGCACGGAACAGCGCGTCAAGATGAACAGGATGCGTCTACGTATCGCCCAGCGTCTGAAGGAAGCTCAGAATACGAACGCTATGCTGACTACTTTCAACGAGATCGACATGTCGCATATAATGGCCTTCAGGAAGAAGAATATTGAAGCTTTCACGAAGAAACATGGTGTCAAACTGGGCCTTATGTCCCCATTCGTGAAGGCATCAGCAAACGCTTTAATGGACCAGCCCGTTGTAAACGCAGTCATTGAGGAAAACGAAATCATTTACCGTGATTATGTAGATATTTCCGTGGCTGTAGCGACTCCCAAAGGCCTGGTGGTGCCTGTTGTGAGGAACGTACAAAACATGTCGTATGCTGATATTGAGTTGACCATTGCTGGTTTAGCTGAGAAGGCTAAGGGTGGCAAGTTAACTGTTGAGGAGATGGATGGCGGTACCTTCACTATTAGCAATGGTGGAGTGTTTGGTTCGTTGATGGGTACTCCTATTATTAATCCTCCTCAGTCTGCTATCTTGGGTATGCACGGAATCTTTGAGCGCCCCATCGCGGTGAACGGCCAGGTCGTGATTAGGCCTATGATGTACATCGCGTTGACCTACGACCACAGGCTGATTGACGGTCGCGAAGCTGTCATGTTCCTCAGAAAGATCAAGCAAGGAGTTGAAGACCCAGCAACAATCGTCGCTGGATTGTAAATTAATCGAACGCTCCGACTGAAAAACAAGCGAGTTACCATTAAGAATACTTGAACAAAATCTTCGCAGGTCGGAGGGTAGTTGAAAAAAGAGGAAATCATGTAAATTATTCACACTATTCAATCAGTAGGGTGTTAGATGCAGAAGTGTATGCACGTGCGTTCGTCAGTTCTGTTTTTTCTGTTATTTATTGAATTTCGCCTCGTATTCTGTATATGTATTATTTATCTAAGTAATAACTGTCGAGAAGTACATAATGTTACCTATTTGTGACGACATAAGTAAAGCCTCGTTTTATTTACATTTTGTTTCAATTGAATAAAAATGTCGTTCTTGAAGTTGTAGTAAATCTACAGTATTCGAATTTTGGATGTTTAAAAGCAGTTCAAATATATCTTTTAAATTAATAAGAAAGAGACATATTTTATTTATAAGTGTTGAAAATTTTTATTTTGCAAATAAATAATGGAATATACACTTTAACAAAAACCCTAAACTACATATATACATCTAAAAATAAACTAAAATATGGCGTCCAGAAATTCGTGCGCCTCGCTGTCCACTGGTAATGTGCCCAAAAGACTGGCGGCATTGCCACGCTGTATGGCAATGCTTAACCGCTGTCCAAGGTAAAAGCCAGCCTTTGGGTCACGCGAAATGTCAACTAGGCGCCTGGATAGTTGTTTAAATAAATTGTGAGCACTCGGACCCCACGATCCCAAGGTCTCCACCCCAAACGGCTCGAAAATATAACCTCCAACAAGGTTATTATATTTCCGCCGCTTGAGGTTCTCAGCGGCTACAGCGGCAGCGCCAGCACAGCAAGACGAGCTAGGAAGATGGGATGGTGCAAGAGTATCGACACAAGTTGCGTCCCACACTAAAGCCCTACCCATCTTCCAAGGAAATAAAGATATGCCGTCTGGTCTTTTGCCATCGTCGCGTGCCAGGCCATTGGGTTCTAATACAGCCGGAACGCCGACGGCGAAAAGAGCTCGTCGGATAATGTCGTTAATATTCGCGTGCCGTGCTATGCGACCCGCGCTATGGCCACATGAAAGGCCGTGGTGACCGAGGCTGTTGACGACTTCGCCACAGTGGCAACGATGAGCAAAACAACAGGGAGCACCTAATCGAAGGGAAGCAGCGAGGCGGAAAGTAGTATCATCGAACAAGGTGCCTATGTGCCTTTATTTATTATGTTTTGTGGGAATCTACAAAATATGCTTGCCCAAAATTTACCTGTAATATTTTATTTTCTGATGACTTCATCTGCTTAACCTTTCCAAACTAGTTTTGGGTCAGCTTCCAGTCTAACCGTATGCAGCTGAGTACTATAGTTCTACATGGTGCGACTGCCTATCTGGCTTCTGCAACCTTTTTTTTCTGGGTGGTAAAATCATCGAATGACTTCTTCCGCTCTGGGTTAAGCGGAAGGGTGTCAGACTTCTACTGACTAAAAACCCACCCTGTTCCTTCAGCTGCCCTAAAGTTCCGAGGCCGCTGTATCTCGATAGAACTTCCCGCAAATCTCGGCAGGCAATGGCCCTATGAGGCCTCGTCACTGGTGTTGACAGCTCTTTGAGGCGCGCGTGGAACACGACGTGTCCGCAGGCCCGCGCCTACGGTGGCCGGAAATCTGATCGCGATGCCCGACGCCCGGGGCGTTCCCCGCGGTGGCTGGGGCAAGAGAAAGAGAGTTGCGTCTCCCTCGCGCGTTCGGCCCCCTTCGCTAGCATGACTGCTTCGCAGAAGGAGGTGACTCCATCCCATTCCCTCTCGCTCCGCACCATGGTCTGAACCAGAGCAGGGCGCGAGAGGTCGCCGCCGCCGACCGCCTCTACGAGGACACAACGGTGCTCCGCCCAAGCAGGGCACACGACCGTATGCTCCACCGTATCCTCCAGGTGGTCCTCACAATGACGACACCCGGGCGTGTCCTCCCGCTGTAGACTTCCACAACCTAACGGCTGGGTATTGTATTTGTACACGGATTCAAATAAAACAGGTTAGCACCAATCTAATTTTAGTTCATTATCTTGTACTGTTTCCCGCGACTTCGTTTGCAGGAAATAACTAATATTTTCTCGGGATAAAAGAAGCCTATGTGCTATACCAGACTACCATCTATCTCTGTGCTATATTTTATCCAGATCTGTTAGATATTTTGGCGTGATTGAGTAACATATCCATCTGAAGTTTCGCGTTTAAATATTTCGTGTTTTTGAGTTGCAAAGTCCAAAACGATTTGAATGTACACAGAATGTCTCGATCTAACTAAATGACTGAATAAATAACAATATCAGTGTTCGCGTCATGTGTTAGAAAAGTCAATTCACACTCAATTGAGCATACATAAACTAATTTGTTTTTTAACACGCTTTTATTAGGTCGAGCTGTAACAAACTAAGTAACTAGGAGTCAATATCTTGAGGATGGATTGGCCGGAAAAGTCAGCAGATAGTGGGAAAAGCCTTCACTCAGCAATAAACTATTTTTTTAAATTGTTGATAGGGTCACAGACTCCGGCAGGGAATTCTACTCCTTAGCCGAACGCACAATTAACGTATTCCAAAAACGTTTTGTGCATATGGGTAGTCGTTGTGTAGTCCTGTGATGCAACGGGATTGGAGGATTTAATTTGTGCAATTCCGTCGCACACTCCCCGAAGTGTAACCGATAGACTTTCACCTCGTCGCCGATGTTCAAGGCACTGGAGCTTTGACTGAACTCATAACAAATTAAAAAAAACGAGTATATTTTCAATATTGAATTGTCGTGTATGGTCTAAAGACACCCTAGAATAATTTTCTTACTACTCAAAACTAATGGATACCACTACAAATCCTGATCTGGGGGCACGGTAAGTCAAGAAAAAGGAACTAGAAAGTGTGGAGTTCCGAGGCGCTACGTTTTGGACCCATATTGATTCGGTTTAGCTTATCACACTACTTGCAGTCATTTAAAAAAAAATTTTTGAGGGTAAATCAAAAATATGTCTCTTAACACTCTGGGCGGAGAGGAAAGGAGTGTCAGACTAGAACCGACTACACATAAAATACCCGACATATTTTGGCGTTCCGGCCCTCTGTATCTAGTTCGAACATTCCTGCAATTCCCTCCAATGACTTATGTAAGAAATTAAGTCTATCATAGATTTTAAAGGAGACAGATTTGCTGTCAGTGTACAAACATCATAAATAATATTCATTGAACAAAATAATATAAAAAAACATACATGACATACCAAAAATAATGAAATAAATAATGTATTATGGAGAAAGGAGGGCAAAAATACACCGTGAAATTTTAATGGTTGTTTTCCCGCAGTGAAATGGCTTTGCCTGGTAATACAATCGTTTTATAAACAAATAAAATATTAGAAACAAAAAATGGCAGATTAACTATTGTGAAAAACAAAACTCGGTAGCGACCACGAATCAATAGTAACAGACTGCGAACCCATATTGGCCGAAGCAAAGTTAATCTGTATAGATTGGGATTTACAGGTGTCTCAGATCTCGGATGTATATGCGGCGTGACCCCTCAGATAATGGGCCACATTCATCTTGCTCCGCCTGCCCTGTCACCTGCACTCTTGATGATGTTATGTCTGCATCTGCGAGCGGAGTTCGCGTTGCTGTGTTTTGGGCCAAACTCTTTTAAAATATTTTTGCCATCGACACGGTAAGAAGAAGATGGACGTGGAGAAGTGTCAGTCCGGTTAGACGTTCTTCAACCATTGAAGTTCTTAGCCACGATTTGATTTTTCGTAACGTAGAGAAAGATCTTGCCGCTGTCGCTACACTAATAAGTAGTGTAGCCATACATAAATATTCTTATATTATTAGGATGATCTCAATATCGCAATTTAAAATAAGGTCAGGAATCGACTGCGATATGTCCTGACTCCACTGCCACTTCACCATCCATAGCCGATATTCGTTTACGACGACAGAAGCTGGAGTATTAATTAGTAACAATGTATAATCAGTTCCTAGTTTCACAGTTTCAATGTCTTGATTACTGTATTAGTTTTTGGCATGAAAACGCTTAGTTGGAACAAGTATTTCCGGAGACAGATGGTCCTGTAGGTCACTTATTATTGAATCCAGAAGAGGGATGTATATGGCTCTGCGGAAATATTCTTCAGCAGATTGAGCAGCTAGGTAATATTGGCCCTATGTATTTGTTTTGACATTAGTCTCGGACATTTAATTTCTACATCTAGTAGCTCAGCTACTTCTATGGCTGTTAGTAAATTATGTCCGCATTTTCTCTTTTATTTTATGAAAAGGCCGTGGCGTCGGCGTAGTAAAATTCAAATTTTCGATGCGTTCGTTCCCGAATAATGCGTTTACCATCAAACAAAGTATTATATTCAATTGATTAAATATTGAAAGTACTTAAATAAAATCTATATTGTGACAAAAATATATAAAAACATTATGTTTAACAATTGTAATAATTAGTGGTCCACCTAGGTCCTGGACCCAGCCCAGAGGAGGGCCATGACCCCCAAGAACCTCCCCCCAGATCCACCCTTGCTGGCAACTCTAGTAAAAGGTAGTATACCATACTGTTTAACAATTTGATAATCGAAGAAATTTGGCAAGTCTCACTCAATATTTAAGACTATTTTTAAATCGAGAATTGTACGTTTAAATGTATTCTAATTAAATAGTCGGCGAATCATCCGGTCGGCTTCGTCAAATTCGACCTTCACCTACTTTATTATTTTTGTGATCAAGTGATACGGGACGCAGAAATAGATTCACAGCTATAGGCAAAAAGATATTGACTGATTTTATTTCAGTCAATCTGTGTCTCTGGTAAATTGCTGCATTGTTTGCACTCGGGACATAATAAAATATACCTATTTCTGTCATCAACTTTTCTCTCCAAAAATATGAATTCCATTTCTATGTGCTTTCATACCTAATTAAACCTGTATTATGGATACATTGTAAGAATGATATTTTAAAAGAGTAACTGTGGAGATTCTTGCCGGTTCTTCTCCATAGAAAACGACCAATTTCGAACCGTGCCCTAACTGCTGACGTTTTATAAGTGCCCATGTAGGCCTATGTGAAATAAAACATTTTGAGTTTGAGTTTATGTCATATAGTCCCATATCCTATATCCCATATTTCAGGCAAATAAATGAATCTATCTATCTATCTATGAGCTTGTTAAAAAATATATCTTTCCTCTGAAAGTAAATGGTTCTTCTCCATAGGAAACGACCATTTCCATGCACTAGTTTCTGAAGTCGTGTAAGTGCCCATTAGGGCTTTGTGAAAAGTTTGTTTGTACGCGCTAATCTTAGAAAGTGCTGGATGGATTTGGAAGAAAATTGGTATGGAAGTAGTTTGAAGCTTGAGAAAGGTTATAAGCTACTTTTTACACGTCTCCAAAAGAAAGAGAGTTATGTTTTTATTGTGATAAAGTGCACGGGAATGAATCTCCGCACAGCTGCTATAACTTAAAAAATAATCGAAGAAACTGTTTTTTTTTAATTGACAATAGGCTCGCGTTTGACCACCATCTCACCTGATGGTAAGTGCTGATGTGGTCGAAGATGGAGCACGCTTGCCTAAAAGTAACCTATTCACTCTTGACTTAAAGACCCCTAGATTATAGCTATCGGGAAACAGACTCCGGCAGGGAATTAGACTCGACGACTCGACCAGTGCATCGTTGCCAGTGAGTCTCTTGGCCCGCTTCTCGATAGACTCAAGTGCGTCCAGTCCAGTGCGTTGGTATTTAGCAGATCCATCCCAAAGATGAGAGCAGTACTCCATACACGACCGAACCTGGGCTTGATACAGATTGAGCAGCTGTTCCGGTGTGAAGTACCGTCTCACCTTGGCTAGGATTCCCAACTTTTTTGATGCTAGTTGAGACTTAGCTTCGATAAACGGACCAAAATTTATTGACCATTGCCCAATATAAGTACCAACAATACAGTTAAGGTGTATTTACACACTCTAATAACAAATTAATCGTGAAATAAACAAAAAATCTGTTTCTTTTCTGTTGATTATCTAGTTACTGTCTGTACAAATATAAATATTTAGTATTTTGTTACGAATAAAGTCGAAAACTAAAACTACTGGACCGACTTCAAGTCTTTCACCATTAGAATGTAATCACTGAGTGACAGACATTTTTAGCTGAAAAACATACTTGCAACGCGAGCGAAGCTGCGGGCAGAAGCTAAGTGTCTCATTATTAACACGTCGATGGACAGTATTATCCTACAATCAAGATCGTGCTGTGACACAACATTTAAGTAAGTACCCCTGCTTGTGTTAGCATAGAAAATTAAATACTACGAGTATGAGACGTAAAATGTTTGACGGCGACGGGCATACCGCATGTCATTATATTTTGCACAAAAAAAAAACCGGCCAAGTGCGAGTCGGGCTCGCGCATGAGGGGTTCCGTACCATTATCTATAAAAACGACAAAAAACTCACGTTTGTTGCTTGGTAGCCCCCCTTAAGTAATTATTTTATTCTGTTTTTGGTATTTGTTGTTATAGCGGCAATAGAAATACATCATCTGTGAAAATTTCAACTGTCTAGCTATCACGGTTAACTGTCACTAGGCTGTACCTCATGGGTAGCCTGGTGACATACAGACAGCAGAGTCTTAGTAATAGGGTCCCGTTTTTACCCTTGGGTACAGAACCCTAAAAAATACGCCGAGAAGCGTTCCGTCCGTCAATGTGTTAAGTAGCTACGCACGCGCACGTAGGTACGGTACGTGGTTTAAACAACCGACTTCCGTGGCTGACCGTACTTATTAATTGAGTAAGGTCAATTACCAATTTTGGTAATGTATTCTAGTATAGTTGAGTATCTCATATTGAGACAGCCTCGTTAGTCTAGTGGTTGCAAGCGCGACTGTTGAGCATGAGCGCTGGGGTTCGATTCCCGGGTATGGTAGAAAGTGCTATTGGATGCTATAAGACAGGGATGGTGAACCAATGACACGCGTGCCACTGATGGCACGCGATATAATATTTTGGGCACGTCACCGATCACGAAATTCATTATGCACTAAGAAAAAAGTCTGAAGCAGGTATTTTATGACGAGCGAACGCGAGTGACCCTACGCTACAGAGTATTCGAAGAGAAATATTGCAAAATTAATGTTTTTGGCTTTGAGTTGATACCATTACCATTATTTTCCAATAATCACTAAGTCAAAAATATTTGAGAGCACGTCTATGATCTCATCAAATATTTCTTTCCTGCGAACCGTTGCCTGCCTGTCGATTTTCTATAGATTGTACTTCGGGCAGTGTGTACAGGAGCTCCATGACCTGATTCCTCCATCTCCATTTCACTACCGGTCTACAATACCAGACGCACGGCTGGGTACCATTCACACTTGGTTGATATACCGTCTTGTCGTTTCAAGCGTTTCTCCTCCACATTTATTGTGCGCACAGCCAAGTTGTGGAATTCTCTGCCGGCTTCTGTATTCCCTGCCACTTATGACCTTTCAGCCTTTAAAGCAAGAGTAAATAGGTATCTTCTGGGCTCGCTCGTCACATCGTAGACCTCATCTATCGCTTACCATCAGGCGAGATCGAGATCAAGAGGCGGGCTCATGAGTAATAAAAATAAAAAAATGACACATTGATACATAAAGGTTCACCTACCCTGCTATAAGACATTTCTCAGTAGTAGTCTAGAGTTTGGAAGTTGGAGATTTGATTGCACAGCTTTTCAAATGTCAATATACATCACTTTTGATCTTAGACAGTTATTACGGGTAGTCAGAAGCCAGAAGATCTGACTCTGATCTGGCCAATCGGTATCGTGTTACCCAGTTACTGGGTTGTGGAGGTCAGATAGGCAGTCAATTGATGTAAAACACTAATACTCAACAGCATCCAGTCAGACTAGCAGCCGACCCGAGGGAAAAAGCCAAGCAGATCAGGCAGGCTCGCCACTCACTCCACCATTTTATTAAGGTTACGTAGCCGAATGGCAAAAAACGGAACCCTTATAGTTTCGATATCTCTGTCCGTCTGTCTGTCTGTCTGTCTGTCCGTTCGTCCGTATTAAGACTATACATGTGAAACTTAGTAGGTAGATGTATTCTGTGAACGGCTTTCCGATTTCAAGAAAAAAATTAAAAAATATTTAAAATAAAGGGGGGTGTTAAACCTATGCGTGTGTGGTATCTATAGACAGGTATTTAAAAATGATATAAGGTTTTCTAAAACCACTTTTTCATAAAGTTAATCGTTTAAAAGATATACGCTTCCAGTGGTAAAATGTGTCCCCCCCTCTAACTTCTATAATAATGGAGTGAAAAATCTGAAAGAAATATATGTCTGTAGATCTTAATGTAAACTTTCAACCAAAATTGGTTTGAACGAAATCGGGTCAGCAGTTTTTGAGATACAGCATATTTTATAAAACCGCAAATATAACTTTGTAGTTCATACAAACACTATGAAAAACAAAGTTATTTAGCGTAGTTGTAAAAATGTAAATAAGCTAGTTTTAAGAATTTTTTAAGGTTTTTTTTTATTCGTCAAACAAATATACATATTATATTATATTATTATATTTACTACGGAACCCTTCATGGGCGAGTCTGACTCGCACTTTGCCAATTTTTTTTCGGAGTTCCTACAATTGTGTGAGAATCACAGTTTGACTGACTGAAAACTGACCCTATTACTGTTGCCCTTGAGTTTCTGGGGACGCGGTATCACGATAAAAATTCACTCGGGGCTTATAAAGCGGGGTAAAGCGTCGTACTGTTCAGCCTCTATGCAACGTGTTACAGAATAAACGCAATTCCTGAAAGTAGTTGGTTCAGAATCGGCTTCTGAATCGAATTCCGTCATAAAAATAGGTGTCAAATTTTGACAGAAAAATCTTTCATTTAACTTAAAATGGAAACACAGTGTCATGAAAAATTTAACACAATCCTTAATTCAAGGAAATGCACTCGTGTGCGTGTCATTACTTTACTCTTTGATTCAGTGGCGGTACCTTCATATAAGCCCAAAAGCCCGGCATGCCTTACTAAAAAATGCTCGATAGAGAATCAATGTCAAACCCGAACTATTTAAAAGTTCGCGCGCTTAATTCTTATCAAAATAACACAATGTATCTACTGAGTACACTACTACGCATCGCGATTGTTCGCGCGCAGAGTTTCGCATTTGTAGCATCTAATGATCTACATATTGCTATCTCGCTTACACGCACCGGCTTTTACCGGGCTTTCAAATACTATATCTGTCACTTTCGCACTTATAGCGATGTGCCGTATAACGAGTTAGGCCTTGTGCATAGAAAAAATCGATCACTATGGCAGATTTAAGCAGGGCATTCGTATGCATGCGTATGCGTGACCTTGTCAGCTTGCCAACTCTGCAGTGTTGCCGTTTTAGCCACACGTTGAAAGATCTTGGAGATTTTTAACGTGTTTGGAAACTTTTTTAATATTTATCAACAATAAAAACTAGCGACTTTTAAAATAACGAAATTAAATACAGTCAAAACCGTTTACAACAACATCATTTAGAACAACATACCGGTTATATAGACCAAAATCATAGGTACAAAATACTTTGTACCTTGAAAACATCACCGGTTATTACGACTATCGGTTTTTACAACCAAATATGAGTGGTCCCTTGGATGTTGTTATAACAGATTTTGACTGTATTCAAGCAATATCTTAAAAATAAAAAAAAAATTAGCTAGATTTTTCATATACCTGGCGACTTTTTTTTGCCTAAATGACAACACTTGAGTAGTTCCCGACATCCTGGAGTGCAACTAACTTCAGTTTCATTTGCTTGAGTGAGTGAGAAAAGGTTTTGTTTGTTTTCTAAGATTTTCTCAGTGATACAATTGTTTTGGTGATTTACCTACAACAATGGAGGTAATTGTACCTTGTGAGGATTTAAAATGCGTTCAAGTTTTGATTGGCGAAGATAAGGTAAAATCTTTAAACTTTGCTCAGAAAAAAACTGTTAATTTCTTCATTAAAACCGACGCCTAATCTGTGTATTTCTCAGACTAGTAAATCGCATAAACGAAAATTTAATAGATCAGTCAATCATTTCATTCATGAGAATAACCTCGAAGATGCCTTTCCCGAGCTGTTAAAGTTAGCGTATCTTGTTGTAACTATTCCGGCTACAAGTTCTTCCGCGGAACGTGCTTTTTCGTCTCTTAAACGTATCCATACCTATCTGAGAAATACACAAGGTCAAGAGCGTCTTTCCGAATTATCAATGATAGCTATTGAAAAACAGTTGTTGGTAGAATTAAAACGATCACCAACATTTTACTCTGATGTAATTAAATCATTTCTTAAGAAAGATAGACGATTCCAATTAGAATATAAATAATTTATTTAAATTCCTTATTACATTCTATCTAGCTATTTTTTAACTTTCGTTTTGTAACTTTTTGTTTTGTTTTTTTTTTGTCTGTAACCTGGGTTCTGTTACGAAGGAAGCAACTACTTACCATAACTTTGTTCCCTCAAGCAATGAAGCAAACCAAACGGCTTTTTTCAAAGCCACCGGAGGTATGCAATTGCTGATATGTTTATTATATTCAATCTAGCACTAGCATGCCTTCAGTGTGCTTTGGTTACCTCATTCACCGCACGACAAGCAAGAGTGAAATTGAAGAAAGAAGAGGAAAGAAGAAGATGGATGAATTCACTTTTAATTTATTGTACCTAACCAGTAGTTTATGAGAAAATTGCGATGATACATACGTAGGTACCTACATACTCAGGCGAAAACTGAACTTTCTTTTTTTGAAATCGGTTAAAATTTTATTGGGCTTGCGTTATTTTGAAACCCTAGGCACGCCACTGCTTTGATTGCATGAGTGTATGCGTCTGCGTAAGGATTATTATTTAGAGATTATTGTATGACGCGCACACGTTTTGCGTTTAGTAATCATAACCATTGTTTTTAAAATGTCTAGGTTTGGTATCAATTTATTTAGTTACGGATGTTGTTTTAGACTTACAGAGTTGATACGACCGAGGAGCTTTCCTTTAAACTGCGTACCTATACTAAGTACCATTTTCAAGCTTTGTACCAAAAATCAATTAAATAGGAGAAGTAGTTTAGTCGCAAATGATTTTGATGAGATGCACAAGCGATAAATCTGACCAAGACAAGAGATGACACGCGCCGCGCTACGTTGCCATTTTGTTACCTAGGTATTTAAGGTCACATTTATTTACAAAGGGTGGTTGCGTTTTACTCTGATTAGTAAGCTGTTTAGTTTGTTTGGAAAAAAAAAAAAACAAATTTGTTTATTTTTATTTTTTAACTGTATCAAATTAACACAAAACACGTATAGTATACGTAGTGTAATTTAATGCCCCTCTGTCGTATCAACTCTGTATAATTTAATATTCTAATTGGGGTGTCTGAGGTATTGCGCTTAATCTGTTACACCTTGTATATGTAGTTCTTAAAATTAATGTAGTGTATTTAGGTTTTAGATAAAATTATTACTATGTATTTACTAACATAGGTTAAGTGTCATAGTCATAGAAATTTTGAAATAAATGAATTGAAATTGAATTATAATATTTTAGTTGACGTTGTAATATACAATGACCAATAATTTTCACGTCAACTCTTGTAGTACTTAATGCTTCCATGCAACGATTGACAATGTTTGAAAAACGGTTGCGATAGCAACGACATTTATGTATAACAAGAATTAATCAGTGACGGGTGTTTTATCAACAAAACCATTAAATTAGATCGTATTTTTATATAAGACTATTTGCTGTAAGATATAGGAACAACTAAATTAAGCATTTTTCGAAAATATATGATTCAATTGCTGCTTTTTCCTGTCAAATTTAAAATTGTGTCAAGGTGAAAAATAATTGGCGTTTATTCATGTAGGTATGTTTTGCATTTTACCACGTGATTGTTCGCATGCCATCGATTCTTTTACAAGCAGGTAAGTTCTATAAAAATTGTACTTAAGCTTATGTAGGTCCAGAAGCATAAAACAATTTATAAGTAGGTAGATTTAGGTACTTATGTTAATTCCCTCCATAAAAGAAAATATTGTATTGCAAATAAAGAGAACGAGAGAGGAGACGAGACGAAGTTTTTTATTTCTTATTTATGTAGATAGATTTATATAGATCAGGACAGACCAGACCCCAAGTAGCTCAAGACTTGAAATTCTAAACACCACAAATAATTATAATTTTCTGTGTTTTCTACGTCTACTTTAGGATTTACTTCAGGATTGATTTAAACAGCAGAGATTAACTGGAGATTTAGTTAGGGAGAGCAATAACAAGGCTTGAAGTCGCAGTAATGAATGTGAATTATTAAAATAAAATGGGTTAATATATTATTGGTAATGTTAACATAAGTTTAACAGTGGTCTCTGTGTGAGCGCGGCTCTCAGGGCACGCGTCTCGTATGTCTCTTTACATTTATTTAATTTATTGAATTTACAATATTATTCCTTTGTGCATTGTATGTACCGTTCTAGGTGCGCGTGTCTCAGATGCCTGTTTATGGTCGGCAGTTTCTCAAAAGCGAAGGGTAGGTAGGCTACAAATATATACACCTACATAGGTGTGCAAGTACGAAATGCGGATTTTAGATGACATACCTAATGATATGCCATATGCTCGTGGTTTTCTATGGCAATAAATACTTTTTCATTTTTGCTTTCTATTAAAAAATCGATAATGGTATAAGAATGAACACAAGTAAAACATATAAATATTTTATTTATTTAGATAGATGAGCATTTGCGAAAGATAAAGTATCAAAACATTCGTCCGCATCACTGTCGATCGTTGTCTGTAGGTACGTACCATCGGTAGGTACTTTACACTAGTTTCAATTCTCCAAGACAATATTTAAAATAGGAGACAAGTAGTACCTACATACATTAAAATAATGAAACAAATAAGGCGTGAACATTAGGATTAATGAGTTTTATAAAGTACCCACCGACGATGGGCGTAATTTGAAATCGACCGAGTATCCAAGATATAATATGTACACTAGCTTTTATTCTTTTTCGGGTAGGAAAATCATCGAATGACTTCCCCCGCTCTAGGTGGAGTTTCAGACTTCCACTGACTAAAAATCCACCCTGTTCCTTCGGCTGATGAAATTAAAGTAGCCTATGTTACTGCTGACTGGCTATTTGTGGCTAGTCTTCACTCTTGGTTTTCAAAGTAATTGGTGGAACGTTGTAATCTGCCCAACCCCTCAATCATTACAGGGGTTATGTTATCTTACGTTGTTATTTATTTTCAAACGTATAAAAATGCCAATTTTCAATTCCAGTTAAAATGCAAACCACAATAAAAAAGCCAAGCGAATCCAAGTCGAGAAGAGAAAAACTAACAAAAGATGATGCCACGAAAATATCTCAAGAAGAAAAACTCAAAAAGACTGCTTACACCGTCTCTACACCAAGAGGTTTCATGCAAAAGAGTACAACGTCCGATATTTATGGGCAGAAAAAGAAAACTGCTGTCCAAACAGCGAAAGCACCAAAAAAGACACCAGGCACGTCGAACACGGCAACCAATGCATCACCAATGAAGGACTTACTCAAATCTTCGGCGTCTTCAACCAGTCATCTGTCTACAAGAAGCGAAAAACCCAAAATGGCGACGCCAAAAATGTTTGACGCAAAAGCAACGAGGTACTCAGCCACGCCGAGAAGCAAAGACTTTAGTGTAGCAATAAACTCACCAATCGCAAAAAGAAAATTGAATATGGATTTTAAAAGGGAAGACAGTTTAGCGAAAGAAGTTGGGAGAAGAGAAGAACGGAGGGAAAGAGAAAAAAGCTTTGTTAAAGATGCAACAAAAGAACGTAAAGAGAGAGAAAAGAGTTTTGTACAAGAGAAGACAAAAGATAGAAAGGAAAAAGAAAAGAGTTTTGTCAAAGAGGCAGCAAAAGAACGAAGAGAGAAGAGTTTCATAAAAGATGTTGCTAAAGATAAAAAAGAGAAAGTTATGACTAATTCAAAGGATAGCGAAAGACAGCGGACTAAAACTAGGACTTTGGATGAGAGCGAAGTAAAAATGCTTAACTGTAAGTTGGTAGATAATAATGCTGAAATGTTTAACTTGTCGCGAAAACTAAGCGCGCAGCCTAAAGCGTTCTATGTGGAATTGGATGATGTGAAGCCAAGTGCAAGTAAAATGGTGAGTATACTTATCCTAATTTTAGTTTGTTGTTTAATAGCTGTGTCGTTTAAATCTCGATCCAGTGGGAATACCGGCACAGAAAAGCAGCTTATATGTTGTATATACCTTCCAGTGAAATCGGTTCAGCAGTTTCAGAGATTAGTCGGGAGTTCTGACAAACAGAAAGACGGAACACAAAAATGTAGAAAATGTTTGATTGTATTATAGTAGCAATCATATAAATAACTAAAAGCACTTACGAACTTTGTAGAATACAGTTACATTGTAATAACAGACAGAATTTTGAATAATATGCTTGTATAGATATAGATTAGAAGTGACTATTCTTAAAACGTTTTGTGTGTATGTTTGGAATGACTACCATGTTAAGGTAGCGCTTTGCCATGGAAACAACGAGAATAGTACATTATTTTATTGAAAAAATAAACAATTGTACACTTTCACTGCTACTGAGATTAGGTTAATGAACAATCAAATACGTTTCCATGAAGCAATCTGATTGTTAATTTTTTATTATAAATGTCATCATCCTCGTCTGTGTAGCCTTATCCAATTATTTTGATGTCAGCTTCCAGTCTTACCGGTAGCATCTGACTACTAGTGTTTTACATAAAGCGATTGAATATCTGACCTCCACTTTCTGGCCTCTGACTACCGGTAACGACTGTAAAATATGTAGAAATGACGGCCAGAATCAACGATTTAACGTGTTTTTCAAGGCTCAAGGTATGCAAATGTAAACAGTAAAAAGAAATCCTTTTTTTTCATCAATTGACTTCTCCCGCTCTGGGTGGAGCGGAAGGGAGTGTCAGACTTCTACTGACTAAAAACTCACTTTGTTCCATAAGCTACCCACCCCTACGTTCCGGAACTGCAGTAAAAAGGAATCCTGGATTTTTCTTATACTTAACCTTTTCAGACACCGCCAAGTAAAGTACCCAGTGATGATGATGTTAGTTACGAAGACGACTTTGAAAGCTACGAGTCTGACTTCGATTCCTACCACAGTTCATCACCCAGTGAACAGAACGGGAGTGATGAGATCGGTGATAATAATGATGGAGACAGCGGTGAAGATGATGATAAGAGCGAGCCCGTAGAAACGCTGAAAGAAGCTAAGGATGAAGAGAATATGTTGGATTCTGGTAAGTTTGAGGAATTTTATTTAATTGAGGTTTTAGTTCTAGGTCTCTTAGGTGTAACCATAAAAAAACAAAATAATCGAATTTGGAACAATAAATTATTCACCCGTTCCGGATACTTTTTGAATGAATTTATTTATTGAAACTTTGCGCAACACAAAATGTACAAAGGCGGACTTAATGCCTTAGGCATTCTCTGCCTGAATTCGAAATTTATGAATGTGTAATAAAATCGAAGTAACATTAGAAATGTTGTTTTAATTGTGAAAATGAATGAAAATTAAATGTGAAAATTTACTTTATATATGATACGGATTTTTTCACAAACAATCTTAAATTACTATGCATGTTAAGGAAATCAATGTGTAAATCTAATACCAATCTAATCTATCTATATACCTCTATATAAATCAATTGATGTTCGTTAGTCTCGCAAAAACTCTAGAACAGCTGTATCGATTTGGCTAAATTAGTTTTAATATATTTTTAGAATTCTAGGAAAGTTTAAAAGGTGTGAAAATATACAAAACAAGTATCACGCGGCTCTGCACGCGTATTACACGTGCGAAGCCGCGGGCAGAAGCTAAGTAAAGAAGTAAAATTATACTTTAATTACACAATTTACATAACATGTATGTATCTGCAATAGGTTTCTCAGCGCACGCCAAAGAATGATTTTTATATATAAAATATTACTTTGGGTGTCATTATTGCATTTTTTTTAAGGATATCTATTTTTATTTTCAATAAATTACAGTCTCGGTTTATTTCATTCTGATAATGTAGCTTTAAATTGGTGTCTTTTTTTAAATTCCGTGGCCAATAGTTTCAGAGCCTATTTGGTAGAAACAAACAAATACACAAACAAACATATAATCCTTCCTATTAATAATATTAGTATTGATAACAAGAAAAATGGCGGTAGGTACTAAGTTCGCCCAGTTGGCTAGTTATTTATAACTATATTGATTTTCTATATTTATTAATTTCCAGGTAGCTTCGATCTTCGCGACCGTTCAGCGAACAAACTAAAACCAGTGGCTTTGGATTTTATTCTGGAGACAGCTGAGGGGGGCGACAAACCCAGCTCTTTGACAGACGAAGGTTTCCAGGAGATGAGCAGTTCCAGCGCTGTTTCCAGCATAAGAACTGTGCATACCGAAGTAATCGAAAGGTTAGTGCAATCATTTTTATAGGTTTCTGTTTCTTTGTATACAAATTATCCTCAATACTGAGGGTCGTGCTTCCTTATCTGCGGAAACATTTTCTGCCGGAGTGTGTCTCGCCATTTGTTCCTGTTCTTGGCAGAATGGGGAGCGTTGTGCAGATTGGTGTTCAGGGTTGCACGGATGTGGTCTGTCCATCTGCACGGACTTCGCCCTCTTAGCTTCTTGCCCTCAAATTTACCCGTCACCACCATTTGCTCCAGATTGTGCTCTTATCTTCCGGCGATGCGTCCGAAGTACTCCAGCACTCTTCGCAGGCACGCAAATTATAGTGATAATTAAAAGACTTTTCCTGTTTATGTTATTTGGTTGAACATCCACACGGGTCGATATTCAAGGTAAAGCAGCGTTAACGAGGTCAGTCTGGATTGATAGCCATATCACCATTTCCAGAGTCCTCTTTGGCACGTAAAGCTCTCTAAGCCGTTTGTCCCGGCTGTAATTTGTACATCATCAGTCATTATGGGTAGACGGAAGCCAGAAAATTGGCACTGGTCTTACCAAGAGGTATCGTAATACTGGGTTGTGTATAAGGTTTAGAATAATCATAGCAAGTAGGAAGTGTAGTCTTAAAACACATGTATAATAAAGGAAGAAAAAAAAATCTACATGAATATTGAATATCCTTGGAGCATTGAATTATAAAAAAAAATGATATAACCTAATCAATGAAAAATGTATAGTAAAAGTAGATATGTATGAAGGGGGGGGGGGGGGAGTGATCACCATGTCAACAGTCTCGTGTAACTAATCAATTCATTTGGAACAAAAAGGGCATCGACCTCCATATCGATGGTTCTAAACGTAATTCAGCCAAGGTTTATAGCCGGTAAGAGTCCGGCACTGTCTGAGTGTCGTACAGGCTCAAGAAATTGAAGCTGTACGGTACTCAGTCAGTCGTCCATGATGGATTTTTTCTTAAGGCTGAACAAAATTAAAAAAAAAATACTGTGTTGTAGAGGTCAGACAGGCATTCGCGCCATGTGAAACAGTAATATTCAGCTGCAACCAGTTAGCAGAATATGGTGGATTTTGGGAATATCCAAGTAATATTAACAAATTCCGTTTCATCTGCTGCTATCAAACTGTTCAAGATGTTCAAGCGTCAGTGAGATCTTGTTTTTAATATTATCGTTGGCTTAGATAAATATAACGTGCTATCAGAGGCATGGAGGTATCTCGATATGTTTAGATGTTCACTCATCTACAGACTGACCTCGGCAAGCGGTGCTTAACTATGAAGATCGACCTGTGCGGGTATTATTATTTAGCCACGAACTCCACCTAGTTCAAAAAATCAAAAGCGATTTATTCAATCTAAGCTTTCTGAATGTCAAAAAAATCACTAACCACGATTTTTTATTTAATCGTTTTAAATTTAAATATTTTCAGGCCTCTCTTCATTGATTTCACTAAATCAAGAGAAAACAGACGAAAGAAACGCATTGGAGACAGGTTAAGACAACGCGCGAAAGATTTGCTGAGCATCATAACTCTGCACGAAATGTCGTACAGTCTATACGAAATGAAACCTATTTCGTACGACCTGTATATGACGACTTTTGGTAGATCAAACTATACTCAAATTGCTGTGCAAACTTTCGATGATGGTATATCTGAAGAAATACAAACGGATGAAATAGAATGCGAACACAAATGGACACAGCATCCGGTAGAATTTACAAAAAACGATATTTGTATCAAACAAAAAGTTGAAAGTCGTAAATATAGTAAAAATATGGAAGATTATCTGACTAAGTTTACATTTTTAACCACGCATTCTTTAGACGTAGAAAAAAATAATGCGATAAACTTAGATGAAAATTATAAAAGTCATCCGTTACGCATCTTTTTTGAGCAGAAAGATGGCGTTGGACCAAGCGAAATGCTGCCTTATGAAACTTACAAAACGAAACTAAAAAAGAATGATTATAACACTAATAAACTGGGAAAGTTTTTAAAGAGAGTCGAAGGTAGAATTTGTAATATTTTGAATACGAACAGAGGCAACAATGAACTGTCAGAATTAAGTATAACTAATTATCCATTTAGCAAAGGTTATGTATATATTTCCCCAAAGCTAGTTACGGCTGGAAACCTTTCTTTTCTGAATAGTACAAACATTTCACAAATGTATTTCTCTGAAACAAAATCGAATTTAATAATGACAGTGCACAAGACAGCTCGGGACGTGACGCACAAAAAGTGCACGATTTGTCTATGGGATATCAGTGTTGCCACGCGGGAACCTATAAAACTACTAACAGCTATAGAAAACGTTGCTAAAGGGAAGTTAAGGGGCGATACTGACGGATATTTTGTAGCTGCTTTAGAAGACGGGTAAGCTACACTTTAACTTCCAAACTTAAACAAAAAAATAAAAACAATACCATGACTTCTGAACTGATTTCAGCTCATTACACCTTTGGGATTTGTCAGAAGAAGCGACATGGCGGGACGATGTTGCCAGCGAAGATAAACCTACTGACTTAGTAGGAATAAACGACAAAGAAATCACTGATGTTGAGAAGGACAGGCTGTTGAATAAGATGAACAGTAATATTGGTTTAGATAAGGTAAGATTTTATTTTTTTATTCATTGTGCATTTTATACACCCATTAAAAACTTTCACACATTTAATATTTTACGTCCTCTCCACAATCGAAATTTGACTCTAACACTCTGTTTTCTAAAAAGAGCATCGCTTACGAATTTGGACGTCATATTCCGGTTTTAACGTTCATATTCAATTGAAACGCCTGGACACATGGTCACGGAAGAATAAAATCCATATTCGTATAAAATGTATACTTACCAAAGTCTAAGACGTGTATCACATACCTATCTGTGTATTTAATGACTCGGCTGGCACAGTAGTTGAACGACTGGCTACTGCGATGCGTGTCAGGAGTTCCATTTCTGCACGTAACAATGATTAATATAGCCTACATATCTATCCCGGTCCCGGGTTTATCTGAATATTTGTGTGTGTGAGTTTTTATACGTGTAAGTGCACCCACGATACATGAATATTTCTATTTCACATTCGAATTATTGCTCCTAAAGCTTTGGTTTCCTAGGAAAGCGGTGCCGTCATATAGCGGCCGTAATATTACGGACCCAAAAAGGCGGCCGTCTTTACGGTGACGACATGTGGAAAGTTCCACGGCCGTTTTAACACAGTCTGCTTCATCGTTATCAATGAAACGTTCACGAAACCATCTGTCACCGACAAGACGGCCGTCATGCAAATTGCGGCACCGCTTTTTGACGTTACGGTGTCAGTTACCGCTCTCTAGGAAACCGCGCCATTTTGTTTACATAGACAACGTTCTAGTGACGTCATTCACCGCTGTATTACGGCCGCTATATGACGGCACCGCTATCCTAGGAAAACAAAGCTTTAGCAATGATGGCCTAGTGGTTACAGGCACAACTTACGAGTTATAGATAGTGGGTTTGGGCACAGACAGGCTCTTTACTTTGTGTAATTTTCATAATCAATACTGCTCTCAAAACAATGAACGATAAAAACATTGTAGGGTAAGCTGCATGTCCTAGAACCGAGATCCGAATACATGACTAGGCCGGCGTGGTGGAATAAGGCCCATTCCCCCTCACAGAGACGAGGCCAGTGTCTCAGCAATGGGATCGTTGCAGGTTGATCTTGATTATGTTATGGAAGACAACGTATAAAGAAAAGAGACTGCCATTATTAAACTGCACATTTGTATGGGTTTGTATGTTGAAGGATAGACAGAAAGAGGAAGGCGAAAGAAAATATGAATGAATTGTGTGAGGAATGATATTGTTACGAGCTGGGGTTCGGGATAGAAATAATTTACACCAATTAAACCAAAATTAACACTTTACTTAAATAAACAAAAAAAAGATCGCAAAAAAATCACTTTTAAGGCTTCGATTATATCGCCTTGTATCTTAAAATAAGACTATCTGCGTTCTTCTGCGATCTATTTATACCCCGGTCTATGAGTTCTAGAACATTCTTGTAAAATCGAGTCACTGTTTATAGTGCCAAGAATATTCCAGAAGCTACTCGAGATACACATTACTGCTACTCGCCGCTAGATGGCGTTAGTGTCTCGATTCGATATACTCGGTACTGCTACTCGCCGCTAAATGGTGTTAGTGTCTCGAACATTCTAGATTTCTATCGAAGTTTCTCGACGTACTTCGCTAAGCGACTGGGATAACAATATGAAAGAAAAAGGAGTAAATGATGCTGTGACGTCTGACAGGAGAGAATGGAAGAAGAAAACGAAGTGTTGCGCCGACCTCAAGTAAATTGGATAAGGGCAAGAAGATGATGATGTATGGGTGTTTACTAGCATAGTTCACAAGCTCGTCGTTACTAATATTATGATGTGTGTTAGTTTGTTGTAATTTTTCAGTATTCCCGCTAGTAACAATAATGTTTCTGAAAACAATCCGTTGTCCAGAATGTGCAATGAAATAATTATATACTTAAGTTAGATTTAGTTTTGAAGAATTTAGATTTTTTTTGTAATGATAAATATACTCTAAGTTAGATTTAGTTTTGAAGAATTTAGATTTTTTTTTGTATTAAATATAATTAAATGTGTTATAGGTATAAAAATATCATTTAGTGAATTCTCCATATTAAAAAAACTTAGCCGTCACCAATGAAGCATATTAGACACTGATACAAACAGTGTACAGTAATAATTGGACTTCAGATTTATGTACTGTATATTGTAATAGCTGTACTGAAATGTTTTAGTCTGTGGTCTGTTTCTGTACTTATTAAAATAAAATAAATTATTCAGTTGTAACTATGAAGAATGAATTTATGGATGAATGTATAGATTTTGGAAATAAACTGAAAGTATAGAATTATTAAATCAACTCATTTATTAAAATTACAGCCCAGAACACACTGCACGCTACAATCGTGTGCCTATACGAACAGTGCTTTAAATATGAGTAGTAGTGATGAGATTGACCGCATAGTTGGTTTGGCGGTCACTGGTGACCCGCACGCTATCATAACCCAAGAAGGAGGAAGAAGGGTCGTGGGACAGGTAATTAGCTAAGTACTAACTATAGTTTTTTTTCTCAGTTATGCCTCTAAGGCCTGTGGGATACACAGGAACAGAAAGAGATATATCCTCTCATACATTAAATACCTATTAATCTGGTTTTTGTCATACATATTCTCATTTTTCCGACTCCAAATTTTTTTTTAATTTTATTATAGGTTAATCGTAGGTTAAGTTAGGTTTATTAATATAGGTGGGTTATAGTATTATTTTTAACTTTTTAGTGCTTTTATGGTTTTTTGAAGGCGGTTTCTTTTTTGGAAAAAAAATTTATTTGTTTTTTAGTGACATATTTTAAATATTATAAAAGATGGGTAGCGCTAGTAAATATACTTCTCGTATGAGAAAACAGCGTCGAATTGAAACTTCTTTTTATTATTCGTGGTACAACTGGAAAGTGCATACAGTTAAAATTCCAACAAGCCTAAACACAGCTAAGATACATTGTCTTATGATGGAGTTCCGGTGCCTGTCTCTTGGATTCATCATCAGATCTTATAGTAGAATGGTTCTCATTGAACGCAAATGCTTCACTTGTTTTACGAAAATCGCTTTTCGTTTTCTTATATTTGAAGAGTTCCCTCGATTTCGCCAAGATTCCATCATCAGATCCCGACTTGGTAACTATGGGACCAAATGGAAAGCATAGGCTTTGGAACAAAAAAAAATAATTTTCCAAATCGGTTCGTAAATGACGGAGTTATGCGCGAACAAAAAACAAACGAAAAGATCATCAATGTAGATTTTTTTAGACTTTAGTTGATTTTTCAGAAACGGCTTATTCGATTTTGATAAAATTTTCATGGGACCATTTGGAAAGTATACCATTTCTAACAAAAACAGTATTTTTAAAATCGGTTGGCAAGCAACAGAGTTATGCCCTGACAAACATAAAAAAAAATACAAACATCCGAATTGAGAACCTCCTCCTTTTTTAGAAGCCGGTTAAAAAAATGCATCTCTCTTTAATTTATTTATTGGATGAAACAGTTTGTCAAAATAGCGTCATATTCAACGTTTCTACCCATTTCAGGTCGTGTCACTTCAAAGTATAGGAGTCTTAACAATATGGTCAATAGTACAACAAAAGTCGAAAACGATACCGCCAGACATCGGCAAGGCATTCTGGTCCAGAATGAAACTAGAAAAGAATCAAACAATATCTTTACTAGATCACATAGATCTCCCTTTAAAAGACCCACAAAACGATTCAAAACCAAACTTCAATTTGAACGCAGCAAAAAGAAGAATAATGAAGAGGAAAGAAGAAAAAACAATAATAAAAAAAGATTTTTCCCGACCAAAATCCGCCATTAGTTTCGACTTTGACAGTGATAGACCGTCAAGTGCTACCAGTGCGAAAATTAAAAGAGTGTTGTCAGTTGAAAAAGATGTTTCCAAAAATTGGGAGAGTGGTATTGTCTGTGGGGACTTGAAAGTTATGAACTGGAGGGATCGTGATCATTATTTAATTGCAAAAAATTGTGGTAAAGTATTATGCTGCAAAAGGATTCTTGGAATAGTGCGAGTGAATACGTTTTACGTTTCAAGTAAGAACCATGTAAATATATTTTATTATAAACTAGTTGTATCCGTGTCTTCATCCGCGTGGCTGTCGATATTACCCTTTCGGGTTTTGTCCGAGGAAATTCTGATCCCATGGACATACCGTGATAAAAGTAGCCTCGTATATTGTCCCAATTACCGCCTGCCATTCCAGACACAAGCCCAGACAAACAAAACATATTTAAAGAGTTTGTATTTGACTTAAAAGAGTGAGATTGTTGGAACAAAATTCTGGAAAGGTTGTATCAACTAATATTATTTTCACTGAAAGATAGATGACGTGTTTTTTTATTTCTTTAAAAATTTTGAGATTTTTATAACGCACAGAGTATGTCAGTCCCATCGTACCCTAAAACAATTATTACGAAATCAATGGATCAGGGCCATAAAGCCGAACAACTTTCTCGCATCATCGGAAGTCGGCTTACTTAGTATCTGGTGTAATGTACCTATATTGTTCTTGTTCAACTTCAAAGCTCTAAACAACTTACTCCTATCAGCTTCATACTGTACACATTCCACTAGCAAATGATGCATATCTTCTACAACTCCACACACCTCACAATAGAAGACGTTATAGAGGGACATATTATTATGAGTATTTAACGAATGAACTCTGATATATGTTTTTATTCCAGAATTCATTCGTAATATACTCCGACTTAAAGAGGATTTTTTATATGTTTTCAGCTGACGCGTCATCAGTGACTTGCATAGAGGTGTCTCCGCACCGACTGCCATACTTCTTAGCAGCCACCGACATTGGAACTATAAGTGTTTGTTCCTTGCTCGAAAACAGGGTTCTACTTACTTTGGATTGTAGGTATGTTACCCATTTTGTTTTAGACTTACTTATACATAGATAGATAGATAGAATATACTTTATTGTACAGACGCCAGCACATGAAGCTACCCGAAACTGTCAAATTTTTTCCAATCAACCTTGAACCTAATTTCTTTAATAATAAAGTTGAAAATCTATTAAAGAAATTTGACAGATTGTTGTAGCTTGATGTGCTGGCGTCCGTACACCAATAATTGAATCACACTTAAATAACAATTTTGCAAAAAAATGGTTTTAAGTGCTCTCGTAGCCTCCGTTGCGAGTGTCATCACTTGGCTTAGTTTTTTTCCGAATATGTTAGGGTCAGCTTCCAGTTTAACAGGATACAGCTGAGTATTAACATGGAGCGACTGCTTATCTGACCTCTCTGACCTCCACAGCTAGGGCTTCCGATCCCGCAGCCTGAATTCAATCTCGGTGTTTGCGGGACTACGAATTTTCAATCCCACGGGATCTCGGTATTTGCGGGATCCCGCATATTGAAAATATTTACATTTATATAAGGCTAACTCCGCATTTATTTACGTATTACTATTAGTATGAGATCAATCAAATTATACCGTTTTTTCTTCACAAAAAGCAGTAACAAATACTGAATAAAAAACTTTACTGATATTTAGGCTACATACTTAGGCTACAACCGACTGTAATTCGGCTATATTAATTATTAGGCTACCGAGATCTCGGTATTGCGGGATCCCGCGTCATTTTCCAATACCGCGTGATGCGGGATTACGAGCGCGGGATTCGCGGGATTTACGGGACTGAAAAAAAAGCATGCATGAGAACTCTCGTGAGCGCGATCGCTAGGCGACTAGCGCCCGGCAGTGTTGCAAACAACGCGGGGGCCGATGTCGCCCATTTTTCACAGCTTAAGTAGCCTAATAATTAATAAAATATAGCCGAATTACAGTCAGTTGTAGCCTAAGTATGTAGCCTAAAATATCAGTAAAGTTTTTTATTAAGTATATGCTACTGTTTTGTGTGAAGAAAAAACGGTGTAATTTGATTGATCTCATACTAATAGTAATACGTAAATAAATGCGGAGTTAGTTGATTAGTTCATTGTTTTATTTGCCTTATATAAATGTGAATTTATTCAATATGCGGGATCCCGCAAATACCGAGATCCCGCGAGATTGAAAATTCGTAGTCCCGCAAATACCGAGATTGAATTCAGGCTGCGGGATTGGAAGCCCTATCCACAGCCCAGTAGCTGGGTAACACGATACTCTTTAGCTAGACCAGTGTCAGATTTTCTGGCTCCTGACTACCCGTAACGACTATCAAAGATGTCTATTAACACGTTCGCTGACAGTGAGCACTTACTCTGACACCACATTACGACAGTGGAATTTTCCATACTAAATGACAAATCAACGTAGTACTCGTGCACAAGCAAGCAATATGAAACTACCACAAAATACTCGTGTTACGGCAGTAAGAAATAAGAAATTGCTCATAATTTTACAGTGGATACTGCTCTTCATAATACTCATTTGAAAAATTATCGTGAGACGACGTACTCTTAAAAATAAGTGGCCCGTCCCTCGACGTACTGTCATAACCAGAGATCGGAATAGGTAGAGCTGTTTTATGTACTTGCCATAGGTTAGAATAATATGGATATTCCCGAGTCCCAGGATTTGGTTTTTAAGTAGTAAAATCATAAAAAAAACTATTCTCGCCTTCGGGACTAATGAAAGATTACACTTCCTTTCTGACGGGTAAATATAAGGACGGGAGTAGGATAGGTAGTATAATAAATGGATAAACTTGATTCATTAAACCACATATATTTTTTTACGTAACAATTTCTTATTCAAGAATCAACACACATTTAAACATTTTTATTCTGAATTATATATATATTCAAGCTGAAGTTGTATAAAAACATTTATAGTTGTAAAATTTATAACGTCGCTCATGCGTTTATTGGCTTACATAAACATGTTCACATTTTATACATATTGACAAAAATAATGACATTCAATCAAATCCAGTACTATCAGTCGGAATCCCGTGGAATATCCATATTAACATCAATGTTTACGGTCAATGAACCTAAATAGCTCTACCTATTCCGATCACTGGTCATAACGCACTATTTTGATTTCCCGCCTAACGACGTACTGTCAGCGAACGTGTTTAAGAGACTAACGGCTTGACGTGTCCGAGATACAGGGGTGTCACACCGCCAACTTCCAAACTCCGGGCTACTACTGAGAAATTCCTTATAGAACCCAATAGCACTTGTGGCCCGACTCGGAAATCAAACCCGAGACCACATGTTTAGCAGTCGCACGTGCGATCACTTGACCAACGAGCTGAAAACACAAGCATTTTGTTATTGAATTGATAAATACATTTGTGCGTATTACAGGAACATACAACCTAAGGAAATTGAAAAGATTCAATCAGACCACAAGGGTAGATACATCGGTACTGTTTCCAAACAACATCACGAAAGGAAAGGATCCAAGGTACGATTGTTCACGTATCCAAAAGCTCTTTTTTGTCAGGGGGTTACAAGCTCGCGTTTGACCACCATTTCACCTGATGATAAATAATGATGATAATATGATGATGATGTGGTCGAAGATGAAGCACGCTTATCTAGAAGTAACCTTTTCGCTCTTGACTTAAAAACCCCAAGGTTTTAGCTATTAGGAAACACAGACTCTGGCAGGGAATTCCACACCGTAGCTGTACGCATATTGAAAGCATTTCGAAAACATTTAGTGCGTATAGGTGGGATGTCCACCTTGTAATGATGGCGCATCGCCGTTTGTCTTATAATCCGATGATGGAACGGACTTGGTGGAATTAGACTATGCAATTCCATTGCACACTCTCCGAAATGTAACCGATAGAAAACCGATAGACTTGCATCACGTCGCCGATGTTCATGGCTTGTCTTGACCAGTTCCTCGTTGCCAATGAGCCTTTTGGCTCGTTTGTCGATAGACTCAAGTGCATTACGCTGGTAGTAATAATTATATATTATTATAAAGGAACTTATGGTACGCTTCATGAACTGTGGAGGAGGTTTCAATATGGCTATAGGCTTCGGACCTAGAGAAGCCAGACCAAGAACTCTCGATTCAAGATCCCCTATAGAACGTGTCAATGTAATTAAAACCTACTTTTGTTTTTATTAAATGTAGATTAGAACATGTATGTCCGTATATGTAGTTGTAGCAAAATGTGTACATACATGTACTTTTCCGTACATATCTACAAGCCTGAGAGTACTAGTTATTTTTTTTTAAGTATCTTCGCCATAACATAAGTATCGGTAGTTTGCTAGTAGGTATGGACTAACCGCTAAATATCTATTTGTATTTCTTACAGTTATTTTATATTCCACTCGCATACAGTATGTTAACTAATAGAGGGCGTTCCCGTTAACCCGCAATAGTATAGCATCCATACATGCTAAAAAAATATAACCATTCGAAAACAATATGTTTTTATTTTTTTTTAATATTAAAATATTCACCAAAAATGTTAAATTGTTACGTAAAAGAAACACTCTGTGCACGCGTACTTGAAGGACGGCAACGTCGCAATTTATTTATGAATGACGGGCCGCGTGTGCGGCGATCTAATTGAATTTTTTTTAGTGAATATTTTTATATTAAAAAAATAAATAAAAACATTTTGTTTTGTTTCGAATACTAATATTTTTTTAGCAGGTATGGATGCTATACTATTGCGGGTTAACGGGAACGCCCTCTGTTAGTTAACATACTGTATATTAAAACACTCATAACACAAAACAATATCGCAAACACATCATATATTCGCGTCATCGTTACTCTACATCCGTAGGTCACTGCAAAGCCTGCACTGCAGGGACACAGCAGAATATCAGCGTTAGGTATTTCCTACCTGGCACATGCTGAGTTGGGCACCCGTTTGGTGCAAACTCGAGACACACAGCGTACTCGTCTCGATTAAATGTTTTTTTTACGTATGAAATTTCACTTTCTTTCATTATGGTTGTTCCTATTGTACGTTCTATTTACTGTTTTTGTAAATTGTATCTTGTCTCCTATTGTACCAAATAAATGTTATACCTATCTATCTAATATGCTATCTGAGGTATAGAGGAATCTTATTCTGTTAAGATGACAACCCATCCATGGAAAGTACTTGGCAAGCATTGCTTAACTTTGATCCAGCCGTGTGTCTGTTACTATTTAACCGCGGACTCCACCGAGTTAAAACCTTCATATGTCCAGAATATATGAAGGTTTTAACTCGGTGGAGTTCTGACTACCCTAAAGAATGCATTACCCCCATTGATGTATTAAAAGGAGGAAGATATGTTACTCTCTAACATCGCAATCAGTAAACCTGGGCTCGGCGCACGAATACATGCACGGTTACTCACACATCTGTGTTCAGTGTCGTCATCAGTCCCAAACCTACAGTTACCGTTAGACAAGGATAGAGATAGCTGACGGCGCTATAATGCGAGCGAAATCGCCTCAGCTGCCAATGTTTGCGCTTATGAATGAAATGAGATTGCATGTATTAGGTAAGTACGTAGTAAGTGATCCCATGACCCATGTCTCTTATTTTTCTTCCTGGTGTGACTAAAACACTGTCTAGCTATACAAGAAGTCATTTGCGTATGCGTATTTATTCCAAAAAAATCTTAAAAACACGAAGAGACTAGAATTTCTTGAGCTGTGTGATCAACAACGTTCCGTACGCGGCTGAGTGCCAACTACGGGCAATCACTTAGTTTTGTAGGACCAAACGCTGTGTTTAGTACCGTATCTTTCTCCTTTTAATATATCAATGATTACCCCGTAGATGTGAAGCGTCTTCAAACGTTACCAGCGTTCAAAAGAATGGTGAAGGAGTATTACCTCTCTGTGTAATTTTTCCCCTCCTTTCTGTATTAGTATATGGTTTATAGTATTGTATAGTGTATTTTATATTATTATGTTTAATTAATAATTTATTTATGTTGTTTGTACACTGACAGCTCTAAATCTGTATCCTTTAAGTTCTGTGCATCCAAAGGTTGTCGTTGAGAGATCGCCTTATGCGATAAGACCGCCCATTGTACACTAGTTTTATCTTTTGTATGCATATAAATATTGTAAAGCCTGCAATACATGTTGGCCGAGCGTAGGCCAACGCGAGCGTTGGTAAATAGGTACAAGGCAAGAAATAATGTCCACACGTTCGACAAGTTCGTCGAACGCCAATGCAGACGACCAATGAAGAAGTGAGGTAAATGATCACGAGCAACGGCGAGCGAAGACTTGTTGCACCAAATGAGCTCTATACACGTTGGCGCTGGCCTTCACTTGGCCAACTAGGCAAGTGACACCGAGCGATAGCAAGACAAGGCAAATATACCGTCTACATGTTGGTATTGGCCTTCACTCGACAACGCTCGGCCAACATGTATTGCGGACTTTAGGTATCGGACTTGTAATCGAGAGGTCGCAAGTTCGAACCCCACCCATTACACTATTACCATGAACTCATTCTAGACACAAGCATATTTCGCTTAGTTGGAGGGGTTAACAAGATTGCTAGTAATGTGAATACTACTCACTTAAAAAACAAAAAACAATATTGTCAAAGATTTACAAACATAATTAACGTATGTCATTGTCTTTTACAGTTATCAGTGACGTCACTGTCTTGGTCGCACATCAACCCTTGCTGTCTCTTCGCGACCCTACAAGACTATAGCTTGGTTGAGTGGGAGCTAACTTACAGTGATATCTACGCGAAATGGGCGGGCGACGCCGCGGCAAGCGCTTGTTCAGCCGGGGATAGTACGCTAGTAAGCATCTTACTAATCTTATCTTTTCTTACTTCTTATCGTACTAATATTATAAATTTATTTATTTATTTATAACATTCTTACCTACACTATCATTACAGATCTATGATCCAAATGTGAAAGTTTGTGACGATGGATGGATGTTTGTTACTCTTTTACGCAAAAACTACTGAACGGATCTCAATGAAATTTACAACGAACCGTACATACAATGCACAAAGGAATATTATTATAAATACTATAAATTAAATATAATGTAAACAGACATACGAGATGCGTGCCCTGAGAGCGAGCTCACACAATGATCACTGTTAAACTTTTGTTAACACTACTATTATATATACACAATTCTATTTTAATAAAGAACATTCATTCCACATTCATTACCGTGACTTCACGCCTTGTCATTGCTCTCCCTAACTAATTCTTCAAAGTGCTATCTAAAGTTAATCTCTGCTACCTTATACATAATCTCTAAAAATAGTGCTCAATCATAGCACTAAATCGTCCCTTTGAGAGGGAATGGGCTGTAATCTACCACACGGGCACACTGCGAGTTGGTGGATATAATTTTATAATTTATTTATTGACATACACTCAAGTTATTGAAGAAAAAAATATACAGATAGAGTATGCACATACAACGTGTAACAGAATAAACGCAATTCCTGAAAGTAGTTGGTTCAGAATCGGCTTCTGAATCGATTTCCGTCATAAAAATAGGTGTTACATTTTGACGGAAACATCTTTCATTTAACTTGAAATGGAAACACAGTATCATGATAAATTAATACAATCTTTAATTCAAGGAATCGCGAAAAAGCGATCGTGTGCGTGTCGGCAGCTAACATTGCATGAGTGTATGCGTCTGCGTATGACGCACATACGTTTTGCGTTTAGTAAGGATAACTATTTTATAAAAAAATTCTAAGTTTGGTTTCAATTTATCTAGTTACGGATGTTGTGTTAGACTTTTTAATATTAATAATTAATTTAAAATTCTAATTGGGGTGTATGAGGTATTGCGCTTAATCTGTTACACCTTGTGCAGGTACTGAAAACAATAGAAGTAACCGTGGACCCCAAACTAGGTACAGCCTATATCTTGTTAGCCCAGGATAACAGGTTTGGCATATATAAAGTTCACTGCGACAATACAACTTAGCAATCATACCAAAATTTTAACAAAATTAAGTTATAAATAAATATTATTAGAAAAATAAAGGAAGTCATTGAAGATCGGTAACAAAAAATAAATTAAATTAGATTTCTCATATTACATGTCTTCGAATTTCTGGTTCCTAAGACAGTTCCCTCACGATATTCCTTCATAACTGATGAATGAGTCCATGCATAACAACCATACAAAAAGTCAAAACGTTCCTCTTTATAATACATGGTTTTCTCCCACAGGCTCTCCTAACACCAGAAGGCGAGATTCAAGTACACAAACTGACAAACGAACATCGAACCAAGGAGTATGTGTTGCTATTTGAAAAATATCTCGCACTTTTGTAAATACAGGGCTATTTGTAAAACACTAACAAGCTCTCAGGACTATGTTAGTAACATCATAAACATCAACTTTTGTTCTGTCTTTTAATAATTCATATTTCCTTTATTTTCAATATACATTACATTATAAATTACATTTTTAAATATTCTCAAAAAAACAAAACATTTAAAAATATAAAAATTAGTAGCCCACCGGTATCGGGACCAGGGTCCAAGCTACCGGCGGTCAGGGCTCCATAGAGAGGAACCTCCTGATGATACGCGCCATGTCGAGGAGTACCGCTTTCTGAAGCAAGCCCTTGATCCAACCGTCTAACGAGAGACTCCTGAGGTGTTGGTCGAGGCTCTTGGCTATTAAGCCGTTGGTTGAGATGACTATCGGTACAATGATTGCCGAGTTCACATCCCACATGTCGACAATCGCGTGTGCCAAGTCAAAATACATGATTTGCTTATCTTTCTCAGCTTTCACGAGGTTCTCGTCATGCGGGATGGTTATGTCGACAATCATGGCATGCCTCTCGATTCGGTCCACCACCACTATATCAGGCTTATTGCCTACAATAGTCCTGTCAGTGATGATGGACCGATCCCAGTATAATGTGACATGGCCGTTATCGAGAACTGAGTCGGGCACATACCTATAGTACGTTCCTTTAATTCATCATTATTAGTTTATCAAATTTTCACACAAAAATATTTCAATTGAAAAAAGCAAAAGACAGCGCTAGTAATGTAGGTAAACTGATAGTAAAAAAGGCAGTGGAGGGATCTTTAAGGTTTGTTTTTGGTAAATGTATTGTTTTCTAAAAAGTCATAGAACAAAATTTGTTGTTTATGATGTTAGTAATACAGTCCTGCGAGGTTGTGAGTGTATTACCAGGAACCCTGTATACAATAAGGAGCATTTGCTCCTTACGGTGTTCCATACAAATTTTCAAGTTCTTATTTATGTGAAGCAAAAACTTGTATAATTTTTATTCGAAAGTTATTTACAAAATTTTTATTATAAAGAGTTCAGAGGACAATAGAGTTGCCTGCCGGAGTTGCGGAATTCTTACCGCGGCTTCGGAAATGACGGAGCACGGATGGGTTTTAGTCAGTAAAAGTATGACCACACCCTCCCGCTTCGCCCTGATCGGTAGGCAGTCATTGAATGATTTCTCATCCTTAAAATAAACTGGGCAGTAGAGTGTACTTTTAAATTTCCATAGAAAACATTAAACTGCTCGTTATATTATTTATTTAATATGTACCAAGTCTCATGTCAACAAGGTTCATAGATTTGCAAGATAAAACTTGAAAATTTGTATGAACCACCGTAAGGACTAAACGATTTAAATGAAATGTTTTGTATGTAAGAATATTGTAATGATCTCTTAGTCTAGTATAGAATAATAAAGAAATTAGAAAGCATTATCATGTCTTTTATTGTAAAAACTTTTTGTACTAAGCTGTTAAAATGAGGGGTTAAAGTCAGTATTTTCCACTGGATTATCTTGGGTATCAACTTTATTTCAAAAACTAAACATACCTACTTTATTTAAACAGGCACGCTAAAACATAAAATCACTCAATGGCTGTTACAGCAGGGTTACCTTACAAAAGAGAATCTTCTAACATATATCTCGTAATAACTCACTCAAAAACTACATAATAAATATAATCGTTACATCTACTGACATAAACACACACATGTATCATCACTCAATACACACATCACCACATACATACACACATCATCACACACATATACACAACACTCATTCTCACATATATCTACAGAAAGATAGGTACTTTGTTATACTTATTTCGTAATAACTTTTGTTTATAAAATCAACACGGTCTCATGTGTGCATAATACTGTTATTAAAAGTTAAATGGCCGAGCCCTATCTAGTATCTCTTAAGATACAGGTCTGACTTAGGTTATACTTAAATCGTGACAAATTGTTATGAAATGTAAAGTAAACAAAAAAATGTATAAAGGTTGACTTTATTTATACAATGTATACTCTCGTCACTCCCGATGACACTATCACCCTGCTCCAAAAGAGAGCCGTAGGGAATCAAGCACAGTGTACAAATATAAAAACCGATTGTCTTTCCGTCCTCGCCGCTGAGGCCCGCCGCGACGGCCCTTCCCCGTAATTGCCCGCCCCGACCCTTGCCAGAGCCAGCCCGCGACGCTGACTCCTACTGGCTCAGCGTTAAGTAACTTAAATATATTCCGTAATAATAATAATGATTTAAATAGAATTATAGACCGATCACGTGCTTACCGATGGTCTATAAAGTTCTTACATCCATTTTGAGAGCCAAAATTAATAATCACATTGATACAAATTCAATCATGTCTGCTTCTTAGAATGGATGCAGGAACGGGTCCCGCGGTACTAAGGAGCTTCTCCTCATCGATATTGCCATAAACCAACAGGTTCGTGGTTCCCGAAGGAATCTGTCGACATGTTGGATAGATTATAAGAAGGCCTCGGTTCCACATACATGGCTCATGAAGGTGTTGGAGTTGTACAAAATAAATCCAAAAGCCTGATATAGTGGTAATAGACCGATTAGAGCGTCGCACAGTGATTGTTGATATAGCGGTCCCTCATGACGAGAACCTCGTGAACGCCGAGAAAGATAAGCAAATTAAGTATCTTGACTTGGCTCACGAGGTTGTTGACATGTGGGATGTGGATACAGCAATCATTGTGCCAGTAGTCGTCTCAGCCAATGGCATAATAGCCAAGAGCCTCGATAAACATCTTAGGAGGCTCTCGTTGGGCAGCTGGATCAAGGGCTTGATCCAGAAAGCAGTTCTTCTGGACACGGCGCGAATTGTTAGGAGGTTCCTCTCTCAAGAGCCCTGACCACCAATAGCTTGGACCCTGTTCCCGATACCGGTGGGCTACTTTTTATATATTTTTAAATGTTTTTTGTTTTTATAGGAATATTTAAAAATGTAAATAATATGTATATAAAATGTAATATAAATGAAATAATGATTTGATCCAGCCTGTCTCTAGCTGCTCGCCCTTACGACTCCCTAAGCTGAGGTCCGTACCCCACAGGGGGTAATTTTATTTTATTTTTTAGTCTCCTAGTTTTTAAGTAATTTAATAAGCTCTGACTGGAGGCTTTAATTATAATTAATTAAGGCAATCACATGGGTAAGTCCGGTTAAACAGCCGGCAACCTCAGAGGTTAACCTTAGAGATGTCACAAAAAATATAGAATATATACAATGTTTTATCCAACGTGTCTTTAGTGTTTTGAATAACAAAAACAGTAACATAAAAAAAAAATCTTAAACTTTTAAAAATTAAAAAGTGTAGAATTCCATGTATATATTGCAAAAGAAATTAAAAGAACATATACAGGCTGGCTTTTCAAGGACAGTTTTTAATGAAGAATTCTTTCACTTTACCTCAACATTTCAAATCAACGACATTTACATGCATCTTCACTATTTCATTTCATTTTCAATATAGTTTTAATAGGTACTAGCTTTTGCCCGCAACTTCGTCCGCGTGGAATAGTTACTTTAGGCTAACGTTAAATATAACCCCGATTTTGAAGAATTCTTCATTGGCGCTCCGCTCCTATTGGCCTTAGCGTAATGATATATAGCCTATAGCCTTTCTCTATAAATTGACTATTTAATTAAAAAATTATTCTTCAATTCGAACCAGTAGTTCCTATAGCTAGTATAGTATATAGTATAGGAGTTAGTATAGCTGTTGCCCGCGACTTCGTCCACGTTTCTGTCGTTTTTCGTAAAAAAAAGTAGCCTATGTCCTTCCTCACGGTTCAGTGATTTTGATGTAACAGACAGATTAACTTTCGTAATTTAGTAGGGTAATATAATATGTCAATTTATAATACTGTTGAAAAATATCGCAATACCGAACCGCACAATATTATTGTTAATAGCTGTGCCCGCGACTCCGTCAGCGTGTAACTCCTTGTGTGTTATTAAGTTAATGTATTGGTAATATTGTTTAGATCACGTTCACATGAGGCTTAAGTACCTATAGAACGAAAATTCTTCAGCGCAAAGCTTCCGGGTAAACTATGTTGAAAGTTGACCCGTCCGGCACGTGAACATAAAGATTTCTAGAACTGCTAACCCGGGAAAGAGCGACGTACAACTGACCATGCGAGAAACAACTGACACAGAGATCTACTCCAGCAACACGAAAAGTCTGCCCTTGAGCTTGCATAACACACCGATACTGGGAAATGCGTTCTTTTAAATTGGAATGGAAAATTATTTGGTATTATGGGAATTCTGGGAATAAAGACGGTTTCTCCTGCACCGCAACCTGTTAAAATTTGAGCCTCGATTATATTTTGTTGCAACTGGGTTACTTTTAGCCGAGTTCCATTGCAAAGTTGTGGTGGTTTTAAATTTCGGAGCAGAATAATAATCAGAAAGCTTCGAACTGCTAAGCTATCGGGAGTTACACGTGTTATTGTGAGTCAACCATAAAAGATAGATGTATGCTGTCGTGGGATATTTTTTATATAATTTTACGGAGAACATTTCCGTCATAAATGATTTCTGTGTAGCTTTAACCATTAAGGTTGCACTCGCGACGGAAGCTTAAAAAATGGAGTAACTTCTCCCGTTTTCCCAACATTTCCCTTCACTGCTCTGCTCCTATTGATTGTAGCGTGATGAAAAGTATACTATAACCAGCTCAGGAGTATGAAAAATAATTGTACCAAGTTTCGTTAAAATCCGTTGAGTAGTAATAAATAAATAATAAATAAATAAAACGTTTATTCGAGACCAAACATGAGAATTAATTTAAAAACCCACCAAACTGCTTAGCAGTTTGTCGGCGGGATTGGCGCTTGTTTTTACAATATTTTGGCTCTGAGGTACTAATCTATACTAATATTATAAAGCTGAAGAGTTTGTTTGTTTGTTTGTTTGTTTGTTTGTTTGTTTGTTTGTTTGCTTGAACGCGCTAATCTCAGGAACTACCATTCTGATTTGAAAAATTCTTTCAGTGTTAGATAGCCCATTTATCGAGGAAGGCTATAGGCTATATATCATCACGCTAACACCAATAGGAGCGGAGCAGTAATGAAGAATGTTTCAAAATCGGGGGATTTTTTTTTCCACGGGGACGAAGTCGCGGGCGGAAGCTAGTATACACAATAAAACTAAGTAGGTACAGACAGTTGTTGTGACAGCGCAGGCCGTCGCGTCGTCGCCGGCACACGTGCAGGTGCGACGAACCCCTATTTACCTATTCTGAAGCGCGGCGGCCCGCGCTGTGCATGCTTTCGTTGAAAACAATGTAGGCATATAATTTTTTTTTTCTTTTTCAACTCAACCACTTGGAACTCATTGTTGTCGCGCGAACGCGGAGCTCAACAACATGTGTATTAAAACTTATTTAGATTACTTAACTTATTTAGAGACATTAGAATCATAACTTGCGACTACTTCATTCAGCAGTACAGTTTTAAGTTTATTCTTTAACTAGCTTTCGCCCGCGACTTCGTCCGCGTGGAATAGTTACTTTGGGCTAACGTTAAATTTAACCCCGATTTTGAAGCATTCTTCATTGGTGCTCCGCTCCTATTGGCCTTAGCGTAATGATATATAGCCTATAGCCTTTCTCTATAAATTGACTATTTAATTAAAAATATTTTTTTCAATTCGAACCAGTAGTTCCTGAGATTATTGCGTTCAAACAAACAAACAAACTCTTCAGCCTTATATTATTAGCATAGATAGCTGTTGCCCGCGACTTCGTCCACGTTTCCGTCGTTTTTCGTAAAAAAAAGTAGCCTATGTCCTTCCTCACGGTTCAGTGATTTTGATGTAACAGACAGATTAACTTTCGTAATTTAGTAGGGAAATATAATAAATATCGCAATACCGAACCGCACAAAATTATTGTTAATAGCTGTGCCCGCGACTCCGTCAGCGTGTAACTCCTTGTGTGTTATTAAGTTAATGTATTGGTAATATTATTTAGATCACGTTCACATGAGGCTTAAGTACCTATAGAACGACAATACTTCAGCGCATAGCTTCCGGGTAAACTATGTTGAACGTTGACCCGTCCGGCACGTGAACATACCTAAAGATTTCTAGAACTGCTAACCCGGAAAAGAGCGACGTACAACTGACCATGCGAGAAACAACTGACACCGAGATCTACTCCAGCAACACGAAAAGTTTGCCCTTGAGCCTTATTAATTGTCATTGCATAACACAACGATACTGCGAATCGCGTTCTTTTAAATTGGAATGGTAAATTATTTGGTATTATGGGAATTCTGGGAATAAAGACGGTTTCTCCTGCACCGCAACCTGTTAAAATTTGAGCCTCGATTATATTTTGTTGCAACTGGGTTACTTTTAGCCGAGTTCCATTGCAAAGTTGTGGTGGTTTTAAATTTCGGAGCAGAATAATAATCAGAAAGCTTCGAACTGTTAAGCCACGTGTTATTGTGAGTCAACCATAAAAGATAGATATATGCTGTCGTGGGATATTTTTTATATAATTTTAAGGAGAACATTTCCGTCATAAATGATTTCTGAGAATAATAATCAGAAAGCTTCGAACTGCTAAGCTATCGGGAGTTACACGTGTTATTGTGAGTCAACCATAAAAGATAGATATAATGCTGTTATAAGATATTTTTTATATAATTTTAAGGAGAATATTTCCGTCATAAATGATTTCTGTGTAGCTTTAACCATTAAGGTTGCACACGCGACGGAAGCTTAAAAAATGGAGTAACTTCTCCCGTTTTCCCAACATTTCCCTTCACTGCTCTGCTCCTATTGATTGTAGCGTGATGAAAAGTATACTATAACCAGCTCAGGAGTATGAAAAATAATTGTACCAAGTTTCGTTAAAATCCGTCGAGTAGTTTTTGTTTCTATAACGGTTATACAGACAGACAGACAGACAGACAGACAGACAGACAGACAGACAAAAATTTTACTGATTGCAGTTTTGGCATCAGTATCGATCCCTAATCACCCCCTGATAGTTATTTTGTAAATATATTTGATGTACAGAATTGACCTCTCTACAGATTTATTATAAGTATAGAGATGTTTGTTTACTAATACTGTTAACTTTTCTTAAACAAGTCGTAATTATTGAACAATGTAGGGGTCAAATACTTATTGGTTCTCTTGCCGTAGTAATTTTTTACGGGTGGCCGCACGAATTTACGTTCTCTAACACTTCTAGTGTTATAAGAATTTTGCACATGCTCTTTATACTGGTCGTTATAGAAATGCTCAAGAACCACCAAGTACTTGACCTTCTCGTGTACAGGAAGCAGTTTACATGCAACAAAAAGTTTCTCATAATTTTCTTTACATTCACGTTTAATTTTTGGGTTCACAAGATATTTCATAAAACGCAATTGCAATGATTTTATACTGTTGAGATAGGTTTTAAATGTACGGCCATACGTGTATAAACCATAACTAAGCAGTGACTCGGCGAGGGCGAAATAAATTACACGCAGCGTTTTCCTACTCAGCGGTGCCTTCTGGATGTAGAACTTACCCAACACTGACCTAAGCTTTGCACACACTGTGTCAACCTGTGTCTTCCAGTTCATGTTGCGGTCCACCCACAGACCTAGATACCTAAATTTATCGACATACTCCAGCCTTTGACATACGCAGTTGACATTTCCAACGTGCATGCACTCATACGTGTGGCCCATGATACCGATATCATCACTATTGACATTCCTTGCAACTAGGTTGTGCGGTGAGTGCACATGCATCACTTTTGTCTTGCTCAGATTCAGAATGATGCCGTTGTCGTGCGCCCACCGAGTAATATTATCAAAGTCAGCCTGTAATACAGCCCTAGCCTCCTGTATATTTTTAGACGAGTACATCAGGCACATATCATCCGCATACATATATACACGACACTTATCAACTACATTACTGACGCTATTTACATGCATGACATAGCCAACCGGTCCATATACAGAGCCAGTAGGCACTCCAAGGTTGACTGCAGCTTCTTTACCTACCACACCAGAAATGCTGGTCTGTAAGGTTCTTCCACTCAGGTAGGTTTGGAACCACCTGTTTGTGGGGCCCCTGATCCCGCACTCATCCATGGCCCGCAGCAGCACTTCATGGTCTAGAGTGTCGAACGCCTTTTTATAGTCGATGAACAGCGCAAGGACCTGGTGACCCTGATCCAGACTACTATTCATGTCTTCCGAAAACTGTGATAGTGCTGATATGGTGCTACGGCCGCGCCTGAACCCGTGCTGCGCATCTGCTAGTATGTTATGCTGCTCCAAGAATTCGCCTACCTGACCGACTACTATTTTTTCAACTATTTTGTTTATCGCTGATAGGACAGCGATCGGCCTATAGTTAGCGTAATCCGAGTGTTCTCCCTGCTTAAATATGGGTCTAATTAAAGCTTTTTTTAGCAGACTTGGATATTCCCCTCTCGATAAACAGAGGTTAACAAAGTAGTTAGTTTTTGTTTCTATAACGGTTATACAGACAGACAGACAGACGCGTGTAGCGTGATGAAAATTATACTATAACCAGCTCAACAGTATGAAAAATAATTGTACCAAGTTTCGTTAAAATCCGTCGAGTAGTTTTTGTTTCTATAACGGTTATACAGACAGACAGACAGACAGACAGACAGACAATAAATTTTACTGATTGCATTTTTGGCATCAGTATCGATCCCTAATCACCCCCTGATAGTTATTTTGTAAATATATTTCATGTACAGAATTGACCTCTCTACAGATTTATTATAAGTATAGATGAAGTGCAATTGAAATAATACAATATAATAAATAATAACTAATCAGAAACAAAATTTTTAACTCATTTATTCCAAGTAACAAAACTTATTTGCTTAGTAACAAAACTTATTTGCTTAGTAACAAAACTCTTTTATCCAATGTTTGTAGGGACTTAACTGGAATTACAGGTTCGTGAATAGAAGCTACAAGCTCAACACTATGACATCTGCCACTGATAGGTTATCGTGTACCATAGGTACTTTTCCTATCTCAATGGTAATTGTCACTAATTTCTCTTCTTTATCATATCTTGCTTCTTCTTCCTTGTAAATCTTCTGACACAAGCTTTGACAGCAAACGTCAAAAGAGCTATGAGTGCGGCGAGTACTCCAACCAAGGTAAGCAGAAAGTCCAGCATCCAGCGCTCATACCAAGCGTACCTTAGAGACGGAGAACGGAGGTGGTAGGCTCCTGAAAATTAAAAATAAATATTGATTACATTTCGGGGCAAATTGTGCAATTCCATGGCACATGCACAAAACGTTTTGGGCTTACTTTCATTGTGCGTACGGCTAAGGAGTGGAATTCCCTTCCGGAGTCTGTTTCCTGATAGCTATAACCTGGGGGTCTTTAAGTCAAGAGTGAATAGGTTACTTCTAGGTAAGCGTGCTTCATCTTCGACCACATTAGGTGAGATGGTGGTCAAACGCGAGCCTATTATCAATAAAAAAGATTAGCTTCCTGGGGCTTCACCAACGTCCATCGCTTGAGCCTTGAAAAGTTAGCCCGGAATAGTAAAGGCTGCTGCCCATAATAAAACCCTTACCTTTGCTTTTGATCGCGAGGTTTACGTAAAATGATATCAGCTCTGACGGTGGCACGGGGCGTGTGCGGAATATCTTCGACAGATACTGCGCTTTTTTGTAGTAACTGTAAAGAGAACAATGATTGACCATTTAGAACTTTAATAGAAACTGATCTCTGAGTTAAATTGTTTCTTCTCAGGCTAGTCAGCTAGGAAACACCGGTCTTATTAAGTTTAAACAAGACAAAAAATTACGTATAAAGTAGGGCTGCCATCACCAAATTTGCCGGCCCCAGACAAAGACTTTGTAGCTTTCGAGCAGCGAGTCATACAGCCAGCCAGTATCCTCAACTTCTACGGGTATCCTGACCACCAGCATACAGCGGACGCGCATACCTGGTCATCACCCTCAGCCTCTTCAGCAACCTTGGCACAGCACCGTGCACTTCGGCCGGTCAGCAAGCAGAGACGCACTTCTCTCCTGGTCGACGCAGCAGCCAGCCACTACGCAGCACTGCACCACTCCGACCCACTGGAGATCATGCAGCATCACTCCGACCCACTGGAGTATCACCCCGACTACTCCGACCCACTGGAGTACCATCCCGACTCACTGGAACCTACCTTCCACTGGCCCGGCAAGCATCACAAGATGTATGGACGACTCATCCTGTTACGACCTCCGGTCTCGGAGGAGAGTGATGTAGCGACATCCATCTCGCTAGATACAAACTAAAAACTAGAAATCCGGTATCGCGCAAGCAAAGTTTACCACTCAACTAGCCTACATACAAATTACCTGATCACAAACATCGGGCAGTTGCTCACCAGACAAAACACCTGTCTGGTCGGAGGATCCTCCCTTTTCAATGGGAATGCGGGACTTTACACCCTGTTCCGCATATCCCCAAAACTTATTAACCCCGGACATTTGGGTAAAATCACAGTTTTTCCGCGGACACCGTAGAAAAATAGTTTTGAACTTGAAAATAAAAACAACGATGTTTAATTATGGTTTTTATTTACTGATAAAGTGATAACATTGTAGAGCTTTAGAATTTTTTTAATAAAAGCCTCTTCCTTTTCATTTAATCAATCTAACATAAACAATGAGATGAAATACCATAGGAAAACAATAATAGATCTCGTGCTTTTTGGTACCCGTAAGACCAATGTGTGTCCGGGTTTTACCTGGACGCTTATTGGGAAAATCACCCGGACGCCCCCGGACGCTCTCCAAACTAGAACAAATCCGGGAAAACCCGGACGGATGGCAGCCCTAATTCCAACCTATTTCTAAATAGATCTGCTTAGCGTTCCTCAGCTATATACTGGGGTTAGCTAAGTCTAACCGAATGTAGCTGATTATTAGTGTTTTACATGGAGCGACTGCCTATCTGACCTCCACAACCCAGTAACTGGGTAACACAATATCCCATCTCGATATGTTAACGTATTATTAAGCCTCGATTACCAAAATAGACAACTATTTATTTCTAATTAAACTATTTATTTATTAATCAAAAGACAGACTAATTACAATAGATTTACAAAGTAAAATGTTATGCCTTGATCACACGTACCCAGCAAACGGGCGAGACAGTGCTCTCGGCCGAGTACTCGGTAGGTGCACTCTTTTGTTAATCGCATCGCCGACGCATGCCGCCAAAGCTGTTACATTTAGTGTAGGTAAACATTTTAAATGAAACAATGATAAACTTAGGATACGTTTTTAAATTTCATAAAAAAAATAGAGAAGAATTTTGTAAAATAATGATTAAATCTAACGAAGCAACTAATTTAAAAGTAAACTACGAAATAACGAATAAACATATTATGCACAAATCTTTTAGTGGGACGAATGGCACTAATCAAAGAACATATTCCCATTCGTCCCCCCAAAAAAATTAGGGGGACGATCGGGAACAAATTAAATATTATTTTTGTGAATTCCCGTTCGTCCCCCTAGGGGGACGAAGTCGAGGGGACGAACGGGAATACACCGTATAAACATGGGGCCGAGCGCTCGGCCGAACGAAGCGGCGAGACAGTAGCTCGGCTTCCGTTCTACATACTAGGCCGAGTGTCGACCCTCCCGCTTCCCCGCACTGTCTCTCTCGCTCACTCGGCAGGTCTGAACGTGCACTGTCTCCGTGTCTCCCCACTCAGTCGACATGATTGTTGTCACTTCGTTTCGTTCAAATCTTTTTACGATCTATCGATCGATCGTGTCCGAATTGTAGTCTCATTAGAACTGAACTGACTGTACTAATTTCAAATGATGTGTGAACAGCTACTCGCTTATATCACTGTCTCGGCCGAGAAACATTTTACTGTCTCGCCCGTTTGCTTGGTACCTACGTGTGATCAAGGCATTAGGACCGCTAGGGTGCGCATCGACTCTTTCATGACATCGGTAAACGATTAGTCGACTCCTCCAGTGACTAGAGGGCTGGCCTTTTCGTCGGACAAGAATCAGCATTGCCATTCAATGTGGCAATGCAGCCAGTCATCTGGGCAGTTTTCCCATTGATTGACGAATTTTTCGTGCCCTATAAATTCTTTTTATTTTCCCCTGTAATTTATTCATTTATTTAAGAAGTATGGAGGACTAACACATATTAAAAAAAAGAAAAATATATAGAAAATATATAGTATAGTAGACAGTGAGCCAATTAAAAGTCCTCACGTTTAGGGACAGGAAAATCTTACAGTGAACACTTAATATATACTTAATCTTAATATAACCATATTGTACAATATTCAATATGACTAAATAGATACATAGCAGGAACTACAGATATTTATAATTTTTGAAAAAGTCAAGGCTGATAATATGTTTTATTTACAACGTGTAACAGAATAAACGCAATTCCTGAAAGGAGTTCGGTCAGAATCGGTTTCTGAATCGATTTCCGTCATAAAGAAATATGCTAAATTTTGACAGAAAAATCTTTCATTTAACTTAAAATGGAAACACAGTATCATGACAAATTAATACAATCCTTAATTGAAGGAAATGCGCTCGTGTGCGTGTCGGCCGCTAACATTATGCATCTGCGTAAGGATATTGTATGACGCACGTACGTTGTGCGTTTAGTAAGGATAACTATTTTGTAAAAAATGTCTAGGTTTGGTTTCAACTTATTTAGTTACGGATGTTGTTTTAGATTTATAATTTAATATTCTAATTGGGGTGTCTGAGGTATTGCGCTTAATCTGTTACACCTTGTATAAAGCTTTCCAAAATAGATAGCTATAGGTATCATATTGTATCATTAATAAAGTCCAAAATTACACTCTTTCACTAAAACCAGTAACGGTTATTGGGTAAAACTCACCTATCATTACTGAGAATCTCTTTAAGCGCTACTTTTAGCTCCTCAGCGAAATCTGCATGGAAGTCAACCCTCAAAGCATACCCAGCTCGGTTGGCTCGTTCAGCGTTTGCGAGCTGGTCTCCAAAGACTGGAACTGCTAGGAGAGGCACTCCAGCATGAACAGCTTCTAGCGTGCTCAGTAGACCACTATGGGTTATGAAGAGCTTGACGTTTTTGTGTGCTGGAAGATAATTAATTGAAGATAGCATTTATTATTTACTATTTAAGCGGGGCTTCGTTTCTATGGACTTAAGGCAATAGTCCCACCGCCGACGATGAACGAGTAGCGAGTAGAACTAGCATCTGAAAACGAGTTGGCGAGCAGCGAGCAGTGAGTGTGCAGTTCCGATAGTTTTGTCGCTGGGCTATAAGCGAGTGGGCGAGTGCGATGGGCGATTACTCGCTAGTTGGTCTGCTTGACCGCTAGTTGAGCTCTGGGCGTGAGTTCTGACCGCCAAGCGAGCATCGCTGAGCGAGTATTATCTTTGTCAGCTATTGTCGCTCAATGACAGAACTAGTGAAACGAGTCGTCGCCGCCAGTGTGAACAGTCAGAGAGCAACTATTAATATATGCATCTCTTTCGTTTACACGGAATGTATATTTCATTGTGCATTTCTTGAGCGAGTAAATCGTCGATAGTTAGTCGTTTTCTCGCCGGCAGTCGGACAACAGCCTTATCACGAAAAAAACATAATCCTCCTTTTTTGTAGTCGGGTAAGAATTAGCCTATAACGTTTCTCAAGCTTCAAACTACTTCCATACTAAATTAATTAATTTATTTACTTATTTTTATATTTACAATGTTCATTATATGGTCACAATGCCATATGGGTCTGAAGCCTATTAAAGAGTTTCACAGTATGCATATAAACTAAACTCTTTTGCAAAAAAAACGGGCGCTTTAGATTTTTTTCTCTACTTCAATGAAGAAGAACAAGAAATAGGTTTTATTAATTTGACGATGTATTGGCATGTTATTTGAAGCATCCTGGCATGATTCTTTACGTTCCAAATTTAAAATTTGAAATTAATAAAAGAAAAATAATGATAATTGTGGATTATTCTAAAATTGCTTTACTAATGGCGCGAATTGCTGAAACGATTTTTAACTGATTACGATATTTTAAAACTTTTTGGATATTTTCTGCAAATTAAACAATTTAATCTTTCTTTTTACATTAAATACCATTTTTTGATATGAGTGATAAAGCGATAAGGGCCGGTAAAATTATAGCCCTACTTGAAGAAGGTTGTTCGCAAACTTACGTGTTTCAGCGGCTAAATGTGAGTCGTTCAACTGTCCAGAGAACTTGGTAACGGTATCAAGAGACCGGTTCGGTCAACAGAAGACCCGGTTCGGGAAGAAAACGATGCACTGAACCAAGAGATGACCGCTTTTTGGTGAGTCAGGCGTTGCGGAATCGTAAAGCGTCTAGTGTGGACCTGAAGAAGAGCCTTGAAGAAGTAAGAGGAGTAGAAGTTAGCTTGTAGACGGTCAGGAGGAGGCTTTTGGCTGCCAATATCAGGAGTTACCGCCCAGCTCGGGGCCCTAAATTACTCCGTGAGCACCGTGTTGTTCGACTTCAGTTTGCTCGGAACTGTGCTTCATGGACTCTGGAGGACTGGAATAAAGTATTGTTTTCTGATGAAGCTAGAATCTCTTTGTGTGAAGAGGACCGACGCAGGCGAGTGCTGCGTAGACCACGGGAACGCTATGCGGAAGTGTGTTTCGAAGAAATCACTCCATATGGCGGAGGCTCCGTTATGTTTTGGGCAGTAATTAATTCGACGGAACGTACGGAGTTAGTTTTCATAGAAAATGGAACATTAAATGCACACCGGTACATAATGGAAGTCCTAATTCCATATGCACAACCCACATTGACTGCACTTGGGGAAGATTCCATTTTTATGGACGACAATGCTCGCCCGCACCGTTCTGGCGACGTGGAAGCGTACATGCAAGAAGTTGGGATCCGTCGTTTAGATTGGCCAGCTCGAAGTCCTGACCTCAATCCAATTGAGCATGTCTGGGATGTTCTAAAGAGACGGGTAAGATTAGTGCAACCTGCTCCACAAAACATCAGGGAGCTAAAAAGAGTCATTGCAGAAGAGTGGGAACGTATTCCTCAAAACGTATTAAAAACATCGTGGAAAGTATGCCCAGAAGGATTCAAGCTATGATTTTGGCAAGAGGAGGTCACACTCGTTATTAGGTTTTTACATTTGTAACTTTATTTAATTAAAAAAAAGTTAAAAAAAAATCTTGGCTTCATTGCCGACCACTTCTTATTGTTTGGGCGTGTACATCGGTTTTAAAGAATCCGTCGTTTTTTTTTTCTTTTAATTGCCCGAATTCACTTCACGCGCATTAATTTACACGATTATAAGTATACAGACTACGCCAAAGCAATAAATTTCATTTAATTAACTCAAATCGACCTTAGAACGTAAATTTCCTTAGGTGCCCGTTTTTTTTTGCAAAAGAGTGTATAAAGTAGCGAAATTATAAAAACTTTTTTGCAAAAAAATAAAACCGACTTCCATATCAAAACACTACAAAGCCAAAAATAATTTTAATTTCGGTAGTCGGTGTTATTGGTTTTGTATTTTTTTTTTATCACACCGCCTTCCGAAATTAAAATTATTTTTGGCTTTGTAGTGTTTTGATATGGAAGTCAGTTTTATTTTTTTGCAAAAAAAAAATTATTTTCGCGCTTTTTAGTGGGTCAATTTGTAATTAATCTAGTTAAAAAAGCCAAAATGTCAACTACAAAAAACTAAAAACGCGCGAACAAAAAACACAATGCAGAGTAAACGAAAAGATCATCAATGTAAATATTTCTTTTTACTTTTGTTGATTTTTCAGAAACAGCTTATCCAATTTCGAAAAAAATTTCATGGGACCATTTGGAAAGTATACTCTTTCCAACAAAAAAAGAATTTTTCAAATCGGGTGGCAAGCGAAGGAGCTATGCCCGAACAAACATAAAAAAAAAACAAACAAACATCCGAATTGAGAACCTCCTCCTTTTTCAGAAGTCGGTTAAAAATAGCTGTTGCCCGCGACTTCGTTCGCCTCGGAAGTTTTTTCCGGTTGAATTCCGATCCCGTGAGAAATTCCAAAAATCCTTTCTTAGTGCTCCCCTACACACCCCAAGGAACATACTTGCCAAATTTCAGCTTCTTGTGCCCAGTAGTTTCGGCTGTGCGTTGTCTATCAGTCAGTCAGTAACGGAAGCGTTTCATAGATATTGATTGATGATTAACTAAAAGAAAAGATAAATATACTTAACAACTGATATATTTGTACCTTGGATAATTGGAATTATAGTTTTTAAAATTTGTCTAGTTATAATTATACAAGCGAGGCAGGTGAGTCATAACAGCATTTTTCCCATGATTGGTACGGTGTAAAAGTATACTATATAAGTGGGTGTGTCTTGTGCGAGACCCTTGCATGCAAAAATCTATGCATGACAAAAGGTCACTGCTGTCAATCTCACCACAAAAATCATCAAATAAGAGCAGCATACTGCATACCCTACATTTTACATCCACCCGGACTTTCGAATATTAGTGCGTTCAAACAAACAAACTTTTCCGCTTTACAATATAAGTATAATATCCTGCATCTCATCCATATTATAAGGCCTATTTAGCTTACCAAGCACACTCGGCTGCGGGAACCAGGGTCTGATATGCACATTCCTCGGCAGTCCAGGCAGATGCTCCTCAAACTTCCAGAGAACAGTGTAGGGCAGAGTGGCGAACAGCTTCAGAAGACCGTACCGTGTGTGAGGCTTCAGAGCTGATGACTTGAGGACTGAGCCCATGCTGAAGTATATTACTCCTTGAGAGGAGCTGTCCAGAAGGTCTTGTAGGTCCTAGAATGTATCAATGTATATATTTCAAAAGTTTTGTAAGTTATATATTAGAATTTATAATTATTTGAAGATCGATAGAGCTTGTTCGTGCAATCTCGTACGGACATGTTTCATGCGATTATACGAAAGAAAAAAAAACCGCATCAAAATCGGTTCACCCGCTTAGAAGCTACGGTGCCACAGACAGACACACAGACACAGATAGCGGTCAAACTTATAACACCCCTCTTTTTGCGTCGGGGGTTAAAACGGTTTCACTTCTGAGAAGAGTAAGGGACAGTCGTAACAGCATCCTGAGAACGGTGAGTGAGTGTTCCCTTCTATTATGAAGCAGTTTGTGCGGAGGCTGGTGGGTACTAATACTAGATAAGCTATTAGGTATAAGTTATTAGCCTTTTATGGATTTGGTGGTCCGAAATAAAAAGATTGATTGATTGATTGATAGTAAAAGTAACAATTTTAAGTAGCTCTGGCAGCCTTGCTAGGTTACATACAGTTACATAGTAACCTGTATTAAGGATACGATTTGGAACAGAACTAAGGTCAATCTATTTTTCTTTTTTTTTGTTGTTTTCTTTTCTTTTCACCATACCTTAGGCAACGGAGCAGGTTTGTCATCTATATGGTATCCAGCAATATTGATGACATTTGGGGGCAGACTGAGAGCAGGTCCTATGGACTCGTGTGAATTCACCAAAAGTATAGACACGTTGTGCTGAGCTTCGTGGAAAGGGGGGAGAGGTACGCCCCGTGCAGCTGCCAAAGGGGCGAAGATGTCTTCGTATATGGCAGCTTGGCGAGGTCGGTCGAACCTGGAGAGTGGAAAAAGTTTTATAACAAAGCAGAGTCTTAGAATTTAAGACTTTCAATGCCTGCACATTCCACTAAATTCTGTTCTATATTATATATTTTTCAAATTTATAATTATTCTTTTGTTTTCTCTCCACATGATGTTAAAGAACACATTATATTTATTGTATTATTTAATTATTTATGTATTGTATTTATATATAATATGTATACGTATACCTATATATATATATATATTTATACAACGTGTAATTTAAAGGGTATATACATACCAAGTGCACGGCTTCTTTGGATGATAACAAACGATATGGCAAGGGTTTTGTAATCCTATGTCAACACGTGTGGAACTTATTAGAAATTTCAATACATTGATACCAGAGACCGAAATTTTCAAATTAAGAAGAACGAACAGAATTATCATGTTATTGGCAAGTGACGTGAAAGTTATTGACCCTCGTAGTGCTGTGACACGTTTGCTATGATTGGTATTCAAGAAACATATGAAACCGATAATTTGGTATCAATTCTTTGAGTCACTTATTTTTAGCTGAAACTGTGCATAGAGACTCCATACCAGATGTTATCTTCAGCCCTTTTGGATAGATATGGGATTTCCGTTACACGTTGTGTATTTTAATTATTTTTCTGTTTTTATGAGTATATGTAGTAATCTAATTTAGCCATCCCCACTTTAATTAGTTTTGAAATTCCTTCCAAAGGTTGTCTGGGAGATATCGCTTTCAGCGATAAGACCGCCATTGTAACGAAATAATAAGCGATATTGTTAATCATTCAAGTTGTTAATTATTCAAGGACTGCCTCCCGATCTGGGCGAAGCAGGAGCGTTGTCACACTGACTAAAATCCCATCTGTGTTCCGTCATTTGCCCTTCGTGTTCCGAGGTCGCGGTAACTCTTTCGAACAAGTCCGCAAAACAGAGTGCCCCTAACGTATGTACTATGTACATTCGAAAGGTATATTCTTATGGGGAAAAACTCCACATTTTCTCTTTTCAAACGAAGCCTTTGTAGGCTATGTGGTGTACATTTATATATTTAATGGTATAAGATGATGATGCACACCGCCCATTGTAACACCCTTTGTAGTTTTAAGTCCTCATTTAACTCTGTTATGGTGTACAATAAAGAGTATATCTATCTATCTATGCTACTAACGAGTACGAGTAATACCAAAAAATAGTAAAATCATTCATTTACAGAAAATGCACAGCCTGAATCACTAGAGAATCGCAAGCGTTCCATACATAGGATTGCAAGAATGCTCTAATGAGATACCGTGGCTTCGAAACACAAGGTCAACTAGGAACAGAGGGGTTTTAGTCAAATGGGGTTTTACTTTCTCTCTATCTAGAGCAAGAGAAGTCATTTGATGAATACCCCGAAAATTAAACAAAAAGCGTTTCCATACATAATGTTACGCCATCCAGTCGCTTAGTGAAGTACGTCGGGAAACTTAGACAGAAATCTAGAATGTTTGAGACACTAACGCCATCTAGCGGTGAGTAGCAGTACTGAGTATATGTAGTCGAGACACTAACGCCATCTAGCGGCGAGTAGCAGTACTGTGTATCTCGAGTAGCTCTGGAATATTCTTGGCAGTATAAACAGTGAGTCGATTTTACAAGAATGTTCTAGAACTCATAGACCGGGGTATAAATAGATCGCAGAGGAACGCAGGTGGCAGACTTATTTGAAGATCCGAGACGATATAATCGAAGTTTTATAAGTGAATTTCGGTGCGATTTAAGTGTTGTGTGACAAGTATTGTACTGTGAATAACTGTGTTATTTTTTATTTGGTGATTATTTAAGTAAAGTGTTAATTTTGGTTTAATTGGTGTAAATTATTTCTATCCCGAACCCCAGCTCGTAACAATAATACAGTGGATTTCTGTTATAACGCCGATGAAGGGATCACTGTTTTTTCGACGTTATATTCGGAATTCGTAACAAGCAAAGGTAAACAGACATGTTTATGGTTTATAATATCAAATTGTAACTGAATCATAAATTTACACCATAGTTGCTGACCATCTGTGTGGATGTAAACAAAAGATAAGAAAACTTTGGCGGCCGACTCCGGTCGCAATATCTGCATGGGATTTCTAAGAATTTGTCGCTACACCCGAACTCGGCGTTATATCCAAAGACTTAGATTTAACGTTGTTATAAACAAATGGTCACTACAACTAAGGTCCTAATAAATGAAATCCACTGTACTACCACGCTAAACTCCATGGCATGAAAGTTAAAATTAACATTCAAAATAAAAGTCAACAATATTTTATTTAATATGGGCATTTTTCCGGGTGGGAAAATCATCGACTGACTTCTCCCGCTCTGGGTGGAGGGGAAGGGAGTGTCAGACTTCTACTGACTAAAAATCCACCCTGTTTCTTCAGCTGCCCTTAAGTTCATTTCACATAGGCCTACATAGTACATGGGCACTTATAAAACGTCAGAAGGTAGTGCACGGTTGAAAATTGGTCGTTTCCAACAGGCAAAGAAACTCCATGGTTACCATTGATGTATTAAAAGGAGGAAGTATGTTACGCGCTAACATCGCAATCAGTAAACCTGGGCTCGGCGCACGAATACATGCACGGAAACTCACACATCTGTGTTCAGTGTCATCATCAGTCCCAAACCTACAGTTACCGATAGACAAGAACAGAGATAGGAGACGGCGCTGTAGTGCGAGCGAAATCGCCTTAGCTGCCGAATGTTTGCGATTATGAATGAAATGAGATTGCATGTATTAGGTAAGTAGTAAGTGAGCCCATGACCCATGTCTCTTATTTTTCTTCCTGGTGTAACTAAAGCACTGTTTAGCTACACATGAAGTAATTTTGATGCGTATTTATAAAAAAAAACTTATAAACACGAAGAGACGAGAATTTCTTGAGCTGTGTGATGATCAACAACGTTCCGTGCGCGACTGAGCGGCAACTACGGGCAATCACTTAGTTTAGTAGGACCAAACGCTGTGTCTAGTACCGTATCTTCCTCCTTTTAATACATCAATGACGGTTACTGTTTTTGTCATATTAACCTAAAAAAAGCTATCTCTCTCTGATCGAGGACTTACCAGCCATCTATAGTCATTAACAAATACAACAGTCCATTCAGCATTCTCTTTCCGGTACTCATGGGTACCGGGCTGTCATTGAAATGCAGAGGCACCGTGGCTACGGACCGGACCTCATCGACCAGAGACTCCAGGTTGGGATGGACGCCTACGGAGCTGAGGAGGATCCAGGGAACTTGCTGGATAGCTGCGTACCTGGAAAGAAAATTAAGAATAGATTAGCAAGAGAAAGAAGGTAATAATAAAAGAGGATAGATGTCTGTATGTATGCATATGCATATGTATGAGGGGAGGGTCTGTATGTATGCTTTTGCGGTTGCACAACGACACGCTTTGCTCTGCTTTGCTTGGTAGTATAGATGCAGGCCTACCTTCCCCCCTCCTTCAGAGAGGGGAGGGTGGCGAGGTCTTGAGGGAGAGCGCATCAGTCGTGCAGATCCTCAAGGCAAGTTCGGCGGATATACCTTCACGAGGTTGCCACCCCGTTTTTGGTCTAATTCCCTAAGAAATAGACGTAACCGAAACCACTGGGCGACCCGTAGAGTGGCGGGCTTTCCACTCTGACCCTCCCTTACTGTGACCCCTCTGTGACGAGGTGGTTGCGGGCTCGGCTGTCACAACATGCTGATGGCGAGTAGGAGAAGTTAGTCACCTGCGCTAGGACCTGCGCAGTTGAGCGCCGTGAGCAGGGATGAAGGAGTCCTGGGGGGTTGAGCCGATCGGCGCTGGCGGTAATGTGTCCGTGAGGCAACACGCCCTCTTTGGTCTGGATTTCAAGCGAAACGGTGGCCCTACCCCCTAGCCAGGGGTAGGGAAATGGCCATTTTGTCCCGTCAGAGGGCCACAGGCGAGGTGCGGGGGTCCGCGGAGGTCGCCCTCGGGTAGCCGAAGCGGTAGATAAAGGTCATGCTGACGGTGTAAGTGACGGTTGATCAGTTCGTGGGGGGAGGCCTTTTCAACCCCCTACGCCAACCCGATCAAGCACCCGATGTCGCACTGTAAACCAGCCTTGCGCACCTATATCGTTCTGGTAGTCCTAACGTCGTAACTCTTCTAGTGCGACGTTCCCAGGTGCGGGCTCCATGGAGGGTGGGAGCCAGACCGATGAATTTTCTTCGTTCTATTTTCATGGATTTAAGGCCAGAAAATACCGCAGGAGTGGAGTCGGCGAAAGCTGACAACACTCCCAAGCGAGGTGCCTCTGGCACTTCGCTCGCCCCTGGTAAACCTGTGGCATCCGCTGCAGGCCCCAGCGCGGGCGTCGGTCCAGCTGTGGCGAACACCGCAGCAAGGACCAAAACTAAGTCCCTACGTAAACGAAGGACTTCGGCGCTGCAAGGGACCAGTACCGAACCTTCTCACGCCAAGACGAAAACGGTGTCGACTAACGTCACAGCCGTAACTAGTCTTGTCAAACAACCTTCGCCTCCCAATGTGGCTCCTCAAGCCACTGCCTGCGAGGCGGCCGCATCCGATCAAACGGGCACGGCCTCCAACGCTGGCGATGACTTCAGCAGCAACTGGCGGATAGCCACGCGCAAAGGCAAGGGCAAGGGTAAATTCAATCCACAAACCCTTCGCCCCGGCACAGGCCCTTCAGGCCAGAAAGCTCCCACCGACCAGGGCAAGAGGAGGGAAAGGCTGACGCGTAAGGAGCGGCGTCAGGAACGCAGGAGGGGATACAAGGAAAAAATCACCCCCCCCAGTAAACAGGTAGCATCAACTAGCACGGCCAATACGGCCAAGCCAGGTAAGCTCAGCTTCTCTGCAGGGAAACGGTCTCAGGACGTAGCCGGCAATAGCCGACCCAAGCCCACTCAACCGAATCTCAATTCCGCAGGAGGTCCAGGCGAGGTAGCTACCACATCACACCAATCCGTAGGGAAGGATCAGGCTGCGGCTAAGCGAGCTCTCAACGAGAGTTTATCGCCTCGGGGTGAGCACAAGCGGCCGTGTCTTGATCAGTCCAAATGGATTGACAACAAAAGCTACGCCCAGGCCGCTAGTGAGCACCTTAACGTCGCGATTACCTGCGGTCGAACAGGGTTCATCAGCGAGGACGTATCAAAGCAGGTATTAGCGGCGATTCACGAACAGATAATGCTCGCGGCGTTCACTTCTACACAGGGCGCTCCCGGGCTTATCTTTCATGCTAAGCCCACTTTCACCGGAGGTGTCCTCAAACTGTGGTGCGGCAACGACCACACCTTGGCATGGCTGAGGAAGACAGTCTCGGGGCTGACTCTCCCGGCTAGCACCTCGCTAGTCGTCAAGAGCCAGTCGGAGATCCAGAAACGCGTGCGCTGCGGAATTGCAATCCCTGACGACATGAATTTGTACAAGGATGCGACCTACATTGGGCGAGCCCTCTGGTTCCAGAACCAGTGGGTCGACGTCAGGAGGTGGGTTCTTCTGCATGCCGAAAAACAAGCAGCATGCTGGTTTGTGGTGCTGGCCATTCCGGAGGAGCAGGTTCCGATACTTATGGAGCACAATCGCCGACTCTCAATTGGTCTGGGGTCGGTATACATCAAGTACCAGGGCGCGAACAGCAGGTTTACTGACGTTCCTCCAGGATGGGACCAAACTGCACCACCACTAGGTGCACAAGACAACCCGGCTACAACCACGGTGGATCCAGCTGCTGAGGCAGTGCCAGACACTGTGGACGCCGCCCCTGCATCGGGAGAGGCGATGGATGACATCACACTGTCACCATCCTCTGTCCCGGGTGGGAGTGATTTCGACGACCTGTTAGCCGGGCTACAACTGGGGTTGGATGACGAGGGTCCCGTCAAAGATGGTTCCCAATTCGTCCAATTGTAAAATTATACAGGCGAACCTCCACCACAGCCAGACTGCGACGGCCCAAATACGCAAGTGGCTGGAGGTTCAACACACGGCCATTGCCCTGATTCAGGAGCCGTGGATCAGTGGCGGCCAAGTACGAGGACTCTCCAATCTCGGAGGTAAGTAAGCTCCTAGTCAACACGAACCACGACAAACCGAGGGCGTGCATCTACATTACAGGTAATGTCAAAACACAGTTCTTATACGATTTCTGTTGCAGAGATGTCTCTGCAGCAAAGATGACCATACAGCAGGGGCACGAGGAGAAAGCGATCGTCTTCGTCTCGGCTTACATGCCTGAGGCAGAGGCGCCGCCTCCTCGGGAACTGGCCCGCCTCGTGACCCACTGTGAAGGCAGGGGGGATGAGGTCGTCATCGGGACCGACGCCAATGCACACCACCCCTTATGGGGTATGGACACACAAAACGAACGAGGTAAGGCCTTAGTTGAATTCTTGTTCACAACTAATCTATCCCTTCTTAATACAGGTTCCGAACCAACATTCGTGACCAAACGCAGTCGTACAATTATAGACCTTACACTAGCAACGGAGGGTGCAGCGGAACTCATCACCTTCTGGCAATGCAAGAAAATGATAGGTAAGAAGTGGGGCCTATCCCCAAAAAACACTATGTGGTTGTACAACGCTGTAATTCGGCCCATGATTACCTACGGGGCCGTGGTGTGGTGGCCCCGCACCAAGCTTGTCACAGCCATTAACAAACTACAACGCATGCAAAGGCTGGCCTGCATGGCGATAACGGGCTGCATGAGAACTACCCCGACAGCAGCTGTAGAGGCTATGCTGGGGCTCCCGCCGCTCCATCTGTTCATACAACAGGAAGCGACGATGGCAGCAGTACGTCTCAAAACACTGGACCTTTGGGGTAAGATAGAAACAAGGCACACCGCTCTGCTTGAGGAACTCAACAACGAGCTCCCCATAACGAAGGCAATTAATGACCGGGTGCCCAAACAAATTGTCTTTGACAAAAAATACAGAATCCAACTGTACGAGGATCACCGCTGCGAGGGGCTGTGCCCCTCTGAGGTACGGGTCTTCCCCGATGGTTCCAAAACAGGTACTGGTACGGGTGCAGGAGTCTTTTCGGAGGATCTCAACATTTGTATAGCCAGACCATTGGGGGTCTACAACACAGTGTTTCAGGCCGAGTGCCTGGGGATCTCACTGGCAGCCTCAGCTATTATAAACAGGGAAGTTGTGGACCACTCAATACGCATACTTTCGGACAGCATGGCAGTCCTGCAAGCACTGAGCAGCCACACAGTTAACTCCGGGCTGATCTTGGAGTGTCACAATCTCCTCAACCAGGTTGGTAGACACAACAATATAACCATTCAATGGATCAAAGGACACAGCGACTCCCGAGGCAACGATGCAGCGGACGAACTCGCTAGAAGGGCTTCGAGTATGGCGATTATGGGACCTGAACCCATTACACCACTCCCCTTCGGTTATCTGCGTCACCTGGTAAGGAAATGTACCAGAGACCTACACCACAAACTATGGGAGAACCATGGTGAGTGCAGGCAGGCTAAAGAGGCTCTCCCGACCCTTGATGGCCGCTTGTCAAAATAGGTCCTACGACTGTCTAAACCGCAATTGCGGCTGATGACAGCCGCCCTTACCGGTCATGGATCCTTTAATAAACACCTCTATGTAATAGGAGTCACAGACAGCCCACTCTGCAGAGCCTGCATGGAGGAGGACGAAACAGCAGCACACCTGCTACTGAGCTGCCCTGCAGTCGCGGACAACAGGACTAAATACTTCGGCAAACCAGGTACCCTCCGAGAAATGATAAGCAAAACGAGGGCGTTGCTCGCCTTCCTGGAGGAATTGGCATGGATAGAATAAGAAGATCCCTACCCTTACGCAAAATACGCGCTTGGTCGTGGAGTTGCGGATACCTGCCCGACATACATACATACATACATACATAAGAGGATAGATGATTTATTCCTAGGTTGTCTATAAAAGATCGCTTTTAGCGATAAGACCCTTTGTCATTTTAAAGTCCTTATTTAATTCTGTTATGATGTACAATACAGAGTATATTTTTTTTATTGATAATAGGCTTGCGTTTGACCACCATCTCACCTGATGGTAAGTGATGATGTGGTCGAAGATGGAGCACGCTTGCCTAGAAGTATCCTATTCACTCTTGACTTAAAGACTCCCAGGTTATAGTGATCAGGAAACACAGACTCCGGCAGGGAATTTCACTCCTTAGCAGTACGCACAATGAAAGTATAAGGTTGGGGAAAAAGTCTTTTCGCATTATAGTATGTATGAACTTGTAATAAAATCTCTTTGGCTATACTATTTGTATCTGGCTCGTTTTGGTATCATTGAAGTTTAAATTTTAAAGAACATAATTCCAAATTCAAATTAGGAAAATGTGTGATTTTCATTAATTTTATTCATTTTAGAAATTCGATTCATTTTAAAAATTTACTACAAAAAAGGTAAAAATGTAACGCAAGCCGCAAAAAAAATTTGCCATGTTTATTATGGACATAGTGCAGTGTCTGTGAGTGTAGCATAAATTTGGTTTAAGCGTTTTCAATCCGGAAGTTTTGATGTCAAAGATGCACGTCGCTCTGGTCCCACTATTACGGATAAAATGGATGCCATTTTTGAAAAAGTGGAGCAAGATCGGCATATCAGTAGTTACGACGTAGCTGAAGAACTGGGAATTGACCACAAAACAGTTTTGGCGCATTTGAAAAAAACTGGGTACACAAGTACACAAAAAAGCTCGATATTTGGGTACCTCACGAGCTCACTGAAAGAAACCTAATGAACCGTGTACTCAATTGTGATTCTTTATTACGACGTAATGAAACCGAACCATTTTGAAGAAGCTGATAACTGGTGATGAAAAGTGGATCATGTACGACAAGAACGTGCGAAAAAGGTCGTGGTCAAAGGCCGGTCAGGCTTCACGTACTATAGCGAAACCAGGGTTAACTCGCAACAAGGTGATGCTGTGTGTGTGGTGGGATTGGAAGGACATTATTCATTATGAGCTGTTACCACCAGGCAGGACCATCGATTCTGAACTCTACTGCGAACAACTCAGCAAAAATTAAGAGAGTTTGGCTGGGAGGTGTTAATGCATCCGCCGTATAGTCCTGACCTTGCAACTTCAGATTTCCACCTGTTTCGGTCTGTTCAGAATTCTTTAGGCAGTGTCAGGTTAACATCACGAGAGGACTGCCAAAACCACTTGTCGCGGTATTTTGATCGGAAGTCCCAAAATTTCTGTAGCAATGGGATCATGTCCCTACCTACAAGATGGCAAAAAGTTATCGAACAAAATGGTACCTACATACTTTAGTTAAATGTAAATAAACTATATTAAAAAATATTTTGAATTTTCTTAAAAAATGCGAAGAAACTTTTTCCCCAACCTATTATTCCCAAAACGTTTCGTGCGTATGGGTGGGATGTCCACCATGTACTGATGGCGCATCGCCTATTGTCTTAGTAGTGCGATGATGGAACGGGCTTGGCGGAATTAGATTGTGTAATTCCATCGCACACTCTCCGAAATGTAACCGATAGAAAACCGATAGACTTATTTATTTATTTGTTATTAAAACATGTTACATTAACATCTTAAAAATAAGCCAGCAACTCGTCGTCGATGTTCAAGGCTCTGAAGCTTTGACTCGACCAGTGCATCGTTGCCAATGAGTCTCTTGGCCCGTTTCTCAATGAACTAAAGCGCGTCCAGTTGGTATTTGGCAGATCCATCCCAAACATGAGAGCAGTACTCATTACATGACCGAACCTGGGCTTGACACAAATTAAGCAGCTGTTCCGGTATCAGAGGAAACATGAGATGTGATAAATAATGATTACTCATCCCTACCATCCCTACTTACGTACCTACTTAATGTTATAGGTATGCGAAAGGAACTCTGTCTGTCTATTATACTTTCATGTTTAAACAACTAAGCTGATTTTGATAAAATGTGATCAATACAGCGATTAGACCTTGGAGAAGGACATAAGCTACTTGTTTTTTAACGCAAAGGTTGACTGGTAGAGAATGCCTTGCTGCATTAAGACGACTCATGTATCACTTTGCATAAAGTTTAAATAAATGAATGTTGTAAGTAATTAACTTGCTCTCATCTTTGGGATGGATCTGCCAAATACCAACTGGACGCGCTTGATTCTATCAAGAAACGGGCCAAGAGACTCATTGGCAACGATAAACTATTACAATAAACTAGTTAACACAAGCACGTAAAAACACACCCAGCTTCAAATTCATTGATGAACCACGTGGAGATCACAGCATCGAACTGCTGTTCCACCAGCACCTTCCGAAGGACTGCACTCTCCGCAGCTGTTCGGGAGACGTTTCTAGCAAAGGTTCTGATGAAACTTAGGCCTGCGTTTGAAGGACTCATCATATCGACGGCTGTGGAATAAAATAACCTATTTTTAATCATTATATAAATGATCATACAGTAAATCCAGTGTAGATATACCTCATTGATAGGGCCATTCCCTGCGGAATTGCAGAAGTGTTCTAACGAAATACCGCCGTCCCGGACCACAAGGGAAATTGATGGAACAGCGTGGGTTTTTAGTCAGTAGAAGTTCGACACTCCCTTCCACTTCAATCAGAGTGCGACGAGTAATTTGATGATTTTCTTTTTTCTGCCATTTAGAGATAGCATGTAAATATGAAATTAATACCATTGTTTAGTATATGTATAAAGAGGTACATAATTATATACCACACACAGTTAAGTTATGGGATAAAATCATACAGTATGTTAACAAACAGAGGGTGTTCCTGTTAACCCGCAAGAGTTAGCATCCATAGGTACATGCCAAAAAAGTATTACCATTCGAAAACAAAATGTTTTTATTATTTTTAATGTTAAAATATTCACTAAAAAATTTAAATTCATACGTAAAAGTAACACTGTACACGCGTACTTGAAGGACGGCAACGTCGCAATTTATTTATGAATGCGTACGCGTGTACAGAGTGTTTCTTTTACGTATCAATTTAACATTTTTAGTGAATATTTTGATATAAAAAAAACGTTTTGTTTTCGAATGGTAATATTTTTTTAGCATGTATGGATGCTTAACTATTGCGGGTTAACGGGAACGCCCTCTGTTTGAAATCAAGCCTAAGAATAATTTAATTAGTTAATGTACGGAACTGATTGTATGATATCGTCATCTTGCCAAAAGACGGTAGGGAGCGCGGTCGCTGTAACGGCGCGGCCGCCGGCATCTGGCTCAGTGCCGGTTCGTGGTTACGGCTAGACGGACGCGCGTGTTTTGGTTGGGCTCAGAGAGTGAGCCTCCGCGCGATATATATTTGGACACTACGGGAAGCAACTGGGGTTGCAAGTGCGCCTTTGTTGAGGTTAGATTGTTAGCCTCGCGTGTATTTGGACATATTGTGGGACAGGAGTTTAAAGTGTGTGTGGAGTTTGGTGTGAACGAGACGCCGCTGGAGAAGCGTCGTTGGGGCAACGAGCTGGTACATCGGCAGGATCCTCGCAAGGTCACAAACACTCACATACACATATACATTAACACAAACTTGCGAGCCGAGAAGAAGTCAACTCGAAGTACAGGTTGGTGTCTAGGTTAAGTTAGATAGATTTTAGCGGGCGCGTATCGCGTTCCATTTGCTCTCGTCAGGATCAGACTGTCTGTTGGCGATTCATCTATGGGCCCGTGAGCTGCCCGCTTTGATCCTGGCGAGAACATAATTCTGGTAGCAGAGCGTGGTTCTACCTACTGGTATAGATTTTGTACAATTTGGTACAAAATAAAGTAATTTTCATTGTAATTTGTTATAATTCCTATTGAAGGTAGACCGCACATTTATATTTTTCATTGTACGGTCGGCCAAGAAAGTGGTGTACCAGTTTTGATTTAGTTTCCCGGTCATCGAAAATTACAACAAGGTTCGTTATAAAAAGATATTACTGAAAGAGACAACATTATCATGACGTAAACCTATGTATTTAGTATTCATACGTCATATGTCACATATAAGTACATGACATTTTAACCTTTAGTATAAATGAAAAGGACATTAGTTTCTACAAAGCAATTGAAATGTTTCCAAACAAAAGTAATAAAAACTATTTAGACAACCGAATTCCATTTGAAAAAGAAAACTGACAATTGACATTTTGTCAAATATATGCAAAAAATCGATATATTTTCCGTGTTATTTTTCAATCAACTGCATATAAAATCATCTCAATGCCTGCCAACTTGACCATTGCCGAAAGAGCACAAATAATTGCCCAATTTAATGAGGGAAGCAGTATCAGTGCGATATCCCGGAATTTGAATATATCGAGGCGTTCTGTCCGCTTTTGGATTCGTCGTGAAGGAGAGGAGGGAAGTTTGTTGGATCACAGAAGAAGTGGTCGCCGGCCTGCACTCTCTAATAACGATAGAGAATTCATGAGACGGGAATATGAAATCAATGGTTTTAAGCCCACAAAACATTTTGCGGAGATGTTCGATGTGAGTGCCCAAACAATAAGGAATCATCTACATTACATGGGGTTGCACCACAGGCATTACGCCAAGAAAATATATTTGACGGATGCTCACAGACTTGCTCGTCTGAACTTCGCCAGAGAGCACTTAGAGTTTGATTGGTCTAATACAGTGTTTTGTGATGAAAAAACGTTTAAATCCAGTCAGCATGGACGTCTTCACCTTTGGCGATATAATTCAACACGGTATAAAGATGATCATGTAATCCCAAATAGAGAATCAGGTCGAATTTCCGTAAATATTTGGGGCTGGATGAGTACGGATGGTGTAGGAGAATTGTGTTCTCTACCTCCTCGAGCGACGGCTGTAAATTATATCGACGTGCTTCAGAATGCAATGCTACCGACAGTCCGTAATGTTTACCCGGAGAACGAAGTGCCACAATTTGATTTTGTTCAAGATAATTGTTCAATTCATAATGCGAGGATCGTAAGAGCCTGGTTTCGTTCACACACTGACGTAAGGGTAATTCAGTGGCCCTCAAGATCGCCGGACCTCAACCCGATAGAAAATCTTTGGGGCCTTATGGTCCAACGATGGTCGCATCAAAATGAAAGAACCAAACAAGCTCTTATTAGTCACTGTAATTATATCTGGGAGGAAATGCGGGGAACCGATATTTGCTCACGGCTTGTTGGTTCAATGAGGTCTCGTCTTTTAGAGGTTACAGAGGCCAACGGCGGTTACACCCGTTTCTAATTTTTAAAAATTTTCAATATCTTCTAAATATTACTATATATGCTATGTTTTTGTTTGTTATAAGTATTTTAAAATTGATTGTAGAAATTTAATAAAAGGATAAATCTATTTTTAGCTTGTTTTTTATTGATATTGTAATGACAAGTTTACAGAAATTGTAGGTTTGTGGACTCGCCTTGTGCCTTTACAATTTTATGTAACTTGTTGATTACAATTCTGAATTTGTAGATACAATTTTGTCATCAAAATCTACAGCCCCCCGCCGTTGATTTTACGACGCCATTGGTTCCATCAAGTTCAAACTAAGAACAGCTGTCACGTTACAAACAGTAATAGTCGTTATCAATAATCAGATAAAGACAGCAATAGAAGTTGTCAGATCGATCTGCAAGCGAAACTAATCTTTATCACCTATGAATCTGCAAGCGATATTCAACCTTAGGGTGGTACACCACTTTCTTGGCCGACTGTACCTACATTAAAGTAACGGTTGTAAGAAGGCAGATAAGTAGTAGTAACAATAGTGTAATAACAATAGGTAGATATTTGTGTGAATTGAGTGAATAACTTTGTCATAATAACTTGTTAGGGTTGCGTTTAGATACGGAAAAACGTCAGTTATTATTAATAATTGGTAAACTTATTCACTCAAATAAACTATATTATTTAATTACGGTAAAATTAAGTGTTTATAAATTATTGTTGCTTATTTGCGTGTATTGAAGTTGGTACTATGGCGCCGTCAGTAACTAAGACTATCGCAGCCAAGATTGAATCGGAATTAAGGTGGTTCTCATTAGTAGTCACGTTAGTTGGTCGTTCGGATCGCGAAGACGCGCTATTGACGCGCGCTAAACAAGCCGACGAACGGTATGACGCGGTACTAAAATGTCACGCCGACTATTTAGCGCTTCTTGAGGACGAGGTCCCAGCGGTGGGAAAGGATGCGCAGGCGGTAGTGCGGGGTAATGTAGACCAGTGCGGTGAGATGGTGATGAGCATCATCCAGGCGGCAGCTGACATTGAGAGGTCGCGAAAGGGCGACAGTCGGGAAAAATGCAGGCTGCCGGGCTTAGGGATTATGGCGCCACTGCCTCCAGTGAATGTGCCAGAGTTTAGTGGCGAGTATGCCGATTGGCCGAGGTTTCGCGACATATTTAGTAGTGTTGTGCACTCGCGTACAGATCTCTCGCCTGCGTATAAAATGGCGCAGCTAATGGGTCGGCTCTCCGGTGAGCCTCACGACCTTTTGACTCACCTGGAAATTACGGATGCTAGTTACGAAACAGCATGGGGCCTATTAATCGACCGTTATGATAATCGGCGATTAATTATTGATGGGCTCATTGAGAAAATATTTGGGATCCCGACGGTGTCTAACGTGCATGACATAAGGTCGAAAATCCTGAATCCGGTCACGGTAGCGGTCAACACGTTAGACCGACTTAAGTTGTCGTTAGGCGATAATAGGTATATTATTGTCAACCGGGTTTTACGCAAATTGCCGAGCGAAATAGTGGCCCGGTTTGAGCAAACTCATGGAGGTGAGTCACCCGACCACCTCCCGACCTTTGATGATTTGAGGATGTTTTTGGAGGGCGAGTGCAGGCGGGCGGATTGCCACGGGGCAACCACGTCGCGACCCCCCCCGTCACCCCGACGTACTAGCGGGCCCAAACCGGTTGAGCCCCGTCGGAGGGGACAGAAATATAACGCCCTCCAATCGCAAGTGTGCCCATTCTGCGGGGAGGGGGGACACGGTCTCACCACATGCGCGGATTTTAAGGCGCAGCGGGTGCAGAGACGCAGAGGGGTGGTCAAGCAGCGCTACTTGTGCTTCCGCTGCCTTGGCACACACTTTGTGCGTGAGTGCAACAAGACCACCGCCTGTCGGACATGCGGGGGGGCTCATCATGAGCTCCTCTGCCTGGCGAAGAGTGGGGGGGTGCACGGAGCCTTGACGGGAGGTCACCCCCCCCCTCCGAGGCCAGCTTCGGGTGATCCGCGGTCGCCCCCTCCTCGGGGAGGGGGGTCAGCAAGGGATCCAGAGGGCCGCCCGAGGCCGCCGTCTCCTCCGCGGGGGGGAGGTCGGCGCCAAGGCACGGGCGGGTGCCCGGAAGTAACACATGGGGAGCCGGGTTATGCGACTTACTCGTCCGTGCTGGGGGGCCCGCTGCCGCCCCCGAGTAGTCGCTTCTCCCCGCCCCTCGCAGAGTACCCGCGCTTGATGGCGCGTCCACCTCCGTTTGGAAGGATGCCGGTGGGCTACTTCCGACCGATGCGCATGTCACCGACGGATCGAGGGGTGTACTACCCGGGTTGGGACCCGTACACGGGGCTTCCCCCCCCTCCGGCCGGAGGGGATCCAACCGGTTGGATCGCGCCGATCACGTTCATGGCAAAGTGCTTCATTCAGAAGCTTTGGTTGGCCCAACTAGGTTGAGATGATCAGCTCACGGAGGAGCTGGCTCGGGAATGGACGGCATTCGTGACCACATTGCCATATATCACGGAGATTGAGATCCCACGCAAACTGCTTCCGCAGGCAGGGGTCAAGGCCACCCTGCACGGATTTTGCGATGCGTCAGAAAAGGGGTACGCAGCCGCAGTCTACCTGAGAACAGGTGAGACCGCTGGTGCGGGAATTGTGCGCCTGGTCATGGCCAAGAGCAAGGTTGCGCCTGTTCGGACCCGCTGGACAATTCCGAAGATGGAATTGGCGGGTGCAGCCCTCCTGACGCGGCTACTGAACCATGTGGAGCAGAACTTGCGTGGTACGGTGGATCTGAGCGAGACGGTTTATGCATGGACTGACAGCCGGATCGTGTTGTGCTGGCTGCAGACTTCGGTCCACACGCTCGAGGTATTTGTGGCCAACCGAGTGTCACAAATAAATAATTCGGATACTCCTCTGGTCTGGAGACATGTTCCAGGTGAGTTTAACCCGGCTGACTGCGCATCACGCGGCTGTCCGGCGCCTGCTCTGGTTGAGCATTCCCTTTGGTGGGGGCCACAATGGTTGGAACGGCCACATGAAGAGTGGACATTTAATGAGTGCGGACGACATTCATTGCCCCCGGACCAGGGTTTGAGGGTCAATGTGACTACAGTGGAGTCTGCCACCGTAGACCACACGCTTTTGGAACGGTATAGCTCACTGGGCAAGTTACTTAGAGTCACGGGATGGATAATGCGGTTTGTCCATAATTGTCGACGCCCTGTCGCGTAGCGAAACATGTCGCCTGTAATGGGACCTGAGGAGCAACAAAGGGCTCTTTCACTTTGGGTGAAGGTCGTGCAGGGGAACGAGTTCCAGGACGAAATCAGGGTCCTGAGGACTGGCGCGGGTCGTTTGAAGAAAGGTCTTATCCGCCTCAACCCGTTCATTGATGAGCACGGAATGCTCCGGGTGGGAGGCCGATTACGGAATGCCAACTTGCCCTATGCAGCGCGACATCCTCTAATTCTTCCCAAGAAGGGAGCTTTGGTAGAGTTGTTGGTTTCGGACCGTCACACCAGGAACTCACACGCAGGCTGCAACACCCTTCTGGGCATTTTGCAGCGTGAGTTCTGGATTTTGTCGGCACGGAGAGTAATACGGAGCGTTGTGTTTCGTTGCTTGCCTTGTTACCGACTCAAGGCAGCCACAATGCAGCCACAAATGGGAGATCTCCCGCCCGACCGAGTCACGGAGGCTCGGCCGTTTGCTGGCGTAGGGACAGATTTCGCGGGGCCTTTCATGGTCAAGACATCAAGCCTTCGAAACGCGAAGTCGGTTAAGGCATATTTGTGCGTCTTCGTGTGTCTGGCGACCAAGGCAGTTCATTTGGAAATGGTAGCTGATCTCTCTACGGAGGCCTTTTTGGCAGCGTTGGATAGACTCGTTTCTCGAAGGGGTATACCGTCACTAATTCGGTCGGACTGTGGTACCAACTTCAAGGGCGCCGACCGCTGTTTAAAGGAAATTGTAGTGTTTTTGAGTCAAAATGAGCGAGAGATTGGCTCGGGCCTCGCCAGTCGGGGCATTTCGTGGTATTTCAGTCCACCTGGATGCCCCCACTGGGGTGGAATTTTTGAGGCAGTAGTTAAGTCCTCCAAGACTCATCTGTATCGGGTCATCGGCTCAACGATCCTCACCTTTGAGGAGTTGCAAACGGTATTTTGCAAAATCGAGGCGGTCTTAAACTCGCGCCCTTTGTGCCCGTTGAGCGCTGACCCGAATGACCTTGAGGCCATTACCCCAGGTCATTTCTTAATTGGCCAACCACTTAACGCCTTGCCGGAGTATCCTTATACGGATGTAAAGTTGTACCGGTTGTCACGGTATCAGATGTTGCAGCAAATGACTCAAAATTTTTGGAAGCGATGGTCGCTGGAGTATTTGCACATTCTGCAGCAACGCGTTAAGTGGACGGACAGGACGACCCCACCCTGCGTTGGAGACCTCGTACTGGTTAAGGATGCTAACCTATCACCGTTGTGTTGGCGACGGGGGCGCATCGTTAACCTGATTGCGGGCAAGGATGGGTCTCCACGGATCGCAGATGTGCAGGTGAGGGACTCGATCCTTAGACGGGCGGTTTCAACATTATCCCGACTACCGGGAGTTTGAGCGGACCGACAACGGGTCAGTCCGGGGCGGGTGGATGTTTGAAATCAAGCCTAAGAATAATTTAATTAGTTAATGTACGGAACTGATTGTATGATATCGTCATCTTGCCAAAAGACGGTAGGGAGCGCGGTCGCTGTAACGGCGCGGCCGCCGGCATCTGGCTCAGTGCCGGTTCGTGGTTACGGCTAGACGGACGCGCGTGTTTTGGTTGGGCTCAGAGAGTGAGCCTCCGCGCGATATATATTTGGACACTACGGGAAGCAACTGGGGTTGCAAGTGCGCCTTTGTTGAGGTTAGATTGTTAGCCTCGCGTGTATTTGGACATATTGTGGGACAGGAGTTTAAAGTGTGTGTGGAGTTTGGTGTGAACGAGACGCCGCTGGAGAAGCGTCGTTGGGGCAACGAGCTGGTACATCGGCAGGATCCTCGCAAGGTCACAAACACTCACATACACATATACATTAACACAAACTTGCGAGCCGAGAAGAAGTCAACTCGAAGTACAGGTTGGTGTCTAGGTTAAGTTAGATAGATTTTAGCGGGCGCGTATCGCGTTCCATTTGCTCTCGTCAGGATCAGACTGTCTGTTGGCGATTCATCTATGGGCCCGTGAGCTGCCCGCTTTGATCCTGGCGAGAACACCCTCTGTTAGTTAACATACTGTATAGTTAGGAAATAACAATTGAAAAGTTATTACAAATAACATTAAAAAAGCTAAGAACACCCACACTTGGAATTTCTTCTGTTACATGGATGTGTTCATAAATACTTAAAAAGGGCGCAGACCCGGAACAAATAAGCGTCAATAGCCTCATGGCTAAGATAACAGACTTGTGATCGAGAGGTCACGGATTCGAACCCATCCATTATTCCCATGAACTCACTCCAGACAAAGGCATATTTAGCTTAGTTGGACGAGTTAATAAGATTGCTAGTAATGTGAGTTTTAACCACATACTTAGCTAGTTTTTAGCCTCTAAATTTAAAGGCAGGCAAGCCAGGGCTTACATACTAATATTAACATTTAAACGACCGCATGCTAAGGGCACTCCCTGTGGAGTACGGACCTCGGCATAGCGGGGTCGTTGGTGGAGGGCAGCAAAGGGCCAGGCTGGGTCATATAATTATTAAAGGGGCTATTTATTGCTACTGGCTTAGCATCGCGGGCTGGCTCGTTTGGCAAAGGTCGGGGAGGATTGACGTTACAAGTACGCGGACGTCGCTATGGGCCTCGTTGGCGAGGCCGGAATACGGAACGCGTTTTGTTCATGTGTTTTCTAAAAGTCCTAGTTTCCCTACTGCTCTCTTGTCGGATTGTAGTGGGATCGTCGGGTTCATCTAGGACGAGACGCGGATGACGAAACCCGGGAGTTTTTTGAGGCTGTGTGTCGAGCGGCCGATACAATCAGGGAGTTTGTGAGTTTTTCAGCAGAGGCGAAGTAACGCACTGAATGGCGTTTCAACACTTGCTTTATAGTGGGGATTTTGAAGTCTACGTGGAGATCTTCGTTCCTCAAGTACCAGGGCGCGCCCGTGGCCTTTCAGAGAAATCGGTTCTGAATTACTTACATCCTATGGATCTGAGCCGGACTGGATTGAGCAAACACTGGACAGGCGTGTGCCAAAATAGGGCGTATACACGTGGTAAAAATGCGTAGTTTGCATTTTAGGGAGAGTTTGCTTGTGTGCATCCAGCATGCTGTGTTTAACCTTCCGAGAGCAAAAGCGGCTCGCGAGCGAACCGACTTTATATGCTCTCTAAAATTTAGGTTTTGTTCTAGGATCACCCCCAGGTATTTAGCTCGTTTTTCCCAAGGGATTGGCGTGCCAAACATAGTGATCGGGCGGGGAAGGGCAGGCTGTTTCCCACGGGCTCTACGAAACCAGGACTGCCTGACTTTTGTCGGGGTTTACCTCGATTCTACATTTCCTGAACCACTCGCCTAGTGCGTTAGCGGAGGTTTGGAGGGTACGAGCAATGTTATCGGGACTTTTTCCCGAGTAATATATGGCCAATTTGCCGCGGCAAATAGAGATAAATCTATTCAGGGACTTTTCGGGATATCGCTAGTGTAAAGCGTGAAGAGTGGGGAACATAGCTAGTTCTCGTAAAAATATTATATATATCATCATCTCATCTATTGGCCACGCAAAACTTTGCTCAGGGGCAGGAATAACACGCAGCATCGCAACCTATTGCTCAAGCACTTATGTCCCGCGGTGGAAATCCTCATGGACTTCCTTCACCGTATCCTGTTTAGGGCGGGCGATAGATCTGTGAAACTATCTCAATAACTAAAACTACCCCTTGTTCCCTCGCATACTTACGCCGGTTTCTCTTCAGTGTCTCTTGCAGGGCAGCCTTTGAGGTTGTTAGCTGCTTTACTGAACTTATCTGTTGTGTTGGACTTAATAGTAATTAAAACCTTCAGCCAGGGCTTATACTTACTTAAACTTACATGCACCGAGGGCTGCGGAAACACCAATCTTCTTCAACGCGTAAAGTAGAGGAGTGGAGGAGTTCTATTTATAATATTTTAGAACAATACGCGTATTAAAATAACACTAACTTTACTTACTTTAAGGATGGGAAATCATCCAATGACTGCCTCCCGACCTGGGCAAAGCGGAGGGTGTGTCAGACTTTTACTGATTAAAATCCATCCGTGTTCCGTCATTTGCCCTTAGTGTTGCCAGGCCGCGGTAACTCTTTCGAACAATTTCGCAACCCCGGTAGGCAACGGCACTCTAGTGGGCCCTGACAATTTTGCTGACAACTCTTTGAGGCGCGCGTGGAACACGACGCGCCGTCTACACGGGCCTGGTTTCTGTCGGGTGGCGACCTACCTATTGCTCGCAGCTGGCAGGCCCGCGCCAACGGTGGCCGAGAGTCATCCTGCGACTCCAGACTCCCGGAGCGTCTCTAGCGATGGCTGGGGCGCAAGGGCTGTGAGGGCCTTGAAGTTCACCTCTCCCTCGCGTGTCTCATCGCCTCCTTTGCTTGCATAACTGCTTTGCAGAAAGAGGTAACTGCTTCCCATGCCTCCTCCCTCCGGACCATGGATTGGATCAGGGCCGACGCTGAAGTGGATACTTGAGTTGGTGTCGATACAAACGGAAATCATCACTTTATGTAAGAAGAGAGTTCTGTTTCGCAAAGACGTACCATCTACAATCGCTCGAGTCGCAGTGAGGTCTATTATCGTCAGGTTTGCGTGGGCATCCTGTTTTCTGTATGGCGTGGCCCATGTTACCTAGAAAAAGCAGATATTTGAGATTTAGAAAGTGTATTTATTTGCACTGTCATATCCCATCCCATAAAACCCGTTTCTATTCCCACTTCTTCTCCTTTCATGCAGTACGACAGTGGAACTCACTTCCCGCTAAAATCCACGAATCTAAATCTATTAGTACTTTCAAAAAGCTGGTCAAAGATCATTACCTATCTAACATCCCGTAATTTTTTATATTTATTATAGGTATATATTTTTATAGCACTAACATAGGTAAATATATCCAAGTAGCAAAATGTGGCCCTGTAATTATCCTAGGAGCACGTATTTTTTAATCCTATAGAAATCCTGTAAACGTTTATAGAGCCGCATTTGGGCGCAGTTTATAGGACTATTATGCCCTATAGTCACTTTTTTATAATCCGGTAAAGTGCTATTTGATTTTATAATTACCTTATTAAGTGCTTTAACAAAATATAGTTGTCCTATGAAAATCCGGTAAATGCATCTAAAAAGAGCAATTGATCCTCTTATGATCTGGCGCGTGCCGCTACTAGAGTAATTGATCCTACAGTGATCAGCGTAATACCATTAGTAGATTCATTCAGTCGATCATTCGTTCTTTTTTCGTTAATTCATTGTGCTGTGCTGCTGCGTGACATTGAATAAAAGTAAAGTCACATTATAATAATGTCTGTCATTATAATAAAGTAACTTTTGCCGTGTAACTGTTTTATAAAGAGTGCCTACTCAACTTGCGAAAATCATTTTATTGATGAAGTGTTAGATGATAATAAACATATCTTCATGCGCCTTCAAAATTTAACATTTGCATTATTTGTTAATTCAGTAATAAATTCATATATACCTATCCGACATAGGGTCGAAACACCTGCCATTACATTGCATTTATCAGAACCTTTAAATGACTTTTTAAACAAAGTTAAGACGCTTACATGACATACCTACGCCACCATATTTAAGTTTTAGGGTTCTGTGGGTAATGTGAGTTAAACCATACGGTAATGTGCAAATCTTGTAAGTTGTTGCAAATATTTATACTTATATCAAACATCGCCACAGGTCACCGATACTAATCGAATTATGAATTATCTTAAAATTTCGCTATGTTATGGTGTGTAGGTAATGTTGTTAATTATTACGTAATTTTGCACCCCTAGACTAGTGTCCAAATAAAATCAATTTCATTGCCTTTTTTCCTAAATACGTAATTAAACATTTTAAGCAAGCTGCATTTTTGTTTGGACTGGAAATGGTTGTATTAATGGATGTCGATATTTTTTTTTTACTAAAAAGGATTTCCATAAGCTGAAGTATGCCATATGGCCGTGGAAAATTACACACTCTTAGAAAGTAAAAAAAAAATATGGTTGTGACTATAATATTTCAAATGACACAACCAATAGGCTGGTACACTTCACTGTGACTCAAGGGAAGATGACAAAATTGTTATACCATGTTTTTTTTGGTGTCAAAATTGCAAGCATTTTGCGATTTATGATCATTTCCCTACCGATGAGTGTGAAATTTGCTGTTAGTAAGTATTTTAGGAATTTTAATTATTTCTTAATTGACGTGTTTAAAGCTGTTGAGTATTTTTCTACGAAATCGTTAACTGTTCCATTGTTCAGAGTAGATATTCAATACTAAAATATATTTTATAGCACACCTGATTTCTCACATGCCAATAATGTCCTGTACCCACAGTAGTAACGTCTATTGTTTTATTGTTAATTTTAAGGATAGTGCGGACATCCCTAGGTAAAGCATATTTTATCCTTTTATTTAAAATCGCAGAAAGTTCATTTAAAGCTGAATGTGATATATTATTCCTAATAGCCCACTGTTTTATATCCATCTGTAATTCATAATTTTTATCAAACTCAGTATGATCAAGATCATTAAATTCACTATTAATGCTTCCGCTAGCATTTTCTTGATCATTACAACTCTCTGTAAAATTATCCTCCCAGTTGTCTAAGTCTACTTCCATTTTACTGTGTACGGAACCATCACAAACTCACCAACTTCACCAGGCTCTTTTTTATTTAAGAACTTTTCTTTTGATTGACCCAAACTACGATTCCGACTTCATTTCAAAATACTTTTTCGAAACTCCTCTTCGTTAACCGCCACTACGCTTAAATCGTCTCCATTTATTTAAATCCATATTTATATTGTTCCAGCTTTCTCTAACAAATCACAAGATGGCCGATTACTCTAATAATAGCAAATGTAGAACAAATTTAAGTAGAATCTTACTTATAAAAATCAGAGGCTATGCTAGCTTGGTGCTAAAAATCCGTTAAGGGTTACGAATAAGATAAATTTGTTCTATAATATCTTTGCTACTAGCAGCTATATCTGTGGCTTTTATAGGAAGTGCATGTCTTATAGAAGAATGAAACAAGACGTTAAATAGATAAAACGATCCTACTAAATGCGATTATCGGATCAAAAGTCACACTTTGCTAATTACTTTTATAACTTGCACTTATAAGACTGAACCTGACTGACCGCTCTAGTAAGAGTCGTGTAAAATAATCCTATTAACATTTATAAAACTAAATGATAGGGTCAAAAGTACTTGTAGTTCAAATGATCTTAGAAGATGCTTTGGCAGGATCAGTGGAATGCGTCTACTAGATTTCTATAAGACGTGTAATCTTATAAGTCAATTGCTATAGGAGAATTTTGCTACTTGGGATGTATTTTAACTCTATGTATGTATATATTTCTTTATTATCTATACTAATATCACAGTATAAAGATCGTACAGTAGGTTGACGCCTTTGATCTTGTGGAAAATGCTGACAACGTCTAGACAGTCTCGCAGCGGCCAGGGTTGTCACAAGTAAACAATATTTATGAAATATGTTTTTTATTGCAGATCGACATCGTTAGTAATATTATTACTTAATATAATAATGAAAACAATTTTAACCTGCTCTTTACTACACGTATTACTTAGGAGTTGAGGGTGAACATAAAAATGCAGATGAGGCGTATACAAAGAGATTTAAAATTTGAACTGATGCACGTGATAATTAGGTACTGTGACACTTACTGTACTTTAATGTTGTTTAAGTGAAGGTTTTTTAAATAAACAATTATAAAAAATGATGTCCGCCATTTTGGATTTCAATAAGGATGGCATTTTCGTAGCAAGCACCCCAATCAACCTCAAAATTAACACCCATATCAAATTATTAAAAAGAATGACGTCCGCCATCTTGGATTTCAAAAACGATGGCATTTTCGTAACAAGCACCCCAATTAACCTCAAAATTGACACCCATATCAAATTATTTAAAAAAATGACGTCGGCCATCTTGGATTTAAAAAAGGATGGCATTTTCGTAACAAGCACCCCAATTAACCTCAAAATTGACACCCATATCAAATTATTACAAAAAATGACGTCCGCCATCATGGATTTCAAAAAGGATGGCATTTTCGTAACAAGCACCCCAATTGACCTCAAAATTGACACCCATATCAAATTATTACAAAAAATGACGTCCGCCATCTTGGATTTCAAAAAGGATGGCATTTTCGTAACAAGCACCCCAATTAACCTCAAAATTGACACCCATATCAAATTATTAAAAAAAAATTACGTCCGCCATCTTGGATTTCAAAAAGGATGGCATTTTCGTAACAAGCACCCCAATTAACCTCAAAATTGACACCCATATCAAATTATTAAAAAAAAATTACGTCCGCCATCTTGGATTTCAAAAAGGATGGCATTTTCGTAACAAGCACCCCAATTAACCTCAAAATTGACACCCATATCAAATTATTAAAAAAAAATTACGTCCGCCATCTTGGATTTCAAAAAGGATGGCATTTTCATAACAAACACCCCAATTAAACTCTAAAAATTGACACCAATATTTTATTTTAAAAAATACGTACACCATCTCGAAATTTACATTAAATAATAAAAAAAACCGGTCAAGTGCATGTCGGGCCACGCGCAGTGTAGGGTTCCGTAGTTTTTATAACAACCAAGTGCGTGTCGTATTCGCTGACTGATCGTTTCGTACCATGGTCTAACTAAAAGCCAAACCTGATCCGACAATTTTGCACGGAAAGTTTTAATTTTTTTTAGAGATTTGTATTAAACTTGTCATAGCCGGTGTTTTGAATTTAAATACGGACACAGAGCTACACTACTGAATCGTCACAAGAAGCTAGCACGATACAACTGGCGCCATCTATCGACATTTCTATAGAGTTGTTCGAAATTTTCGAGTCAAATACAATTGGTCGACTATTACTCGTAAACTTGTAAAGCCCACTTATGTGTGATAGTTTTCTTTTTTTTTTTTTTTTTTTTTTTTTGTTTTTTTTTTTTTTTTTATGAAGGGCCACTTGTAGATCAGCACACTAAGGCTGTGAGTCTACTTAACCGGACTTTCCTGTGGTGACCTCTAATAAATTAAAGGCCCCCAGCCAGGGCTTACAAACTAAAGTTTACTTAAAGCTAATGACCGCACGCTAAGGGCACTCCCTGTGGAGTACGGGCCTCGGCATAGCGGGGTCATTTTGGGAGGGCAGCAAAGGGACAGGCTGGGTCATATTATTTACGGGAGTATTTATTGCTACTGGCTCAGCATCGCGGGCTGGCTCGTTTGGCAAAGGTCGGGGAGGATTTTCATTACAAGTACGCGGACGTCGCGATGGGCCTCGTCGGCGAGGCCGGAATAAGGAACGCGTTCTGTATTTGTGTTTTCTAAGAGTGCTGGTTTCCCTACTGCTCTCTTGTCGGATGGTGGTGGGGTCGTCAGGCTCGTCTAGGATGTTACGCGGGCGACGAACCCGAGAAATCTTTGAGGGTCTGTATCGGGCGGCCGATACGATCAGGGGGTTAGTGTGGGTATCAGCAGAGGTGAAGTAACGCACTGACATGCGTTTCAACACTTGCTTTATGGTCGGGAGTTTGAGGTCTACGTGGAGATCCTCATTCCTACAGAACCAGGGCGCGCCCGTGGCCTTTCGGAGAAAACGGTTCTGAATGACTTGCATCCTATGGATCTGATTGGGACTGGCATGAGCAAACACCGGACAGGCATACGTCATGATAGGACGTATGCATGTCGTGTATATTCGGATTTTACATCTAAGGGAGAGCTTGCTGTGTTTATTCAGCAGGGCGTGGAGCCTACCGAGAGCGAAAGCGGCTCCCGAGCGAACCGACTTTATGTGCTCACTGAAGTTAAGGAACTGGTCGAGGATCACACCTAAGTATTTGGCTCGCTTCTCCCATGGGATTGGCTTGCCGAACATAGTGATCGGGCGAGGGGGGGTGAATTGTTTATGCTGGCGAGCCCTGCAAAACAGGACTGCTTGACTTTTGTCGGGATTTACCTCAATCCTCCATTTCCTAAACCAATCGCCTAGTGCGTTGGCTGAGGTCTGGAGGGTATGAGCGATGCTAACGGGATTATGTCCCGAGTAGTAGATGGCCGTGTCGTCGGCAAATAGGGATAACTCTACTGGGGGCTTTTTGGGGATATCGCTAGTGAATAGCGTGAAGAGTGGGGGGGAGAGCACGGCGCCCTGAGGGACGCCGGCTCTGATAGGGCGGGGAGTGGAAAGCGCTCCTTCGATACGATATCTGAAGGAGCGGTTCGACAGGAAGTCTCGAATGATGAGCACGAGACGGTCCGGCACACCTAGTTGGTAAAGCTTATAAATTAAGCCATTGTGCCAGACTTTGTCGAAAGCCTTCGCTATATCAAAGAATAGGGCCCCCGTCACCAGACCGCGTTGAAAACGGCCGCTAATGTGCTCTACGATGCGGTGGGCTTGGTGGACACTGGAATGATGGGCTCTAAAGCCAAACTGTTCGTTAGGGAGTAGGCTCTTGGCCTCGACAAAGTCCTTGAGCCGATTAAGAATAATCCGCTCGTAGACCTTGCCGAGGGCGCTGAGCAGACTAATGGGTCTATAGCTAGTCGGGAGGTTCTTGGGCTTTTTGGATTTTGGGATACCTATCACTATAGCCTCTTTCCAAGCTTGTGGAAACAAGTTGTTGGACAAGGCGCCATTGAAGATGGCAGCCAGTAGGACTATGATCGTACGTGGGAGGAGTTTAAGTGCCCTAGTGGTCAGTCTGTCAGTCCCGGGAGCTTTCCTAGGTTTGAGTTTCTTGATGATCTCCTCCACCTCGTCTACCGTGACGGGGGGGAGGGGAGCATCAGGGTCCTCGACAGGGGGCAGGGCAGATCTACGTTCGACCTCAGCATCCACGTGGGCAAGGTGGGCTGGGTCGACTGGTTGGGAGCTGGGAGAGCACTGGGCCTCCAGGCTGTCGGCCAGGCATTCGGCTTTGTCTTCATCGTCGAAGGCAATGCTTTTGTCCGGGCGGATAAGGGGAGGCATTGAGGCAACCTCAGTGGCGCGCATTTTCCTCTGAAGTTGCCAGAAGGCATGGTGGGTGGGTTCCAGTTCGCTCAGGGTCTTGTCCCAGCCGGCTTCACGCCACTCTCTGATGCTGTTACTTACTTTGCGCTGTAAGTACCGCATGAAAGTTTTGTTATTCTGGCAGGGGAAAGCTCTGTAGGCACGGACTGCTGCGTTCTTCTCAGTCAGCAGGGCCCGTACATCGTCCGGGAGCTTCCGGCGCCAGTGCTCTGACACCGGAATCTCCCTTGAACAGTCGTTCAGGACAGATTGTACGTGCTCCGTGAGTGAGTCGATCGCAGCCGTCGTGTCGGCGGCGGACTGGATGTGGTCGGGGATCTTGTCCAGGTGAGGAGACGTGTTGGATTTCAGCAATTCGCCTACTTTCCTCCAGTCAGTGATCACCTGTGTGGGAGGGGGGCGGTTAGGGTCATAGGGACCCGATCTCGGAGTTAACTCCATGATCACCGGTCTATGGTCAGAGTCAAGTTCGTCTGCCGTCTCTAAAGAGTGCAAACGTAAGTTCACATTCTTCAGGAGGGCAATGTCGAGTACGTCGGGCAAGTGGGATGGCTCGAACGGGTGATGAGTAGGCCGCATAGGACCTATGATATCTATGTGGAGAGGTGTGCAAAGGTCGTATAGTACCTTCCCACGGGGGTTGGTAATACGACTACACCATGCGGGATGTTTGGCATTGAGATCCCCCGCTATAAGGACGGAGTCACTCATGTCAAGAAGGGCTGTAAGGTCGCTTCGAAGTGAGGCGTTTATCGAAGAATTTGAATCTATGTCGTTGTACGGTGGGAGATACGCGGATACTATTGTGATAGAGGGATGGCCCGTCATGCCTAGCCGGCAAACGGATACCTCTAAGTGGGCAAGGGGCGGCGGATCCATAGGGATGCAGTGCAGGGAGTTCCTATAATATATTAGAGTGCCACCTCTGTGGCATCTAGTCCTATCGTTCCTAACTAGCCGGTAATTGGCTATCTTGGGATCCCTAAGATGGGGTTTGAGGAAGGTCTCTTGGACCAGAAGGATGTCGAGACTATGATCGCGAAGGAAAGTCGCGATCTCGTCCCGTTGATTGGTGATGCCATTGGCATTGAAGTAACCTAGCTTTAGGGATCGGGGCTTTAATCTCTTACTAGCCGTGTTATACATTATGGCTGTTTAAAAAGGTTGTCAAAATGGCTTTTTACATCAGGATACTTGTAGTATACCTGAATCAGGGATTCAATGCTTTTGCAGGCCACGACCTCCGTTGCCATTTGGATGGCGCGGGGGGACTTGAAGAATTTAAATGTATTCGCTAGGATGAGGAACGGATCGAGTTCCGGCTCATCTGAGCGAGGGGGTGACTGGGGAGGAGGAGGCTGAGAAGCCACAACGACCGGAACGGGGGGCATGATGGGTTGATCCATCAGCCCTGGGACTTTCGGCCTTAGTGCCGGGAAGTTTTGGGCGTGATTCGCCGCCGTCCAAGGAGTTGGACGCTGGGGACTGAGGGTCTGGGGGAGCTCAGACGAGAGTGTAGGACACTCTCGTCCCTGGCGTGCGCTAGCGCGCGTTGCCAGTTTAGGGGCGGAGGTTTTCGGGGCTTTCGGACAGCCTCGGTAGTTGGCGGGGTGGCCGGATTGCCCGCACAGCACGCAGCTGGGCGGGTCTGGGCACTGGGACCTATCTTTTGGGCGACTGCACTCCGCGGTGCCGTGATCGCCCAGGCACTTTACGCACCGGGGTTTGCCGAAGCAATTCCGTTGCGCGTGCCCATACAACTGGCAACGGTGGCATTGGCCTACCGTGCCACTCTTGTGTGGCTTCTCAATGAGAATTCCTGAAAGACTGCATACAGTCTTCAGCGCAAAGATGGGGTGGGGACCTTCGGAGACGGGGTGGCAGATGACGAGGACGTTGTTAGACGCCCTGCCACCTCTGCCGTGCATACGGTGCACCTCAATCACCGGGATGTTCTGTGACTCTAAGTCGCAGACGATCTCGGTGGTGGGGATCTCACTGGGGATCCGGCAGAGGACCACCCGAACGGGCTTGCTCTCATGGAGCGTATAAGTATGGTGGGGGATATTTCGAGCCTTGAGTAGCTTCGAAAGCGCGCGGTGGTCGTTAGCTGTCGCTAACCCTACTTTTATGCCGTTCTGAACGGCGCGGGCATTCGTGTAGGCGATGCGTTGCTCGCCACACGCTTTGGACACGTTTGTCCAAGCCCCCTTATCGTGTATGAAGATGGGTGGGGGAGGGATGGTCTTGCGCACTGAGGCGCTGACGACTGGGGTTTGGGTAGGGCTGGGCCTAGTGGCCGAGGAAGTGGAGGGCTGGCTCTGCACTAAGCGTGCTGGCTCGGGAGGGGAGGGTTTCTTGGCCTTAGGGGCCTGGGTGGAGGACGAGGCCTGCGACCTCTTCTTCCTCTTTCCCTCGACAAGGATAAACTCGTCGGAGGAAGAGGTTTGATCGGAGGAGTGCTCGGACTCCGCTCGCTCTGAGCGCTCAGAGTGTATGCTCTCTGCGCGCTCCGAGCGCTCGCCTTCCGAGCTCACTTTTTCTTGTTCCTCCTCCTCAGAGTCCATTTCGACGTCTGGGGGGGAGGGGGACCTATCTGCGATGGGCGCGGGGGTGGGACCTAAATCTGGCTGCGGGGTGGGTGACAACGCGGGGGGTATTGAGTCAATCTCCTCCTCATACTCCCTTTGTAGGGCGGGGTTTTTAAATAGGATATTTCCTAATATCTCGGTTGTTCGATTCAACCGAATCGTTAGGGATTCTACCTTGGTCATGAGATCCTCCACTATGTTTGTCATGTCCTCCATGTTGGAGGCGACAATGGTGGCCATCCTAATCTCCTAACCCTAACATGTGAGCCTCGAGGAGACACGTCAAACGTGAGCTCCCCGAGCAGACGGTCCCCAAAAAGAGCCCTGCCCCGGAGTTTCTCCTAACACAATGTTACCGAGAAGAGAAACCCAGACAAACTCGGTAACTGTGTTGCCGTCTGATGTGGCCTGAAGGGCCCTATTTGCCTACCCCTCCGGGCGGGAATGACCCGGAGGTGAGTTCGCTCCCTGCGGGGATAGCAGGGAGGTGTGTGCCTAATGGTGTGCCCTAAGCTTGTAACCGGTCGCCAGTCTTAATGTGCGAACCGGGCCCTATTGGGTCTAGTGCGAAGGGGTAGATACACCCAACCGACACTAGGTGTGTATGCTGTGAAGAGAACTCAGTAACTAGGTTTGACTAGGAGATCCCCCAAGGCCAAAACCTAGCACTCGACTCCAATTGACTGCTTCACCCTGAAGGGGATCAGCGGGTGCGTCGGGTCAGCACCCCCTTGGTATTGTTGACACCGTGAGGTTTCCAACCAAGGACCACGAAACTGTGGTTTTACCCTGAAGGGGCCAAACCAAATTGTTTTGACCATTCTCTGTTAGAGAAACACGATATCCTTCACCGCCTCGAAAAAGGCGGATCCGGACCAGGCGTCGTAGTCGGCGACTACGAGTGACGTCACGGCGGGCGTGACGAACGGAGCGATGACTCAGGCACGGAACGATCGAGAGCGCGGAGCGGCACGACTGTTGCGGGCGAGCGTCGGAGCAGGATGATAGTTTTCCTTTAAATTTCGTTATATATAGGTACTACTGCCGTAACATTTGAATTTCTAACTATAACCGTTTAGTTGATAGAGGGGGAGGACACTTGACTCTAACGAAAATTGGTACTTTAAAGCTTGATAAGTCACGAACGGTTTACTTAATCAAAAAACGGTCTTAGCAAACCCCTAATATTTTTGAAAGACCTATCCAACAATATCCCACACTATGGGAAGAACGAAAAAAAAAAATTATCATCCCACTTTACATGTATGGGAGGTACCCTAAATAATTGTATTTTTCAAAATTTTATTTTACCACTTTTTTGGCGTCATTAACGTGTATACTCATGCCAAAGTACAACTTTCTAGTACCAATAGTTTTTGAGCTAGACCGCGGACAGACGGACAGACAGACGGACATGGCGAAACTATAAGGGTTCCTTGTTGACTACGGAACCCTAAAAAGTTCACCATCTTCAATTGGAAATTACTAGTTTTCGTTATCTGTATTAGAATAAAGCTTTTTTTTTTTTTTTTTTAAAAGATGACTAGCAATGTGGGTAGAATTCACATTACTAGCAATCTTGTTAACCCCTCCAACTAAGCTAAATATGCTTGTGTTTGGAGTGGGTTCATGGCAATAGTGTAATGGGTGGGATTCGAACTCGGGACCTGTCGATCACAAGTCTGACACCTTATCCATTAGGCTATTGACGCTTTAACTTTAGCTTGAAAGTATCGTTATCATTTTGAATAAAAATAGAATACCTAATAATATTAAGTAGGTATAAAAATATATAAAATGTCCAAACCCTCACGGCCCTGTGTGATTACCTATTAGATATTATTTTTTTACCGTCCGCCGTTCGGCGATCTTTATATAAACAAGATGAAGACTTGCAATCTCTCACAGCACACATCGTAAGCACCATTTTAAATAAATAATTTAAAAAAAACAAACACGTGCTAGCCCCGAATGATGTTTCCCAAGCTACTAACATAGTTTTGTTCGCAGCTTGGGATCGGCATTCCCGCGTCTCGCCCCTCACACCCAGCACGATTGCCCTGTCTAGACGTCTTCGTCGGACGACTGTATGATCTTTAGACTGTGCTAATATTATAAAGCGGAAAAGTTTGTTTGTTTGTTTGTTTGTTTGTTTGCTTGAACGCGCTAATCTTCGAAAGTACTGGGTGGATTTGGATGCAATTTGGTATGGAAGTAGCTTGAAGCTTGAGGAAGGTTATAGGCTACTTTTTACGCGACTGAAGAAAAGGAGAGTTATGTTTTTACCGTGATAGAATCCACGGGAGCGAAGCCCCGCGTGAGTGCTAGTATCATTATAATTAAGTTTATTAACTAAGTATGTTTTATTTATCTTAATTAGTATTTATACACACTGTGTCTATCATCTCTTCTTGAACTCTCCTGTCACAGGTCTGCTGGAAGACATTTCTTAGGAAATAAGTTGCACCTTTGTGCTCTTTTGTCTGTATTCATATTTTTTCTTTTGTAAGTGTCATGTGTGTACATAAATAAATAAACAATAATAATGCATTAATAATGCAATGAATTCTGTCCGAAATTAAATTAATTTTATTCAATCACGCATAAGAGAATGAGAAAACACAAAAATAATTGGAATAAGAGGTACTATTATATACGTCACACACATACAAAACGGTCATCGTTCAGCATATTGCTGTGCACAATTGTTTGTTTGTTTGAACGCGCTAATCTTCGAAAGTACTTGGTGGATTTGGATGAGATTTGGTATAATAATAATATAATAATATTCCACAACTTTCACACAACGCCATCTAGTCCCAAACTAAGCAGAGCTTGTGCTATGAGTACTAGACAACTGATAAACATACATATATATTTCTGAATGCATACATATCTATACTAATATTATAAAGCGGATTTGTTTGTTTGTTTGTTTGCTTGAACGCGCTAATCTTCGAAAGTACTGGGTGGATTTGGATGCAATTTGGTACGGAAGTAGCTTGAAGCTTGAGGAAGGTTATAGGCTACTTTTTACGCGACTGCAAAAAAGGAGAGTTATGTTTTTACCGTGATAGAATCCACGGGAGCAAAGCCCCGCGTGAATACTAGTTATAGATAAATTACACCCAGACAAAGAACAAATGATCGTGCTCATCACACAAACATTTGTCCAGGGTGGGAATCGAACCCACGACCTTGCGCATAGCAGTCAGGGCCACTGACCACTAGACCAAAAGGCCTGTATGGACGTAGCTTGAGGAACATTATACAGGGTTAATTGCAAAACACCAAAAACCTCTCAGGACTATGTTACCAACATTATAATCAACAACTTTTGTTCAATGACTTTTAAAAATTCGTCATATTTTAGTTCACCAGATTTTCATAAAAAAATAAAAATATTTAAATTGAACGCCCTAAACGCATGTAGCGTCTATGCAAAGCAAAAGAAAGCGATAGTATAAATTGCTTTCTTTTGCTTCGCATAGAGTTCGTAACATTTACGGCGTTCAATTTAAATATTTTTATTTTTGTATGAAAATCTGGTGAACTAAAATATGACGAATTCTTAAAAGTCATAGAACAAAAGTTGTTGATTATGATGTTAGTAACATAGTCCTGAGAGGTTTTCAGTGTTTTACATTTAACCCTGTATATGTTTTTTACCGACGAGCGACAGGATTATGATTCTATCGTGATAAATGCCACAGGAGCGAAGCCCTGCTAGTGGTATAATAATAATCTTCCTAATCGATTTCGGCCACGGCGGTAATTCTCATAATTAATTAGCCATCTGCGCAGGAGATATTATAGTGCACAAGTATGTGCAGGTATAGGCGCACTCTGTGTCACTTTACTCTCATTATCCGATGGGACGGCAATCCGACACGTCCGGAGACAGATCGCAGGACCAACGGCAACGGCTTAACTTTAACGGTTAAATTTAACGTACTTTCCGAGGCACGAGGGTTATCACACCACCAACTAGCCATAGCTACTAACAATAGGTTACTTTTAGGTAAGCGTGCTCCATCTTCGACCACATCATCACTTACTATCAGGTGAGATGGCGGAAAAACGCGAACCTATTTTTAATAATAAAAAAAAACTTCCAATCTCCGGGCTACTACTGAGAAATTCCTTACAGAAAATCAATAGCCTAATGGCTAAGGCATCGGACGGGATTGAGAGATCGTGGGTTCGAACCCCACCTATTACACTATTGCCGTGAACCCACTCCAGATACAAGCATATTTAGCTTAGTTGGAGGGGTTAACAAGATTGCTAGTAATGTAAATTCTACCCACATTGCTGGTACCTCTAAAAAAAAAAAACGTGACAACGTCATAAGAAAATACTGATGGAATGGTTGCATTTTTCAAAAGAAAATTTTAATATTACTGCACTTCTCATGACAATGGAAGAATCCCTACACAGTGACGTCATCTCTTAGCGTTTTATGATAGCCTAGTACTTGACTCGTTGAGTCATACATAAATGTCAAAGAATCCCTACACAGTGACGTCATCTCTTAGCGTTTTATGATAGCCTAGTACTTGACTCGTTGAGTCATACATAAATGTCAAAGAATCCCTACACAGTGACGTCATCTCTTACCGTTTTATGATAGCCTAGTACTTGACTTGTTGAGTCATACATAAATGTCAACTTGGAGATCCAATTTGATTTGCTTTGGAACGCCTCAGAGCGATGGAACGCCTCAGAGCGAGGTAACGCCGCATGAGTCATGTATTTTCGTGCGTGCAGCCAGCTTCATCGAATTATAAGACGTTGTCACGTCAATAAAAATAGAACTTTTTGCCCGACCAGGGAATTGAACCCAAGACCTGAACTCAGCAGTCGCGTTTGCGACCACTCGACTAACAAAATTGAAATTGAAAAACATTTATTCGGACGAAGACACACACAACAACATACAATACAAAATATCAAACATTATTAAAAAGGATAAAATAATCGTAAAAGAGCCAATCCCCAAAAAGAAACAATAAAAGAAAACTGGGCTTACAAACCTCGTGTCCAACCTTCAACAGAGCTTCCACGACGCCTCTTGACAAATGGTCATGACTCTTCGTTGGTGCAGGGAATATGCAAAGTATCTTGTACGCCAAACTGCTCGATAGAAACAGCAGTAGAACTGATAATGTAGACCTCATGGTGCTGGTGGTTCTAGAAAACATCACATTTATAAACCTAAAATAAAATAAAATATGATAAATGATCTTCATTTTGCTGTGGTTATTAAATAACAATATTACACGTATTTTTTTCGTAAATTTAAACTAGATGAGGTCGATGTTTCCTAACTGACTACCCTGAGAAGAAACACCGAAACACACTCAAGGGTCCGTCTCTTTTAAAGTCCATACAATCTATACAGTCGGTTAAATTATATGGGAACCTTGTAGGTTACAGTCTGAGGCGATCTTTTGAGGAAAGATGCACACATATTTGAGTGGGCCTGTCCATACAGTGCAACCATTTATCAGATAACGTAAAGCTCCACTTAGAATAAGGAGCTTAACGATTTAACGAACAATACCAAGGTAGGGCTTTTTGGGTAGGTCGCAAAGTACTCAAACTGCCAGACAATCATGTAATAATTTAATATCCATGCCTTTTTTTGGTGGAAAAATCTTCAGATGACCCCTCCGACTCAGTGTGAAGTGTAAGAGAGTGTCAGACTTCTACTGACTAAAAACCAACCCTGTTCCTTCAGCTGCCACAGAGATTCCCGCAATCTTAGTAGGCAATGGCCCCGATCGAGCCCCGTTAATGATGCTGACTGCTCATTGTGGCGCGCGTGGAACACGACGTGCCGTCGACCCACACAGCAGCATGACGAGGCCCCCCCTGTAGAGGGCCGAAGCCTGCCGGGGTCGTGGGACTTATCCCATTACCGTGACCCCGGAACGTAAAGGGCTATTGAAGGAACACCGTGGATTTTAGTCAGTACAAGTCTGACAGTCCCTCCTGCCCTGCCTGGTGTGGGAGGACTTATTTGATGATTATACCACGTAAAAAAAAATGGTACCTACCCTAGAAATTATGGGAATATTCTAACGAGATACAGTGGCCTTGGAAAGCATCGGTAACTAAAGGAACAGGGTGAGTTTTTAGTCAGTAGAAGTTTGACACTCCCATCCGCTCCACCCACAACGGACAACACATTTGATGATTCTCCCACTCAGAGAAAATAATTTTATAAAGGGTTATGGACACGACTTTCAAATTGTAGGTACAAACTCAGGTAGCCTAACTGTCTGCCTACTTGTAAACGTATTGATTTTGTACTCATTACATTCTTCTTAAAAGCGTGTTTTTAGTTTTTTTTAAACTATTAATTTATTATTAAGCCACGAGCGAAACGCATTCTAATCCAATAAAAAATAAACAAAAACGACTCACAATCTTTTGAAAAGTAATCACATTTGAACACCACCCAACTTAGCACATATGATCATAAACTTATATTACACGTAAAAATCAAAGAAAAAGCATTGATATTACTAAATTAAAAGTCCTAGGTAGTTTAAATATAAGTTAAACCAATATTGTGCAAGAGCGACGCTCAACTAATATTTTTAATGATAAAATTATTATTTTCAAGATATCAGGTACACTATGTAATCAGATAAAACTGTTAATTATATTATAATTGTTATGTTATTATCTTTTCTATATTGTATGACCGCTTCGTTGGTCGAATGGTTCCTCCATCTCCCTTTCACTACCAGTCTACCAGACGCACGGCTGTGTTACCACACTTGGTTGATATACCGTCTTGTCGTACCAAGCGCTTCTACTCCACATTTATTGTACGTACAGCCAAGCTGTGGAATTCTCTGCCGGCTTCTGTGTTCCCTGCCACTTATGACCTTTCAGCCTTTAAAGCACGAGTAAATAGGCATCTTCTGGGCTCGCTCGTCCCATCTTAGACCTTGCATCTATCACTTACCATCAGGCGAGATCGAGGTCCAGAGTGGACCCATCAGTAATAAAAAAAAAAATAAGCGCTACTGCTGAACATGTGGACTTGGGTTCGATTGCCGGATCAGACAAAAAGTGCTACTGTATTTTTACTCGACTGCAAAGGAAGGGTTATGTTTTTCGCGCGTATCTTGTATGTATGTATGTCACATTCTTTATTACCTCACTAGCTTCCGCCCACGACTTCGTCCGCGTGGAAAAAAATAACCCCCGATTTTGAAACATTCTTCATTAGTGCTCCGCTCCTATTGGTCTTAGCGTGATGATATATAGCCTATAGCCTTCCTCGATAAATGAGCTATCTAACACTGAAAGAATTTTTCAAATCAGAACCGTAGTTCCTGAGATTAGCGCGTTCAAGCAAACAAACAAACAAACAAACAAACTCTTCAGCTTTATAATATTAGTATAGATATCTCCAGAATCGCTGAACGGAATCACATAATTGAGGTATCGTTAGATTCGTCTTAGCAGCCCAAGGGTTCTTAGATAAGTGACATTTGAAAAATCAAACATGGTGGCTGTGCGAAGTGAATAAGCACATTTTTATTTTACCTACGACAGACACCAGTCTCTATGTAATGTTCCACGTGGAACATTTTTTTTATTCAACAACAGGTTCGCGTTTGACCACCATCTCACCTAATGGTGAGTGATGATGTGGTCGAAGATGGAGCGCGCTTACCTAAAAGTAACCTATTCACTCTTGACTTAAAGACCCCTAGATTATATAGCTATCGGGAAACACAGACTACGGCAGGGAATTCCACTCCTTATCCGTACGCACAATGAAAGTATTCCCAAAACGTTTCGTGCGTATGGGTGGGATGTCCACCACGTAATGATGGCGCATCGCCGTTTGTCTCGAAGTCCGATGATGGAATTACATAGAAACATCACATAGAGACTGATGTCTGTCGTGTTTTCGTTCATGAGAAAAATAAAAATATTTATGGTTCGAAAATCTTGAGTTCTAACAAGCAATTTAAAGTAGCGGTACTAGATTACACAGTCATTAATAATTGCTCTAGTAACAACAAACTTCTACATTTTCCTTGTTTGTGCGCTAAATATAATATGCATGAAATAATCTTCTTTCAAAGAAATTGTCTCGCTGGCTGATCGATTCCTTGCGTGACCGGAGGGCTGGCTCGTTCTTTGCCCAAAGAATAAGCATTGCCATACAACGTGGCAATGCTGCCAGTCTTTTGGGCACGTTTTCGGACGACAGCAATGTGGAGGAGTACTGCGACGCCTTTTTTCCGGGTGGGAAAATCATCGAATGACTTCTCCCGCTGTGGGTGGAGCGGAAGGGAGTGTCAGACTTCTACTGACTAAAAACTCACCCTGTTCCTTCAGCTGCCCTTAAGTTCCATGGCCGCGGGATCTAGTTAGATTTCTCGCAACCCTAGAAGTCCTAGCTGTCATTTGAACAACTGAAGCCAGTAAATCTGACACTGGTCTGACCAAGGGGTATCGTGTTACCCAGTTACTGGGTTATGGCGGTCAGATAGGCAGACACTCCATGTAAAACACTAGTACTCAGTTGCATCCGGTTAGACCGGAAGCTGACCCCAACATAGTTAAGAAATGGCTAAACAGATGATAAATTACATCTTAAATAGATTACTAAACGCCTAGATTTGTAATATCTTATCTAAGATAAAGAAGTACGTACTACACGTGATAAATAATATTCATTGATAATTGTCGCTGAATCCGCAAATGAACTGGACGCGCTTGAGTCTATTGAGAAGCGGGCCAAGAGACTCATTGGCAACGATGCACTGGTCGAGTCAAAGCTCCAGAGCCTTGAACATTGACGACGAGTTGCAAGTCTTTCGGTTTTCTATCGGTTACATTTCGGGGAGTGTGCGATGGAATTACACAATCTAATTCCGACAAGTCCGTTCCATCATCGGACTACAAGACAAACAGCGATGCGCCATCGTTACATGGTGGACATCCCACCCATACTCACTAAACGGTTTAGGAATACTTTCATTGTGCGTACGGCTAAGGAGTGGAATCCCTGCCGGAGTCTGTGTTTCCCGATAGCTATAACCTAGGGGTCTTTAAGTCAAGAGTGGATAGGTTACTTTTAGGTAAGCGTGCTCCATCTTCGACCACATCATCACTTACCATCAGGTGAGATGGTGGTCAAACGCGAACCATTTATAAAAAAAAAAAAAATGCCGAGTGTGTATTAGTTGGAAAACCTTTTTATTTTTTATCGGGGGAAAACCTTCTGCAGGCGCCTGAACTTTCGGGGTAAAGACCAGGGAGTGTGGGATTCTCACCTCACTAAAACCCCCCGTGATCACCATCAGCAAATAGAAAGGGCCTTGTTTCCTCTAAAAAGACCACTCTAGAGCCACCTCTGTGCATCGCCTATAAATTATGGCACATCCCTGGGCAGAATGTAAACAGGTCTTCCCTGAGTCTCGCTATGCACGGCGACACTTGATTAGTTGGAAAAAAAATATGATTTTATAAAACATACATTTGAGATTGTGTGTGTACTAGGTTTTCCTACAAAATAAAAACCACACAATAAAATGTATTTTTGTCAAATCATATTTATTTTAGGCTCTGTAGGATTAAGGCTATATTAATTTTTAACGAAAATATGCTATGGATTAAATAAAATATGAACCAAGCTACTCAATGCCACAATTTTAAGTCTACATAAAAATAATCTGTGGAAACCATAGATAAAATAAATAACTAGATGTGGTCAACAGAAGAAATTATATCGGAACCGTGTGTCTCTAGTTAGGCGCTGGGCGGGGCAACAACTACACATGCGGTTTAATAAAATCAATAGACACGCACTCGCGCACACACCCGCATTTCTTAAATCAGAACGTACTATACAATCAATAATAAACCTTATTCCGTCAAACACAGCGTGTATTTACCATGCACCTTAGAATTTACCCACACAAAAACATCGGTCGCTATCGTTGTGCTGTGCAAAAGCAATTTATTTTACATATACGCTAGTGATTGACTAAATCGGAAAGTTATCGATTCTTCCATTTGTTATTGTACATTTTTTTTGGGCACCTGAAAATGAACCAAATAAAAAATGGCATGTCCAGAAAATATTATAATAACAATAAAAATATTATTAAGAACATAACATTACATAATTATTATTAAGTACAACCTACTAAGTATTAAGGGCTACCCTGGCGCTTTCGACTTAAATCTTAATATTTAATTATCATAGTGATAGGTCAAATAGAAGTTGATGTTAACTTACATTACGCTCTTGATCGGAACATACCAGCCATATAGGTTGTATAGAATCCTGAAAAGTTGAATGACTGATTTTATGAATGTCCTAAAACATGAGAATAGCTTTCAGTAATAAAATAAAATTTAACCCACTTCTGCAAAAATCAGTTGTACTCTTAATTTTGGAATTGTCCATTCAGGCTGGAACATTTCTGCGCTGAAGTGAACCGAGCATTTATGGTGCTATTTTGTGTAGGGTACCAGTTAGGTGGCATGCCTGTGGCATCAATCCATTCCTTTTTTATATTACCATCTTTTGGGAAGCTGAAAAGTACGAAAACCACTTATTTATCATTTACGTACATCCTAAGCTACTTCTAAACGTCACCATATAATAAGCATCGCAATAATTACGTACCACACTATAAATCAAGATCTGAATGATTTTGACGTATATTGCTAATCCATTGCTACATATGTTCAAAATATTGGTCTGCTCAACAACGTAAATACCACAGTGAGTGTTGTTGATTTAGCATAATGAAACCGATTCCTACTGTAAGTGTGTTACGCAATTACCCCGCAGGTAATAGTTTAGTAGGTTATAATAGGTTTTTGTTATAAGAAAAATCCTAGTTAGTAGAGAAATTGTTAAATATATGAAAACAAACACACATCCATGCCTAACAAATAAATAGCATGAATATATTGACTTATTTTAAGCTAAATTCACTAATATATTATCTGAACCATGCCGATCATTATAACGCATTCGAAGCTTCAACGGAAGTAAAATACAAAAACCATAAAAAAATAAAGAAACAGCAACATAGGATAAGGCATAACATACGATAATTCTAAACCTAAAAACACCACCGATTATTAACCTAAAATTAAAGTAACTTACTTTACGAATATTGGTTACGCATTTCTCTAGTACTCTCTAAAAAAAATCAAAATAAGTAAAATAACATTATTTACACCGGGCTAAAACGGTTGACAGATTGAAAAATAAACTATTGTAGCGACAGCGACGTCGGAACTCCTTACGCATGCTGCGGGCGTAAAATAAATTGTTTATTTTTTTTACTTTTTTGTACACTTGACATTTCAACGTATTTATATTTCTGTCATCTCATGTAAAATAAAAGTTAAACCAATTTTCTTAGAGGTTTCCGTATGTTATAAAAAACTTTTTACCGGTCTTTAGTTTTGTATTTTCGTTTTTGGCACCGACTTCCGAAATTAAAGTTATTTTTCACTTTGCAGTGTTTTTTGGGAGTCGGTTTAATTTTTTGGTAAAAATTTTTAATTCACACTTTTTAGTTGGATGATTTTTAATTTACCTAGTTACAAGAGCCTAAATGTCAACTACTTATAACCTTTTACAAAATATTGCTTTTGCCAATGCTGGGCCGTTAATTGTTGAGGAGTTCTCCTGGTACTTCACCATCAGCTTCACTTAAACACATGCATTGTGACTAGCATATTGTGTTTAATAACCATATTCAAGTAATCGAAGCGGAACACATGAACTACTTATTATTCCTACTTATATATTGAGTAGTTCCAGTGGCCATCGGTGGTCTTCATCATCAGGTCTACTTCACAAATGGTGCTTTTCGAATGCAACAACACAAGTTACTATAAAAATACTCAAATCACTATAGGTGTGCCTATAATATTTAAAGAGTTCCCTCGATTTCTCTAGGATCCCATCATCAGATCCTGACTTGGTGACAATGGGACCAATTTCAAAGTATACCCTTTCAAACAAAAAAAGAATTTTCCAAATCGGTTCAGCCGTCTCCGAGTAATCGGTGATCATTCATAAAAAAAAAAAAATAATATACGCGTCGAATTGATAACCTCCTCCGTTTTTTGTCGTCGGTTGAAAAACCCCTAAACTATAATAGCAATATTTCATTCGTCAATCGACATTGCTGTCGATAGCATACGTTAGTGGATCTGCACAAGCACATCACTAATTCGTCGCAAGAAATGGCGGCGTCACTACGCGATGAATCCGCGTAATACAGTTTCGTATGTTATTTTTACATTGCTTGTCCAGTTACTTAGTGACGAACTCAGGTGGTGGTTAAGGAACAATGTATTTATAGCACAAGTAGTACAGTCGTTCTGATATTTGAAAACAAAAATAACATAGTAAAACCAAGAAAGATTTTACGATGTATTGTTTTTCATGATTTTAAAGACAAATATTGTAAAATACTTGTACTTACATATGGTAAGTGATTCCATGATTCACATAGTTTTGATTTTGGCTTCGGTTTTTACAAGATACCACAGAAAAACTCGGCATTCATATATGTTATCACGATCGCCGTCGAAAGCGCACTAGTTCGCAGAGACGGCCACTTGCCTGTGACATGAGCCCTGTGGCCATGTCGCGCGGACACCGATACGCCCCCTTACCACTTCTCCTATATTTTTGATTTCTGTGGTGGAAACGCTCTGGTAATAAGCTTCTTTTTCGTGATAAAACCATCCAATCGCTCCTCCTGCTCTGGGTGGAGTGGAAGGGAGTGTCAGACTTCTACTGACTCAAAACCTACGTTCCGGGGCTGCGGTGTCACGTTAAAACATTCCCGCAACCCCATCAGCAGGCAATAAGTCGACCCTTAGAACTTAAAATTGGATATTTGCCATGTGTATTTATTGTTTTGAGTGTCGAGGGCCTGGAATCCAGTGGTTCAAATGTGTAAAAACCGAAAAAGTTCCGTAAAAAGTTCGCGAGTCGACACGGTGAGTTTTGTGTGTCGGGAACAGAATCGAGTTTTAGTGATACATGTGACAGTGGTAGCGGTGTCGCACGGTGGGCTGAAAAACGGCTTTCATAGACTTAGGCATTTTATTTTGCAAGTGCCAGTTTTTGTGCCGGATATCACTTCTATTTGTTATAACAATATACAAAAATGACACCAGAATTGATTCTGCACAAAAACGAAGGAATTATAATTCTTTTACGAAAATTTTGTATGGAGCTAGTATGAAAAATCGAAATATCTCTGAAACGGCAGCGATAACCGTAATATCCTTATAGGAGGTTTTAGTACTAATTATTTATGATTTTTTGACATACGTTACATAATGGTTGTAGATGCCTTTTTTTTTTTTAATCGTCAAAATATTTTTATTTATTTTTACATATTAAACGTTCCTTTTAGTGTTTAAGTTGAAGAATTCAGAGCTTTAACAACTCTTAACATAAAATAGCATCACCCCTATAGACCTGAAGGACTAGACAGAGGTGTGTAGTATCTTGTTGATCTTGTAAGATTTCCAACAATACCAAATTGTTGAATATCAGTGTCAAAGTGCCCATGCTGTCGCTTCTTTTAGAAAGATAGGGGAATGAAATTGTTAATTGATCATACCCTAAAAGTATGATTACAACATAACCGGACACATAATAATATCGACACAAAAGGAATTTTAAAACCTTGCATACGTTCAAAATACAAAATAACATATTGTGTAGTCATCTAATGAGTCTGATGACAAGTAATTAAGTAATCAGAATGATGGTTGTAGTCTTCTGATTCTAATGAGCCTATTAAGTGATTAAATGATTTGAAATATCTCGCAACAATACCAACTAAGAACTGCATTCACCTTTTTATAATTAGTGAGCTAATGTGATTTGCTAATGTTGATTAGTTCTACTATGAGTTCTACGAAATGTTTTTGACGATTATAAATTTTTATTATCATATCTTTTATAACTTGAGGGTAGTTAACTAATTATTGACTTTATACAATAAAAGGGCTATAATTTTGTTCCATAATTTAGATTGTTCACAACCGTGTAACTGCTAACACTAAAACTATTTGCTTTGCGACTACAAAATCTTAGAATGGAAAGTTTAATCACCAACTTAGATTTGTTTGTTCTTCTAAAAAGTGAGTGTCCTTCATTTAATCATGAAGTATTGTTTAGTGTAATTGTGTCCCGCATAGGCGATTGCCTTTCTGCCGAAGATCAAGTAACTCTCAAAGAATTTTGCCGGAGATTCACGCGAGCTGCTTTAAACAGGTGGCAGAAATCTAAACGATTCTTTGATAAGTTTAGAAATACGTACGGAGAGTGGTTGCAAGCAAATATTGATTGGCCGAGTTGCGTGCAAACTTTAATAAATCAAGAACCAACTGTTGATGAGATACCAAGAGCACGCTCAGTCTCTCCAGAACCTTCGACATCATCGACTGTTGGAACAATGACAAAAAGGTTCCGAAAACCATTCAAAGATCTGGGAAGCAAACAGAAAAAGAGAAGATCTAGTGAGCACATAGGCGAGGATTCCTGTGAATTGGCATATGCAGCTGCAGCACGTTTAAAAGAAGAAGGTTATGAAGATATCGCATCTGTAATCAATTATATGATCAAAAATCCAGAAGCTGCCGTTAAAATCAAGGAAAGCATTAAGAAAACAGTAATATTTACACCAGAGAAAGCACTTGGATTGCTTCTTTCACTTAAGCTTTCAAAGTGGCAATATATTACGTTGCGAGAGACTGCCATTCGGGAAGGTGCTAAGGATATTTACCCATCCTACTATAAACTGCAACAAACTAAGCTTGCATGCTACCCTCCTAATCAATCAGTATCAGTTACGGATTCATCAGCTAGAATTACACTTCAAGCTTTACTTGACATCACGGTGAAGCGGATTCTTCAAAGTCTTTCAGATAATGTGGAAAATAAGCAGTTAAAGCTGATATCGAAGTGGGGATTTGATGGTGCTTCCAATCAAAGCCGATACAAGCAGAAAATGGACGGCGAGCATGATGATTCAAGCATTTTCATGACCTCCTTGGTGCCACTGAAACTGACAGATGGAGATAATACTATATGGACAAACCCGAAACCATGCTCAACTTTTTATTGTCGTCCGGTTCAGTTCACTTTTGTAAAAGAAAGCCATGCAGTTGTCATTGATAACAAAAGAAAAATGGATGAGGAAATTGAGGCCCTTAACCCCACAGAGTGCATTAATAGTAACAGGGTGACTCATAAACTAATGATGACAATGATCGACGCAAAAGTCTGCACGTACCTTTCTGAAGCTAGATCAAATGCATCATGCTACCTGTGCTTAGCAAAACCAACAGAAATGAACCACTTAGATGCTGTAACATCAAAAACTGTGTGTTCTGACATATATGAATTTGGCCTATCATCCCTACATGCCCGTATAAATTGCATGGAATGTCTGTTACACATTGCGTACAGACTTGACTTCAAACAGTGGGCAGCAAGAAGTAATGAGCATAAAGATATGTTACAAAACAGAAAAAAAAACATTCAAAATAAATTTAAAGAGGAGCTCAATCTGTTAATTGATATAGTAAAACAAGGCTCGGGAACTACCAATGACGGGAATACCGCAAGGAAGTTTTTCGAGTTTCCCAATAAAACTGCAGCTATTACTGGGTTGGATCAAAACCTGATAAAAAGATTTGCTGTTATTTTGCAAGCAATAACATCTGGTGAGAAGATCGATGTCATCAAATTTAAAGATTTTGCTCGCAAAACAGCAGAAAAGTACGTGGAATTATACGACTGGTACTACATGTCATCAACCGTACATAAACTATTAATACACGGAGCTGACATAATCGAAAAAAATGATATTGTCCCGATTGGGACTCTCTCGGAAGAAGCCTCAGAGTCTCGAAACAAAGATTTTAGGAGGTTCCGGGAACATCATTCGCGGAAAAGAAGCAGGCAAGATTCTAATCAAGATATCCTAAATATGCTTGTTGTTTCTTCGGATCCTTTTCTAAGTGCACAAAGGCCGAAGTTAGATGCCAAAAGGAAGACAACCTTTTTTGCTGAAACTCTCGACCTAATACAGTTTCCGGAAACTGAGTTCGACTTTGTAGGTATATCCGATCTGGATTCTGACTCGGAATTGGAGTCCGACAACGAAAGTTGTAAAGAAAATTTGTAAAATTTAATTATTTTTCTTTATGTTCTTTTGTTATTTATGTTAGTTTATTGTACCAATATGTTTAGTTAATAATTTCATAAATTATAGTTTCAAATATGTATTTTGTATAATTGAATTTATTAGATATTATTTTTGTTACTTCTGTTTTATTTAAATTACCTATCAATAAAAAGTTTATATACAGTCTTTTTTTTTCACATATTCTTAATATTTGGGGAAAAAGCATGCTTCCTAACGATGTTCTTAACTTTGACACAGTTCATGGATCGTTTTGAACAGTTTCATATGTTAAAATAAATAATGTTAGTACTATAATCCCCTATAAGGATATTATTATTATTATGTGTCCGGTTATGTTGTAATCATACTTTTAGGGTATGATCAATTAACAATTTCATTCCCCTATCTTTCAAAAAGAAGCGACAGCATGGGCACTTTGACACTGATATTCAACTATTTGGTATTGTTGGAAATCTTACAAGATCAACAAGACACTACACACCTCTGTCTAGTCCTTCAGGTCTATAGGGGTGATGCTATTTTATGATTAGAGTTGTTAAAGCTCTGAATTCTTCAACTTAAACACTAAAAGGAACGTTTAAATATGTAAAAATAAATAAAAATATTTTGACGATTTAAAAAAAAAAAAGGCATCTACAACCATTATGTAACGTATGTCAAAAATTCATAAATAATTAGTACTATAACCCCCTATAAGGATATTACGGTTATCGCTGCCGTTTTAGAGATATTTCGATTTTTCATACTAGCTCCATACAAAATTTTCGTAAAAAAATTATAATTCCTTCGTTTCTGTGCAGAATCAATTCTGGTGTCATTTTTGTATATTGTTATAACTAATAGAAGTGATATCCGGCAAAAAAACTCGCACTTGCAAAATAAAATGCCTAAGTCTATGAAAGCCGATTTTCAGCCCACCGTGTGTCGCTAACAGAAAACGAACGAGAAAGAGGGTAGACCGATTTGTCTGCTCATAAACTTCCACCCGCAATTACTTCAGTTCATCCGTGATCATGGCGCTTGCAACAGTGCCGAAATATCGGAAATTTAAAACAATAAATACACATGGTAAATATTATACCCGTTTTAAGTTCTAATGATACTGTTAGTGACCATGTTAGCTTAAAAACTTTATAAGTCGACCTTACAATTAATAAACCGATGTAATACTCATCGTTAGAACATCGTAGTATACAAATAATCACTATGGTTTACAACTACCGCCAGTCAAGGCTATAACAAGGCAGAGCATAGACGCGTAAATGGACGCAACATAATATCAACGATCAGTACGCGGGAAATATTGAATAAAATAAATGATTTGACGTTTTGATGTGAAAGAGACTTTTTGTGTACGAACTTAAATGTGAATTTAAAAAAGGTAAGTTACTTAGTTTTATATTTTTTTAATAAAAAAGAAAGAAATTCTTCTGTTTTTTCTTTTTAAAATTCATAAAGCACGTTAAACTTCTTTTTTAATATTCTATGATAAAGTCACAGTATACAAAATAAACAAAGAGGTGCGTATATGGACAGCCGTGTCTGTTTCATAATCAAACATGTCTATTTTTAGAGCAGTCATGTGCCATGCCATCTTACGTCATCGCCATCAACAGGTCCATTTGACATGAATGATATTTTATCCTGAACGTGTAGCACATGAGAAAACAGCAATAATTCTTTACAGGAAAGCTATCAATAAAACAATAGTGCTATTCTGTGTTATTCAAAGTACGCTTGAAAGTGAACACACAATTTAAAAACATAATCCTTCCTTTGGAGTTGGGTAAAAAGCAAACTCATTTGTTTTTAATATACCTTCACCTTCAACAACGAGGTTCATAGACACCGTGACAGCAGCGTTCGAAAATCGAAGTAATGTTGTTTCCTAAACATGCGCCCACTTCTAATTTAAATTGACATTACAAGCGGAAAAGTTTTAAAATTTAATGGTTAAATCTTAAACAGTGAAAAAGAAAATATCTATAACACTTAAATACAATGTAGTCTCATTGTATTTAAGTGTTATAGATAAATTAACTAAAAATTAGTAAGTCCAACTATAAAGTATTTATAGTAAGTACATTACTGCAAATAAATACTTATTTTGTCCTTTTCCTGTAAAACAATCCGCAAAGATAAAAAATATATATTTAGTACCTAATGCAATGCGCATAACGAGCAACGACGTAATTGCATTCGGCAAACGCTTTGACTAGGTCCTTTGGTTGAACACTTATTTAAATAACGAATATCTTCTGAAGGATAGCTCATAGATAGTCAAAATTTTGGATTTGTAAGGTACATAATAGTATCAAGCTCCTAATGCTATTGTATGATATAAAAGAGTGGTACTTAAAAAAGGAGCCCGCTGGCTAGACCTTTGTCTAAGTAACGAATATCTACTAAAGTATAGCTCACAGAATGTCGAAATTTTGGATTTGTAAGGTACAATAATAGTTTCTCAACTCCGAGCACTATACTGGGCGATCTGAAAGTAAAATAACAATAAAAACAATCATAAGGGGCCCGCTAGCTAGACACTACATAAAAACGTCATTTACTCAAAAACTGTCGAGGAACAAAATAGGTATATCTCATTTATTTTCTATCGGTACAAAAGAATGTCCTTATGTAAACCTATGACCTGTTGATATATCTCGTTGGGAGTATCTATCAAAGTATAATATAGTCAATTGATTTAGCTGTGTATGTTTAATTTTTAATTTTTCATCTATCTAGGATTGCCCTTAAAAGTGCTTGTATAACTTCATGTAAGTGTACCAGCTTAACAACTACGAACTCAATTCATTATTAGGTACACCTGTGTGGGTAATGACCTGTCAAACAAGAGGAAGCGTATTGTGTTTACCTCTGTGTGTCTCTTAATATCCCTTCTTCTCTACTTATATTATAAATGCGAAAGGAAATCTGTCTGTTACACATTAAGGTCTAAAACACAAAATCCGTAAAATTGGTACAAGAATAGAGAAGAATATAGGTTTTTAGGGTCACGTATATAAGTTTTTAGGGTTCCGTAGCCGAATAGCAAAAAATGTAACCCATATAGTAGACTAGTACTCTCGCGGGGCTTCGCTCCCGTGGATTCTATCACGGTAAAAACATAACTCTCCTTTTTTGCTGTCGGGTAAAAAGTAGCCTATAACCTTCCTCAAGCTTCAAGCTACTTCCATACCAAATTTCATCCAAATCCACCCAGTACTTTCGAAGATTAGCGCGTTCAAGCAAACAAACAAACAAACAAACAAACAAACTAACAAACTTTTCCGCTTTATAATATTAGTATAGATTCGTCATGTCTGTCTGTCCTTCCGTATGTCACAGTGACTTTATTCCGAAACTTTTAGGACTACACAGTTGAAACTTAGTACGTAGATATATTCTGTGAACCGCTTTACGATTTTACAAAATTAAAAAATAAATGATTGGGAGTTTCATTTCAAACTTCCAGAAATACTATCGCTCGCAATTTCGTGCGCGTGGTAATTTCGTACATTTTGACCTTTCTTTTTTGGGTGGGAAAATCATTGAATGACTTCTTCCGCTCTGGGTCAAGCGGGAGGGTGTGTCAGAAGTTTTCTCAAAACGTTTTGTGTGTTTGTATCGTCTTGTAGTCTGATGATGGAACGGGCTTGGTGGAATTAGTTTGCCGAAGAACCTATTGGCTTGCACAGCTTTATCTCGACCAGTCTCTCGTTGCCAATGAGTCAAGAGGTGCATCAAGCTGGTATTTAGCAGATACATCCCAGAGATGGGAGCAGTACTCTATACACGATCGAATCTATTATTACTCTGCCTGCCGATCTACTTCGCGTTTTTAAAGATCCATATAACATAAGATCTCTATAGTAGGTACACTGTCCAGTCATTATCTAAGTCATTGACTGCTCCAAGTTCATAGCTTACATCGCCTTTTTGCTTAACGTTTTTTTTTTGTTCTTTTTTTCAATGTTGCTTGGCTCCTCAAGGTCATAGCGTGCTGTTCAAGTTAATTCACCTCCCACAATCTTTGGGCTAATAACTGATTTGCTAAGCTAAGGTTTGCTAGGCTAAGACTGATTCGTTGGTCGAGTGATTGCAAGCGCTACTGCTGAGCATGGGTTCGAATCCCGGTCGGGCAAAAAGCTGCTATTGGGATTTTCTGTACCGCCGTGGAATGGAATGAAAGCGACTTTTTGCAACGAAATTGTACACAGCATAATGAACTTTATGTCAATTGTACAACATACAAACTAAATAGGAGCCAAGAAAAGGTCGCTCGTCTTCCGGGGAATACTTGCGCATTCCCCTAGCTACTGTCGGCGCCGTCTGTGGAATCCGCGGGAAGTGGTGCGAACGGGGAGTTGCTTGGGTCGGTCACAGCTAGGGCATGCAATATCGCAAGGTTCTCAATTCTGGAACTGAGTTCCAATACTGGAAATCTGATTCCGGAATTCCGGAACCAGTTCCGGAATTCTGGAAACTTTTAAAGTTTGTTTCAAATCAAACAAGATTTATAATTATATCAGTCTTTTAACCTTTTGACCACCACGTCAAAAAAGCAAAAGCGTGCCCTCAGCGCCAAGCTTCGAATTCATCTTTTAAACCTACAAAATAGTAGTGAGGTCGAAATTATATCGATAAAGCTCATGGAAAACTGACAATATTTTTTTAACATAGGCTTTAATTGAATAAAGATTTTTTTTTTATTATATTTGATAGGCTTGCGTTTGACCATAATCTCACCTGATGTTAAGCGATGATGTGATCGAAGATGAAGCACGATTGCCTAGAAGTTACCTATTCACTCTTGACTTAAAGACTCCCAGGTTATAACTATTAGGAAACACAGACTCCGGCAGGGAATTCCACTCCTTAGCCGTACGCACAATGAAAGTATTCCCAAAACGTTTCGTGCGTACGGGTGGGATGTCCACCATGTAACGATGGCGCATCGCCGCATCGCCGTATCGCCGTATCGCCGTTTGTCTTGTAGTCCGATGATGGAACGGGCTTGGTGGAATAAGACTGTGCAATTCCATCGCCCACTCCCCGAAATGTAACCGATAAAAGACTGACAGGCTTGCAACACGTCGCCGATGTTCTAGGCTCTGGAGTCTTGTTTCGACCAGTTTCAAGACTCAAGTGCATCAAGCTGGTATTTGGCAGATTCGTCCCAGAGATGAGAGCAGTACTCCATACACGACCGAACTTGCGCTTGATAGAGGTTGAGCAGCTGTTCCGGTGTGAAGTACCATCCCACCTTTGCTAGGATTCTCAACTTTTTGGCAGCCAATTGAGCCTTAGCCTCGATAAATGGACCAAAATTAAGGGTGGATGTCAACGTAACCCCAAGAAGCTCGATGCGAACAGTTATCGGCATGGTTACACCACGGAAAGAAGGAGCCGGTTGAAATTAGCTCCTTTTTGCGGAGAAAAGACATGCCTGGGTCTTGGCAGCATTAAACTTGACCAAGTTGGCGTCGCCCCACTCAGAGACAGCCTTCAAAGTCAAGTTCAAGCGCCCCACCATTGCCTCTCGGAGAGACTGGACTTGTGACCCACTAGCACGCGCGCCAGATATATATCTCTCAGCAACAGTGCTGTCGTCTGCATACCCAAAGGTATCGGGCATTAGCAGATCGTTAATATGTAGCAAGAATAAAGTCGCTGAGAGAACTGACCCCTGAGGGACCCCGGCATTAATAGCCAATTGGCCAGACGAGCAACCATCAATAACCACTCGAATAGACCGATCTCTCAGGAAGTCTTCTATCCAAACGCAAAGTTCAGTGGGTATACCGAAAGAAGAAAGTTTAGCAATAAGGCTATCGTGCCACACGCTATCGAAAGCCATACCATCCTTGTGTTGAGTTTTATTTCAACCCGCTTTGTCCTTTATGACATAAATGTAATAATATGAGTCACATTTACGGCTTTTATTACTATTTAAATCCATAAATAGAATCAACAATCGATAAAACCAAGTCAATACCATCACAGCACGATTGTCCATCATGACGTAATTTTTTGTCATTCTATGACGACAGTGGCGCAGCTGGCACGGATTTCTTGACATTGCTCGCTTCTGCTCTAGAGGTGCGACACCGATACTTATTAATAATATCGAAATATTTATTCTTATTGTTTTGTACTTTCAACAGTGTCAAGTAATAAAATGTAAGTTTCTTTGAAAGACCAATCAATTTAATGTTTTTTCAACACATTTGCTCGTAAAGTGCACAGTCTTATTCCACCAAGCCCGTTCCATCATCAGACTACAAGACAAACGGCGATGCGCCATCGTTACATGGTGGACATCCTACCCATACGCAAGAAACGTTTTGGGAATACTTTCATTGTGCGTACGGCTAAGGAGTGGAATTCCCTGCCGGAGTCTGTGTTTCCTGATAGTTACAACCTGGGAGTCTTTAAGTCAAGAGTGAATAGGTTACTTCTAGGCAAGCGTGCTTCATCTTCGACCATATCATCGCTTAACATCAGGTGAGATTATGGTCAAACGAAAGCCTATCAACTACAAAAAAGTGGCTCTTTATGAACCGCTATTAGGTCCATAATGCAGTGTATTAGAAATGCGTGCTTTTTACTTTACGTTACTGCACTAGTGCTATAACGCCACAGATAACTATTTACTAGTTGGAGGTTTGAGATAGCGGCTTGTGGAAAGTTCCACAGACTAGTTTGGTTGCGTTCAGAAAAAATAATAATCAAAATATCAAAAATTTATGAATATCGGAATTCCGATATTACTCCTCTCAATTCCGGAATTGAAATACCAGAAAAATTGTTATGGAATTCCAGAATTACGAAATTCCGGAATTCCGGAATGCATGCCCTAGTCACAGCAGTGCGGTGCCAAGTAGAAGTGGGCAAAGTTTATATTGTAAGCGTGTGAAACTTTTGAGATTGGAACATTTGCATCTCGATTACTGAAATGATCCGGAACACTGATATGTTTCATCAACCGACGACAAAAAGAGGAGCTTATCAATTCGACGCGTATTTTTTTTTTTTTATGAATGATCATCGATTACTGGAAGACGGCTGAACCGATTTAGAAAATTTTTTTTTGATTGAAAGGGTATACTTCGAAATTGGTCCCATTTTTATAAACGTCAGGATCCGATGATGGGATCCTGGAGAAATCGAGGGAACTCTTCAAATATTATAGGCACACCTATGACGTTTTGGGTATTTATTATAGTAACTTGTGCAGTTGCTCTCAAGAAGTACCATTTGAGGAAGTGGAACTGATGATGAAGACCACAGATGGCCGCCGAAACTACTCAATAATAAGTATTGAGTGGATTGCGATTCGATTACTTGAATATGGATGTTAAGCACTTTATGCTCGTCACAATGCATATGGTGATGTAGAGCTGATGGTGAAGTACCAGGAGAACACCTCAACAATTAACGGCCCAGCATTGGGAAAAGCAATATTTTGTAAAAGGTTATAAGTAGTTGACATTTAGGCTCTTGTAACTAGGTAAATTAAAAATAGACCAACTAAAAAGAGTGAAATAAAAACTTTTTACCAAAAAGTTAAACCGACTCCCAAAAAACACTGCAAAGTGAAAAATAACTTTAATTTCGGAAGTCGGTGCCAAAAATGAAAATACAAAACTAAAGACACCGACTACCGAAATTAAAGTTATTTTTCACTTTGCAGTGTTTTTTGGCAGTCGGTTTAATTTTTTGGTAAAAAGTTTTTATTTGGATCATCGGCTCAATGACTCGGTGAACGCCCGCGACGCGACGTCATGTATAGAAACGTAAGATTTCTACGTTGCGTCTCGGGTGTTTACTATTGAGACATAGAAATGTTTTGAGGCAGATCAATACTGAATGTTTTATGTCTATGTATTTATTGTAATGAGTGAGATTATAAATAAAGTCGATCTTCGTGCATACGATACGAGAGTCAAAAGTTAAAGTAACTCCACTGAGTTACTTTAACTTTGGTAGTGGTGGTGGCGACTGAGCAGTGAGCAAGCGAGAGTGACTGAGAGACACTTCTCTCAGTCACTCTCGCTTGCTCACTGCTCAGTCGCCACACGAGCGACGCGTCGCGCGAAATGAGCCAGAGCACAGTAATGTTTCAGATTCAAATGATGCATTTGAAACGTTGTTACTGAACCAATCTTTTGAATCATTTCGATGATTCGGATCAGTGAGTCGGTTCCGTAAAGACTTACACACGCCTAGTGCCAAGCAAGCAAGGCGCAGTCGCGCTACTTTTCACGTCATGAGGCGAAATTGATGCTTCCATTCCGCGGCGGTGTAAATTGAGCCTTAAGATGTAGGTCCCGGCTGTCATTTGGACATTTTTGACAGTCGTTACGGGTAGTCAGAAGTCAGTAAATCTGAAGATGATATCAGAAAGGCCGGAGTCTGCAGTGCTAGGGAGGCTTATTCGACTTCACGTAACGAGATGACGCAATGTTTTTATTTTTTGTTTTTATCTTTATCATAGGGTTTCATTGTTATTTTAGTTTTTGACATTATTGGATTTTTATTGGAATTTATTTTATTTTATTTGTATATATGTGAATTTTAGAGAATGACATGAACACTAACATAGTTTTTAAGACCTTTGTTACTAACATTATATGGACAATGTTTTAAGTCTGAAATAAATGTATTCTATTCTATTCTATTCTATAGCTGACAAAGGACTTAGTAGAAAATAATATTTTTTTTAAATTTTTATTTAAATTATTGTTATTGATTTATTACGAGTTTTCTGTTACGAGTTGTTGTTATTTATTTATTATATTATATCGTTTTACGCAGACATGCCAGAAAAATGTAGGTATACGATATGTACTGTTTCATGGATAAAGAAGCTCAAACTGAAAAAGAGACAGTAAACTTACTGTAACGACGAGAACACATAATTTTTAATAATATTTACTTTAATACTTTTTTACTTTTAAATGCATATATTTTATTTATAACACCTAATAAACTCACGAAAACCTCTCCTTTCTTTAACTTTCTTCTAAACAGATATGATTAGAAATAAATGATGGCAATAGCCATATAATAATATAATAATAGTAACCCAACTAGCACAAATGGGCTGCATTAGAGCTTTGGAGCGTATCCGATTATTACTTATGGTAATAGACGTAAGCGCTAGAGCGTCTACTGCAGACTTAAAGCAGCCGCTTTAGCGCTATTTGGGCGCTATTTTATGCAACCTAAAGTTCCATTTAACCTGCACAACGGTTGCATAAAGGTTCCTTAATAGCTACAACGATTTATTAACGCTATACTAAAGCTCTCGTAGCGCTACTTTTGAATGATTTTGAACTACTTTGAACGAATGAATTGATTATAGTTCTTTATTGTATATCTTCAGTTGACATTGTTTGTAATATTTTGGTAAAGTGTTTTCGTCGCCATCATGAAAATAAAACAAAAAGAAGTAAATGTTTGTATTCTGTATTAGCAAGATATATAAAGATACTTAAAACGCTGTCCCGTTTACTGTAGATATATAAGATAATTTTCGAGTAATTTTAACGCGCTTTTATGATATTTAAAATATTATAAAAGATATGTGATATTTTTTATTTGTTATACAGAATAAATTTTATTTCCGTATTTTTACGTGTCGATAACTTACTATTTGCAAGTGGCCGATTGTTTACCGGTACATTTAATGCACATTTAACTGAAAAACCAATGTATATCAACTCAATTTTGCAAGTGAATTATAAGTTTTCTTAAAAAATCATGGCGTCATTGTACTGTAGTCATAACCTGCAGTTTGAGCTCTAATAACTCCCTTTTGAGAATCGTAGCGCTAATTTTCACCCTTCTAATGCTTCCAGTGAATTTTGTTCCCCTAGTGCAACTCACAGCCACAAAAAGCTCCTATTTTCCTGTTTTTGAGGTTATAAGATTAATTATTTGTATCCTTAAGTGTATTGTAAGGTGTACAATAAAGTATATAATAAATAAATAAATAAATAATATCTAGTTACGTACTTATTCGTTTAGCATCCATTTTATTAAATGTTTTATAATAGTTACAAAATCGGCTGTAAAATGGCGAATGGATTGAGCCTGCAAGGTATGACTATTGCTACTAAAGGCCTTAGTTACACTAATGATTTTTTTGTAACTATAGTATGCATAAGAGTTTCTATTATTTCTATAATGAAACTTATAGTAGTATAATAGTGGTTACTATAACTATAACCTATACAAGTTACAATGGAAACTACTATGCAGCTGTGAGTGGCAGAATGACCTTCGTAACTCTCATATAAAGGTGTAAGTGGTAAATGAGTTCTACCGTGGACTACTGTGAAGGCTAGGGTAGTATTTGATTCAGCTTATAGCACCTTAAGTAACTTTTATAGCTATAGACGTTTACGGATGCAGATATGCAACTCTGAACTGCTTTTTGAACCCTTAAAGCGCTATTTTACAGCCCAAAGTAACAAAATAGGCTGCTGTTTCCACTAATGTGCTCGTTGGGAAGCAATAAAATTGACTACTTTTTTGTTCCACTAAGTGCACGATGCGTGAACTTACCTCCACTAAGCCAAAACCTTGCCAACTTACGTGCCGGGGACTGTACATAGATAATTATGGACCCTTTCGGGCACAACATAATGTAAAAAATGTGACGTAAAATCATGATTATGCTTTTTAGGGTTCCGTAGCCGAATGGCGAAAAACGGAACCCTTATAGTTTCGTCATGTTTGTCCGTCTGTCTATCTGTCTGTCGGTCCGTCCGTCCGTCTGTCCGTCCGTATATCACAGCCATTTTATTCTGAAACTATTAGGACTTTACCTATAACCGCTTTCCGATTTTATGAAAATATATTTTCATTATTTAAAATAAAGGGGGTTCCCCATACATGGAACTAAAACTGAAAATATTTTTTTTCATGAAACCTATGCGTGTGTCTATAGACAGGTCTTTAAAAATGACATTGGAGTTTCTAAAACCACTTTTTCATAAAGTCAATCGTTTAAAAGTTATACGCTTCCAAAGTGGTAAAATGTGTCCCCCCCCCTCTAACTTCTATAATAATGGAGTGAAAAATCTAAAAAAAAATATATGTATGTAGATTTTAATGAAAACTTTCAACCAAAATTAGTTTGAATGAGATAGGATCAGTTGGCGTAGTTACTATGGAACCCTTCATGGGCGAGTCTGACATGCACTTGGCCAATTTTTATTTATTGATTATGTTATCTTTGTAGTGTTTACAAACCTCGACTGGCTCATTGATAAGATCGTCAATAGAAACAACTGTGCAATCATATTGCTATCATTAGAGTAGGTATTTCAAATCAGATAAAATCCTTTATGTGTCAGTAAGATAACTTATAGACTATATTATTAACATTTTATCAATAATAATTAATTTGAATGTTAAATATGTAATGTAAAATTTTGTTCATTGCTTGTTCAGTCCGTTCGCCGCACCAGACCCGTTATGCATATGGGTCCAGTAAAACATTAACGGACAGTCTAGCTTGTCCACAAAAACTATATAATTCTGTTGGTGGCCTCTTCCGCGTAATTGCTTTAAAACATTACATGATTATGAGAAAGTAATACATACGCGCCTCGGCGAACATCTCCGACGCGCTACAGAAGCGAGGCAGCGCCAAGAGCATCCTGGGGCTATACCATGGAGTGTTGAAACGTGAGTCGTTCGAGCGAGAAAGAGGGATGAAGTCTAAAGGAAATAGGTTACTTCTAGGTAAGCGTGCTCCATCTTCGACCACATCATCGCTTACCATCAGGTGAGATGGTGGTCAAACGCGAACCTATCACGAATAAAAAGAAATATTTTTAATATAACGACATCTGTCTCAACTAAATAGTGACGCTGCGAAGTGTCTGTTAAAGTTCTTGGCAAAATGACTTCGTTCGCATGGGAATTCCGGGATAAAAAGTAGCCTATGTGTTATTCCAAGAAGTCAACTATCTACTTACCAAGTTTCATTGAGATCCATTCAGTAGTTTTTGCGTGAAAGAGCAAGAAACATACATACATACATCCTCACAAATTTTCGCATTTATAATATTACTAGCTTCTACCCGCGACTTCGTACGCGTGGGAAGGTTTTCCCGCGCAAATCCCGATCCCGTGGGAATTTCGGGATAAAAAGTAGCCTTTGTGTTATTCCAGGCTGCCAACTATATACTTACCAAATTTCATTCAGATCCGTTCAGTACTTTTTGCGTGGAAGAGTAACAAACATCCATCCATCCTCACAAACTTTTGCATTTATAATATTAGTAGGATTTGTAGGATGTAGGATATCTGGACCTTAGATGCATAAGGTCGTATCTGAAGATCCACCCAAAATCACTTTTTACCAGCACAATGCTTTTTTTTTTCGCTTTCTGGCAAACTAATCCTTATATTTCTATCTTTATTTACTGTGGAGATAATTATATGCATAATGTCTGATCTACCAATTTTCCGAAATATTTGTGTGGCATAAAGCCATATTTTAATATGCACCTTTTTTCCATAAATAATTAATATCTTACAGGGTCGCAAATCAATATAATTCTTTATGCATTCAAAGCGTTTTTAACATTCATGCATTTTCTCATTGGATGTATGTACAGATACGTACTTATGCCTCTAAATTTTGCTACTGACTAAATGTACGGATCATAACATACACCATTATGCTTTGAAAATTATGTTTTTAACTTATAATACATAAAGTCGAATACAATCGTAAAACATTCTAGCTGTAATATAATGCTCATAACGTAAATTTTTTTGACTGTATGTTAGTATAAACCATTATGTTACCAACTTTTACTTAATTATCAAGTCGAAGCTTGGTCGGTACTGAAAATAGGTCGGATTTTTCTGTCGTTCGTGCGGACTGTTCGGGAGCGGGCGGGAAGGCGAATTTGTTCATCTCAAAACAATGACTTAATGCCATAGGAATTCTCTATCAGTCAACCATGGGTAGTGAATACTCCCGATTACTGTCATGACCTAGGAACTAGATTCACTGCCAAGGAGGTCAAATGTGTTATAAACGCCATGACGGGCGGTAAGTCTCCGGGTCATGATGGTCTGAGTGCTGAGCATCTAAGGTTTGCTGGTGCCCATTTACCAAGAGTGTTGGCATTGTTCCTAAATTTCTGTATTAGTCATGCATATTTACCTAGTCAGCTAACTAGAACTATTGTGGTTCCTATAGTTAAAAGTAAAACTATTGACCACGCTGACATTACAAACTATAGGCCAATTTCCCTAGCTACAGTAATAGTGAAAGTGCTTGACAGTCTGCTTAACAGACAACTAGCCAATCATATCCAGCTGCATGATAATCAGTTCGGTTTTCGTGCGGGCTTGTCTACGGAGAGTGCTATGTTGGGCCTGAAGTGGGCTGTCAAGTACTATACTGATAGGAAGACACCTACTTATGTGGCCTTCCTTGACCTATCCAAGGCGTTTGACCTAGTCTATTACAGTATTCTTTGGAATAAGCTTAGGAAAGCTCGAGTCCCTTCAGGGCTGATTAGCACTCTTAGGTACTGGTATGGAGACCAGGTCAATCAGATTCGATTGGCTGGAGAATTGTCGGAGCCGTAAAGGTTGGAGTGCGGGGTGAGGCAGGGTGGATTGGCCTCACCTTTACTCTTCAATCTATACGTCAATGAGCTAACCGAGGTGCTCAGCAGTGAGCGAGTGGGCTGCTATATTGACGGGGTGTGTTTTAATAATATAAGTTACGCTGATGACATGGCGCTGTTGAGCACCTCGGTCTGCGGTCTCCGGAAGTTGGTTGCCATCTGTGAAGCTTATGCTAAGCGTTGATATACAACATAGGAAAAAGTGAGTCATGGTGTTTGAGGCCGGTGGTCGAAGCCCTGAAACTATACCACCAGTCAGGTTGTATGGAGTAGCTCTCAAGCGAGTGTTACAGTTTAAATACCTGGGACATCTCTTGACCGCTGACCTCAAAGACAATGATGACATTGAAAGGCAGTGATGGGCATTGTCGGTTAGAGCTAATATGATAGCTCGCAGGTTTGTACGTTGCTCACCGTATCGAGCTTCTGGGGGTAACACTAACTTTTACCCTCAATTTTGGCCCGTTTATCGAGGCTAAGGCCCAACTAGCATCAAAAATTTGGGAATCCTAGCAAAGGTGAGACGGTACTTCACACCCGAACAGTTGCTTAATCTCTATCAAGCCCAGGTTCGGTCGTGTATGGAGTACTGCTCTCATCTTTGGGATGAATCTGCTAAATACCAACTGGACGCGCTTGAGTCTATCGAGAAGCGGGTCAAGAGACTCATTGGCAACGATGCACTGGTCGAGTCAAAGCTCCAGAGCCTTGAACATCGACGAGGAGTTGCAAGTCTATCGGTTTTCTATCGGTTACATTTCGGGGAGTGTGCGATGGAATTACACAGTCTAATTCCACCAAGCCCGTTCCATCATCGGACTACGAAACAAACGGCGAAGCGCCATCGTTACATGGTGGACATCCCACCCATACGCGCAAAACGTTTTGGGAATACCTTCATTGTTTTTGTTGTTCGGCAAAGGAGTGGAATTCCCTGCCAGAGTCTGTTTCCTGATAGCTATAACCTAGGAGTCTTTAAGTCAAGAGTGAATAGGTTAGTTTTAGGTAAGCGTCCTCCATCTTCGACCATATCATCACTTACCATCAGGTGAGATGGTGGTCAAACGCGAACCTATTTTTAATTTAAAAAAAATAACCATAGTCCGTGCATTCTGCTGTTCTTTTTACACCTGCAGCCTGTGGGCTGCATATATTCGTAAATCGTACAGTGCCCTTCACGTTCAGTATAATAACGTATTCCGGGTGTTGATGGGGCTGCCCCGCTTCTGCAGCGCATCAGGGATGTTTGCTGAAGCTCGCGTTGACTGTTTCTATGCGACGATGCGAAAACGATGCGCTTCCCTGGTGCACCGGGTGTGGGCCAGCCCCAACATAATCCTTCGTTCTGTGGCGAGCAGGCTCGACTGTGTGTTCATGAATCGCTGCTGTAAGCTCTCCACGTCGGTGTTGAGCTCGTAGCTTCGATTCGCGAACCAACCTTGTAATTTAAGTTAAGTACTAACATAGGATTAAGGATTTTTGTTACTAACCAATTGAGTTTTGTTACTTGAAAATAAATGAAATGAAATTAAAATATCATGGCAGGTGCATAAAAAAAAACTAAGTAGATAATAGGTATATTCAAAGTAAAAGTTTTATTACAAGTGTATGGGTATATACATTTATGTAACTAGAATAAACTTACATACATATTTATCATAACACATACCAAAAATATATTTTATAAATATTAATAAAAAGTCATAAAAAGGGGGTTATGAATACTCTGCTTCCACTATTTGTTAAGAAAATAATCCCGCAACTTTCTCTTACATGTCGTGAAATTATTTATTTGTAAGTGGCTAGGATTAAACGGACGTCAGACGCTGACAATTTTTTTTAAATTATTTATTCGCATTTGATCACCGTCTCCCCTGATGGTAAGTGATGATGTGGTCGAAGATGGAGCACGCTTACCTAAAAGTAACCTATTCACTATTGACTTAAAGATCCCTAGGTTATACATAGCTATCGGGAAACAGACTCCGGCAGGGAATTCCACTCCTTAGCCATACGCACAATGAAGGTATTCCCAAAACGTTAGTGCGTATAGGTGGGACTTTTTCGAGGTTTAAGCTGTATAATGTCGTGTTTCAATATAAAATTACAGTTCAATTATAAAAATTGCTAGCATACAGACGTATGATATTATAATTGCGAAAAGTATTATTAATGAACGATTTATTTCAGGCATAAAGTCGGATTAGAGCAAAAAATTAAAATAAATGCTAGTTACCATAGTATTTAAACATTAAGATTTTTTGAATTGTTACAAAATAAAAGGTGCAATTGTTACCCATAAATATAATTCATAAAATTGTTCCAGTTTGCTGGTAAATATTAAATATTGGCAAAAATGTTTTCGAATTTTGTTCTTGCTCTACTGAAAACCTCACTTTTTATAGATCCGACCATATGCACCTAAGGTCCAGATATGTAAGATGTATTCAACTAGATTTAGGATATGTTGCGGCTGTTATCTTGTTTATATGCCTGGAGTACTGTGAGATGAGTGTATGACTGGCGTTTCTTATAATTGTTACTTGAAGATGTGTTATAATTCACATGCCTTAAAATTCCGCTTAATTTGCGTAATTTGCCCTCGACCGTGTTATTTATAAGTAAATAAATACGCAGTGCGTAAAAGTCCCGAATAAACTAAAGAAAAACAAATATCGTTCAATTTTATTATCTTTATTTCGGGGGGAAAATCAACAAATGATTCCTCTCACTCTGTGTGGTGTAAGTAAAATTGATTGCCACAGGAGAAAAAATAATCAGTATACAGATGTATGTATGTTGCAGAATCTGTATACAGATAACGTGAGCCCTGCTTCTCAAACTAAGATAACCTGTATTTTACGGGCCTATAATACTACCTCAGCGCTTCTAATTCTTTATCTCGCTCGCACACTACTGGCCGCGGTCACGCGGGCAAGCGAGACAGGGTGGCAGGGAAAAGACTCCAAGACACCGATAATTTAGTTTATTTCCTTTTACGGTGAAAATAATGTTCATTTAATAAAAGTAAATAACATAAGACCTGCTTCATAGTTAGTTCAATTAATATGCAAAGTTTCATTATCTAATTTAAAGTTATTTTTGAATACCTGCGGTTTTTTGTTCGGTTTGGAGGTAACTTTGAAATTTTTTCTATCAAGAAAATTTTATTGAATCGTGTTTTCGTCAAACATAGTACCTAACATCAATCCTCAACTTTACCATATATTTATTTCAAAATTATTGCTGCAGTATTTTCGACATAACGGAAGATCATGCTAAGCCATTTGAGGTAGTATAGGCCCTTAAGAGAGTGGCGAAAGCGCGTGACAGATTTCTCCTATTGATTTAAAACCACCCTACTGCTGTAGTCGTCCGTGCGTTCAAAAGACCGCAACGTGGCAGGTGTATAAGTAAATAAAACGTCATTAATTATCGAAATAGTATACATTTAATATACAACGTGTAACGGAATCCCCATATCTATCCAAAAGAGCTGAAGACAACATCTGGTATGGAGTCTCTATGCACAGTTTCAGCACCAAATAACTGATTCAAAGAATTGATACCAAATTCTTGGTTTTATATATTTCTTGAATACCAATCATAACAAACGTGTCACAGCACTACGAGAGTCAATGACTTTCCACGTCACTTGCCAATAACACGATAATTCCTTTCGTTCTTCTTAATTTGAAAATTCGGTCTCTGGTATCAGTGTATTGGAATTTGTAATAAGTTCTACATACGTAGACTTAGGATTACAAAACCCTTGCCATATTGTTTGTTATCATCCAAAGAAGCCATGCACTTGGTATGTATATACCCTTTAAATTACACGTTGTATAGAATAATAAAATACACATGAACAAAAATAATAAACTATAAGTAAAGAAAACAAAAATAAAATTAATTATCCTGAAATCTTTCCTAGGTAGTTGCCGCCCATTATATTAACAAAATTACACTTTCTCTTCCCCAGAACATGATGAAGCTCACCCTGCTACTGCTGTTAGCAACTGCCTCCAGCTCCTATGGGTACAAGGTCCTGGTCCTCATCCCAGCACCTTCGCACAGTCACAACTTGCTGGGGAAGGGAATCGTAGATGCGCTTCTGAAAGGAGGACACGAGGTAAGATTTGGTTCTAGTCACAAATGTGTTTAAATTAGGTATGTATCATACGTCTGCAATTTAATTGTATACAATGTGTTTTTTAGGGTTCCGTACCCAAAGGGTAAAAATGGGACCCTAGTACTAAGGCTCCGTTGTCTGTCTGTTTGTCACCAGGCTGTATCTCATAAACCGTGATAGCTAGACAGTTGAAATTTTCACAGATGATGTATTTCTGTTGCTGCTATAACAAAAAGTACTAAAAAATAAATAAAATAAATATTTAAGGGCAAAAAACTCACATTTGTTGTAAGGGAGGGCACCCTTACAACAAATGTCATGTTTTTGCCGTTTTTGTAAATAATGGTACCTACGGAACCCTTCGTCCGCGAGTCTGATTCGCACTTGGCCGGTTTTTTATAACCAATAACTTTAGGGTTGTATTTTATACCTCGATCATTGATAAAGAACATTCTATAAGTAAAAATAAACCAAAAATTCCTAGAATATGTGGTCTAAAAATGCTCAGTTTCTAAGATATCATCAATCATCAATATATATAAAACGCTTCTGTTACTGTCTGACTGACAGACAACACACAGCCGAAACTACTGGGCGCAAGAAGCTGAAATTTGGCATGTATGTTCCTTGGGGTGTGTAGGGGAGCACTAAGAAACGATTTTTGGAATTTCCCACGGCATCGGAATTTCCACGGGGAAAACCTCCGAACCGCGAACGAAGTCGCGAGCATCGGCTAGTCAAAATACTAACACTCTCGATTCGTCTTGGTATCTAAATTTCATTGATAAATACGAGTAATTCATTTTCATTCATTAACGTAAATGAGATTTAGATTTGAACTTACAAAGAGCTTGACAACCAACAAAAAGGCATTCTTTCAGAAGAAATCACGAAAAAGAAGTGATTCTTTTTTTATTATAAACACACGTTTAAGCACCATGACGTTGTCGAAGATGAAGCAAGCTTATTTAGAAATAATCTCACTCTTGATAGCTATTAGAAAGCAGAGACACCAGCGGGGTATTCCACTTCCTAGAAGTACGCACGATGAAATTATTACCCAAACGTCTTGTGCGTGTGGCTAGGATGCCCACCATGTAACGATTCTTGATCTCACAAGAGGAACGAGGCATATTACAATAACTGGTAAATCCTGTATAATTATGGAAGAATATAGGAATAAAATATAGGCTATATTGTCTGCGCAGAACAATGGAGTTTTTTGGTCACACAGCCGGGGAAGAAAGCCACAATCTTGAACAACTCATAATTACTGGCAAGGTTGATAAATAAATATATAATAAAATTAATCAATAATTTATTGAACATAAAAATATTACATCTTTCAAGTGAAGCCCCTCTCTCTCCTCTGCTAAGAAACTCCTGTGCTAGGCGAGCCTATGTTACAGGAATCAATGTCATACGCTATTTAAATTTTTATGTAATAAATTACAAACAAAAAGTAACATTAGAAGGTATTGAGAATAAAAGAAAGAGCAGCGAAACGTGTATCCGTGTGTAAGTTTGAGTGTATGTGCGTAATTGTGTGTGTGTGAGTGTGTGTCTGAACGCATGTGCGTTAACATGAATGTGTGTTTTGAATAACTTAATTTACTGTACTGGCACACGACCTAGAGACCGTAGCCCAACAAGGTGGGTTGATCAAGTTCATTCCGCCCTGGAGGCCCAATTGCACGTCACTCTACAGCTACACGATGCCAAGAACAGGCATAGATGGCGGAACTTCATCAGGGAAAAGTGAAGTCCACGTGGGCTCCACGACCTTCAGCATTCAGAAACTCGACGCGAGGAGGAGGGTTAGACTAACGACACATGAAGTCAAGCTTAAAAATAAACATTTAATTTTCCAGGTGACCTGGGCGACGCCATATCCAGACAAGGTCAAGAATCCACCAAAAACGTTGCATGTTCTTGATATAAGCAGCGTCCAGAAGTATGTTACAGGTATGTGAATCAAATAGATATATGTATGGAACGAATATACTTTTTTGTACACCAAAATTGAAATACACCTAATTAACAATATTGCTTAAGATATGGTTACAATGGCGCTGAGATATATTATCTACCAAGCCTCAGATTAAAAAGTAACATACAAATCGTTTAACAATTTACAATTATTAACTTATTATATTTCTAAAATTAACAGATTGTCAGCGTTGCAAAATATGCGCACTATGTTTTGCCAATATGTGGTGTACAAAACTTCTGGTACGTCGGCGCATTTAATGTCACAAGGCTATACCAGGGCAGGATTCTACCCCACCTTGCCCACCAAACTAGAATTTATTTTTTCATACACCTTATTTTTCAATCTCAATCCTATCCAACCGTGAAAACCGCATCGACATCCGTTGTGTTCATCATCATAATCTGGACGGATGTTGAGGAAGGCACCAGTGACGGGGGCCTCGCCGGAGGCCCCGTCACTGGTGCTGACAGCTCTTTGAGCCCCTGCTCTAAGGGATTCGCAAAGGTTTCACGATCTAGGTCTTACTATACTTAAATGAAATAAAATACCTACTTAGCATTGATTTTCAGGGGTAGACATGACAGACAGTAAAACTTATAGTGGTGGCATCGCTTTCGTAAAGGAGTTCTCAAATAATATCACACTAGAGATGATCAACACACCATCGGTTAAGGAAGCTCTGATCAAGCAGCAGTTTGATGCAGTCGTCACTGAGACATTCTTCTGTGATTTTCTAGCAGGGTAAGTGAAGAATTGTCTTCTTAACTTATACAGAGCATTATTTAAAGATGTGGTAATTTTTTCAATACGGGATGCTTACCTAGAAGTAACCTATTAACACACTTGACTTAATACCCCCAGGTTATAACAATCGGGAAACACAGACTCCGGCAGAGAATTGTTGATATATTTAGCAAGGAGCCCCTCCATATCTTGCATATGTATGCATACCTTCGTATAACGGACTGTCTACCATCATTCCAGGGCCGCAGCAATTCAGCAAGCACCCTGGATTGTCTTGGCAGCATCTCAGATGTACCCCCAGCTCGAAGCTCAGATGGACGAGGTCCGCTCCGTGTCCACCATTCCTCTGATGTTCAACCCTTCGGACATACCCATGGGTTTCGTCAAGCGATCCATTAACGTCATGATCTATGTTGCTATGACTGTCGCTGAGTGGTAAGTTATATTAAGACTAGTAGTTGAGCTCCCGTTGACTTTTATTTATTTTAATTTTTTTTTATTACGAATGAGCCCGCTCTTGACCTCGATCACACCTGATGGTAAGTGTAAGATGAGGTCTGAGGTCTACGATCGAACGAGCGAGCCCAGAAAATGCCTATTCACGCTTGCTTTAAAGGCTGACGGGTCATATGTGGCAGGGAACACAGAAGCCAGTAGAGAGATCCACACCTTGGCTGTGCGCACAATGAATGTTGAAGAAAAGCGCTTAGTACGGCAAGACGGTATATCGACCAAGTGTGGATACCTGTGGTACGTCTGGTAGACCGGTAGTAAAAGGGGGATGAAGGGATCAGGTCGTGGAGCTCCTGCGTACACTCTCCGAAGTACAATCTGTAGAAGATAGACAGGCTAGCAACGTTTCGCCGGTGAGCCAGGCTGTGAAGCTTGCCTGCCAGAACCTCGTCACCTATGAGCCTTTTAGCTCTGCGTTCGATCGAGTCAAGTGTAGCTAGCTGGTATTTGGCTGAGCCATTCCACATGTGCCACTGCAACACTCTATACAGGAACGGACCTGTGCTTCACGGTAAAAACATAACCTCCTTCTGTTGCACCGATTCATTTCATCGAAATCTGCCCAGTACTTACGAAGATTAGCGCGTTTAAACAAACAAACCAACTTTTCCGCTTTACAATATTATTAGCAGTCGTGCGGCGCTTAGCTCCCGTGGACTTTATCACGGTAAAAACATAACTTCTTGTACAGTTGGGCAAAAAGTAGTCTATAACCTCAACCTCCTCAACCATTCAATTCCTTCCTCAATCAACTAAATTTCATACAAATCCACAAAGTACTTTCTAAGATTACAGCGTTCAAACAAATAAATCAACACGAAACCTCTTCTTCTTCTCTTCTTTGATCTGGTTTCCGCACTTAGTCTCTGCACGAGAGCATTGTGCGTGAGCCGTGTCGGCCGTCACTCCGTCCAGCCAAGCTCCCTCCAGAAGCAGATCAGGTCTCTCGGTCTATTCAGGATGTCTGTAAGGGAAACACGAAACCTCTTGGCAAGAAGTGAAAACGAGGTCCACCGTCCCGGAACGTCAGGGCAGTCGAAGAAACAGGGCTTCTACTCAGTTATTTTCTTTTTTTCACACAGCCTTCGGAAATTAAAGTTATTTTTGACTTTGTAGTGTTTTAATATGGAAGTCGGTTCTGTTTTTAAATTTTCTACCTATTGGAATTACATTTCTTCACGACATCTGGTCTACGCGTTATTACGCCATACCACCTTTTTTTATTCGTTGAGAAAATCATTTAATGACAACAATGTTTCGTCATCCGATCTATCCTGATTTCGTAACAATGGGACCTACTAGAAAGTATACCCTTTCAAACACAAGAAGAATTCCAAATACATTAAAAAAAAAGAAAAAAAAAGTTCAATTCGAACTGACAACCTCATTTTTTTGAAGTCGGTTAAAAAGGGGAAGGGGCAGACCGTCAGCCACATGGCTAACGACTCTCCAAAGGTCATGAAACATCTTTTAATAGAACACAACGACGTGTATGACCGCAACAAATGATGTGACTTGGTTCAGAAATCTGATCCCTTGTAGCGGCACAAAAGCGAGGGCAAAGAAGAAGATAAAAAGATAAAAAAAGTACTGTCTGTGCCATACAGGCGCATTTGTGTGCTGGGTTGGTGAAGAATTAAAACCACACTAGAAGATTCTTGAAGTTTTCTTCCTTTATTTTCTTGAGTGTTTCTTCTTGTTACAATTTTGCCCGCAAACTGTGTCGAACCGGGCTAAATGTTACTAATTTATACAAATTTCGCTAAGAAAATGTAGGCTCTATGATTGGTTGACCAATAAGAATACAGGATTTTTATCCAATCAGAATCAAGAACAGCTATCTCTTATTTACTTACGTTATGTACTCATTATATACCAAAACTAAAAATCTAAGCGCTGTGATTGGTCAGCCAATCAGAACAAAGTATTTTTAACCAATCAGGAGAAGGCGCACTTTGCTTAGCTGCTGCGAAACTTTACCGAAACGAGAGCCGTTGCATATTTTTGGCCATTTTCACTATTTTTACGCTATTTTTATGGGTAAAACTATATATATTTCGATTCTAAATCACAAGATCTATCTAGAAAAAATATAAAATCTACAAAAAACATAACATTTAAAGATATAACTCCTATGTACTAATGTATACCTCTAGTTCTATGTACATACATTTACGAAACTATCTAATTCTTATAGTAATCGCTTAAAACTATTATTTTTCGTATTTAAAACTATTAAATAGAACTAAAACTATTAAACACAAAGTCTATAATCATTCCGTTAAGTGTCTATCACTGTCTATTCACTATATCTGTTCATTATGTATCTGTTTACTATATATCACTGTTCACTATATATCACTGTCCCGCACATCACTCCCGCCGTGCGACTGAGTCGCATAAGTTTTCGGTGCGGGCTCGACGTTCGTAGGCAGGGGCAGGATCACTAGTTTTCTTACAGGCCGTTGCAGGACACCTCCTTTGGTCAGCACGTCCACTGTCCGCACGATGTTGTCAGGACCCGGAACGTAGCGATGACTCTTCCTCGGATCTACACGTTGCGGGGCAGGTTCGGGTCGACGATTTGTACCAGGTCGTTAGTTTGTACTGCCTGACCTCTTCCATGGGGCTCCCGCCAGTGTTGGAGCTCGGGGAGGTACTCCTTTACCCAGCGTAGCCAAAATATATCGGCTAACCTTTGTGCAGCTCGCCAGCTGGATCGTGAGACGGTGTCTTGGTCGGTGAATGTGCCTGGCTGCGGCACGTGCCCTGGTCCTCCTAACAAGAAGTGGTTAGGAGTTAGTGCTTCTGGATCTTCTGCGTTGACTAACACATGCGTCAGCGGGCGACTGTTGACGGTGTACTCTACTTCAGCCAGTAGAGTTGCAAGGACTTCTTCTGTGGGGTGACGCTCGTGCAGTGTAGCGGTCAGAGCTGTCTTGACTGAGCGGACCATTCGTTCCCAGGCTCCGCCCATAAATGGAGCTCCAGGCGGGATATAGCGCCAGGAGATGGTCTTCTTCGCCGCTTCTTCTGCAGTCGCCGCGTCGATAGCCTGTCGTAGTTCCTTGTCGGCGGCCTTTAAATTGGTGCCGTTGTCCGACCATATCTCAGTCGGGCAGCCTCGTCGAGCGATCATTCTTCTTATTGCCATCACCGCGGAGTCAGCGCTAAGCGAGCCAGCGATTTCTAGGTGTATTGCTCGCGTCGTGAGACATGTGAAGACAGCGACATATCTCTTCTGTCGAGTCCGTCCGACGGTCATTGAGAGAGGTCCAAAATAGTCGATTCCAGTGAAAGTAAATGGTCGTTTGTGATGAGCTAAACGACATGCTGGCAGGTCCCCGGTTCTGGGATGCGGTGGTACTTGTGTCTTCATTCGGCAGAACAGGCATCTTCTCAATATCGTGCGTGCGATAGGGCGTAATCTCAATACCCAGTACTGCTGTCTGCACTCGTTGACGGTTGCTTCTACGCCGGCGTGATGGAGCTGGCGATGTATGGCCTGTACCCAGAGTCGGACCGTGGGATGATTACCGTCGATTACCAGCGGGTTCTTAAATTCTTCCTTCATATCTTGGACTGCTCGAATACGGCTTCTTAATCTTATTGTACCGTTAATGGACTCGACGCTGAGCTGGTGGAGGCGACTTTCCTTGTTGATCGGCTTCCCGCTGTTCAAGTTATCTATGTCTTCCACGAAAGATTCTTCTTGAGAAGAACGCATCAGGAGTTCTTCCGCTGTTTTGAGCAGCTCGGCTGTTACTGGTATGAACTTTGTCGGTTCTGGTGACGATGATTTCTTTTTCATTGCAGGTGCTTGCTGTCTATTTATGTTCTTCTTCCAAGTGGGATCCATTTCTTTGTTCTTTTTCGTTCTTCTATAATTAACTTTCTGTTTGGTGGCTCTGCAGAGTTGAATGAACTGCAGAACACGTGCTGTAGAATAGCGTAGTCGGTCCCAACTAGAGAACTTCGTCGGGTTAGGCAGAGCCTCTGCAAGCTTCAGTCTTCCTTTGTCGCCAATATAGTGTGTCTTTTCTTCATTCTTAATTCTTCTACTGTCGTTCTTACGGTTTCAATCGGCCAGGAGTCTTCTGGTAAGTATAAGAAGTCGGGTCCTTTATACCATCGATGATTCTTGTTAAAGTCTGTTGGGACGTCACGCGTAGCGTCGTCTGCCACGTCCAACTTCGTTGGGCCCCAGTGCCAATCGTTGACTTTGGAACTTTCTTCTATAGCTGCTAGACGATGAGCCACGTAGGGTTTGTATGAACGTGACCCTGTCCTTATTCAAGTGAGCACTGTTTTGCTATCCGTCCAGAAGACTTTGCGATCAGGCTTCTTGTCGTGCTCTTCGATCACTGCTTCTGCGAGTCTGGTTCCCATTACTGCTGCCTGCAATTCCAGCCTTGGTATCGATGTGACTTTTAATGGTGCCACCTTCGCTTTGGCCATGATGAGGGATAGGTCGACCTCGCCGTTCTCTGTTACTGTTCTCCAGAAAAGGACCGTGGAGTAGGCTGACTCGCTGGCGTCGCTGAAGACATGGAGCTCTAGAGAGGCGGCGTCGCTGTAGTGTTGATATTGCCGCGGGATTGCTACGTCGTGGAGGCCTTTTAACTGCGCCATCCATGTTTCCCATTGCTCTGCAAGGTCTTCGTCGATCTTGTCATTCCATTGCGTTCCTCTGCGCCAGACTTCCTGGAGGAGTTGCTTCGCCTTGATCGTGACAGGGGAGGCGAATCGCGAAAGGCGAGCGGGTCGAAGAGTCATCATTATTCTCAATGCTTCTCTCTTTGTTGGCTGTCTTCCTTCTAAAAGTGCAGGAGGTATTCTGGCTAAGTTCAGGTTGAAGGTAAGTTCGTCTGAGTTGATCTTCCATATGACACCTAAGACTCGTTCCATCTGTTCCTCATTTCTGTAAAGTTCAATGTCTTCTAACTGGCCGTCTTCTCGATGAATGGCGCTGAGTTCGATTTCCACTGTTTCAGCTCGAAGCCAGCTTTCATGTGTACTTTTCGCACACCCTTCGTTGTACGTTCGGCTTCTTCGAGGCTTCTGAAGCTGTCTAAATAGTCGTCGACGTAATGCTTCTGTATTATTGCAGCTGCGGCTTCTGGGTGAGTTTTCTCGTGCTGTTTGGCGTTCAAGTTCTTTACATAGATCGCTGTTGAAGGTGAACTCGATGCTCCGAAGATTATCGACGTCATTCTATATTCTTCTGGAGGATGGTCGTCTCGTCGATCGCTGCGCCACAGATATCGCAGTGCATCTCTATCTTCGGTTCGCAGCTTGACTTGCATGAACATTTCCTTGATGTCTGCTGTGACTGCGACAGTATGTTGTCTGAATCTCATGACGACGCCTGGTAGTGACTGTAGTAGATCAGGGCCTTTCAGCAGCATGTCGTTTAAGGCCACACCTTTTGTTTTGGCCGCGGCGTCGTGTACTACTCGCAGCTTGTCTGGCTTCATTGGGTTGACTACTGCGAAGTGCGGTAGGTACCAAGTCTTGTCCACTGTCTTCTCTTTAGGAGCAGGCTCAGCATATCCCTTTGCTATGAGAGCGTCCATCTGTTCGACGTACTTCTTCTTTAATGTAGGGTCACGATCAATCTTCTTCTCTATGTTGAAGAGCCTCTTCAGTGAGTTTTCATAGTTGTCTGGAAGCTTGATATCTTCTTTGCGCCAGAGAAAACCGGTCTGGAATCTTCCTTCATCTGTCTTCGTTGTGGTCTTTTCTAAAATACGTAGTGCCTTTTCTTCAAGATCAGTCTTCGGTCTCTTGGGATTTATGCAGAGTGCGTCAATCTCGAAGTATTTTCTTACAAGGTCTTCTAAGTTATCTTCTGGATCTTCTGTGACGTGTGACACGACGTCGATCTTCTGTCCAAGTATTCGTGTTTGGCTGCCGTGGAGTACCCAGCCTACTGGCGTGAGAGAGGCCACCGGATGGTTTTGATTTCCTCTTCTTACTTCTGATGTCAGCAGAAGATGCCAGTTATCTTGACCGATCAGTATTCGTGGTTTCGCCTCTGCATATGTGAGATGATTTCGAATGTCAACTAAGTATTGGCACCCTTCTAAAAGTTCTTGTGGCACCCGTTGAGATGAGACTTGCAGGTTCTTCACTGTGCGCGCTTGTATTTGCTCTTCATGATCGTTGAGTCCCTTTAGCTTGATGGTGACTCTTCTTGATGCTGATTCTGATGTCTTCATATCATTGATGGTTTCTATTTTCAATGGATCTATGGGTCCTGTTGCTCCAATATTTTTCACTATGCTGTCGTCGACAAGCGTGACTGTTGATCCGTCGTCCATCAATGCGAAGGTGTTGACAGCTTCTTTTGGTCCTACCACCTGAATCGGTATGATCTCCAGATAAGATTGTTTCTTGATTGTCCAAGTCGAATTGATGACTTCAGCTGCTTCTTTATTTTCTCCATTTTCTGCCTTTTCTGTCTTCTTGTCATAATGTAACATCTTGTGATGAGAGTACTTGCAGTTGTTTATACCACAAGGCTTAGGTCGGCAGTTGTGAATCTTGTTTCTATAACGAAGGCATCTGAAGCAGAGGCGTTTGGACTTTGCTACGTCCCATCTTGCATTTTCATCCAATTTCTTGAATTGTTCACATTCTGTTGCGTTGGTGTGCCCCGTATCTTCGCATATGAAGCACCTTGGTGTGTATTTCTTCTCAGTTACGTTGTTAATCCTCTGCATCCTCTTCTGTGGAGCCACTGTAGTAGGTGCGGCCATCTGTTCAGGCATTGCACAAGGTCCGCACAATTCTGCTTCCCTTTTGAAGAACTTCTCTATTTTGAGTAAGCAGGGATCTTCACGCGATTGTGTAGCCGAGAAGTCGTAGTATCTGTATCGCAGCATCGGCGTCAGCTTGTCTACAATAGTCTTCGCGAGTTCAGGGTTGTACATATAATTGAAACAACCCAAAGTCTTCAATGTTGCCACTACGTTGGAGACCTTAGTGGCGAATATGCAGATGTCCCTCGGTGACTCGGAGAGGCGCAGTAGACCTCGAAGCGTTTCCATTTCCAACATTGCTATTGATCCTGGTCTTCCAAATCTTGACTCCAGAGTCTTCTTCACTTCGGCAGGGTGCGCGTTGGTTATCAGTAAACCTTCAACCGCTTCTTTGGCCTTCCCTTTCAAATTTCTTCTAAGTCGGTTTGTATTTTCAACGGCGCTGAACATAATTTCAGTCTCGTAGTATGCGGCGCGGAAGGGTAGCCATTCCTGATGAGACCCACTGAAGAAAGGTAACTCGACAAACTTGGGTCTCTGGGTGGTGCTGACAGCCTTGGTGATTGCTTCAGCTAGAATGGCTAAGTCAGATTGAACTCCCGCCGGTGACCGATGTGTCTCTTCCTGTCTTCTTGGCATCGGTTCTTCAGCATGGGTGGCCGTCGGTTCTTCTGGAGCTCGGTGAGGTTCGTTGGCGATCGCTAACACTGGGCGGTTCACTTGATTGTCCAACCAGGTGTCCACTCTTGCATTTGTTTCTGAATAGAGGGAGACATCTTCTTCTTCTTCCTCTTCTTCTTCGGAATCTTCTGCTTCTAAAGCGGCTAGGCGTGCTGCGGCTAACTGTACTTGAAGGCTTAATAACTCGTCTTTCGCCTTCGCTATCTTCTTTTCTTTAGTTCTGCTGTGGATGGATCCCCCGTTTCCCCCCTCTTGCTAGGGGGCGCGAGGACCTGTGGTCCAGTCGGCATCGATGGACCGGCGACAGTCTTCTTGACTTTCTTCACTGTAGAAGTTTCTGTATTGACAGCTGCGGGCGGCTTCATCAGCTGTTTCGCCTTCGCATCCGTAGTTAACGTCGTCATGTTCGAAGGAGTCACAGACGGTGCGGCGACGCTGGCGGAGTGCGAGGCGGGCGGGGCAGTTGCAGATGAGGCGGAGGCGGCGGCGGTCGAAGTGGATGCGGCGGTGGCGGAAGTCACGGTGGTTGGATAAGTTGCCGCGGAGCTATGTGTCTGTTCTGAAGTTTCCGTGGCGGTCGTCCCTGTTACTGTCGATTCCTTGCTGGCTTCCGCACTGGTGCCGGTCGCCGAGGTGCTTTTGGTTGATGACGGCTTCTGTTCGCCTGAAGGTTTGCGGCCCCTCCCCTCGGAGCATATCACTGGCATGTTTTCGGCTGATATTCTTCGACTATCTTGAAACACTCTTCAATTTTTCAAAAATTCTTCACTATATACGACGAAAATAATTCTTCAAATAAATCTTCAGTAAAATCTTCCGACAATAATCTTCGAATAATTCTTCACAATAAATCTTCCAATAATACTCTTCAATTAATTCTTCACAGTAAATCCGGCGCTCGAAGGACCATTAAATGTGCCATACAGGCGCATTTGTGTGCTGGGTTGGTGAAGAATTAAAACCACACTAGAAGATTCTTGAAGTTTTCTTCCTTTATTTTCTTGAGTGTTTCTTCTTGTTACAATTTTGCCCGCAAACTGTGTGGAACCGGGCTAAATGTTCCTAATTTATACAAATTTCGCTAAGAAAATGTAGGCTCTATGACTGGTTGACCAATAAGAATACAGGATTTTTATCCAATCAGAATCAAGAACAGCTATCTCTTATTTACTTACGTTATGTACTCATTATATACCAAAACTAAAAATCTAAGCGCTGTGATTGGTCAGTCAATCAGAACAAAGTATTTTTAACCAATCAGGAGAAGGCGCACTTTGCTTAGCTGCTGCGAAACTTTACCGAAACGAGAGCCGTTGCATATTTTTGGCCATTTTCACTATTTTTACGCTATTTTTATGCGTAAAACTATATATATTTCGATTCTAAATCACAAGATCTATCTAGGAAAAATATAAAATCTACAAAAAACATAACATTTAAAGATATAACTCCTATGTACTAATGTTTACCTCTAGTTCTATGTACATACATTTACGAAACTATCTAATTCTTATAGTAATTGCTTAAAACTATTATTTTTCGTATTTAAAACTATTAAATAGAACTAAAACTATTAAACACAAAGTCTATAATCATTCCGTTAAGTGTCTATCACTGTCTATTCACTATATCTGTTCATTATGTATCTGTTTACTATATATCACTGTTCACTATATATCACTGTCCCGCACACTGTCATTAGAATTTAAACGGGATATTTACCATGTGTAATTATTTTTTGAAAGAAAGAAAGAAAATTGCGTTTATTGGCACATAAAAATAACAAATACACATTATATACAACATTAAAAATAAAAAAAACAATAATTGTGCCAAAAGGGCCTCAGCTCAGCATAATGTCAGGTGGCAACCCTAAGTATTACCACCTAACGATGGTTTTCAGCTGCAGCCCACGGGTGCCACACGCTCGAATGTGCAATACACACGCGTAAACGTTCCAGTCAAAAGTTAAAGAGATATAACTGAATTATGCCGTAATAATATACATAATCATTTGGAATATGTCTCATTAAAGAATTGAAAAAATAAATAAAATTGAATAATTAAAATAAATAAAATGGAATAATTAAATAAATGATTTGATTTTCCGATATTTCGGCACTGTTGCAAGCGCCATGATCATGGATGAACTACAGTCATTGGAGGTAGATGTTAATGAGCGGACAAATCGGTCTATCCTCTTTTTCATTCGTTTTTTGTGATCGACGTCGCTACCACTGTCACATGCATCACTCAAAATTCGATTCTATTTCCGACACACAAAACTCACGGTGTCCATTTGCGCATTTTTTTTAGCACTTACGGTTTTTACACAATTGAACCACTGGATTCCAGGCCCGACAGTTGAAACCCATCCTCCCGGTTGAAGTTCGCGGAATTTAGTAATCTCAATCGCTTCCCTCACCAGTCTAGATATAGTGACGTTCCGTCAAGATTACCTGAGGGTTATGTGACTCAATCCAATGGTTTATCCTGCTCAGTTATTTTAATGATACTGTTAGTGACCAAGTTAGCTTAAAAAATTATAAACAACATCCTTTATAGCGACATTTTTATTTAATAGCACCTTCACTTCTTTCAGGATAGACCGACCAAAGACGATCAGTGTTTATGAAAAAACGTTCGGGCCCCTTGCAGCAGCTCGAGGACTCACGCTGCCCCCATTCCACGATGCTTTCTATAACGTATCTATAATGTTTGTGAACATGCACGAGTCTATCAGTCCAGCGTTCAACATCCCGCCTAATGTAATCAACATCGCTGGGTATCACATGGAGGAGAATATACCACCTCTACCGAAGGTAAGGGAAAAAGTGCTTTAACAGCGAATGAGCTGTAAAAATTTGTCCCAATAACAAATGTCTAATTAAGTGTGTAACATAGGTAGAAATAATGCTAGAGAAAATCCAAGTATTTAATAATTTGAACGTTTCAATATTTTTATTTGACAGAAAATGTACACTTAAATAAAAACCCTAAACTACATTGTATATCTAAAAATAACCTAAAATATGGCGTCCATTTCGTGCGCATCGCTGCGCACTGGTAGTGCCCAAAAGACTGGCGGCATTGCCACGTTGAATGGCAATGCATAATCTCTGTGCAAGGTAATAGCCAGCCCTTGTGTCACGCGAAGTCTCAATTAGGCGTCTGGAAACATCTTTAAATAATTTGTGAGCAATTGGACCCCACGATCCTAGGGTTTCAACCCCAAACGGCTCCAAAATATAGCTACCAACGAGGTTATTATAGTATTATTAATTTTTTTTTTTTTTTTTTTTTTTTTTTTTTTTTTTTTTTTTTTTTGGGCTACTTATTTACCGTATTCTACACGGGTTGATCTTAAGCATTCCTTGTTTAGGCCGATCCATGGATGGGTCATATCTTAACATATTTCTCCGTGCCTCGGAAACCAGGTTAAGCTGTTTGGTCCTCGTTTGTACATCTTTGACAGTAATTATGGGTCAGTCAGAACACAGAAAATCTGACACTAATCTTGCCAAGGAGTATCGTGTTAGTCAGCTACGGGGTTGTGGAGGTCAGATTGCTAGTCATTCCATGTATAGATACCGGCACGGCATCTATACATAAGCGCTCGGCAGTAGGGTGGGGATCGTTTTGCGCATCGTACACTAAGGCAAAATACCACGAAATAGATGAATAAGGTTGGAATGGTAATGTGGGCGTGGCGAGCGCGCCACTACTATGATTCGAAACTTATAGCTCGACCGATTAATTCATTCACCACGGTTGGCGCGCTTCGGACTACTTCGGAACACAGATCTCTGCTTTGAAATGCCGTGTTGTGCAATTATAACCTGTAAAACAAAAAGTCAGACTGCAAGTATAGAGCGAGAAGGTATATCTTTCCATCGATAAGTCGAAAATAACATTTAGTTACAATTTTATTTGTAATAAAACATAAAAATATTCAACATTATTGCAACAAGTTACAAGAAATATACATTGCCCGATGTGTACTCGCTTAATCAACGCAATGACCAAGTCCGCTTACAATGTACTGCGTTGCCTCCTCAACACTTCAACCATTGACGTTTCTTCTTTTGTCCTGATTGGCCGTGATGCACGGCGCATCTTTATCGACAGTGAGTCAGTTCAGTAGCAAGCTATCGTGTGTGTAATTTATTTGTGTGCGTAATTCGCATACGAAACGGGCCTCTTGCTTGTAGTGGAGCTAATGAGTGGGAGACAAACGGTGACACGCGTTCTCATACAAATCAGAAACTATTTCCTTTCTAACCTCTGTTATCTGTTCTGTGCAAAATACAATGAAATACCTAAAATTCGCTTCTGCGCAGGTGAAGGTCAGGGCTCAAGATCCGTGCCGAATATTATGAAATACTAGTACCCAGCTGCATCTGGTTAGATTGGAACTTAAATGATAAATGATCTTTATTTCGCAAGTTGGTTATTAAATAACACTTTAACACGTCATTTTGTTTGTCTAGATTAGGCAGGTGTTTCCTAACTGACTACCCTGAGAAGTCTGTAGTTGTCAAATCATATGAGAACCATGTAGGTTAATGTCTGAGGCAATCTTTTCTTTTCTTAGGAAAAGGCTTCTTCTTCTTCTTCTTCTGTAGTCTGGTTTCCGCACTTAGCCTCTGCACGAGACCATTGCGCGTGAGCCGTGTCGGCCGTCACTCCATCCAGCCAACCTCTCTCCAGAAGCAGATTAGATCTTTGGGTCTACTCAGGATTGGGAAAAGGCTTATTAGATGATGTTAATTCCAGGACCTGCAAGAGCTCCTGGATGGGTCCCCGCAGGGCGTGGTGTACTTCAGCATGGGTTCCGTCATCCGCTCCGCGGCGCTGAAGCCGCATACACGCTCTGCCCTGCTGCAGATGTTCGCCTCGCTACCCTACACCGTGCTCTGGAAGTTTGAGGAGACCCTTACCGACCTGCCGTCCAATGTGCACGTGAGGGCCTGGATGCCACAGCCTAGCATACTTGGTAAGCACCCCTACTATTGCAATTATTTTGTATCTACGTGGGACGCAACCATACAACGTAGCTATGCCGCCAGTCTCTTGAGTAGGTACGTTACCAGCCGAGAGCGTTGATTACAATTTTTTATGCAGCTTATGTATAATATTTTAGTTTGTAAAAATTATTTGAAAAGTAAAATAAAGATATCATTAGAACTTAAAACGGGATATACTTAAAAACTAATAAAATAAGAAGCATCCTTATTTTATAAGTTTTTAAGTATATCCCGTTTATCCCGTACAGGTACCTATTTTGGATATTTGACGAGGTTAATGTTGTTGTTTAAGGTACACCCTACTACATAAAACATATATAATCAGGATTTATCGTTCTCACTGCTGGTACACAGGCCAGGAGCCGTGAACTTTATGCAACACAAAATATACAAAGACGGACTTAATGCCTTAGGCATTCTCTACTACAATCATGGGTGGTGAAGAGATAACATGGCAAGTTCACAAAAAATAAACTAAGTTGATCATATATTCAAAGTTAAAATTTTATTACAAGTACATATACAGTATGTTAACTAACAGAGGGCGTTCCCATTAACCCGCAATAGTATAGCATCCAACCATGCTAAAAAATATTACCATTCGAAAACATATTTTTTTTTTTTTTAATATTCACTAAAAATGTTAAATTGATACGTAATAGAAACACTGTACACGCGTACTTGAAGGACGGCAACGTCGCAATTTATTTATGAATGAATACGCATGTACAGAGTGTTTCTTTTACGTATCAATTTTAACATTTTTAGTGATTATTTTAATATAAAAAAAAAAAAAAACATTTTGTTTTCGAATGGTAATATTTTTTTAGCATGTATAGATGCTATACTATTGCGGGTTAACGGGAACGCCCTCTGTTAGTTAACATACGTATAACTCATTCCTCTGAAGCATTCCCTCTCATAGAGGACTCTATGAGAGAAAGGGCAGTAATCTACCACATGCACCCAGTGCGAGTTGGGTGGTGTCGCATGCCATCGGATTTTTGGTCCTAGAACATATCGGTTACCGCACGATGTTTCCACGCGACGAAAACAAAGGGAACAACAACAAAGAAAAAGCTTTTAACTAGTGTAATCTATGCTTTGTTTTCAGCACACAAGAACATCAAGGTGTTCATAACCCATGGAGGTCAGCTAAGTTCCTTAGAAGCTATACGCGCTGGAGTCCCCTTACTAGCAGTGCCAGTATATGGAGACCAGCCAAGCAACGCACAGCGCGCGCGTCAGTATGGATACGCGCTCAAAGTGAATTTCTCACCTGACATGGTGCCAGAACTTGGAGTGGCTTTGAAGGAGCTGCTCAGTAATGATAAGTAAGTAAAACTTTACCTGGTCTGCAAGATTGTCGATACGGGGCATGTCGTTACGGCAGTCATCATGCCGAGGGTCGTCCTGAGAGTCGAGTCTTTGGTTAGGGTTCTGGACCTTAAAAGGAAAATCACGAAACCCTTATAGGATCACTTTTTGGCCTTCTGTCTTTTTTATTGTTCTATTTGACTCGCATTTGTCCACCTGATAGTAAGCGATGATGTGGTCGAAAATGAAGCACACTTACCTATAAGTAACCTATTCACTCTTGATTTAAAGACCCCCAAGTTATAGCTATCAGGAAACACACACTCCGGCAGGGAATTCCACTCTTTAGCTGTATGCACAATGAAAATATTCGAAACTGTTTGAAAATGTCGGGCTTGGAGGAATTAGTTTGTGCAATTCAATCGCACACTCCCCGAAACATAATCAATAGAAAACCTATAGGCTTGCAACACGTCACCCTACTTCTACAGACTATTAAACTACAATCCAATTATAGAGGTAAACGTCGATAAAATACATGAAGTTAAATCGCAATTAAAAAGGTTTAAATTTTTTACTAACAGAGGAGATTCGCAATTGCACAATTTATTCACGTTAACATCTTCTTGATTCGGAGTTTTTAAATCAAATATTTGTTTTGTTGCAGATACTCGAAGCAAGCGAAGTACCTCTCCCACTTGTTCCAGTCTCGTCCTGTGAAGCCGGCGGATCTGATCAACCATTACGTCACTCTGGCGATAGAGACAAAAGGTATCTACCTCTCTTTTATATTCTGAACTCTTTTACATGCACATTACACAAATACAAAAACCGACCGTACTTCTATCCTCGCCACCGAGGCCCGTCCCGACTCTTGCTAGAAACAGCCCGCGACGCTGAGGCATTGTCTCTAAATAATCCTAGTCAGATCCAGCCTATCCCTAGCTGCCCTAAGCCGTGGTGCGTACCCGTATGTAGTCCCCTTATTTGTAAGTTTATTTAGTTTGTATTAAAAAAAGGCCTCCAGCTTTAATGACGACCGCTACAGCAAAGTCTGCTTAAGTAGCCAATAACCTCATAATTATGTTGATTTGCGAGAGGCACCTCACAAAAAAATTGGCAAAGGGCAAGTCAGACTCGCCCATGAAGGGTTCCGTAGTAACTACGCCAAATAACTTTGTTTTTCATAGTATTTGTATGAATTACAAAGTTATATTTGCGGTTTTAGAAAATATGCTATATCTCAAAAACTGCTAACCCGATCTCATTCAAACCCATTTTGGTTGAAAATTAACATTAAGATCTACAACATATATTTGTTTTAGATTTTTCACTCCATTATTATATGTATAAGTTAGAGGGGGAGGGGGGACCCATTTTACCACTTTGGAAGCGAATATCTTTTAACGATTGACTTTTTGAAAAGGTGGTTTTTTTTTCAGTTTCAGTTCCCCTTAATTTGAAATATTTTTTTATTTTCGGAAAGCGGTTTTTTCTGTGAACCGCTTTAGCTATTAGGACTATACTTATGAAACTTGGTAGGTAGATGTACTCTGTGAACTGCTTTCCGATTTAAAGACAAAAATTAAAAAAAAAGAAATAGGGGGTTCCCCATGCATAGAACTAAAAATTTCTTTTTCATCATATATTATACGCTTTCAAAGTGATAAAATGTGTGTGTCCCCCTCTGACTTCTATAATAATGGAGAGAAAAAAATATGCTGTAGATCTTAATAAAAAACTTTCAACAAAAATTGGTCTGAACGAGATCGGGTCAGCAGTTTTCGAGATATAGCAAATTTTCTAAAACCGCAAATATAACTTTGTCTTTCATACAAACACTATTAAAAACAAAGTTATTTGGCGTAGTTACTACGGAACCCTTCATGGGCGAGTCTGACTCGCACTTGGTGAATTTTTAATTCGTTATTTTGTAATTTTTCAGGAGCATACCACCTCCGCTCGCTGTCCCAGCAGTACAGGTGGTACGAGCGCTGGATGCTCGACTTTGCGGTCGTTGTGCTCGCTGTACTCGCTGCTCTCATCGCTCTCTTGAAGTTCCTGATCAAGAGTGTCATCTCAAAACTTTCGGGGAAGAAGGTTTACAAAGAAAAACGGGGCAAGAAGAAAAATTAGTTATGTTAAGTAATTTTTTATTTTTTGATAATATATTTTGGACTATTTTTGTATTTTTTATTTACATTTTTCATTTCAATTCATTAGCCTCTGCCCGCACTGATTTTGGTTAATTTAAAGCTTAAAGGATATGCTCAGTTACTTAAACAAACATTTGTATTCTAATTATTACACAAAAAGATAATATAATTAACATTTCCGCCAGCACTGTCGATAAGGAATAAAATAACTTACATCACATGTGCTCTTTTTGGTGACTGCGCCAAACTGAACGAGATTTTAATTAGTAAAAAAAAAACAGCATTATATGAAATATATTAGCAGTATATTCAACATTTTAACTAAGAGGTAGGTATGTTATGATGAGGTATAATTGTTAAGATGTTCCAGTTTGTAGTTCAGAGTTTAAATTCCAATATGTTACTTTTAATGACATCATTAAAACTTTTAATTCTTTGAATGTTAAAAAGACTGCAGACCTGTGGGGTAATTCTGTTGATGTTACTAAGTCCATTATACACATTATTGCTCCTACATTAGCTGTTATATTTAATAATTGTATTGATTGCGGTGAGTTTCCTGATTTAATGAAATATAGTAAAATAATCCCACTATTTAAATCGGGTAGTACATCTGACCCTACTAATTACAGACCTATTTCTGTACTGCCCACTTTCAGTAAAATTTTTGAGAAAATTATTTTAATGCAGATGCAAAGATATTTTAATAAACACAAATTGCTACATAATAAACAATTTGGTTTTACAAAGGGTCGTTCAACAACTGATGCCGGTGTTGAACTTTTAGGACACATTTATAATGCATGGGAAGATAAGTGCGATGCGTTGGGCATTTTTTGTGATTTGTCCAAGGCATTTGACTGTGTTCCCCATGAGACATTAATCAGGAAACTGCACTACTACGGATTCCGGGACACCTCTCTGAATCTTTTGTCCTCTTACTTGAGTGAAAGGATTCAGAGAGTCGATGTGAACGGCAAAAGATCGCCGGGATCTGTGGTCAAAATGGGGGTCCCCCAAGGCTCAATTTTAGGTCCCTTTTTGTTTCTTATTTATATAAATGATTTGCCGTACCTGATCAAAAATCATGACATAGTGCTATTTGCTGACGATACTTCTCTTTTATTTAAAATCAAACGTCAACAGCAGGTTACTGAAGAAGTTAACAGAGCCCTTGCAACTGTAGTTAGCTGGTTCAATGTTAATAATCTTCTTCTTAATGAGAAAAAAACCAAATTCCTAAAATTTACGTTACCTCATGTTAGACAAGTGAATACTAGTGTATCAATAAAGGGCGAAATATTGAAAGCCGAAGATACCACAGTATTCTTGGGCATAACCTTGGATGCGAAGCTTCAGTGGGGCCCCCATATAGATAAATTGTCAAAAAAGCTAAGTTCTGCAGCATATGCCGTTAGAAAAATACGTGGATTAACTGATATCGAAACAGCACGTTTAGTCTACTTTAGTTACTTTCACAGTGTGATGTCATACGGCATTTTACTTTGGGGAAATGCCGCCGACATTCACACAATATTTGTATTACAAAAAAGGGCCATTCGTGCAATTTATAAATTAAGTCCTAAGCACTCCTTAAGAGACAAATTTAAGGAGATTAATATTATGACTGTGCCATCTCAGTATATTTATGACAACCTCTTGTATGCACACAAAAATATTAATCTGTTTAAAAAATACAGTGATATTCATAGTGTAAATACAAGGAACAAAGACACATATGTCATTCCTAAAACAAGGTTAAAAAAAATAGGTGGTTCGTTTAGATGCCAATGTATACGTTTTTATAATAAAATTCCTAGCCATATTCAAAAACTAAGTATTAATAAATTCAAATTATTGATAAAACGTAAACTATGTCAGAAAGCTTTTTACAGTGTTAAAGATTATATTGAGGACAAGAAGGCTTGGGAATGAGATGCTCCAGTGATATACGTGTGCCTTTTTTATTTCTTTTTAAAATTATGATTGATGATTTATTTTTGATTAATTAAAATTTTGCTTTCTCAAGTATTGTATATACCTATTAATTTTTGTTTTTGTTTGTTGTTTTTTTATATATTGTTGTTTTCTTATTTTATATTGTTGTTTTTTTTTTATATATATAAAATTATTTCATTATTGTAAATGTGAGGACGATGTAGGTTATTCTTTCTTCATTGTTTTTGCTTTCACTATAATTTATTTAATGATGTCAAGCAGTTTGAGTACTTGTGTGGCCTACCCAAAGGTCCTTACTTTGGTATTGTTCGTCAAATTGTTGAGCTCCTTAAGTTCTAAGTTGAGCTACACGATAACTGACAAATGCTTGCACTGTCTGGACAGGTCCGCTCAAATTTGCGTGGTTATTTCCTCAAAAGAATACCACAGACATGAACCTACATGCTTCTCATATACAAATACAAATTGTCTGGACTTTAAAAGAGACTTTGACCTCTGAGTTTGTTTCGGTGTTTCTTCTCAGAGTAGTCAGTTAGGAAATACCGGCCTCATCTAGCTAAACTAAACACGCAAAAAAACATGACGTGTAAAAGTGTTATTTATAACCAATTTACAGAATAAATATTTCATTTCATTTCATTTCATTTCATTTCATTTCATTTCATTTCATTTCATAAGTTAATGATTACATAGGTACTTTAAACATTCGAGTAAAACATTTTATTTCTTTAACACTACAAACAATCCAATAAGTCAGTCACCTAAAATATATCAATTTATTCAGTTCTCTAATATTTTTATTATGGATGATCCGGCTCTTGACCTCACACACAGGGAACACATAAGTTAGTAGAAATGTAGAGTAAATGACCTAACCTGGAAGTCTTTAATTAGACTCTGGTCCGGACTCTATTTAAAGACTAGGTTGGTAGAACCAAGAAAACCTGCTCGGGTGGAGATTAATGAATAATTATGACAAACGGCGATGCGCCATCGTTACATGGAGGACATCCCACCCATACGCACGAAACGTTTTGGGAATACTTTCATTGTGCGTAGGGCTAAGGAGTGGAATACCCTGCCGGAGTCTGTGTTTCCTGATAGCTATAACCTGGGAGTCTTTAAGTCAAGAGTGAAAATACGTTACTTCTAAGCAAGCGTGCTTCATCTTCGACCACATCATCGCTAAACATCAGGTGAGATTATGGTCAAACGCAAGCCTATCAACTATAAAAAAAAAAAAAAAAACTTTTTACCAAAAAATAAACCGACTCCCAAAAAACACTGCAAAGTGTAAAATAACTTTAATTTCGGAAGTCGGTGCCAAAAACGAAAATACAAAACTAAAGACACCGACTACCGAAATTAAAGTTATTTTTCACTTTGCAGTGTTTTTTGGGAGTCGGTTTATTTTTTGGTAAAAAGTTTTTTTTTTTTTTTTTTTTTAAAGTTTTTATTTCACTCTTTTTAGTTGGTCGATTTTTAATTTACCTAGTTACAAGAGCCTAAATGTCAACTACTTATATTCATTTATAAAATATTGCTTTTCCCAATGTTGGGCCGTTAATTGTTGAGGAGTTCTCCTGGTACTTCACCATCAGCTTCACTTCACCATATGCATTGTGACGAGCATATTGTGCTTAATAACCACATTCAAGTAATTGAAGCGGAACACATGAAATACTTATATATTGAGTAGTTCCAGTGGCCATCTGTGGTCTTCATCATCAGGTCCACTTCACAAATGGTGCTTATCAAATGCAACTACACAAGTTACTATAAAAAATACTCAAATCACTATAGGTGTGCCTATAATTTTTGAAGAGTTCCCTCGATTTTTCCAGGATTCCATCATTAGATCTTGACTTGGTGACAATGGGACCAATTTCGAAATATACCCTTTCAAACAAAAAAAGAATTTACCAAATCGGTTCAGCCGTCTTCGAGTGATCACAAAAAAATAAAAATAAAAAAAATGCGCGTCGAATTGATAACCTCCTCTTTTTGTCGTCGGTTGAAAAATGATAAATCCGATATAAAGTGGAGGGTTAAGAGAGGAGGAGGCAAGGGCTGACTGATTCACTTTGATGGTTATAAGTACCTCTAACCACCAAAGTGACGTAAAATCTCCGCAGAGTTTTTTTTTTGGGTGCTAAATCAAATGACTCGTCTCGCTTTAGGTGGAATGGAATGGAGTGTCAGACTTCTACAACGGAGTGTCAGACTAAAAACAAACACTTTTCTTTCAGCTGCCTGTTTTTGTAGTGGAAAAGTCTGACTTCTTGACTCTCCATCCTTTGAACTAACTTTGCACCAGCATATACAACGAGTAATTTAAAGGGTATATACATACCAAGTGCACGGCTTCTTTAGATGATAATAAACGATATAGCAAGGGTTTTCTAATCCTATGTGTACATGTGTGGAGCATATTAGAAATTTCAATACATTGATACCAGAGACCGAATTTTTTTAAATTAAGAAGAACGAAGAGAATTATCGCTTTATTGGCAAGTGACGTGGCAAGTGATGACCCTCATAGTGCTGTGACACGTTTGTTATTGGTACTAACATTGGTACACACATTGGTACTGGTATTCAAGAAACAAATGAAACCAATAATTTGGGGTCAATTCTGTGAGTCACTTATTTTGAGCAGAAATTTCACATAGAGATTCCATACCAGATGTTGTCTTCAGTCCTTTAGGATAGATATGGGGTTTCCGTTACACGTTGTATATTGCAAATTGGTTATTATATAACACTATTACAGGTCATTTTTTTGTAAATTTAAACTTGTTGTAGGTTTATGTCGTTCGTGCTCTTTAAAAGACAGAATCCCACAGATTTGAGCAGGCCCTTCCAAACAGTACAAGCAACTATAAGGAGCTCGAACGATTTGATGAACAATACCAAAGTAAGATACAATTAGATAGGCCGCCGGCCGTATAAAGTTTTCAAACTTGAAGTGTAAATGTGACGCTCGTCGTATCGTGTTCTGCGTGTCCTGTCGATTGCTCACTACAGTTCGGAGTTCTGGACTGAGTTCATTAAGACTGCCATCGACATGCAAGAAGAAGAAGAAGTTATATACAGCTGATTTTTAACAAGATGTGCCTGCGACTTCGTTTGCATGGAAGGGTTTCCCGCGTGAATACCGACCTCGTTTGAAATCCGGGATAAAAGTAGTCAGATATTATTTTGTCCTCTATAATCTCCACATTTTCCCATGAAAGTATGTTTTTAAATTGGTAATAGGTGCGCATTTTACCACCATCTCAGCTGATGGTAAGTGATAATGTGGTCGAAGTTGAAGCACGCTTACCTAGAAGTATTACTTATTCACTCTTGTCTTAAAGACTCCCAGGTTATAGCTACCAGAAAACGTAAAATGAGTCCCGTTTAAATAGGATCAGCCGTTCCAGGGAATAGACAGGGCAAACAAAAAGAGTGTTTGTGATCTGTAAGAGGCCTTTGTTTAGAATATTGTCAAAAATTTCGTTTCCTTGACGTTACCCAGCCGAAGGCAATTCTGCTTTGACTTGCCAACTGATGACGCATCCTTGAATCTTTCCAAGGAATTTGAAGATTAGTTCTCACCTTCTAGTTTTGTAGGAGTTGATTCCTAATTAATTGAATATTTTAATTTTGTTACATTGTTAAAGAAGTACATTTTATGTTTGATCTTAAGTGGTTATAACCGTTTTAATTTGTGGCTTAAGATAGATAGATAGAATATACTTTATTGTATCTATAACAAAAATTTAAACACACCTAAATAACAATAAAGCTTGAACTTTGGTTGTAATGGTGGCCTTATCGCTGAGAGCGATATCTTCCAGACAACCTTTGGAAGGACCTTACAAGCTTTAATTCAAATGGGGAGGGCTAAATTAGTGTGCTACATATACTCATCAAAACGAATTAAAATATATAAATGCAATACATAAGTAAATAAACAAGATAAATATAATGTGTTCTGTAACATCGTATGGAGAAACACAAAGGAATAATCAAAAGTTTAAGATCCATTAGTGTCGATCGATAAAACTATAACTGATGTTTTGATACCGCAAAAGAATTTTGATTTTGTTTGAAATGTAAAACTTCTTTAGGTAATTCATTTTGCCTTACATTTAGCATAATATATGATTCTAAAATAATTCGTACTAAGAAGACTAAATAATACATATGAGTCGAGTGATTAATGTAAGAAAAATAAATTCTAATTGAATCAGTCTTTTCAGATAAAAGTGTGCCTTTTTATCTGAAAAGACTGATTCAATTAAGTAAAATATGGAAACGGTATTTTGTGACTTAATATGCAATCATAAGGACAACTTAATTGTGAGAAAGGAGTGTGATTGAAACGAAAATAAAAAATCTGACTAAGTGCGAGTCACATGAAGAGTTCCATACCATTATCCATAAAAAACGAAAAAAAAAACACGTTTGTTATGTGGGAGCCCCCTTAAATATTTTTTTATTGATAATAGACTCGCGTTTAACCACCATCTCACCTGATGGTAAGTGATGATGTGGTCGAAGATGGAGCACGCTTACCTAAAATTAACCTATTGACTCTTGACTAAAAGACCCCTAGGTTATAGCTATCGGGAAACACAGACTAAATACATACAGAATATTTATTTTATTCTGTTTTTAGTATTTGTTGTTATAGCAGCAACTGAAATACATCATCTGTGAGAATATCAACTGTCTAGCTTTCACAGAGATACAGCTTAGTGACAGATAGACAGCGGAGTCTTAGTAATAGGGTACCGTTTTTACCCTTTGGGTACGGAACCCTAAAAAGGATTCCGGGTAAAAAGTAGTCTATATAATTATGTCCCTTATAATCTCCTCTATGTTCCAGTAAAAGTCTCATTGATTTCATGATTGATTCAAGAGTCACTGTACACTATTATGATAGAAAAAATTCAACGTAAATTCTGTAGATACCTATACAAACGTCAATACTATCCGTATACCTACCCCTTTCTATATCCTTCTTTGTTCGTGTCAGGAATGGTGGGTTTAGACACACTCAAACTCAGACGAGAATCCGCACTTATAATTAATTATTATCTAATATTAGTAGGTAAGATAGATAGTCCCGTTCTACGAGAGTCAATAAATTTTTATGTTCCTGACCAGTATATGCGTGGCGTTGTAAGACGACAACATAGACTCCTCTGCTACCCACCTACATGGCGTGCTCCCCGAACCAACAACACTCCCACTGCCATAGCAATTAAGTTATTAAATGACTTTTTAAAATATATAGGAATATATTTATAAAAATAAATCTGCCTCAGGAGAGGCAGATTTATTTTTTGACTCTCAATGGACAATCACTAAACATATGTATATTTATTTAAATATTAACAAGTCATTGTTATAAAGTTTCGAATTTTATGTTTAAGGTTGTTTTTTGTTTACAAATTTTATGTTACTCCGTTTTTTTTGTATTTATTTTTAGTCTTAGAAGTTTTAATTTAATTTGTTATGTATTTTTGTAGAATTAGCATAGATATAAGCGATTTGGTGTAAACTGTTAGCTTATATTTGATAAATAAATTGAAATAGAATCAGCCGGTCCAGAGATTAGATCGAACAAATAGAATGACTTCTGTGAAATTCTTCAGTGTTCTCTACCACATTTAATGCTAGTGTGAATAAGCATCTTCTAGGCTCTCTCATTCCATCGTAGACATCATCTATCGCTTACCATTAGGCATCAAGGTTAAGAGCGGGCTCATCCGTAATAATAAAAAAGGCAGTCAGACAAAAATTTAAATAAGTTTGTGTTGTAATATCGACGTAAATAGCTATTTAAGCAATATAGATAAAGGTCTTTTGAAAGACACTTCAATTTTAATTATAGGTACTTTATTATTATGTATAGCTTTATATTCAAAAATTGAATCTGCAATCTTTTATTGAACCTGTTTAGGTATTTTTTTTAAAAAGAGAACTATCGACGTCGTTTCACATTACTAGCAATTGATATTTCGCTATTAATATCTAAACTAGTTTATTACGGATTCGACCCCAGCGCTGTGCAGTGGTTCCGCAGCTATCTTAGTAATAGAAAACAGTGTGTTAATTTACATTTAGGTGACGGAACTGTTTTAACATCAGCTCTTACTTCGATTGTTAGAGGCGTCCCGCAAGGGTCTATATTAGGCCCTATTATTTTTATCTTGTACTGTGAAGATATTATAAAGTGACGCCAGAAATATAAACACCATATTTACGCTGACGATGTCCAACTCTATCTATCGTTTATGCCAGATGATTACGATAGGGCCATCCGAGATCTTAATGAAGACCTTTGAATTGCTGCCTGGTCTCAAGAAAACTGCTTGTCGCTAAACCCAACCAAAACAAAGTACCTTGTATTTGGCACTAGACAGCAATTATCTAAACTTCCCTCCACCCTTAACCTAGAATTGATGAGTGAACCAATTGAAAGAGTTTTTGAAGCGCGCAATCTTGGTTACATAATGGACAAGGACCTCCGGTTTGAAAAAAATGTAGCCGACTCTTTACCAAACTGGTTCTACCGACTGAAGGTTTTGTACAAGATGAAGCCTACTTGTCTGTTACACTACGCGAGCAGCTTGTCGAGACTCTGGTATTGTCTAAGTTAAACTAAGTGGATACAGTTTACGGCCCTCGCCTATTAGCCCGCACAGACTGTCTTATTCAAAGGGTGCAAAACGCCTGTGCCCGATTCTGTTACACAATCCCCCCTTTATTTGTTTTTGTTTTTTTTTTTTACGTGGTAAAATCATCAAATAAGTCCTCCCACCCCGGGCAGGGCCGGAGGGACTGTCAGACTTGTACTGACTAAAATCCACGGTGTTCCTTCAATAGCCCTTTAGGAGCCACGTAACGCCCGTACCTTAACACTCAAAATGAAATCGAGACGCAAGTTGCACTTGGCCTGCTTTCTGTTCGGTGTGCTAAAGCATAAAAAGCCAGAGTACCTGTACAATAAGCTAAGTTAGCTGCCTAGTACACGAGGGTGCGAAAGAAGGCAATGCTCACAGCAGCTTGCGTCTCGATCTCACCGCACGGCAGCATTCAGAGGCAGTTTCCGTTATGCGGGATCAAAAGTCTGGAATAATCTGCCGCCTCCGATTAGAACATCCAACTCATCTAATTCCTTCAGAAAACTTTTGTGACAGTATTTGATAGACGCACAACAGAGACTGGACATGGTACATTTAAATGTTTCTTTGATATGATGCTGTGCCAATTTGAGTGGAATGTGGTGGGTTTGTGGTGTACGGGCAGTGCGCGTGTAACTACAGAATACACATAATTATATGTATTGTATATATATTTATCTATTAGATTATTAAAATACTTTATTATTATTTCTATTCTGTTTATTTTTATATTATGTTTATCATTATTATATTATATATGATAGAAATGATTAACATCCGTACACTCACCATTAGAACCAGTTGAAAACCAGCGTCGGGCACTAGTTGTCCGGCGTTTTGCTGAACTGGGCCTATTTGGCGCAGCCGTGAGTCACACAGTATCATTAATAGTCCTAGATGTGTTGAATTCTATTATTTTTTAATGTATAATTTCTTTTAATAATAATAAGATGTCGTTTATTTTTATTTTTTTCCTGTGTGTACGTGTGGCATGTGTCAATAAACGTTTTTTCTTTATTTTTCTTTCAATCTTGTTAACCCCTCCAACTAAGCTAAATATGCTTGTGTCTGGAGTGGGTTCATGGCAATAGTGTAATTGGTGGGGTTCGAACCTGCGACCTCTCAATCTTAAGTTCAACCTTAGCCATTTGGCTATTAACGCTTTGCTGGGGCTGCGGAAATGTTCTAACTAGAAACCACGGTCCCGGAACACAAGGCCAACTGAACTTTTTTTATAATTTTCCACCTGAAGAAAAGGCTACTGACACTTCAATAAAAGATTTCAGATGTAATCTTTGAAATTTAATCTATACTTATCTCAATCACAATCGATGTATGATTACTTATCTAAAACAAAGTAATCCTACTTTCCTATTCCTACTATCCTACTTTCCTACTAATATTATAAATGCGAAAGTTTGTGAGGATGGATGGATGTTTGTTACTCTTTCACGCAAAAACTACTGAACGGATTTGAATGAAATTTGGTATGTAGATAGTTGTCATTCTGGAATAACACATAGGCTACTTTTTATCCCGAAATTCCCACGGGATCGGGATTTGCGCGGGAAAACCTTCCCACGCGTACGAAGTCGCGGGCAGAAGCTAGTATTTCATAAATTCACAATTATTTCAAACCAGGTTAAAAAGAGTAAACTTGTCATTGAAATAGATCTTTTCTTTTTTTATTGATAATAGGTTCGCGTTTGACCATCATCTCACCTGATGGTAAGTGATGATGTGGTCGAAGATGGAGCACGCTTACCTAGAAGTAACCTTATTGACTTAAAGACCCCTAGGTTATAGCTATCGGGAAACACAGACTCCGGCAGGGAATTCCACTCCTTAGCCGTACGCACAATGAAAGTATTTCCAAAAAAACTTTTACCAAAAAATTAAACCGATTTCCAAAAAACACTGCATAGTGAAAAATAACTTTAATTTCGGTAGTCGGTGTCTTTAGTTTTGTAATTTCGTTTTTTGCACCGACTTCCGAAATTAAACTTATTTTTCACTTTGCAGTATTTTTTGGAAGTCGGTTTAATTTATTGGTAAAAAAAAATTATTTCACTCTTTTTAGTTGGTCGATTTATAATTTACCTAGTTACAAAAGCCTAAATCTCAACTACTTATAACCTTTTACAAAATATTGCTTTTCCCAATGCTGGGCTGTTAATTGTTGAGGAGTTCTCTTGGTAGGTACTTCACCATCAGCTTCACTTCACCATATGCATTGTGACGAGCATATTGTGCTTAATAACCATATTCAAGTAATCGAAGCGGAACCTTACTACCTACTTATTATTCCTACTTATATATTGAGTAGTTCCAGTGGCCATCTGTGGTCTTCATCATCAGGTCCACTTCACAAATGGTGCTTTTCGAATGCAACTACACAAGTTACTACAAAAAATACTGAAATCACTATAGGTGTGCCTATAATATTTAAAGAGTTTCCTCGATTTCTCCAGGATCCCATCATCAGATCCTGACTTGGTGGCAATGGGACCAATTTCAAAGTATACCCTTTCAAACAAAAAAAGAATTTTCCATATCGGTTCAGCCGTCTTCGAGTAATCGGTGATCACTGTGAAATCATCACGGTGAAATATATATACGCGTCGAATTGATAACCTCCTCCTTTTTTTGTCGTCGCTTGAAAAGTTTATCATCATGTGTTAGTCATTTCCCAACTATGATTGCGGCTGAGAACTAGTGTATTACATGGAGCGACTGCCTATCTGAGCTCCACAACCCAGTGACTGGGTAACACGACACCCTTTGTCAAGACTTTGGTGAGATTCTCCAGCTTCTGACTTCCCGTGACGACTGCGAAAGATGAACAAAGGACAACTGGGACCAACGGTATAATGTGCTCTCTGAGGCATGAAGGAATCTGGTAACGTTAAATTTGTCACCCCATCCACGTACAAGCCTCAGCAAGCGTTGCTTAACCTTGAAGTTTACCCAGTACGACTATTATAATTTAGCCTCAAGCTCCTTTATTTTCACTTCATATAATTATTTATCTATAGAATATCAATGCCACGAAGTATAGCTATACTAATATTATTTATTTAAGGACAACCAACAAACCGCTGGAGTACCATCTGTTTTCGAACCCAACGGCTTGGCACGCGACGATGGGAAGAGACCAGACGGGATGACTATAATGCCTTGGAAGTTGGGTAAGCCTTTGGTAAGTAAGCCAGTACGGCGGGCTGTGCTGGGGCGGCAGATGCAGGTGCAGAAAATCTCAAACGGCGCAAATACAACAACCTAATTGGGTGCTATATGTTTGAGCCGTTTGGGGTTGAAACGTTGGGACCATGGGGTCCGAGTGCGCATAGACTCTTTCGTGACATCAGCAAACGTTTAGTCGACTCCACAAGTGACCAGAGAGCTGGCCTTTTCTTTGGACAGAGAATCAGTATTGCCATTCAACGTGCAATGCGGCCAGTGTTCTGGGCACTTTTCCCATTGATAGCGATGTTGATGAATTTTTCGATGCCCTATATAATGTCCCTTTTATTTTCGCCTGTATTATATTTGTTTTTATAATTATGTATATTAATATAATAAAGGGCTGCTCCTGTTAAATTACAAAAAAAAGTTTACCAACAAAGCATACACCAATAAACATGTTACAATATACAATGTTATTAAAAACAATAGTGTAGCCTTAATTAAAGGCTGCCACGGCATGCATTAAACAGTAAGCGTGAAAGTAGAGATAAAACATTATAAAGCGGAAAAGTTTGTTTGTTGGTTTGAACACGATAATCTTCAAAAGTACTGGGTGGATTTGGATGGTATGGAAGTACCTTGAAGCTTGAGGAAGACGATAGGCTTTAAACTAACTGTAACTAACTGTTACTAACTGTTTAACTGTAAAATAAGAAGATAATATTTTTATTATGATAAAGTCAACGGCAGCGAAGCTCCACGCCGTCCACGCGACTACTAGTGTATTAATTATCATAGAGATTGGCTCGACTGTCAGTGAAGGCTGTTCTAACACAAAACGCGGTCGCGTAGATCAGTGACAAGAAGCGCTCGAAAATAATATATTAAATTAAAAGAAAGTTTTACGTTTTGTTGCGATATAAACTTTTTGTGTTGGTGTCCCAAATGTGAATTTCTAAAAAGGTTTCAAAGTGAGTTCTTATTTTTAATGTTTTTGTTTTATTATAATTAATACTTATTTATGTAATACTTATTTATTATACTTAATACTTATTTTTGTATTACTTATTTATTATACTTAATACTTATTTGTGTAATTACTTCTTCACCAATGCTCTTAAAATGGTGAATGTAAAATATGGCGAGGAAATTAACATGATACAGGGTCGAAAAATGCGACATCTTCCGCCCTGGTTCCGCGTGGTGGATACGGCCTATTCTCTCTCATAGAGAGAAGGCCTGTTCTGTTTTTTGTTACAAACGCCATTTTTTGTAAAAAGAATTTAATGATTCTGAGCCCTCCTTCTTATCTAATGTCGCGCTTTCAATTTCTATGTTCTTCACACAGTAAGAATCTACGTTCATCCAATAATCGGAGATTCCACCCGGACATGTCTGCTGATTAATTAGTTAATAAAATTTAATTGTTTAACTTTTTATTTTATTTTGTCAATAATGTATTTTATTTAATTACTTAATTATGTTTTAACTTTTTTGTGCTGTTATAAATTAAATTAAAGGATTAATTAATAAATATTATTGAATTATATTGAATCAAATTATTAATATTATTTTTTAAACTTTTATATGGGCCTGTGTGCCTGCAGTAAATGATTTTTTTTTAATAATCTTCTCTTACTCTTTCCTTCTCATACTTCTTACTTTGTTCATTCTTCCTTTCATATCCAGTCGATTCTCCTCTGAAATGCGCTTCCTCTCGAGATCAGGACGGCTGACAATCGCTACGCATTTAAAACGAAATTGCGGATCCACTTTCTACACCAATAAGCAGAATTTCTACATTTAGTTTTCATTTGCTTCTTAAGTATATACAATATATGTATGTATTTATTTATGTATTTATTAATATGTATTATTTATGTAGATTTCTATTTTTAACCGACTTCTGAAAAAGGAGGAGGTTCTCAATTCGGATGTTTGTTTGTTTTTTTTTTTTTTTTTTTTTTTTTTTTTTTTTTTTTTTTTTTTTATGTTTGTTCGGGCATAGCTCCGTCGCTCGCCAACCGATTTGAAAAATTCTTTTTTTGTTGGAAAGGGTATACTTCCCAAATGGTCCCATGAAAATTTTATCGACATCGAACAAGCCGTTTCTGAAAAATTAACAAAAGTCTAAAAAAAATATTTACCTTGATGATCTTTTCGGTTACTCTATATTGTGTTTTTTGTTCGCGCGTTTTTAGTTTTTTGTAGTTGACATTTTGGCTTTTATATTATACAAATTGACCCACTAAAAAGCGCGAAAATAAAAACTTTTTTGCAAAAAAATAAAACCGACTTCCATATCAAAACACTACAAAGTCAAAAATAATTTTAATTTCGGGAGGCGGTGTGAAAAAAAAGAAAATACAAAACCAATAACACCGACTACCGAAATTAAAATTATTTTTGGCTTTGTAGTGTTTTGATATGGAAGTCGGTTTTATTTTTTTGCAAAAAAGTTTTTATGATGTTAGGTTTTTGTGTTATCACTATATTTTTTTCTAATTTCACTTTTTACGTACATATTGCACCTGCCACACTATCTCTTCACCACTCATGGTTGACTGGTAGAGAATGCCTACGGGATTAAGTCCGCCTTTGTACCTATGTGCATAAAGTGTAAATAAATAAATAAATTATATGTTTTTGTTTTACAATTTCGTGGTGCAACTTAATACGGTATGTTGTTTAGTTTTTATGGTAACTGAGTATGTATTTAGGAAAATAATTAAGTACGCCTGTTCTTGTGTTTGTTTAACAACCAAGTTTAGTTTTATTGCAGTGTTACCTTCTTGCATCATCGTCATGGCCCTCAGATTTTGTTTTATAATCTGAGTCATGGCCATTTATGATTTTCAATCTTTGTTCAAATAACCGCTTATATTTACCGCAATAATATCTTTACTTTTTATGAATTTATGTTATTTATGTCAAAGTAGTTTTAATTTAACAAATTATCTCTGTTTGCTTACCTACACTTCAAATACTAGAAACATGTTTTCTCAGTAAGTGATTTATTATAAAAATTCCGTCGCATACCAAAGATTATTTAAAATTGAGTGAAAGTTTATAAACTGAGCGTGTAGTCTATGCGGCAATTTTTTAATTAATCTTTTTTTTCTTGAATGTCCAACTAAAATCTATGAGTTGAAAACTCTTTAGTGAAGCTATAGGTTTATAATGGAAGGACACCGAGTATTTGGTGGATAGTCTGTCAATGAAGTATTAGTTTTCATATCATAGTTGAAACTTTATGATACGATAGCAGAAAATTATGATTATGAGTTGTAATCATAATTATCTTTCTATAACTATCATTACATAACAATGTGGCTTCAATTAATTGATAGTTAGATAATTAATGTTTAGTTAATATATACATATTATTACAAACCTGACACATTCTACTACATTAGACGACGTAAAAATACAAATACGTAATTAAATGCATTTAATTCAAGTAATTATGAGTCGTAAATTTAACACAAATTAGATTAATTACATACACAATACAATAAAATATTATTTGATTTCATGAATAAATGAAATGACACAATAACAAACTAAACTGTACATACTGAATCTTTATAAATCGGAAAATACCATATACGAAAAAAGTTTTTTAATCTCATTTATTCAAGAAGGTTGATACCTCATACAGGACTATATATTACCAGAATCTCATGGCAAATGGGGACTTCTCTTTTAAATAACACAAAAATGGCACGCGTTTGACCACCATCTCTCCTGATGGTAAGTGATGATGTGGTCGAAGATGAAACCCGCTTGCCTAAAAGAAATTTATTCATTCATGACTTAAAAACCCCCAGGTTATAGTTATTAGGAATCACAAGCTGCATGAGCAATGAAAATTATCCTATTAAAATGTTTAGTGCGTATGGGTGGGTTGTCTACCATGTAACGATGGCGCATCGCCGTTTGTCTTGTAGTTCGATGATGGAAAGGGCTTGACGGAATTAGATTGTGTAATTCCATCGCACACTCCCCGAAATGTAACCGATAGAAAACCGTCGAAAAGTCTGATTATATTCGTCCCAAGTCCGAACGGACTTGGTGGAATAGGGTAGTTTCCTAAAATATTTTATTTAGTCTGTCACGTAGTTTAATAAAAAACTTTCGACAAGTATTTTTTATATTTTCACGTAATTGAAAAATTAAGATGATACAGCGAGTTGAAATTTCACGTGACGTTACACCTCGGTATAATTCGTAGCCATGTGTGACGACAGCAGCCCCCACTCCTGTACTTTGAAGCTTTCCATCTTTGTGAATTTTTCTTGACTTCAAAAAGCAAAAAATACGTGACTAATATTTTTTGAAAATCTACCTAATGGACCAAATAAAATAATGATTTTGTAACACAGGAAACTACCCTATTAGATGAAATGTTTAATTCTGAGTATATAAATAAATAAGAAATAAAATATCCAAATGATTAACTAAAAATGTTCGATTACAAGAAAACGAAACCCAATTTCGTCATCCAGTAGGTACTATTTGTGTGTGCGCTGTGCGTACACACTTACAAATTCCTCAATTGACTTTGAACTATTTTATATGCGAGATATAAATCTGAAATGATGAAACTTGGCTGCCAGTATAAATAATCATGTTATCATATATTATCTAGTGTAGACAGTGATAACAAACCACTGCTGTTTCTTTTACAAGTGATTTATAATACTTTAAACTTGAGGTTGTTCACTTTAGTGGTGTTTTTAGTACAAGCAATACTGCTTTTAGCGCAAAGCATAAGCCTTCAGCCAAATACTTAAAAACTAAACGACTACACGCTAAGAGCACTCTCTATGGGGTACGGACGTGGGATTAGGCATCCTTAGGGGACGGCAGCTTGGGACGGGCTGCATTGGACAAGGATTTTATAACTATAGGCTCAGTGCTCGTGGACTAGATCTAGCAAGGGTCAGTGTGCATATTTACTGGGAAGTTTGCGGCGGGCCTCAATCGCGAGGACGGAAGAGCGGTCGGTTTTAGTGTTTATGTAGAACTGGCTTTTTTGTGTGTGGCATCTCGCAGGTCAACCTCTAAGGTTGTCGGTTGCTTAACCGGACTTGCCTTAATTAATTATAATCCAAGCCTCCAGTTACGGCTTATATTAAGCTTAAAAACTATAGGCGACTACACGCTAAGGGCACCTCTTGTGGAGTACGGACCTTGGCTTAGGGCGTCGTAAGGGGAAGGCAGCTAGGGACAGGCTGAATCGGATTATATTGGCTATTATTTTCAACGCATTGACTTTTATGTATACTGTTCGATCCCCAAGCCAGCCAACGGTAACTGGTATGTTCGAACTGTCCGCGATTACACGGAGCTGTACCGTTGTCTTTCAAACACATTATGGGCTCTTAGGCCTCAGTAGAACAATTAAGCTTACGCAATCAATGACAATAATCACTTACCCTCTGAGCTGGGACGACAAGCGAGGATCTGTTCTGATCACGTCCGTGTGTGAGTGTGTGAGTATATGTGAAAGTAGGTAATGAGTAATAGAAACGTGTAATGTGGGCAACTGGTGTCACGGCGGTCCAGGCCGGGATGTAGCACAAACTTCGCACCAGATTGGAGCAGCTATTTATCACCAATTCACAATTACTTTCAACAAATTCGCGGGTCAGTCAGTCTGACTTAAATACGGCGTTATTGTTCAAAATATCCCAGGGTTGGGGAATTGACTAATCAATTCGGGATTCTAGATTTCAATTAATCACTAATCACGATCAATCCGTTAATAGCACCTGAGATCCAATTCGATTTCCAATTACAATCAATAAAATCAATCTCAACAAACAAGGAAAATTATATGTCAAGTCAAGACAGGACCACAGATAATAATGTTGCCAACCAAAAAGGTGCGTTCTGTTTCACGTTGGACGGAACATATACCAACATTCAAGATATATGTAGAAGTCTGTCGTAAGGAGTTACGGTGAGCAGTTACAGGGCTATGTCTTCTGTCAAAAAGAGCCATCGTTGACGCCTTAATTAAAATGGCTAAACACTTTTATTTTAATTTATATAATTAACTGAATATTATTACGTAACAATATGTTTAAGCGTGTACGTAGTACCCACTACGTAATCCAGATTTATTATTAGTACTTAAAATAAGTCGTTTTAAAACACGCACGAGGGACAACTATATTCTATCGGTTACATTTCGGGGAGTGTGCAATGGAATTACATAATCTAATTCCGCCAAGCCCGTTCCACTATCGGACTACGAGACAAACGGCGAAGCGCCGTCGTTACATGGTGGACATCCCACCCATACGCACAAAACATTTTGGGAATACCTTCATTGTGCCGGAGTCTGTTTCCCAATAGCTATAACCTAGGAGTCTTTAAGTCAAGAGTGAATAGGTTACGTTTAGGTGAGCGTGCTCCATCTTCGGCCACATCATCACTTACCATCAGGTTAAATAATGGTCAAACGCGAATCTATACTCAATAAAAATAAAAACGTGTCCAAGTTTTTGATTTCAATACTGACAATATTGCGAGATTTGTTGGCAGACAACGAAAATATCTCCGGAAAATATGAGTTATAAGTTTTCACTATGCGACACAAAGGAGCGTGGTTCCCAGCATTAGTACGACAAAGAAAATACCGCAAATAGTAGACGAACGTGCACCTCTCGCCTTACCACAGTTCTAGGTACAATGTAACGTAGAATATCGGTTAGGTCAGAACAGTCATTAACGGTTATTACAGATATCATACAGAAACATTGTCTCAAGAAGAGTGCGCCTGGACGCAGTGATGGGTACGCTCCTGGTACAAAGTGAATAGCACGCGCCACGATGCGATGTGAGAAATTGCTTGTCAGGATTCGTTTCGGACAAAATAATTCGAGTGTCACAATTATTATTAATGTACAACATCCCTACGTTAAATCTGGTTGTATTTTCGTAACTGTGAATATGAATAATTGGTTTGAATAGAAATGAATTACTCGTATTAACTTACAAGAGTAAATTTTTACGTCAATTAATTATAGTTGATGATATTCGAAACTATGCATTTACGAACCACAAATTCTTTATTTTTACTAATGAAATATAGCCCTAGAATCATGGGATATAAAAATACATTGTATTTATCAACCGACGACAAAAAGAGGAGGTTATCAATTCGACGCGTATATCTTTTTTTTTTTTTAATGTATGATCATCGAGTACTCGAAGACGGTTGAACCGATTTGGAAAATTATTTTTTTGTTCGAATGGGTATACTTCGAAATTGGTCCCATCATCACCAAAGTCAGGATCTGATGATGGGATCCTGGAGAAATCGAGGGAACTCTTCAAATATTATAGGCACACCTATAGCGTTTTGGGTATTTCTTATAGTAACTTGTGCAGTTGCTCTCAAAAAGTACCATTTGGGGAAGTGGAACTGATGATGAAGACCACAGATGGCCGCCGAAACTACTCAATAATAAGTATTGAGTGGATTGCGATTCGATTACTTGAATATGGATGTTAAGCACTTTATGCTCGTCACAATGCATATGGTGATGTAGAGCTGATGGTGAAGTACCAGGAGAACTCGTCAACAATTAACGGCCCAGCATTGGGAAAAGCAATATTTTGTAAAAGGTTATAAGTAGTTGACATTTAGGCTCTTGTAACTAGGTAAATTAAAAATCATCCAACTAAAAAGAGTGAAATAAAAACTTTTTAACAAAAAATTAAACCGACTCCCAAAAAACACTGCAAAGTGAAAAATAACTTTAATTTCGGAAGTCGGTGCCAAAAACGTAAAAACAAAACTAAAGACACCGACTACTGAAATTAAAGTTATTTTTCACTTTGCAGTGTTTTTTGGGAGTCGGTTTAATTTTTTGTTAAAAAGTTTTTACTATTATTTAGGTGTATTCGGGAGTGAGTTTGTCTGTAGACAAAACCTCAAATCTCAAAACCTACAAAATACCTAGATCTGAAAACTATTCATACGATTTAAAAAAATTCTTTCACCAGTAGAATGCATCGTTATCACGAAGTGACATCTTAGCTGAAAACAGTGTTCACGGTCGCGAAGACCCTTGTAGAATCTATTTATTTAAACTTTATGTACAATAGTACAAGTATTTAAAGTTATGTACGAGTGCAAGTTTACTCGTAGCTTGAGTGCCAGAGGTTATTAATCCGAGCAAAATGTTGCAATTTTCTAATATTTTGTAGACTATTAGGTGCAAGGTACTTTTGTAAAAAAAATAAATTAGGAAAATAACAATGTATTTATTATTAATAGCGGTATATGGGTGGACTTAATGCAACAAGGCATTCTCTACCAGTCAACATTTGCGTTAAAAAGACCACAATGTGGTGGGTGTACAAAAATATTTAAAAAAAATATGGAAAGAATATACAAATCGTATACATATATAATATACTAAAATAAAAATAAAACTAATAAATGAGGATTTATAATAATATTTCTTGTTAAGAGAAACTTGTAGCGCAATCTATCTCGCAACATACAAACTAAAAAGATTTAAATCACGTATCGCGCAAGCAAAGTTTACCGCACAACTAGCCTACATACAAATCACCCGATAACAAACATCGGGCAGTTGCCCACCAGACAAAACACCTGTCCGGTCGGAAGATCCTTGCTTTTCAATGGGATTGCGGGACTTTACACCCTGTTCCGCATATCCCTAAAATATCATAACAATTATGACAAAGATCACACTTAGAATGGCTTGTAAGTAGTTGTTTCTAATATTACGCTTAAAACAAAAACGAATGAAATAATGATGTTTATTTTGCAAATAGGTTATAAATAACACTTTCACACGTCTTTTTTTCGTAAATGTAAACTAGATGAGGCCAGTGTTTCCTGACTACTCTGAGAAGAAACACTGAAACAAACTCAGAGGTCAACGTCTCTTTTAAAGTCAAGACAATCTGTAGTGATCAAATCATATGAGAGCCATGTAGGTTAATGTCTGTGGCGCCCTTTAGAGAACAGAATCAAACAGATTTGAGCAGGCCCGTCCAAACAGTGCACGCATTTATCAAATATCACGTAGCTCAACTTAGAACCTTAAGGAGCTGGAACGATTTGACGAGCAATACCAAAGTAAGGACATTTGGGTGGGCCGTATAAAGCACTCAAACTGCCAGTGTAATAATCTATTCATAATATTCGTTGTATATTTAAAATGTATATTTAAATATGCTCATAATTACAGAACAAAATGAAGCTCACTCTGCTACTGCTGTTAGCAGCTGTCTCCAGCTCATATGGATACCAGGTCCTGGTCCTCATTCCGATGCCTTCTCACAGCCACCACGCGCTGGGGAAAGGCATCGTGGATGCTCTCCTGAAAGGTGGACATCAGGTAAAAACAACATGTACTTTATCAATCTTCTTTTTCTTAGTGTGTCGATGGTAAGAATATTTTATATCAGATTTGACTGCCCACAATTTCGTTCACGTGGGAGGTTTTTCCCGCGTAAATCCCGATTCTGTGGGAATTTCGGGATAAAAACTATTCTATATTAAATATTTCATATTAATCGGTTCAGCGGTTTAGACGTGAAAAGGTAGCAGACAGACAGACAGAGTTACTTTCGCATTTATATATAACTGGCTTTTGCCCGCAACTTCGTTCGCGTGGGAGGTTTTTCCCGTGTAAATCCCGATCCCGTTGGAATTCCGAGGTAAAAACTATCCTATATCCTTCTTAGGGTCCTAAACTATTCCCATGCCAAATTTCATCTAAATCGGTTCAGCGGTTTAGGGAGTTACTTTGCATTCATAATATTAGTTTAGATTAGGTTGGCCCAAAACTTAGTCACGCGATCTCCGCTCGTTGATGCAGACATAAAATCGCCAATAGTATAGGTGACAGGGCATGCGGAGCAAGATGGAAGGTGAGCCATTGTCTGTGGTGTCACGCCGTATATACATTTCACATCAGAGCTATCTGTAGAGACTATCTTTACTACGGCTGACTTGGGTTCGCAGTCTATGGAGGCATTTCCAAGCCAACCACGGTAGATATTTTGGGACATAAAATAGTAGTACAATGAACAATATAGGTATCGTACGCGTTAAATATCGACAAGGCTCGTTGACGCTTCCCGTGACCCACGGGCTGGCCATTTCTTTGGTCAAACATACAATGCAGCCAGTCTTTTGGGTACGTTCGTTACCAGCCGACAGCGTTGATCAAACTAGTATGCATTAAAAATGGATATTTAACGTTTCCAGGTGACATGGGCGACACCGTTCCCAGATAAGGTCAAGAATCCTCCAAAGACGTTGACTGTACTTGATATAAGTACAACCCTGAAATATCGTATAGGTATGTGTGTGCATCATTGAGAATTGATAAGAGGCCTGCTGACGCTGACTATCATTAGAACTTTTAATGGGATATTTACTATCTGTAGTTATTGTTTCGAGTTTCATATATTTCGGCACTGTTGCAAGCGCCATGATCACGGATGAACTGAAGTAATTGCGGGTGGACGTTTATGAGCAGACGAATCGGTCTTCCCTCTTTCTCGTTCGTTTCATAACCGTTAACTCGTTCCATAATCATGGCGATTACAACTGTATAGCTTGCAACAACTGATGAAAGACAATCGCTGATGCAGTCATTAAATCATCAAGCGAATAGGTGACAAGGCATGCCGACCAGATAGAAGGTGGCCCATTTTCTGTAGGGTCGCGCCACATATACATTTTAGATCTTAGCCGTCTGTAGTCCCAATCTATAAATAAATAAAGGAATTTTCCAGCCGGTCTCGGTAACGTGCCCAGGTTGAAGGTTCTCAGGTGGTTCTATGAAGGCATCAGGCGGATTGAGAAGTTACCATGAAAATTGAGCCTTAGAAATAAATAATTAAAAGGCCAGGCACCATTTGAAAATAACCCTCCAACTAAAATTACGTATTTTAATAATTACTTACAATTCCAGGTATAGACATGACAGAGAGCACGACCAACCACGCTGGGATCAGTTTTATAAAGAAACTCTCCGAAAATGTCACCCTAGCAATGATGAACACCCCATCCGTGAGGGATGCTTTGGTCAAGCAACAGTTCGATGCGGTGGTCACTGAGACGTTCTTCTGTGATTTGCTTGCCGGGTAAGTTAAGCATGTGTCTCCGTCACACTGAGTGTTATAGAAGCCGGAACAAAATCCCCCATTTCCCAACCCAGACGGATGCAAAAAAAATATATTATTCATAAAACAGTTTGTGTTTAATATAATTGAAATATTATTTTTTAAAATCGTAGACAGAAAGTATCATTAGAACTTAAAACGCGATATTTACCATGATTTTACTTACTGTTTCGAGTTTCCGATATTTCGGCAGTGTTGCAAGCTCTTGCAACAGTGTTTTAAGTTCTAATGATACTGTTAGTGACCATGTTAGCTTAAAAACTTCTATCGTAGACAGAAACCTCAATTTTATATATATGTAAGTCTACAACACTTTAAACTACATAATTATTTAGCATAATTATGGTTAAAGTGTGTATGTAATGTGTATGTATGGGGGTGCATTTTGAGCATGCATACTTATTTATTTATTATATACTTTATTGTATGTACACCTTACAATATTTTATTGGATAAAAAAACTAAAACTAGTGTAATGGGCGGTCTTATCGCTCAGGGCGATCTCTTACAGACAACCTTTGGATGGACAAAACTAAAGAAGACAGATTTAGGGCTTTCAGTGTACAAACATCATAAATAATATTAATTGAACATAATAATATAAAATACATCATATACTAATAAATATTATATGCATAGATGAGAAAGAAGGGGAAAAGCTACAGGGTATGATAATGCTTCTTCACCATTCATTTGAACGTTGATAGCGTTTGAGCACGCCTCACTTGGGCAATGCATTCCACAAACGAGCTGCTTGAATAGTAAAAGATTTGTCAAAGAAAGAAGTGGATCATCATGGATTTATGTTTTCCGAATTGAATAAAAAAATAAAATAAAATTAGTACTATTTGAAAATTTGAACAACATAGAATTCTACAGTCAAGTCTTAATCAATGTACCATATTCATTTTAAATTATTTTTTGCAAACAAGATAATAATTGTATATATAATAGTTGTTCGTATACCTAATACGATACTACACAAACGAATTGTGTACTAAAAAAAAAAAATATTAACTTTTCAGTGTAGCAGCAATTCAACAAGCCCCTTGGATTACGATGGCGGCTACTCAGATGTTCCCGGACCTTGAGGCACAAGTCGACGAGGTCCGCTCCGTGTCCACCATTCCTCTGCTGTTCAACCCTTCGGACATCCCCATGGGTTTTGTCAAGCGATCTATTAACGCCCTGATTTATGTTGCCATGACTGCTGCGGAGTGGTAAGTTCATTCCAGACTCAGTTTTTTCGTTTCAGAACTAGTAATGTGGATAGAATTCACATTACTTGTCGTGCCTTGTTAACCCCTCCTACTAAGCTAAATATGCTTGTGTCTGGAGTGGGTTCACGGCAATAGTGTAATATATGGGGTTCGAACCCGCGACCTCTCGATTACAAGTCCGATACTTAAAGCCTGATACATGTTGGCCGAGCATAGGCCAACGCGAGCGTTGGCAAATAGGTACAAGGCAAGAAATAATGTCCACACGTTCGACAAATTCGTCGAACGCCAATGCAGACGACCAATGTAGAAAAGGGTCTGTAGAGCTGCCCACACGTTGGCCGAGCGCAGGCGAGCGCCTTTGATTTGTGACCAAAAACCGACACCAATCCGAAGTGAGACAAGTGATCACGAGCAACGGCGAGCGAAGACAAGTTGCACCAAATGAGCTCTATACACGTTGGCGCTGGCCTTCACTCGGCCAACCAGGCAAGTGACACCGAGCGATAGCAAGACAAGGCAAATATACTGTCTACATGTTGGTATTGGCCTTCACTCGACAACGTTCAGCCAACATGTATTGCAGGCTTTAGCGATTAGGCTATTAACGGTTATTAACTTGGGAAAACTAATTTTTAACCTATTTCAAAACGGTGTAAGTTATCAATTTGACTTATTTGTTTTAACGTAGTTGTTCCCAGCGCTTTCACTCGCGGTAACTTAAGGAAAAATTCAAATTTTAAATCAGTTAAGTGGTTTAGATTTCTGTCACAAACTTTCATCTTCTATTTCAACCCATCAAAGGTTGATTTTTGAAAAAAAGATGCCCATATTTCGATGCCTCCCACGTACGTTGTTGTAACCCATAAATTGCAATTTTACAGGAGAGTGTTTCAAAGATACTATTAGCAATAAAAACTGCATTTTTCAATTAATCTTTATACAATTCAATATGTGAATACAATTAGTAATACTGAAATTTATAAGGATTAATTGAAAAATGCAGTTTTTATTGCTAATAGTATCTTTGAAACACTCTCCTGTAAAATTGCTATTTGTGGTTTACTTACGTGGGAGGCATCGATTTGACCTTCAGTTTTCAACTATTTTCATTCCAAACTTCATTCAAATCGGTGCTGTGGTTTAGCAGTGAATGTGTCTCAGACAGACAGACAGACTTTCGCATTTATGGTATGGATATTTTTAATATTTTATTGATAAATCGATATTTTGAACAACAACCAATTAGCCAAAAAAGATAACTTTAATTTTCAGTTAGATAATGCGGTCTATAAGTAATGTGGTGGCTATCGGTAACAATACCTAGATAGAGATAGATAGGTGATAGACACCGTTTTACTTTAAATACACTATTGTCAGTCGGCAAGTGAGATTATCTCATCGAAGTTGATATCTATTTAAGATATCGACGCGGTAGATTTCAGTCTTTTTCTAAGAATGGGATATCATCCAATGATTTTCTTCAGATCTGCTGTGTTATTCTGTAAGACCTCATTGTAAACTTCGAATCTGAATCCGCTGTGAGTTTATTGATTGGCATTCTAAAATCTCAGTTGTTAATTCGAATTTACACTAGCGCTACCCTTGCGAGCGTGTCAGCGAGTTGAACTAAAGATTTTGACAGATAAAGTATGAGATGACGTGAGAAGTGGCATTCGGTAAGGTAATTCCTCCGTCACTTCGACGCTGTTTACAGAATGCAAAAACAAGGTCACTTTGAACCATAAGCGAAGTGACAGTGAATAGCTATGTGAGATGCGAGTTGTTGTTCGAATTTTACAGAATCGACGTACTGGACGAAGCGGAAGCGGTAACTCTTTCGAACAATTCCGAAATTCACATAGGCAACGACCCTCTAGTGGGCCCTGACAATTTTGTTGATAAGTCTTTGAGGTACGCGTGGAACACGACGCGACGTCTACACGGGCCTGGTTTAAATCTTGAAGTCGGTAATATTTTTTATGTATAAACCACTCAGAAAAAAGAATTATTACCGACTATTCACAGTTCCACCTATGAGGTCGTTGGCCACTTAACTGGACTTGCCTGTGGAGGCCTTAATTATATAAATTAAAGCCTTCAGCCAGGACATATATTAAACTTACAAACTAGGTGACTACACGCTAAGGGCATCTGTAGGGTCCTCGGTTTAGGGCGTCGCTGGAGGAGGGCAGCTAGGGACAGGCTGGATCGGACAAACTGTCGGTAGTCACTTGGTCTATGTTTATTTATTATTATTTATTAAATTATTATACACGTTATTGTAGGTACACCTTATAATATTTCATTGCATACAAAAGTTAAAACTTGTGTACAATGGGCGGTCTTATCGCTCAGGGCGATCTCTTACAGACAACCTTTGGATGGACAAAACCGAAGGAGACAGATTTCGGGTTGTCAGTGTACAAACATCATTAATAATATTAATTGAACATAATAATATAAAATACATATAGTAAAATACAACAATCATATTTTTTACAATAATCAGATTTTTGCACAGTTGAGAAAGAAGGGGAAAAGCTACAGGGAAAGATCCGTCACCATTATTTTGAACGCAGGTAGCGTTTGAGCACGCCTCGTTTCTATGGGTAATGCATTCCACAAACGAGTTGCTTGAATAGTAAAAGATTTGTCAAAGAAAGAAGCGGAATGTATACGAATACTTAACTCAAAATTTTCTGATGATCTCAAGGATTTAGAATATGTGAAGATACCTTAAGATAAAAAGGAGTAAAAGGATTAAAGAGCACATTATAAAGCAGAGAAAGTAAGTGAAGGCTCCGGCGAAACCGAATAGGAAGCGCACGGAAATCAGAAACGTAGTCATACTTGCGCAAGCCAAATATAAACCTGATACAGAGATTTTGAAGTCGCTCTAGCTTGTCCAGTTGGTCTTGGGTCAAGTCGAGATAGCTGGCATCAGCATAGTCCAGAATAGGGAGAAGCAGAGTTAGAGAGAGGTTATTCTTAAGTAACGCTACATACATAACATAATAACCACAGAACAGATAAAAGAGGTTAGAAAGGAAATAGTTCCTGATTTGTATAAGAACGCGTGTCGCCGCTTGTCTCCCCACTCTTTAGCTCTACCACAAGCAAGAGGCCCGTTACGTATGCGAATTACGCACACAAATAAATTACACACACTTAAATCGAGAGCTTGCTACTGATTGTAACTCACTGTTGATAAACATGCGCCGTGCATTACGGCCAATCAGGGCAAAGGACAAACGTCAATGGTTGAAGTGTGGCGCATGTAGAACATTGTAAGCGGACTTGGTAATTGCGTTGATTAAGCGAGTACACAACGGGCAATGTATACTTTTTGTAACTTGTTGCAATAATGTTGTTAATGTTCGGAATTTCATAGTGATCAGAATATTTTTAAGTTTTTTACAAATACAATTGTAATTAAATGTTATTTTCGACTTACCGATGGAAAGATATACCTCCTCGCTCTATACTTGCGGTCTGACTTTTTGTTTTACAGGTTATAATTGCACAACACGGCATTTTAAAGCAGAGCTCTGTGTTCCGAAGTAATCCGAAGCGCACTAAACGCGGTGAATGAATTAATCGGTCGCGCTATGATTGTCGTATCATAAATGTGGCGCGCTCGCCACGCCCACATTACCATTCCAACCTTATTCATCTATTCCGTGATAATAACTATAACGTTCCCACTGTTGGGACACAGTCCTCCTCCTCCTCGCAAAGAGAAGGAACGGGTTGTTACCCCCAAGCGGGTCCAGTGTGGGTTGGTTGATGGTGTTCCTCACTTTGTTTTCCGTCACCGTTTTGCCTGCTTGGGGTTAAACTTATAACACGGAAACATTTGTTTGCTGTTTGATTAAACGCGCTTATCTTCGAAAGTAGTGGGTGGATTTTGATGAAATTTGGAATGAAAGTAGTTTGAACACTATTTGTTTGACTGCAATATAAGAGTGTTATGTTTTATGGTGATAAAGTTCACTGGAGCGAAGCCCGCGTGACTGCTAGTTGAGACTATAAATTAAAATCGTGAAAGGAGTGAGTTTATATAAATTAAATGATTAGTAAATGAATTCATATGGAAACTATCCATCTCTACTAATATGTGCGTATGGACGGATACATTCATGTCTGAACGGAGCAAGAGATGAATGTTTCTTTTGTGTTGGAGATACTTGAAGGGCTGAAGAGAGACATTGGCTATATCTTATAGAAACAAGTAACAAATTACTAACCACTTCAATACTCTTTCAGGTTAGACCAACCAAACACAATCAGTCTATACGAAAACACGTTCGGACCGCTCGCAGCAGCTCGAGGGCTCACGCTACCCCCTTTTGACGATGCTTTCTACAACGTATCTATAATGTTTGTGAACACGCACGAGTCTATAAGCCCGGCGTTAAGCACCCCTCCCAACGTGGTCAATATTGCTGGGTATCATATGGATGAGAATATACCACCACTGCCCAAGGTAAGTCTTATTCTGTCATTATCGTTTGTCATTTTCTTTTCCCAATTATGTCAGGGTTGGCTTCTAGCCCCATACTGGGACATTAGATTCACCTACACGCAACTCATCACATCACACACACATAGCCTTTTCTCAACTAGGGTTGGCTTCTAGCCCCATACTGGGACATTGGATTCACCTACATGCAACTCATCACCATCACACACACATATAGCTTTTTCTCAACTAGAGTCGGCTTCTAGCCCCATACTGGGACATTGGATTCACCTACATGCAACTCATCACCATCACACACACACACATAGCCTTCTCTTAACTGGGGTGGGCTTCTAGCCCCATACTGGGACATTGGATTCACCTACATGCAACTCATCACCATCACACACACACATAGCCTTTTCTCAACTAGGGTTGGCTTCTAGCCCCATACTGGGACATTGGATTCATCTACATGCAACTCATCACCATCACACACACATATAGCTTTTTCTCAACTAGAGTTGGCTTCTAGCCCCATACTGGGACATTGGATTCACCTACATGCAACTCATCACCATCACACACACATAGCCTTTTCTCAACTAGGGTCGGCTTCTAGGCCCATACTGGGACATTGGATTCACCTACATGCAACTCATCACCATCACACACACACAGATAGCCTTTTCTCAACTAGGGTCGGCTTCTAGCCCTATACTGGGACATTGGATTCACCTACATGCAGGTCATCACCATCACACACATAGTCTTTTCTCAACTAGGGTCGGCTTATAGCCCCATACTGGGATATTTGATTCAATTACATGCAACTCATCACCATAAACTTGATGTAAAATAGTGGTATATGGGCGGACTTAATGCAACAAGGCATTCTCTACCAGTCAACCTTTGGGTTAAAAAGACCACAATGTGTTAGATGTACAAATAAACTAAATGTCATTAGAAAGTATATAGTATATAAATATATAATATATATATGTATATATATATAATAATAGAATACATATATATGCTAAAATAATAGACTGATAAATACGGTGCTTCATAATAATCTTTCTGACTAAGAGAACTCACAATAATTATAATTATTGCGAAAACCGAACTAAGAATGACAGGCTTTTAAGTAGTAGTCAGTAAGAGTCTGACAGACTCCTCCATCTACCTCAAGGCGGAAGACATCCATGAGGAGTCTTTTCATATGACAGAAAAACCGGCAAAAAAACTCCGTGTTTAATCTTTAAAGCTCTATTCTTCTTGCAGGACCTGCAAGAGCTCCTGGACGGGTCGCCGCAGGGCGTGGTGTACTTCAGCATGGGCTCCGTCATCAGCTCCGCGGCGCTGAAGCTTCACACGCGCGCTGCCCTGCTGCAGCTGTTCGCCTCGCTGCCCTACACCGTGCTCTGGAAGTTTGAGGAGACCCTCACCGACCTGCCACCCAACGTGCACGTGAGGGCCTGGATGCCACAGCCTAGCATACTTGGTAAGTTCTCTCATAATAGATATCGTCTGGTACAGCATCACACCACAGCAGGTGGATGGAGTAGTGGTTGCCAGTTTGACTTCGAGTGAGCGGTCAGTCCGAGTGGATATCGATGGCTGCTAATCGGATCAATGCGGTTGTTCCTCAGGGGTCTGCTCTCTCTGCGACTGTTTTTTTTTTGCTGCATATCAAAGACCTGCCAACAGGAGCCTTTGGGTACGCGGATGACAGGGTAGTATCAGAGAGATATTTATCTAGTGCTAGAGCTAGCAGGAACGAAATAGACACTCTTAGAAAGGTCATGGCGGAGTGAATGAATTTGACCTTATATCTTTTTCGTTTCCCAAAGGAGTGACGACAATCTGGTCATATTCAAAGCTTCCGAAACTCAGGCTCGTCTCTTCACGGCTAAAAGGAGCCAATTTGAATTATCCTCCACTTTCCGAGGTGCATCTGTACCAGTTACCAACCTCCTGGAGCTCTTGGGGGTGGAGTTGACGTCTGAAGTCATCTTCGGCTCAGCCATTGAATCTATAGTTCTATAGAGCAGCCAAAAAGCTCTCTGCTACATATGGCCCGCCTGCCTTCAAAGAAAGAGTGAACAGGCACTTTCTGGGCTCGCTCGTCCCATCGTAGGCCTCATGTATTGCTTACCATCTGGCATGATCAAGATCAAGAGTGGGTCATCAGTAATAAATCGGCGAAGAAAAACATCATGGAAAAACCGGATGGATCCGGGAAGATCAAAAATGATATGGAAATGAGATATTCACCAATTTCCTCTCGACTGCAGTGGTAGATTACGGCTTATTGCCTTACATAAAGAGGAAGCCTGTGTTCCAACAGTTGAAACTTCAAAGGCTAGTTAAAGTTATGGTTGTATGATACCTACTAAGCGTATATTTGTTTTAACAATCAGTCTATAGTAAGGTTTACGCATTGGGTCTGTATTCGGTTTCTTGATTTCAAACCAGGCCTGTTTGACTTTTGATGTGTAAGAAGATATAGATGATCTACGACGGTCTTTATGAGGTCTCTGTGGGTCGTCCGGACGATATCTGTGGTTGTGGTTCTTAACGAGGTCTATCTTTCTCTTGATAAGATATATTGTTCTCAATAATTTTATCTAGAATGTCTTGTCTACAGCACATAAGAACATCAAGGTGTTCATAACCCATGGAGGTCAGTTGAGTTCATTAGAAGCTATAAGAGCTGGAGTCCCATTGCTGGCAGTGCCAGTATTTGGAGACCAGCCAAGCAACGCTGACCGCGCGCGGCGGTACGGATACGCGCTCACAGTTGACTACTCGCCTGACATGGTGCCAGAACTTGGAGTGGCTTTGAAGGAGCTGCTCAGCAATGATAAGTAAGTATCTACAAACACATATACACGTATAGCATACCACACGCACAACACATCTCACACACGCAGAACAGGTACCACACACACCCACACACATATTCACGCGCACACAAACACACTTGCATAAATTTTAATTACGTATTTTGTTTTATATTCGTGTCTTCTGTCCGTAAGTTTTGTTTTAAGTTAGCTATAATTTTGTCTACGTTGGAACATTGACGCGTAAACCTTTTTGGCTGTGACACAGTTTACAACGAATGCAGTCATTAATTCATTATCGTACTCAAATTTTATGTAATTTTTGTTTTGGTTCCAATAAAACATATATATTATTAATAATTATTTAATTTTACATAGTTATCTAGGAAAAACTCACAGTCGAAGGATGCGGAAAGGGAGAGGGAAACTTCGAGAGCTCTCCCGGCTGACAGAAAGTACACTGGGTGTTGACAAAGAGCAGACAATGCCCTCCAGATGCTCGCCGGATATGCGAAACACATGGTTTCGCATCTTAACGGAGCATATTCGGGACCCAGATTTGTAGTCTATATTCAGATACTCTGGGATGTAGAATTATGATTAAATATTGGCCTTAAATATTTATTTCACTAGTTGTTTATAAATAAAAAATTTATCTATCTATCTACGACCGGAGAGAGACTCCTCTACACAAAAAAAAAACGTAATAGAGACGTAAAAGAAGTGCGGTGTGTGTCTTGAGATTGCATCAAATGGGTGCATGTGCCAGGCTGTAAATACCCTGGAGTTTACTTAATTCACCTGGGTCAATTGACCTAGGTGCGTTAACTATACTATTTGCAAATTTATAATTAAAAGTTCAGTCTATATTTTTAAAATAAAATGTAATAGATAACTCTTATAACTAAAATTGAATCTTATTTGCTATCTAAAAGTTGTCAAGGGCGTTCATGCACTACACTAGCGGCGCCGCCATTGTAAAAAAAAATTAATACATTAAAAAATTAAAATGTTTTTCATCCAAGAACTCTTTATGTTACAGTTATACAACGTGTAACGGAAAAGGTATATACATACCAAGGGCACGGCTTCTTTGAGTGATATCAAACGATATTGGAAGGGTTTTTTAATCCTATCTCTACATGTTCGGATGTAATGAAGTCACCGCCTGGACGGTAGGCTACTACAGTACTAGGCGCACAGAATTACGGAAGAGATTTATCGTGATATTTGTAAGTAACGTGGAAAGATATTGACCTATGTAGTGCGGTGACACAATTGTTATGATTTCAATTTAAGAAACATACGAAACCGAAAATTTGGTATAAATTTTTAGAGTATTATATTTTGAGTTGAAACCCTTCCAATATCGTTTGATATCATCCAAAGAAACCGTGCCCTTGGTATGTATATACCCTTTTCGTTACACGTTGTATATGTGTACTGTGTTCTTACACAGATAGATAGATATACTCTTTATCGTACACCATAACAGAATTAAATAAGGACTTAAAAAACTACAAAGGGTGTTACACAGTTACAGTTTCTTAACTGTTTAATTTGACACGTTTTAACGAACCATTTCTAGATAATGAACTACAGTAACTTGTCCATCCAGCAGACTTAGCTGGGCCTCTTGAATAATTTGATCATTTATTACACTATTAGATTTGCGTTGTTTTGGTTTACGTTTCGAGTTAGCATCTTTTTTAAAGGCTACAATCAGGTCAGATAAGTTGCGGTTATATTTTTTAATATTTTTATGTACCCAGGTGAATAAAAATAACTGTTAGTATACTTAAAGCACCTGGGTGAATAATATTTACAAAAAGTTTGGTTAATGCATCTAGGTGAATTAACCCAGGTGAATTAAGTAAACTCCAGGGTAAATACCTGGCGCTTATATTCTGCTGGGTTTCATTAGACTATGAAAGTAGGAACAGAGAGTACACCTGTAGATACGTTCGTACTTTCTTGTGCAATATAGTATCACCTGCGCAGATGTCTAATCTCTGCTAATATTGGCTGCTGTGGCCAAAATCGGTCAGAAAGACTATTATTATAAATTAGTCAACAGCTCCCTAATCAACATTGTGTTGTTTCAGATACTCAAAGCGAGCGAAGTACCTCTCCCATGTGTTCCAGGCTCGTCCCTTGACGCCGAAGCAGCTGATCAACCATTATGTCACCCTTGCGATTGAAACAAAAGGTAAGTTCAATTATTTTGCCAAGTTCTTGATCTTTTTATCGGACTGCCAAGGATGGGTCAGGTTTTTCGCGTCCCAATTGCAAGCTACTAAACTTAATGCAGTTTTTTATTAACTTGGCTTTGCTTGCTTAAATAACGCTACCCTCTAGGTCTCTAGGATTACTGCTACATCGTGGGTTCATCTACTGACTTAATAAACAGCCATTCTTGTAACCACTATCTGAAGACGTGCAAATATATAATAATAATAATATAATATAAGACGTTTAATTTTCTCAACACAATGTAACTTAAAGCTAAAAATTACAGTAAACTAAAGTAGGGGTTTGACTTTGTGAGAGACTGGTGCCTGAAGTGGGTTTCAACGAGAACCTGTATTACAGGTCACCAGTTCCCTCCCGCGGCCTGAGACCCGCTGTAACTTAAACAATGGATAGAGAATTGAATACAAGAATGAAGCAATATTACTTAAAGACTAAAAAGATGAAAATTATAGTTTACATACATGAGTTTGACCTTCTTTTCGTTGTAACGAGGGAACGTATCGATATGATTTTTAATGTACTTAAAAGGCTGGAGTGACTTAGGCAAATTGTTTTTGCTGAAACAAAACTTTTTACGTGACTGGAGCCGCGGGCAATAGCTAGTATTGTATATTCATTTTCGTTATTTTCCAGGAGCATACCACCTCCGCTCGCTGTCCCAGCAGTACAGGTGGTACGAGCGCTGGATGCTCGACTTCGCGGTCGTTGTGCTCGCTGTACTCGCTGCTCTCATCGCTTTCTTGAAGTTTTTGATCAAGACTGTCATCTCAAAAGTTTCGGGGAAGAAGAGTTCCAAAGAAAAGAAGATAAATTAATTATAAGATAATGTACTTTATAAATAAATGTTATACGGTTGAGTTACGTCTAAGTTTTATTTTATACCCATTTTTATCCTCCCATGCCTGAAATAGTTCGGTGTTTTTACTACTCAACAACAGATGGCGCTGTATTCAATATACAAACTATGACTGTCACATTAAAGAACAGTACAAGCAATAATAACAACGAAAATAAATCAACTTAAGGTAAATTGAACAACCGCACTATATATAATCTAGCATGTAGTAATGTATTTCTGATTTAAGAAGAAGCAAATCTTTTTGCTATTCGCTAATAGATGGCGTTGGCTGTCTTCAAAACTGTCAAGCATAAAAATGCAGTGATACAGAAAACTTCCTAGACGTATGTTCTATATAGCTATAAAAAACATTCTGAAACCGGTTTCACATCGATATATTACTACGTGAAAGAAACATTTTTTACGAAAATTACGCGACCGGAAGATCAAGTGCAATAAGCTAATATTTTTGTATAATAATATATGGGAAGTACATTACATGAACAGAAGGATGAGGAACAAATTTCGACCACTAGTAGTATTCATATACTTAGTAGTAGTACCTCCTATTATACCATAGGTACAGTAAGCTTCAGAGAAAAGGAACCCCGCGCGCCCACCGTCGCACGGTGGGCTGAAAAACGGCTTTCATAGACTTAGGCATTTTATTTTGCAAGTGCCAGTTTTTGTGCCGGATATCACTTCTATTTGTTATAACAATATACAAAAATGACACCAGAATTGATTCTGCACAAAAACGAAGGAATTATAATTTTTTTTACGAAAATTTTGTATGGAGCTAGTATGAAAAATCGAAATATCTCTGAAACGGCAGCGATAACCGTAATATCCTTATAGGAGGTTTTAGTACTAATTATTTATGATTTTTTGACATACGTTACATAATGGTTGTAGATGCCTTTTTTTTTTTTTAAATCGTCAAAATATTTTTATTTATTTTTACATATTAAACGTTCCTTTTAGTGTTTAAGTTGAAGAATTCAGAGCTTTAACAACTCTTAACATAAAATAGCATCACCCCTATAGACCTGAAGGACTAGATAGAGGTGTGTAGTATCTTGTTGATCTTGTAAGATTTCCAACAATACCAAATAGTTGAATATCAGTGTCAAAGTGCCCATGCTGTCGCTTCTTTTAGAAAGATAGGGGAATGAAATTGTTAATTGATCATACCCTAAAAGTATGATTACAACATAACCGGACACATAATAATATCGACACAAAAGGAATTTTAAAACCTTGCATACGTTCAAAATACAAAATAACATATTGTGTAGTCATCTAATGAGTCTGATGACAAGTAATTAAGTAATTAGAATGATGGTTGTAGTCTTCTGATTCTAATGAGCCTATTAAGTGATTAAATGATTTGAAATATCTCGCAACAATACCAACTAAGAACTGCATTCACCTTTTTATAATTAGTGAGCTAATGTGATTTGCTAATGTTGATTAGTTCTACTATGAGTTCTACGAAATGTTTTTGACGATTATAAATTTTTATTATCATATCTTTTATAACTTTAATGAGGGTAGTTAACTAATTATTGACTTTATACAATAAAAGGGCTATAATTTTGTTCCATAATTTAGATTGTTCACAACCGTGTAACTGCTAACACTAAAACTATTTGCTTTGCGACTACAAAATCTTAGAATGGAAAGTTTAATCACCAACTTAGATTTGTTTGTTCTTCTAAAAAGTGAGTGTCCTTCATTTAATCATGAAGTATTGTTTAGTGCAATTGTGTCCCGCATAGGCGATTGCCTTTCTGCCGAAGATCAAGTAACTCTCAAAGAATTTTGCCGGAGATTCACGCGAGCTGCTTTAAACAGGTGGCAGAAATCTAAACGATTCTTTGATAAGTTTAGAAATACGTACGGAGAGTGGTTGCAAGCAAATATTGATTGGCCGAGTTGCGTGCAAACTTTAATAAATCAAGAACCAACTGTTGATGAGATACCAAGAGCACGCTCAGTCTCTCCAGAACCTTCGACATCATCGACTGTTGGAACAATGACAAAAAGGTCCCGAAAACCATTCAAAGATCTGGGAAGCAAACAGAAAAAGAGAAGATCTAGTGAGCACATAGGCGAGGATTCCTGTGAATTGGCATATGCAGCTGCAGCACGTTTAAAAGAAGAAGGTTATGAAGATATCGCATCTGTAATCAATTATATGATCAAAAATCCAGAAGCTGCCGTTAAAATCAAGGAAAGCATTAAGAAAACAGTAATATTTACACCAGAGAAAGCACTTGGATTGCTTCTTTCACTTAAGCTTTCAAAGTGGCAATATATTACGTTGCGAGAGACTGCCATTCGGGAAGGTGCTAAGGATATTTACCCATCCTACTATAAACTGCAACAAACTAAGCTTGCATGCTACCCTCCTAATCAATCAGTATCAGTTACGGATTCATCAGCTAGAATTACACTTCAAGCTTTACTTGACATCACGGTGAAGCGGATTCTTCAAAGTCTTTCTGATAATGTGGAAAATAAGCAGTTAAAGCTGATATCGAAGTGGGGATTTGATGGTGCTTCCAATCAAAGCCGATACAAGCAGAAAATGGACGGCGAGCATGATGATTCAAGCATTTTCATGACCTCCTTGGTGCCACTGAAACTGACAGATGGAGATAATACTATATGGACAAACCCGAAACCATGCTCAACTTTTTATTGTCGTCCGGTTCAGTTCACTTTTGTAAAAGAAAGCCATGCAGTTGTCATTGATAACAAAAGAAAAATGGATGAGGAAATTGAGGCCCTTAACCCCACAGAGTGCATTAATAGTAACAGGGTGACTCATAAACTAATGATGACAATGATCGACGCAAAAGTCTGCACGTACCTTTCTGAAGCTAGATCAAATGCATCATGCTACCTGTGCTTAGCAAAACCAACAGAAATGAACCACTTAGATGCTGTAACATCAAAAACTGTGTGTTTCTGACATATATGAATTTGGCCTATCATCCCTACATGCCCGTATAAATTGCATGGAATGTCTGTTACACATTGCGTACAGACTTGACTTCAAACAATGGGCAGCAAGAAGTAATGAGCATAAAGATATGTTACAAAACAGAAAAAAAAAACATTCAAAATAAATTTAAAGAGGAGCTCAATCTGTTAATTGATATAGTAAAACAAGGCTCGGGAACTACCAATGACGGGAATACCGCAAGGAAGTTTTTCGAGTTTCCCAATAAAACTGCAGCAATTACTGGGTTGGATCAAAACCTGATAAAAAGATTTGCTGTTATTTTGCAAGCAATAACATCTGGTGAGAAGATCGATGTCATCAAATTTAAAGATTTTGCTCGCAAAACAGCAGAAAAGTACGTGGAATTATACGACTGGTACTACATGTCATCAACCGTACATAAACTATTAATACACGGAGCTGACATAATCGAAAAAAAATGATATTGTCCCGATTGGGACTCTCTCGGAAGAAGCCTCAGAGTCTCGAAACAAAGATTTTAGGAGGTTCCGGGAACATCATTCGCGGAAAAGAAGCAGGCAAGATTCTAATCAAGATATCCTAAATATGCTTGTTGTTTCTTCGGATCCTTTTCTAAGTGCACAAAGGCCGAAGTTAGATGCCAAAAGGAAGACAACCTTTTTTGCTGAAACTCTCGACCTAATACAGTTTCCGGAAACTGAGTTCGAGTTTGTAGGTATATCCGATCTGGATTCTGACTCGGAATTGGAGTCCGACAACGAAAGTTGTAAAGAAAATTTGTAAAATTTAATTATTTTTCTTTATGTTCTTTTGTTATTTATGTTAGTTTATTGTACCAATATGTTTAGTTAATAATTTCATAAATTATAGTTTCAAATATGTATTTTGTATAATTGAATTTATTAGATATTATTTTTGTTACTTCTGTTTTATTTAAATTACCTATCAATAAAAAGTTTATATACAGTCTTTTTTTTCACATATTCTTAATATTTGGGGAAAAAGCATGCTTCCTAACGATGTTCTTAACTTTGACACAGTTCATGGATCGTTTTGAACAGTTTCATATGTTAAAATAAATAATGTTAGTACTATAATCCCCTATAAGGATATTATTATTATTATGTGTCCGGTTATGTTGTAATCATACTTTTAGGGTATGATCAATTAACAATTTCATTCCCCTATCTTTCAAAAAGAAGCGACAGCATGGGCACTTTGACACTGATATTCAACTATTTGGTATTGTTGGAAATCTTACAAGATCAACAAGACACTACACACCTCTGTCTAGTCCTTCAGGTCTATAGGGGTGATGCTATTTTATGATAAGAGTTGTTAAAGCTCTGAATTCTTCAACTTAAACACTAAAAGGAACGTTTAAATATGTAAAAATAAATAAAAATATTTAGACGATTTTTTTAAAAAAAAGGCATCTACAACCATTATGTAACGTATGTCAAAAAATCATAAATAATTAGTACTATAAGGATATTACGGTTATCGCTGCCGTTTTAGAGATATTTCGATTTTTCATACTAGCTCCATACAAAATTTTCGTAAAAAAATTATAATTCCTTCGTTTCTGTGCAGAATCAATTCTGGTATCATTTTTGTATATTGTTATAACTAATAGAAGTGATATCCGGCAAAAAAACTCGCACTTGTAAAATAAAATGCCTAAGTCTATGAAAGCCGATTTTCAGCCCACCGTGCGTCGCTCGGGCGATATTCTTTAAGTCTTTGGGGGGTTCCTTTTCCCTGACGCTGACTGTACCAGTATTTAGTTGGCCAAAACATTCTATTGGGTTTTTCAAACGACGACCAAAAGAGGAGGTTATCAATTCGACGCGTATATTTTTTTTTTTATGTATGATCATCGAGTACTCGAAGACGGCTGAACCGATTTGGAAAATTCTTTTTTTGTTTGATAGGATATACTTCGAAATTGGTACCATTTGTCACCAAGTCAGGATCTGATGATGGGATCCTAGAGAAATCGAGGGAACTCTTCAAATATTATTGGCACACCTATGGCGTTTTGGGTATTTCTTATAGTAACTTGTGCAGTTGCTCTCAAAAAGTACCATTTGGGGAAGTGGAACTGATGATGAAGACCACAGATGGCCGCCGAAACTACTCAATAATAAGTATTTCGTGGATTGCGATTCGATTACTTGAATATGGATATTAAGCATTTTATGCTCGTCACAATGCATATGGTGACGTATAGCTGATGGTGAAGTACCAGAACTCCTCAAAAATTAACGGCCCAGCATTGGGAAAAGCAATATTTTATAAAATGTTATAAGTAGTTGACATTTAGGCTCTTGTAACTAGGTAAATTAAAAAACAACCAACTAAAAAGAGTGAAATAAAAACTTTTTACCAAAAAATTAAACCGACTCCCAAAAACGCTGCAAAGTGAAAAATAACTTTAATTTCGGAAGTCGGTGCCAAAAACGAAAATACAAAACTAAAGACACCGACTACCGAAATTAAAGTTATTTTTCACTTTGCAGTGTTTTTGGGAGTCGGTTTAATTTTTTGGTAAAAAGTTTTTATCTATTAGAAAATTCTCAGTTCGGAATTTAGAAGTTGCGGGTGTGATACACCCATATCTTGGAAAGCACGTTATGCCATTGGTCCTGCGTTATTGCCGTCACATAAGACTATGAGAGTTGAGGAATAGGCAGTGCATCTGTACCTAGTTACCTGTATACATACTTGTGCACTGTATTTTATAATATCTACTGCGCCGCTGGCTAATCTCTGCTGATATAAGTTTTTAACACTCTCACCACCACCCGTATATAGGACTTTTCTGTGCAGCAGGCCATGCGGGCTGCCGGCGGCCGCAACTGCAGGCCGCGGTGAAAAATCTATAATGAGTTGAGCAGGCCGTACGGGTGGCTGGCGGGCTCACTGTTTGTTTTACTAGCAGGCCCTGCGGTCCGCTACGACCTGACAATTTCATATTAATTTTGTAGTGCCTGGCCTTTATTATTTAAGTAATAACGTAAATTTTGTTAGATTTTGGCGCTAAAGGTGCGGGGCGCCGGCGGTCCGGTCCGGTCCGGCGCGGCGGATCTCGCTCAGGGCAACATTAGGTGGCGTACCTTACTCGAAAATATACGTCCCGCCGGCGCACGGTGGGCTGAAAAACGGCTTTCATAGACTTAGGCATTTTATTTTGCAAGTGCCAGTTTTTGTGCCGGATATCACTTCTATTTGTTATAACAATATACAAAAATGACACCAGGATTGATTCTGCACAAAAACGAAGGAATTATAATTTTTTTACGAAAATTTTGTATGGAGCTAGTATGAAAAATCGAAATATCTCTGAAACGGCAGCGATAACCGTAATATCCTTATAGGAGGTTTTAGTACTAATTATTTATGATTTTTTGACATACGTTACATAATGGTTGTAGATGCCTTTTTTTTTTTTAAATCGTCAAAATATTTTTATTTATTTTTACATATTAAACGTTCCTTTTAGTGTTTAAGTTGAAGAATTCAGAGCTTTAACAACTCTTAACATAAAATAGCATCACCCCTATAGACCTGAAGGACTAGACAGAGGTGTGTAGTATCTTGTTGATCTTGTAAGATTTCCAACAATACCAAATAGTTGAATATCAGTGTCAAAGTGCCCATGCTGTCGCTTCTTTTAGAAAGATAGGGGAATGAAATTGTTAATTGATCATACCCTAAAAGTATGATTACAACATAACCGGACACATAATAATATCGACACAAAAGGAATTTTAAAACCTTGCATACGTTCAAAATACAAAATAACATATTGTGTAGTCATCTAATGAGTCTGATGACAAGTAATTAAGTAATTAGAATGATGGTTGTAGTCTTCTGATTCTAATGAGCCTATTAAGTGATTAAATGATTTGAAATATCTCGCAACAATACCAACTAAGAACTGCATTCACCTTTTTATAATTAGTGAGCTAATGTGATTTGCTAATGTTGATTAGTTCTACTATGAGTTCTACGAAATGTTTTTGACGATTATAAATTTTTATTATCATATCTTTTATAACTTTAATGAGGGTAGTTAACTAATTATTGACTTTATACAATAAAAGGGCTATAATTTTGTTCCATAATTTAGATTGTTCACAACCGTGTAACTGCTAACACTAAAACTATTTGCTTTGCGACTACAAAATCTTAGAATGGAAAGTTTAATCACCAACTTAGATTTGTTTGTTCTTCTAAAAAGTGAGTGTCCTTCATTTAATCATGAAGTATTGTTTAGTGCAATTGTGTCCCGCATAGGCGATTGCCTTTCTGCCGAAGATCAAGTAACTCTCAAAGAATTTTGCCGGAGATTCACGCGAGCTGCTTTAAACAGGTGGCAGAAATCTAAACGATTCTTTGATAAGTTTAGAAATACGTACGGAGAGTGGTTGCAAGCAAATATTGATTGGCCGAGTTGCGTGCAAACTTTAATAAATCAAGATCCAACTGTTGATGAGATACCAAGAGCACGCTCAGTCTCTCCAGAACCTTCGACATCATCGACTGTTGGAACAATGACAAAAAGGTCCCGAAAACCATTCAAAGATCTGGGAAGCAAACAGAAAAAGAGAAGATCTAGTGAGCACATAGGCGAGGATTCCTGTGAATTGGCATATGCAGCTGCAGCACGTTTAAAAGAAGAAGGTTATGAAGATATCGCATCTGTAATCAATTATATGATCAAAAATCCAGAAGCTGCCGTTAAAATCAAGGAAAGCATTAAGAAAACAGTAATATTTACACCAGAGAAAGCACTTGGATTGCTTCTTTCACTTAAGCTTTCAAAGTGGCAATATATTACGTTGCGAGAGACTGCCATTCGGGAAGGTGCTAAGGATATTTACCCATCCTACTATAAACTGCAACAAACTAAGCTTGCATGCTACCCTCCTAATCAATCAGTATCAGTTACGGATTCATCAGCTAGAATTACACTTCAAGCTTTACTTGACATCACGGTGAAGCGGATTCTTCAAAGTCTTTCTGATAATGTGGAAAATAAGCAGTTAAAGCTGATATCGAAGTGGGGATTTGATGGTGCTTCCAATCAAAGCCGATACAAGCAGAAAATGGACGGCGAGCATGATGATTCAAGCATTTTCATGACCTCCTTGGTGCCACTGAAACTGACAGATGGAGATAATACTATATGGACAAACCCGAAACCATGCTCAACTTTTTATTGTCGTCCGGTTCAGTTCACTTTTGTAAAAGAAAGCCATGCAGTTGTCATTGATAACAAAAGAAAAATGGATGAGGAAATTGAGGCCCTTAACCCCACAGAGTGCATTAATAGTAACAGGGTGACTCATAAACTAATGATGACAATGATCGACGCAAAAGTCTGCACGTACCTTTCTGAAGCTAGATCAAATGCATCATGCTACCTGTGCTTAGCAAAACCAACAGAAATGAACCACTTAGATGCTGTAACATCAAAAACTGTGTGTTCTGACATATATGAATTTGGCCTATCATCCCTACATGCCCGTATAAATTGCATGGAATGTCTGTTACACATTGCGTACAGACTTGACTTCAAACAGTGGGCAGCAAGAAGTAATGAGCATAAAGATATGTTACAAAACAGAAAAAAAACATTCAAAATAAATTTAAAGAGGAGCTCAATCTGTTAATTGATATAGTAAAACAAGGCTCGGGAACTACCAATGACGGGAATACCGCAAGGAAGTTTTTCGAGTTTCCCAATAAAACTGCAGCTATTACTGGGTTGGATCAAAACCTGATAAAAAGATTTGCTGTTATTTTGCAAGCAATAACATCTGGTGAGAAGATCGATGTCATCAAATTTAAAGATTTTGCTCGCAAAACAGCAGAAAAGTACGTGGAATTATACGACTGGTACTACATGTCATCAACCGTACATAAACTATTAATACACGGAGCTGACATAATCGAAAAAAATGATATTGTCCCGATTGGGACTCTCTCGGAAGAAGCCTCAGAGTCTCGAAACAAAGATTTTAGGAGGTTCCGGGAACATCATTCGCGGAAAAGAAGCAGGCAAGATTCTAATCAAGATATCCTAAATATGCTTGTTGTTTCTTCGGATCCTTTTCTAAGTGCACAAAGGCCGAAGTTAGATGCCAAAAGGAAGACAACCTTTTTTGCTGAAACTCTCGACCTAATACAGTTTCCGGAAACTGAGTTCGAGTTTGTAGGTATATCCGATCTGGATTCTGACTCGGAATTGGAGTCCGACAACGAAAGTTGTAAAGAAAATTTGTAAAATTTAATTATTTTTCTTTATGTTCTTTTGTTATTTATGTTAGTTTATTGTACCAATATGTTTAGTTAATAATTTCATAAATTATAGTTTCAAATATGTATTTTGTATAATTGAATTTATTAGATATTATTTTTGTTACTTCTGTTTTATTTAAATTACCTATCAATAAAAAGTTTATATACAGTCTTTTTTTTTTCACATATTCTTAATATTTGGGGAAAAAGCATGCTTCCTAACGATGTTCTTAACTTTGACACAGTTCATGGATCGTTTTGAACAGTTTCATATGTTAAAATAAATAATGTTAGTACTATAATCCCCTATAAGGATATTATTATTATTATGTGTCCGGTTATGTTGTAATCATACTTTTAGGGTATGATCAATTAACAATTTCATTCCCCTATCTTTCAAAAAGAAGCGACAGCATGGGCACTTTGACACTGATATTCAACTATTTGGTATTGTTGGAAATCTTACAAGATCAACAAGACACTACACACCTCTGTCTAGTCCTTCAGGTCTATAGGGGTGATGCTATTTTATGATAAGAGTTGTTAAAGCTCTGAATTCTTCAACTTAAACACTAAAAGGAACGTTTAAATATGTAAAAATAAATAAAAATATTTTGACGATTTAAAAAAAAAAGGCATCTACAACCATTATGTAACGTATGTCAAAAAATCATAAATAATTAGTACTATAACCCCCTATAAGGATATTACGGTTATCGCTGCCGTTTTAGAGATATTTCGATTTTTCATACTAGCTCCATACAAAATTTTCGTAAAAAAATTATAATTCCTTCGTTTCTGTGCAGAATCAATTCTGGTGTCATTTTTGTATATTGTTATAACTAATAGAAGTGATATCCGGCAAAAAAACTCGCACTTGCAAAATAAAATGCCTAAGTCTATGAAAGCCGATTTTCAGCCCACCGTGCGGCGGGCCGTATGGCGGTGAGAGTGTTAACATGGTCACTAACAGTATCATTAGAACTTAAAACGGGATATTTACCATGCATAATAATAAATTAACAATCACACAAATATAACATACAGATAAACGTATTTTTTCGTAAGTAACAGACGCACACATAAAAATGATCCTATATTCATTTTTATTATTGACCACCACATCACCTGAAGTTAAGCGAGGATGTGGTCGAAGATGAAGTACGCTTGCCTAGAAGTAACCTATTCACTCTTGATTTAAAGACTCCCAGGTTATAGCTATCAGGAAACACAGACTCCGGCAGGGAATTCCAGTCCTTAGCTGTACGAGTGTACGCACGATGAAAGTATTAAATTAGTTCTATGGTAAAAATCCCATTTCAAGGTCTAATGATACAATCTCTGCTAAAATTACCGCCGTGGCCGAAATTATTAGGTGTAAAAAGAAATCAAGCTGGGTGCATTTTACAATGACCAATTCATTCAAAAGATTACGATTTCAGGATTCTAACGTTATTTAGTTTAAGTTTAAAGGTTTAGGCAGTAAGACATCCTTTGAGGTAGGAACACACCACTTTTCTCCGCGCAGTCGGCTGTCAAATGCAGGATGCACAATTGATGACAACCCTGCATTGTGAGCAGGGGTGCCAACAATCAGAAAAAGTAATTTATTTTTTATTTATTTGGGTATAATATAGTATCTTAATATAGGAGTGCTTTGGCATTCGTACTAGGATTACCCTGTATCACCTTCCTCCGGACTAATCGATCACTCTATAAAAGTTATATAAAAAAACATTTACATAATTTACCAGTGATTTAATATAAAAACAAACATTGAACTTATACAAAACATAAAAAGGTGTGTATAGTGTGCGATTATGTGTGAAGTGTGCGACTGTGTGTAGTGGGCGACTGTGTGTAGTGGGCGACTGTGTGTAGTGCGCGACTGTACCTATGTAGAGTGTGTGACAGCTGTGCCTTTTCCTAACTGCGTCAGAGTCTCGTCAGCTTATAAACGTCCACCCGCAATGTCTTCAGTTCATCCGTGATCATTGCGCTTGCAACAGTGCCGAAATATCTGAACACATTTTAGATAGAATAATCGCATTCGCAAGACGACCTATATTTAATCATTACTTTTTTATAATCTGTGGAAAATGTTGTGGGTACACTTACTCACCCTATATATTTTTTTTATATAAAATAGGTTCCCGTTTGACCACCATCTCACCTGATGGTAAGTGATGATGTGGTCGAAGATGGAGCACGCTTACCTAAAAGTAACCTATTCACTCTTGACTTAAAGACTCCTAGGTTATAGCTATCGGGAAACACAGACTCCGGCAGGGAATTCCACTCCTTAGCCGTACGCACAATGAACGTTTTGTGCGTATGGGTGGTGTGCGATGGCACTTCGCCGTTTGTCTCGTAGTCCGATGATGGAACGGGCTTGACGGAGTTAGATTGTGTAATTCCATCGCACACTCCCCGAAATGTAACCGATAGAAAACCGATAGACCAGCAACTCGTCGTCGATGTTCAAGGCTCTGGAGCTTTGACTCGACCAGTGCATAATTTTAGTGTGTAACTTTAGCTATGAGCTCCTTTAACTGATGAATCTAAGTAGGTACTATTTATGACTAACCCTATTACGGGTAGTCATAAAAGAGAAAATTTGATACCAGTCTTGGCTAGAGGGGTGCTATCCCGTTACTGGGTTGGAGGTTAGGTTAGACAGTCGCAGACATAGTTGGGAAGACTAAGCTAATCATGACTATTTACTAAGTATTTTCTTTCACACTGTGGCACTCGGGGACTGCCGCGGTAAAGCTATTGCATAGCATTTTTTATCAACTTATGCAATTTTAATTAATTTATTTTATTTATGCAGTATTTTTTTTCTTTGATATAAATTTAAGTTACACTTTTTGAGCGTGGTGACCGACAAGAAAACATTTTTTTTTTCTTTTATTGAATAAATGGGAAGTTAATATTGTTTAAAATATTTTTATTATCTTACAATACATGTAAGTTTTTCAAGATTTTTTATCATTGAAACTATAGGTTTATTAGCAGCTAGTCTACACGCATAGGTACGTTTAGAACGCACACAAACACCGTGCCGAAGTCTGCCGAACTGAAACGTTAGACGATGCACGGCTTTCAACGTCGCACCGATGTGCCGGTCGAAGTGGGGGGTGTTAGGTTTATTTTCGTTACGGAATTTCTTCATTCGGTCGCCGCGCTCAAAGCCCGCGATAAAAGCTATGCAATAGCTTAATAAAATAATAAAAACGTTTATTCACTAAACAAGTGTTGTAGTACAATTACAGCGAACAGGGGTACTTCACCGTCTGGTAAAGACGAAGCCCGCGTTGACAGCGCTTCGCGTCGGGCGCGGCTCCAAAAGCAGTCAGCAGCTCTGACAGGGTCCGACAAGCCAAATGCCTGGCAATGCTGCAAACCAATGGGTTACAGGAATGTTCTAACGTGATACTGCGTCCCGGGAACGTGAGGGTAACTCAAGAAACAGGTTAGGTTTTTTTTATGTCAGTAAAAATCCGACTCTTCGCCCCCAGCTAGGCGTAAACGTAAACATTAACTAATGTTCAATTATTATTTTTAATTGTGACCTACTTATCTGGTTTCCTTTACCATAGTCTACAATGTGGCATCCCTGACGTGTTTGCAGTCATTTTTTCTACATTTTGGCACCTCACACTGAATGCAAGAAGTCCAAGTCATAAGCGAAGAGCAATATGCTAAGATGGACAGGGATATCGAAAAATTGAATTGAGAAATTGCGGATCCACTTTCTTCACCAATAAGCTGAATTTCCACATTTAATTTTCATTTGCTTCTTAAGTATATATGTATATATATTTATATAAGTATTTATTCATAAATATTTTTTATGTAGATTTTTGGATGGTCGGGAGTTTGAGGTCTACGTGGAGATCCTCATTCCTACAGAACCAGGGCGCGCCCGTGGCCTTTCGGAGAAAACGGTTCTGAATGACTTGCATTGTATGGATCTAATTGGGACTGGCATGAGCAAACACCGGACAGGCGTACGTCATGATAGGACGTATGCATGTCGTGTAGATTCGGATTTTACATCTAAGGGAGAGCTTACTGTGTTTATTCAGCAAGGCGTGGAGCCTACCGAGAGCGAAAGCGGCTCGCGAGCGAACCAACTTTATGTGCTCACTGAAGTTAAGGAACTGGTCGAGGATCACACCTAAGTATTTGGCTCGCTTTTCCCAAGAGATTGGCTTGCCGAACATAGTGATCGGGGGGGGGGGGTGAAGTGTCTATGTTGGCGAGCCCTGCGAAACAGGACTGCTTGACCTTTGTCGGGATTTACCTCAATCCTCCATTTCCTAAACCAATCGCCTAGTGCGTTGGCTGAGGTCTGGAGGGTATGAGCGATGCTATCGGGATTATGTCCCGAGTAATAGATGGCCGTGTCGTCGGCAAATAGGGATAACTCTACTGGGGGCTTTTTGGGGATATCGCTAGTGAATAGCGTGAAGAGTGGGGGGGAGAGCACGGCGCCCTGAGGGACGCCGGTTCTGATAGGGCGGGGAGTGGAAAGCGCTCCTTCGATACGATATCTGAAGGAGCGGTTCGACAGAAAGTCTCGAATGATGAGCACGAGACGGTCCGGCACACCTAGTTGGTAAAGCTTATAAATTAAGCCATTGTGCCAGACTTTGTCGAAAGCCTTCGCTATATCAAAGAATAGGGCCCCCGTCACCAGACCGCGTTGAAAACGGCCGCTAATGTGCTCTACGATGCGGTGGGCTTGGTGGACACTGGAATGATGGGCTCTAAAGCCAAACTGCTCGTTAGGGATTAGGCTCTTTGCCTCGACAAAGTCCTTGAGCCGATTAAGAATAATCTGCTCGTAGACCTTGCCGAGGGCGCTGAGCAGACTAATGGGTCTATAACTAGTCGGGAGGTTCTTGGGCTTTTTGGGTTTTGGGATACCTATCACTATAGCCTCTTTCCAAGCTTGTGGAAACAAGTTGTTGGACAAGGCGCCATTGAAGATGGCAGCCAGTAGGACTATGATCGTACGTGGGAGGAGTTTAAGTGCCCTAGTGGTCAGTCTGTCAGTCCCGGGAGCTTTCCTAGGTTTGAGTTTCTTGATGATCTCCTCCACCTCGTCTACCGTGACGGGGGGAGGGGAGCATCAGGGTCCTCGACAGGGGGTAGGGCAGATCTACGTTCGACCTCAGCATCCACGTGAGCAAGGTGGGCTGGGTCGACTGGTTGGGAGCTGGGAGAGCACTGGGCCTCCAGGCTGTCGGCTAGGCATTCGGCTTTGTCTTCGTCGTCGAAGGCAATGCTTTTGTCCGGGCGGATAAGGGGAGGCATTGAGGTGACCTCAGTGGCGCGCATATTCCTCTGAAGTTGCCAGAAGGCATGGTGGGTGGGTTCCAGTTCGCTCAGGGTCTTGTCCCAGCCGGCTTCACGCCACTCTCTAATGCTGTTACTTACTTTGCGCTGTAAGTACCGCATGAAAGTTTTGTTATTCTGGCAGGGGAAAGCTCTGTAGGCACGGACTGCTGCGTTCTTCTCAGTCAGCAGGGCCCGCACATCGTCCGGGAGTTTCCGGCGCCAGTGCTCTGACACCGGAATCTCCTTTGAACAGTCGTTCAAGACAGATTGTACGTGCTCTGTGAGTGAGTCGATCGCAGCCGTCGTGTCGGCGGCGGACTGGATGTGGTCGGGGATCTTGTCCAGGTGAGGAGACGTGTTGGATTTCAGCAATTCCCTCCAGTCAGTGATCACCTGTGTGGGAGGGGGGCGGTTAGGGTCATAGGGACCCGATCTCGGAGTTAACTCCATGATCACCGGTCTATGGTCAGAGTCAAGTTCGTCTACCGTCTCTAAAGAGTGCAAACGTAAGTTCACATTCTTCAGGAGGGCAATGTCGAGTACGTCGGGCAAGTGGGATGGCTCGAACGGATAATGAGTAGGCCGCATAGGACCTATGATATCTATGTGGAGAGGTGTGCAAAGGTCGTATAGTACCTTCCCACGGGGGTTGGTAATACGACTACACCATGCGGGATGTTTGGCATTGACATCCCCCGCCATAAGGACGGAGTCACTCATGTCAAGAAGGGCGGTAAGGTCGCTTCGAAGTGAGGCGTTTATCGATGAATTTACATCTACTACGTTGGACGGTGAGAGGTACGCGGATACTATTGTGATAGAGGGATGGCCCGTCATGCTTAGCCGGCAAACGGATACCTCTAAGTGGGCAAGGGGCGGCGGATCCATAGGGATGCAGTGCAGGGAGTTCCTATAATATATTAGAGTGCCACTTCTGTGGCATCTAGTCCTATCGTTCCTAACTAGCCGGTAATTGGCTATCTTGGGATCCCTAAGGTGGGGTTTGAGGAAGGTCTCTTGGACCAGAAGGATGTCGAGACTATGATCGCGAAGGAAAGTCGCGATCTCGTCCCGTTGATTGGTGATGCCATTGGCATTGAAATAACCTAGCTTTAGGGATCGGGGCTTTAATCTCTTACTAGCCGTGTTATACATTATGGCTGTTTAAAAAGGTTGGCAAAATGGCTTTTGACATCAGGATACTTAGAGTATACCTGAATCAGGGAATTAATGCTATTGCAGGCCACGACCTCCGTTGCCATTTGGATGGCGCGGGGGGACTGGAAGAAACTGAAAGTTTTCCCTAGGATGAGGAACGCATCGAGTTCCGGCTCATCCGAGCGAGGGGGTGACTGGGGAGGAGGTGGAGGCTAAGAAGCCACAATGACCGGAGCGGGGGGCATAATGGGTTGATCCATCAGCCCTGGGACTTTCGGCCTTAGTGCCGGGAAGTTTTGGGCGTGATTCGCCGCCGTCCAAGGAGTTGGACGCTGGGGACTGAGGGTCTGGGGGAGCTCAGACGAGAGCATAAGACACTCTCGTCCCTGGCGTGCGCTAGCGCGCGTTGCCAGTTTAGGGGCGGAGGTTTTCGGGGCTTTCGGACAGCCTCGGTAGTTGGCGGGGTGGCCAGATTGCCCGCACAGTACGCAGCTGGGCGGGTCTGGGCACTGGGACCTATCTTTTGGGCGATTGCACTCGGCGGTGCCGTGATCGCCCAGGCACTTTACGCACCGTCGTTTGCCGAAGCAATTCCGTTGCGCGTTCCGTAGAGCTGACAACGGTGGCATTGGCCTACCATGCCACTCTTGTGTGGCTTCTCAATTAGGATGCCTGACAGACTGCATACAGTCTTCAGCGCAAAGATGGGGTGGGGACCTTCAGAGGTGGGATGGCAAATGACGAGGATGTTGTTTGAGGCCTTGCCTCCTCTGCCGTGCATACGGTGCATCTCAATCACCGGGATATTCTGGGACTCTAGGTCGCAGACGATCTCAGTGGTGGGGATCTCGCTAGGGATCCGGCAGAGGACCACACGTACAGGTTTGCTCTCATGGAGCGTGTACGTGTGGTGGGGGATATTTCGAGCTTTGAGGAGCTTCGAAAGCGCGCGGTGGTCGTTAGCTGTTGCTAACGACCACCGCGTGCTGGCTCGGGAGGGGAGGGTTTCTTGGCCTTGGGGGCCTGAGTGCTGGGCCTGCGACCTCTTCTTCCTCTTTCCCTCGACGAGGATAAACTCGTCGGAGGAAGAGGTTTGATCGGAGGAGTGCTCGGACTCCGCTCGCTCTGAGCGCTCAGAGTGTATGCTCTCTGCGCGCTCCGAGCGCTCGCCTTCCGAGCTCTCTTTTTCTTGTTCCTCCTCCTCAGAGTCCATTTCGACGTCTGGGGGGGAGGGGGACCTATCTGCGATGGGCGCGGGGGTGGGACCTATCTCCGGCTGCGGGGTGGGTGGCAACGCGGGGGGGTGTATGAGACGGGGACTGACTTTTATTGAGTCAATCTCCTCCTCATACTTCTTTTGTAGGGCGGGGTTTTCATATAGGATATTTCCTAATATCTCGGTTGTCCGATTCAACCTTATCTGTAGGGAGTCTACCTTAGCGGATAGAGTCTCCACTATAGCTATCATGTCCTCCATGTTGGAGGCGATAATGGGGGGCATCCTATTCTCCTAATCCTAACATATAAGCCTCGAGGAGACACGTCAAACGTGAACTCCCCGAGCAGACGGTCCCCAAAAAGAGCCCTGCCCCGGAGTTTCTCCTAACACAATGTTACCGAGAAGAGAAACCCAGACAAACTCGGTAACTGTGTTGCCGTCTGATGTGGCCTGAAGGGCCCTATTTGCCTAACCCTCCGGGCGGGAATGACCCGGAGGTGAGTACGCTCCCTGCGGGGATAGCAGGGAGGTGTGTGCCTAATGGTGTGCCCTAAGCTTGTAACCGGTCGCCAATCTTAATGTGCGAACCGGGCCCTATTGGGTCTAGTGCGAAGGGGTAGATACACCCAACCGACACTAGGTGTGTAAGCTGTGAAGAGAACTCAGTAACTAGGTTTGACTAGGAGATCCCCCAAGGCCAGAACCTAGCACTCGACTCCAATTGACTGCTTCACCCTGAAGGGGATCAGCGGGTGCGTCGGGTCAGCACCCTCTTGGTATTGTTGACACCGTGAGGTTTCCAACCAAGGACCACGAAACTGTGGTTTTACCCTGAAGGGGCCAAACCAATATGTTTTTGACGATTCTCTGTTAGAGAAACACGATATCCTTCACCGCCTCGAAAAAGGCGGATCCGGACCAGGCGTCGTAGTCGGCGACTACGAGTGACGTCACGGCGGGCGTGACGAACGGAGCGATGACTCAGGCACGGAACGATCGAGAGCGCGGAGCGGCACGACTGTCGCGGGCGAGCGTCGGAAGCGGCTGTGTATCGTCTCTCTGCGTTCCTTTGCGAGCTATTTATACCGCGATGTATGTGTTCGAGAAAATTCATGTACAATCGACTCACTGCCAATACTGGCAAGACTATTCCAGAAGCTTCTCGACATATTCATTGCTACTCGTTGCCAGGTGCCGTTAGGGTCTCGAACGTTCTAGAAGTCGATGTTTCTCGACTTACTCAGCATTGCTACTCGCCGCCAGGTGGCATTAGTATCCCAAACGTTCTATAAGTCGGTTGAAGTTTTTCGACGTACTTATCTAAGCGACTGGCGTAACAATATTTTTCTATCAATGAAAATGTATTATCTCAAAAAGACGTTGTAATTTAACTTGCAATATTATATTAACGATAGTAAATATTTATATCCATATATAAAAGTTATTGAATTTTCAATTAGTATTAAGTATTAATTTTCTATTATTTTTTCCATTCTCTTTCTGTATTCCAGCTAACCTGTCTGTATACCTAGTTTAATTAAATATTGTATACCTAGTCACTAGTGAAAACTTGTAATTAGCAGTATTTTATTTTAATATCATTACCATCGTCTCTGTGTAGCTGTAAGTTTTCCAAACATAATAAAATAAAATAATATCTTATTGTCAAAATTGATTTGATTTACGACAGATGGCGATAGCGACACCAATGCAAGTTTTTATTGAAAGAAAGCTTCGTCCCGCGGTTTCGTTCGCAGATTTTTCAGCGTTAATCCTAACATAAGTATAGGCAAAATTCATTTATTGTGCGTGCAAGCAGAAACTATAATAACCGGTGTAAGCAGCATGATTTTGACCCGTTTGTAACAAATGTGATTGCAGCCAGAAGACGCCTACGCCTAGATTTTTTCAAAAATAATTATTAATGTCTGTAGTTACTGTGTTGTATGTGTTATTTATATATCTGCTATCTATTTAGTCATTTTGAATATTGTATTTATGATATGGTTATATTTTTACATTTTAAGTGTTCAATTTAAGATTTTCCTGCCTCTAAACGTGAGGACTTTTAATTGGCTCACTGTCTACTATACTATATGTTTTCTGTATTTAATAGCTGTTAGTCCTACATACTTCTTAAATAAATAAAATAAGTAAATAAAAATAAAAAGTAGCTTATATGTTGTCCTTCTTCTTCTTTTCGAGTCGTTGCTCAAACCTCTTTAGACCAGTATGCAGCTACCTGCACAGCTCTTTCATTGGCCTCGTTCAGATCCTGCAATGCACCTGCACATTGCAGTGCACGATGAACATGACAAGAGGTGCCATATCTTGTACAGGGGCTCCACACTGGTATTGCCTCAAACTCCAACTCAATATATTGTTGTATAACCACCTCTAGATTCCAGTCAAAATCCCATCAAAATTTCGTCGTTTTCCGTTCCAACGATTAGCCCGGACATACAGATGGACCAATATTATAAAAAGTTGTTTGTGTTGTATATATCGAAATATCGAAAAGGCTCGTTGACGCTTCCCGCGACCCAAGGGCTGGCTATTTCTTTGGTCAACGGCTAAGCATTGCCATACAACGAGGCAATGCCGCCAGTATCTTGGGTACGTTGCCAGCCGACAGCGTTGAGGATGAATTTTTTGATGCTTTATTGTAGTTTGTATTTTAGTACATAATTTTGTATATTTGTTGTAATTAATTGTTTAAATATATATCGAACAATTCGTGTAAGTAACTTGAGAAAACAGACTTGCTGCATCTGCCCATTATTATATGTAACATAATGATAGTATTGAACATAACGTTTAAAAAAAAACAGAATTGTTTTGAATTCACAGACAAACACGAAAGTTTTATGAAAATGTATAGAAGATTTAATAATTGTCAATCAAGATTCGGAAGCGAAAGCTTAGGTATAACGCTTTCGCTTATGCCATAAGCCATATATATTGTCGAAGACACCTAGCGATCTTATGTACTTAAGTTATGATCAGTAACTGTCGGTCTCGGTTTGTGGAACGTTTTCTATGGATTAACGGATTTTTGGAGAACTTTTTAGTTTTTTTTGTCGATGGGAAAATCATCAAATGAGTCTTCCCATTTTGGGTATTCACCCAAAGGAAGGCAAAAAGGGAATGACAGACTTCTACTGGGTATTTATTTAATTATTAAATAACAAAATAAAACACTGAATTTTATATTATCAGTACATCTGACCCTACTAATTATAGACCTATTTCTGTACTGCCCACTTTCAGTAAAAGTTTTGAGAAAATTATTTTAATGCAGATGCAAAGATATTTTAGTAAACACAAATTGCTACATAATAAACAATTTGGTTTTACAAAGGTACGTTCAACAACTGATGCCGGTTTTGAATTTTTAGGACACATTTATAATGCATGGGAAGATAAGTGCGATGCGTTGGGCATTTTTTTGCGATTTGTCTAAAACATTGACTGTGTTCCCCATGAGACATTAATCAGGAAACTGCAGCACTACGAATTCCGGGACGTCTCTCTGAATTTTCTGACCTCACACTTGAGTGAAAGGATTCAGCGAGATGTGAAAAAGATCGCCGGGATCTGTGGTCAAGATGGGAGTCCCCAAGGCTCAATTTTAGGTCCCTTTTTTGTTTCTTATTTATGTAAATGATTTGCCGTAATGAAATGTCAACAGCAGGTTACTAAAGAAGTAAACAGTGCCCTTGCAACTGTAGTTAGCTGGTTTAATGTTAATAATCTTCTTCTTAATGAGAAAAAAACCAAATGCCTAAAATTTACGTTACCTCATGTTAGACAAGTGAATAATAGTGTATCAATAAAGAGCGAAATATTGAAACCCGAAGATACCACAGTATTCTTGGGCATAACTTTGGATGCAAAGCTTCAGTTGGGCCCCCATATAGATAAATTGTCAAAAAAGCTAAGTTCTGCAGCATATGCCGTTAGAAAAATGCGTGGATTAACTGATATCCTAACAGCACGTTTAGTATACTTTAGTTACTTTCATAATGTGATGTCATACGGCATCTTACTTTGGGGAAATACCACCGGCATTCACACAATGCAATTTATAAATTAAGTCCTAGGCACTCTTAAGAGACAAATTTAAAACGATTAATGTTATGTCTGTGCCATCTCAGTATATTTATGAGAATCTCCTGTATGCACACAAAAATATTAATATGTTTAAAAATACAGTGATATTCATAGTATAAATACGAGGAACAAAGACACGTATGTCATTCCTAAAACAAGGTTAAAAAAATAGGTGGTTCGTTTAGATGCCAATATATACGTATTTATAATAAAATTCCTAGCCATATTCAAGAACTATAAAATTATTATTAAATTCAAATTATTTATAAAACGTAAGCTATGTCAGAAAGCTTTTTACACAGTTAAAGATTATATTGAGGACAAGAATGCTTGGGAATGAGCTGCTCCAGTGATATACGTGAGCCTTTTTATTTTGAAAATTTTGATTGTTATTTTATTTTTATTGATTAAAATATTTGCTTTGTTAAGTATTGTACCTATATACCTATTTATTTTGTGTTTTTTTATAATTATTTCATTATTGTAAATGTGACGACTATGTACGTTATTCTTTCTTCGTTGTTTTTAGTTTCACTACAATTTATTTAATGATATCAAGCAGTTTGAGCACTTGTGTGGCCTACCCAAATGTCCTTACTTTGGTATTGTTCGTCAAATTGTTGGACAGGTTCGCTCAAATTTGCGTGGTTATTTCCTCAAAAGAACACCACAGACATGACATGACCTACATGGTTTTCATATACAAATACAAATTGTATGGACTTTAAAAGAGACTATGACCTCTGAGTTTGTTTCGGTTTTTCTTCTCCCGGCCTCATTTAGCTAAACTAAAAACATGACGTGTAAAAGTGTTACTTTTATAACCAAGTTTCAAAATAAATATTTCATTTCATTTCATTTCGAACCCAGAGCGAGTGTATCGGACGCTGATATTTGGTAGATATCATCTTCAGGATGTCATTGCTGCTGCCTCGTACTCTGCCTAACAAAGATGACACCCGCTTGAGTCTTATTGCGTAAAAGTCATCCGTACGCATATCGGTAAACATCGCGGACGCACTGCAGAACTGCGGCAACCACAACAACATCCTGAAGACATTATTGTATTTTTTTCATTCTAATGCACCCGCATTAGAATGAAAAAAATACAATAATGTCTTAAAAAAAACTAAAAACATAAACTCTTGACCTCGATCACGCCTGATGGTAACTGATAGATCCTAGACCTTCTGGGCTCCCTCGTCCCATCGTAGACCTCACAATGGGACGACCTAACCCAGAAGGTGCCTGGTTACTCTTGTTTTGAAGGCAGACGGGTCATATGTGGAAGGAAACACAGAAGCTGGCAAAGAGCTCCTAACCTTGACCGTGCGCATAATAAATGTAGATGAGAATTGCATAGTACGACAAGACAGCATATTAAACAAGTAAGAATGGTGAAATAATAATGAAATAATGATGTTTATTTTGCAAATGGGTTATAAACAACACTTTTACATGTCATTTTTTTCGTAAATGTAAACTAGATGAGGCCAGTGTTTCCTAACTGACTACTGAGAGAAGAAACACTGAAACGAACTCAGAGGTCAACGTCTCTTTTGAAGTCCATACAATCTGTAGTGATCAAATCATATGAGAGCCATGTAGGTTTATGCCTGTGGCGCACTTTAAGGGATGGAGTCACACAGATTTGAACAGGCCCGTCCAAACAGTGCAAGCATTTGTCAAATATCGCGTAGCTCAACTTAGAATCTCAAGGAGCTTGAACGATATGACGAACAATATCAAAGTTAGGACATGTGGTACCCTGCAGTACGTCTGATAGACCGGTCGTGAAAGGGAGATGAAGGAATCAGGTCGTGGAGCTCCTGCGCGCACTCTCCGCAATTTACCCGCAGAGCGCTGTATGTCTACCGCGTATAATTAACCCACAGGTTGCTCGTGTAAAACTACTGGCAATATACTTTAAATAGCACTATCTTAAGCTCGGCCGAGCAACGAGCAAACCTAAGAGTCAACATATTACCACGAATTGCTAGCGCTCTGCGTTCACCTTATGTTAATGGAACTTTGGTAAGTTATTAACGTCCGAATTTAGACGTCTTGGGTGGTAGACAGATAGAGGTTTTTGTTCAAAGAAACTTCTTATCTATATTACACTAACACATCATACTGTCATCTCCACTTTTCACCCTTCACCACCCATACTCAACCACTTTTATACATACCACTATAGCGCTAGAATACGGATCTGATGATGGGTTCCTGGAGAAATCGAGGGAACTCTTCAAAAATATTATAGGCACACCTATAGTGATTTGAGTATTTTTTACGGTAACTTGTGTAGTTGCATTCGAAAAGCACCATTTGTTAAGTGGACCTGATGATGAAGACCACCGATGGCCACTGGAACTACTCAATATATAAGTAGGAATAATAAGTATTTCATGGGTTCCGCTTCGATTACTTGAATATGGTTATTAAGCACAATATGCTCGTCACAATGCATATGGTGAAGTGAAGCTGATGGTGAAGTACCAGGAGACCTTCTTAACAATTAACGGGCCAACATTGGGAAAAGCAATATTTTGTAAAAGATCATAAGTAGTTGAGATTTGGGTTTTGTAACTAGGTAATTTTTAACTTAATTTCGGAAGTTGGTGCCAAAAACGAAAATACAAAACTAAAGACACCGACTACCAAAATTAAAGTTATTTTTCACTTTGTAGTCTTTTTTGGGAGTCGGTTTAATGTTTTGGTAAAAAGTTTTTTATAGACTTAAGTTTATGTCTTGTTAAATTCGAGAGCTCTGGTACCTAAAACACAAGTTAAATCTTATTTTGGGTACCAGTGTTCAACTAGTTTAGTTTACATACATATGTACGTTCAAAAATTTGTCTCATAACTATGTCATGTAATTTCTAGTTGACCACTCGTGAATTTCAATAAATGCGGTGTCTTATCATTATCAACACCTGCTTTAACTTTTCCCTACTATGTCGGGGTGGTATCATTAGAACTAAAAACGGGATATTTACCATGAATATTTATTGTTTTGAGTTTCCGATATTTCGGCACTGTTGCAAGCGCCATGATCACGGATGAACTGAAGTAATTGCGGGTGGAAGTTTATGAGCAGACAAATCGGTCTACCCTCTTTCTCGTTCGTTTTCTGTTAGCGACACCGCTACCACTATCACATGTATCACTAAACACTCGATTCTGTTCCCGACACACAAAACTCACCGTGTCGACTCGCGAACTTTCTACGGAACTTTTTCGGTTTTTCTATTTTATCCCGTTTTAAGTTCTAATGATACTGTTAGTAACCATGTTAGCTTAAAAACTTATATAAAAATAAAAAAATAAAGTAAAATAAAAATAAAATAAAATAAAATCTTTTTATTTCAGACATTGGGTCCATACATTTTCAAAATCATCATCAATTCATCTTAAAAAAAACATCACACACATCGAATAAAATAAATTATGACGTAATTTAATTTAATTTATTAATTTAATTTAACCTACTAATTTAATTTAATCTATTAATTTAATTTACTACACATTTAATACACATTAATTTAATTTAAGTATTTGCCTCCCTCTGGGGCACCGGGCACGCACACTTGTGTTTGAACCCAGTGTCCCAGAAGGGGGCTGTCTAGCTTGTGGCTGAGCACGTTCAGGATGGTGTTGGTGCTCCCACGCGTACGGAACATCAGCGAGGCGATGCGGCGCCGCAACACAGTGTGGAAGATATGTCGGGGCGTTTCAGTCCAACGGGATGCGGCTGAATAATAGTATTTTACATGGAGATAATGCCCCGTCTGTCCTCCACTGCTCAGTAGCTGGGTAAATCGCTACATTGTGTAAAATTTTCGGGTTCCTGACTATCACTAATGACAACTGGGAATCTCGATACCTTATGTGGTCACACATTCACGGATTGACCTCGACAAGCGTTCCTTAACCTTGCAGTTCAATCTGTGCTGCTGTTATTATTTAGCCACGGGGTCTTATCTCAAGATTAATTCTTAATTACCTTGTGAGACACTTTCACAAACTAAGCTATATTGTCGCCCCGTCCCTGGTTCAGTCTATGGTACGGGGCGAGCGGGAATGGGATGCAGTCGCCTCCTTCAACGAAGCAGTCATGCTACCAAAGAAGGAGGCTGAACGCGTGAGGGAGGGACAACTCTATTCCTCACGCCCCAGCCGCCGCGTGAGACGCCCGGGGTGTCAGGGATGGCAAGCCGATCACCGTCCAATAACGACCTGTCTGAGTTGACAGTGCGTCGTGTTCCACGCGCGCCTCAATGAGCAGTCAGCAGCATTGACGAGGCTCGGTAGGGCATTTGCCTGCTGGGGTTGCGGGCATGTTCTAACGAGATACCGCGGCCCCGGACCACAAGGACAGCTGGAGGATTTTCAATTAAAAACTTTAAAACGAAATTAGTGGCTTTATTAATAGAAAAATGTTACTACTCAGTGAACGATTTTTTAATGGATAGAACTTTTTAATTACCTACATAAGCATATTTAATATTTGTAAATAAATATTCATTCTGACGTCCTAAAATATCAAAGGAATCTAATTGAATGTATTTAATTGTTTTATTCTTGACTTACCTTTAATATAATTGTAACTAAGTTAATTTTGACATACATAAATATACTCTTATATAGATGTAAAACATTCATTTAATTTAAATTTTAATAATGTTAATTAACTGTGAAATTATAATTTGAAATACAGCGATTTTTTGGATGATTATAATTGTATTCATTATTATTACTAAGTTGTCATTTTTGTATTATACCTGGTTTATAACTAATTGTATAAAAGTTTGCGTGCCTGTCTCAAGGCAGAATGTACATGGCTCATTTCTGACTGTATTTACCACTTGTATTTTTATAGTACCTACATTCGTGCAAATAAATGATTGATTGATTGAAGGAACAGCGTGGGTTTTTAGCCAGTAGAAGTTTGACACTCCCTTCCACTTCACCCAGAGTGGGTGAAGTCATTTGATAATTTTCCCACCGAAAACAAGGCTATATTGTCGCATTTTAAAACTTACCGTCTAACTTACGACATTTTATTTCTGCAACTGTTGTTATTCACGCTGCGTTTGCGCATAACATAAATCATGTTTAAAGAATTCTGTAGCGCGCATAGCAACGTTGTTTTAATATTCAATCCTTGTTTCTGATGTTTTTTACTTTGTTTAGCATCAGATTATGTTGCTATGGAGACAAAATTCTTTAGGATTTTATATTATGTCTTCATATTTTTCACACGCGTTTGTTAGGCTTAGCTGTAACTATGTAACAAAATCTAAGAATCTAAGAAAAGAGTGGACTTTAATGTAATACCAAAGAGCTCGATATTATCGGTTTTCGGCACCGTTATAACACCGAAAGATGGATCTGGCTGGAAGTGGCTTTTTTTCGACCTGGGTTGCTAAGACCAAAGCGTTTCTTAGTACGAAACGTATAACTTAACATATTATACATATAGGTATGCGAGGCCATTGTTTCATTATAGCCTCAATTTATAGCATTTTTTTTGGGGGGAAAATTATCAAAGGACTCCTCTTGCTTCTTTGTGGAGTGGAAGGGAGATTCAGACTTCTACTGACTAACTCACACAGCTCTCCTGAATGTGTGAATAGTCTTTTATTTTTACTTCTGTTTTGTTTAATGATATGCAGCGTCATCTTTGAGCATTAAATCCTTTTTTGACAATGAAAACTAAATAAAAATTTTGGAAAAGATTTTAAGACAATATCTGCGCTAATGTGGACGTGTGAAGAGAAACAATCCCTCGTGACTACATCCTAAAATACTTTCCATCAGTCAATCGTCAAGTGCTGTGCGTTTAAATTTAAAATGACCTATATTTTCAGCCGGTATGGTGAGACATACTGTCGTTTTAATTTGTTTAGTAGTTAGTTAGTTTACAACTTTTTATGGAGTAACTTTTTACGCGGTTTGATCGCGCGGAGTATTGTGAGTTAGTTAAAAAATAAATTGTACTAAAATGTCGCGGCAGGGTACCGCTTTTCGTGCCGAGGTTGCGGGAATGCTCTAATGAGACACCGCGACCCGGGAACTTAAGGGCAGCTGAAGGAACAGGGTGGGTTTTTAGTCAGTAGAAGTCTGACACTCCCTTCCACTTCACCCAGAGTGGGAGAAGTCATTCGACAATTTTCCCACCCGGAAAAAAAGGTACTGCTTTTAGAAACTAAATAGGTACTTAAAATAGGAGAACTGCAAGATCATAACGCGCAAAGGCTTCATAATTTAACATTAGATTTGTTACAAAAGTATGATCTTACCAAAAACAAGTTTTGCGGAAATTCTATTAAATTATTTATTTGTGTATTATATAATACTTTATTGTACACCTTACAATATTTCTATGAATACAAAAACTAGTAAACTAGTGTACAATGGGCGGTCTTATCGTACAGGGCGATCTCTTACAGGCAACCTTTGGATGGACAAACTTAAAGGAGACAGATTAAGGGCTGTTAGTGTACAAACATCATAAATAATATTAATTGAACATAATAATATAAAATACATACATAAAATACAAAAATCATATACTAATAAATATTACAAGTATAATTGAGAAAGAAGGAGAAAAGTTATAGGGAGAAGTAATGCTCCTTCACCACTCTTTTGAACGCTGGTAGCGTTTGAGCACGCCTCACTTCTATGGGTAATGCATTGCACAAACTAGTTGCTTGAATAGTAAAATATTTGTCAAAGAAAGAAGCGGAATGCATACGAATACTTAACTCTAAATTTTCAGATGTTCTCAAGGATCTAGAATATGTGTCACAGAGGAACTGAAAGTGTTCCCTGAGATAAAAAGGAGTAAAAGGATTAAAGAGCACATTATAAATTAGGGTGAGTAAGTGAAGATTACGGCGAAACCTAATAGGAAGCCATATGAGCTGAGAACGGAAATCAGAAACGTAATCATATTTGCGCAAGCCAAATATAAACCTGATACAGAGATTTTGAAGTCGCTCTAGCTTGTCCAGATGGTCTTGGGTACAGTCGAGATAGCTGGCATCAGTATAATGTAGAACAGAGAGAAGGAGAGTTTGTGCACTTGCAATTCTAGTGGAGATGGTAAGAAAATTACGAACACGTCTCAAGGAGCCTGCAGAAGCAAATACTTTACGACTAACTTCCTTTACAGGAAGTTAGTCGTAAAGTATTTACCTATTTAGTCCAACGAAGGGTGTCGTCAATGTGTATTCCGAGTTTCTTCACAGTGTGACTAAAAGGTATGAAGAAACCTGGGGAAGTGCCGTCCAATCAATCCTGGAGATAGTACGAGAACTACCAACAACAATAACCTGAGTCTTAGCAGGATTGATTTTCAGCCCAAACTCAGCGCTCCAGTCACCAATTCGACACGATAATGTAGAACAATTTTAACGAGTAAATGTTATCTATCTATACTAATATTATAAAGCGGAAAAGTTTGTTTGTTTGTTTGTTTGTTTGTTTGTTTGCTTGAACGCGCTAATCTTCGAAAGTACTGGGTGGATTTGGATGAAATTTGGTATGGAAGTAGCTTGAAGGTTGAGGAAGGTTATAGGCTACTTTTTACCCGACTGCAAAAAAGGAGAGTTATGTTTTTACCGTGATAGAATCCACGGGAGCGAAGCCCCGCGTGAGTACTAGTAACTATATAATATTATAAAGCTGAAGAGTTTGTTTGTTTGCTTGAACGCGCTAATCTCAGGAACTACGGTTTTGATTTGAAAAATTCTTTCAGTGTTAGATAGCCCATTTATCGGGGAAGGCTATAGGCTATATACCATCCTATCTATACTAATATTATAAAGCAGAAAAGTTTGCTTGTTTGTTTGCTTGAACGCACTAATCTTCGAAAGTCCTGGGTGGATTTGGATGCAATTTGGTACGGAAGTAGCTTGAAGCTTGAGTAAGGTTATAGGCTACTTTTTACGCGACTGCAAAAAGGAGAGCTATGTTTTTACCGTGATAGAATCCACGGGAGCGAAGCCCCGCGTGAGTACTAGTATAATATTATAAAGCTGAAGAGTTTGTTTGTTTGTTTGTTTGCTTGAACGCGCTAATCTCAGGAAATACGGTTTTGATTTGAAAAATTCTTTCAGTGTTAGATAGCCCATTTATCGGGGAAGGCTATAGGCTATATATCATCACGCTAAGATCAATAGGAGCGGAGCGCCAGCTCGTATAATATATTTCTTTAATTAAAATTTAGGTGTAACTAACTAACAATAAATTAACTAATAATACCTCAAAAATAAGTAGTATTTATATGCATATTTTTTGGTTTGTTCGCTTTCCTTTTTGGGGTGGGGGTTTCTACTGTCGAGATAGTATTCCAATTTATTGCGAACAAACCGACAGACAGACACAGTGAGAAACTATATGTATAGAAATACTAGTATACAGTATCTGTGGTCCGTCTGTGGTCCTTACATCCTACTTGCTACTAATATTATAAATGCGAAAGTTTGTAAGGATGTATGTATGTTTGTTGCTCTTTCACGCAAAAACTACTGAACGGATGTGAATAAAATTTGGTAAGTAAGTAGTTGACATCCTGGAATAACACATAGGCTACTATTTATACCGGAATTAACACGGGCGAGCAGAAGGTTATTTAGCTTTTATTTTGTAAATAACAAATAAGTTCGTTTTTTATCTACGGTTCAGTAATTTCTAAGAAACTTCTGTTCCATCTATTACTATGGGACGTCTCAAGTAAACTAAATTTCAGATTCTGTGACCCATCAGACTAAAAAGGGTACAAATATGATTACACCTTGCCCTGAGTCTACCTCTCCAAAGACCATTTTTTATCGATGTTTGACCACCATCTCCCCTGATGTGGTCGAAGATGAAGCACGCTTACCTAGAAGTAACCTATGCACTCTTGGCTTAAAGACCTCTAGGTTATAAAGGATATCAGGAAACACAGACTCCGGCAGGGAATTCCACTCCTTAGTACGTACGCACAATGAAGCTATATATTCCCAAAACGTTTTGTGCGTGGGGTTGGGATGTCCACCATGTAACGAAGACGTATCGACTTCAGTTGTACCTAGGGCTGCCATCACCAAATTTGCCGGCCTCAGACAAACACTTTAAGCCCCGGATATAAAGTGTAAAATCACAGTTTTTCCCCGGACCCCGTAGAAAAATAAATTGTTGAAATTGAAACAAAAAACAACGATGTTTAATCATGGTTTTTATTTGCTGATAAAGTGATAACATTGCAGAGCTTTAGAACTTTTGTAATAACAGTCTCTTCCTTTTCATTTAATCAACGTAACATAAACAATGCGATGAAATACCATAGGAAAATAATAATAGAGGTTTTACCTGGACGCTTATTGGGAAAATCCCCCGGACGCCCCCGGACGCTCTCCAAACTAGGACAAATCCGGGAAAACCTGGACGGATGGCAACCCTAGTTGTACCTAATGCTATATATTCAATACCCAGTTTTCTTTCTGGTTTGTCAAGTCCATCCAAAGGTTGTCTGTAAAAGATCGCTTTTAACGATAAGACCGCCCATTGTAGCACCATTTGTAATTGTTAAGTACTTGTTTAATTCTGTTTATGGTGTACAATTTATTTATTTATTTCTCACCACAATACATTGTTTTTGTGAGAAATAAATAAATAAACAATAAAGAGTATATCTATCTATCTATTCTTGACATTGAATATATCAAAACGTGATCATTCCAATACACATGGACACAACGATTCAAATTAATTTGACATTGAAACTCGAATCTTGGATTTGAATATCGTTCAGTGATTAGATTGCATTATAGAGAATCTTTCAGTTTGAAATTGTTGTGTTTATCGGTAAATACGTAGATTGTTGGATTATTTAAGACATGCGATACTGATTTATGTATTATAGTTTTTGCCCGCGGCTTCGCCCGCGTTAATTTACACTTTGTCAATAAATCTTGTTGCCAAAAAGGTGTACCGCACCTTTTAAATTATATTAAATTATCTGTATCTTGGACTATGTTACAGAATTCAGAGCTCAAATAAATCATCCCGTTGATATCTGTTGCCCCACGATCTTCTCCTATTTACAAAAGGGCAGCCGCATATTTCCCCGATGTTAAGATAGAAATGATTCGTATATTAACTTGATTGGTTAAAATTTAAACGACATGGTTGGCATAACGGTTGATTGGTGCATGACGTGGGTTCGACCCCAGCCCTAAACAAAGATTTGTATGGCCCACATGTAGTTGTGTAGTTTAAAAAAAAATCGTTTCAAGTGATTTGAATACGCAATTTGAATGAATTGGTAGGGGCGGGAACAAAGTTGCAACACACCTTTTACATCCTTAAGGGATGATTTTTGACTTCCCCAGGGTCCTAAACCATTCCCATGTCAAATTTCATCTAAATCGGTTCAGCGGCTTAGGCGTGAAAAGGTAACAGACAGACAGACAGAGTTACTTTCGCATTTATAATATTAGTATGGATATGTTTATGTCAACACTAGGTTCTCCCCACGACTTTGATCACTTGGAAGGGTTTTCAATGCAAATCCCGATCGTGCGAATTCAAAAATAAAAATTGGCCAAGTGCGAGTCAGACTCGCCCATGAAGGGTTCCGTAATAACTACGCAAAATAACTTTGTTTTTCGTAGTGTTTGTATTTACGTGTTGAATTACAAAGTTATATTTAAGGTTTTAGAAAATATGCTATATCTCAAAAACTGCTGATCCAATCTCGTTCAAACTAATTTTCATTGAAAGTTTTTATTAAGATCTACAACACATATTTATTTATAGATTTTTCACTTCATTATTTTAGAAGTTAGAGGGGGGGGGGGGGCACATTTTACCGCTTTGGAAGCGTATATCTTTAGATATTTATAGATACCACAGACGTATAGGTTTGATGAAAAAATATATTTTTAATTTTAGTTTTATGTATGGGAAGCCCCCCTTAATTTTTTATATTATTTTTTAATTTTTAATAAAAATCGCAAAGCGGTTTATAGAATACATCTACCTTTACATGTGTAGTCCTAATAGTTTCGGAATAAAATGGCTGTGACATACGGACGGGCGGACAGACATGATGAAACTATAAGGGTTCCGTTTTTTGCCATTCGGCTATGGAACCCTAAAAAGTACCCTGTGTGTTATTACACGATTTCAGCTACCTTATTATCTGTTTAGCCATTTCCCAACTTTGTTAGGGAGCTAACCCTACTTTATATTATTATGTTCGATTAATATTATTTATGATGTTTGTACACTGACAGCCCTAAATCTGTCTCCTTTAGTTTTGTCCATCCAAAGGTTGTCTGTGAGAGATCGCTCTGTGCGATAAGACCACCCATTGTACACTAGTTTTAATTTCTGTATCCAATGAAATATTTTAAGGTGGACAATAAAGTATATAATAAATAAATAATATCACGTTTTGCCCGACCCGGGAATTGAACCCGACACCTCATGCTCAGCAGTCGTGCTTGCGACCACTACACCAACGAGGAAGTCAGAGGACGCGTTGGAGAATACGTAAGTGGTCCCGCAGTCGTCGAAAGTTCCGTAGCTGCCCTCCCCCTGCGACGCCCTAATCCAACGTCCTTACACCACAGAGGGTGCCCATATCGAGTAGTTGCCTAGTTTGTAAGTTTGTTTTAATAAGCTCAGACTGGAGGCTTTAATTACTATTAATTAAGGCAGCCACAAGTAAGTCTGGTTAAGCAGCCGACAACCTCAGGCTGACCTGCGACAAAAAATCCCGTGTGCGAGGTAAAAGGTACTAAAACCAACCCGATTTTAGTCAGTTAGAGTCTGATAGACCCCTTTGTTTTTTTATTTTATTTATTTATTTTAGGCTTCTAAGGCCCATAGAAAATATCCATACCTACATAATAAATAACAATAGACTAATAGGTACATATTTTTCTAATACATACATAAAAAAATTCTAAAACACTATTATAAACTATATGCTAACACATATTTTCATAACACTATCACTTCAGTCAGAGCATAAAATAGGTGCAATAGAAGCCAATTCTCCATTGAGTAGTTCTTTTTTCATTACCCATATTGAGAATCGGCTAACTTTTTATTGCCAACTATCATAACTCATTCAGAGCTAGCAGTGTTGCCAACTAAAAATTCTTATTATTAGTCGTTGGTTACTACGCCAACTGGCACGTGGATATAGAGAACTGGACTGAGCAATCTGATTATAGAATTGACATATCTGTAGAAATGGATAAAACAAATATGTGATTGATAATTGCACACATTTGACACTTACAGCCAGAGTCAGACTCCAGACACAAACATATTTAGTTCTACTAGTATTGCGAGTTCTATTTTTCATCAAAGAAATCAAAATTAATAACACCTAGTATTAGTAATATGTACTTAATTTATGTTAGTAACAACGAAGATTTAAAGATGAACATTTTACAAAATATGGGAAAAGATAAAACGAAGCAATTGCACGTCGTGGCCGTAGCAAAAGGCCCCCACTCAGCATTAAGCTATGCCACGGCTGTTTTTCAGTGGTTGCCTAAAAATATGACGTACCTATTTTTAGGATGGGAAAACATCCAATGACTACCTCCCGATCTGGGGTAAGCGGAAGGCCGAGGTAGCACTTTCAAACAACTCCGCCACCCCGGCAGACGTACCTTCCTAACACACAAACAAACGCTTAGTCCAGTTCTATACAACAATGTTCTGGTATACAAATAAATTGACAATCTGTAACAATACTTATTTCAATCAAGAGCTATGTGGTAATAATTTAAGATCATTTATTGATCGAATAGTTTATTCGTGGTAGCTTCAACTAGATCGCCTCTTTAATTTTGCAGTTAATAATATAGCCATACTAGCTATTGCACGCGACTTCGTTCGCGTGAGATGTTTTTCCCGTGTAAATCTAGAAATCGTGAAAAATTCCAAAAAATATTTCTTAGTGCTCCCACCCTTATGCTACACACCCCAAGGAACATACATGCCAAATTTCAGCTTCTTGTGCCCAGTAGTTTCGGCTGTGCGTTGTCTATCAGTCAGTCAGTAACGGAAGCGTTTTATACAAAATGCACATCCTGAAATTAGTTTGTTCAGAATCGTTTACTGAATCGATTTTATCGATTTTAATATCGATATTATTTTTTCCCAAAGCAATTAAATCTACGTAAATTACAAATTACACTTTCGCTGTTAGTAAAAACAAACTAACTATGGACCGTAAATTAAAGTAGTAACTTTTAAAATGCAGATTATTAATCTGCATTTTAAAAGTTACTACTTACCAGTCTGTGGTTGAGTGACCATCGTAACATATTGACATTTCTCCGTGCCTCGGAAAGCACACTAAGCCGTTGGTCTCGGCTGTCATTTTGACATCTTTTCCAGTCGTTCCGGGTAGTCAGAACAACGAATTAGGAGTGATATAGAATCATAACTCTCTAATGAAGCCCGCTAAAACATGGTTCCAAACTCATACGACTAAACTGATAACACGAATGCAACACGCACACAAACAAAACAAAATACTTTGCTAAATTTATTTTCTGCGCATGGATCCGTCAATTCATTCATTTGGGGCGTTATTTTATTTAGTAAGATAATGTTAGAGTGAAACTGTAAAATCAAGGCCTCTTGTACTGTGTCTACGCCAACGAATTAGGAATGATATAGAAATATAACTCTCTAACGAAGCCCGCTAAAACATGGTTCCAAACTCATACCACTAAACTGATCATACGAATGCAATACGCGCACAAACAAAAGAAAATACTTTGCTAAATTTATTTTCTGCGCATGGATCCGTCAATTCATTCATTTGGGGCGTTATTTTATTTAGTAAGATAATGTTAGAGTGAAACTGAAATATCGAATCAACCGAGTGCGAACGAGATGGATTGTTTCATGACATCGAGCGGCGAGGATGGTGTTATGCAGTATGCAGTAGGAGTCAGTAATTTATTATGAACTCAAATATTATAAATTAATATTAAACCTCTTTACCTTAAGTTTACAAAAAGTGTAAGCCTTCATAAAAGGCCATATAAAAAAATCCTAAAAAGAACAAGAGTGAAATGTACGCCAAATGTTACTACAAATCGTAGGTAACCCATTACAATTTCAATAATTATCAAAAATAACTAGGTAGAAGTCAGTTACAAACCTTTTTCTGAAATATTGGTTAAGTCTAGGGTTAAGGATGCCAAGTCGTCGTTTAGGCGGGTCCAACCTAAGTCCGTGTTTAAAAATGGGTGTCGTGTGCACAACTAAAATCAAAGTCCTCGAAAAATGACCATAGTCGTTGCTATACCATAAAAAAGCAATCCGTACGTAACTCAATTCGCAAGCGCTATTGTAGAATCAATTAAACAAACAATCGAAAATGCAGTAATGTCAAACTGTCAGTCTGTCAGTAGGTAATGCAAAGGAGATGTGATTCATACAGCCTACGATACGTTTTATATTCAATAATATTTGATTATAATTAATATTGACATGCATATATTATTATTTTTTTAATATAATTCGACCTATGTGTATATAATTAATGTGTGAGTAAAGTAAATTTAATATATCAGTTGGTTTTTAAAAAGTACGTGCCAAAATTTAAGGGTACTCGAGGCACTCAAAACAAAACTTTGTTGTTTAGTAAAATGGACAGAAACATCTCCTAAATATTGGCTCGCTCTATTTATCAACTCATATACGGAGTGCCGATTTAATTACCTGCATTGTTTCAACGTATTGTAATACCTACTGATAACATAAAACACATTAGACGTGATTTAAAATTTGTATTCTTAAGCAATCCTTAAATAAAGTTATTAGGAATTACCTGAATTTTTCACGAAATGCTGTGCAACAGTACTAACCGTACAAATAGGTACAGCTGATTTTTTTAGCATACGATAGCCAATGCGTGACGAATATATGTATTCGTTACCAAAATGTATGGAGCAAACGCTACTGGTATTAGTTGGTAACCAGACATCCTCTCTTTTTTCTAAGTGGACTGCTGCAATCCACTGTAGTCGTCGAATCTCTTTTTTGGGGAAACTAAAATAATAAACACACAGGCAAACCAATCCATCCAATTTATAAAACTCGGTACTTAATATAAAATATATAATAGTTAGGTATTAAAAACTGGCTGGCTACCTATTGCATAATACTGACAAGTCGTGGTTGTTTATACGAAAATAAAACACGAAATTATTTTACTTCCGAGTGATAAGTTATCCCAGTTAGTTTTTTACTTCCTTCTGTCCGTCTTTTACACCACCTTACTACGCAGGAGGTCATTTTTATCCCTCAGAAACGAGCTTTTTCTTGGATTTTTCACTAATAAACACGATTCTGGCGTCTGTCACTGAGCGCACGTCAGACTGAGAGGCGCTTTGATTGTATTTTTTTTCACCCCGCCTACTTGATTGTGTTTTGCGTGGGACCATTTTTGAGCGGAGTTCGTGTTTTATATCATTCCTAATTCGTTGAGTCGGAAGCAAGAAAATCTGATACAGGTTGGGTCAAGGGGTATTATGTTCCCGAGCAGGTGTCGCGTAGTGTTTCCGCGCGCTTTTCTAAAATTATGACAGGGTGAGGAGATGCTCACTCCTCCTCTCATCTTTGATGGGGTAAATGACCGTCAACTGCCGCTGCTGGGGTGATTGTGGAGAATGCTAACGTGTCCCCGCACCCCAGCTAGAAGTGAAGAAGAGAAACACCGTGTGGTTTTAGCAAAGAGTATAGTAACTAAAGGGAGAAAGAGTGACAACTCTATGGTAAAATATGCATGTATAAAAAGTGCTGCCACCTTAATTTTGGTGGGTGAACTAAGGCTCTAATATATATGCCTACTTACTATGAGTATGTATCTAGTCTTTTTAAACTTTATTAGTGTCATAATCAGGGTTTTGACCTAAATAAAAAAGAACACGTATGAAGTTCAGAATAATGTTAACAAAACAAATAACAGTAACAAGTAACAATTCTAATAGAATTATCTGAGATAAACTCGGAATTTCAGGAAGCGCATCAACGTCGGGAAAGCCAGAGTTGACAATGGCCGACAATGACATTTGTTTGACAAGTTTATAAACAAGACAAGATGGCTGCCAAGTCTTTTTAACTCACCAAACTTCAGATGTCGCTGTCGTCTATTGAAATTGATGACAGTGTTAAGTGTGACCCCCTGGGTTTTAGTCAGTAAAAGTCTGACAGACTCCTCCGTCAACCCCAAGGCAGATGACATCCATGAGCATTTCCACACGCAAAAAAAAACAAACAGGGTATCGTGTTACCCAGCCACTGGGTTGTGGGTGTCAGCTAGGCAGTCATTCCATATAAAACACTAATACTTACTTGCATCCGTTAGACTGGAAGTCAGTGTAGTCGGGAAAAGGCTAAACAAATGTTGATAATGATATTTTTTTTTAATAATGGTATTTTTTTTTCTGATTACAGGATTGCGTTCGACCACCATCTCATCCAGGGCCGGAATAACCATTAGGCGGAGTAGGCAACTGCCTAGGGCCCCGCATCAACTAGGGGCCCAGGCTCAGTGCACGCACCAAGAAATCATGTTTCTTCGAACGAGAATTTGATATGCGTGTGAACTTAGGGACCTCACTGTTATCTCACAAAATACAAATCGTTAGATTTAGTAGTAGAATTAAAACAATTTTAGAACAAATCTGGGAATAAGTAAACAAATATATTAAAAACCGCAGCCCTTATTGTGCGTTTCCTCAGTTCATACACGATTTGGTCCGTCAAAGTAAGAAAAGGGGCCCCTAGAATGCCATTATCTTAGGGCCTCTGACAGGGTTAATCCGGCTCTGATCTAGAGATCTAGTAAGCGATGATGTAATCGAAGATGAAGCACACTTACCTAGAAGTGACCTATTCACTCTTGGCTTAAAGACCCCCAGGTTATAGTTATCAGGAAACATAGACTTCGGCAGGGAATTCCACTCCTTAGCCGTACGCACGATGAAAGTATTTCCGAAAGGTTTTGTGCGTATGGTTGTCCACCATGTAATGATGGCGCATCGCCATTTGTCTTGCAGTCCGATGATGGAACGGAACTTTATAAAAAATATCAAATTTTTTATTATTATTATACATTTATTTCAGACAAAAGTTAATTTATATCTATTATATATACCCTATCTGCCCCATGCCTTGTACACGGGGACATGTAGGGCCTGCCAATTACCGCAAAAATGGCCCGTCCAACCAGTCGGGTAAGGAGACCACTGCCGCTGTCCCGCAATAGGACACTTTACTTATCGTATATCCATACTTCCATACTAATATTATAAATGCGAAAGTAACTCTGTCTGTCTATCCGTCTATCTGTCTGTCTGTCTGTTACCTTTTCAACGCCTAAACCGCTGAACCGATTTAGATGAAATTTGGCATGGTAATAGTTTAGGACCCTGTTTTTTCTTTTTCCTGGGTGGAAAAATCATCGAATGACTTCTCCCGCTCTGGCTAAAGCGGAAAGCAGTGTCAGATTTCTACTGACTAAAAACCCACCCTGTTCCCTCAGCTGCGCTTAAGTTCCGGGGCCGCGGCATCTCCTTAGAAAATTCCTGCGACCCCAGCAATTTTAGTACCCTGGGACGGACATAGGATAGTTTTTATCCCGGAATTCCCACTGGAGCGGAAAAAACCTCCCTCGCGAACGAAGTCGCGGTCAAAAGCTAGTAATAAAATAATGATAAATAATTTTCCATGCAAATTTCGCCAACAGAACCTAACCTTTACGTGACCTAGTTTTACCACCATCAGATATGACCGGACCAACTCTGCTGAGCCCTCTAAGGCTAAAGCGTGCAACATACCACTTTTCTCTCCGCCATACAAGGATGGGAAACTCCCTTGTTCTAAACGAGTACTAGATCGTGCTGGGAGCATGATTCTGCAATGAAGATAATTATTAGTCCGTTCATTCCGAATTTATACATTTGTCTGTGGCAACGTATCACTTAGACGATTCTAAAGTAGCCGTCTTCTAAGTGAAACGTCGCCACATGCGCCATACATTTAAAAACATAATTTTTATGTAGACACTTATACAACGTGTAACGGAAACCCCATACCTATCCAAAAGGACTGAAGACAATATCTGGTATGGAGTCTCTATGCAAAGTTTAAGCTCAAAATAAGTGACACACAGAATTGACCCCAAATTATTGGTTTCATATGTTTCTTGAATACCAGTAATAACAAACGTGTCTTGCCTTTCCACGTCACTTGCCAATAAAACGATAATTCTCTTCGTTCTTCTTAATTTGAAAAATTCGGTCTCTGGTATCAATGTATTGAAATTTATAATAAGCTCCACAAATGTAGACATAGGATTACAAAACCCTTGCCATATCGTTTGTTATCATCCAAAGAAGCCGTGCACTTGGTATGTATATACCCTTTAAAGGGTTGAATTACACGTTGTATACATTTATAATTAAAATTAATGACAAATTAAACTTTCAAGCGTTAATAGCCTAATGACTAAGGTGTCGGACTTGTCATCGAAAGGTCGCGGGTTCGAAACCTACTCACTACACTATTGCCGTGAACTCACTTCAGACACGATCATATTTAACTTAGTGTGAGAGCCCAACTAGCACACTAGTGAAAACCCAACTAGCACGATAGCGTTAAAACAACCTGTATAGCAGTTGTATATCGGTTCCATTTAAGTATAAAAGTTGTAAGAATAGGTGTAATAGAAGAGTTATAGAGTGCCCTAACACCCTTGTACCCACGAAAGAGGCCCTCGATTTTGCAGGTAAAGGTAAAAAAGCAGGTAGGAAAGCCTGTAGAATGGTGTTATTGGAGAGCTAAAGTAACTGCACAAGACCGTTTATACACCCTTGGTTATTACTTTTACCGGTATATTTGTAACTATAGAAGGGTTGGTTAACACTATAGGTTACAGAAAATCGTCGGCTAAGCATTGGATGTCACTTGTAGCTTTATTAGACCTATTATAAGTAGTTGTTTGATACCTTGACGCGTATTAGTTATCTAAAAAAGTGTCAAGCGAGTATCTTACCGCTTTCTGAGTACTTTTTACCCCAATTTGTAGTTTTAGCTTCTCAAAATTCCTGTACGGTGGAGTTAATAAGAACTAAGTGCACGTGGAAAAACATAATAATATGGACATGAAGTGTTATCTGTATAATGATAAAAGCAAGTATTCAACCAAGGTATACATATTTTGTGGAGTGAAACCAGTATGCCGTTTTGATTTCATGGTAAAGAATACCATGTTTCCCATCTCAATTTTAACGCGTTCAGGATTTATTAAAGAGATTAAACTTATGTGAATATACAATACGATTATTCTTAGTGGTATTTTTTTTTATTACTGCTCTATGGCTGTTAGCATTATATATCAATTGGCATCAGTGAAATGATAAAAGTATACATAAATAATTAAGTATTTTATTGTGAAATATTGAATAACTCGGTAAATTTATAGGTTAGTTTTCTAAAACAAATGGCGGATATATATTAAAGCTTTATGTAATAACCTGAGTCATTTATTACACTTTTTGAGATAAAGCACCTTTAGTCAAGAGTATTATGCAGTCCTGAGTACACATAGCTGTGTTAAAATAGTCTCAAACGAGTACAATTAGTTTTGCCAAGAGAATACTAGCGCTTAAACATTTTACAAACTGACTGGAATAGGGTTCCTTATTGAAATAATGAAAACCTTTAAGTATATCCAAAAAATAATAAAGAAATTTATGATAGTAGGTAGGTAACCTAATAAAATTTTAGAATGGTCTGGTACCTAACATAATTTCAGAATGGTCTAAATTTTGTAGGTTTTTTGTTGTGTGGAAAAATTCCTGATTTGAGCATACTCCATGCTCAATTCAGGATTTTGATCATAATTCTAGAGTTTTTGATTAAAAACGCATACTTCTACATACATACCTATATAATATAACATAACAATTTTCTTTGTAAAAAACATTTGTTTTTCAGGATTGTCCAGGATTCAATAGAGTACCTATTCAGTTTATGAGCGCTGTCCTTGAGTGCGCAGTATTCATTCTTTGGGTTTGTTTGGCGGGGGACTAAAATGCAAAAAATATCACGTATGATTATGAAGAAAATGAGAATGAGTTAAATGAAGAAGAAAACGTGATGTACTATGAAAAAATAAATGATTTAATTGATAAAACACAGAAGGAGAACAGGAAACAAAGAAGGATTCAGTAGAACAAAACATAGAGAAAAACAAAAAATCTGATGTTTTAATAAAATAAAATAAGGAGGAAAACAAAAAAGGGATGATTTAGACAAACAAAATATAGGAAAAGCAAGGAAAGGAAAAATTCAGTATAAGAAAATTCCAAAGAAAATAGAAAAAGAGATGATTTTGTAAAAAAAACCACAGAGGAAAATATGAAAAGAAATTATTTAAAAGAAAAAAAATGAATTTAATTTGATTTAATTTTTATTTAAATTTATTTTCTCGAGTACATAATTACAGAATACTAGTAGGTAGGTAAATAACTTTGTTGATTGTTACACAGCTAAATAATTGTTTAATTTTGAAATGTTACATATGGAGGTTCATTACCACTGAGGTATTATAATAATGTCATTACAATTGTGCAATCACATATTTTTTGAACATTTACTGGTTTAATAGACATTAAAAAAGCTTTCTTATTATTACTATATTATTATTAAGAGCCTATATTGTCCCACGAACCACCTTCGACTTATCCCGGTCTTGAGCTAGTGTGGTATCTTTGCATAATATTTAACCAAATACTGATAGTGTATGTACTAATGGAAGAAAGTATAATATATCTTTATGACTCACACAAACTAATTTGCATTTAATTTCATTTGCATTTATTACTAAAATGTCATCAGAGATTGCAAAATGATTTTTTACCATAAACTTACCTATAAACGATGACTTAATAGGTTTGTCAAATATAACATCTTTAATTTAAAAAAATTACCATCTAGTGAAAATTATTTTCCATTATCAGAGGTCAACAAGTATAGTATTAAATTCTTCAGTATTTTCATTAAAGGTTCAGTTATACCATGACTGGCAAGTGTTGTCCTCCTTCAATATTTTTAATAACAATTTCATTTGGAGTTTGCAAAATTGTTCGTGGGTCTTTTGGAAGCAATACTTCAATACCAACGTAGCTTTATTAAAATCGACAGCAAATGTTTTGAAGAAAATAATATTACCCATACAGGGTAATATTATATTCAATAGACCAGATTTTTAACTTTTTTGTTAGTGAAGTAATTTTTTCAATTTCACTACATTTTCTACCTCTTCTTCTTCGCATTCGGGCTCACTAAGTGGTAAGAAATCGAAAAATTCAAGAAATCGTGACTGACTGCAGTTTCTTCTTTTTCTTGTTCTGCGGAACCATGTTGTGATTCTACTCGAACTTGACTCAAATTACTCGTATTACTATTATTTTTGTGTTTGATTTGTAGTGAATCTTTTTTATTTTTCGTAATAACTGGAACAAGAGGATCTAATCCGGTATTATCAGAACTACTAGTTTTTTTTGTCATTCATACCATTATTAAAAATTTACGACATTCCTGACTAATCCTTTTTCTTTTGTTTACTCCAAGGTTGTAATCATTTCATTTTTCTATAACTTACTAATACTTATAATACCTATACAGGAATCTAATTTATTCAGTCCGTTTATTACATAAATATAAAAAACTTTTTGCCTCTATGTGTTAATAACTACTCACACGTGCATGCCTAACACCATAACTTTTATAATGACTTTAAATTATGCCAGCTTAACACAATAAGCGTTAGTAAATTTTATATGACAGGTTAAAACTACATAAAGGAGTTTTTCAACACTTTAAATATCTTGTGTTAGTACACCCTAAACAAACTCTCTTTAACAACCAATGCCTGCACCTTAAAGTCAATATAACACCTCAATATATATAAATCTCTTCGTAACAACCACTATATAACAATAAGTGTTAACGGGTGTCAGTGAGCACTGTTGTATAGCTTTAGCTGCTAGAAACAGGTTAAACCTATAACATCTTAACTGCAAGTGCTGTAATTAGAACCATTCTAACTCTTAAAACTGCTTAAAGACCTTCATTACAGTTCTTGAAGCATCATTGCACTTCAAATTATTTTTAACTCCTTTATATCGTTTTAAGTTAGAACTGAGATAATTATTACGCAATTGAGCAGATTAAAGTTATAATGAAACCTGTATCTGACGGCAGAATGTTGGTTGGGAATAGCAGCCTATTTTGCAACTTTTAGCTGTACAGTAGCGCTTTAGGGGTTCAGAAAGTGGTTTTAAGTTTGTGCAGGATCAGGTTTGTTCCTCGTAAATGAAGTGACTTGCGTAAAGTTTTCAATTCGTGTAATAAAATTCGTATTTACAGTGGTTTGTACTTGGTGGTTGGCAGTTGAAAAATAAGGTGTGAATGAATACATTACAAGTGGTTTTAAAGGCTTGAGTGAAGGAGAATGTGAGACCGAAGGAACGACTGAGTTCAGTTTGATGGTAGGTAGTCTTCTTCTCTTGGTCGCTAGATGGCGCCCTGTACCGCGTCTGATCGTGCGTTGCTGCGTTGTCGTGATGAGAGATGGCGTGAACAAAGTTCTATTATTGCTTCCGTAACTGCTCATAGCTGTGAATTTCACTAAAGGTAGCAGAAACTGAACCAAATGCCACTCTAGGCTTTATAAGAGTTCATTTTACAACCCATTGCCGTCTATAGCTTTAACAGAGAGAGCCACTGCTGTACGCTTCAGAACTGCATAAAGACTTTAATTGTAGACTTTTTAACGGAACTGTATAAAATATATATTTATCACTGTTCTACCACTGAAAGTTTCATTGCAGAAGTGATTTTTACGTTTGCGCAGACTTAGGTAGCAATTTGATGGAATGTTTTACTAATAGCGACATTAAGGCTTCACAACAGAAGAGGAGCGTAATGGACATTGCCTACTCATTTGGATACATTCTGCTATTTTTATTGTAGAAATCACATTTTATAAAATATTTGAGCCAGTTTAAAAGAAATATGGATCTGAAAACATGGAAGTTCAAACAAAGAACTGGTGGATATCGCAAGAAGTACGGAGACTTTATCAGAATATGCAGAAATTAAAAAGACAACTGTGTGTGAGAATTCTGTAATAAAAATATTAGTTGAATCTTCTATTTTACATATTTTTTTACTTTTTTGTTCGGCCAGTGTAACACTCCATGGTTTTCCCACGAAGATGGGCAGATGCAAAGTTCTTGTTTATTTTGTTGTTCATTATAAGTTAGAATTACTTTGAAAGGCATTCTGAAAACATGGTAAGACATAGTAAGGATTAACCAATTGAAAGAGTGAAAAATATAGAAGCAGCTACAAACGATCATCGTAATTTAGAGATTTCAACGAGTTCTACGGATCTCTAAACGAATAACCATTAGTGTGGGTCGATACCTGCAGTAAGTACGAAACAAAAGTGATTGTAAAGACTTGAACTGCATTAGTGGTACAGGTATTACTTGGACCTTCAGAAGAGTGAAACTTAACGCTTTGATGCGCAGAGAGGAAGTATTAAGGTTGAAGTTGCAAGTTAAAGCTGCTTCTCATAGACGCCATGTTTAACAAGACAATTATTTATCATTACTTGAGAAACGTATAGGTTTTTATCACAATTTGTAGTAAAATATAACTAAATATAGAACCAGCAACTTATTAATACAAATGTAGTCAAGTATGTAATTTCAATATCGTGTATACAATATTATTTATATAATAATATTTTACATATTTTACGATATTCTGAGTTAATTATTGAGGTGCGTTAAAAATATTCCAATAATATCAACTATATGCTCGATAAACTACGTTTCTAGCCACTTGTATATAATACAAAACATAGCTTAATAAGTTATTGTGTATAAGTTACTAACATTTTATGGATTTATGGTCCAAAATAAAAATATTGTACTGTATTGTATTGAAGCAAAAGAAAGCTCTAGTAATATAAATAAATTGATAGTATAAAAGGCAGTGGAGTGCTAGTAATGTAGGTAAATTTATAGTATAAAATTTTTTTTAGCAAAAAATAAAACCGACTTCCATATAAAAACACTACAAAGGCAAAAATAACTGAAATTTCGGTTGTCGGTGTCATTTGTTTTGTATTTTCTTTTTTTTTTGACGCCGCCTTCCGAAATTTAAGTTATTTTTGCCTTTGTAGTGTTTATATAAAATATTTTCGGTTTTATTTTTTGCTAATAAATTTTTTTCACGCTTTTTAGTGGGGCGGTTTGTAATTTATCTAGTTCCAAAAGCTATAATGTCAACAACTTATCACCTTTTACAAAATATTGCTTTTCCCGATGCATAGCCGTTAATTTTTGAAGAGTTCTCCTGGTACTTGACGATCAGCTCTACCTACATCACCATACTCGTATGTATTGCGACGAGCATAAAGTGTTTAACATCCGTACTCAAGTAATCTTAACGCAATCAACGAAATACTTATTATTGAGTAGTTTCGGTGGCCATCTGGGGTCTTCATCATCAGTTCCACTTCCTCAAATGGTGCTTTTCGAGAGCAACTGCACAAGGTACTATAAGAAATACCCAAAACGCTATAGGTGTGCCTATAATATTTGAAGAGTTCCCTCGATTTCTCCATGATCCCATCATCAGATCCAAACGTGACGACAATGGAACCAACTAGAAAGTATACCCTTTCAAACAAAAAAAGAATTTTCCAAATCGGTCCAGCCATCTCCGAGTTATGAGGTAACATACATAAAAAAAAAAAAAAGTTCAAGACGAATTGTAAACCTCCTTTTTTTTGAAGTCGGTTAAAACACTTACCTTCGCTTAAGTTATATTTATTTGTATTCAGAATATCTGAATCAGGAACAACAGATGTATTTAATAAATGACACAAAGTGAATGATCAGTGATCTTTAGTGAGGTGTTAATTATTAGTTGCAGCTCCGCCTTTTACAGCCCTTTTATGCCACTATTATGAAGTTCTAATGGAACTGTAGGTTGCAAAAAGTTGTGCCCCTTTGGCTGCAAAGTGGCTGCATAAGGTCTGCAGTGCACGCTCTGATGCTTGAGCTTGGCGCCTTTGGAAATAATCGGATTAGCTCCAAAGCTCTTAAGCAACTAGTTTGTGCTAGTTGGGAGGTTAACAAGATTGCTAGTACTTAATATGAATTCTACCCACAATGGAAATACCTACCCACAATACTTAAATTTAACCTAGATGGGGTCGCTGTTTCCTTACTGACTACCCTGAGAAGACACACCGAAACAAACTTAAGGGCCCGTTTCTTTTAAAGTCCATACAATCTATACTGGTTTAATTATATGGGAACCTTGTAGGTTACCGTCTGAGGCGATCTTTCGAGGAAAAATGCTCACAGATCTGAGTGGGCCTGTCCATACAGTGCACAGTACAAGCATTCGTCAGATGATGTATCTAGCTCAACTTAGAACAAGGAGCTTATTTGGTTAATATTAATCAATAATCAATACAGACTAGCCCACCCAGGTTCAAAGAAGGCAATATAACCTGCAGACAGCCATGAGTCACGATGGAACACCGTCGCTGTATATGGTAAGGAACATGCTACGAGAACTTGCTATAGTCGGGGTTGTACCGTACTGGAAACTATGGCGAATGGGACAAAGCATAGTGTTTTGCTGACTGCTCCAGATTATGTATATACAAGGTTTTTTTTATATGCTGTTACTCTAGGGTATGAATGAGACTATATCAAAGTATCAACTAGTATAAGAATTATTCTTAAATTATCATTATTTTTTGCTTTCATGTTTTATACAAAACAATTCGACAAAGTCACGATTATGATTGTCAAACAGCCTTACGTGAAAAATCTATGCAATTTTGGGCCACGTATTCTAGGACACTTGTTTTATTGTTATTTATGCATACGAGTATGTATAATTATGTAATGGATTGTTTTATTTATTTATTACTAGCTGACCCGCCAAGACTTCGTTCGCGTGGTATCCTACCCCTACCCAACCGATACCACTACCCCTATCCTACCCCTACCCTACCCAAACCCTACACTACCCATACTCTACCCTACCAATACCCTAACCCTACCTTACCCCTACCCTACACTCCATTTTATTTAGAAAACGTTTGTATAGGAAATAGAAAAGGGCTGTTTTGACAGTTTTACCGGCAATTTTTTTTTTTTTTAATTTTTCTCAACTTTTAAACTTTCCCTAGACCTCCACGAACATTTCAAAACCAAGATAAGATAAATCCGTTCAGCCGTTGTCGAGTTTTAGCGAGACTAACAAACAGCAATTCATTTATTATCATATTACCACTCACTCACTCATTGACATAATTGTTCTCCCAGATGGTGGATGGGGAGGTGGCTATATTTTGACAGATTCGTAAACAAGTAACTCTCAAACCTACGGGAAAAGTGCCAAACCTCCCCTTTTCACCCCCCTTCTCCCCCCTCCCTATCGTATCTCGGAAACTACGAGACTCGTATTTTTTTTTACGGATTCGTATAGAAGAGGCTCAGTAAAGTAAAAACCATTTTTCAAAGTCGCCCCCCTTGCCCCCCTTCTCCCCCCTTTAGGCGGATCTCGGAAATTAAGAGACTTGGAACATTTTTTTTTCAGATTCATTTAGAGGGGCAATGCTTTAGTCAAAATATTTGTGCAACCCCCCCCATCCCCCCCCCCACCCATTTTTTTTTTTGACAAGTACGCGAGGTGCTTGCACCTCGCGCAACACGCAAATACTAGTTATACTATATAAAGCTAAATTACCACTCACTCATTCATTGACATAATTGTTCTCCCAGATGGTGGATGACTATCGTATCCTATCGTATCTCGGAAACTATGAGACCCGTATTTTTTTTTACGGATTCGTATAGAAGAGGCTCGGTAAAGTAAAAATCATTTTATAAAAGTCGCCCCCCTTGCCCCCCTTCTCACCCCCTTTAGGCGTATCTCAAAAATTAAGAGACTTGGAACATTTTTTTTTCAGATTCATTAAGAGGGGCAATGCTTTAGTCAAAATAATTGTGCACCCCCCCCCCCATCTCCCCCCATCACCCCCCCCCCATTTTTTTTTTCAGATTGATTTAGAGGGGCAATGCTTTAGTTTTTATTTTACTACATTTAGGGGTTTTAAAAGTGAACAATCCACCACCACAAGCACGTGAGGTGCTTGCACCTCGCGCAACACGCAAATACTAGTATATATATATATAGATTATATATTATTAATTGTTTTATTATGTTTCTATATAGCTTTTTTCAGTGGGAAAATCAATAAAGTCCTCCTGCTCTAAATGGAGGGAAAGGGGGAGTGTCAGAGTTTAACTTCGGTTTTCTATCGGTTACATTTCGGGGAGCGTGCGATGGAATTACACAATCTAATTCCGCCAAGCCCGTTCCATCATCGGACTACGATACAAACGGCGATGCGCCATCGTTACATGGTGGAAATCCCACCCACACGCACTAAATCTTTTGGGAAAACTTTCATTGTGCGTACGGCTAAGAAGTGGAATTCCCTGCCGGAGTCTGTGTTTTCCGATAGCTATAACCTAGGGGTCGTTTAGTCAAGAGTGAAGAGGTTACTTTTAGGTATGCGTGCTCCATCTTCGTCCATATCATCACTTACCAACAGGTGAGATGGTGGTCAAACGCGAACCAATTATAAAAAAAAACTGACTATAATCCCGCCCTGTTCCTTCAATTTACCTTACGTTCCAGGGCCGTCGTCTCTCGTTAGAACGTTTCAGCTTTTCCGGAAGATTTTATTTAGCTTTTAATCAATTTTTCAAACTGAATTTGAAATCAGTTATCCTCGACCGATTAAGATCAAATTTTGCACACACGTTAAGTTTAGATGACAGCGCATGGTTAGCTAATCTACGTCATTTTAAATCCAATATGGCGCCCTGCCCAAGATGGCGGTATGGTTATTTTATTGTGCACTACTATTATAGGGGTATTAAAATATGTAACGAAATATGCTTAGAAGAATACAAAAATTAAAAAAGAGTTGTTCTCAAGAATATCGTTTTTATATACATTATTATAGATCCATTGACGCCTTATTTAATAACTTAAGAACAAATATAAAATTTAAAATAATAATTAAAAAAAATTTAAGAACACTGTTTACATATTATTTATTTTTACAATGTTTTAATGAGTCATATACCATTTTTTTTTCATTAATATGTGCATTATTACGGCATAATTATTATTTTTTTACTGTTGACTAGAATGTTTACGTGTGTGTATTGCACATGCGAGCGTTTGGCACTCGTGGGCTGCAGCTGAAAATCAGCGTTAGGTGGCAATACTTAGTTGCCATTTGACATTGTGCTTAGCTTGAGGCCCTTTTGGCTCCACTCAGAACAGGAGATGTCATTTGATAATTTTCCCACCGGAAAAAATAAAGGAAAAGATTAGGTTCTAAGCTTTAAAAAAATGAGACTGAACGCAAAGGTAACATAAGAAATATTATTCATAATCAGTGTATTACGATCTCACTGCTTAGATGACAAGGAATGGACTGTAATTTACCACACAGGCCCAGCGCGTAAGGCTGCGTTTCCACCAGAGATGTGCGAGGATGCGTAGCGAGGGATGTGTTTGTAAAGAACCAATAGAATCGCTTCATTTACCTCGCCTCGGTCAGCACAGCTCTGGTGGAAACGGCTCAGCGGAGCTAGATTTTTGCGCATACAAAACAAGCGAGGGATGTGTGCGAGGGATGTGTGCGAGAGATGTGTTGCGAGGAATGTGTGTTGAGAAGGATATATTGCGAGGTTTGCGTATCCTCGCACCACACATTAATGCGCATTTTCACAGCTCCGCTACACATCCTCAAAGGCACATTTTCATCGCACAGCTTTGGTGGAAACCCCCACACATTTTCACAGCACAGCTAGACATCCTCGCACGACACATTTCCATCGCACATCTCTGGTGGAAACGCAGCCTTATGGTAGATGTTACATGTATTCCAAACAGTTTTAGGGTATGTCGGTTTCCGCACGATGTTTTTCATCACCGTTTTGACGGCAGTGGTGATGATATTAATTACCCATGACTGGAAAATAGAATATGAAAAATCCTATGAATTAATCTACAATTTATTCGTTGTTGTATCCATGATGATTTTATTTTAAAACAAATGACTGAATTCGCTTCGAATTTTAAACGTTCACTTTGATAAGTTGAAAATTGAACTTTAAATAAAAGTCTACAAAGTGTGTATTGCAATGACTACGTTCTCATAAAGCACATATTATGTTACAAGCGTCAACAGAACTGACATCTCTCGAAGTCCTTCATTTAACCTATTTTAGGAACAAGTTAAACACTGTGCAGTTCAAGTGAAGCTTAAGATGAAAGTCGTAATGATATTTGACAAATTTCTACTCCTTTTCTTTCACCATTCATTTTAATCTTTACACCATCTCATCAGTCTCGGTTTTTGACTAGATTTTATTATTACATTTCAGAAAAAAATATAAAAAAAGGCTTAGTAAACAAGAATATTAAAACTTTTTAGGTACCTACATAATTTAGGTGCGCTGCGTAGATGTCGCCAATTAAATTGATGTGTTAAATAATCTATATAAATAAAATTGAATCATCGTAAGGTTTGTACGCTTATAACTTCGGAAAGCCTGCTCCAAATTGGATGTCAGGACAAGGCATGTATTTAAGAATTTTCGAAATAGTGTCCGGTTTCTAAAGACCAATGCAGACGAAGTCGCGGGTAGAAGCAAGTATTTCCCACCGAGTCTGTCTCTGTGTGTTCGCGATAAACTCAAAAATACTTATCAGATTTTCTTGCGATTTTTACCAATGGATAGTGTTGCATGAGGAAGGTTAAAGAGTATAATTTATTACGTTTGAATGAATGAATAAGTGAATTAGCAGCTTATTTATTTATGTACACACATGACACTTAAAAAAGAAAAAATATAAATACACACAAAAGAGCACAAAGGTGCTCCTTATTTCCTAAGAAATTTCTTCCAGCAGACCTGCGACAGGAGAGTTGAAGAAGAGATGATAGACACAGTGTGTATAAATACTAATTACAATAAATAAAAAAATACTTAGATAACAAAACTAAATTATTTTTATACAACGTGTAATTTAAAGGGTATATACATACCAAGTGAACAGCTTTTTTGGATGATAACAAACGATATGGCAAGGGTTTTGTAATCCTATGTCTACATGTGTGGAGCTTATTAGAAATTTCAATACATTGATACCAGAGACCGAAATTTCAAATTAAGAAGAACGAAGACAATTATCGTGTTATTGGCAAGTGACGTGGAAAGTTATTACCCTCATAGTGCTGTGACACGTGTGTTATTATTGGTATTTAAGAAACATATGAAACATACAATTTGGGGTCAATTCTGTGAGTCACTTATTTTGAGCTAAAACTTTGCATAGAGACTCCGTACCAGACGTTGTCTTCAGTCCTTTTGGATAGATATAGGGTTTCCGTTACACGTTGTATAATAAACAAATATACAACGTGTAACGGAAAGGGTTTTTTAATCCTATCTCTACATGTTCGGAAGTAATGAGAATTTTTAATACATTGATACCAGAAACCGAACTTTTCAAATTGAAATAAGCACATTACAGAAGAGATTTATCGTGATATTTGCAAGTAACGTGGAAAGTTATTGACCTACGTAGTGCGGTGACACGATTGTTATGATTTCAATATAAGAAACTTACGAAACCGAAAATTTGGTATCAAGTTTTAGAGTATTTTATTTTGAGTTGAAACCCTTCCAATATCGTTTGATATCATTCAAAGAAGCCGTGCCCTTGGTATGTATATATCCTTTCCGTTACACGTTGTATACATTCATAGAGTTGAGACATACGTAGAGTTATATTACATAAGTAGATAGATGGATACGTACACTATTTATAACAGAATCAATTAAGGATTTAATAACAAAAAAAGCGACATTATAATGGGCGACCTTATTGCTAAAAGCGATCTTAAAGATAACTTTGGATGGATTTGACACATAAACATAACATAAACATTCTTTATTACCATTTTTTTTACCAAAAAGATTATATACCCATTACAGTTAAAATTCTTTGACTCCTGAACTAGTTGTTAAACTGTATGACAGGAGCCAGTGCATTCCGCTCAATAAAGTACCGTACTGAAAAAAAAACTGGCAGTTATACAAAAAAAAAAAAAACTAAAATAAAAATACGAAATAATAAAAAAAAACATCAAAAACGGGTAATTTGACATGTCAGGATATTAAAATTTATAATAATAAATAATAAATTTGAATTATTGAAATTAATTAATAACAATAAATATTTACAATAGGATAAAAAAAAATTAATGACAATTGTAAAGTAAAATTGTATTGCATGCATGTGTATGTGTGTGATGTCGTGTGTGTGTGTTTGTGTGTGATGATGAGCCCACTCTTGACCTCAATCTCGCCTAATGGTAAGTGATAGACGAGGTCTAAGATGGGACGAGCGAGCCCAGAAAATGCCTATTTACTCGTGCTTTAAAGGCTCAAAGGTGGCAGGGAACACAGAAGCCGGCAGAGAGTTTCACAGCTTGGCTGTGGGCACAATAAATATGGAGGAGAAGCGCTTGGACAAGATGGTATATCAACCAAATGTGGGTGGTACCCAGCCGTGCGTCTGGTAGACCGGTAGTGAAAGGAAGATGGAGGAATCAGGTCATGGAGCTCCTGTGCACACTCCCCGAAGTACAATCTGTAGAAAACCGACAGGCAAGCAACGGTTCGCCGATGAGCCAGGCTATGAAGCTTGTCCACCAGCACCTCGTCGCCTATAAGCCTTTTAGCTCTGCACTTGATCGAGTCCAATGCAGCAAGTTATCACGTCACCAACTTCCAAATTCCGGGCTAATACTGAGAATTTTCTCACAGGAAAACCCGATAGCACTGGTTACCCGACCCGAAAAAAGAACCCGAGACCACTTGCTCAACAGTCGCGCTTGCAACCAAACCTTAATAAAATAAAACTTATCCCAATACTAACCCAATTCATCTAATATATTATAAAATTCTCATGTCACAGTGTTCGTTATCGAACTCTTCTGAAACGGCTGGACTGATTTCTATTTAATCTTTATCTAAAAAAATGGTACAGGGGTGACTTAATGCAACAAGGCATTCTTTACTAGTTAATCTTTGGGTTAAAAAGACCACAATGTCGTAAGTGTACAAGTAAATAAATAGATATAAATTATATATTGAAAGAGTATACAAATAATATTGAAAATAATAAAATATGCTAAAATAATAAACTAATCAATATGGATAGACTGTGGGTTTTCAATAGCGTTTGTAAATCCCACATTTTTTGACGTGTCGGCAACATACTTCGCTAACAGTACGTCACCATTCTGGAGCCACTACTATACTTTCATTGCAGTCTCCAAAGGCGCCTCCGAGCCTTCCCAAAAAAACTAATCAAACACTTTAGAAGTGGCCGTCTCGTGACAATGCAACCACTTGCTCTGTTTGCTAAGGCACGGTCTCAGTAAATAGTGACTCTACCTGGGCGGCCTCTGTGACAGATACTTCGGCAACGTCATCGCTTACCATAAGGTCAGATTCTCTCTTGTAGGAGGTCAGTTTTGTTTTTTTTAATGATAGGAGGCTCGCGTTTGAGTACTTCCCAGATAAACGAAGTTGCAGTCACACCTAGTAGGTTATACAATAGTATTCTCTTGTAGCAGGTCAGATTTAAATTAAATTTGCATTTTGATAAATTTTAATATTTCTTTATCCATGACTGCTGTGTTATTCTGGAAGACCTCATTCTAAACTTCGAATCTGAATCCGCTGTGAGTTTATTGATTGGCATTCTAAAAACTCGGTTGTCAATTCGAATTTGCACTAGCGCTACCCTTGCGAGCGTGTCAGCGAGTTGGACTAAAGATTTTGACAGATAAAGTATGAGATGACGTGAGAAGTGGCATTCGGTAAGGTAACTCCGTCACTTCGACGCTGTTTACAGAATGCAAAATCAAGGTCACCTTGAACCATAAGCGAAGTGACAGTGAATAGCTATGTGAGATGCGAGTTGTTGTTCGAATTTTACAGAATCGACGTACTGGTCGTCCCACTGGGCGAATTTCCAAAACAGCAAAACAATGTTCTAAAGACGTATAAAATTGACTATTTGCAATGCTAGAAGTACCAATTTGAGAAAGAAAAGTGTAAGTGATTTGCTATATATCGAGTCGGCTTGCCGTCTAACTGGATAAAACTGAGTACTGGTATATTACATAGAGTAACTGCCTCTCTGGCCCCCACAACCTGTAGTGTGTAACAAGAAGCTGGGTGACACGATATTATTTATTATTATTTATTACATTGGATACAAAAATTAAAACTTGTGTACAATGGGCGGTCTTATCGCTCAGGGCGATCTCTTACAGACAACCTTTGGATGGACAAAACTGAAGGAGACAGATTTAGGGCTGTCAGTGTATAAAGATCATAAATAATATTCATTGAAACATACATATTATAAGATACAAAAATCATATACTAATAAACATTACACACACAGTTGAGAAAGAAGGGGAAAAGCTACAGGGAAAGATAATGCTCCTTCACCATTCTTTTGAACGCTGGTAGCGTTTGAGCACACCTCGCTTCTATGGGTAATGAATTCCACGAACGAGCTGCTTGAATAGTAAAAGATTTGTTAAAGAAAGAAGTAGAATGCATACGAATACTTAACTCTAAATTTTTCGATGATCTCAAGGATCTACATAGAATGTGTCACAAAGGAACTGAAAACGTTCCTTAAGATACCTCTTAAGCGCGAAAATCGTGGCAGATTTTCTGGCTACTGACTACCGTCAAAAATATACAAACAGCTGAGACCAACCGCTTCTTTTTAAGGATGGGAAATCATCCAATGACTTCCTCCTGATTTCGGCGAAGCGGGAGGGTGTGTTAGACGTTTACTGACTAAAACCCATCCGTGTTTTGACATTTGCCCTGCATGTTCCGAGGCCGCGGTAACTCTTTCGAACAATTCTGGAACCCCGGCAGGCAACGGCCTTCAGGGAAGCCAACAACTTTCCGAGGCATGGAGAAATCTCGATATGATAACGATATGATAATGGTCACTCATCCATGAACTGACCTTGACAAGAATTGCTTAACTTTGAAGAAGGACCCGTACCTACAGCTGTTATCATTTTTCCCTCAAGCTCCTGGAAGCAAATATACAGTGTTGCCAACAGTTCAACTAGCTCTCCACCAGATCCAACTTCTAAAACCACCAGATATCACTAACAAAAATCAGCCCTACTCTAAAAATCGCTAAAATTTACACATTTTTTTTTAGTTTTTACGAAAGAAAAGAGTATTTATTTATTATTAGTTGTATTAGTAAAAAATGTTCTTTAATATGACGTAATAAAATATTTTAAGTCAGTAAATCAACATACAAGAACTTTTGTCTGCACCATCATCGTCGGTTTCACATTTATATGATGCTTTGCTACCAATTTGTTTTATAACTTTTATTGGAATTTCATAATCATTGCAGCATTTTCCTTCCAATCTTAAACCACAGCGTGTTTTTAATATTGCAGTTAAAATATTCAACTTCATTCTGTTCCTCTGCTTGTTTTTTTATTACATTCATACTGCTAAATAGTCTCTCAACATCGGCATTAGAATTAGGTAGTACTAAGAGAGTAATCGCAAAAGTCGCTAATTCCTCAAATCTAGAGTCCCCTTGAGCATCTTTGAAATGCAATACTTCATTCCAAATTTTGTTTTGTATCTTTGCTCTCGTTCCATTTCTGCAAATGAATTTGTCGCCATAGATCATCAACTCTTGCCATAAGTTCTGCACTTTTATTGTGCCTACGCAGTAAAAGTAAATTAAGTACATTAATGAAGTAAAAATAATATAATTCGTAGTTTTAGTGGCTTAGTAGTTGAGTAATTAGCACTTTCAGTAATTGAAACTGAATTCTACCTACTTGACCACTAGAAAAAACCACCAGCCACTAAAAGCAATATTTCGCCACTAAAAGGTGGGTCGAAACCACCAGTTTTAGTGGAAAATCCACTAAGTTGGTAACACTGCAAATATATCAAAGATTTGCTGCACATTTAAATGAAGTATCGCTTTCAAAGGATGTAGAAGGTGTGTATTTTTTTTAACATTACAAAGCGGCATCGACAAAGGATCTCAGATGCATTGTTGGAGCGAATTGCTTTAAAGCAAAAACCTGTCCATTCATAAGTCGATTGAAGTGGTCTATACCACTTTTTTTTTATTGGATTAGGCATTTCAGACGCCTTTAGTGTCATTATGTGGATGACGTGTCATCGGATAATAAACTACGAGTATTTTTTGTGTGTGGCATCTCGCAAGTCAACTTCTGAGGTTGTCGGCTGCTTAACCGGACTTGCCTGTGCTTAGGTGTGTGCCAGGGCTTATTAAAAACTAACAAACTCGGCGACTACACGCTAAGGGCACCTTTGGGGTACGGACCTCAGCTGAGGGCGTTGCAGGAAGAGAGCAGCTAGGGACAGGCTGAATCGGATCATTATTATTATTTAGGGATGAATCTAAAGCAGAAAGTGAGGCGATACTTCACACCTGGACAGCTTTTGAATTTATATAAAGCACAGGTCCGTTCCTGTATGGAGTATTGCAGTCACTTGTGGGATGGCTCAGCCAAATACCAACTAGCTACACTTGACTCGATCGAACGCAGAGCTAAAAGGCTCATAGGTGACGTGGTTTTGGCAGGCAAGCTTCACAGCCTGGCTCACCGGCGAAACGTTGCTTACCTGTCTATCTTCTACAGATTGTACTTCGGAGAGTGTGCGCAGGAGCTACACGACCTAATCCCTTCATCCCCCATTTACTACCGGTCTACCAGACGTACCGCAGGATATCATCCACACTTGGTCCATATATCATATTGTCGTACTAAGCGCGAATGTGGAACTCTCTGCCAGCTTCTGTGTTCTCTGCCACATATGACCCGTCAGCCTTTAAAGCAAGAGTGAATAGGCATTTTCTGGGCTCGCTCGTTCGATCGTGGACCTCATCTTACACTTGCCATCAGGTATGATCGAAGTCAAGAGCGGGCTCATTCGTAATAATAAAAAAAAAAAAAAAAAAAAAGAAGCAACAGACTACAGGCAAGGGTCGGGGCGGACAATTATGGGATTACGGGGACGTCGCGGCGGGCCTCGGCGGCGAGGACGGAAAGACGGTCGGTTTTTGTATTTGTAAACTGTGCTTGTTTCCCTACGGCTCTCTTGGAACAGGTTGATAGCGTCATCAGGAGTATATGTGTGATTTTACGTAGTAAGTATTTTTTATGTTAATAAGTTCGCGTTTGACCACCATCTCACCTGATGGTAAGTGATGATGTGGTCGAACATGCAGCACGCTCACCTAGAAGTAACCTATTCACTATTGACTTGAAGACCCCTAGGTTATAGCTATCGTGAAACACAGATCCGACAGGGAATTCCACTCTTTAGGCGTACGCACAATGAAAGTATTCCCAAAACGTTTTGTGCGCATCGCACTCGTTTGTCTTGTAGTCCGATGATGGAACGGGCTTGGCGGAATTAGATTGTGTAATTCCATCGCACACTCTCCGAAATGTAACCGATAGAAAACCGATAGACTAGCAACTCTTCGTCGATGGTTGGAGTGTAAACAATATTGATTTATTTTAGTTGTGCGGGGCTTCACTCCAATAGACTTTATTATGATAAAAAACTTTTTACCAAAAAATTAAACCGACTCCCAAAAACACTGCAAAGTGAAAAATAACTTTAATTTCGGTAGTCGGTGTCTTTAGTTTTGTTTTTTCGTTTTTGGCACCGACTTCCGAAATTAAAGTTATTTTTCACTTTGCAGTGTTTTTGGGAGTCGGTTTAATTTTTTGGTAAAAAGTTTTTATTTCAGTCTTTTTAGTTGGTCGATTTTTAATTTACCTAGTTAAAAGAGCCTAAATGTCAACTACTTATAACCTTTTACAAAATATTGCTTTTCCCAATGCTGGGCCGTTAATTTTTGAGGAGTTCTTCTGGTACTTCACCATCAGCTCTACATCACCATATGCATTGTGACGAACATAAAGTGCTTAGCATCCATGTTTAAGTATTCGAATCGCAATCCACGAAATACTTATTATTGACTAGGTTCGGCGGCCATCTGTGGTCTTCATCATCAGTTCCACTTCTCCAAATGGTATTTTTTGAGAGCAACTGCACAAGTTACTATAAGAAATACCCAAAACGCCATAGATGTGCCTATAATATTTGAAGAGTTCCCTCGACTTCTCCAGGATCCCATCATCAGATCCTGACTTGGTGATAAATGGTACCAATTTCGAAGTATACCCTTTCAAACAAAAAAAGAATTTTCCAAATCGGTTCAGCCGTCTTCGAGTAATCGATGATCATACATAAAAAAAAAAAAAAAAAAGAAAAAAAAAATATACGCGTCGAATTGATAACCTCCTCTTTTGGTCGTCGGTTGAAAAACATATCCATCCTTATTTTGCAATAGTCGACTAACTTCCTTAAGCTTCAAGCTACTTACCGCCATATACCAAATTTCATCCAAATTCACCCACCCCATTCATTCACTCTCGTTCATTCAATTTCGAAGATAAGCGCGTTTAAACAAACAAACTTTGTACCTAGCCTTATAATATTAGTATAGATAGATGATAAAAACAATGCATACAAAATATTATATATAATATTATATTGTGGGATGGCTCTGCAAAGTACCAACTTGCTACATTGGACTCGATCGAGCGCAGAGCTAAAAGGCTTATAGGCGACGAGGTGCTGGTGGACAAGCTTCATAGCCTGGCTCATCGGCGAACCGTTGCTTGCCTGTCGGTTTTCTACAGTACTTCGGGGAGTGTGCGCAGGAGCTCTATGACCTGATTCCTCCATCTCCCTTTCACTACCAGTCTACCAAACGCACGGCTGGGTACCACCCACACTTGGTTGATATACCGTCTTGTCGTACCAAGCGCTTCTCCTTCACATTAATTGTGCGCATAGCCAAGCTGTGAAATTCTCTGCCGGCTTCTATGTACCCTGCCACTTATGACCTTTCAGCCTTTAAAGCACGAGTGAATAGGCATCTTCTGTGCTCGCTCGTCCCATCTTAGACCTCATCTGTCGGTTACCATCAGGCGAGATCGAGGTCACGAGTGAGCCCATAAGTAATATTAAAAAAATACTATGAACCATTAATGTTTTTTTCAGATTGTCCATTCAAGAAGAATTAAGCTCACATTGGACTTCTAAAATTCGGCAGAAATTAAAAAAATAGAACCACAATGGCGCGGGCTAAATGACACACAACCTATATATAAAAAAAAAAATATATAGGTAGATGATAAAAAGAATGATTAATAAATAAATATATTTTATTAACCTATGGTATTTTTTTTCTGATTGTCCATACAAGAATTTAGCTCACATTGAATTCCAAAATTCGACAGAACTACAAAAAAAGAATCACAATTTGAAATGAAAAAAAAAAATCACAATCGCGCGGGCCAAATGACACTCAACCTCATAGCAGGTAGCTTATTTTAAAGTAATAATTCAACAACATTAGGGTTATCGTCCCTCGTCTTCTTTTTCGTCTTCGGCTTTCGGTAAACAATGGCGTGCACGTGGGAAAGGTGTCAATACTCTAATAATAGACCTGTATTGCAAGGAGAAAGAATGGGGTGCGCAAAGATTAATGATGAGGGTTCCGTCAAATAAAATAGCTTTTTTGTATGTTTTTAAAATTACGTGTTAAATAAATTAATAGTTTAAAAAACACTAGAAAAACACGCTTTTATAAATGCACGTAAAAACAAAAAAATGTTAAGAAAACCGATAACGGATTTTCTTTAGGTTTGTTATAACCTTTAAACCTGATCGTGTTCAAAGTCCATTACGTGGCCTTTCTCACAAGTGCAAACACGACTATGATACGATATTCCATCATGGAATGCCAGTGCCCATCTTCCGGCTTCATCATCAGACCTTGAAACCTAATCGTGGTCAAAGTTCATTACAAGAATTTTCTAAGAAATCCAAAACAGCTATGATACAATTTTCTATCATGAAGTTCTAGTTCATATCTTCCGGCTCCATCATCAGATCAGTTCAATAGTACTATACTATTGTATTGTCATCAGAACTACATACAGCTGCCAATTTTCATTACGCTACGACCTTTGGAAGATGGTTAAATTAGTTACCTTAGATTCCATTACATAGTTACATACAGGTCGACCTAATAAAAGCGTGTTAAAATCGCATTTTTTTTTCTTTCTAATTGAAAAAAATAATGTTAGGTATATTAGATTATTTGTGATTTAAAAAATATTTTATCATATACAACAAAAATATTCAAGCTTGAATGCATTTCTTTTTTTCTGGGTAGAAAAATCATCAAATGAGGAGTCATTTCCATATCCGCTGTGGGTGGAGCGGAGGGAGTGTTAGACTTCTACTGGGTAAAAACCTACCCTGCTCCTTCAGTACCCTTACGTTCCAGAGCAGGCAATGGCCACCGTCGGCCCGGGCCTGATCATTACCGGACGGTGAGCTATCCGTGCTCACTGTCTGCAGTTGAATGCAGACTCTAAAGTACTAAACACCGCACCTGAAATGTCGACAATGAAGTCAACTCTTTGACCAAAGGGTGGACCGGGGCCAGTGTTTCGGTCACTTTCATTCACTAAGACGAACTTTTCGATGAACGAGTCCTCTCTCTTCTTCTATCCCGCTTGTACATACTTTTTCTTATTAAGTTGTAAATAAAAACCTGCATTGTACTAAAAATGCGAACCTGTCTGCTTCCATAAAGACTTAGCAAATAGTTACATATTTGATATTGATACTTTTTAAACAATACTTTGAATACAACTTCATTATTTCATTCTACTTCATTATATAGGTACTGTAATTTATTTATTTATTTATTTAATTTGGATCTCCAACAAAGAATACACCTTACAAGCTAAAACAATAAATATACAGATTTTTATAACATTGTGCTTCTTCAGTTATAGGAGACCACATCATGCATTGAATATTTCAAATAAATTATTTAACAATTATAGTAATTATAGCTAACAGACAATTAAAATTAAATTATACAATTACATTATGTTATTTAATTAATTAATTTACAATTATTTATTCATTCATCAATAATCAAAATGACAAATACATAATTTTATTAGACATTGATCTAAAATTACAAATACATAACCTAACTTTAGCAAAAATAAATAAAAAGATTCAGACGAAAGTAAAATAGGGATTGATGATCTTCACAGACTTTTTAAGTGTGTACAGATTAATGACCTAAATTTTCCTACAGTATTACAAAAGATGTCTATGTCACCTGATGAACCCGATACTTACTGAATCATAACTAGACGCTAATACTACAAGCACGTAGGTTCATTTCGAACGCAAAAGAGTATGGTATCAAAAAAAAATACCAAACCACACAAAATTAGAACACCCGGTTTAAAAAAAAATCAACGCATCCCTAAATCATACACAGTGAACGGCCAGTCAGAGGTGGTTGGCGCGAAAAAAGCAACAATGTTTCGGGGGCACCCAAGTGGAATGCCATTGATACCTTTCTGAAAAAGATATAGATCTTTTTGCATCAACGGGCCGCTATTTATTGTATCGTAATTCGTATAATGTTATTCTGTTCGGTGTCTTGTCTGTTCGAAATTTTGAAATTAAGTTTTGGTTTTATTCAGCTGACATTTTTTTTAATAAGAGGATTGGTAATAGGCGCATTCACGGAATAGATGAATAAGGTTGGAATGATAATGTGGGCGTGGCACATTTAAATACAATTCTATTTTGTAAAAAACATTAAAATATTCTGATCACTATGAAATTCCGAACATTAACAACATTATTGCAACAAGTTATAAAAAATATACATTGCCCGACGTGTACTCGCTTAACCAACGCAATGACCAAGTCCGCTTACAATGTACTGCATGCGTTGCGTCCTCCACACTTCAGCCATTGACGTTTCGTCCTTTGCCCTGATTGGCCATGATGCACGGCGCATGTTTATCGACAGTGAGTCACAATCAGTAGCAAGCTCTCGATTTAAGTGTGTGTAATTTATTTGTGTGCGTTATTGGCATATGTAACAGGCCTCTTGCTTGTAGTGGAGCTAAAAAGTGGGAGACAAGCGGCGACACGCGTGCTCATACAAATCAGGAACTATTTCCTTTCTAATCTCTTTTATCTGTTCTGTGGGCGCATTGATCTGCCTCGTTAGTCGAGTGGTCGCAAGCCCCACTGTTCACGGTCCACGCACGGATCCACGTAATGCTGTTAGTCCAGGCTATCATTTCGACATTTTTGGCAGTCGTAACGGGGAGTCAGGAGCCAGTAAATCTAGACTCTGTGGAGGAAAGATAAGCGCCCAAGATAAGTTTCAGTCTAACTGGAAGCAACTGAGTAGTAGTGCTTTACACGCGTGGAGCGACTGTCTATCTCTAACCTCCACAACCCAGTAGCTATTGTTACGAGCTGTGGTTCAGGATATAAATAATTAACGCCAATTAAACCAAAATTAACACTTTAATTAAATAAACACAAAACAAAAATTAACACAGTTATTCACACTACAATACTTGTGACTTAACACTGAAATCGCACCTAAATTCACTTGTAAAGCTTCGATTATATCGCCTCGTATCTTGAAATAAGACTGCCGTCTGCGTTCCTCTGCGATCTATTTATACCCTGGTCTATGAGTTCTAGAACATTCTTGTAAAATCGACTCACTGTCTATACTGCCAAGAATGTTCCAGAAGCCACTTGAGATACTCAGTACTGCTACTCGCCGACAGATGGTGTTAGTGTCTCGACCATTCTAGATGTTGGTTGAAGTTGCTCGACGTACTTAGCTAAGCGACTGGCGTAACACTATGTAACATGATGCCTCTTAGCAAAACTGGTATCAGATTTTCTAACCAACCGTAGCGACTGTCAAAGATGTTCAAATGACAACCGGGACCAACATGCTTGGTGTATTATCCTCTATATTTATTTATTTATTTGATTTAATTTTTCTTAAATATAAATAATTCCTCATTTAGGTCTGACATAATTGAAGCCGCGAGCGCAAAAACGGCCTAATCCTCTTCAAAAATTTCTTTGAAGAGGATAGATCCACTAACTAAAATTTTTTATAAAATGTTGCTTAGGCCGTTTTTGCGCGTCCACTAACAAATTTTTTTATAAAATGTTACATAGGCCGTTTTTGCGCTTGCGGCCTGAATTATTAATTATTTTTTTGTAAAATAATACTATAACAATGCATAATTTTTTTTACAATATTTGGAATAATGTATAAAATACCCGCAAGGATTTGCACATCGCATTTGTACGCCTCCTGGCATAACATAGCGCTCTGTTTATAAATATAAGATCTGTTCTTTTCTACCTATGTTAACAAATGAATAAATAATTTGTAATTGTTTCAGAACATTGGCTCATAAAGTGTTAATAAAAACCTTAACCGATTTGTAGTTAATGCTATTAAACAAAAATAACAATTTAATTGGCGACATGACGCCTGTGCGCACGTGCCTACCTGCCCAGTGCCTGACAAAATTAATGGCCCATCCATTGTCTGCCAGTGTAACCAAAATGTCTATATGTCTCAGATCTGGATTTTGGATTATCTGTTGTCACAGTCCTATAATTTAATTATTTTTGCACGTTTCATGACTTTATACAAGTGAACTGTTTTATTTAAACAATTTTCATTTTTATTCGGGAAGAAAATCGGCATTGCTATTCAACGTGGCAATGCAGCCAGTGTTCTGGGCACTTTTCCCATTGACAGCGATGTTGACGAATTTTCCGAAGCCCTACAAATTCTATTTACATTCGCCTGTAGATATTTTTTGGAGCTTACGAAAAATAGTATTATTTATTTTAAATAAGTATGTTGTGAAGTATTAGTTCTGTTCTCTTCATTGTGAATATATTACTCAAAATCTAGATCTCACAAACATAGAAGATTATACACGCTATGCATAGTTTTTTATGAAATTAACATTAGGTACATATAAATACGAAAATCTGTCTGTTGGTTTGTAACGTTTTCACGGCTGAACTACAGCACCGATTTAGATGAAAAATGAAATGAAAATAGTTGAAGACCCGGGATCAAACATAGGCATTCTTATTTTCAAAAATCAACCCCTAAAGAGTTGAAATAGGTTATGAAAGTTTGTATGAAAAATCTAAACCACTTAACTGTTTTTAATGAATTTTGGTTTTTCCCTCAAATTAACGCGGGTGAAACTGTGGGGCATAGTAGTAAGTTATATTTTGTAGACCTATAGATTTATCTAGATGTACAACAAAGTATTTCATATATATAAAAATTAATTGCTGTTCGAAAACTAGAGAACGGGTGGACCGATTTCATTCATTCTTTTTGTATCGTGTTCCCTCTCATACAGGGAAGGTTTAAAAGGTGAGAAAATATCGAAAAAAAATATAGCGATGTAAGATTCGCCGGGTCAGCAAGTGTATAAATAAGATGTAGTTATGTATCACTTTCACAAGAATCTTAGGTACTGCTAAAAGTGCAACCTTGTTAAAATGACTCATTTGCCAAACACTCAATATCGCATTTTATTATTAAGGTCCAAAGTCTGTACATAAAACATGGCACTCATATAATATTACAACCTGCTGTCGCGTATTTTTTGCTCATAACAATATGGACTTCGAACCATAAAAAGAGAGCAAAAATCTGTCCAAGTTCGAATCTGAGTCTCGCAAAAGGGATCCGTATTTTGAAAGAAAATAGATAGAATATAACACACTTAAATAACAATATTGCTAAAAATTTGGTTACAATATGGCTGTCTTATCGGAAGAAAAAAATAATTATTTGACCCAGTTTACCCTGTGTTTCCCGATAGCTATAACCTGGGGGTCTTTAAGTCAAGAGTGAACAGGTTACTTCTAGGTAAGCGTGCTTCATCTTCAAACACATCCACACTTACCATCAAAAATTGCATTGTGTGTTCCAAATAGACCCAGTTCATCAAAATACCAGACACCTGCAAGTGTCTGATTTTCAGCACTGAGGGAGAGCGTGGTTAAATAAAATCGAGATTCCTCCATGCCTTCCATCCACGGTGTTCCTTCAATTACCCTTTACGTACCGGGGTCACGGTAATGGGATAAGTCCCACGACCCCGGCAGGCTTCGGCCCTCTACAGGGGGGCCTCGTCATATTGCTGACACTCTTTGAGGCGCGCGTGGAACACAACGCGCCGTCGACCCGGGCATGGTCCATGGTTGGACAGCGAGTTGCTCGCTGTCCGCATGCCCGCGCCTACGGTGGCCGGAGATCGTCGGCCGACGTCCGACGCCGTCGGCGTCTACCACTGCGGCTGGGCTGGAGGGAGGACGCCATCCTCTCCCCGGCCCGATGGGAGGATGATCCCTCATACGGCCCGCCTCCTGCTTCGGAAGCATGACTGCTTCGCAGAAGGAGGCGACCGCTTCCCACTCCCTCTCGCCCCGTTCCTCCATGCCTTAGAAAGCGTTTTGTGCGAATGAGAATAGCTAATTTTGATGTTTGAGAGTGTGCGGTAATTACATTTTGTAGTTGTCTACACGATAAAACACCAAATAAAACTTCCTTAAAGTTATATCTATCAGTAAGTTTGTCTGTCGGTCTTTTTGTTAATCCGGGCTAATAAATGGAATAGTTGAACCAATTTACAAATAGAACTTTCATTGAATGAGACTGGAGTTTATAGAGGGACATAATTATACTACAACTATATTTATCCTGGAATTCCCGCCAGATTGGGATAAACCTGAGGAAGTCGGTATCGCGGGCACATCTAGTTATAACTACAATATAATACAATAGGCAGACAAAATACAGTACAGTTTAGGTAGGTACAAAAGGCAGTTCAATGGCGTAGGACAATATTTTTAGATTTATTACTTTTTGTTATTTGATTTTTCATTAATATTTTATAAACTGTTAAAACTGAAATACATAAACTACAAAAATATAAAGTATAAAAAATTCGTACTCAACGCAGCTATCGCCGTACCTAGGAGACTGGCGGCATTGCCTCGTTGTATGGCAAAGTTGTATCTAAAGTAATAGCCAGCTCTTGGGTCACAGGAAACGTCAACCAGATTTTTTCGATATTTTCTTAAAAAAGGCTGTGAGCATTTAAGCCCGATTTACACTTCAACAAGTACAGTAGCGAGTTAAGAACTCAGACAGTTAAGTAATAAGTAGTAAGTTGTAAGTAGCGTCCAAACGTAGGCGAGTGAGTAGTCATAAGTTACCCGAGAAGAAGAAAAGAAAATAATACGTGTACGCGGCCGCAACCTACAAATTTATCGATTATTATCAAAAGAAAAATCGATTAATATAACAAAATCGATTATTTTCTTAAGAAAAATCGATTATTTATTAATCGATTTTTCATGCTAAATATATAATCGATTAATTAAAAATCGATTTTTTATGTACAATGTTACATCCCTAGTAGGGATGTGAAATAATAATCGATTATGGAAATAATCGATTAAAATCGATTTTTATCAAAAGAAAAATCGATTAATTAATATAACAAAATCGATTATTTTCTTAAGAATAATCGATTATTTATTAATCGATTTTTCATGCTAAATATATAATCGATTAATTAAAAATCGATTTTTTATGTACAATGTTACATCCCTAGTAGGGATGTGAAATAATAATCGATTATGGTAATAATCGATTCAAAATCGAATTTTATCAAAAGAAAAATCTATTAATATAACAAAATCGATTATTTTCTTAAGAAAAATCGATTATTTATTAATCAATTTTTCATGCGAAATATATAATCGATTAATTAAAAATCGATTTTTTATGTACAATGTCACATCCCTAGACTGTACTAAACTCGCCCGTCTACATGCCAGCCAGTTAATTTGGAGGGGTGCGGGAGACGCGAGACAGGGGGCTACTTCGCACTGGACTCGCCGAAAAATAGGATCGCGATCTATTTAACTCAACTTAATCAACAACTTACTACTTAACTCGCTTTTACCGTTCAAACTACAATAACAACTTAACTCGCCGATGACGCAAGTTAACTCGCTACTGTACTTATTGAAGTGTAAATCGGGCTTAAGAGCACATACGAATTAAAGAAGATTTATTGTAATGAAATAATGCTGTTTATTTTGCAAATAGATTTTAAACAACATTTTGACATGTCATTTTTTTTTTCGTAAATTTAAACCAGATGAGGCCAGTATTTCCTAACTGACTACTCTGAAAAGAAACACTGACAAACTCAGAGGTCAACGTCTATTTTAAAGTCCAGACAATCTGTAGTGATCAAATCATATGAGAGCCATATAGGTTTGTGGCGACTTTTAGACGACAGAATCACACAGATTTGATCAGGTCCGTCCAAACAGTTCAGGCATTTGTCAGTTATCGCGTAGCTCAACTTTGAACCTTAAGGAGCTCGAACGTGGCCACTGAACCCTAAAACCTCGCCACCTCTGCTTATGCGCCGGCGCATACGATACTTTATATTTTACCCGTCGACACTTGTTTTGAATAGCGAAATATTTAACGGGGGCTTTACACCGGCCGCTTTGTTGCATAGCTAATGACTTTGTCACTAATTACACGGAACAACAGTTTTTTTTTAATTATTATTGATAGGCTCGTGTTTGACCGCCATCTCACCTAATGGTAAGCAATGATGTGGTCGAATATGAAGCACGCTTGCCTAGAAGTAACCTATTCACTCTTGACTTAAAGACTCCCAGGATATAGCGATCAGGAACCATAGACTCCGGCAGGGAATTCCGCAGTTTTCAGTGTTTCGCAGTATGCAGCTAAAGCAATGATTAATTCATCTAGAACTATTTATAGCGTGTATAATCCTCTAAGAAACTATATATCTATCAGCACTAGATTTTAAGTTAATGACCAAGTCCTTTTTGTTTCGGTGGAAAAATCATCAAATATCTGCTCCCGCTAAGGGTGGTACGATTTTTTTTTAAAGAATTTCCCCCTGTAAGAAAACAAACAGATAACAAAACAAATCCAAATATAAAAATATAAGACTATAAAAAATATGGATCATGAAAACTGTGTTTTTTGTGGGGAAAATCAGCTAATTTCTCCTTCGAGTGGAAGCGAGTGTCAGTCTTCTACACGTCAAGTTTCTTCAATAGCTCTAACGATCCAAGGCCGCGGTATTTCGATGGATCATTCCTGCAACCCTGGCAGGCAACGGCCCTGCTGCTGACAGAGTTTCATCATTTTTGCTTACTTAATAATGACATGTACGAAGGGAACAATTTTTTTTTGAAATGGAATGAAATTGTTTATTGAAATAAATGATGTAAAAAGTATTTATATTAGGGCCTTAGAACTAAAGGTTAAATATATTCTACCTAAACTTGGTTTCTTTTTTATTGATAATAGGCTCGCGTTTGACCACCATCTCACCTGACGGTAAGTGACGATGTGGTCGAAGATGGAGCACGCTTGCCTAAAAGTAACCTATTCACTCTTAGTTAAAATAAACCTGTATCTCAGGTAAATCACTCTAGTGCTGACATAAATATTATCTAAAATTTCTTAAACAAATACTTAGTATATAACTTATGAACTACACACTAAACTATAAAATTATGTCTAATTCATAACATAAAAACTAGGTCATATTTACGAGTACTTTGTACTGGCATATCAGTCAAGTACAAAATTTTAAAAGTTAATAGATTACTCCGAGTACATACACATACACATATTATAGCTTCTTGGAGGATTATACACGCTATGCGTAGTTCTTTATGAAATTACTAACTTTTTCCCGCGCGCGCGGGTTGCGGCGAGTTCATTGCTAAATAATATTCCCAACCTATTCAATTATTTTTCCAACCTCAATTTTAGTCCGTTTATCGAGGCTAAGGCTCAATTGACTACCAAAAAATACATTAGGTATTTTATTATTATTTATATTTTTAGGGTTCCGTAGCCAAATGGCAAAAACGGAACCCTTATAGTTTCGTCATGTCTGTCTGTCTGTCCGTCCGTATGTCACAGCTATTCTATTCCGAAACTATTAGGACTATACACATGAAACGTAGTAGGTAGATGTATTCTGTTAACCGCTTTCCGTTATATAAAATAAATATTTAAAATAAAGGGGGGCTCGCCATACATGGAACTGAAACTGAAAATATTTTTTTTTTTCATGAAACCTATGCTTGTGTGGTATTTATAGACAAGTCTTTAAAAATTTATTGAGGTTTCTGAAACCACTTTTTCATAAAAATAATCACTTAAAAGACATACGCTTCCAAAGTGGTAAAATGTCCCCCCCCCCCGGTCTAACTGCTCTAATAATGGAGTGAAAGTTTAAAAAAAATGTATGCTGTAGATCTTGATGTAAACTTTCAATCAAAATTAGTTTGAACGAGATCGGATCAGCAGTTTTTGAGATACAGCATATTTTCTAAAACCACAAATATAACTTTGTAATTCATGCGAACAATTTTTAGGTCTTTTTGACTGGTAGCCGCGGAAGAGACCGCGAGCCGATCTCCGGCCACCGTAGACGCGTGCTCGTGCCGTGGAGGTTGTATTTTAGTTTCAGGATCCTGAAAGAATTAACTAAGCTAAATATTAATGTGTTCACAAAATGATATTAAATTTGTACTTAAATCTTTTTTTGAAGCGAATGTTTGTATGTGTATTTGTTACTTTTTTGCATCGTAAAGGGTCAATGGATTTAGACTAAACTTGGCACACGATAGATTACGTTCTAGATTATTATATAATTTATGCCGGGACGGGACTATGCTCCCTTGGGATGTTTCACGCGGGCGAGGCTGTAGGCAAGAAGAAAGTCCTGCCGGGGTTACGGAATGTTCTAACGAGATATCGCGGCCCCGGAAAGTAAGGACGGTGAAGGAACAGGATAAGTTTTTAGTCAGTAGAAGTCTGACACTCCCGCTCCACCCAGACTGGGAGAAGTCGTTAGAAGATTTTCCCACCGAGAAAAGAGAATGTTTGACCGGTATAGATTGCTTAAGGCATTAAGACCACCTTTGTACATTTTGTGTTGCATACAAAATTAATAAATAAATAAATTATTTCTAGCTACAGCATTGGTCAAAGTCCAATAAACGAAAACAAAATTGACAAAAAAAAGTTATGCTGACAAGCACAAATTCTTTCTTTGAGCAAAGTAGACACTAGGTATAAACTATTAACATAGATATACAACTATGCAATAGGTACAAAGTCCAAAAATATATAAAATAGTAAACAACATATCGCACTCTCAGAATGAAAGGGACTTAACTCAAAAAATAGTATTTTTTGGATTTGAGCAGTAATAAAGCGGCATTAAATAAATTATATTCATATATCTCAAGTAGCAAATGTATAAGCTGTCTCTTTATAACTCGTAATTCAGATCCCTGTTTCCACGGCAATTTAGAGTAATGTTTCAGGCCAGTTTACATCAAAATCTGAAATTACACGAATTTAGAGTTAGGTCACTTTCTTTCTAAGAGTGCGATATGTACTTGCATCTCGAAACTCGGCTTTTAATTAATGTACAATATTACATTTTTTTTGCAAAGGTGTAATAACCACCGTACATGTCGTCACAAAGTTAAGCAACGATTGCCAAATTTCCTAGTTCTAGTCACCATTGCATTTCAGGATCACGGTACCTCGTTAGAAGTGTTAGAACCTTCCCTCAACCGTGGCAGGTTTGGTTCTTCTGGTAGAATTATTAGTTTATCTTCCTTCTTTCAGGTCCCTTTATTTGACTTACGACTTAAAATCCAACAAGAAAGTACTCTCATGCGCTCTTCTGAAGAAGGGGAAAAGTTAATTTATCTATATCTATATACATCCTACTAATATTATAAATGCGAAAGTTTGTGAGGATGGATGGATGTTTGTTAAGCCTGCAATACATGTTGGCCGAGCGTTGTCGAGTGAAGGCCAATACCAACATGTAGACGGTATATTTGCCTTGTCTTGCTATCGCTCGGTGTCACTTGCCTAGTTGGCCGAGTGGAGGCCAGCGCCAACGTGTATAGAGCTCGTTTGGTGCAACTTGTCTTCGCTCGCCGTTGCTCGTGATTACTTGCCTCACTTCGGATCGGTGTCGGTTTTTGGTCACAAATCAAAGGCGCTCGCCTGCGCTCGGCCAACGTGTGGGCAGCTCTACAGACCCTCTTCTACATTGGTCGTCTGCATTGGCGTTCGACGAACTTGCCGAACGTGTGGACATTATTTCTTGCCTTGCATCTATTTGCTAACGCTCGCGTTGGCCTACGCTCGGCCAACATGTATTGCAGGCTTTACTCTTTCACGCAAAAGCTACTGAACGGATCTGGATGAAATTTGGTAAGTAGATAGTTGACATTCTGGAATAACACATAGGCTAATTTTTATCCCGAAATTCCCACGGGATCGGGATTTGCGCGGGAAAACCTTCCCACGCGTACGAAGTCGCGGGTAGAAGCTAGTCTTACTTCTTACTAATATCTTACTAATATTATAAATGTGAAAGTTTGTGAGGATGCATGGATGTTTGTTACTCTTTCACGCAAAAAATACTGAACGGATCTGAGTGAAATTTGGCAAGTAGATAGGTTACATCCTGGAACAACAAATAGGCTACTTTTTACCCCGGAATTCCCACGGGATTGGGATTTTACGCGGGAAAACCCTCCTACGCGAACGAAGTCGCGGGCAAAAGCTAGTTTATAATAAAACAGTAAAAAAAGTGTGTCTGTACATTAAAATTTTATACAAAAATAATAATTGTGGTGGGTTAAGAAACGGTAACACGGCAAAAAAAGTTTGTCTGTTTGTACACGTTAATCTCCGGACCTACTAGATGGAATTTAAGGTAAGACCCTGGGAAGAACATAGGATAGTTTTTATCCCGAAATTCCTACGGGTTCGGGATTTACGTGGAAAAACCCTCCCATGCAAACGGAGTCGCGGGCAAAAGCTAGTATTATAAATGCGAAAATTTGTGAGGATGCATGTAGGTATGGATTAGGGCTTCCAATCCCGCAGCCTGAATTCAATCTCGGTATTTGCGGGACTACGAATTTTCGATCCCGCGGGATCTCAGTATTTGCGGGCATATTGAAAATATTCACATGTATATAAAGCAAGAAACAATGAATTAATCAACTAACACCACATTTATATTTTCGTATTACTATAAGTATGAGATCAATCAAATTACACCGTTTATTTATCACAAAAAAAACAATGAATTAATCAACTACATCCACATTTATTTAAGTATTACTACTAGTATGAGATCAATTAAATTACACCATTTATTTAACATAAAAACAATGAATTAATCAACTGGGTGCGGGATCCGCAAATCCCGCGGTTCACGCACCCGTAATCCCGCATCACACGGGATTATAAAATGACGTGGGATCCCGCAATACCGAGATCTCGGTATACCGGGATTGGTATGGATGTAGAATATTTGTTACACTTTCACGCAAAACCTACTGAACGGAACCAAATGGAATTTGGTAAGAAGATAGATAGATAGAATATACTTTATTGTACACCAAAATTTAAACACACCTATTTAACAATATTGCTTATTCTAAGATAAATAAGATAGGATAAGATTTTTAAGATAGTTGACATCCTGGAATAACACAGGCTACTTTTTACCCCGGAATTCCCACGGGATCGGGATTTACGCGGGAAATCCTCTCACGCGAACAAAATTGCGGGCAGCTGCTAGTAAAAAACTTTTCCACTTTATTTATTACTAATAAATAAAGTGGAAAAGTTTGTTTGTTTAAACACGACAATCTGCCAAAGAACTAAGATGGAATGAAACCTAGGATTTGGTATGGAAGTAGATTGAAGCTTGAGGAAAGTCTTAGGCTACTTTTAACCCGACTACAAAAGAAGGAGGGTTATGTTTTTATTGTGATAATGTCAACGGGAGCGAAGCTTACGAGTCTTCTTCTTATGGTGTGGGTAGCAAGGTCTAATGACCCCATACACCCTAGTGTCAGAGTTTCTATACCGCCTCAAGCGCCTCTGACGTGGTCTATTTTGACGACCGCCATTTGGCGACCGGGACCACCGGCTTACACGTGCCTTCCGAAGCACGGAACCATCTTTTTATCAGACAATCAGGTGATTCAGGCCTGCAATGTCCTAGCCAAACTGGAAACAACTTTACTAACTAATACAAAATCAGAAATTAAAACAATGTCAAATTATCCAGATTACTTAAATATATAATTATCATAGTCAAATCTCCAAGAATCGTAATGCCAAACTTAATTTATTTTTAACTGAAATTGGTAGCCTAAAATGCGTTTCCTTTTTAGCAATCTTGAAACTAACCATCTGTAGTAGATTTTGATATAATTCTGGTGACAATTTAAAAAAAAATGCATAGTGTCCGCTTAATTGATGGCTTTTCAACTCCGCTACTATATTCTGTTTCTTTTTCAATAATAGGATTTTGCCACCAACGCCGTTGTCTCTTTTTTTCCTTTTTATCAGTAATATAATAAAGCTAATGATATATTAAAAGCACTAGTGTCGTCTGACATTTTCGAAAGTACTGAGCCAGTAAACGGAACTGTAACTGCGAGAATTGATCCACGCGCACGCCTTTAACGAGCCTTGCATGAGTTGCGCTAAAGAGTGACTGCATGCGCGCAGCTCGCGGGCAGCTCGCAAACGGCTCGCGAGCTGCACATTCGCGGCACATTCACACCCTTAGGGTGCGTCCACATCTAGTGTCTAATCTAGAGTCATCAAATGTTATTTATTTATTTATTTATAACAATCTTACCTACACTATCATTACAGATCTATGATCCAATGCGACAGAATGGCCTTACTAATTAAATCCTAAATCTACACCTTATACCTAGTTAAAAAATATCTTAATCTGAATAACTTATTACATATAGTGTAACTTTTGCGAATTCACTCAAGTTGCACCACAATACATCAACCCTCCCGTGAACCTCATTCACCACGCGTACGGCTCTAGTGAGAGGAGTTCTCGCCAGTAGGTTGGTCCTGGCTGCAGGCACAGCGAGCAGGGGTGGGCGGTGCCGCCTCCACACGTACCGGTCGGGCACACACAGCTGTAGGTGTCGCAGCACTCCCGGGTTATGCGCCATGCCACGTAGTAGTTTCACTACATACGCTACGAGCGAAAACTCCCGTCGTACTCTTAGAGTGTTATACCCTACCATACCCAGAACAAATAGTGTAGGGTACATCAATGGGTATAATGGATATACCCCATACAGCTTGTAATACAAGTGTCTCGTGAACTTGTTTTGGATACGTTCCAACATAACACTATATTTTGCCTCATGAGGAGCCCAAATGAATGCGCTATGTTCGAGGTGACTTCTAATTAATGCGTCATATAGTACTCGTAGTGTCGTGATGTTGGTGAATCCTTGGGACTGCCTGAGTACGAAACCTAGGTTTCTGTATGCCTTCTTACATATCCTATTGATATGCTCACGGAAGGTTAGTTCCTGAGAGAAGACTACCCCTAAGTCTCGTACCTGAGACACTCGTTGCATCGGCACATCCTCAACCTTGTACTGATAACTCAAGGGAGTTCGCGCGCGAGTGAACGACATCACCGAACATTTAGCAACATTAAAATACAGTTTGTTGTCATTGCTCCATTCGACCACCCTGTTAATGTCTTCCTGTAAGTGTTCACAATCAGAGTGATCCCAAACCTCGAGCAGCAATTTCAGGTCATCCGCAAACAATAAACAAGTCCCATGTCTGACGACTTCCGGCAAGTCATTTATCATTACAATAAACTCGAGAGGCCCTACATTGCTGCCCTGGCTCACGCCCGATCTCGTGTAATATGGTTGAGATACACAGCCATTGTAGTCGACATATTGCTGGCGATCCTTCATATAGCTAGCGAAAAACTGTAGCAGAGGTAGTGTACATCCAATTTTCGCGAGCTTCCTTAACAAGATGTCATTATCCACCGTATCGAACGCCTTTTTAAAATCGAAGTACGCAGCATCTACCTGTACCCCCGAGTCTACTGCCGGCACCACCTGTACCATAAAGTTAATAAGGTTTGTAGCAGTGCTGCGTCCAGGTCGGAATCCATGTTGCGCATCTGATAGACGATACACAATCGCACACCATACACATAGTTGCAGTCTATACACACTGTCACACACTCTACATACAGTCGCGCACTACACACAGTCGCACACTACACACAGTCGCACACTACACACAGTCGCACACTATTCACACCTGTTTTGTCTCGTATAAGTTCAATGTTATTTTAATATTTTTGTTATTTTAAGTTATTGGTAACTTATGTTAATGTCTTTTTTATATAACTTTTATAGAGTGATATTATTTGGTCCGGAGGAAGGTAACGGCATTCGTGATAAAGCTAGGATAATCCTAGTACGAATGCCAAAGCACTCCTTTGTTAAGATACTATATTATGTACCTACAAATAAATAAAATAAATATATTATTTATTGTGCGCACAGCCAAGGTGTGGAACTCTCTGCTGGATTCTGTGTTCCCTACAACATATGACCCGTCAGCCTTTAAAGCAAGAGTGAAGGCATCTTCTGGGCTCGCTATCGCTTACCATTAGGCTTGATCGAGGTCAGACGCCTCCTCTGCGAAGCAGTCATGCTAGCGAAGGAGGGGACTGAACGTGCAGGGAGAGACAACTCTCTTCATCATTCTCTAGGCGCTGCGGGAGACGCCCTGGGCGTTGGGATCACGAGCCGATCTCCGCCGCTGTAAGCGCAGGCTTGCGGACGGAGAGAGGGTAGCTCACCGTCCGGTAAGGATCAGGCCTGGATCAGCGGCGCGTTATGTTTCAGCACAAGTGACGAGGCCCTATAGGGCTGTTGCCTGCCTGTTTTGCCAGTATATTCTAACGATATACCATTCCTATACACTGACCCCACCCATCACTTTAATTACCCACCCACCCACTTTAATTAAAGTTTTTAAAGTCCTTCCAAATGTTGTCTGTAAGATATCGCTTTCAGCGATAAGACCGCCATTGTTACCATAGAATAAGCAATATTGTTAAATAGGTGTGTTTAAATTTTGGTGTACAATAAAGTATATTCTATCTCTATCTATCTATCTGAATCTATTGTCAATATTCCAGCTGCAGTGTGATCTAATAAATCTTGAAATTTTACTATTTTTGCACTTGTGTCTGTATTTTCTATAGCTGATAGTGGATAGCAAGTTGTTTTAACTTCTTGCAGTTTGTAATAAGGAAACATTTTCGCTCGTTCGTTAAATTTCTCAAGTCCAAATATTGTGCTTTCGTTAAATCCAAATCAATAAATACGCTCAATGCTTCTTCATCTGTTAATATTTTTGTCTGTCTTGGGTCTTCTATAAGAATCGAGAATAAGGTCTTATTTTCTCTGTCAGCATACCTTAATGTTTCCACAAGTTTAGCTTCTGTTCCTTCTCGTATTTAACGTAACCCTTGAAGATACGCATTGTAGATATGCTCAAATCTATATTCATTGAGTAAAATTGTTTTTTTTTTCTTCTTTTGCTGGATTGTAACAAGTCTGTATAGGACACGCACGGTCTCCTACGTTTTCCAGAAGAAGTAGATGGTGTAGAGTCGGTTGTAACGTCTTCAGAGCTCGGTAAAGTTACTGAATGTTCTGATTCCAACCAATTAGTAATTTTAATTAAAAAGTCTTTGAAAAAAAGAAACGAGGCCTGTGTCTCAGCACTGGAAACTTTATAAGGTGACTATGAACTAACACGTTCCAAGATTTCATCAGTTGGAACGGTTACGCCACGTAAGGGCTTCACATTGAGGAGACGCATAAAAAAGCAGCACCTTTAAATTAAATGCAGTGTGAGTTATGACGTATCAGTATTCGATACACTCCAATATCGTACGATCGCGCGGTTCAAACACGTTGTCAGATTGGCACCGGTCGCGAGCCTACTTGCCAGTATCGGGCGAAGCGCCAGCCGGTACACACGAGAGTGCATACCACACCGCAACCCGCTCCCGCCAAAATTACGCTAAACTACTTTCGAAACTTCAAAAATCGAATTCCTGAATGAAAGTTCCATTTTTTTAAACTGAGAACGGATGGAAATAAGTTTTTGAAACGTTTTTTTTTGTGCCAGTGTTATTTTTGTGGTTTATTTTGTTATTTGTTTTTTTATTTGTTATTTTTTAATGTGGTTGTGAATGGATGTTATGTAACGTGGACAGGTGAGTCGTATTGTTATATTTAAAAAGTCATACGATCGTGGAAACAGGAATTTTGAGTGCGACTTTATTGGCGGAGGTTACTTGCGTTGCAGGGACCGGTTATTTTATAAGGAAAGATGCAATGAAAGGAGCGCTTTAATTTTATTTTAATTGTTATTAGGATTATTTTATTTTCTTTAATTTAGAGAACGGATTTTCATAAAAATTATGATTATTATCCAAAACAAGAAAAAAAATACAAAATGATACGTTGCACTGAAATTATGCCAATGTATTGACTTGGCCCATTTATCAAAAGTAGTCCGATAGTGTACTTCCTTTCAAAAAAATCTTCTCGCTCATTTAATTATTTCTGAACCATTCACACGAGTAATTAGTTAAACTGTTTTCACAATTAACACAATGTTTTACATTGTCCCTCAATAATGTTGTTTGTTAAGTCATTAAAACTACTAGCTAATAAGCTCATTATTTTTATGATATCGACAACGAACATAACTTAAAAACACAAAATAATCAGCCTATAATATTCCCAATTATGGGCTGATTATTTTATGTTTTTAAGTGATGTTTTTAATTGACACATGCCGCCGCCTCTCTAAATCAAAATCAAAAATATTTTATTTCACATAGGCCTAAATGATCATTTATAAAACGTCAAAAGCAAGTGCACGGTTCGAATTGATAATTTCCTACGGAGAAGAACCGAGAAGAAACTTCATCACCTCTGTGATCGAAACATCACGAGTTCGAACCCCCCACCCATTACGCTATCGCCGTGAACCCACTCCAGACACAAGCATATTTAGCTTAGTTGGAGGGGTTAACAACGAGATTGCTAGTAATGTGAATTCTACCCAAATTGATAGTCACCTTAAAAAAAAAAAAAACAAATCAACCACGCGGGTCCAGTGCTGGTTGGTGGATCTGTATGTGACTTTCACCAACCCGTAGTAAGTCCACACACGTCTTCGGAATTTTCGGACCTAGGACATTTCGGTTTCCTATGTTTTTCTTCACCGTTTTGACAACATTGGTGATTATATAAATGACTCAAAGTAATGTGCCTGACTGGCTTCGATCTCAGGACCGAAGTAAGTCATGCTTGTAAACACTGAGCTACCACTGCTCTGCCTCATGTTCGTAGATAATATTGCGAAAGTTAAGAATTCAAAAGTTATCGTACTGTAAAAAGAATAAGAAAAAAAGCGAATTAATTTTTAATAAATAATAAATAAATAATTTAAACGCAAATGCGTAATTTGAAAACACAACGTCATTAGCGTCGCTAAATTAAAATATTAACTACAATTAATAATAATAAATACATTTAATATTAACAGGAATAAACCTTACTTTTGTATTTTCCTGAAGAACATTTTAGTCATTGACTTAATTAACTTCTGCATTCGATAAGAGTTTCCTCTTACAGCGTTTTTTTTTTTAATGATCAATATTTCCTTGTTTAACTACAACTTCTGTCAATGAATTTTATTTATTTTTTATCATTATTATTAGAAATTAAACATTAATTAATTATTAATTTCATGGACAACCCAAGTTGGAGAAAAAGCATGCCTAATGGGAACAAGCGAGCCCAGAAGATGCCTGTTTACTGATACTAACAGCAATAAGCAGACGAATTAGTATTAGGCCTATGCCAAATTAGACTATGCCAATTTTCATCAACGGGTTCTGTGTTTCCTGCTACTCATGACCTATCAGTCTTTAAAGCAAGAATGAATATGTATCTTCTGGGCTCGCTCGTATCATCTTAGACCTCATCTATCGCTTAACGTCAGGCGACATCGAGATCAAAAGTGGGCTCAATCAGAATTTAAAAAAAATAAAATTGATTTAGCGGTTTATGTGCATTTTTAAATTATACCTGTCGTGTCTGGCTTCCTACATATTCCCTGTCTAAATAAGCTACAGGTGTGTCGGAGGGCAAACGCGCTGCCTATTGTACCTACTAGTGACCTTACCTTTCTATGTAGTTAAAACTTACATAATCAGATTAAAACTTTTTTCGGGGGTAAAATCGTCTAATGACTTCTCCCGCTACGGGTGGAGCAGAAGGGAGTGTTGGACTGCAACTGACTAAAAATCCACCCTGTTTCTTCAAATGCCCTTACGTTCCAAGGCTGTCGTATCTCGTTAGGTTAGCAAAGCAAAGGTGAGACGGTACTTCACACCCGACCAGCTTTTTAATCTCTATCAAGCCCAGGTTCGGTCGTGTATGGAGTACTGCTCTCATCTTTCGGATGGATCTGCCAAGTACCAGCTGGACGCACTTGAGTGTATTGAGAAACGGGCTAAAAGACTCATTGGCAACGATACACTGGTTGAATCAAAGCTCCAGAGCCTTGAACATCGACGACGAGTTGCTAGTCTATCGGTTTTCTATCGGTTACATTTCGGGGAGTGTGCGATGGAATTACACAATATAATTCCGCCAAAGCCGTTCCATCATCGGACTACAAGACAAACGGCGATGCGCCATCGTTACATGGTGGACATCCCACCTATACGCACTAAATGTTTTGGGAATATCTTTATTGTGCGTACGGCTAAGGAGTGCAATTCCCTGCCGGAGTTGGTGTTTCGCGATAGCTATAACCTAGGGGTCTTTAAGTCAAGAGTGAATAGGTTACTTTTAGGTAAGCGTGCTCCATCTTCGACCACATCATCACTTACCATCAGGTGAGATGGTGGTCAAACGCGAGCCTATTATAAAAGAAGGTTATTCTCGCAAACGCAGCAAGCAGTGGCCCTGTCGGCCCCAACAATGCTGCTGAATATTCTTTGAGGTGTGCATGGAACATGACGCGCCGTCGACTCAGGCCTGGTCCTCATGGGACAGTGAGCTACCCCTGCAAGTTCTTACCTACGGTGGCTGGAGCTCAGCTCACGATTCCCGACGCACGGGGCGTCTCCCGACAGGGAGCGTGAAGAAGAGATTTGTCTCCCTCACGCGTTCAACCTCCTCCTTCACTACCTGTTGGTCTAGTGGTCAGTGGCCCTGACTGCTATGCGACAAGGTCGTGGGTTCGATTCCCATCCAGGACAAATGTTTGTGTGATGAGCACGATCATTTGTTCTTTGTCTGGGTGTAATTTATCTATAATTGTATGTATTTAGAAATATATATGTATGTTTATCAATCGTCTAGTACTCATAGCTCAAGCTCTGCTTAGTTTGGGACTAGATGGCGTTGTGTGAAAGTCGTGGAATATTATTATTATATCAGATCAAAATCTAAGATGTGATTTTTAATTATAATATGATTGTTACCTGTTGTAATTAGAAGGCAGTAGTACTTTAAAAAAAAATACTTACTTCTGCCTGCGGCTTCGCCTGCATAAAACATCCCAAGGAATCATAGTCCCTGCATAACTTATATCCCAATCTGTTCTAGATTAGTAGTCTATCCGTATGCTAAGTTTCATCTAAATCGATGTACAATTCTACATTCTGAATTATTCACACGGGTAATTAGTAGAATTGTTTTCACAATTAACTAAAAACAATATTCCTCAATAATGTTATTTGATAAGTTATTTAATCTACTAGCTAATAAGCTCATTATTTTGTGACTAAGAAATATTTATTTCAGCAAATATACATAATTATGTACTAAAATACTTAAAATACAAACTAGAATAAAGCATCAAAAAATTGATCCTCAACGCTGTCGGCTGGCAACGTACCCAAGATACTGGCGGCATTGCCTCGTTGTATGGCAATGCTTAGCCGTTGACCAAAGAAATAGCCAGCCCTTGGGTCGCTGGAAGCGTCAACGAGCCTTTTCGATATGTCTTTAAAAAGGCTGTGAGCACACGGGCCCCATGGTCCGAGAGTTTCGACCCCAAAAGGCTCGAAAAAATAGTTATTATTTTTTAGATATGAACAAAAAATTTTGCAATATAAGATAATCAGCCGATAGATAATGTTCCCACTGTTGGGAAAGGTGTCGGACTTATGATCGAGAGGTCTCGGGTTCGAACCCCACCCATTACACTATTGCCGTGAACCCACTCCAGACACGTGCATATTTAGCTTAGTTAGAGGGGTTAACAAGATTACTAGTGATGTGAATTGTCAGTTCCTACGGAGAAGAACCGGTAAGAAACTCCACCACTTCTTTAAGCAGGAATGGGCCGCAATATGCAACATCTACAAACCCGTACTGGGTCCACACACGTTTTCGGAATTTCCGGTCCTAAGAAATGCTTTGTGCATATTTCCTTACATTTACCTTCACTGATTTGAGTGGAAAGTAATGTGCCTGACTGGCTTCGAACTCACGGCCTACAACTAGTAATCCATGCCCGTAGATACTGAGATACGACTATACCTTCGCATGTTATTTTTCTAAAAGTGCTCTATGTACTAATTAATACTTTTTTTTCTGTCAAATCGGATATTTTATCGTAGGGAAACATAAAAAGACACACGCAAGTGGAGTTGTTAATACAATAGTCGATAACAGAATCATAATAAGCCAGAGAAGTCACATGTGCCGAAGGAAGGAATCATCGCCAAGCAGACATGTCTTCAACGTAGTCCCGAATTTAGTCTCTAATCTATCTATCTATGCATTGCCATACAACGAGGCAATGCCACCAGTATCTTGGGCACGTTGCCAGCCGACAGCGTTGAGGATCAATTTTTTGATGCTTTATTCTAGTTTGTATTTTAGTACATAATTATGTAAATTTGTTTAAAAGCATATTTCTAATGAATACTAATTCTATTATATAAAGCTAAATTACCACTCACTGACTCACTCACTCATTGACATAATTGTTCTCCCAGATGGTGGATGGGGAGGTGGGTATATTTTGACAGATTCGTAAACAAGTAACTCTCAAACCTACGGGAAAGTGCCAAACCTCCCCTTTTCACCCCCCTTGACCCCCCTCCCTATCGTATCTCGGAAACCACGAGACCCGTATTTTTTTTACGGGTTCGTATAGAGGAGGCTCGGTAAAGTAAAAACCATTTTTCAAAGTCGCTTCCCTTGCCCTCCTTCTCACCCCCTTTAGGCGGATCTCGGAAATTAAGAGACTTGGAACATTTTTTTTTCAGATTCATTTAGAGGGGCAATGCTTTAGTCGAAATAATTGTGCAACCCATCCATTTGTTTTTTTTTTTTTTACCTCAAGCACGCGAGGTGCTTGCACCTCGCGCAACACGCAAATACTAGTCTAAATATATATAACTCAAAGGTGACTGACTGACTGACTGACTGACTGACTGACTGACATAGTGATCTATCAACGCACAGCCCAAACCACTGGACGGATCGGGCTGAAATTTGGCTTGCAGGTAGATGTTATGACATAGGCATCCGCTAAGAAAGGATTTTGCGAAATTCCCACGGGATCGGGATTTACACGGGAAAAACATCCCACGCGGGTGAAGCCGCTGGCACAAGCTAGTTGTGCACATAAAGGACGGATTGATAACCCCTATAACACAGGTACCACCTAGCATAGGGTCATTGATCAATTATACTATGCACCTGTAAATCCTTCAATGTAAACAGATGTGCATAATCTGTACTTTACTTTAGAAAATAAACTTATTGTATTGTATCAAAACAGATGTAATAAACAATTAAATATAATTTTTGAACCCATACATTTTTAGCTTAGTGCATTCTTTCAAGATCTTAAAATTAAAATACCAACTCAATTATTTCTTAGAGTACTATTTATTTGATTTTTGATCATGTATTTCATGACGTAATTTTTAAACTACACAACAAACAAAACAAAAGGCGGGCTCTTATCACACTATTTTACGTACTTAATTTAGGGATAGCCCCTAGCTGCAAATAATCAATTGGTTTTTCCCTACCCATTACAGTATTTACTCAATTCGCTTACTTTTATTTGTATTGACAAAAAAAAAAAACATAATAATCTTCTTTGTTTTGCATCAAAATCATTCTATCGATGAATTCAAAAGTCCCAATTCGAATGGGATTTTCACTGAAGGAGTCGCGACTAACATGAAGGATTGTAAACCTACTGGGCCCAACATATTAAAACCAAGATTTACCATCGACCCGAAGAAGAAGAAATGAAATATTAAGGAAATTTTAGGGCAAAATACCCATCAGCTACTTTTCATTCCGGAACTCCCACGGGAAAACCTTCCAAATAGACTCACGAAAACAGCAAGTCTTGAATAGTACTTACTAGTAGAAGAAAATAATGAAAGGCTAAATAGAGACCGCTAATTGTTCCAAAGTCACATAGACGCGTCAGTATTGACGTCATTTTACGTTTAAACAAATAAGAATTCTGATTAAATAATTATGGTCTCCGATACGGTTGTCACGGGTATATTTTTTTATCTAAAACAAATATATTCGACTGTCTAAGCATGTATGTATACCGTGCGTTGTATTCCTCACGCGGCTCAAAAATCAGTCAACATCATTCACAGAGCCCAATAAGACCACTGCCAACCACAGTTGTGGGAATGTCCTAACTCTACAGCGTGGTGATTAGGTTATCACATTAATTGAAATCACGTCCTCTATATTGGGTAGTTTATCATATACAATTAAAATAATTTAATAATAAACAATATTATAGCCGTGGGACCTTTTTTCCATTTTAATATTTCACAACATCATGTATTGCATACATTGCATTGCATTGCCGTGGCGTTGCCGCTTTTACAGGTCAGTAAACTTATATTATAAAGGATTATTTATTTTTTACCAATAACGCCTTTTTGTTTGAAAAATGCATCTTCTTAATTTTAGTAAAATTATCTATTTTATTATTTTATTGGATTGATAACAACTTGTAATACCTGCTGTATAATTTAATGTGATAACTTCATCGCCACCCTGTATATGATTATGATTCCATTCTTCTTTCTAACTTCGGTTCTAACGAGATATCGGATCGGAACGCAGGAGTATCTGAAGGAACAGAGTGGATTTAAATCAGTAGAAGTGACACTCCCTTCCACTCCACCCAGCGCGGAAGGAGTTATTTCATAATTTACACCCGACAAATAAAATGGATTTTGGGTGCTCAGAGTTGGGACATTGTCCGCTTATAGAATGATTCCGGGAAAGACGGCAGCACAGTGACCGCATACCACCGTGTACAGGAAGGCTCCGTGGATACCCCTTTAGATAGATAAAATTCCACCAAGCCCGTTCCATCATCGGACTACAAGACGAACGGCGATGCGCCATCGTTACATGGTGGACATCCCATACGAACAAAAGGTTTTGGGAATACTTTCATTGTCCGTACAGCTAAGGATTGAAATTCCTTGCCGAAGTCTTTGCTTCCTGATAGCTATAACCTAGTGTTTTTAAGTCAAGAGTGAATAGGTTAATAGTTAAGCTTGCTTAATCTTCGATCATATCATCTTTACTGCAAATTGCCATAATAGGAAACAAATAAAGACAACAACCAGAAAAGGTGATACAATGAGCGGTCTTGTCGCTAAAAGCGATGTTTTAAAGGCAACCTTATAAATAAATACGCGGCTAGTCCACGGTGTACAATTTGCTTTTTAATAAGAGAACTAGCATGTGTTTCACATTCGCAATCTTGTTAACTTATGTTTGGAGTGGGTGCAATAGTGAAATGGTGGTTAGTGAAGGTTTCACTAACCATTGCTCGGATCGATGAATCGATCGTCCGACACCTTAGAAATTATGCTGTTGACGCTTCGAAATATTTACCCAAGTATTATATACAATACATAATTAATAACTACATACTCAAAATATACACACATATAAGAAACAAGCTAAGTCATGTATAGTGATAACAATTTAAGGTTTACCAAGTTTTTAAAAGAAGAAATTGGTTGTACCTCTACAGTCTCCCCAGGAATTCCCTAATAGACGTTGCATAGTGCCCCGGAGTGGTTTTTTAAGAGTTAATGGGGTTCAATGTACTGATGATGATCACTGAGGTGGTTTTAGGCTCAATTTACACCGCCGCGGAATGGAATGGAATGAAATGGAAGCGTCAATTTCGCTTCATGACGCGAGAAGACGCGCAAATTCTCTGGAATGCTCGAGTATTCTCGCGCATTCCAGCAAATTCGCGTGACTGCACCATAAGGGACGTTCAGTCTAGATCTATTAGTTTGCACCGCACTGCTGTGACCAACCCAACTGACTCCCGTTCGCGCCACTTCCCGCGGATTCCACAGACGGCGCCGACAGCAGCTTTTTTTTTTCGTGGTAAAGTCATCAAATGAGTCCTCCCACCCCGGGCAGGGCCGGAGGGACTGTCAGACTTGAACTGACTAAAATCCACGGTATTCCTTCAATAGCCCTTTACGTTCCGGGGTCACGGTAATGAGATAAGTCCCGCGGCCCCGGCAGGCTTCGGCCCTCTACAGAGGGGGCCTCGTCGTCTTGCTGACGCTCTTTGAGGCGCGCGTGGAACACAACGCGCCGTCGACCCGGGCATGGTCCATGGTCGGACAGCGAGTTGCCCTTTACTCGCTGTCCGCATGCCCGCGCCTACGGTGGCCGCAGATCGTCGGCCGACGTCCGACGCCGTGGGTGACTACCACTGCGGCTGGGCTGGAGGAAGGACGCTATCCTCTCCCTCACGCGGCCCGCCTCCTCCTTCGATATCATGACTGCTTCGCACTCCGTCTCGCCCCGCAGCAGGGCCTCGACCAATGCCGGGCGCGAGAGGTCTCCGCCTATCGCCACCGTGAGGACACGTCAGTGCTCTGCCCAAGCGGGGCAGTCTTGCACCGCATGCTCTACTGTGTCCTCAGGGCGATCCTCGCAGTGGTGACACCCAGGCGTTTCTTCCTTCCTCATCAGACACAGGTACCTTCCGAAACTTCCATGTCCGGTGAGGACCTGCATCATGCGGTAGGTCAGGACGCCGTGACGCCGATCTAGCCACTCCTCAAAGAGGGGTCTTACCGCCGTAATTGCGGCGTTCCCGGCCGACAGTAGCTAGGGGAATTCTCGAGAATGCGCGAGGATTCCCCGGAAGAGGCGCGACCTTTTTTGGCTCCTATTTAGTTTGCACCTATGTTATACGATTGACAAAGTTCATTATGCTATGTACAATTTCGTTGCAAAAGGTCGCTTCCATTCCATTCCGCGGCGCTGTAAGTGAGAGAAAGATCCCACAATCCATGGTCTTTTCACTAATAGCCCAAAAAAAAAAACAGCTGATGCAAGCTGCCTGTCATTATGCTTACGGCCTTATTACAACTCCAAAACGTACAACTGATAAAAAATTAGGTATTCGTTATCATTAGTATCCTTGACCTTTTTGATAATAAAACGAAAATAATTAAATGACATAACTTTTAAGTAGATATGAGATTAGAGTTCGCAACTACATATGTTAGGGTTAACTTCCAGTGTATCAGCAGAGTATAAGTGTTCCACATTGTGCGACTGTCTATCTGAATTATACAGGGTTAATTGTAAAACACCGTTAACCTCTCAGGACTATGTTATTAACATCATAAGCAAAAGAAAGCGATAGTATAAATCGCTTTCTTTTGCTTCGCATAGACTTCGTAACATTTAGGGCGTTCAATTTAAATATTTTTATTTTTGTATGAAAATCTGGTAAACTAAAATATGACAAATTTTTAAAAGTCATAGAACAAAAGTGATTATGATGTTAGTAACATAGTCCTGAGAGATTAACGGTGTTTTACAACCCTGTATATTCCAGGCATACGATTATTATGGAATTGTTCGAAAGAGTTACCGCGGCCTCGGACACGAGGGCAAATGACGGAACACGGATGGGGTTTAGTTAGTAAAAGTCTGACTCACCCTCCCGCCTCGCCCGGATCGGGAGGCAGTCATTGGATGATTTCACATCCTTAAAAGGCATACACGATACTCCTTTGGTAATGTCACAGAATTATTGCAAACAGACCATTAGTTTGTAATTCAACCGCGTAAATTTTGACTGCAGAAGAAGGTCGTCATGTTTTTAATCGACTGCAAAAAAAGGAGGAGGTTCTCAGTTCGTCGCAATCCTTTTTCAACCGACGACAAAAAGAGGAGGTTATCAATTCGACGCGTATATTTTTTTTTTTTTTATGTATGATCATCGAGTACTCGAAGACGGCTGAACCGATTTGGAAAATTCTTTTTTTGTTCGAATGGGTATACTTCGAAATTGGTACCACTATCACCAAAGTCAGGATCTGATGATGGGATCCTGGAGAAATCGAGGGAACTCTTCAAATATTATAGGCACACCTATGGCGTTTTGGGTATTTCTTATACTATATACTTGTGCAGTTGCTCTCAAAAAGTACCATTTGGGGAAGTGGAACTGCTGATGAAGACCACAGATGGCCGCCGAAACTACTCAATAATAAGTATTAAGTGGATTGCGATTCGATTACTTGAATATGGATGTTAAGCACTTTATGCTCGTCACAATGCATATGGTGATGTAGAGCTGATAGTGAAGTACCAGGAGAACTCCTCAACAATTAACGGCCCAGCATTGGGAAAAGCAATATTTTGTAAAAGGTTATAAGTAGTTGACATTTAGGCTCTTGTAACTAGGTAAATTAAAAATCATCCAACTAAAAAGAGTGAAAAAAAAAACTTTTTTTACAAAAAATTAAACCGACTCCCAAAAAACACTGCAAAGTGAAAAATAACTTTAATTTCGGAAGTCGGTGCTAAAAACGAAAAAACGGTTTCGGTTTAATTTTTTGTTAAAAAGTTTTTTTTTATTATGTATGTTCCCCGATTACTCGAAGACGACTGGACCGATTTAGATTTTTTTTTATTAAAAGTTTATACTTTTTAGTTGGTCCTGTTGTCATGAAGTTAGGATCTGATGTTGTGATTCCGGAGAAATCAAGGAAACTTTTCAAAAATTATAGGCACACCTATACCGATTTGGTTATTTTTTTATAGTTAATTGTGCAATTGCTTTCGAAAGGACCATTTGGTGAAGTGAAATTGATGATGAAGGCCACAGATGACTACCGAATCTAGTCAGTAATAAGTATTTCATACGTTGCGATTTGATTACTTGAATATGGTCGTTAAGGACTTTATGCTTGTCACAATGTATAATATAATAAGACTGCCCATTGTACACTAGTGTACATTTTTGTATCCATAGAAATATTGTGAGGTGTACAATAAAGTTTTCTCTGAATGAATTTTTATTTTATTTAATTAAACTAGTAACAATCCCGCCATATATATACATATATACTAAACCTAACTATGTACATAAAAAAATAAAATAAAGAAATAAAATAAAAAAGAAACAAGCTTAGGCGTCAAAGTACTCCTCCTCATCGCTGTCGTCCGGAAACGTACCCAGAAGACTGGCAGCATTGCCACGTTGTATGGCAATGCTTATTCTTTGGGCAAAGAATGAGCCGGCCCTCCGGTCGCGCAAGGAATCGATCAGCCGGTGAGATAATTCCTTATAAAGGAGACGCGCACTCGGGCCCCATGACCCAAGCGTTTCGACCCCAAACGGCACGAAACTGTAATTACTAGAAAGGTTACAGTATTTGCGCCGTTTGAGGGTCTCAGCAGTCGCGGCTGCTGCACCAGCACAGCTCGCCGTACTTGGAATATGAGATGGTGCAAGAGTGTCGACACAAGTTGCGTCCCACACTAGAGGCCTACCCATCTTCCAAGGCACCAACGTCATACCATCTGGTCTCTTCCCATCGTCACGTACTAAGCCGCTTGGTTCTAATATCGCAGGTGTACTGGCGGTGGCAAGAGCTCGACGAATAATGTCATTAATGCTGGCGTGCCGAGCTATGCGCCCTGCACTCTTGTAACAGGACAGACCATGGTGCCCGAGGCTGTCAACAGCTGTACCGCAGTGACACCGATGTGGAGCAACACAAGGTACGCCTAAACGTAAACAAGTAGCGACCCTGAACGAAGCGTCATCCATCATTGTGCCAATGGTGGATGACGGGAGTGCTTGGAGCCATAGACCCGACTCCCATTCTCCCACAGCCAACAGACGAGCTCGCTCAGCAGTATTCGAAGACGTATTAATTAAGTTATTCCGTAAAATACTGCAGAGCGGCGCGTCCCATAGTCTTTGGGAAGACAGGTTGTCGGGCAAATCCGTGTTGGGACAAGTCATCTTCCAAGCGTTCAAAGCATCGGACAAACACGGTACATCAAAATTAACCAGTGAGTGAGATAAAATTTTCCTGGTCAAAGAATCCGTACCGTGGACCGAGGAGAGAAAGGCTGGTAAACTGATACTTGAAATTTTGCGGACGCCGAGACCACCCATGCGAATGGGAAGTGTGGCTTGCTGCCACGCTCGGTCATCCAAGGCCACATTTAAAATGGAAGATAGTGTGTTTCTTATAATTTGGTCAACTTTTTCCAAAAGTTGAGGGTATTTCCAAAGATGAGATGAACGAAGGCTATATGTTAATTTGGGTCCAAAGCAACAGTATCGAATAAGTGTAAAAGCCGAATGCATGCTAATTTTGAAAAGTCTTTCCGAAACATCACTAAAATTTTGGATCTTTTGCTCAATGAAAGTTGGAAAGGATTCATCAAAAATTGGAGAGCCTAAGAGGTGAAGAGAACTTTTGTCAATTATTTTAATATTCGGTGCTATTGTTTTAAATTTTGCTAAGGTCGTCTGTCTGTCAGTGGTGTGGGGAGGTAAATTTCACATTTAGAAAAGTTAAGTTCCAAACCTATGGAACTAAATTTATCCTTCAAAAAAGTAAAATCTTTTAACACGGTGTCTACATCACCTCCTAGGGTACCATCATCTAAATACCAAACATTAAATTTGGAATTTAGTTGCCGAATGATAGGGTTTATAGCCAAACTGAAGATGACAGGCCCAAGAGGGTCACCTTGTTGGCAACCAACCGCTGATTCCAAAAGATTTTCCTTATAAAGTAATTTAGACGGGTGCCTGTAGCATTGATAGAGAAAACTGTAAATTTTGGGTATTTTTTTTTTAACTTCTGCCAACAAGGTGTCCCTGTTCACGGAATTGAAGGCATTCTTGATGTCAACCTTAAGAATGACCTCTCCTTCATTAGAATTTAGGAATCCAGATAAAGTATGTACCGCAGCCTCACAGCCCCCTTTGGAACCGAAACCCAGTTGAAGGGGCTGGAATTTGCTAGCCAGATCATCGCGATAAATGGCGCAGCAGATTTTGGCTGTGATACGGTTATAAGTAGACCCTACGGCAATGGGACGAATACCGCCATCCTTTTTGCGCAAGGCACATAGGTTTGCCCCGTACAAAATATCAGTGACGGCTTCGTTCACATTGCCGGAGAGCATGAGGTTAATGAGGGCCGTCAACTCCTTCAAAAGGGACTCACCAGCTTCCCCGGCACCTGCGCACAATAGATCTTTCATATGTTGAGGTGTCAGGCCGTCGAGGCCGCCAGCGGAGCCACTCCGGAAAGAGCCGACGGCCGCACAAATTTGTTGGGCTGTAAATTCAAGTGAATTGATTTCAGGAACAGGGGAGTCGGAAAAGGAGAGATCATTTCCCGGCTTGGGGTGTTTACTCTCCAGAGCTATTAGGGTCTCTGGAGAATAAGGCGCTACCACATCGCTGCTAAAAATAATCCTAGCAGCACCTCTGATATCACCTTCGCCTAATTTAGATTCCACATGGTGCAATAAAACTTTTTGCGGTAGGTGTGAAAATAATTTTGGTTCTAAACTTTGTGCCGAAATATTACAATTATCTTTAATTTGAGAGGTTAGGGATTTTTTACTTGCCAAAGTTTTTTGCACATGTAGAACTCTGAAAGGGAAGGTTAGTAACTGTTCCCAAGCATTTGTTGAGTTCTCTCGGACGACAAGACGGACACAACGCGCCAAACTCGAGGCCACAGATGGTCTCGCGCCACGAGGAACTCTTTTCAGTACGGGGGTTGTGTTTTTTAATTTAGCTAAGGTTTTCCAAAAAGGTTGAGTGGGAGATTCGGCTGTTTGTACGGTAGAAAGAATTGGGCATGATAAAGGTACATTTTGGGCTTTATGCTTTCTGCCAAAATGTACCTTCAAGCCGCGTTCACCCTTAAAAAACCGCGCTTGGGAACAGTGAGGGCATTGCACTAGGGCATCCAGCGATGTGGCAGGTTGACTCGCACATCGTACGGCATCACTACTGTCACTAATCATAAAAACACCAATATACAATATTTACAAGACTTACAATTTAAAAAATATTCCTGTAGCAAAAAAAATTAAACTTTACCCTTATAACTAACACTACACTGTACAACTTCTTCGCTAAAATAATCAGAAAACGTAATACGAGAGTAAAATAAAAATTTTCACAAACAAAATGACACTTCAATGTCAGTGGCAGTGTCGCTTTCGGAGCCCAAGACTGCCCGCGCTGGCTGGAAATATGTTGTGGCCAGTGTTTATGGCCACGAAATCTCGAAGGAAAGCCGCAACCCAGGCAGGCAAGTGGGGTTGCGGAATTGCGCAGACTGTTTTCAGGCGCATGTGGGATACGGCGCACCGCCGCGCCGGCAACTCCGGAAATTGCTAATTTTCAGCATGTGCATTCATTTATATATAAATATGTATCTTTCGAGTATACATAACTTCGCTGTAGAATGATAACCTCGTATCCGTATTTTTATGGAAATATATTTCAATAATTTTTTGTCCCGGCTGTCATTCGGACATCAATATATCATTGTCATTGATTACAATAAAGTATATAATAAATAAATAAATGCATATGGTGAAGTGGAGCTGATGGTGAAGTACCAGGAGAACTCCTCCACAATTACCGGCTCGGCATAAGGCGGTAGGTCACATTTAGGCCACAACTAGGTAAATTACTACACAAACCGATCCACTAAAAAGCGAGAAAAAAATATTTTTAACAACAAATTAAACTGACTTCCCAAAAAATCACAGCAAGTTCGGTTACAGTTTTTCTTCTGATAATATCCACGGGAGCGAAGCCCAGCGACTGCTTATAACATTACAAATACTACAAATGGAGCAATAGATCGATATGATTTTTGGTTTGGAGATAGTTGAAGAACTCAAACCCAAAATATTTTATTTCACTTGCACTTCGTCACTTCGTTAGAGGTTAGTGCACGGTTCGAAATTGGTCGTTTTCTATGGAGAAGAACCGGCAAGAAACTCCACTCTTATAAAAATATATTTTTGACAATATATCCATAATACAGGTGAATTATGTATGAGAGGACAGTACATACCAATTAATACAGCACAATGGAATTACAAATATTTTTTTTAAAACAAATCTAATAGTCTGCAGTGTTCTCCCATTCACAAAAAGCTTTAGAATATATTAAATTAAACTGGACTTAGACTTCAAAAATGAAGGAACAATGAATAATAGAAATGAAACAAAATAAAGTCTGTCAAATCGGATAGATTTTCGTAGGGAAAAATAAAAAGACACTCACGACAGTGGAGTTGTGAGCTGGACAGTTCATCCCTTCGAACTCATTCATATATTGAAGAGACGTTTAAATACTTACTGTGCATAAACGTATCTATAATATATTTCCATTCATTAAAACTCGTTGTACTTCTTCACTTATTAAGAAAGAGGTCACAATGTACAACTACATATAAATAAAATGGAACTGTCCGTTTGTACAATCAAAATAACTGTATTTTTCAAGTGCTAGTGCAAGAGCTGATATTATTTACGAGACGTGAAAACAAAAATAAACTTAATAAAAATTTCTGTCTGCATTTCTGTTTGTCCGGGCTAATGCCAAGAACGACTGAACTGTTTTCAATCAATAATACCAACTCCAATGCATAGGTAGTCGCTGGCACTGATAGTCTTACTTCAAATATTTTAAATGCGAAAGTGTGTGTGTAATGGGTGGATATTTCTAACTCTTTCACGCAAAAGCTACTGTACAGATCTGAATGAAATTTCGTCTATAGATATTTTTTTAAGATATGCCTGGAATCCGGTCTACCCTCTTTCTCGTTAGTTTTTTGTATTTCAAAAAACAAACGAGAAAGAGGATAGACCGATTCGTCTGCTCATAAACGTCCACCCGCAATTACTTCAGTTCACTTGATCATGGCACTTGCAACAGTGCCGAAATATCGGAAACTCAAAACAAAAAGCACACATGGTAAATTTCCCGTTTTAAGTTCTAATAATACTGTTAGTGACCATGTTAGCTTAAAAACTTAAGAGCGAAGAAGCTTAAGGACGAAGTCGCGGGATGAAGTTAGTAATGCATAAAATTGTTAGCGCGCAACTCACTTGCCTTCACCTTAAACGGCGTCCATAGTGGGTGACATGTTTTATTTATTTAAAATGCTTACTATAAGACTGCCTCAATGATCTCAAGGGCGATTGTTGAGCATAAGTTCCCAGGTTAGATTCCCGGGTCCAATGAAAAGTGCTATTGGATTTTTCGGTTAGATTTTTTTGTATTACGAACGAGCGAGCCCAGAAAATGCCTATTCACTCTTGCTGACGGATTGACTGACGGGTCATATGTGGCAGGGAACACAGAACCGGCAGAGAATTCCACATCTTGGCTGTGCGCACAATAAATGTTGAATAAAAGCGCTTAGTACGACAAGACGGTATGTCGACAAAGTGTGGATGGCATCCTGCGGTACGTCTGGTAGACCGGTAGTAAAAGGGGGATGAAGGGTGGAGCTCCTGCGCACACTCTCCGACGTATAATCTGTAGAAGATAGACAGGCAATCAACGTTTCGCCGTTGAGCCAGGCAGTGAAGCCAGCCTGCCAGAACCTCATCACCTATGAGCCTTTTAGCTCTGCGTTCAATCGAGTCAAGTGCAGCTAGCTGGTATTTGGTGACATAAGTGACTGCAATACTTCATACAGGAACGGACCTGTGCTTTATATAAATTCAAAAGCTGTCCAGGTGTGAAGTATCGCCTCACTTTCTGTAGGATGCCCAGCTTTCTGAGTATTAGCCCGGAGTTTGAAAGTTTGGTGGTGTGATAACCACCACGGAAAACACGTTAAGCCGTTGGTCCGGCGCCTGATCTCTGTCCGGCCGTGTCGGATTGCCGTCCCATTGGACAATGAGAGTAAAGGAACAGAGAGTGCACCATACCTGCACACATACTTGTGTACTATAATAGCTCCTGCGCAGCTGGCTGATCTCCGCATATACAACGTGTAATTTAAAGGGTATACACATACCAAGTGCACGGCTTCTTTGGATGATAACAAACGATATAGCAAGGGTTTTCTAATCCTATGTCTACATGTGTGGAGCTTATTAGAAATTTCAATACATTGATACCAGAGACCGAATTTTTCAAATTAAGAAGAACGAAGAGAATTATCGTGAACAGGCATCTTTTGGGCTCGCTCGTTCCATCTGAGACCTCATCTATCGCTTACCATCAGGCGAGATCAAGGTCAATAGTGGGTTCATCCGGAATAAAAAAAAAGTGCAGAAAATAAAACACAATAATCTGTTCTGTTTTCTGTTTGTTGTCCTATAAAAGTTTTGTCTATCTATCAGGCGTCAAAAGTACAACTCCAAAACTTTTTAACAAAAAATAAAACTGACTTCCCAAAAAACACTGCAAAGGGAAAAATAACATTAATTTCGTTAGTCAGTGTCTTTAGTTTTGTACTTATTTTCGTTTTTGATACCGCCTTCCGAAATTAAAGTTCTTTTTCCCTTTGCAGTGTTTTTTGAGAAGTCGGTTTTATTTTTTGTTAAAAAGTTTTTTTTTTTTGGCTTTTTAGTGGGTCGGTTTGTAATTTACCTAATTACAAAAGCCTAAATGTCACATTCTTATCACCTTTTGCAAAATATTTCTGTTCCTTATGCCGAGAGATGTTAATTTTTGAGGAGTATTCCTGGTACTTCACCATCAGCTCCTCATCACCATATGAATTGTGACGAGCATAAAGTATTTTACAACCATATCCAAGTAATCAAATCGCAAGCAATGAAATACTTATTAATGAGTTGTTCTAGTAGCCATCTGTAGTCTTCATCATCAGTCCACTCCACCAAATGGTGCTTTTCAAGAGCAACTACACAAGTTACTATGAAAAATATCCAAATCGCTATAGGTGTGCCTATACTATTTGAAGAGTTTCCTCGATTTCTCAAGGTTTCCATCATCAGATTTTGATTTCATAACAATGGGACTAACTAGAAAGTATACCTTTTCAGACGGAAAAAAGTTCAGCCGCTGTTGTTAAAAAGTTGGTCAAAAATTGACATAATATCCTTTTTTTCGTGTATCCGTTCTGGGTAGAGCGGAAGGGAGTTTCAGACTTATAGACTAAAAACCTATTCGTTGCCTTTGCATGTCAGGCCTGCGGTATCTCGTTAAAACATTCCCTGCTACTCCGGTAGGACCATAGTATACTTTGTAGTATTTATTTATTTATTTAAACTTTATGTATGTGACTTTATGTATCTGCCAAATACCAACTGGACGCGCTTGAGTCTATTGTGAAACGGGCCAAGAAACTCATTGGCAACGATGCACTAGTCGATTCAAAGCTCCAGAGCCTTGAACACCGACGACGAGTTGCAAGTCTATCGGTTTTCTATCGGTTACATTTCAGGGAGTGTGCGATGGAATTACACAATCTAATTCCGCCAAGTCCGTTCTATCATCGGACTACAAGACAAACGGCGATGCACCATCGTTACATGGTGGACATCACACCCATACGCACTAAACGTTTTGGGAATACTTTCATTGTGCGTACGGCTAAGGAGTGGAATTCTGTGTTTCCCGATAGCTATAATCTAGGGGTCTTTAAGTCAAGAGTGAATAGATTACTTTTAGGTAAGCGTGCTCCATGTTCGACCACATCATCACTTACCATCAGGTGAGATGGTGGTCAAACGGGGCTCTATTATCAAAAAAAAAATGTACAATGGTGTTACATGGGCGAACTTAATGCAGCAATGCATTCTCTACTACTACTACTTCTCTACTAATGCAACCTTTGGGAATTATTGTAACGCCTTGCAGCAATTACACCAACGGAGAACGTAAGAATCGACTGCTTTGCAAATTCCTATGCGCGGTGGAATAGTGGACATCAAATGGATTGACGATGGGTCACGTGAAGTTATTTACGAAGCGGGGACCTGATGCCACTTCTTCTCCAAAGCTCTATATCTGAATCCAAATCGCATACCTTGTTAACATAATTTTTGAGACTTGATAAGTTTTTTAACGTGAAACTATTAAATTTGGTAAAACACACAAAAAAAATACTATATCAAAATGACACACCAAAATATTTCTTCGCATCAAATAAGTAAATCGGTCATGAAATTAGAACATGGCCAACGAAGTCGCATTGTTTAGTCGTTACAAAATGTTCAGTAGTGATTTTAATTATATTGCTAAACCCGTCAACTATTGTCTCGTGGTAATGACGTTATATGTGCGACCATTATTATTTATTTCGGGGGGAAATCATAGACAGCAATCGATGGGACGTCACAGATTTAATATTTATTTATCTATAACAAAATCCACAGCTCTTAAAACAATGTTTTGTAGTAACTCATATCTAATTTACAGCCAATTACGGATTTACAATTTATTCACTAGTGACAAACATGTAGATTTTTTTAATTAATATTAATATACAGTATTAAGAAGTGTGCAGTCTGTGTGTGTGTGTATGTGGTGTATGGTTATTTTTGCGGTACTATAGTAATAAATTTGCTGCAAAAGTCCACATCGGGTTTATGGCTAATTCTTATTACCATTAAACTCTGGAACGTGCTACCCCTTGATATCTAGAAGGCCGAGTCTAAATTCTCTTTTAAGTAAGCGTAAAATAATACTACTTAAAAGCCTGTCATTCTTAGAGCGCCTTCACACTAGCGTTTGTCCAGCGTAGGCGTTCAAACGTATGCGCGGCTTCGGAAGGTTTCCCCCCGAAGACAAAAAAAAAGGTATGAGAGAACAGGATAGACCAATTAACATAGTACAATGTAATTATAAAACAAAACACAATCTAAGAGTCTACTCTATCCTTACTAATATTATAAATAGTAAAGTAACTCTGTCTGTCTGTGTGTTACGCAATCACGCCTTAACTACTGAACCGATTTTAATGAAATTTGATACGGAAATAGTCTAGAGCCTGAGAAAGGACATAGGCTGCCATTTAATGTGAAAAAGGGCTGTAAGGGGTTGAAATAGGGGATGAAAGTTTGTATGGAGATTACGTCATTTTTAAAGCTAGAAGCTCGAAACTTATTTTTTATTTAGAGTTTTGATTAGATATTAATAAATACGACATTAAAATTATGTATGAGTTTTATTTTCAAAATAATTAGCATAAAAATTTAAAAATGCTGCTGAAAGTCACTATTCCGCGCGAACGAATTAGCGGGCACAGCTAGTTGAGAAATAAACTTTCTTTAAACTTAAATGAATACATTTTCTACGTAACTTAATACCTAAAAATATCTACATGAATTCGCACGCGAGGGTTGGTTTCACTGGACTCTACGCCTCTCAGCCAAATATTCAAGTGGGCAGACGGTACTGACAACCAAATAATACAACCAAGGGCTCCATTGATCTGCATGATTAAATTAATACAATATGGCTGACCTGCCTGTAAATTAAAATATTGGAAAACGGATTGCGTTTCATGGGTTTTCGTGGCTTAATAACAACAACTACACGGGGTGATCTTAAGGTTAAGTAACGTTTTCCGAGGCTGGTCCTTGGATGACCGTCTTCGTTTCGAGATTCTTCTTTAATGCTTGCACTGTATGGACAGGCCCACTCAAATATGTGAGCATCTTTCCTCGACAGATCGTCTAAGACTGTAAGGCCGCCGAAGATGAACGAGTAGCGAGTAGTAGAGCTAGCATCTGAAAACGAGTTGACGAGCAGCGAGCGTGTAATTCCGATAGTTTAGTCGCTGGTTGGCCTCTCAGCGTGAGTTCTGACCGCCAAGTGACCGCTGAGCGAGTATTATCTTTGACAGCTCTTGTCGCTCAGCGACAAAACTAGTGAAGCGAGTACTCGCCGGCAGTGTCAGCGATCGACTATTAATATATGCATCTCTCTTCTTTACCCAGAAAGTATATCTATTGTACGTTTCTTGAGTGAGAAATAAGCCGACAGTTAATCGTTTCCTTGCTGGCGGTGGGACAACTGCCTAACCTACAAGGTTCCCATATAATTTAACCAGTATAGATTGTATGGACTGAACACCTGAGTTTGTTACGGTGTTTCTTCTCAGAGTAGTCAGGAAACACCGGCCTCACCTAGTTTAAATTTACAAAAAAAAATATGTTCAAAAGTGTTATTTAATAACCAATTTGCAAAATAAAGATCATTTATCTTTCGTGCCTCCGAATGCACGCTAAGGTGTTGATCCTGGCTGTCATTTGACAGTCGGTATTGGTAGTCAAAACGCCAGAAAATCTGTGACTAGACTTGCGAAGGTGTGCCCAACTACTGAATGTGGAGGCCAGACGGGTACCGCCGCAGTCTGCAATTTGGGAGATCACTAATAATAAAATATGTCCAGTAAAGTAGTTCTTTTTATTGGAAAATACACAAGGAACAATGGCGAAAGCTTAACAGACTTTAATTTGAGCGTCTAAAAATGACTTATATACGAAGGCAGTTCTATTATTTTGCTACGTTTTTTCAAAGTATCACATTACCTAGTTAAGTCGGATAAAAAATATATTTTAAATGAAAAGTTATTTGATTTTTTCATTGACAAATCGTGATGCATTTATTCTGCCAAGTGACAGTAAGTGCAATATTATTGTAATAAAATCAGTTTTATAAAACTGATTTTATTTTTGTTACAATAACAAACTAAAGTTTGTTATTGTAACAAAAAGGAGTAGATGAATTAAAAATAATGTTTATTTATAAGTAGAAGTGTTCTTTGCAGGGAGGTAAAAATATTGTAGTGTAAAAATAAATGAATTACTTTCAATTACTGACTGGCAAAAGACTATTATCCCAAGTCAAAACTAAATATAACTTGGTTTGACCACTGTTGATTGTTCATGTCACATTATCCTCAAGAAAAATATTTATATATATAATCTATGGTTAACTGATTACTTGGCAGCATGGTCTAAGACCTTAGTCTGTTCCATCAGGAACTAATATACTTTAAAAAATGTACATATCCCAGACGCTTGCACATTGTGCCTTGTGTTGCTCTCGAATGTTTTCCGTTTTCTTTAATTTTCACTTGACCTAGACATAACCTACAAAAGTTCATGACTGAATTTCTATTATTCTCGGACTTCTCGAACAAAAATTCTTGTACAAACTAATTCAGAAGTTGACGCCGAGTTAAACAAGATATTTTTCGTTTAAAGACGCAAAAATTTAATCTCAGCTAAATTAATGTATGGGTGGCTGCCATTGTTCTTTATTGCACACATTATAAAACAAATGGAAGTCTTCAATTTTTATTGGCAAATCGGGTGATAATATTTGTGACGTCTTCTTTTGCAAATTTTAGAAGATATTTCAATTTGATGTACAATTTTGGGCGGTCATGTTCCCTGTGACGCCCCCCCCCCCCCTGCCTGAGGTCAGATAGGCAGTCGCTCCAACCAGTTAGACTGGAAGCTAACCCCAATATAGTTGGTACAGACGCCAGCACATGAAGCTACCCCAAACTGTCAAATTTTCCAAACAACCTTGAACCTAATTTCTTTAGAAATAAAGTTGAAAATCTATTAAAGAAATTTGATAGTTTGTTGTAGCTGTCTGTACAAAGCTAAGCAGGTGATGATGAAGACAAGTCGCGTTTCACGGTTATCGTGGCCATAACATAATAAATTAATTATAGGCGAGGAGATGCTACTGGACAAGCTTCATAGCCTGGCCCATCGGCGAACCGCTGCTTGCCTGTCGGTTTTCTATAGATTGTATTTCGGCGAGTGTGCGCAGGAGCTCCATGACCTGCTGTGTTATTCTGTAAGACCTCATTCTAAACTTCGAATCTAAATCCGCTGTGAGTTTATTGATTGGCATTCTAAAAACTCGCTTGTAATTTCGAATTGACACTAGCGCTACCCTTGCGAGCGTGCCAGCGAGTTGAACTAAAGATTTTGACAGATAAAGTATGAGATGACGTGAGAAGTGGCATTCGGTAAAGTAATTCCGCCGTCACTTCGACGCTGTTTACAGAATGCAAAATCAAGGTCACTTTGAACCATAAGCGAAGTGACAGTGAATAGCTATGTGAGATGCGAGTTGTCGTTCGAATTTTACAGAATCGACGTACTGATTCCTCCATCTCCATTTCACTACCGGCCTACCAGACGCATGACTGGGTACCATCCACACTTGGTTGATATACCGTCTTGTCGTACGCTTCTCCTCCACATGTATTGAGCGCACGGCCAAGTTGTGGAATTCTCTGCCGGCTTCTGTGTTCCCTGCCACTTATGACCTTTCAGCCTTTAAAGCACGAGTAAATAGGCATCTTCTGGGCTCGCTCGTCCCATCGTAGACCTCATCTATCGCTTACCATCAGGCGAGATCGAGGTCAAGACCGGGCTCATCAGTAATAAAAAAAAATATTAAATTATTTTTAGAATTTTTGTAATTTACTACTTTGTATTATTGTAAATACGTTATTTTAGTAAAACTTATCGTCAAAATCAATGACATGTATTTGCATTAAGTTACGGCAAAAAATATAGTTAAGATGGTAAGTAATGGTCCATGTTTTATTTTGATGCTATTAATATCATAAATGTGAAATCTTGATGTTTGTACGTTTGTGTTTCAATTACGAATGAAATCGCAAGCAACAGCCCGCCTCAAAGAGTGTCACTGAAATTGTTGCGGAATTGTTCGAAAGAGTTACCGCGGCATTGGAACACGAAGGGCAAATGACGGAACACGGATGGGTTTTAGTCAGTAAAAGTCTGACACACCCTCCCGCTTCGCCCAGATCGGGAAATAAATAAATATAAATGGAAATAAGAATAAATGGAAAGAGGCTACTATTTGTCCCAGGAATCAGCGAATGAATCGTCTTCTCCATCTGTTATCCATATCAAATCATAATAAAATTGAACTGTCCATATGCGATTTCAAAATAACTTCCACCAAGCTCGTTCCATCATCGGACTACAAGAAGAACGGGGACGCACCATCGTTGCATGGTGGACATTCCACCCATACGCATAAAACGTTTTGGGAATACTTTCTTAGCTAAGGAGTGGAATTCCCTGCCAGAGCCTGTTTCCTGATAGTTATAATATAGGTGTCTATAAGTACAGAGTGAATAGGTTACTTCTAGGTAAGCGTGCTTTATCTTAGACCAGATCAATAAAAAAACCGTGTTTTCTGCTTCACTAAGTGTTGGCCGAAATCGGTTGGAGTACTATAGAAAGTAATTACCGGTTTTATAATAGTGCTCCTGGCTGATTTCAGCCTATACAACGTGTAACGGAAACCCCATATCTATCCAAAAGGACTGAAGACAACATCTGGTGTGGAGTCTCTATGCAAAACGCCAAATTATTGGTTTCATATGTTTCTTGAATACCAGTAATAACAAACGTGTCACAGCACTATGAGGGTCATCACTTTCCACGTCACTTGCCAATAAAACGACTTTAAATAGCGAGTAATATGTGGCAGGGAACACAGAAGTCGGCAGAGAGTTCCACACCTTGGCTGTGCGGACAATAAATGTGGAGAAGAAGCATTTGGTACGCCAAGACAGTATATTGACCAAGATAAACATTATTATTTATTTATTAAAACTTTATGCAACACAAAATGTACAAAGGCGGACTTAATGCCATAGGCATTCTCTACCAGTCGGTCATTATCATTTTCCCAGCAAATTAACTATCTATGAAGTCTGTTTTATTAAAACTGTGCACACTCCTCCCCCTCAAGGTGGAGTGGAAGGAAGTTTCAGACTCTTAATGACTGAAGCCCTTGCATTCCGGGGCCGCGGTATCTCATTATAACATTCCCACAACCCCGGCAGGCGTTGGCACTACCGGGCCTCTTCATCAGTGCTGATTGCACTTTGAATCGCGCGTGGAACATGACACGCTGGCGACTCGGGAGGTCCGAAACATTAAATTAAAAATTGCGCCTACAAATGCATTCTACGAGGATAAAATTACATAATAATAAGTATTCATTACATTTAAATAATGTGCGTATGTTTGACTTCTGACCTTAGGCAGTTGTCCCAGCGCCAGCGAGGAAGCGATTACCTGTCGGCTATTTTCTCGCTCGAGAAACGTCAATAGATATACTTTCAATGTAAACAAAAGAGCACAATATAAGCATATATAGTCGATCGCTGGCTGTTTATTGCTGGCGAGGACTCGCTCCACTAGTTTGTAGCTGAGCGACAAGAGCTAACCAAGATACTTGCTCAGCGTTGTTTGCTTGGCGGTGAGAAATCACGCTGAGAGGCCAACGTAGTGACAAAACTATTGGAACTACATACTCGCTGCTCGCCAACTCGTTTTCAGATGCTAGCTATACTCGCTACTCGTTCATCGCTGGCAGTAGGACAAGTGCCTTACCCTTGCAGTAATTAAAATGGGGCGACGCGCTTCTCACGTAGAAAAAGATTAAGAATCACTAAGACTTTAATGAATTACTAACTGACTAAATTTTATGCCCATTGAGTTGACCAGCATCAAAATATAAGCACTCACCTAGACACATTCTGCCCAGAGAACATTCGTACACACACACACACCTCAACACTACAGTCTCACACCCACTCACCCCATTTTTTGTTTTTATTCCTTTTCTTTTTTATAATGTTTGCTTGTGAATTCATTTGAATCAGACTCTAATTGTGTAATTGACTTTATTGCATTCTAATTGTGACCGGAATTGTTTATTCGTCGTTGATATTAATTTGTTTTATTACGTTTTGATTAATATTCTAGTGATTCACATACTTTCCATCCACAGAATGGTATCAGACGTTATTTTGCGAAAATCACCGCGCACGAGACTATTGCGATCTGAGAGTTCCGTATAAACATATTTATTTTATACTTTATTGTGTGTAACTTATTTATGACAGACTAATTATAAATTGGTAACATTAAATTTTAAAAACACTGCTAAACCTAAATATTGTTACGAGCTGGGGTTCGGGATAGAAATAATTTACGCCAATTAAACCAAAATTAACATTTTAACTAAATAAACACAATATAAAAATTAACACAAGAAATTCACTTGTAGAGCTTTGATTATATCGCCTTGTATTTTGGGATAAGACTCTCTGCGTTCCTTTGCTATAAAGTATACCGCGTTGTATGTGTTCTAGAAAGATCAAGTACAATCGAAACACTGCCAATACTAAGTAAGTATAAGAATGATTTATGTACCCCCATTTATCTTATGTGACTTAATATGTTATGTTTGTCTTATTATGTGAGGAGAAATAAATGACTTTTATTATTATTATTATTATTATTATTAATACTGGCAAGAATGTTCCAGAAGCTTCTCGAGATACTCAGTACTGCTACTCGCCGCCAGGTGGTGTTAGTGTCTCGAACGTTCTAGAAGTAGATGTTTCGCGACATACTCAATACTACGACACGACACCAGGTGGCGTCAGTGTCCCGAACGTTCTAAAAGTCGATCAAAGTTTTTCGACGTACTTATCTAAGCGACTGGCGTAACAATATGTACTAACATAAAAAAAACTTTGGCGTCAAAGTACTCCTCCACATCGCTGTCGTCCGGAAACGTGCCCAGAAGACTGACAGCATTGCCATGTTGTACGGCAATGCTTATTCCTTGAGCACAGAACGAGCCAGCCCTCTGGTCATGCAAGGAATCGATCAGACAGCGAGACAATCTATATACATAAAAGCAAAATACCACTCACTGATTAATCACGAAATCTCAGAAATCACAAGTAGTAGGGCTCTCAAATTTTGCATGGTGGTTCCTTTTAGTACGTAGATGCTCGCTAAGATCGGATTTTGCGAAATTCCCACGGGATCGGGATTTACACGGGAAAAACTTCCCACACGAACGAAGTCGCGAGCAACTACTAGTGCCATGACCCAAACGTTTCGACGCCAAAAGGTACAAAACTGTAATTACTAGAAATTATTATTATTACTTTATTGTACACCTTACAACACGGAATAGATGAATAAGGTTGGAATGGTAATGTGGGCGTGGAGAGCGCGCCACATTTATGATACGACAATCATAGCGCGACCGATTAATTAATTCACCGCGTTTAGTGCGCTTCGAATTACTTCGGTACACAGAGCTCTGCTTTAAAATGTCGTGTTGTGCAATTATAACCTGTAAAACAAAAAATCAGACCGCAAGTATATATATCTTTCCATCGGTAAGTCGAAAATAACATTTAATTACAATTTTTTTAGGAAAAAACTTAAAAATATTCCGATCACTATGAAATTCCGAACATTAACAACATTATTGCAACAAGTTACAAAAAGTATACATCGCCCGTTGTGTACTCGCTTGATCAACGCAATGACTAGGTTCGCTTACAATGTACTGCATGCGCCACACTTCAACCATTAACGTTTTGTCCTTTGCCCTGATTGGCCATGATGCACGGCGCATGTTTATCAACAGTGAGTTAGCAAGTAGCATCAGTAGCAAGCTCTCGATTTAAGTGTGTGTAATTTATTTGGATGCGTAATTCGCATACGTTACGGGCCTCTTGCTTGTAGTAGAGCTAAAGAGTGGGGAGACAAGCGGCGACACGTGTTCTCATACAAATCAGGAACTATTTCCTTTCTATCCTCTTTTATCTGTTCTGTGCCTTACAATATGTTATGTCACTTACATTATTGATTTTCATAGAACTGAAAGAGAGAAGGAGGAGGTCATGATTAAATAATAAAAGCCACACGTGTTGATCTTCAACGTTAAGCAACGCTTGCCGAGGTTGATTTGTGGATGGGTGACTATCGTAACATGTAAAGATTCCTCCATACCTCGGAAAGCATGTTAAGGGAAACAGCGGATCACTCGGTAATGATGCGGCGGACGAATTGGCCAGGAGGGGTCCGGCACGACGGTTTTCGGACCCGAGCCCATCGTGCCGCTCCCTTTCACCCAGCTGCGCACTTGGCTAAAAGAACACACACACGACCAAGCCCAGAAATGGTGGTCCTCGGCACCAGGCTGCAGGCATACCAAGAAGGCGATGATAAAAACTAACCTGACGCCTCCTACACATGAACAGAGGTAGCCTGCGAATGGTGGCGGTGACCATCACCGGGCACTGCTCACTGAACAAACACTACCACACAATAGGTATAACGGACAGGCCTCTCGTCCCCATGCATGCAGGGCATGCATGGGGGATTTTAACAGACATTGAATTCCCTAACAGACATCCTGAATAGACCGAGAGACCTGATCTGCTTCTGGAGGGAGGTTGGCTGGACGGAGTGACGGCCGACACGGGTTACGCACAATGGTCTCGTGCAGAGACTAAGTGCGGGCAACAGACTATAGAAGAAGAAGAAGAAGAAGAAGAAGAACGTTAAGCCGTTGGTCCCAGCTATCATTTGTAACTATTCTGTAAAATTTGTAAATTTTTGACAGTCATTATGCTATGTAATGATTATAGTAAACTATTTAAATTAATATTACGTATTTTCAATGAAATTATGAGTATTTTTACTGAATACTGATAACAGTGCAATATAGAGTGCAATATAAAATGTAACCTGGAAGGTGATTGGCATTAGCATATTTTATTAAAATACGATTCATTATACATGTATACGTTGTATGACGTAAGAACTCACGCGATATATATTTTGTTTTAAAGCTAACATATCATTAGAACTTTTTTTTTTTTTTTTTTTTTTTAGCGTGGTAAAATTATCAAATAAGTCCTCCCACTCCGGGCAGGGTGGGAGGGACTGTCAGACTTTTACTGACTAAAATCCACGGTGTTCCTTCAATAACCCTTTACATACCGGGGCCACGGTAACGGGATGAGTCCCACGACCCCGGCGGGCTTCGGCCCTCTGCAGAGGGGGCCTCGTCATGTTGCTGACGCTCTTTGAGGCGCGCGTGGAACACGACGCGCCGTCGACCCGGGCATGGTCCATGGTCGGACAGCGAGTTGCCCTTTACTCGCTGTCCGCATGCCCGCGCCTACGGTGGCCGGAGATCGTCGGCCGACGTCCGACGCCGTGGGCGTCTACCACTGCGGCTGGGCTGGAGGGAGGACGCCATCCTCTCCCTCACGCGGCCCGCCTCCTCCTTCGCAAGCATGACTGCTTCGCAGAAGGAGGCGACCGCTTCCCACTCCCTCTCGCCCCGCAGCATGGCCTCGACCAAGGCCGGGCGCGAGAGGTCTCCGCCTATCGCCGCCGTGAGGACACGTCGGTGCTCTGCCCAAGCTGGGCAGTCCTGCACCGTGTGCTCGACTGTGTCCTCAGGGCGACCCTCGCAGTGGTGACACCCAGGCGTCTCTTCCTTACCCATCAGACACAGGTACCTCCCGAAACTTCCGTGTCCGGTGAGGACCTGCGTCATGCGGTAGGTCAGGACGCCGTGACGCCGATCTAGCCACTCCTCAAAGAGGGGTCTTACCGCCGCAATTGCGGCGTGCCCGGCCGTCGGTTGCGACAGTCGTTCCCTCCATACTGCCCTGAGATCGCGCCGGAGCTCTTCCCGCCGCGCCTCGACTTCTCGAGGCAGCGGGGATACGCCCCGGCGCTGCGCCTCCACGCGCCATTCATAGACGCGCTGGAGGGCAGTCGCCTCCAGATCCCAGGGCAGCAATCCGGCAAGGAGGTTGGCCGATTCGCCGGCGATCGTGCGGTATCCCCGGATCATTCGGATAGCCATGACCCTCTGGCATGCGACCAACTTTAGTGGTCGCGTCCGGATGCACAGGGCCCACACTGGGGACCCGTAGAGGGCCATGGACCGCACGACGCCGGCGTACAGCCTTCGGCAGGAGGCGTTTGGCCCGCTGAGATTAGGCAGGAGTCGCCTGAAGGCGGCTGCTGCCCGGTTCAGCTTTGGGGCCAAACTCAGGAAGTGCTCCCTGAAGTTCCACCGGCTGTCGAGGACGAGTCCCAGGTACTTCATCGTCCTCCCGACGCCGATGCGAACCCCCTCCACCGTTATGTGGGACTCGGACCGTGGCGCGTTCCGACCGCCATGGAAGCACATGGCCTCGGTCTTGTGCAGCGCCACGTCGAGTCCCAACTGCCGGATCCTACGAACGACTGTCGCAACCGCTTGCGTCGCCAGGTCGGCCGCCGCCTGGTGCGACTCTCCCTGCGCCAGGACGAGCGTGTCGTCAGCGTAACATACTACGCTGACGCCGTCAGGGAGGTCGCCGCGCAGCACCCAGTCGTATCCGATGTTCCACAGGGGCGGCCCCAAGACCGAACCCTGTGGGACACCGCACGACATCTCTCGCCGGTTCCACTCTCCCCGGTGACCGGGGTAGATGACGGCTCTGTCCGTCAGGTAGTCCTCGACTATGCGACGGAGGTAGGTCGGCACCCGGTGATACCGGAGTGCCTCCCTGATGCAACTCCAGGGCAGGGTGTTGAAGGCGTTGGTGATGTCCAAAGACACCGCCAAGACGACCCTGCCCCGGGATACCGCGTCCCCCGTCGTGAGGGCTCTCACGCGCATGACAGCATCCACCGTCGAGCGCCCCCTGCGGAAGCCAAACTGGCACTCCGCAAGATCCGGGCCCACCCGATTCAGGTGCCCGAAGAGGCGGTCTGCAATCACTCTTTCCAAGAGCTTGCCCACCTCGTCGAGCAGCACGATGGGCCGGAATGCGGACGGAGAGTCCGCAGGGCGCCCGGCTTTCTGGATCAGGACCAGCTTTCCCGTCTTCCAGCGAAGCGGAAACTGGCCCCTCTCCAGGCATGCGCTAAAGAGCCCCCCTAGTCGAGGCCCGAGAGTCTCCGAGGCCAGGACCCACGCTTTCCCTGGCAAGCCGTCGGGTCCTGGGGCGGTATTTTTGGCCTTGAGCCGTTGTACCGCCACTCTCAAGTCTACCTCGGTCACCTCTGGAGCGTCGTAGACGTCGTCGTCGCTGTGGTCCGCGTTTGCGCCAGCTTCAGGTTCCGTCGGAGACGGAGCCATGGGCGGGGGAGCGTGCTCCCCTCGCGATGGGAACAGGGCGCTCACCACGTCCTCCAAGAACTGAGGCTGGAGACTCTGCGTCAACGGGGGAGCCCAGGGGCGGAGCTTTTCTCGCACCCACTTGTAGGGACGGCCCCATGGGTCCCCGTCCAGAGTCGCCAGCATCTCCTCCCGGGCCAGTTCCTTGGCCCGCCAGATCTCGTCTCGGAGGACGGCCTTCGCTGCCCTGTAACCCTCGTACAGCTCCGCCTCTACAGTCGCCGCATCCGGAGGTCGGGTGCGGCACCTGCGGAACCTGGTGTACCGGCGTCGCGCCGCAACGCACGCTTCGCGCAGCGCTGCTAGCTCGCTCGACCACCAGTACAGCTGACGCCGGGCGCGTCCTTGCCGGACCAGGGGCATGGCCACGTCGCAGATCTCCGACATGGCCTCCCGGAACCACTCCGCCTCGTCGTTTATGTCGGCAGGCCTGTCCGGGGGTGACCCCCAGGCCTGCACGATCGAGGCTTCCAGGAATAGCTCCCGGTCCATCTGCTTCAGCGCCCATCGCGGACCACTCAGGTCCCGTCGGACCGGCGCGTCTGGGGTCTGGGTGGAGACGTCGAACCGGATATACCGGTGGTCGGAATAGGTCTCCACCTCCTCCATAACGCGCCAGTCGGTGACGCGCGGTGACAGGCTGGGGGTGGCGAACGTAACGTCCACCACCGACTCGCCCGTAAACCGCACGCACGTGGGGACAGAACCCTGGTTCTCGATCACCAGGCCCTGCGCACGGGCCCAGTGCTCGAGCATCCTGCCCCGCCTATAGTCCGTGGACCGGGAACCCCAAGCCGGACTCTTGGCGTTGAAGTCCCCGAGGACGAGGGCGGGGAGGGAACCGAGGGCGACGACGACGTCTCCCAGCTCCGTTAGGGAGTTCTGGAACTCGGCGAGAGTTCGGTTCGGGGAGAAATAAACGCCTACCACAGCGATCTCTCCGAACCGTGCTGCGACGATCCCACGCCCTCTCTTGACGCGATCAAGGGGCGGGGTACCGGCGGCGGCCGACGAAACGAGGGTCACCGAGCCGTCCAAGTCCGCCACCCAGTCGTTCCTGGGCAGGACAAAATACGGCTCGGCGACCACGGCGACGTTGATCAACCACTGCGCCATGCTCTGGAGCAAAAGTTCCTGAGCAGCGGCGCAGTGGTTGATGTTCGCCTGGAGGAAGCGCAATGGGGCCATTAATCGGGATCCATTGCAGCCTCCTCCAGGGCCCCTCGCGGGGGTTCAGCCACGACGGCGACGGCGGTGGCAGTAGCGACGGCGGCGGCGGCGGCAGCGGTGGCGGTGACGACGGCGGATATCATTAGAACTTAAAACGAGATACCTAGCGTTTATTTATTTATTATACACTTTATTGTACACCATTTTTTTTTTTTTTAAGAATGGGATATCATCAAACTCAACCTCAAAATATTTTATTTCACATAGGGCCTACATGTGCGCTTACAAAAGTACAAAACGTCAGAAGTCAGTGCACGGTTCGAAAGTAATAATGGAGAAGAACCGACAAGAAACTCCACAGTTACTCTTTAATTTTTTTTTATTTTTACAATGTACACATAATTAGGTTCGAGATGACTAAATTAATACAGCACAACGGAATTACAAATAAAAATTGTAAAACAAATCTAAGAGTCTACAGTGTTCTCCCATTCACAAAAAGTCTTTAGAATATATTAAATTAAACATTAGACTTCATCCAATGACTGCCTCCCGATCTGGGAGAGGCAGGAGGTTGTGTCAGACTTTTACTGACTAAAACCGATCCGTGTTCCGTCTTTGCCCTTTGTGTTCCGAGGCCACGGTAACTCTTTCGGACAATTTCGCAAAATGGACACCTTACAATATTTATTGTTTCTAAAACTCGAAACAATGTTTGTTTGTTTGTTTGTTTGTTTGCTTGAACGCACTAATCTTCGAAAGTACTGGGTGGATTTGGATGAAATTTGGTACGGAAGTAGTTTTTACCGTGATAGAATCCACGAGAGCGAAGCCCCGCGAGAGTACTAGTGGTAAACATCAGTGGGGAAGGCTCCATACAACTCGATTTCTACCGGCTTCCCTTTTGAAATATGGCAAATGTTAGTCTATTTTTTTATATATAAGCCTTGATGAAAATAATCTCCATTGTATTTCATCTGGAGAACCAACTTACTGGCCCACAGATCCAAATAAAAAACCAGATTTGTTGGATTTCTTCGTGATAATGGGTCTCTCGTCAAATTACATGAAGGCAGAATCCTGCTTGGACAGTAGTTCTGATCACACTCCTGTTATCTTAACCCTTAGTACGTCTATCATCAGCTATGATAGGCCTGATACCTTATACAATAATCATACTGACTAGGAAGGCTTCAGAGAGTACATTGATGAAAAAATCGATATGAAAGTCTCCTTGAAAACACCTGACGAGATAGATGACGCAACCCTATACATTTCTAACCTTATACAGATTGCTTGCTGGATTAACACGCCTTTAAAAAAGGAAACAAACTGCCAATCGGTTGGGAATGTACCTCTCGAGGTAAAACGCAAAATAATAGAGAAGAGAAGATTACGTAGGGTATGGCATCAAACTAGATGTAAAAGTGATAAGACCGCACTTAACAAAGCTATTAGGGAGTTAAAACACTCAATAGATAGTTTAAATGATGCCACACTCCAAAATAAATTGGAAAATCTAACTGCCACAAAATCTACCGAGTACTATCTCTGGAAGTTTACAAAGGCGTTGAACAGGCCACAGCTATATAAATGCCCCATTAGAACTCAGTCTGGGTGGACCAGGACTAGTAAAGAAAAAGCTAACATATTTGCAAAACACTGCAACAATGCGGAGTTCGAAAACAAAGTCGAACGAACGCTGCAGCAGGACCTACAACTGTCATTTCCACCAAGACCAGTGACACTAGGGGAACTAAAGAGGACAATAAATGGACTGCAAAACAAAAAAGCCCCTGGATTTGATCTCATCACAAAAGAAGTTATCATGCAACTTCCCAGTAAGGCATTGGTTTTTGTAGTCGTTCTTTTTAATGGGGTACTTCGAGTACAATATTTTCCCAGATTATGGAAGGTATCCTTGGTAACAATGATACACAAACCAGGAAAACCCTTGGAAGACGCGTCATCTTATAGACCCATTAGCCTTTTACCTGTGCTGTCCAAGATGTTTGAGAGGATCCTCCTGAGTAGAATATCACCCATACTCAACGAAAATCTGGTTATACCTCGACATCAGTTTGGTTTCAGACAACAACATTCTACGGTTGAGCAGGTGCATCGGGTGTGTGATAGAATAAGACAGTCCTATGAAAAAAATGAATACTGCTCTGCTGTATTTTTGGATATCCAGGCAGCCTTCGATAAAGTCTGGCATAAAGGCCTTCTCTATAAAATAAGGATGTATCTACCGCATAGCTACTACCTGTTGATGAAGTCATACCTCACAAACCGACGAAGACGGAGAGCTGTCCGCTATTCAAAACATAATGGCAGGAGTGCCACAGGGATCTGTTCTTGGCCCCGTCTTATATACCATTTACACGGCCGACCTCCCTGAAACACAAGGTGTAACTACGGCTACATTCGCTGATTATACTGCAATTCTCGCAAGCAGCAAAGATCCGTTCGCAGCATCCGCCATCTTACCAAATAGCCTTGATAAGGTTGACGACTGGATCCAGAAATGGAGAATCAAAGCCAGCACAACTAAATCCGTACATATCACCTTTACGCTGAGAAGGGGAAGCTGTGCACCGGTAAAAATGGGCGCCAATACTCTGCCACAGAGAGACTCTGTCCGCTACCTTGGAATGCATCTGGACAAAAGGCTGACCTGGCAGAAACACATCAAAACAAAGCGGGATGAGCTGAGTATGCGATTCAGAAACATTTACTGGCTGATGGCACGTAACTCCAAATTGTCGATTGATAATAAACTGTTAATATATCTAACTATCCTGAAACCCATATGGATGTATGGCGCACAGCTATGGGGTAGTGCTAGCGACTCCAATTTGAAGACAATACAAAGGTTACAAAATGGAATTCTAAGAACCATTTCAAATGCACCATGGTTTATCACCAATACAGAGATCCATGAAGCCCTGAGCATAAGAACTGTTAAGGAAGAGTTAAAAATAACAAGTATTAAACATAAAAAGCGACTGGAAAGTCACCCAAACGACCTAGCTACCGTATTAGCAACTATTAGCTACACTAAACGACTGAAGCGCCATGACATACAAAATCTTGGCGACAGATGGTGAAGGCTGAGGGTTCTCCTGCTGAGGAGCTCCTTCGACATGATATGACGACCAGGAACAAATCTGCTTATAGTTTGAGACTGATTGCAGATAAGCACAAAAAAAATAATTATATATGAATATATTTAAATAGTAATCTATTATTTTCAATTAAACAAATAATTATTTACGAAGTTACAAGATTTCGAAGTCAGCCACAGGGCCATAGTTACTGGAATTCAGGCATCACACTTGAGCAAGGTAAGCATTTTTTGATCCGGCTTCCCTTTTATGAAAATTCACCCTTCGCCACTGGTAAATATCCCGTTTGATCAAGATTCATGATCACGGATAAAAGGTACAAAATTGAAAAGTATGTCTGGAAATTCAAAATGACTACGTGTTTCTCTAGTATTTATATTTGTTTATATGATATTAAAACACTATCAGAGCTAAATATTAAGCGTCAGATCCGCAAGAACCGACCTAAACCTTCCTACAACTATACCTGAGGGCAAACTGTATTGTGCTACTTGCAACCGGATGTTCAAGACGAGTGGATTTTCCAGCTACATCCGAGCACACGTCAGGAGATAGCCAGAGTCGCCATCGTCGGACACGACGCGGACTACATCACCATCACTAAAACACAAACAATTTTTTTTATTATTGTTAGTCTGTATTCATGTTTGTCTGGGCTAATCTCAGGAACAGTAGAACCGATTTTAATGGGACTTTCACTAAAAGATAGATGAGGTTATAGGGCAATATAGGCTTTCCGCTGAAGAATCGTATTACGTGAACAAAGTCGCGGGGAAAGCTAACTCAATAAATTACTCGCCAGACTTTACAGTTTGGCGAGAATACATATGTACCTATATACCTTTTGTGAAATATAATAAATGTGACGTCATTCTCTCTTTTAATTTTATGTTATTTAAATAACATTACATAACATGGAAGTAAAAAATTTTTAGCAAAAAATAGAACCGACTTCCATATCAAAATACTACAAAGGCAAAAATAACTTTAATTTCGGAAGGTGGTGTCAAAAACAAAAATATATACAAAACTAAAGACACCGCCTTCCGAAATTAAAGTTATTTTTGCCTTTGTAGTATTTTGATATGGAACTCGGTTCTATATTTTGCTAAAAATTTTTTTTTCACTCTTTTTAGTGGGTCGGTTTGTAATTTATCTAGTTACAAAAGCCATAATGTCAACAACTTATCACCTTTTACAAAATATTGCTTTTCCCGATGCATAGCCGTTAATGTTTGAAGAATTCTCCTGGTACTTGACCATCAGCTCTACATCACTATATGTATTGTGACGAGCATAGTGTTTAACATCCGTACTCAAATAATCGAATCGCAATCCACGAAATACATATTATTGAGGAGTTTCAGTGGCCATCTGTGGTTTTCATCATCAGTTCAACTTCCCCAAATGGTACTTTTCGGAAGCAACTGCTCAAGGTACTATAAGAAATACCCAAAACGCTATAGGTGTGCCTATAATATTTGAAGAGTTCCCTCGATTTCTCCAGGATCCCATCATCAGATCCTGATTTCGTAACAATGGGACCAACTAGATAGTATACCCATTCAAACGCAAAAAGAATTTTTCAAATCAGTCCAGCCGTCTCCGAGTTATGAGGTAACTAACATACATAAAAAATAAAGTTCAAGACGAATTGAGAACCTCTTTTTTTGAAGTCCGTTAAAAAGAGAGGAGTGTGCTGATGTATGTTTCTGACTTTCTGTAATGCTGATGTATGTCATAAGTTAATATCTATTTTTTTTTAAAGAGAACTAATAATGTGGGTAGAATTCACATAACTAGCAATCTTGTTAACCTGTCCAACTAAGCTTTATATGGTTGTATCTGTAGTGGGTTCACGGCAATAGTGTATTGAGTGGAGTTCGAACTCCCGACCTTTCAATCACAAGTCCATACCTTAACCATCAGACTTTTGAAATTAGGTCACTACACAGCCATGAACGTCTGGTTAATCTAGACTTTATGTACTCACGCATGTTTGCAATTATTAACTCTTCCACTTATCAGCGCAATTTTTATCTTGATTGATGTTTTGATATTGTTGTGCATCTATACCAATATTATAAAGCGGAAAGTTTGTATGTTTGTTTGTTTGCTTGAACGCGCTAATCTTCGAAACTACTGGGTGGATTTGGATGCAATTTGGTATGGAAGTAGCTTGAAGCTTGAGGATGGTTATAGGCTACATTTTACGCGACTGCAAAAAAGGAGAGTTATGTTTTTACCGTGATAGAATCCACGGGAGCGAAGCCCCGCGTGAGTACTAGTACTTGATAAGTATGACGCTAACTAGAGAGTGGAATTCTCTGCCGGAGTCTGTGTTTCCTGGTAGCTATAACCTTTTCTTTTCCGGGTGGGTAAATCATTTAATGACTTTTCCCGCTGGCGGTGGAGCGGTAGTGTCAAACTTCTACTGACTAAAACTGGGTGAACTAAAACACAACCCCGACAGGCGATGACCCTATGGGGCCCCGTTACTAATGCTGACGACTCTTTGAGGCGCCACCACCGACCCATGCCTGGTCCTTATCGGACGGTAAGCTCCCTCTACTCGCCGTCCGCAAGTTCTTAGCTGGAGCTCTTTAAGGCAAGAGCGAATAGGTTACTTATAAATAAACGTGCTTCATCTTCGAACGAATTATCGCTAACCTTCAGGTGAGAGAGAGAAAAAGCGAGCCTATCAATAAAAAGATAATATATCTACAGTATGTTAACTAACAGAGGGCGTTCCCGTTAACCCGCAATAGTATAGCAACCATACATGCTTAAAAATATTTGAATATTAAAAAAATAAAAACATTTTGTTTTCAAATGGTAATATTTTTTTTAGCATGTATGGATGCTATACTATTTCGGGTTAACGGGAACGCCCTCTGTTAGTTAACATACTGTATAATACTGCACTTGTAAAAGTAAAGCCGACTAGTTCAAGAGTTCTATGTTCGACTGTATATATGTTCCTTTTCGATTGGCAAAAAACGGAACCCTTATAGTTTCGTCATGTCTGTCTGCCTGTCGGTCTGTCTGTCCGTCCGTCCATCACAGCTATTTTATTCCGAAACTGCTAAGACTACACATGTGAAACGTAAATGTACCTATATACGTAAAACTTTTTACCAAAAACTTAAACCGACTCCCAAAAACACTGCAAAGTGAAAAATAACTTTAATTTTGGTAGTCGGTGTCTTTAGTTTTGTATTTTCGTTTTTGGCACCGACTTCCGAAATTAAAATTATTTTTCACTTTGCATTGTTTTTGGGAGTCGGTTTAATTTTTTGGTAAAAAGTTTTTATTTCACATTTTTAGTTGGTTGATTTTTAATTTACCTAGTTAAAAGAGCCTAAATGTCAACTACTTATAACCTTTTACAAAATATTGCTTTTTCTAATGCTGGGCCGTTAATTGTTGAGGAGTTCTCCTGGTACTTCATCATCAGCTCTACATCACCATATGCATTATGACGAACATAAAGTGCTTAACATCCATATTCAAGTAATCGAATCGCAATCCACGAAATACTTATTATTGAGTAGGTTCGGCGGCCATCAGTGATCTTCATCATCAGTTCCGCTTCCCCAAGTGGTATTTTTTGAGAACAACTGCACAGGTTACTATAAGAAATACCTATAAAACGCTATAGGTGTGCCTATAATATTTGAAGAGTTCCCTCGATTTCTCCAGGATCCCATCATCAGATCCTGACCTGGTGACAATGGGACCAATTTCGAAGTATACCCTTTCAAACAAAAAAAGAATTTTCCAAATTGGTTCAGCCGTCTTCGAGTAATCGGTGATCATAAATAAAAAAATAAATATACGCGTCGAATTGATAACCTCCTCTTTTTGTCGTAGGTTGAAAATGTAGATGTATTCTGTGAAACGCTTTCCAATTTTTAGACAAAAATAAAAAGATTAAAAAGAATAAAGGGGCCTCCCCATACATGGAACTGAAACTGATTTTTTTTTTTTTCATGAAACCTATACGTGTTTGATATCTATAGAGAGGTCTTAAAAATGATATTGATGTTTCTAAAACCACTTTTTCTTAAAAGATATACGCTTCCAAAGTAGTAAAATATGTCCCCCCCTCTAACATTTATAATAATGGAGTAAAAAATCTAAAAAAAAATTATGCTGTAGATATTAATTAAAACTTTCAACGAAGAAAAAAGCTTTTGAGATACACATTTTCTTAAACCGCAAATATAACTTTGTAATTTCATACAAACACTATGAAAAACAAAGTTATTGGGCGTAGTTACTATGGAACCCTTCATGGGCGAGTCTGACTCGCCCTTGGCCAATATTTTTTTATTTATAACAATGACAATCCCACGTTTTACCAACATCTCACCTGATGTTAAGCGATGATGTGATCAAAGATGAAGCACATTTACCTAGAAGTAACCTCTGTACTCACCCCCCAGTTTGTAGCTCTCTGGAAACACAGACTCCGGCAGGGAATACTTTATTGTGTTTCTTTTTAATGAATAATTATAAGTGGCCGTAAACTTCGTTAGCGTGGGAGGATTTTTCCGTTGCATTGCATTTATAATAGTTATTAGTAAGATACAAGCTGGCAGTGAAATTTCATCAGACCTTGCAAAAACATCTTACCATAACGGGGAGCTAACAGATAAGGTTTTCTTTTGAGAATCTAAACATTTCTCGTATTTCGTCATAATAATATTAGATTAAATTCAGTAGGCAGTGTTATTTCACAAAGAAACTTAAAACAAGTATGCAATGGTAAATGGTGTCAATGTGTTCGCTAGTCAGCCACTTTTTTGTTTATTAAATTTGGACGAAGGTGCAAAGTCTAATTTATAGATGCAACTTTATTGTTTACATCTTTCTATAAATAACATTTAAAATGTAATTATATATTAAATAACGTAAGAAAAACTGTCCTCTTGCGATACTAACATCTGTTGACATTGACAGATGTCAATTTGACAGACGTCAGCTGATTAGCCTTTTCGTATCTTTGTTGAGGTTGGCTTCCAACCTAACCGGACGCAGCTAAACACTAATGTTTTATATCGGGCGACTGGCTAACCTCCACAACTCAGTAGCTGGATAACATGTATGTTGAAACTTGGCAAGACTGATGTCCGATTTTCTGACTTCTGACTACTCGTAACGACTGTCAATTTGACAGTTAGCTGTCATTTGTACATTTTGACAGTGTCAAATGTACAAATGACAGCCAGGACCGACGGCTGTCATCTGTTCAATGATACCCGGAAAACATGTTGGGCTCTCTGTATACAATGGACGCGCACCCAAATGGGCCTAGGCTCTCCTCGGCAATCGATGTCCATACAGAATTCTAGCATTCCCGTTTTAGTTATCACGTATTTAATGTAATTTCTTTTGTTCCAGGTTAAAAATGGAGCTAAAGTCGCCGAAAGCGAAGAAAAAGTCAAGCATAGCGAAACTAATATCGTGGGGCAGAATGTTCAAAACACCGTTGCTCATTCTTTTTTTATTAGGCACAACAAATTGTGAGCGTGAAAGTGAAGTGACAGATATGAATTCTAATTTCAAAATTCAAAATTTCGACGGCCGTCATCTTAGGCATAGACATTATAATGGAACTGAAAAAAACAAAATGAGTGACATTAAATATTTGCGAAGGCATTTGAATAAACAAATAGTGAATTTTGTGATGACAGATTTTCTAATTGATGGCGAAGTGGAAAATAGGGTGCATTTTAACGGTATTACTGCTAAGGAGACGTATGTCGGTGCTGATGGGTAAGTCCTAAATTGTTTACTATTATTTATACGATAAGCTGACTTTAATTTGTTTTCATGCCCGAGTTTGCATTTTGATTACGCACTGGGTTTTAAACTGATAAATTGCTGGAAATATAAGTAGTGACATAAACTCCCTTTTTTGTCAATATGACAACACTCGCAATGTTATTTTGAAGTGCCCTTGCAATACCTTTTTTATTTAACTTACCAACAATATCTAAAACAACCGTTTTTAATTCTAAATGTGTTCACTAGAAATTAACCTTAAAAAGACGACATGATAGACACAGTGATTGAGAGACTGGTTGCTGCGCTGTGTGTCGCGAGTTCGATTCCCACATCGACACAAATGCTTGTACATACATATGTGTACATTATTGTTCCGCGTCTGGATGTTAGTAAAAATGCACTCACGATGCAAAGGAAAATCCTTGTTTGGTGCAATGTTATTATAAGAAAATAAATATGATTGTAAGAAGTCCAAATTTTAGAGAATTGTCGATTTTTCATACGCTTCCAAAATATTATCGAAAACAATTATTGAGGCACGGGTTTCTGATTTGTTAACTTAACAATTCTCAAAAATCTAAATGAAAGTTTAGCATTTAAAAATATTCATTAACTTAAAAATACGTTACACTCTTGTTTGAGGCCCTAAATCCCACACCAGTATTCCTTGTGTTGTGGGATCTAGACTGCGTCGAGTATACAAACTTGCTTATGTATTCTGTTTATGAAACTTTTCAAAACGCCCAAAACTGGCATTTTTATAGATTAGGTAAGCGTGCTTCATCTTCGACCACATCATCGTTTACCATCAGGTGGAATGGAGATCGAGCCTATAGGTTCACGTTTTATCAGTAAAGAAAAAAATTCTAGTCTAATCTCCACAGATTTCCAAATTTATTTAATTACAAACAAACTGACACAGATCTTTATTAATAAAAATAAAAATGCAATCACCCAGTAAAGAGATAAGATTACTATACAATGAACAGACGGTTTAAAGGACGCTGTTATACTTGAATGCCAATTTGTATGATACCATACAAGATGTAAACTATGTAGATGTCAACATTATCCTGACATTTGACCTTTAAAATGACGACTTTGACATTTATATGTCATACAAGATGGCCAATTCTCATTCGTATGAAACGCTCAATTTTAATTCGTCAACATCTTGGTGTTTTTGACAGTTAATGACTGCAAAGTGAACACTGCTTAAAATGTGAAAATTTCTTTGAGAAAACAGAGAAATTTTCATTATGTCACAAGGGCGACTACTGAGCAACATTTCTGGACTTCGATTCGATCGATCGATTAGATCGAACTTTAGACCTTTTGTTCTGCAGCCTCGCTTGCAATAACTAGGCCATCGAGGCAGTACGAACCTCAGTTATAAGGAAACGATTAGAGAGAGAGTTATAATACTTAGTATTATGTGAAGATTCAGAGTATGAAGCGCTATCTGTTCTCGCAACATCTTTCGAGTGGGAGGTTTTTTCCGTGGAATTACCGGGGTAAATCGTACACTATACGTTACCCTATGACCTCTACTATGATCCAGGGAAAACCGCATTAATATCTGTTCAACCATTCCGGAGATTAGACCAGACAAACAGACAACAACAAACAAAAAGTTAGTTTATGTTTTAGTATCGTGTAAACACTATAAGAACTTGAGAAAACACAGTTATTTTAATATAGATCTATGTAGTTTCTGTATCCAAGTTCGCTGTCTGATTCACTTATTTTGACTAGATTATGATTAATATAAAATAGATAAAAATGTATTCGAACCATTTGTAGAGCTCACTTTTAGACAGCTGTAAGCCACTATTTCAAAAACATAAAGTTCTACCTTTGCCATGCTTATATATTTTTGAAATATGTGTTTTTGTTAAGAAAAACTACAATTCATTCGAGACGAACACTGACAGGCCAAATAGCCGAACACGGCATAAAGACAGACTTCGACTGCCACAAATAAGGCTAAAATTATTTAAGAAAAATGCATACTGCATGTCGATTATTATTTACAATCATTTACCAAATAGTTTACAAGACTTACCACTGACAATGTTTAAAAACATACTTTTCAATCTGCTATTATTTAAAAGATATTAGGTATACCGTTAAGGACTCTTTAGAAGACAAATCAATAGAATCTGTAATCTGCAAGTTATAGTAATTGACAACACTGACTGTGAATACATTTGCACGCCATGTTGTCTTTTCCCTGCCGGAGTCTGACTTTCCTGATAGCTATAACCTGGGAGTCTTTAAGTCAAGAGTGAATAGGTTACTTTTATAGGCAAGCGTGCTCCATCTTCGACCACATCATCGCTTACCATCAGGTGAGATGGTGGGCAAACGCGAGCCTATTATCAATAAAAAAGATTATCGTAGCGTTGTTCCAAAAAGCTAGTGGAGATGTTTTGTTTAAATTTAATGCAATGTAAATATTATGGTTGCTGCCTATTAAGATAACGGGCGTTGATAAGTCGTGCAGTTACTTAATTGCGATGCGGATATGTTACATTGCGTGTTCGGTCCGACGTGAAACAGAACGCACCTTTTGGCCGGCAACATTAATTATCTGTGGACTTGACATAACCTCTCTTGACTTGACAGATTGACTTGGTTCTTTGTTGGAAAAATGTCCGCACGTTTTGGGACTTTGATTTGATTGTAATTGGTAAAATATTGTTGAATTCGCCTGTTGAGACCGATAATTGGGTCGCGAATTATTTGTTGGTTGAAGTGTATTCCCCATTTGTTGAAAACCCCGGGATTTTGTTGAATTATACGCCGCCTTGTCGTCGGTCGGCCGGCACGCGGAATTTGCTGTAAATCGTATTGGATCTCACGAGATATGAACAGATTAATTGTGTTCAGTGAGTGATTGAACTTTGTAGTCTCGGATTAACAAGAATCCAGTGATATTTCTCGGAACACATCGCCTTATGGTCTACCACGCGTAGCGCGCGCTTGCTGGAAACGAGTTAGGTGTGATGCTGTTGTGACCGCGCCATCTGGAGATCGGCGCCTTGGGAACGTTCTACAACACTTGACTTACATCACACCTTTCAATTACTCACCCTCATTACATACAAACCACACTTGGAGCGTGACCTTGGAAGGTCGAAGTTGGCGTCCCCAGCACTCAGGTTAGTGGTACATTTTTGTTTATTGAAATAAGGCCTAAGAGCCTACCACAACGTAGGGCTCCGCGTAATCGCGGACAGTTCGACATACCAGTTACCGTTGGCTGGGCTTGGGGTCGAACAATTGGTATGCAGAGCGTGGTTTTAATATAAAATTGGTATGCAGAGCGTGGTTTTAATATAAAATTGGTAGCAGAAGCGCGGCTCTTATAATATAAGATCCACTGGTTTAATTGGAAGTTTTGAATATTGTTGAAAACTTAAAACTTGAGTTTAATTACTTAACATAACTTGTAACTTAATAAGTTTTGAATATATTACCATGTCATCCGGGCTATCTATTTGAAGTTGTATTTGTAATTTGTATTGTAGCCTCTTTCATTGCATTGACAGGTAGGATTTATTTGTGAAATTAGGAATTATTGGTATAATTTGGTATAATTGGTACATAATTTGGTACATAAGTTGGTATATTGTTGTAAAAGTTGTTTGGTATTTGTGGCAATTAATAATTGAATGTCATTGATCTGAATTTGAAAGGTTATCTAAATAATAATTACACATAGTCTAACATAATAGGACTTGAATTGTGTGTATTGGTTATTGCATTTATAGTAATTATTGGATTGTTGATAGACATTCTCCGGCTCAATATTATACAGACAATTGTTGTGCTTATTGATGTTTAATTTGAGGTTGATCCAGCATTGTATTATACATTCAATTGTTATTTATTTGTAACTAGCCATCCTTAGCAAGCTAGATTCATACTTGGAATAAGTACAGGGTCGGATTGGGACTTGAAATAATTGAATTTGAATTTTTATTTTGTTGAAACTATTTGGTCGGCTAACAAGTCATTGCTGTTTGTTTAATATTTGATTGTTGGTTGTTGATTGTTGTTTTGTAATAATATTTGATTGTTGCAATGGCCTCATTAAGGGCAGTCAGGGAGGCTGCTGCGGGATTGACCTCACAGTTGAGATGGTTCACATCGGCAGCTGCAACTGTTGAGCGTGTGGAATTGGAAGAGCTCACCCTTGCTCGGTATGGGCAAGTGATTGAGAGGATCAAGTCAGCTGATGCTGCGCTCACGCGCTTCAACGAGTACATCATGGACGTGGATTTGGGGGTGATGGATCAGACGGCCCGCGATAGGATTTTGGGTGACTATGACCAGATTATCCACCTGGGGGATGTCATATGTCTGCGAGCGCGGGAAATTTTGAGGAGCCGGGTGCCTGATGCGGCCAAGCCGCAGACCCCTGTTGTTGCAGGCCCTAGACTATTGAGTAGGCTGCCCACCCTGGAGCTGCCACATTTTGACGGTCGCTTGGACCACTGGCTGGGCTTCCTAGATCTCTTTGAGAGTCTTGTCGATGCACGTTTGGACCTCGGACCTGCCCAGAAGCTGGCCTATTTGTTGTCTGTCCTGGAGGGCGAAGCCAGAGCCTTGGTGCAGCACTTGCCGGTGACGGATTCCTCTTACCCGACCGCTCTGGAGCTTCTCTCCCGACGGTATCAGAACAAGCGCTGCCTGGCTGATGTGCACATCGACCAGATTTTGGGGCTACCGGCCATTGTCAGCACGTCGACGTTGCGCACTGACTTGCTGAACCCGTTGGTTTCAGCGACCAACGCTTTGAGACGCTTGGAGTTACCGGTAGAACATTGGTCCTACTTGTTGGTGCACATAGTGCTGCAGTTGCTCCCCGCGGAGTTGAGGTCACGTTTTGAGCAGGAGTATGGTGGGGATGGTGCCACCCATCTTCCCCCCTTTGACGACCTCCTCAAATTTTTGGAAGACGAGTGTCGGTTTGCGGATAACACTCGTGGCGCTACGGGGTCGCCCCCACTACCTTCTCAGCCCAGAGACCAGGGACGGACTGGGGCCCGGGGGCCTGTTGATGTTCCCCCCGCCCCTCGTTTTGCTGGCGCCCGGAGTCCTCGGGCTAGGGGGCCTGTTGATGATCGCCCCGCCCCCCGTTTTGCTGGCCCCCGGAGTCCTCGGGCTAGGGGGCCTGTTGTTGATCGCCCCGCCCCTCGTTTTGCTGGCGCCCGGAGTCCTCGGGCTAGGGGGCCTGTTGATGATCGCCCCGCCCCCCGTTTGGCTGGCGCCCGGAGTCCTCGGGCTAGGGGGCCTGTTGATGTTCGCCCCGCCCCCCGTTTTGATGGTGCCCGGAGTCCTCATCATTGTGACTTTTGTAAGGCAACGGGGCATGTCATGGCGCGTTGCCCGGATTTTTTGAATTTGCACGTAAGTGCCCGCCGCCGTATTGTCAACGCACGCCGTTTGTGCTTTTCGTGCTTGGGGGCCCACTTCCATCGGGACTGCCCCGACCCCCGCCCGTGTAGAATTTGTGATGGGTCCCACTTGGAGATTTTGTGCGCCAACGTGAACCGCTCCAGCAGACCAGCTTCTGAGGGGGGTTCGCGCAGGGGGGGGTACCCCGGAGACGAGCACCGGGCTGAGACCCGCGATTCCGTACGCCGCTCTCCACCCCCCGCGCAAGTTGAACGGGAGCCCCACGAGCGCCATTTGGTCTTCCCTCGTCAGGGAGAACGCGCATTGGCTGCTAGGCAGCAGTGGCCGGGTCGGCGCCGCTGCCTTTCCCCTCCGTTGGCGGAACGTCCCCCGCTGGAGTCGCGGCCTCCGCCATTCGGGCATTCGGTGGGATATGCCCCTCCAGTGATGGCGAGCGGCTTGGGACACCGCGCGGACGAATGGTTTGATTGTTGGCCTCGTCGTGAACGAAGGCAGCCTGGAAGCGGCGATCGGTCGCCGCCCAGACATCACTAAGAGATTGACGCCTGCCCCGCTAAAGGAACCCCCCGATCAAGACGGTTTTGTTGCCAACGGCCTCGGTCACGGTCTGGGGACCCTTGGGTGACTCGATTGTGGTCTGTGCCATTTTGGAGACGGGAGTCCGGGGTTGCCTTTTGTCTTCTTGGTTAGCGGGACAGGTTGGCCTGAAGGTGAACGACCTTTCAGGCAAGATTTGGGGAATTGGCGAACCGGCTGACACCACTGTTGAGGGAAGGACCTGGTTTGAGGTCACCCTTGTGAGTTGTCCTTACCCTAAAATTGGTGCTCCTGCCCTTGTTGTAACTGAACTTGGTACAATTGTTGGTGACTGATCGTCACACTAAGAACTCGCATGCCGGTTGCAATGCGCTGTTGGCCATTCTGCAGCGAGAATTTTGGATTTTGTCGGCTGATCGCGTCAATGAGGCGAGGCCCTTTGCTGGCGTCGTAACGGATTTTGTTGGTCCCCCTTTGTTGAAGACGTCCACCCTTCGTAATAGCAGGATTGTTGGGGCTTATTTGTGTGTTTGTCTGCCTGTCAACCAAGGCAGTACATTTGGAGCTGGTAACCTCCCTCTCGACAGAGGCCTTTGAGGCGACTTGGGAAAGATTTGTGTCTCGCCGTGGGTTACCTTCGTTGATTAGGTCTGATTGCGGTACGAATTACAAGGGTACAAGTAACTATTTGAAGGAGCTATACGCCTTCCTTAATGAGAGCCAGGTTGATATTGGTAATAGTTTGGCCCGCCGAGGGGTCACTTGGTTGTTTGACCCGCCAGCCTGCCCCCCATTGGGGGGGTATTTTTGGGGCCGCGGTGAAAGCGGCAAAGGGACGCTGGCGGAGATTGTTGGGAGACACCGTTCTCACCTTAGAGGAACTAGCTACGGTATTTGGCCGCATTGAAGCTGTGTTGAATTTGCAATCTTGTCAAGACTTCCAATTGATTAGCGGACGGGTAGGCCCGTCCGGGGGGGGTAGATGTTCGGTCCGACGTGAAACAGAACGCACCTTTTGGCCGGCAACATTAATTATCTGTGGACTTGACATAACCTCTCTTGACTTGACAGATTGACTTGGTTCTTTGTTGGAAAAATGTCCGCACGTTTTGGGACTTTGATTTGATTGTAATTGGTAAAATATTGTTGAATTCGCCTGTTGAGACCGATAATTGGGTCGCGAATTATTTGTTGGTTGAAGTGTATTCCCCATTTGTTGAAAACCCCGGGATTTTGTTGAATTATACGCCGCCTTGTCGTCGGTCGGCCGGCACGCGGAATTTGCTGTAAATCGTATTGGATCTCACGAGATATGAACAGATTAATTGTGTTCAGTGAGTGATTGAACTTTGTAGTCTCGGATTAACAAGAATCCAGTGATATTTCTCGGAACACATCGCCTTATGGTCTACCACGCGTAGCGCGCGCTTGCTGGAAACGAGTTAGGTGTGATGCTGTTGTGACCGCGCCATCTGGAGATCGGCGCCTTGGGAACGTTCTACAACACTTGACTTACATCACACCTTTCAATTACTCACCCTCATTACATACAAACCACACTTGGAGCGTGACCTTGGAAGGTCGAAGTTGGCGTCCCCAGCACTCAGGTTAGTGGTACATTTTTGTTTATTGAAATAAGGCCTAAGAGCCTACCACAACGTAGGGCTCCGCGTAATCGCGGACAGTTCGACATACCAGTTACCGTTGGCTGGGCTTGGGGTCGAACATTGCGTTTCAGTATTTATAGAAACTGACTTCTCCTAGGACTAGGGCTGCCATCACCTAAATTGCCGGCAAAGACTTAACTAACTAAAACCCCGGACATTTGGGTAAAATCGTAATATTTCCCTGGACACCCTAGAAAAATAAATGATTGAACTTGAAAATAAAAGCAACGATGTTTAATTGTGTTTTGATGATGATGAAATACTCTTATTAGTCCACACCCATACGACCCAGATTCACCCAGGCGCTCTACCATCTCGCTGGGCTCACGTGGTGGTTATAAGCTGGTTTTTATAATAATATAATATAATCTTTATTTGCACTAAAAAATATTACATAAAACCAGTTGAGTCTCTGACTCCCGTGCTAGGTGATAAACCTGTGTTACAGGAGCCAGTGCCCTCTCCCGGGAGGAAATGAAAGGGTTAAATTAAAATGAAAAACAAAAACTACTTAGTTAAACTTAAAGATAATAAAGACAAACATATTATAAAGAATAGACAGCGATTAACAAAAACCGAGAAAATATTAATAATAATTTGTTTGAAATCATAGCCACACAATATTAATATGTCCACTTACTGTTATCCTGCATGATCCCATTGCTGGGCAAAGGCCCCATGATTTCCATATGGTTCTGTCCAGGGCCAAAGTAGACAGGAGACGTTGACTCGCTGACTCGTCTGAATTACTGAGTCGTCTGCTGAGTCGAAGAGTCAACATCTCCTGATGATGCTCCGTGGAGGGGCGAAACATGTGTCGAGTGTGGTTTGCTTGCATGTGGTATAGTTTTATTGCATCCCGTCTGCATATACATATATTTGCGGGCGGTGCTGCATACTGCATGCAAGATTGAACATCTAGTTCTTGGCGGAATTAACACGAGATATATTTCTGAAGTATTAGATTCGTTAAATAACTGTTAATATTATGGTAAAATTGTGAAAATTGTAATGATATTTTCAAAAGAATAACCGTGGAGTTTCTAGCCGAATCTTCTCCATAGGAAAGGACCAATTCAAACTATGCATGATATTAAATGTATTTTATTTTAATTTTCAAGAATTCTTGTAACGTTTCATACTGATAGCCTTATCTACTAGATACCTTAGCAACACAATACTTAATTTTTATAAAACTGGTGACGTATTTAACACTGAAATCTATTAAAGTAAAGAATGGGTCGTAAAACCTACACGAGCGTGTCGTAGCAACTCGTAATAGTAAACAGTATGGCAGGTGACTAACGAAACTAACTATACATTACATTATAGTTATACTGTCTTCTGGGTCCATCTGCCTAACTATACATTACATTGTAGTTATACTGTCTTCTGGGTCCATTTGCCTAACTATACATTACATTATAGTTATACTGTCTTCTGGGTCCATTTGCCTAACTATACATTACATTATAGTTATACTGTCTTCTGGGTCCATTTGCCTAACTATATATTACATTATAGTTATACTGTCTTCTGGGTCCATTTGCCTAACTATACATTACATTATAGTTTTACTGTCTTCTGGGTCCATCTGTCTAACCTTTACTCAACTATAGGTTGGTGGTATGTTGAGGTTGCTTCCAGTCGAATAGCATGCAGGCGAGTTCCAGTATTTTACATGGACCGGGGTTACAGGAATATTCTCACGAGATACTGCGGCCCCGCAACTTAAGGGCGGCTGAAGGAACAGGGTGGGTTTTTAGTCAGTAAAAGTCTGACACTCCCTTCCGCTTAACCCAGAGCGGAAGGAGTCATTTTATGATTTTCCCACCAGGAAAAAAGTGGGTTTTTATTTTCTAAAGCAGTTAAAACCAAACACAGTTGTCACGCGTATATGACGCAATAAATCTACTGAATACGATAATAAATTTTCCCGATTATCGATTACAAATATTGTTATTCTATGATAGACAAAGAATTAATGACATTCAATTTACTTTTGCGTTCATATTCTAGAAGATTAGCTCAAATAGGTGAAAGTTGATACTTAGAAATATCGATAACGTCTTAATTAATAGCTTTTAAACTGATTAGAATGGATATTGATGTAAACAGTGCGTTTGTTTTGTCCTTGAGATAGATCATGACCGTTAGTTAGCTGCGTAACTCTAAGATAATAAGCCAAGTTGCAAATAGACGTACCTACATCACTACATTCATAAAACTAAGTCTCCCGCCACGCCTATCTCTGACTGTTCGCGATAAACTCAAAAA